>CM077004.1:119103580-120404117 GCA_039090855.1 Macrothele yani | reverse complement strand
AGAAGAAAAAGAAAAAAATATTGTTCCACTGCATGATGCTCACTTAAGTAGGAGGTAAGAGTTAATTAGGGATCACTCGCCCCACTGCTCAACGAAAACACCACAATTCTCACTCTCAAATCAGACCTCTTCGGCGCTATCCGTGTAAAACCTCCATTTTGATGTTAGTTTTATTCGCGGTAGATGCTCTTTATAATCTCCTACCATTTCGGAATGAGATTAACTGAAAACCTAATGAAACCTCTGTTCCGTCCTAATGAACAATTTCGATCCTTACTGGCGTTATTTTTGGAAATTGCAAAATTAAAAGAATATGGTGAGATGAATAAAATAACCACAACCGCACTGTAGGAAAAAGAGATAAGTTGTGAACCACAGATAGCCTCCCCGGTGGCGTAGTGGTCTAAGCGCTGGCTTGTGACCATTCGTCCCAGATGGGCTCAGGTTCGAATCCCAGTGACGCATGAATGTTGTGTTTGTCGTGCGGCACTGCTCCCTCTCTCCTCCGTGGAACCAGTGGCCCAAAATTAGTGACGCTTGACTGCTTATAGCCCATCGAGTTGCTCACGGTGGTTATTAAACCCTCAAACAAACAAAAAGGAACCACTGGTAGCCCTCAAAATCTAACCCCCTTCCACCTTTGAACTTTAATTCGCTTCTTTTCTTAGCCTCCAATTATCAGACCGTACTTTTGTTCTATTTTTCCAGGCTGCTGCCCACCCTCCCTCCTATGTATTGTCCACTACCTTTCATTGGGGTGTGGCCGTAAGAGTAGTGTTTGTATGTAGTTGGTCTTAAACTTTGATCACTTCACCGCTTTTGCTGTTTTACTTTCTCTTCAAGGTGCTTTTATAAGCTTCCTTGTGTACGCATTTCATCCTGTTTACTAGAGACATGCTGAAATATCATAAAATATATGTATTAATCCTTCTTACAAAAATATATGTACGTACTCCATTGCGTGTTTTCAACACCTTTGGTCATACTTGGCTGTAGTGCGTGGCTGAAATTTAAGTGCAGAGTGATGCCTAGTGTGCCCCCGGACCTTTACGTCCTCTTGTGTGTGGCCTAGGTTCCAATCTCTGAAAACTCTTGAATATTTCGGGCCTAGTTTCCAATCGCTGAAAACTCTTGAATGTTTCTGCTGAAATATCACAAAATATATGTACATACTCCATTGCGTGTTATCAACACCTTTGGACATATTTGGCTGTAGTGCGTGACTGATATTGTAAGTGCAGAGTGTTGCCTGGTGTGCCCGCGGACTTTTATGTCCTCTTGTTGCGTTGCCTAGGTTCCAATATCTGGAAACTCGTTAATGTTTCTGGCCTAGGTTCTTTCTTTTTCTTGGAACCAAAAGCCCTAAATTGGGGCCAGATTTTCATTTATTTTTGAGAGAAAAGTAAAGATACCGATGAGTACCAACGAAACGTAATTTCTACACCGGCGGCTTCGCTAAGGAAACCGCAGGCGTAGAAGTCATGCTGCACCTAAAACATTCGCTTGCGGATGATATCATCACATCACATGTTAACAGGCTATCATGTTTTTTGTATGTAAATTAAACAGAAAGTGCCTACTTTGTTCATTACAAAAAATGAATATTTGCATTTCTTCAAATCGTACCACTGCACCACTACCGAGTGAACGGAAACAGAACTCTGGTATTGCAAAGGTGGAAGGTAATGCTATTTCCGCTTCTAGGTATCGTACGCAGTGCATTTTCTGAAACGCTGATATCAGTCTTGTCGTTCTGTCCCGTGACGACAGTAAACTTAAACTCTGTATAGCCCCCTCCTCTTTGGGGCTTGGACAAATTATCGGATACGATTGATAATGAAGTCACAGTGAAAGAATTTTGTGCGTGCTTCTCTCGTCAACATGTTAATGTGTAATTGATCTCGTCTGCCACTTAAATTAACTCCATTAAGACATTCATTTGCTTTGTATACACAAAACCGATGAGTGAGTCATGTAGATAAAAACTGGAGCGCGTCCAGTGTGTCGCACATTCACGTAATCTTAATAAAATTCTGGGAACTTATCTATTACTTCAAACAACTTGGCATTTCGTCTGTCACTCATAATTATACATATCGCTCAGGAATTAGGGCTTCGTAGTGACATACATAGGCAGAGGTCTAAGTCCGGTTTCTTTCTACTTGTGACGAATTAGTTAACGAGTGGACGTACTGTCTCAGCTGGAGTAACATGGAACATTTTTGAGTTATTGAGCTGCATCGTTCTGAAATCGTAAGTATATTTCCATTTTGCCGAGATACAGTTGGCTAGGTGTTTCTGAATTGCATTAACTGGACAAGTTCAAAATAAGTAACTGAGGGTTTACATATTTCGCGTTTTTATGTATTTTTTGACAATTTTAGTGCACCATTGGAATTTTTCTGTTTCGCTTAATCACTGATATTTTGTTTTATGTAGTTTCTGTGAAATCTTAGTAAAAGCCAGGTGAAATAGCTCTATCAAAATATGTGTGAAATCATGAAAGAAATACGGGATTACGCCATATTATACAAATTTTGAAGATGACAATCCGTGTTTTGGCGTAAATGTGACAAGGATGGTAAGTCAGATAATATTTGAAAACTTGAAAATTTTCATCGTCCTGGAGCGGGACTCGAACCCGCGTCTCCCAGAAAACGCCTAGGTATGCTAACCACTACACCACCCAGAACGACCAAGTTTCAAGTTTCCGATCAATTTGAATTTAACCATCACAGGATTCGCTAGTCGAAGCAACCGGCATTCATGTTTAGCGAATCTGGAGGTTAATAATCCTATCCCGTGATTGCCCGGAGAAGCAGATAAATCATGAAAGAAATACGGGATTACGCCATATTATACAAATTTTGAAGATGACAATCCGTTTTTTGGCGTAAATGTGACAAGGATGGTAAGTCAGATAATATTTGAAAACTTGAAAATTTTCATCGTCCTGGAGCGGGACTCGAACCCGCGTCTCCCAGAAAACGCCTAGGTATGCTAACCAGGACGATGAAAATTTTCAAGTTTTCAAATATTATCTGACTTACCATCCTTGTCACATTTACGCCAAAAAACGGATTGTCATCTTCAAAATTTGTATAATATGGCGTAATCCCGTATTTCTTTCATGATTTATCTGCTTCTCCGGGCAATCACGGGATAGGATTATTAACCTCCAGATTCGCTAAACATGAATGCCGGTTGCTTCGACTAGCGAATCCTGTGATGGTTAAATTCAAATTGATCGGAAACTTGAAACTTGGTCGTTCTGAGTGGTGTAGTGGTTAGCATACCTAGGCGTTTTCTGGGAGACGCGGGTTCGAGTCCCGCTCCTGGACGATGAAAAAATTTTCAAGTTTTCAAATATTATCTGACTTACCATCCTTGTCACATTTACGCCAAAAAACGGATTGTCATCTTCAAAATTTGTATGTGTGAAATACTTGGGCTGTTAGATGTACTAGCCAGTTGAAATAGAAACGTGAATCATACGGCATTCATAAGCTGATAATGTTTATAGAAGTGAGATCGAAATGCTGGTCGGGCCGCCGCAATGGCGCAGACTTCTAACCATTCACCCGGTTTAGGCCATAAGCTCTGACTTCTAACCATTCACCCGGTTTGGGCCCGGGTTTGAGTCAGGCATGGGTAGTGTGTTTGTCTTACGGCTTTGGCTCTTTCCCCTCCCTGAATCCAGGTGCCCCAAGTTAGGGACGGGCTGCTGATCATTTGCCCTTAGAGTTGCACTTGGTGGTCATTATTCCCCCAATTCTGGCTTGCCTGGTGTTCGATTAGTCTGAGGGGCGAGCTTCTGACCATTGCCTAACATCATGGCCGGGATGATTCATGGGTGCCGTGTTTATTTGATGTCGCAAGTTCTGACTCTTCTCTGGAACCAGTGACTTTAAATAAGGGGCCGATGGCTGTTTCTTGCCTAAGATGCGCACAGTGGTCGTCTTTATACCCCCCCCCCCCAAAAAAAAAATAAATAAAAAAAAATAAAAAAAAATTCGAGCGTCCAGATTTCTCTTAGGTTTCTCCTTTTTGTTTGGGGTTTAACGACCATTGTGAGAATAACTCAGTGGGCCATAAGCAGTCGCCTGTCCCTAATTTAGGATCACTGATTTCAGGGAAGAGAAAGCCAGTTCCGTAAGACAAAAACACAGTCCATGCCTCACCCGGTTCCGTTTCGGACGAATGTTTAGAGACCAGCACCTCGTTACAAATCGCCCACCGAGACGGGGGCGTCTCTTAGGTTTAAATGAGTACGATGTAAAGGCAAATTAAGGGAATTTGGGAGCTTGCAGCGTTTCAATAACCACGGTTAGGAAGAAGAAAAAAATATTGCCGGAGGTTTGGTTGCAAGATGTATAAGGCTTTTAGCCAAAACAGAAATTTGCTAGCGCAGTTGAATGCTTTGCGAATGCGCGCGGACCAGCCATTTTTAACACATTTGCTATCACGTTTGATCTAGGTCGGATAGGGGACCTCACATGTGAAATACTGTATCCGACTTAGGTCTTATAAGGTTGCATGCGGACAAACTCAATATAAATTACCCCCAAAGTAGCTTGGTAGTGAATGTGGTAAGTCGAGTTTGTCCACGCACAACCATGTAAGACCTAATTCGGGCTCGGTATGTTACCTGTGAGGTCCTCTATCTGCTGTAAGTTGGACGTGGTAGCGAATGTGTTAAGAATGTCATTTTCATTTCAGGACTCGTTCAGTAAAATGGAATGAAGTACGAAGATTGACATACAGCTGTCGCCTCCTGTTTGCATCTGATTTTACAGATACGTACTCGTATTTACCGTCATGATCTCAGTACAGATCCATTTTTGACATTTACTACGCACCCTTTAAGACATCAAAGTGATTTGACGCTTCTTCCGTAATAGGCTGATTTAACATTTGAAAAGCTAGACTCTCTCGGTCAGCTTGTTGAATCGCATGGTGAAATGCATCCGCGAAGCAAACGTGTGTACAGAATCATCCTCAGTATTAAAAAGATTTGCAACATCCGCATTGGATGAAATCTGCATTCATCGAGACTTGCAGAGGATCCTTTATTTTTAGATGTTACTGTCCTGTATAAACGACTACTGCAGAATAAGGAGTCAAATGTTACTGTATCGTCCAGCGTTTTCCCCATACCCTTATGTACTCGCGTGTATGGGATAAGTACATGGTGATTGTACTTTTCATTTTTCTTAGCCATACTAGATTTGTCGTTGTGTTTTCGTACAGTATTTTCCGGCGTGAGGTCGTGCTGTGCTGCAAACGTTACCGTACGCTTCATTCAACTTAAGTGACAAAATTGGTGTGACATTGGACGAAGTGGTTGAGTGAACTAGTAAATTTTAAGTCTGCTCGCTTCTCGTTTGTGTACCGAAAATAAGAAATTTCTGTGAAACCTACTTGTGAATTACCTTGTTTGTTGCCGAAGTGCTGAGTCGGAACATTTCGGTAACAGTAGTGCGAGTTGTGATATTATGTGTCATTCTGTGTGACGCCCAGTGTTTTTATTTCAGTTATTTTGGCTGTTTGATTGCGTTACGCATCAGCCGGAAAGGGTGTAAAAGAAACAAACGAAAAACGTGTGCGTATAATAAATGATAAAATAAAAATGTTCGTGCTACAGTCAATTGATTGTCGGCCCTCTTAATTTCCTGTTCGTGAAATTAAAACGAAAATGATTTTCTTTGAAATAAATATGGCAGTGTGAGACATGCCTGACTTTTTGTTTTTTTAATTGCTTGAGGTACTTTCTTGAAAGCATTTGTATGAAATTCATTTCTTTAGTGACAGAGGTGTGGTACATTTTCACGCTTCCTCGACAATAAACATGTGCTTCCGCGGAAAAAGTATGTCATCGCAGTGTTGGTTTTATGCCAATTTCTAATTTTGTTATAATAAAAATGGTTTGGCTCAGAGGCGAAGGGTTTGAAGACGTTATGGTGCCATCTCATCCCCCTCCCCTCATACTTTATGCAAAAGAGTAATAATAATAGAAACAAGTTAGTAAAATTATGCAATGCATTGATTATGATACGCTTTCCAACATACCAGAAATTCTTACTCAAGTTATGAGGATAATGGCTGTGGAATAAGTCTCGCTCCTGTGTCCTGACCTTTGACCCCATTTCGATGATATTCAACAGAACCAGTTCAGTATACCTCAAGAATAACATACTAAAGTTTTGTCGCAATATAAGCAGTTTTACGCAAGTTATGAGAATAATGGCTGTGGAATAAATCTTGCTTTTGTGCAATGACCTTTGACCCCATTTCGTTGATATTCAACAGAACCGGTTCACTATACCTCAGGAACAACATGATAACGTTTTGTCGCAATCGAAACATTTTTAGGTAAGTTATGATGCACAAGGGCAATGGAATGGTTCCCACTCCAGTGTCCTGACCTTTGACCCCATTTCGTCCATTTTCAATAGGGTTCGTCCCCAGTGGCTCCCTACCACATACTAAAATTTCATCGAAATCGAACCATTTTTACGCAAGTTATGACGTATAAGGGCAATGGAACAAATCCCGCTCTTATGTCCTGCCTGACCTTTGACCCCATTTCGCCCATTTTCAATAGGGTTCGTCCCCAGGTGGCTCCCTACCACATACTAAAATTTCATCGAAATCGAACCATATTTATGCATGTTATGACGCATAAAGGCAATGGAATGGATCCCGCTTTTATGCCCTGACCTTTGACCCATTTCCAATAGGGTTCGTCCCCAGTGGCTCCCTACCACATACTAAAATTTCATCAAAATCGAACCATATTTACGCATGTTATGACGCATAAAGGCAATGGAATGGATTCCACTTTTATGCCCTGATCTTTGACCCCATTTCGTCCATTTTCAACAGGGTTCGTCCCCAGGTGGTTCCTTACCAAATACTAAAATTTCATCGACATCGAACCATTTTTACGCAAGTTATGACGCATAAGGGCAACGGAACAAATCCCGCTCTTATGTCCTGCTTGACCTTTGACCCCATTTCGCGCATTTTCAATAGGGTTCGTGCCCAAGGGGTTTCCTACCACATACTAAAATTTCATCGAAATCGAACCATTTTCACGTGAGTTATCGTGCGGACGGACGGACAAAGCTAGAGCATATACGCTTCTTCAACCTACGGTTGGAAAGCGTAAAAAAGTTCCCGATGCGAGATCCCGATAACGTAGAAAAGTCGCTCACTGATTGCGAGCGGCTTCCCGACTTTCACTTCCCGATGATATTCGGGGCTCTTATTATGTAGTGAGCGTTTTTCTTCAACCACGGGCTTGTGCCCATTTAGTGAGCCAGTCCGTTAATTTAATTAAGTACTTCCTCGTAAACAGCAGCAAACCATTTGGGAACCGAGCAATTATGTGCGCGTTGTTTCATCGATCACTGGTGAAACTACACCTGCATATTAACTTTTAACGCAGTGCAGTTAGTTGCACCAGAAATTTAATAGTCCACAGTAAAGGTAAACACTCTGTACAGAGAGGAAACAGCAATTATATCTGGTGTGTTCATTAAAAAACTAAATTCGGGGTTTTAAACGAAAAAAAATTACACAAATTCACAGATTATCTAGATGCAATTATTAAAACATTTAATTCGAAAATAAAAGCCCACGTAATGTAGAAATAACACTCACCAGAAATTTGCTTATAGCAGAGGTCTGCTGGAGTCTGTCCAAAGAAGTTGATCGTAAGTCGTGCACAAGGTCTTGATATACAGGGTGTTTCCACTTGGTACTTTACCCGGCAATTTTTTCAATTACTGGAAGAGGAATGAAGATATCGTAACGAAATTTGAACTGGACATGGCTGTGAGAAAGGATATATAACATGGCATCATAACATGTGTTGGAAATTGTCACCATTTGTGTCCAGGCAGAGCTGAACACGACGCTCGATATTTTGGAAGGTTCGGGTCGGCATGTCCCCAAGAATTGCCTGAATTTCTTGAATGATGTTAGAATTCAATGCGGCGCTGGATCGTGGATTATTGCCGTAAACTCCACCTTTCAGATAGCTCCAGAGAAAGTAATCGAGCGGCGTCAAATCTGGCGACCGCGGAGGCCAAAGTCCCTTCGAAATGACTGTTATCGAAAAATGACTCAATTTCGGCCATGCTGGCACGGAAAGTATGGTATGTTGCTCCATCCTGTTGGAAATATCCAATGGATAATTCCTCATCGTCCAAACTGATTCACGAAGGTCTGAAACATTTCCACGTAAGCTGCTGTCGAGATGGTTGTTTCGAAGAAGATCGGCCCAATATCGCGCCGCTGTGACGTCGCACACCAAACACCGATCTTTGCTGGATATAGGGGTTCTTCGTGTGTCGCGTGGAGATTGTCAGTTGCCCCAAAAACGGGAATTTTGGGCATTAACATATCCAGAAAGATGGCCAAAATGCAGTGCTTTGATGGTGGTTTCCGACCTCCAAACCTCTTAACGAATTCTTTCTGACACGACTTCAACGATTTAGTCTGCCAGTACGTCCGCACAATATACACTCGCTCCTCTAGAGTATACCGGTTCATTTCAACGTTTTCTGTTCTCCGACAACACGCACAGCCGTACTGTTCCACAAGTGGCAAAACAACGACCGTACTGTGTCAGCAGACTCAGTAAACTGACAGACGCCCGCTCGTCCGGCAGGCGATGAGGAGTCGCGATGCACTAGCGCCGCCACTTCTCTCTGATGACGCCGGCGCAACTACACGTCGCTTCCGTTTGCTTTCTCACAGCGTAAGGTAAGTCCAGTTCAGATTTCGTTACGATATCTTCATTCCTCTTACAGTTATTGCAAAAATGCCGAGTAAAGTAGCGAGTGCAACACCCTGTAGCAGCAGCGTGTGTACGAGGGGGTTTGACATCTTGAACAGATTGAAAAATGTACTTGATTGTTTGTACAATATAGAATCGAAAAATATACTTATGATTGCTTACAACTTAGAATCGAGAAATATCGTTGTTTACAACGTAGAATCGAGAAATGCGCTTATGATTGTCTACAACGTAGAATCGAGAAATATACTTATGATTGTTCACTGCGTAGAATCTAGCTGTAATTATTTCGGTCTAGTTAGACATAAAAAAAACTGGTCATAAAATGAACTACAGTGTAAAAAACTGCTCATTCATGAACCATTTCCCGTGTTTCTTTTCGTGAATTAACGAAGCATATTCTTGATTAAACGTTTTCTGTGAAATGAGGAAAAAAAGACTGAATTCCATGAATTTCTTATACGTGAGTTGACAAATACTCCTGTTCATGTTTCTTCGGTTAATTACGTAAAACTGCCGTTTTTAAAAGGTATTAACGGAAAGTCCAGAATTTTTAGGGTATCTTTCTTTCCGTAACTCCTTTCGACATTAACGGGAAAATTCTATTCTCACTTTTTCCGTGTCCATATGACGGAAAATTTCCAGTAAGAGCAGTTCGCGGGAATACTTCAGCTGCTTAAAGTTTGATTAATTGTTAGAATCGTCAGGTAGCGGACCTGATTTTGAGGATCTGTAGCGAGGCGGGATATTGTGGATAGCATGTCGCATGATATTAAGGTGGTGGCAACGGACATCCATCCCCACAGTTGATGCACCTGTAATTTTATTCTTTGTTACCGTAAAAAAGCTGGTACTTGAAGTGTTGTACAGGTGATGATGGTATGATGTCTATGGACCCCTTAAGCACAAAAGCTATTGTAGCTATGTAAATTTTATATTTAGGAGTATTGTGAAATAAAACTAGGAAGTAGTACATTTCACATTTTCTTAAACTTGATTCAGTCATTGTCAGTTTAAAAAAGAAAAATCTCGAGTTCAAAAACATTCTGTTGCCGTGAAACATCATGATCAGGGTGGGGGATGGGGACGAATCACGCCGGGGAAAGAGGAAGGATTATCTGGTGCAAGGGCTGAAAAATTCAGTCATCGATTTTGCGAAATTTTTGTATAAATACGAAAACACCCGAAACGGACTTTTCCGAAATAAACAGAATTACTGACTAGGGAAAAATCTGTGAAATAGGGAAGTTAGAAGAAAACGGAACTTTTAAAAACAGAAATTTCGTTAAAAGACGGACACCTACGGACAACTTTGCCGCACTTTATTTTCAGAAATGTTCCGTAAATTCGCACCATTTATTTTTTGCAGTGTACACGGGGTTTGCTTGCCCGTTTGTTGGAAAAGGATTGAAGGCAGTGAGTGTTGTATTCGTAATAGGCGAACTTTCTCTACCCTTTTTTCTATACCGTTTCAAGAAATTATTGAGTTGATTTGAGTGCGCTACCCCAAGTGTATGTGTACGAACAGACTTGAGCAACTCGCAACTTATCGTGTCAAGCTTTGCTCAGATGAGGAGCATTGTCGAATTTTTAAAAGAATTTTTTTAGACAGATTTAGTTAGCATTAGAAGAGATGTCGCTGTGCCATGTCATCTTCGTAAATATTCAAGTCAAGAATAGACAGAGATGTATTCTGTAGCAAATGATTACCTGCAGTGTTTAAGCTGGAAATTTTTCTTTCTAGCCAATTCGCCTATCATGTTAGCAAACGTTGTGGTAAAATGCCAGGTGTATTTACAAAGTTTTTGTTTTATTATTTTTCTTGTATTATGATCTATAAAAACGCAAGTTTAAATGAAAATGCATTTGCTACATTAAACACTTCAAACTAAATTCAGAAATAAAAACAAATAGAAGCGAACATGCTTGTGATTTTAATAAAATCAAATACACTAGTTGGGATACATCGGTGCTAGAACCTTTTGGCCCAATTAGTCGGCTACCCCAATTAATGGAAACTGTACCCAAAGAGCTAAAACCTACGCACCCCTTTCGCCTCGAGTCAGCATAGCAAAGTGTTCAAAACAAAACTCTGGTCATACAAATTACAATTTACTGAACAACAAAGTACACATAAACATGCAGTAAGTGCTTATTTTATTTTAATTTGTACTACTGTTGTTAATTAATTGAATCTTTCAAGTATATCCAATTGTTATGGAAAAGAATCATAAACGTACATGCATATGTTTATATAGTGGGATTTTTCACCCCAAAACGGATTTAGCGAGCTCCCAGATTTAGCGACAGTTTCGGTCGGTCCCGAGCTTCTCGTTATAAGGTCGGTCCCGAGCTCCTTATTATAAGCGGCAATTCTACTGTGTTTTGTTGCTGGTAAACGAATCATTTGAAGAAAAGTAAAATTCAGACCATGGATAACTTGCGTAAAAAAGTCGAGTTCATCCCACTGGGCAGATTTCGAAGGTCTCTAGAGGCTAGCTAGTGGAGAATGAATTAGACACCATATGTCGTAAACAGTCCGTAATGAATAGTGATTATATAAACCCAAAGGGGGAAACAACAGAAAGTTCTAGTTGTGATGTTTATTAGTGAAAGAGAGATAAGGTTCACAGGATGTCTACTGGTCATAAAAATCATGAAAGCCACGAATTCAGAAAAAGGTTATGAAAGTCAAGAAAAAGTCACGAATTTTCATTTGGGGTCATGAATTTATTTTTATTTTTAGTAATTGTTCATTTTCTGGCAAAAATCTTAGGTAATTATTCTCCATGCACTGACCACATAAGGCTTGTAATCCATCTAACAATTTAAGTGTCAAAAAAGGGGGCATTTTTTTCCGCCTCCACTAAAAAAACTGATAGAGCAAAAAATATCTTAGTATAGAAACACATGTACATTAGGGTGGGCCGAAAAATAATTTCGAAATGGGATTTGGAAGAGGGTAGTAAAGTTGCCTCTTACCTTCAAATGTATGCCTATATTTTTTATTCAAAGTCTTGAGCCCTCTACCAAGCGTTAAGTAATGACGAATATTATTAAAAATAAAATAGTCGTATTGCCATTTTCGCATTTTTATTATACCTATTAATTTTATTATACATATTAATTACACAAATATACCTACTTTTTATCAGTTCAACCATTATTTTAATGTTTTATGTCTGAAATGTATCTTTTATCAACTCTGTTAATATGAGAAAGTGCCAACTACATCGCACTGGCGGAATCATACTGGTCAAGGCGTTCTACCCATTATCAGGTTAAGTATGCCCTAAGTGTAGCAGTGGCTTGACCTTGAAAGATGCGCGCCATATTTCCCTTATATAGATCAGATCATATGTAAATGATTTTAGGAAGGGAGTGTCTAACCCCAGGTCTTAAACAACCCTTAGAAATAGAAAGCTAGGAGATTTGGGCTGGAGTGCCCGATAGGAAAGTGACACGGAAACGAGGTAGAAAGGGGGGAAGGAAGACGCCCTTATTTATTACCGGGCGGCCAGTACCCGGGGTCCGACGGCTTAACGTGCCCATCCGACGCACGGCGGATATACAGTATTTAGTGTTTCGAGCGTTCGTACCTGCTTGGGACCGAACCTGAGGTTTCTCCGTGGCAGTCCGAATGCTGACAACTAGGCCATCCGCGGCCATTTCCCTTATATAGAAAAGCCAAGTTCAGCTTATATAGGGCACATTACCCCACCTTCAGGTACAGCTAAAGGTACTGTTGAAAGTATTCTGAATTTTTTCAGCGAAAGAAAGTTAAGTCTAGGCCACCTGGTGGCAATAGGTTGTGATGGCACGGCTTTTAATACTGGAAGCAAAAACGGAGTTATAGTTTGTCTTGAAATGAAATTAAATGGTTCATATGCCAATTGCATGCCGACGAATTGCATCCGAGACACTTACTTCAATATTTAGATGGAGTCACAACAGGTCCAAAAATATTCGGGAACAATTGGGAAGCCATTAGATAAATGCGGAAAGCTTCCAATTGCAAACTTAGTGGCTATTTCTTGTGATTTACCAAAAGTCGACCTACTGGATTAAGTTCAGATCAAAGATATTTGTGTGACATATTTGCAAGGCTATTTCTTTAGGACAATGCTCTACGAATTTAGCTGATCGTCAACCTGGAACGCTATCTTATGCTCGTTGGCTGACGATTGCAAAACGTGTTCTACGATACTACATCTCGTGTGATAATTCGTTAGCAAACTTAAAGCTTATTGCAGAATTTATTTTAAGAGTCTATGCACCAATGTGGTTCACGATAAAGTGTCATCCTTCCTGCAAAGATGAAGCTTTGCATGTTTTCAAGACGATAAAGGCAACTCGTTATTTGAGTGACAAATTGAAAACTGTAATTAACCCAGTTTTTCAAAGGAATGCATACTTTATTTACCCTGAGAATATGTTCCTTGCGATGATCAGCGATGGCCGCCGCTCCGTTCGTGAACATTCAAAATTCCAAACATTAATTTTGAAGCTATTGACTACATCGATCTGATTAACTGGAAAGAGTGTCATTTTGTATCTCCCCTATTTTGACAAACGCTACAGATGAAGACCTTGAATCTCATAAACCTCCAGTTACTCCTTTAGAGTTTCTTCGATGCCCTTGTCACACATAGGCTGTGGAAAAGTGCGTAAAATTGGTGTCAGAGGCATCAGAAGCACGTGATGGCATAATCCATGCTAAAATCCAATCTCGACAAATTATGCCAAATTTTGATCTAGTAATAAAAATTAATCCGTCTTATTGCGCGATGACATTTATTTAGTTAAAAACAAAGGCTATATACAAGTTTAAAACATGAGTACTTTTATGTAGCCTTTGTTTTTAACTAAATAAATGTCATCGTGCGATAAGACGGATTAATTTTTATTACTAGTATTTTATGCACGAATAATGTTTCTCGTCAAAATTTGATCATAAAAATCAGTATAAATTGGCTGAATAATTATAATTAACCTTTTTATGTTTAGCTGTTATGTATTTCTATTTTATTGTTTAAAAATGCAATTCAATTGATATTTATTTTTCAATGTTTGTTTTATCAACATGTTTCATTCATTTTTGAATTGAAAGAAAATCTGTAAAATTACAATATTTGAATTTTTCTTTCGTGTGTTAAAAAAATATTGTTTTCTCAAATTGCATTTTCGTATATCAGTTAAGTTCTTTGAATATAATTTTTAATAAATTATTGAAAGAGTTTGGAAATTTTTGGACATTTAACTTTTTCTTGGAAAGGCTAGGTTTTAGGCTGAAACACTGAAATACAAAGTCCGTTAGAGGGTTCAAGACTTTGAATAAAAAATATAAAAAAAATAAGGGCATTTATTTGAAGATAAGAGGCAACTTTTCCCCCCTCTTCCAGATTGAAACTTAAAAAAAGAGAAAAAAATCGCCTATGTGAACGGCCCACCCTAATAAGGTACATAATGTTGTTTACAAAATTTAACATCAATTTAGCAGTTTACATTATGATATTTATGGAGTCAGGACACTTTTCAAGAAAAAATGTTAAAGAAGGGCATGTAATGAAATCTTGTAGCAAAATGGTGAGTATTTTCAACTTACTTTTAAGTGCACTCAAAGTATGATGAGTAGATTTTTGTTACTGGCAGAACAGTAGGGACACTTTTCCGTAGAAAAAAAAAAAAGGTGTGTGTGTGTGTGTGTGTGTGTGTGTGTGTGTGTGTGTGTGTGTGCTCATATACCGCAGCTTGAATAGAGATATATGTATATATATACTGGTCTTTAAAAAAAAAAAAAGTGGTCATGAAATAGTGTTTCCCAAATTTGGTAGATACCCTGGTTTATGAGTAAATATGTCAGAACTTCTCGTTTGAGTTCAACAATTTGTGTTTCTTCACAAAAAATGCCGGGAAAAAAAAAAAAAACAAAAAAAAAAAAACTGCTTCCTTGCATTCGAGATATGGATGCATGGAATAAGGAAGCTGAAAAATGTCCGATTAACAAAAAATTCTTTTCACATCGGATACCATTTACCTTGTGGAACACTTTGCTTGTCCTCGGAATTCTTGTATAATAGTTCACAGTTCTGTCGCTAGGTAGCGTTGGTGTACTTCTGTTTGGAACTGTATCTCCGCTTCTAAAAACCGTATTGAAATTTTTCATTTTTTGTAATATGCCATTCCCTACGATAAAGATGGGGAACATTGTTTTTAAATAATGCACAGCTTTTCCGCCAGGGGCGTAAAAGTCAAAACATTTTTCTCGCTATCTCTGCTTCCAGGGGACGTATTTGAATTTTTTTTTTTTTTTTTTTTACCTTAGTATAGCTTTTGCCGTGAAGAATACTTTTCGCGTGTTTTCAACTTTTCTGTTGTGCAAAATTCTTCCGCTAGAGGGCGTAGAGTTTTATCATGTTTCCCTGTATATTTCCTCTTCTAACTGTTCAATCTCTTTGTCTCTGATATCTTCCTTCTGCTATGCGAAACTTTTTGTGCACAATTGTTAATTTTCGTAACATACTTTACAGCCGCTAGTGGGTGTAAGAAGCTGTTTTTATTTCTGGACGTGTTTTATCGATTGTAAAAAAACAATTGATTTTTTTCTGACCAGTTCCATCGAGTATGAATAACTGAAAATTTTTTATTTGTGTCGGAAAGCATTCAAAAGACGTGCTCATTACAACCGAAAATTCGGAGTCATCTTTTTTGTTTTGTTTTTGAAGCTGATGCTCTCAACAGTTACACGATTTTTACGATCACCATACGGTATGTGCAAAATTGTGATAGTAGTTCATGTTATCTGTTTCCATCATCACTGTTCATAGTGTGAAGTTAATTATATCAGAATCGAACGTTACTCCAGTTTTGAAGCCTCAGTATAGATTTACAGAGAATATTCAGTATTACTTGCCTAGTCAGTTCTGTTATTGGTCAGTAATGGTGAACTGAGTAACAACCAATTTTTTTAATGAATCTTATGCAGTTGATTGCCCAAAAAAGTAAGAATCTGTAACTTTTTACTTAAATTTACAGTTTAAAGATACGCGAGGCTTTTTTTCGTTATCTAGAACGGAGTGAATTTAAGCGAACTTTAGCTACCAGCAGTATTCAGATCCTTTGAAACTTAAACTGTATGTAGTGGATGCTTTTTGAATGCAATATTGCATCGTTATCGTCATGTTGTTGCCTAAAGCAGTGCTTCTGGTTTATTGTTTTTATATTGTGTAAAGCAGATGCTGTGCGCTCTGGTGATCTGGAAATTTTAGATCTGATCCTCTTTAATGCAAGCATGATACGCATTAGCTACGCATGAGGAATTGCTTCCTGTGTCACGAGAAGTTTTCTCTTCGTAGCATGTTAGGTTTTTTTTTAAATGCAGGGGATATATGTTGCATATTCATATTGAAGGATATAAGCACTGGCTTGTAGCACAAGTTATTAACACAAAAACTGTAACCTAGTTTATTGCCTGAACTTGTACGACCATCTCGTTGCGTTAAGAGCAACTCCATTGTCATTAGTCAGAGTGTGTGATCATATTTGGATATCCTCACACATGTACGTTTTTTTGTAACACTCTAGTAGTGGCAGAGCTTTAAATTGTCGTTGTGTTGGCCTTTCCCATGATGATACGATAAATTCTGAATGCTTTAAACTGTATTTGTATTAATATGAAATGGTTGGACCTGATTTGTCTTTTTTAATTCAAAAATCATTCAATGAAAGCTGTCTGTATGTCTTGTCCAAGTGATATTACAGCTTGCAGGTGATTTCCTGTGATCAGAAATAGCATATATTCCCTGAAACTCGATACTGGAGGTGGATAAATTGGTGGAAGATTAGTGTGTAACTCCGCTAACATACCGTCCAATACTAGGCTGGCGAGGTGCCAAGTTTCAGTGGAGATTGAGAGTTGTGGAAATGAAAGGCTGTATTTAGGAATAATTTCTGCTGAGAAAATTCCATGCCCTGAACTTACGTTATCAAAATTGCGAATCATAGATAATTTCTGTTTCTAAAGCGATGTCTTAAGAAATAACGTTAGGTGGGTTTTATCTTTGCATTGTTGAAACCGCACGACAGTCATTTAGCAAGAGGCATTTGCGATTGTGTAAATAAGTTGCCATACATTATTTACGTTTCCCTGGTGGTGCTGATAATTTTCGATAACTTCTCGTAAACTATACAGTTTTACTTCTTTTAGCCAAAATTGTCATCTTCGTAAGCGCCATCGTTATTTGTAAGCGAAACCCGCGCTTCCTGTATTGCGACAACGCCGCCTTCGGTCGAATCACGTGACACCATATAAGTCAGCTGGAATGACATCACGAGATTTGTCCTTCAACTTTGCTGGCAGCCTCGGTAGCCGAGTGGTCTGAGGCGCTGGTATCTGATCATTTTCCGAGATGAGCTGTGACCTTCGAGATGTACAAGGCCATAACACTCCATCTGTGACGTCACGCTTTCCGTTAGATCCAGTCTATATTATTAAACATTTCTTTTTCAAAGTAAATACAGGTAACTACATAATGCTTTTATCTAGCTTGATTATAATTTATTTCGAAGAAAAAGACTGAAAGGTAAAATTAACATAACCTCTTCCTTCTAATCTGTGTTAATTCATAATAAATAATCGAGCAAAATTAAAGCATTTCGTGGTAACTGTTCTTTACTTTGAAAACGAAATTTTAAATACATATTGACTGGATCTGACGGAGAGCGTGACGTCACAAATGGAGTGTGTTAGCTTTTTACATCTCGAAGGCCACAGATGATCCCGGGTTCGAGACCCAGAAGAGGTACGGATAAGGTGCTTGTCTTTCGGCACTAGCTTCGCTAGAACAGTTAGTAACCCGAAATCAGCCAAAAAAATGTATTACCCAAAATGTAGGAAAGTTTTGTCGTTTTTCGGTAAAAAATTTGCATGGCGCATAATTCCTGTTGTCCTGTCTGAGGGAACCATCCTACTATCCAAGCTAAGTCACCCCTCCCTCAAGAATAAAACCTCCACAACAGACGAGTGTGGCAGTTATTTGTTTATGTGTAAGTGAAGTGTAAAGATGCCTGTAGATACGGCGTTCTTTGTGAGTTCCAAAATGGTGTCAGCGCGACGGTTGCGCTTGAACATATAGTATGTGTAGTGTTTCCAGATCGCACGCTATTACTGTGCGTATGGTGCGAAAATGGTTCGTGTAAATTCAGAGAGGAGAATTTCGACCCGTAAGACGACTGTCAATTTGGAAGGCCATCAAAGCTTGAACGTGACGTTCTACTCGGTGAATTGGAATTTCCTCGACGTCCGTAAAATTGGGAGAGAAATATGAACTTTCCGATTCCACCAATTTGCAACTCGTCTATAAGCTGGGATTTGTCATCTATTTCGCAAGTTGAGTGCCAAACGAGTTGATTGAAAAGAACCTAACAGACCGTCTGCCAATTTGTTTTTTCCTCTTCACGCGGTATTGAAATAACCCGTTTTTGGACAGGTTGGATGCTGGAGGTGAAATATATACTCTACGTACAGTAACTCTGTGTGGAAAAGGGCCGACTGTGAAGACCGGATAGTCGAAACCATCTCGAAACAGAATATTCTTCAACAGAAAAACATGTTGTGTATCCGGAAAAGGCCCCATGCATTATGGCTTTGCCACGTGCAGAAACCATCCCCGAAGAAAGGTACCGTCAGCAGTTTTCGGACTTTTGGAGGCTCGAATGAAAGAAAAGTGTCACTTGTTGGCCGACTAAAAGGGTCTAGTGTTTTTGCAAAATAATAATGCCAGGACACAGGGAAAGTTCACTGCATTAAGTTTTATCACGTCCCCCATAATCACCGGATATTGGATCATCTGATTTTTATCTGTTTTGTTCTTTGCAAATCTTGCTCACTGGGAAAACATTTCTAAATGATGAAGAGGTTCTCACCTGCACTAAGGAAATATTTCAACTCCTGGCTCCGCGTCTTTTACGCCGAGAGAATCAACAGGCTTCCCGACAAATGGATAGGAGTAATGGAAAGCAATGGACATTTTAATGGTTATTAAACTCTTTAAAAAATGACTCCTACATGGTAAGTCAATGTTTTATTTTAAAAACAACGGGATTTTCTGGCACACCTGATTCTTTTTCTTGGACAGTCACTTGCTTAGCGAGGCTCATTATAGACTAGGCATTAGGACACCACCACTTTACCCTACAGAGTGTTGATCTCGGTGTACCGATAGTCAGTTGTGTTTGGTAATAAAACAGTTCGGTTCGGTGTGTTGTAATTGGTATGATTTTCACAATATCCTGCGTGCTATTGCAACTGTCGCAGTCCTTCCAGCAGTGGCGTAACTAGGCGTTTCTGCGCCCGGGGCAAACCATAAATTATATCTGTCTTTCTGTTTTATATACATATGACTAATTTAATAATTTTATGTATACATATATGTATGAGCTGCTCAACAAAATTAACGTCATGACCTAATGTTATCTTTATGTGGGTGGCACAGTCAAACTGATTGTTTTTCTACAGCTTTCGCAAATGCTTCGGAGTTCGGATCTTTGGTGCCACTTCAAACGGACCGAATGTAGCTGGCGGTAGTGAGTCACAGCCACAGTAATGGTCAAATAGTTCCAAAGAATCTTGAACAATGTGAATGACATCCTTATCTTGCAAGTATGCATAGTTCATCTAACTAAAGAAATACCTCAGGCCCGTTTGCTGTCGACGAAAGAAGGCTGTAGGCTTCTTTGCCCCGCCCTATACTTCGATTCACCTTAAGATGACACTGAAAGGGAAGGTATGTGAAACCTATCGCCGCGACTAAAAGTAGTTCCCAACATTTTCCGTGAAAACCCACGCATTTATTGCCTAGAATCATACTATATATTGTCTTAGCTGTTTACTTATAAGTACGTAGTTATTTTAGACAAATCAATTAAGTTTTGTCTAAATAAAGTTTTAAAATTAGACCAACACACGCATGCATAGATATGCAGGCAGTGTTTGGGAGACAAGAATGCCAATGTGTTGACGGGGGAAGTGATTGGCAGTTGCTAACAGCAGGACACAGTAGGGAATGACGCGGATGAACATAATTCTCGGCCGCCTTCCGAAGGCTCGTGAGTGCGTAGGCTCTTGTACCTTAAACTGCAGCGTCATCTTAGGGGGAATCGAAGTATAGTTACGTTTCTGCTTTCCAGTAGCAGCTGATACAGTTATTTAATGTACACTGAAGAGCAATTGAATTAGAGATACCTGTCTAGTAACGTGTAGCACCACCTTTCGCCCTAATGACGGCGGCGATTCGTCTCGGCATGGACTCGACCAGACACCGGAAGCGTTGGGAAGCCATACGGATCCACGACCCCTGAACAAGCTCCCACAGTTCACGAAGATTTGATGGAGGGGGTCAGAGCCTTGAACATCTCTCTCGATGGCATCCCAGATGTACTCGATGGGTTTGAGGTCAGGTGACCTAGCTGGCGAAGGAAGCGAGGTCACGCCGGTGGAGTGTTCATCCAACCATTTGGATGCAATTCGGGAGCTGCATTGTCTTGTTGCAGGATGAGGTCCCCATCCTGCAACAAGACAATGCATGTTGAAGACGCACAAACGGGAGCAAATGGTCGTCCAGGATATCCCGGTAACGTTGCCCTGTGAGGGACGATGTCACACGTACCAGGGGTCCCATTTCAGTCCACGTAAACAGTCCCCAGACGAGAATGCCACCTCCACCAGCTTCAAGAGTATCCTGCTGGCAAGAAGGATCCATCGCTTCATGTGGTTTGCTTCGTACTCGTATCCTGCCATCCGCATGTACCAACGTGAATCTCGACTCACCAATCCAGGCAACATTTTCCGACATGTCTAGGATCCAGTGGCGATGTTCCCTCGCCCATGCTAATCTTTGCACCCTGTGCTGTGCGGTCAGCAGTGGTACCCTCGTGGGACGATGGCTTCTGTACCCCATAGCGAGGAGATGGTTCTGGATGGTGTGGCTGCTTACGCGTTTTTGTGCACCAGCGTTAAATTGCCGAATGATTTTTTGCACTGTGGCCCGTCTATCCGCTGTTACAATGCGAGCTAACCGACGATGACCCCGCTCATCCACACGCTGTTGTCCACGGCAGTTGGCCCTTGCAGGGATGGTTTTACCGGATTCGATGTACTCACGGTGCACCCGTGATAGTGTCTCGTGAAAATCCCAGTGCCTGCACGACTTCGGAGATGGAGTGACCCATTCGTCGGGCCCCGACAATTTGCCCACGATCAAATGCACTTAGATCCTTCGTCTTACCCATACTGCGTCCTTCTCTTACTGATTCCCGTTGCGTCACTCCTTATATTGTCGGATCGCTGCATACGTCATGTCGTTTCAGTTTACAGGGCCACCCACGGCGCCAGATTTGCATAACGCCAGCTGTCTCTAATTCAATTGCTCTTCAGTGTATATCAGCTACGTTTATTACACTGGGATTTTTATTTCAGTCCTGCATGAGGTTTGTCCTTTTGTGGTACATTTGGTTTTGTTTTCGTAAAGGAAAATACGTTCCGCGTGCGTTTGGTTTTGCGTGAAACCTTCAAGCAGCTTGTCTGTTTAGTCATCGACATTATTCTCTATTCGTATAAAAATTCGCTGCAGTCTTATTTTATTTTTGGATCAGCATTACGTCCTCGCCTTATCAGAACACAACAGCTGAGTTACAAAAAGAACAAACAAACAAACAAAAAACGACGTGTAATGAAAGTCTTGGTGCATCACGCAGTAGCATGTCCTGTCGGAGCTTTTGTTTTGCACCGCCTCGGTCGGCAATGTTGTGTGTTATTTTTGCTTTGTTTCTGACAGAAACGCACAAGACAGTTTGACCCATGTGAGACTGGGTGTTACGAGTAAGAAAGGGTTAGTTCCGTTTTTTTTTTTTTTTTTTTGCCAAGTCCAATTTATTTCGGCATTAAATATAAGGGGCGAAACACTATTGCTAGAATTGATGTACGTATTTATATGTGTAGGTTTCGGCTTGGCAAGTTACATCATTCAGTTTTCGTACTGGATTTTTTTTTTTTTTTGTTAATTTCTTCTTCCCCCTCTCTCTCTCTCTCTCTCTCTCTCCCTCTCCTCTCCTCTCCTCTCTTTCACTCCTTGTCCGTCGGTTAGGTCAAAAGTTGCTTGCACTTGAGTTGGTCTCTTAGAGAGTTTCTGTATCAACTGCCGTCATTTCATCACCGACGAAAAGTGACATTTCGGGCAAGTGTTTACAACCCTGACCATAATTCTTCTAGTTAGTTTCTTTTGTGTTTCTCTTCTTTACAAGTGCGTTATATACGTCATGCAAACGAGGATGTTTTCCTTGCGAACACGATATGTAGAAGCCTTTCTCACAATGTTTTTAGTAACAGCTATTGCCTTGTATTGTATGGCGGATTCCGCAAATTCTTTTCTGCCGATGAATTTTTTATGTGTTAATTTGGATCTCCTTTGCAGTAAGAAGAATCACCTATAGGCTGTCTTGCTTGTCCTCAGGGCTCTAGTTGTTCCTGAAGCAGCGGCCCTGAAATAAGGATATGAGATTTCAGTTGCATTAATATATGTTTAGGGGAATAGTTAAACACCATGAAGAAGTGGGGGTGGGGCAGTTGCGCACCCAAAAATTCCTGGGGGGGGGGGGAGGCTATATATATGTGTACGCGTGCATACGCACATAGTATGTATGTATGTGTGTGTGTGTGTGTGTGTGTGTGTGTGTGTGTGTGTGTGTGTGTGTGTGTGTGTGTGTGTGTGTAAATATACACGGTCGAGTCACATAATTGTGACCAGCCAATATCCAGATTAACCGCCGTGTGCAGTTCGGACAGCAGCTAGACGGGCTGGGAGTGACTTAATAAGGTACTGGAAAATGTTCACAGGTATGTGGAGCCATGCTGTCTGCAGTGCATCTGACAGCTGCTAGAGAGTGCGTGGTGCAGAATCCATAGTACGAATAACACGATCGAGGTGGTCCCACAGATGCTCAATTGGGTTTAAGTGTGAGGAATTAGGGGGTCAGGGTAGTGGTTGGAAGAGCCCTTTGAAGTCTTCTTCGTGCTCTTCCTACCACTCCCGGACATTTCTAGCTGAGTGACACATCGCATTGTCGTCCAGGAAAACCCCATCCACCCCAGGGAAGACAATGAGCATGTATGGGTGTACGTGGTCTGCAAGGTTGGATTCATAACGAATTCGGTACATAGTGCCTTCCACAGGTATGAGTGGACCCTGAAAATGCCACGAAAACATTCTCCAGACCCTTGTTCTTCCAGCAGTGGTTGAAGAGCGTTTGTCCTCCGATGTGTCTCGCCTTATACGCCAACGTCCATCCGTTCGATGAAGCAGAAAACGTAACTCATCGGAGAAGGTAATCCTTTGCCAATCAGCGGAGGTCCAATTCCGATACTGCCGTGCAAATGTACGGCTTTTCTGGTGATGCACCTTCGTTAGTATAGATGCAGTGACCATCCGTCTGCATCGAGCCCCACGCGCAGCAGGGTTCGCTGAAATGTCGTTTTAGTCACACTTCCGGTAGCCCCCTGGTTCATTCGGCCAGTGAGTTGCTCCACTGCAGGGTGTCGATCGGCCCTCACGCACCTTCGCAGCCGAAGTTCTTCTCTCACATCAATGGCACGTGGTGCTCCGCAGTTTACACGTCGCTTATTCGCAGTGGTGCCATTTCTCCAGTCACGATACACTTTAACCACAGCAGCACGCGAACAGTTAGTTCACAAGCTGCGCTGTTTCAGAAATACTGCCACCCTTGGCCCGAAAGCCGATAATAATCCCTTTTTGCAAATCTGATAAATCGCTCCTTTTATCCATGCCAGAAACGAGTGATATGTTTTCAGACTGTTGGGCATGATCATGATCATACGTAGAGGATTTTAGGAAGGGAGTGTCTGACCCCAGGTCTTAAACAACCCTTAGAAATAGGAAACTAGGAGATTTGGGCTAGAGCGCCCGATAGGAAAGTGACACGGAAGCGAAGTAGAAAGGGGGAGGAAGACGCTCTTATTTATTACGGGGGTGGGGGTGGCAGTACCCGAGGTCCGACGGCTTAACGTGCCCATCCGACACACGGCGGGTATTTAGTGGATTGAGCGTTCGTACCTGCCTGGGATCGAACCTGAGGCCCTTCCCGTGGCAGTCACGAACGTTGCCCACTCGGCCACCCGCGGCCATGTATGTTTTCAGAATACCTACAGCACACCTTATATACCCTCCAAGCCAGCTGACAACACGTTCCTTCCTTTATTGGTTACGCGCTGTTGACGTCAAAAGTAGGAGGTGGTCACAATAATGTGACTCGACTGTGTGTATACTTACTATGTGACTCTACTATGTATATATAAATATATATACATACTGTATACATTCAGCAGATAAGAGTTGGCGTATGTCGTTCTTATTCTCTTTGGGGTGGGGGGGGGGGGAAGAAATGCTCTTTATGTCTGCGGTGTGACTTCTTTTGTTTGGAAGAGGTGTCCGTCTTGGGTCGGCCATGAACTCTCGTTTGAGAGCAGCGATTCGATTTTTATCTTCTTAGGGGCGCATCTAACGCAAGAAATTCTTGTGGGTTATGAACAGTAGGGGGACGCCTGCTGCTCAGAACTGGGTGGGCTACTAGGTAGGCAGAGCATGAAGGGGCGCATAAATTTTGTCAAATAATTACGTTAATGCCGATTTTACCTGACTCTCATAATGTTATTTCTAGTCAAAAAAGTTTTCAGGTGCATGCTGTGCGTAGTATTTTTTCAACGTATGGAAATCATGGATACGAATCTCTATGGGAAATTACTATTTCTTCGCAATTTTAGTTTAATACTTACGTAGCTTTTTTTTTTCCTTCCCTGTGATAAGGCTGTTTATGAATTTGTAGTTTATAACCTGACAAAGAATCTCTCTCTCTCTCTCTCATCCTTTAATTATAAAAATTATGTGTTTCTACTACTCTCTTCGAAATTCGCTCAGAGTACACCCTCCATCTCTCAAAAGTACGAACACTAAATTTAACAAAAAAAAAAAAAAAAAATCATTTGAAGTAACAAAATTTTTGTGAATTCGAAAAATTCAGGCACGTTTATCCAAGTCCCGTAAAATCTTGACGGTTGCACCAGCCATATGTTCTAACAGCTAAAATATTGGGGGCGGGGGGGGGCGCTAAAAGGTGGGCTCAAAGAAAAGTTGAGTGGGTTGAAGCCCAGCCCACCCGTAGCATCGCGTCTGGTTATGAATGGGAGAATTTAACAAATTTAACAATTTTGAGGTTCACCTTGCCACTTTTCGACGAGAAACAGAAAAACTTTCCCCTTTTGTTCAAAAAACTTTTCTTTGGAGGGTGGGGGAGGTGGATATAGAGAGGCTATAATGTAAAATATGAAATAGGAAAAAATTGTGTAAAAATATAAAATAGGAAAGATGGAGCAACTCCCCAGCCCGGGCCGCGGGTGGCCTAGTTAGGGCAGCGTTCGTGACTGACACTGAAAGGACCTCAGGTTCGATCCCAGGTAGGTTCGAACGCTCGATCCACTAAATATCCGCCGTGCGTCAGATGGGCACGTTAAGCCGTCGGACCCCGGGTACTGCCCCCCCTCCAGTAATAAATAAGGGCGTCTTCCTCCCCCGTTTCTACTTCGCTTCCGTGTCACTTTCCTATCTAGCACTCTAACCCAAATCTCCTAGCTTCCTATTTCTAAGGGTTGTTTAAGACCTGGGGTCAGACACTCCCTTCCTAAAGTCCTTTACATATGATCATGATCAACTCCCCAGCCCGTTTTCTGCCTTAAGCGCACTTCTTAAATTCTGTTATCGGGCGAAGAAAACAAAATCGGAGAAATTTTAACTTCTCCGGAATTTTTGGGCCTCTTACAGAGGAGAGGAATAATAGCAAAAGAGCCAAAACATTTTGACCAGCGCGTCTTCATGCAAACCGAAGCAACTACAAATAAAACATACATGAGATTCTTCCGCGGATTCGCGGAATTCCGGCTTTTTGTTTTTTTTGTCATTTGGGTCATACTAGAAATCGATGAAAAACTGAAGTCATTTTTTTTGGGGGGGATACCGTTTTTTCAGCAGGGTATGGTTTTCGATCTTTCAAAACTTACAGAAACGAAAGCTAAACATAGTGAAGATTTCCCCCACAATGGTAATTTCTTTTATTCGCGATGTTTTCCCTGTCCAGTATTGTTAAATATAATTTTATTCCATAAATATTTTATTTCAGCTTGAAAAATTGAAGGAAAATTTTCCAAAAAACGGAAGTTAGACGGCGCGAAAATTTCCCCGTAAATTTTCCTCGAAAATTTCCAAGAATTCCGCAATTTCCATGATCATTCCTGTGGTTCTCGAGATAGATGCATAACTGAACAGAAATTTTTGAGGTGATGGTGGGGGTCGTGTTTCCTCGCGATGCTCTTTCTACCCAGAATTGTTGTTAAATACCATTTTAGTCCATAAATATTTGTATTTCAGCTTGAAAATGGAGTAAAAATTCCTGAAAATGGAAGTCGGAAGGGATAAATATTTCGCCTGTAATCGTGCCCCCCACGATGTTTCTCTGTCCCGTGTTCTTTTTGTTAAGTGTTAGTAATGTTACATTTGATGTGCTCCATTTTAATATTTACATAAACTTCAGTGAACAATTCTGTCTTGCTCATGCTGCTTTATATTCACACTTTCTCGCGGCGCGTTCCGATTTTTCACCCGGTGAAAAAATCAGATTTTTTCTTTCATCATCAGTCTCTTGTATGATAAAACGATGGCGTGTGTGTTGGTCATGAAACGGTGTAACATCTGATACTGAGCCCTGTTAATCAGTGTTATTCTTATTCTTCAGATGGGAAAGGCAGCGGACTTAAGCGAGCTCGACAAACGCCAAGGCCAGATGACTGTCTTAGAGCATTACCGAGACGGCTAGGCTTGTGGAGTGCTCACGGTCAGCCGCGGTTAGTACCTCCAAAAAGTGGTTCGAGGAGAGAAAAAAAAGTCACGAATCTCCGTCAAGGTGTGGACCGACAACGGCTCATCGACGTTATACGTGAGCGAAAGCTATTCCGTGTGGTACGAGCCAACAGAAGGGATACTACGGCGCAGTTCACCGGTAATTTGAATGCTGGTGTCAGAACACACAGTGCACCAAACCCTGCTGAAAATGGGACTCCGTAGTCACGGGCCGCTCCTAGTGCCTATGCTAACCTCAGTTCACCGTCGAAACCGCCTGCAATGGGCACGCGAGCATCAAGATTGGACTTTGAATGAATGGAAGAAGGTCTTCGGGTCTGATGAATCTCGTTTCCTATTGCACCATGTGGACCTCCGGTTACGTGTGTGTCGTGTATCCGGGGAAGTGCTTTCATGGCAACGGTATTCCCCTTTAGTTCTGACTTTCTTCAGAAGGATAATGCGTCATGCCACTCTGCCCGGTTTGTTCGAGAATGGTTTGCAGAACATGAGGAAGACTTCCAGGTATTGCCCTGGCTTCCAAATTTTCCAGTCGGGCATCTGTGGTTTGTGTTGCAACAGCAAATTCGTTCTGCGGCGGCTCAACCACGTAACTTACAAAGGTTAAAGGATCTGCTGGTGACGTGTTGGTGCCAGATGCTACAAGGTAGCGTCTCTACGTCGCCGGTTTAAGGTGATTCCATCTAAAATCTCTGCCTTATGTTTCCAATGGTAAAACTTCTTTATATATTTTCTTCATAATTAATGTGCTCCCAAGGATCAAAATTTGCACATCGATAAAACTAACTTGCAGCTATAGCACGGGATACTTAATACTTGCTAAAACATAACCATGCTTATATTAAAAATCAATCATTTTTCTTTGAGTAATGTTCAGACCTGTTAATGGACCTTATTCACCTCGCATTGCATCACGGGAAAGCCTTTCTGTGGCCGAGGACCAACAAGAGTTTGTTTACATGCGTTTTCCCATTGCTTAACATGGCGTTACGTTGCAAGGGTTCAGGAAAAACGCGATTTTCGCAAATTTAGTAACGACATGTATAACTTTTGCTCATCGTATGGTTGGGCTAATAAATCCTGCAACCTAAATTGTGTAGACGAAAGAAAAACATTCTTTAATTTTCCGCTGAAAAAGACGAAATTATTAAGAGAATGGCTCTGTAAAATGAAAAGCGGGGATTTCCATTCCGATGTGCACTCTCCAATATGTTTTGTCCACTAACGAAAAAGCTTTTGGATATTATGACACTACGGATAAAAGGCAGTTGAAACCTCGTATAGTATTCCTTCGAATTTCAATTTCAAAAAAGACAAAAAAGGTAGGCGAAAATTGATGGAATATTTGGATCGGTAAATTACGAATTAAGTTCTATTTTCCTCAAAGAATAAAACAAACATATCTATAATTTCTCTTTTATTTAATGTTACGCATTCATTTAATTTTTAAGCAGATTGCCTAGCGTGCGAACCCTAGTTTGTTTCCTTATTACGTATTTGCCTGAGCTTTTAAATGCTTTTGTTTTACAAAACAAGGTACTAAATTTTATGTTTCAGATATTTCGCCAATGTCTGGCAATAAGAACATGAAAATTTAATATAGCGTGTATACGAGAAATGATACATTAAAAACTTCATTATGACTAACGGCGATGCTTTCCTGCGTCATGCGAAATAAACATCGAACACAAAATTGTCTTTGTATATTTTTGCAACCTTGATTTGTTCTTCTAAGAAATTAATTTCTTCTTCCCATGTAGCTCTATTAATTCCTCGACAGAATCCATGACGTCAGGATTGTAAAAATTAGGCAACATTAAGGGATAATCAAATAGCGAAAACATTGAATCAGCAGCCATGTTGGTACGCAGAAAATCACTTCTGACGTCACATGAATAAGGTCCATAGATGGTGCGACCTGTACATTGATGATGTCATTAAACAAACTACTGTTGGATTGCTTAGTTATGGTTATGTTTTAGCAAGTATTAGGTATCCCATGCTATAACTTAAAGTTACTCTTATCGATTTTCAAATTTTCATCCTTGGGAATGCATTAATTGCGAAGAAAATATGTAAAGAAGTGTTACCATTGGAAACATAAGGCAGAGAATTGAGGTGGAACCACCTTAACAGCTGTTTTGGCGGCACGTGGAGGACAAACATCACATTAGATAGACATGGTCATAATGTTTTGGTTGTTCTGCTCTGAGGTGTGAGCATTGAGAGCAGTTGCAAGCAGAACTTGCATTTGATACTCATACACGATTTTTCCTGAATATTGAATTTATAAGAATGTGACTAACTTCTTTTTGGAAATGAGAAACCCTTAGCACCCATCTTGGTGAGAATTCAAATCAAGACTTGCTGTTGTGGAAATCGAAAATTTGTAGCGTAATAAGTTCTAAGCTAAATATGAGATACACTCATTGTCATAAAAATCCGCGCACCAAGAAAAAAAAAAAAACCCGCGCGATTAACGCGAAACTCGGCGAATAGTTACGGGGAGGGAAAACATGCAAATGATTAAAGTTTCGTGCGATTCTGCATGCCCGCGCGTCCAAGACCGGCGCTGCAATCGCAATACTTGGGGCTGATAAGATGCCGCGCAAGAGACTCCACATTCGTGCCGAAGTGCATGGTAAAAGTCAGGTGAGATCCCTGAGCGACAGACATGCCCAGGAACCGCCGTAGATGTGCGCACGGGCAACTGACGGAGTTTGAAAGCCGTATCGTCGGGATGAGAGAGGCAGGGTGGCCGGCGCCCCGAATCGGTCGCCATTTGGGCCGGTAGGACAGTACGGTGCGATTGTGTTGGGAGCAATGGGCACGGGAAGGCACCCAGACACGGCGGACTGGCTCTGGTCGACCCAGATTCACTACCAGCTGAGAGGAACGTGGGATTGTAAGAGCGGTACGCACACAGGTGCAACGACGTCCATGTCCAATATCCAGAGACATGTGGCGGCTATACAAGACTCCTGTGTCTGCCAGAACCATTTCCAGACGCCTGACAGAGGCGAATCTGCACTCTCGACGGCCCTTGCGTTTTCTGCCATTAACACCTGACCATCGTCGGCGTCGATTGTAGATTGTAGTGGTGTCAGCAGCGAGCAACTTGGAATGCTACAGACTGGCGACGTATAGTGTTCAGCGACGAATCCCGCTTCTGTATGGGAACGGACGACCATCGTGTCAGAGTGTGGAGGACCGCAGGTAAGCGCTACAATCTCAACCTCACTGTACAGCGGCACACGTCCCGAACTGCAGGCGTAGTAGTGGTCCTGGGAACCATCGCGTATGACAGCCGGACTTCCCTCGCAGTGATCCGAGGGCCGTTGGCAGGCCAGCGCTACGTACAGAAGATCCTGCGGCCTCGTGTACCGCCTTTCCTGGCGGGGCGGTCCGGAGTCATTTTCCAACAAGACAACGCTCGTCCGCACTCGGCTCGGGCTTCCCACGACTGTCTACGTCATGCTTTGACGCTTCCGTGGCCTGCCAGATCGCCTGATCTCACGCCCATTGAACATGTGGGGGACCAGATGGAACGCCAGCCTTCTCCATGTCCCAGTGTTCGTGATTTAGAGCGTCACTTGCAAGAAGTGTAGGCCAATCTGTCCCAGGATAACATACGGGGGCCGCCCCGGAGCTGGCGCAGTGGTCTAACCAATGGTTTAGGATCATTCGTCCGAGAAAGGTCCGGGTTAGAATATGTTGTGTTTGTCATACGGCTCTGGCTCTCACCCTTCCCTGTAGCCAGTGACTATAAATTAGGGACGGGCAACTGCTTATAGCCCATTGAGTTGCTCATGGTGGTCGTTAAACCTCCAATAAAAACAAAAACAAAAAAACATACGCCGTCTCTTTGACTCCATGCCGGACCGTATCACCACATGTATCCCAGCACGAGGCGGTTCTACGCAGTACTAACGCTGACCGGAATGTGTACCGTACGTCCGCGGGAAATAGTCCTGCTGCTGTGATATTGTAATCACTTCTGTCCTTTGTATGTATAATCGCACTACTAAAACCTCATTTCAATCCGACGCCTCCTTGGTGCGCGGATTTTTATGACAATGAGTGTACTTATAAACTGTGTTATCATCACACAGCATTCTCAGTCCATTACTACATGAAGGTCTTGCCAAGGCTTTTCCACAATTCCGTGTCTTGAGGCAGTCTCCTCCATGTTACTCCAGCATGCCTTTGTTTTGGTGGAAAAAAAAATTTGAATTTACTTTGTTTTGGGTATATTGAATTGGATTGATATTTATTAATCGGCGTTATATTTATGCTGGTATTGAAATTCATATGGAAATTATAGAAAATTTAAATTTGGGAGATGGGTGGATGCATTTCGAAACAAAAATAGTTTCTAAGTACTAGAAAAGGCCATGAACATCCTAAACAAAAATGCATCTGAAAATTTACATTCCACAAGAAGTTATTGGAAAGTTTGCGTTGTTTGTGTTCAAGCAGAGTTGAGTCACCTGAAAGTGCAAAAATAAGTGGATATTGTTGCATGTGTATGAAAATGTGTCACTATAAGTCATACGATAAAATGTACTCGTTCAATAACAACTTGTGGAGGCGGTGAAAGTCAATTTAAAAAGGTTAGGACAAAAATTGCAGTTATGAAAAACCTTATAATACCAGGATTCGGATCGATAGCCTTAGTCAAGCTAAGGGGAGTACATGGGACCAAGTCATGGAAGACAACAGCACACAAAAATTTTTCACACTGCACTCATTTTGAACTTTTTTTGAAAGGCTACTGCCTGTATTTATTATTTTTCTTTAAAAACTTAATAAGTTAATTTAGTGGACAAACAGATGGTATTTCCTTTTTTCTTGTTTGCTTAAACACAGCAGTATAAAAACAGAATCTCAATTTTCTTTCCATTTCTATTTGGCCACTGGCCTTATGAACAGCACAACTTTACATATTTCAACACAGTTGGTTTGAACACTAGGCATGCATCCAAAATTATACCATGATTCACAGAGCTTACAAAAAAAATACTGGATTATTTTTAATTCTACAAGGTGGACAAATTCTGTTCTTTTGAAACGTACTCTCTTCTCTCTCACCCAGTTAGCTCAATGACCAATTTACAATTTTACACTTATTGATTTAAATTTAAACACTCTTAGCAAACTCCGCAATCTCCCAGACCAGATTCAAAGACTTCAATTAAATTTACAGTTATTTTAAGAGCCACAAATTATACTTTAACAAATCTACTATCAGCAAGTAAACAAACCAAGTAAATTATCCTCAAAACAGAATTTACACTGAGCACAAGCATTAATTAACATTACATAACCCATAGAACTATCCTGAATGAACCTACTTCACTTATAAAGAAACCTCACTAACTAATCTTAAAAATTATCACTATTCATAACATCAACATAATTCAGAAATTCAAACAATCTTCTTGCACTAGCTTGCTCATAAAAATCACCTCACTCTGCACTTCACATAATAGCTCAGGATACTTAATAACTCTATACTGTAAACAAAAGCTCAAAATACCAATTAACTAGATTTCCAAACTAAATATCAAGTTCACTAACACCAACAACCAGAATTTAGAATTTACATCCCTAGCACTACAGCAAATCATAAACAAATAAATTTAGATACTTTAAATCACCAAACAAACTTGAATTTAACACCTGCAGTGAATTACTGAGGTAGCGGTGAGGCAAATACTCTCAGTTCAGACACTACCCTGGGTTTTGAGAACCAACACAGGAAGAAAATACCAAGTCAGGCTGAAGGCGTGAAATTGGGTCGTGAATCCACTTTCAGCCTATGCAAAGGGAAAGGAAAAAATCCTCAAGTGTGACACATCATCATCAGGCACAGAATTTCCTCTAACATGATCTCACCACATTTCTTGAAGCAACGCTCGACCGACCCTCGCTGGCAGTACATATCTCCGTGAGCAGCGAAACTACTGGGGGGGGGGGGGGGGTTGAAGACAAGTTTTCCCCCAAAAACCACGTCTTCAAGGATCTCCCCCTTTTCGAACCAATGCATGATCCCACCTTGATCAACCACGCCTGCAAGAGCCTGTCGTACTTCAACCCTAAATACTCCAGGCACATCTGGCCCCAGAACTAACACAACTATATCTCAGGAAAAATTCACTTATCTCTGTATATATCCCAAGAAATTCTAAATCACAATATCCACATATATCCCAGGAAAATTCACTTATCTCTCTATATCCCAAGAAATCCTAAATCACAGTATCCACATATATCCCAGGAAAATTCACTTTATCTCTATATCCCAAGAAATCCTAAATCACTATATCCACATATATTCCAGGAAAATTCACTTATCTCTCTCCACATATATCCCAGGAAAAATCACTAGCAAGGAAATTCTTCTGCACCATGGCAATGCGCAGGTCCACTTCAGACAATAACACTGACCATTTACATAACCCACTAAATATTTTCACCTTATTGAAAATTAAAATTACATTTAGACTTTTAACCTTATAGTAAAAACAAGAAAATTTAGGCCAAAGAAAAGAACAATTAATACTGGAACTGGTGAGCAAAAGTGTGTCTTCTCAACCCATGATGTTCATTCTTTTTGTGAAATACTAAACTTGAGAACAAAAAAATACTTTAACTTCTATTCTGCACATATCACATCCTGGTGAAAATTCCCTACTCAGAGCCCTCTGCCCTAGGACAAGTTCCGTGCTTGCCCTGAGATCACCCCTTTCCAATGGGAGATTAACACTCATCTGGAGCATGTAAAATACTGGTCCTCAATTAACACTCCTACCATCTCAATTTCGACACTCAACACTCCAAGAATGTAAACAGCACTTTAGGTTTCCAATTTCATCACACTATAATATGTTCCCAAAATTCCAATATAAATCATCCCATAATTTATCTTCACTCATAAAAAAAATAACTCAATGCTGTAAAAGACTAGAGAGAAATGTTTACTATTATTTTATCACCCACGACATCACAATAACACTGCTTTTCAATTATCACATGCCCAACTAAACTATTATCGATGCACCAAAATTCACTGTGCCCAACTATTAAACTAAATTTTTCCGATACATCAAAATTTACTGGCCTGGGAAGTTGCTAAAATACCAGTCATGACAGCACAAAAAAAAACATAAATGAAAGCATTTTCCACTCCCCTCTCTTTTTTTTTTCTTTCTTTTTTTCTGAATTCGTACCTGAGTAACTAATACATTTTAATTTTGAAAGCTGAACGACAACACAGCCACAATCAGAGGCAAACAAAAAACTTGCTCTTTTTCTTTTTGTTTCTTATGCTCAGCTCGAAGTTTAGGTACCCTGCGTGGGATGTTATATATCAATACAAAAAGATATGAACTAAAACATTACCTTCGAGCTGGCGTTCTTTTTTTTTTCCTTTCTGTTTTCACCACAGATTACAGTCCTGGCACAACCACATTCTCGTTAGAATTTCTTTTTCTTCCTCCCAGTTCCCTTCCTTAAACGGTTAATAGCAGAGGTAACCATTTCCGAAACCTCGGGATGAGATGGAACCTTTGAGGCAGGCCTCCTTTTCGGAGTATCAGCCGAGGGTGAAGCTGTAGAGGCTGGGCCCATTCTTTCCGGAATTTCCATAAGGGAGAAGGCATGTCCCCCTTCTTTTCCTTAGCGACATTGTCCCAGCCTGCCGCCATTTTGTTCCTCAGGGCGAGGTTCCCGGCCGGCGGAATGCCGCTTTAACTGCGTTCTACATCGTCAAAATTTTTAATAGGCAGCCCAGATCCAGAGTGTCCCCTTGTGGTGGACTGGTGGTCAGCAAAACAAAATCAAGAAGAAACTTTTTTTTCTGAGGTTCTCTCCCGCCAAAAGGCGAGGAGGAAAAAAACTCCGCCGTCCTCTCTTTCTCTGACTGCCAGCCAGAAGTACCAGAACAAAAGTGACTCTCAACGGATAAAAACTCTGGGGTGCTTGAAAACCGTTGACCCCTCTCATTGGTCGAAACTTCAGCCTAGCAACTCACGGCTTCCCAACGGACTTTTCACTCCCACGCCTCGAGTGACCTCTGACCTTCACACGTGTAGACCAAGCTCTTCTTGACCCTGGGGTCTAAAAATAGATTTCGTTGCTGAATTCCTTACCCCAAAAGACGAAAAGATGTTACACTTTTGGGCGACTTCTCGCTTGGAAACAGGAACGCAAAAAAAAAAAAAAAAAATGGCGAATTCTTGCTTTGCAGAAAATCACTAGTTTTAATTTTCTTTTTCTCTCGTTCCGTGATGTTAAACTAAAATTAATTTTGATTCTCTGAGCTGCACACCTACTCGCCTTTTCCTATCGCGATAAAAGAACCGATAAATTAATTATTTTCAAAAGCCCAAAGTCAGTTAAATCAAATATTATTCTTTTTTTTTTTTTCTTTTTTCACCAACATGAAATTTTGTTTTCCTGGTTGTGATTAAGACAAGCGAATTTTGCGCACGAATTCCCCTGCCTTTCAACCAGGAATTTTCTTCTAACGTATGTCATGGGAGAAAATTTTTGCATTAATTAATCTCTGATAAACCAACAGAAAGATTGATCAGGTCTCTCTGAAATTCACCAGAGGTTAAAATTTTCGCCATGACACCTTCAAATTTCATACACCCATATCCCACGTGCGGTCTTTTGGGCCTTATCTTGTCCCTTGGTATTCAGTCAGGTATTTCAGTTGTCCATCGGTGGGTCAGTTCTATAGTAATATGTCCAGCCTACTGCCACCTGAGGAGTCTTGAATTGATCATGACATTTTCCTAATTCAAGAGTTCCTTTTTCTTTCTTGATTACACCAAACACACACCCCTCCAGGCTTCTTTGAGTCGTTCGCAGCCACCATGTGTGGTTTTTAGTTGAGGCGCATGTCTGTGATCCATAAGTAAGAAGTAGAAGGATGCATTGATTAAACTCTTTATATATATAAGCTGGAGATAACAGACATGTACCTTTATCTTGGACAGCAGATATCAAGTGAGGGTCACATTGATGAAGAAATTAATCGGCGTACAAAACTTGCCTGGAGAGCTTTTGGAAGAAACAGCATAATTTTCAAGAGCAATATGCCATTATGTCTTAAAAGAAAAGTGTTTGATCAATGCATCCTTCCAGTGCTTACGTATGGTGCAGAGACGTGGACCTTAACTAAAAGAGACATACAAAGGCTGCAGACAACTCAAAGCAGCATGGAGAGGTGCATGCTTGGTGTAACCAGGAGAGATAAGAAGAGGAACTCGTGGATCCGAAAAATGACAAGAGTGGAAGACATCATGATCAGAGTTAAATCCCTGAAATGGCAATGGGCTGGACATACTGCCAGAAGGACAGATCATCGATGGACAGCCGAAATTTTAGATTGGATTCCAAGGGACAGGAAAAGACCCAGAAGAAGACCACATGGGAGATGGGTGGATGAAATTCGAAAGTATGCAGGGGTGACATGGAGGAGACTGGCACAAGACAGACCGTTGTGGAGGAAACTTGGGGAGACCTTCGTCCAGCAGTGGATTGATAATGGTTGACAATGATGATGATGATGATATATGCATAGGAAATTTTTGTGCCTCCCCGGTGGCGCAGTGGTCTAAGCGCTAGCTTGTGACTACTTGAAGGGTCCGGCTTCGAATCCCGGTAAGGCATGGTTGTTGTATTTGTCTTACAGCGCTGGCTCTCTCCCTTCCCTGGAACCAGTGGCCCTAAATTAGGGACGGGCGACTGCTTATAGTCCATTGAGTTGCTCACGGTGGTCGTTAAACATTCAATCAAAAAAAAAAAAAATAAAATAAATAAATTAGCAGAGAGAATGGGGCGGGAGAGGATGAGGAGAAGAGTGGAGAAAAGCTAATAGGAACGAAAACTGGGAAGGATAGCGGATTTTATTGAAGGCTTGGGATGCAGGGAGGGCATGGATGGAATTAAATAGCGTATGTAAGATATTCCAGGCGGTAATAGAGTTCGTGCTCCTTTACCGAAGTCCCCGCTGGCGGGGGAGGGAATGAGAGAGACGAATTTTAAGTAGAGGAGTAGGAGGATTTCAGGTGGTGGGGTTGCTGGTCGTCTGGAATATTCTGCGCGTGGAAACGGGGGGGGGGGGCTTCTCTTGTTAATGTTGAATGACGACATCATTGCCTCTGTTTTTTAATTTTGAGAGGGGACATCTAGTCGGGGACAATAGTTGCTCTGCCATCATTAGTTACAAATTGTTTGTCTTGGAGTTTGGTCAGGGAGCACGTTTCTAGGCCTCACGCGTCAAGAAATCCCGCCATTGTCGCTTGACTTTCTGCGTTGTTTACGTTTTGCGTCCTCACTCCCAGCGGTAGTGGGCATTAGTCTATACGGTAAAGGTGAAAGTTCATTTCAGCCGACTGAGTAAAGAAGTGAAGATCACATCCTGGCTCTGAAGGATTGTTAGACCGTATAAAAAGCAATTTTTTGAAATGTTGTGAACCTCGTACACATGAATTTGGAACCGTCGATAGAACTACACCATTGGCGGATTTTACAAAGGAATGGCTTGCATCTTTTGATGAGTCAAGTAGCTATGAGTGTGCCATTATTCTCCTGAACTTAAATTTTACCTTCAACTTTGGGCAGCGAGATTTTGCGGTATTGGTTACGCCAAGGGAAGGTCACTGCTATTATAAAGGAAAGGTACTGCTGATGTGTTTTGTTTAACCTGACTGAAAATGTGCTTTGAACTCAGAACTGTGTGCTCAGTTTTGTTACTCCATTTCAGTGAAAACGGAATGACTTTTGAGAATTTCGCAGACTTAAAAGTGATCAAGCAGGGATTTGTCAGCACATGTGTACTATAAATATCATTTTCATATGTCTGCGTCCGCGTGTTGCAGCTATGTATGACTGGTTTCCAGTTTTCTTTTTTTTTTCTTTTTTTCATTGGAGGTTTGACGACCACCGTGAGCAACTTAATGTGCTACAAGCAGTCGGCTGTCCCTAATTTAGGGTCACTGGTTTCAGGGAAGGGAGAGAGGCAGGGCCGTAAGATAAACACAACATCCATGCCTCACTGGGATTCGAACCCGGACCCTTTCGTACGAATGATCAGAAGCCATCGCTACCGGGGCGGCATTTCCGGTTTCGTTCCCTTTCTTTTCATTTGTTTGTGCCGGCGTTTCCGGTTTTCATTCCCTTTCTTTTCATTTGTTTGTGCCACCGGGGCGGCGTTTCCGGTTTCGTTCCCTTTCTTTTCATTTGTTTGTGCATGGTAGGGGCGTGTACAGAGCTTTTTTAATCGGAGGGGGGGGGGGGGAGAAGAATGGAGATTTTTGAAATCCACCAGAACAAAATTAAAGTTAATGAAAAATAAAAGAAAAAAATAAAGGCATATTTTTTCTAATGTGGTAAGTTGATGCACTTTTTTTAAATAAAGTTTTTTTTTTTTTTCCCGACGTAAGTCGCAGTTTTACCAAAATCTTTAAAAAAATAAAAGACTTTCGGTGTGTGTGTGTGTGTGTGGGGGGGGTGCCCCTTCCTCTACATACGTCTCTGGTGTACATAGCATTACCATACAAATGTAATTTGTCTTGTTTCGTATAAGGAAAGCTTCAAGAGTTTTAAAATTTACATTGTACTTGCATGGCCTTAGTCGAGAGGACGCACATGCTATGTTGCTTCTTCAAGTTTGTTTAGCTGCTAATGCAAAAGTAGTAGTTTTTTTCTGCATCTTTTTGCGTTTGTACCGATTCTATTAAGAATTACATGTGGCGGTGATTCTTGGATGATAGATTATGGCCCGATTTTTTGCACAGAAGCGAAATTTACTGCCGCCATTGCACTGGAAATGGCTTACTGCTAGCTTTTGAGAAATAGGCGGATCGTAGCGAAAAGTGTAAGGTCGTTTGTTACTTTGAAGAACAGTAGGTTCCAAACCTCGGGAATTTTCAAATACACGATAATGTGAGCGGTGTCGTGACTTTTCAAACTTCCAGCGCGTGTGATTTGATCTGGATTATTTTCATGAGAATGCCGTGTTTCTCCGGAAACTGGGTCCGGTGAAAAACCTTTATTATTGAAAAATATGATTTCTGAGAGGTTAAGAAGCAGTCAGTACTCTTGGGTCATTGTTTTCCGTTTATATCATATAATTCTAAATGCGCCCGAAAGTAAGAATTTATCTTTTGTTTTCTCTCCCCCGCCCCCTCGCGTGCAGTAAAATTCTAGGCAATTTTTGTGTTGGCCTGCGGGTTTTCTGGTCTTGTTTTGCTAGTGTGTGTGCTGTTGCGTTTTAAGTCCCATGTTGTTCAAACGCTTGTAAAAGTAGAAGTTTCTCTGTCACTGTAAATGTTGATGATATGAGGCGTAGAATGTGCGCGCACGATGCTACACCCTCATTTCTTTATTCGCGTATTTTGAGAGGAACAACAACTTGAGTATTAACCCGTTGTAAAGGTCCCGTTGCTTAGAACAGAAAGGCAAGCAGGACTGTAATACGTATAAAAGGAGTGCTGTATACTACTTAATTTTGTTGGGCCGCGGGTGGCCTAGTGGGCAACGTTCGTGACTGCCACGGAAAGGACCTCAGGTTCGATCCCAGGCAGGTACGAACGCTCGATCCACTAAATATCCGCCGTGCGTCGGATAGGCACGTTAAGCCGTCGGACCCCGGGTACTGGCCCCCTGGTAATAAATAAGGGTGTCTTTCTCCCCATTCTACTTCGCTTCCGTGTCACTTTCCTATCGGGCACTCTATCCCAAATCTCCTAGCTTCCTATTTCTAAGGGTTGTTTAAGACCTGGGGTCAGACACTCCCTTCCTAAAATCCTCTAACATATGATCATGATCTTAATTTTGTCGACTAACAGTGCCGTACGGTGCCACGACTTGGATAATAAAGCTATGTTGTAGAAGTGATATTGAGGTAGGAAGATAGTGTTATACACTGTTAAAAAAATTATGGTAGGTACCAAAAAGTAGTGCTACACCAGTTGCACCATTTTCTGAGAAAAAAATACACCACTGTGTGAAGCAAACAAAACCCAACAACATAATGCAACTTTGCTCCATGCTTTAGAACAAGGTTGTACCACATCTGGCACCATGTTTTTGGTTTTGTTTGCACCACACAATGATGTATCCTCCCCCCCCCCCAAAGTGGTGTAGCTCCACTTTTTGGTGCAGCTGGTGTAGCACCACTTTTTGGTGCAACCTACTACAAAATCTTTAACGGTGTATCAGAAAGGCCTAATTCAGAAGTGGCAAAAGATTTTATAAAATCATAAGTGACAAAAGATCATTTTTTTTTTTAATTAAGAACACCTGCCTAGTAACGTGTTGGGCCACCCTTAGCCTTTAAAACATCCTCGATTCGATGTGGCGTGAATTCAACAAAATGCTGATATAGTTCTACAAGTATATTCGGCCGAGCAGGTGTAATGGCGTCCTCCAACTGTCAAATCAAATGTTCTCTGGTGAAATATCTGCATTACGAGGGGATCTCTCTCTCAATCTCATCCCGCATGTGTTCGATTGGGCTAAGATCTAGGTACTGTGAGGGTCATTTTAGCCCTTTTACGTCAGTATCTTGCCTTTGGAACCACTGTGTGACTCTCCGAGCCTTGTGGCATGGCGCATTATTCTGCTGGAAGTAGCACTATCCGTCAGGAAACACTATGTACGGGTGTTCCTGGTCCGCAGTGATGTTAAGATACAGCACTGCATCCAAATGCTTTTCCACATATATTAAGGGACCCAATGCCCGCAATGAAAATAGACCCCAGATCATTACACTATCTCCACTACTTTGTACCATTAACGCTAGCAGCTGGGATCCATCGATGCGTGATATTGACGACACATTCTCTCCCGTCCATCGGCGTGTACAAACTAAACACGTGATTCACCCACCCAAGCGACCTTTTTTCCAGTTTTGATGAGTCCAGTTTTGGTGTTCTTATGCCTACTACAGGAACTTTGACGTCTGCTGTTCGCCCCAATGTCCGGCGGACTGTATATTCTTAAATTCTCCTCTGGATACCACTGTTGTACTGTGTCGTTCATTAACGCAGTGGAGTCGGCTGTTACCTCGCAAAATCCTCTCCAGCCTCCGTTGCCCTCGAACATCGACCTGTGGGACTTCCTCCCACAGGAAGACCGCTGACTGCTTGTTTTGTTGTTTGTGCACCACTCTTCGTACATTCTCGATACAGTTGTTCTTGCATAACCGAGAAGCGTTGTGAGTTACTTGACGCAATGGAACTCATCTGTTACCTCGTACAATCCTCTCTGGCTTCCGTTGTCCTCGAACATCGACCAGTCACTCCCTCCCACAGGAAGACTGCTGACTGCTTGTTTTGTTTTTCCACTCATTTTGCACCTTCGATATAATATCCCTCCCCCGATTTGCTGTTGGGTGAGATACACCGTTAAAATTTTTGGTTCAACGTAGCCCCATATTATCGTGCAACATCCCACACCTACACCATAATGTGGTGCAATTTTGGCAGGTGCACTATAAAGTGGTGCTTGAAATCAATTTACTTTCACCACTTTTTCGTGCAAAGTATGCGCGAAAGGGGTGTGATCTTGCGCTAATTTTTGGTGCCACGCAAGGAAACCGAGCATGCGTCCTTGTGATGAAAGCACCTGAGGAGAAGACTTATCTGTAGTGTTGTGCCGCATCATGGATTCTTACGTGGGAGAAGAGATGGTTTGGAGAATTCTGAAATATTCACTAAAATATAAAGGCCGGGTCAAATGTATTATTGTTGGGTTAGTTTTGTTTTTTATACAAATGTGTGTAATATAATCGTATGGGAATAGGACTTGCTGGATGACGTGTTGGCAGGGCATTATCCGTGGTCTGAGTCTCCGCCATTGTACCTTTTCTAACACACTGTTCACTCTCTTAGGGGTAGTCAAGCCGGGCTATTGCTTTCGCAGTATCTCTTACTGTATGGCATGCCAATCATTCGATCGCCTCTTTTTTAAGCATTTAGATCTCCTAATCAGTAATTGAACAACTGCACAAAAACTATGCAAATTATAATGCTCAAAAACAAATAAATTATATAGGCTACCGACACTATCTCGTAACTTCACGCATTTTACATCTAATCTTATCAAGTTGAATTGCATTTTTATTTTTTCTCTCCATTTTCTAGTTGGCTAACTATCTTTTAGCTGATGTAAAACTGGACATGTTGACTGCAGTAGAAGCATCTCAGCACTTTGTCTGCCATAATGAAAGGAGACTGCTAGCAGTTAGAAATGTTTTATAGGAAAATGCATCTAATATTTTTACCACAGATGTTAATAATTATTACTTTTTTTGTCGCAAATCAGTCATTTATGGTTTTTAGTTTAGTTGTCTGAATGAAACAAAATATTACTTATTTCTTATTAAAATTATAGTAATTACGGCAATTCTTTAATAAAAAATAATTATATAGGTGACTTACGTAAACGACATCTGTTCAGAAAGTGTTATGTATTTTTACCTCTGTGTGGTCGATTGATGTATAGTGAGTGATTCGATTCATTACATGAAATTCTTCCGCGGATTTTGCGGAGTTCCGTTTTTTTTTTTTTTCCCTTTTCTTCCATCGTTTAGGTATTTCGAGATCGACGCAAAACTGAAGAAAAATTTTGGGAAGGTTATTTGAGGAAGGGAGAGACAGGCTGTTGTTTTCCCTCTGGGAAAACAACATTGAAAACTTTCAAAAACTGAAATCAAACGGAGTGAAGTTTTTCCCCGTAATTGTAATTTCAATTTCTCGCGATGTTACCTTTGTCTAGTATTGTTGCTAAATATAATTTTGTTACATAACGCTTGTATTTCAACTTGAAACTGTAGGCAACAATTTCTGAAAGCAGAAGTTAAACGGCGCGAACATTTCTCCGTAATCTTTCAGGCATAACACCCCCCGCCCCCGATTCGTAGAATTCCGCCTTTTTTTTTTTTGTCATCATTGAGTCATTCTAGAGATCGATTCATAATTGGACAGAAATTTTTGGGAGATTGGTGGTGTTGGGGGACAAGGGGGTCTTATTCTGTCTTTCAAAACTTTCAAAAACGAAAGTTATACGAAATAAAGATTTCTCCCGTGATCGTAATTTTTTTTCTCGCAATGTTCCTGCTGCTCAGTATTGTTGTTAAAAATAAATTTATTTAATAAATGTTTATGTTTTAGCTTGAAAACGGAGGGAAAATGTCTGAAAACGGAAGTTGGATTAAACGAAGATTTCTCCCGTAATCATACCCCCCTCCTCGATATTCCCAGTAACCCGTGTTGTTGTTAAATGTTTTCCTTCCCATAAATGTTTGCATTTCAGCTTAATAAGGGAGGGAAAAAAAATCTGAAAACCGAAGTGAGGAAGTTGGAAATTTTGTAATAATTGATGCATTGTGTTCAAAAGTATTCATATTTCCAAAGTTACCCCATTTACCTAAAATAGTGAAAGCTTTGATATGCATCCATGGTCCTCAGGCTGAAACTGAAGACATAAGAAAGAAAAGCGACAATAAAGAAACAGAAGGGGAAGGATATTAACAGAAAGAAAAATTCAGCAATGGATGCTGTGCAGTTGCAGAGTTAATGAAGGAAAAATATGACTGTAGAACTTGCTAAGAAAAAAGTTTAGTATTTACATAAATAAATTACCGCGAACAATTCCGTCTTGTGCATGCTGCGTTATTTTCACACTTTATCGCAGCGCGTTCTGGTTTTTCGCCGTGTGATGAGCTTTTATTTTTTTTTCTCTCTTTGTCAGTCTCATGTATGGTTATTGGAGAACTTCCAATGTTAGGTATACACTGAAGAGCAATTTAATTAGAGACAGCTGGCGTTATGCAAATGTGGCGCTGTGGGCGACCCTGTAAACGGAAAGGACACGAAGTATGCAGCGATACGAATATATAAGGAGCGATGCGACGGGAATCAGTAAGAGCCGGACGCAGTATTGGTAAGACGAAGGATCTAAGCGCATTTGATCGTGGGCAAATTGTCGGGGCCCGACGAATGGGTCACTCCATCTCGGAAGTCGTGCAGGCACTGGGATTTTCACGAGCCACTGTGTCACAGGTTCACCGTGAGTACATCGAATCCGGTAAAACCATCCCTGCAAGGGCCAACTGCCGTGGACAACAGCGTGTGGATGAGCGGGATCATCGTCGGCTAGCTCGCATTGTAACAGCGGATAGACGGGCCACAGTGCAAGAAATCACTCGGCAATTTAACCCTGGTGCACAAAAATGTGTAAGCAACCACACCATCCAGATCCATCTCCTCGCTATGAGGTACAGAAGCCATCGTCCCACGTAGGTACCGCTGCTGACCGCATATCACTGGGTGCAAAGATTAGCAAGGGCGCGGAAACATCGCCACTGGACCTTAGACATGTGGAAAAATGTCGCCTGGACTGATGAGTCGAGATTCACGTTGGTACATGCTGATGGCAGGATACGAGTACTGCGCAAATCACATGAAGCGATGGATCCTTCTTGCCAGCAGGGCACTCTTCAAGCTGGTGGGGGTGGCATTCTCGTCTGAGGACTGTTTACGTGGACTGAAATTTGACCCCTGGTACGTGTGACATCGTCCCTTACAGGCCAACGTTACCGGGATATCCTGGACGACCGTTTGTGCGTCTTCAACATCCCACTGGAGACCTCATTCTGCAACAAGACAATGCACCGTGCCATCGCTCCCGAATTGTATCCGAATGGTTGGATGATAACACCACCGATGTGACCTCGCTTCCTTGGCCAGCTAGGTCACCTGACCTCAATCCCATTGAGCACATCTGGTATGCCATTGAGAGATGTTCGAGGCTCTGACCCCCCTCCATCAAATCTCCGTTAAATGTGGGAGCTTGTTCAGGGGTCGTGGATCCGTATGGCTTCCCAACGCTTCCAATGTCTTGTCGAGTCTATGCCGAGACTAATCGCCGCCGTTATCAGGGCGAAAGGTGGTGCTACACGTTACTAGACAGGTATCTCTAATTCAGTTGCTCTTCAGTTTAGATAATACCTCAGATAGTTCTAACTAACTAAACATTTTCATTAATTAGTATAGCTCTGAAGGTAAATTTTATAGCTCACGAAGATCGAGTATGGTTAAAAACAGTTGAATCAATATGTGAGAAACACTCGAGTCGCAGCAAAAACAGTGTTGCTGGGCCAGCAGTGGCCCAGCACTATGTTGCCGCTGCCCAACCGTCAATAAAACGTCCCGGCGGCCACCACATGGGCTAGCAATTTAGGCCAGCAGCTGGTACCCCCATCAGTTGTCATATGCCAGAACAGGGCCATCAGTTATCGATCACAGGGAGTGGCTGCCTTAAGCGGTTCTGCAAGCACGTGCCACTGCTCCAGTTTCCCGGCAGTGGCGGCCTACAATCACGTGACGTAACTGATGGTTTGCCGAATTTTGTCCGCCAATTTCCCAGTAGTAGCCACAAAAAAAAAAAAAATAAATAAATAAATAAAAAATAAAAAACAACAACAACATAAACATAATCACAGTTCTCCAGAAGAACAATTCCTCTTTCTTTCCCAACGAAACTTCTGCATGACGGCACGGCGCTGGGGACATTTCCTCAACAGATCCGGAAAAACTCCCGTTTGGATCAAGGTAGCATCGAACCAGATAGCTTGGCTCTGATCGAACACCCAACGCCCTGTTTGCGAAGCGGACGCTTTAGCCACTTCACTAGTTTGCCACGTACGAGCCGCTGCTTGAAAATGAGCCTCTTTCCTGCGCGATGTGAAACCGATGGTTCTGTTTTCAGTTTTACAATATTGCAAGTTATTTTTCATAAATGTCAGTTTCATGTAATTCGTAAATTTATTTTTTCAACGCGTAACGATTGTTTTTATTTACTTTAAGGGAACTTCACTCATTTTTAACGAGTGTACCAACTTAAAGACGTTTTCCAAAGTTTTGTGCTGTCTTTGTAATCTTGAAAGGCGATTGTTTAATTACGATATTTACCCGTTCATGTCACATTCTGTTACATTTTTAACGCTGTATCTTTTTTTCAATGGCCCGAAGCTACATTTGTTCTAAAGAGGAAAAATATTTTTATTTTACTTCTCGTTATTTTTAGTAGCGGATTCCTCCAATCTTGTGTATTCAACCCATGGATGAGTACATTATATCCACATAGCGTTGCTTTCTTTTCCCTTCCCCCTCCGAATAATTGATAAATTTGTACGCGTATAATCCTTGGGTTTTTTTTCCAACATAACGATTTTTTAATGTCGTTTCGGGAGTTTTGTTTTAAGCGGTTTAGTGTATGTTAACGAAAGATCATACAGAAATTATTTCTTGTTGTTCAGGAGAATGGAGTAGGTGTGTTTAGTGGCTGTCTGTATTCTCGATTCTTTGTGTGTTAGTGCAGGAATTTTTCTACGAAACGAGTTTCTATAAATACATGAGAATAATTGACTATTTTTTACAGCTCATTAATTGTTTATATGATCTTCTTCCGACAGTAATCTCCGTCTACGTAGCATTTCGTTAGGAAATTAATTCGCCTCTCTACATATGCCTTTTTTTTCTTTTTTTTTTTCCCCCTTAACATTTACTAAAGCAACATGATGGCGGTGGCGTCGTCTTCAACTAACTGGTACCGCGAAAGACTGCGCACATGTTGCTTCTGCGCATGCGCAGTACAGCTGCTTCCACCTCGTGTTGGGGTTGCTTCAGTTGCCAGCTACGGGCCACTAGTGGCGCTTGCTTGGAGGCCCGTAGTTCACAAAGGTGCTGGAGGGCCATCAGTGGCTGCCAACTGATGGCGCTGTCAACAACGGACCGCTCCGTAAGCGGCACATTTCAGTCAGCAGTTTCCCAACACTTGTGTTTTTGCTGGGTCGTATATGAAGTTGAATTATGTGAAAATTGCTTGTCAACAAAGTTTGTGTTGCAAACCGGCATGTAAGCACCAACTGAAAATTGCATCTCTGTTGGCTCTCCAATTTTCAAGTTTTCTGAAGAGGTTGCTCACATGGAAATAGTTTCAAATGCCGTGTCTCAAATGGAGACATTAATGGGCCCAATGGATTAATTTTGCGATTGAGAGACCATGTACTAATATAAGCGATGGAGATTAATATCTTCTGAATGTGTGAGAAAATTGTAATAAAAAAAAAAAAAAGGAATTTTTTTTTGCCGTAAATTGATGAAAAAAGAAACATTTTATGATTGCAGTATAGAAATCCAGTTTTAAAAATCTTTTTCCCACAAATCAATGATGTGAAAAGAAATGTTTTATAACTGCACTTAAATTTGGTGATATGCTGCACTAAAAAGTGGCACTACAGCAGCACCACCACCTTTTGAGGAAAGGTGCACCACTAAGTGGTGCACGAAAAACTCAACAGTATGGTTCCACTTCGCACGAGAAATGTTCAAAAAATGAACTATAGTAGGATGTACCTTTTTGTACCATATTATGGTGAAACTTCGCACCGTACTATAATATGGTGCACCCATGCACCACTTTCGAACATATCTGGTGCAAATTTGCACCATAATGTGGTTCATAATTGCACCATATTGTTGGGTTTTCCGTGCACCACATATTTTTGTACCTTTCCTCAGAAATTGGTGCAGTGCCACTTTGTGGTGCAATATATCACACAATTTTTAAGAGTGTAGAGGAATTGTTTAAACAGTGATGCGAAGGAAGCAAAGTTTAAAAAGGAGCTGACTTAAAATCGAACTGATCCGAGAAAGTAGATCCGCAACATCTCAACCTAACTACTGTAAGACTGATATTAATGTTGCGCGAAGAAAAAGTGCCAAAACACACGAGGGAAAAAATGACTAAGACTTTGAAGTTGTGTTTTAATGTAAAACAAGTGCGTCAAAGAGGAACAGAATTTAATGATACCTATCGACAACACCCACATTTTCATGGCTGTTTACCAGATCTCTCAGTCCCGGTGGCGCGTCGATGACCATTCGTCCGAGTTCGAATCCCGGTGAGGCATGAATGTTGTGTTTGTCTTACGGCACTGGCTCTTTCTTTTTCCTAGAACTAGAAGCAGTGACCCTAAATTAGATCAGATCAGATCCTTATTTAAAGGATTTTAGGAAGGGAGTGTCTGACCCCAGTTCTTAAACAACCCTTAAAAATAGGAAGCTAGGAGACCTGGGATAGAGTGCCCGAAAGGAAAGTGACACGAAAGCGAGGTAGAAAGGGGGAGGAAGACGCCCTTATTTATTACGGGGGGGGGGCGCAGTACCCGGGGTCCGACGGCTTAACGTGCTCATCCAACGCACGGCGGATATTTAGTGGTTCGAGCGTTCGTACCCGCCGGGATCGAACCTGAGTTCCTCCGTGGCAGTCACGAAACGTTCACCACTAGGTCATCCGCGGCCCGACGCCAAATTAAGAACGGGCGACTGCTTTATAGCTCATTGAGTTGCTCGTTTTCATCGTGCAGATTGTTTCCTTAAATTTGTTTTAAATACAAACACTCAATAGTTCTCTTTTTTTGACTCAGTCTTCCGTTGTAGAAAACAAAATTGTGTGTGAATTTCTTTCTGTACAAGAGGATCGAGTAATTTATGAGAAATCAACTGGGTTTCAGTGTAGATCATTCTGTATTTTTGGTTATTTTTATAACTGATAATCAGTTCGGCCTAGCACGTGGATTTTTTAAAGTTTAATTTTACTTTTCAATTTTACTTCATTGCCTCTTCTCATTGAGAACAAAGTTTACTGATACTTGACTAAGTTTGGAGTGATGCACACAACACTTTTGTCAGGTGGTGTATTTTCAGTTTTGTAGCGGTTGAATAACCCATCGATCTTTGCATTTGTTGGACTACTGGTGAAAGGTGACTAGTAGATTCCGAAAAGTTCCACCTAGATTTTTTTTTTTTTTGTAAAAAGTTAATTTTTTATTAGGCCCATCGTGGATCTGTTTCTTGTGTGTGAATATTGGGGTAGGTGTTTCTCTGGAGACTTTCGAGATGTATTGATTTTCTATAGCGTGGGCGGTTCTCTTTCCCAAATGTTATTAGTAGCTGCACCATTTTCGAACATTTTTGGTGCTCCGTTGCTATGGCTATTGATGTCAACACGTCAGAAGTGCAGTTTTCATCGTAGATTTAAGTTACGTAACTTTTCGGAAGATCTGTAATTCTAACTTATAGCACAGTTGTTTGGGATTCAATTTTAATCTGACATATCTCTAAAATTTTCGCTGATTTCACAGGATAGTACGATTTAAATAATAGTTTTTTTTCAGAGTTGTTTTCTGTACGGAATTATTTTTATGACTTTTCGCATTGAAACGAAGCGTCCTTGTTTGACTTTGACATATATATATGTACTTGTGATTAATTCACGTTTTACGTTCTTTACAATCCCTCCCTCTGATCCCCATTTAAAAGCTATCGTGCTCGGCTTATAAGTTGGTATGGAGTATAAGTTGAATGGGTTAAATTTCCCAATTTCCTTTCTTCATTCATTGATAAGTCGATCTTGAATATAAGACCAGGCTAGATCAAATACAGATAGTGTCCCGAAATTTTGTAAGCATATTTTTAACGTTTCAGTAAATTTTAAAAGGAAGAGAAAGTCAGGAAACCCGTATTTTTCTTTCCTGCAAAAAGTTAAATTTTTGTGAGCTTTTTTTTTTTCTTTCTTATATGAACTGACCTGTTGGAGAACCGCCGCACAAAGGTGAAACAAGCAAACGAACGAAAAAAACAACAACAAAAAACAAGATCACACAGTTATGTCAGAATGATGCTTGCAGCGTGAGTTCGTGGCTCGCTGCTTTCTCGCACAGTCCGTTGAAATCAGAAACCAAGCGAACGTTTGATTTCAATTAGAAAAATGAAATAAATTAAGATGACCATAATAAATGGAAGCAATAGTAGATTTTAATTCAATGGAGAGATAAATTTAAGAGACTGCCTTAGGTGGCCATTGCGATTAAAGGGCACGCACCTTCGGCTCTCGACACCATTGTCATCAGCCGATCAACTGCACGGCAGCGTTGTGTTTCAGAGGTTTAATGATTGCGAGATTAATAAGATGCACCCATTGTAGCCCTGGTTGCTTTGCAAAATCAGAGGGGAATGCCACTCATCGGGGTTTGGGAGGGATCGCGAAAGGAATGCAATTAACGTACAACAGCTGCTGGCGAGAGACTGTATGACGCCTGCATTATGCATCGCCATACCGGTCCGTCGCCTCGCGTTATGGTTTGGGGCGCTATTGGATATGACACCCGCACCCTTCTGGTACGCATCGCCGGTACATTCAACAGCCACCGCTACATCTCCGACGTTTTGGAGCCTGTAGTCCTCCCTTACCTGCCGGACCTGCCAGCGGTCACGTTTCAACAAGACAATGCGCGCCCGCACGTGGAACGCATCGTGCAACAATTCTTCACGGCCCACCAGGTGTCACTGCTGCCGTGGCCCGCCTGTTCTCCCGATATGTTGCCCACCGAACACGTCTGGTTGCTGATCGGCAACCGAGTGGCCCGGCAAGCACCACCCGCGGCTACGCCTGATGAACTGCGGTAACGTGTGGAAGCAGCCTGGACCGACATACCCCAAGCCCACATCCAAAGCCTCTTTCGTTCGATGCCGCGGCGTGTAGCGACCGTAATTGCCAGCCATGGGGGCCACACGAACTATTGATGTCTGCGTGTTCCGCAAGTCGCACGGGCCTGTAAGCTCAATCGTTTCATCTTTGTATCTGTTGTTATGTGTCCAGTAAATCTGGCTTTGCTATCTCGTGTCCTTCTTGGTGTTGCATTTTGGGTGGCTAGCAGTGTATATACACTCACGGACAATGAAATTTGCGCACCTAGAAGAAAACATGCTACAACCGCGAAACTTTGCATATAGCTATAGAGCGTGCTGGTATGTAAAGGATCCAATTTCGTTCAAGTGCGCATGACCGCACACCCTGTGGTGGCGCTGCAAACACGAACCGGCATCTTTATAAAGCGGCGTGTAGTCGATGCCCCATGAAAGTGAAATGCACCGGCCGACGCAAGGAAAAGTACAGTGACAAGAATGCTGGGTAGACGACTGAGACGTCGATTTACGCAACTTACGGATTTTGAGAGAGGCCGGATCATCTGGCTGAAAACCGCAGGGTGGTTGGCGCCGTGTAGCCCGTCACGTGGTTCATTTTGACTATACCGTCCGACTGTGTGGGGATCAGTAGACATGTGACGGCACTGCCACACGGCGGAGCGGCTCCGGACGGACCAGGAAGACGACCGGTAGAGAGGATCGATGGATCGTGCGCCAGGCACGAACGGATCTCACGGGGACCCAGTCCGCTATACAGGCAGATGTAGCGGCTTCTGTGTGCCCATGAACCATTTCCCGACGCCTCACAGAAGCGAATCTGCTATCCCAGCGCCCCTTACGTGTGCTGCCATTAACACCGGAACATTGCCGGGGCTCCGTTTGCAGTGGTGCCAGGCCAGAGCAACGTGGAACGCCACAGACTTGCGACGTATGGTGTTTAGCGATGAGTGCCGCTTCGTTTTGGGGACAGATGATCATCGTGTCCAGGTGCGGAGGGCCCCGGGTCAACGGCACAATCCCAACCTCGCTATCGGGCTCTACACCCCCCCCCCACTGCAGGCATTATGGTCTGGGGAGCCATTGCCTACGATAGCCTATCAGCTCTAGTAGTGGTACGTGGATAGTTGACGGGCCAGCGGTATGTGGATGAGATCCTACGGCCCCATGTGCTCCCACCCCTGGTCGGGATTCCAGGTGCGCAATACCAGCAGGATAATGCCCGCCCGCACATTGCTCGGGTTACCCAGTACTGCCTACGTCATGTCCAGACACTTCCATGGGATGCCCGCTCCCCGGACATGTCACATATCGAGCATGTGTGGGACCAGTTGAAACTCCGGCTGTCGTCGTGCCGCACTATCCGAGATTTAGAGCACACCGTCCAACACGTGTGGGTTAGTCTGCCGTTAGGACAACGTCAGGCGTTTGTTCTCCTCCATGCCGGACTGTATTGCAGCATGTATCGCCGCACGAGGAGGTGCGACGGGCAATTTAAGATGACCGGACTGCGTGCAACAGATTTCTCTGTAATTGTCCAGCAGCTCTGTTTTTGCTATCGTGTATAACATTCATCTGTATCATTACGTCCATAAAATCTCAGTTCAATCCGATGCTCCCTTCTTGGTGCGCAAATTTCGTTGTCCGTGAGTGTATATACACGGTCGAGTCACATTATTGTGACCACCAGCTAATATCTAGAGTAACTGCCGTGTGCAGCGCGGACAGCAGCTAAACGGGCTGGGAGTGACTCAATAAGGTGCTGGAAGTGTTCGCAGGTATGTGCAGCCATGTTGACTGCAGTGCATCTGGCAGCAGATGGAGAGTGCGTGGTGGAGAATCCATAGAGCGAACAACACAATCGAGGTGGTACTACAGATGCTCAATTGGGATCAAGTCTGAAGAATTAGGGCGCCAGGGAAGTACTTTGAAGTCTTCATCGTGCTCTTCTAACCATTCTCGGACATTTGTAGCTGTGTGACACGACGCATTGTCCTACTGGAAGATCCCATCCGTCCCAGGGAAGACAATCACTATGTATGGGTGTACGTGGTCTGCAAGTATGGATTCATAACGAATTCGGTCCATAGTGCCTTATACAGGTATGAGTGGACCCAGAGAATGCCACGAAAACATTCCCCAGACCATAACGCTGCCCCCACCAGGTTGTGTTCTTCCAGCAGTGGTTGAAGAGTGTTTGTTCTCCGATGTTTCTCGCTTTATAAGCCAACGTCCATCCGTTCGATGAAGCAGAAAACGTGTCTCATCGGAGAAGGCAATCCTTTGCCAATCAGCCGAAGTCCAATTCTGATACGGCCGTGCAAACGATATTTCAGCCTTTTCTGCCGATGCACCTTCGTTGCAATAGCTGCAGTGACCATCCGTCCGCATCGGAGCCCCATACGCAGCAGGGTTCGCTGAACTGTCGTTTTAGACACACTTTCGGTAACCCCTTGGTTCATTCGGCCAGCGAGTTGCTCCACTGTAGCGTGTCGATCGGCCCTCATGTACCTTCGAAGCCGACGTTCACCTCTCACATGAATGGCAAGTGGTGCTCCGCAGTTTTCATTGCGCTTATTCGCAATTGTGCCATTTCTCCAATCACGATGCTCTTTAACCACAGCAGCACGCGAACGGTTCACAAACTGCGCTGTTTCAGAAATACTGCCACCCTTGGCCCGAAAGCCGATAATCATCCCTTTCTGCAAATCTGATAAATCACTCCTTTTATCCCATGAGTGCAACGAGTGATATGTTTTCAGAATTCCTACAGCGCACCTTATATACCCTCCAAGGCAGCTCACGACACGTGCCTTCTGTCATTGGTTACGCGCTGTTGACGTCAAAAGTAGGAGGTGGTCACAATAATGTGACTCGACTGTGTGTATGTGTACACATGACAAAAATAAAGATACCTGATTTGTTAAATTTTATTTTCTGTCGGAATAGAATGGAAGGAGCTGTAGTTATAGCTGGATTTAATATCTGGTAGCATATATTAAATCCAGCTACAACTACATACCCTTTGCAGTATGTAGGTCTTTCACTCTGTCAGGCATTGTGGAAATGAGACCAGCAATGGAATTTCATCCCACGATTCACGCAACTCGTCGTCGTAATTTTCCATCCAATATGGCCCACAGGTGTTCAATTATGTTCATATCAGCTCTGGTTTCTCCGGATGCTGTTTTGTTCGTGGCGTGTTAGGGTACATTTTTCCATATGGCATTACATTTCACCTTTTCGCAAAAATAATTGAAACTCATTATCAGTTTAATAAGATCTCAAGTTCAAAGCATTTTGTTGCATCGTAAAATCATGATGAAAAACACAAAACAAAACGTAATTTGGAATAAGTCCTGTAGTAGAAATAAATTTTTTACAACCCTATTCAGAAAAATAAGCTCCAACAGAAAATGACTAATTCAAGATGATGACTAATTCACTCGCATTAATAACAAAATACAACGGTAGCACCCACAGTTGCCATTGAAAAGGTCACTTGGCCGCCCCGATGGCGCAGTGGTCTAAGCGATGGCCTCTGATCATTCGTCCAAAAAGGGGTCCGGGTTCGAATCCCGGTGAGGCATGGATGCTGTGTTTGTCTTCCCTTCCCTGGAACCAGTGACCCCAAATTAGGGACGGGCGACTGCTTATAGCCCATTGGGTTGCTCACGGCGGTCGTTAAACCTCCAACCAAAAAAAAAAAAAAAGGTCCCTTGCCCCAAACCCTCCAGGGATAAAGATAAAGCTTTAACTTCTAATATCACGAAAGAAGAATGTGTGGTAAAAGAACTGAAAGTCAAAATCGAAGGTTTTGAGAAATTTTAGCGTAAATATGGAAAAACCTGAACGGACTTTTCTGAAATAAACGGAATTACTGACTATAGAAATCATGTCAAAATACTGGTTAGAAGAAACGGCAATTTCGCTAAAAGACTGACACCTACCGGCAACTTTGCTGTACGTTATTTTCAGGAATTTTCCCCAAATTCACATCTCTTATTTTTCACGATTCCCATGCAATTGGGAAAGTGATGGACGTTTCGGAGTTTGAACGTGTAATGATTATCGGTGCGAGAATGGCGGATGCCAGCATTTCAGGAACCGCATGCATTGCCCTCTGTTACAGGTCCGCTACACTGGGGGTGTTGCAGGAATAGTCCGAAGAAGGGGACACATCCACCCAACGTGCTGAAATGGGAGACCATGACCGCTTTACAATCCAGATGAACCCTGGTTGGAATATGATGTTCGGGGTAACAGACAGCTCACGATACCTCAATTTACGGCAGATTATAACCAGAGCGCACAGAGAAATGTTTCCAAGCACACAATCCAGCGAACGCTCTTGCAGACTGGCTTGAAGAATCGGCTTCACGCCATCAACAGCTCCCCGTGCAGTGGGCACAGGACCATCGTGGCTAGACATTGGGCGACTGAAAAAAGATTCTCCTTTCTGGTCCCATGTGTCTAGGTTCCAGCTCCAACATGCTGATGGACCTGCCCGTTTTCGACGTCTCGCGAATGAACAGCTGCAACCAGTACCAGACTAAAGGGAAACACTGCCGTGGTGGCTTTATATCATGTCCACTCTTCCTCGTTGAATACACCCTTATCGTCAAGTCGCACCTGGGCGTTGTTTCTGTTGCCGTACATGGTGACCGTGTGTCTGGGTGGCACTGTACTGTTGTTCCAGCTAGACAATACCTCGTGTCATTCTTGGCCCACGTTATGCAAGAATGGTTCGAGGATCATGTCCAAGCATTTGCTGTGATTCCCTGGCCGCCAAATTTCGCCGATTTGAATCCCATCGATGCAGTAGAACATAGCATTCTCTTGTCTACGCCAGTGCCTCCCTCTGTTGTCTATTTCTGTAACGTCATTCTGTTCACCTGGTACAGAACGTCTGAGGACATGTTCCGCGGTTTAGAGAAGGCTAAATGTTTCTGTCTTATGCAGGAGTGATGTGCTTGCGTATAGAAATCTATTTTCCTATTTAGCGGTATGGAATTCTAACACACTGATGATCACTTCTACCAGGATTTGCCACTGACAGCCACCAAATATCAGAACTGAAGGGTAACTTCAACTTATATACGGTCCTAAAGGCCGGACATTACAGAATCAGCTGAATAAAAAAAATAATAATAATAAAAAAATTAGTTTGCCACTGATAAAAGAATTGATCAACCATTGCTCGTTTGACATCAAAAAATGAAAAGAAAATAGAAAATGTCATGTATTATTTTTTATTATTCTAAAATTGCCCGTCTTCATGATTCCTCAGCAGCCAGTTCTCGAAAACCGATATGTTTTAGATCTCTTTTAAGGTCTAAATTAGCCGCCCCGGTGGCGCAGTGGTCTAAGCGATGGCATCTGATCATTCGTCCGAAAGGGGTCCGGGTTCGAATCCCGGTGAGGCATGGATGTTGTGTTTGTCTTATGGCACTGGCTCTTTCCCTTCCCTGGAGCCAGTGACCCTAAATTAGGGACGGGCGACTGCTTATAGCCCATTGAGTTGCTCACGGTGGTCGTTAAACCTCCAATCAAAAAAAAAAAAAAAAAAAAAGGTCTAAATTTCCTGGTTTACGAGAAATATCCTGGATTATTATGGCATTATTTAAAATTTGGTAACGCGTTAGCACATGGAACTACACAAACGCGCACAAAAACATGTGTGCGCAACCCAAGATTTGAGTAATGTGTTAATTTTTTTATTATAAACTAGGGGCTGCGCCTCTAGGCTCGATACGCTCGTTTCCAGAGTAGCGCTCGGGCCCTGCAGCCCGATCTCCAAGTATATCACATGAAATAAAAACTGGAAAATTCATATAAATTTCAATTTTCATTGCAGGTCTAAGCAAATAAGGCTTGTTATTCCGAAATTTCAGAGTTTTTTTTTTTTACTGTCGGTAATTTTTGGAAGGTCGGACTTTTGTTGTTTGAACCAGCGAGAACTTGTAGCACTTAACTAAATTTACCACTAAGGAAAACAAAAGCGGTCCAAAAAGCATTTCCGTTAACCGTAAACCGTTATGCTAAACCGTTAAGGTGGACGTCAAGTAATTTTGCTTCCTATGCTTCCAATGGAAAAACTTTTGTACAAATTTCCTTCACAATTATTGTGTTCCCGAGGATGAAAATTTGAACATCGATTAAAATAACTTCATATTATAACTTGGAATACTTAATATTTTCTAAAACATAACCATAATTATATAAAAAATCAATAACTTTTCCTTTGGTGGTGTTGGAACCAGAAAAAAGATGGCGCGACCCGTACTTTGATGACGTCAGTAGACAAACAAATGTTGGATTACATAGTTATGGTTATGTTTTAGAAAATATTAAGTATTCCAAGTTATAAAATGAAGCTATTTTAATCGATGTTCAAATTTCCATCCTTGTGAACGCTTTAATTGTCCAGAAAAAGATGGCGCGACCTGTACTTTGATGACGTCAGTAGACAAACAAATGTTGGATTGCATAATTATGGGTATGTTTTAGAAAATATTAAGTATTCCAAGTTATAAAATGAAGCTATTTTAATCGATGTTCAAATTTTCATCCTTGGGAAAGCGTTAATTGTCCAGAAAAAAGATGGCGCGACCTACAGGTCGATTTACGTCAGTAGACAAACAAATCTTTGATTTACGTCAGTTGACAAACAAATCTTTGATTTACGTCAGTAGACAAAACAAATGTTGGATTGCATAATTACGGTTGTGTTTTAGAAAATATTAAGTATTCCAAGTTATAAAATGAAGCTATTTTAATCGATGTTCAAATTTTCATCCTTGGGAAAGCGTTAATTGTCCAGAAAAAGATGGCGCGACCTACAGGTCGATTTACGTCAGTAGACAAACAAATGTTGGATTGCATAATTATGGTTATGTTTTGGAAAATATTAAGTATTCCAAGTTATAAAATGAAGCTATTTTAATCGAAGCTCAAATTTTTATCCTTGGAAACGCATTAATTGTGAAGAAAATGTGTACAGAAGTTTTTCCATTGGAAGTATAGGAAGCAAAATCACTCGACGTCCACCTTAAACAACTGAGATAGCTTTACCAACAAAACATATGCATAACAAATTCTCTGCGTCATCATGGCAGCAGGTCGCGGGACCATAACGTTCCTCTGTGGTTATCGTGAAGACCGACAAGCCGTTCGTTTCTTTCCTTTGCGTCTGTAAAAAAAATGTTTTTTCCTGTGAATTTATCGTCTGCGTTAGTGGTTCGTGTTGACAGCGTTGTGTTTTCACCGTTTTGCCTCACTTGAAGTGAGTGTGTGTGCCTTCTGTTTCGTTATTTTGTGTTTCTTCTGTGTGACGCAGTTGCAGCACACGGTGTTGTGTTGTTCGGCTTAGCGGCCATGATGGCTGCTTCCCAAGTACAAATGCAGTTTCCGTCTGCTGATTTTATCTCCGCTGGATTTTCTTTGGCTACATCGACCGCTTGTGAGACAACTTTGACCTCTTCAAGTGTGGATTTGTCTACTTCTAATTGTGTTTCTGCTTCTAATGTGCTTCATCCTAACGTTTCTGAATCGAATGTTCTTCGTCCTAATTTGCATATCCTGGATCCCGAGTCACGTTCTGCTGCCACGGCTGCTACTCCTCGACGCTCGTATGCTGCGACTGCTCGTCCAAACCAATCTCATGCACCTCTTTCAATGCAACCAGAATTTTCTAGAGAAGATAAAGTTCTCAAGATTCGGATTTCTGACGACTCACCAGCAGGTAAAGAACTTTCCTCAGCTTTGTTATTAAGTGTGTATTTTCAGTCTCTTCGTGACACCCCCTCCCCCTCTATTTGGAGGCCTTGGTTAAAGTTGTTCCCAAGGAAAGCATCGTTTTAATTATTCGCATTGGAGGGGGTGTTGTCGTTCATTTTGTTTACCAAAAAGCCACCGACACCGTTCTTGCCACAGGCATTGATATTGGCTCTTTTCACTTGCAACCTGTTGCTTCTGCACAGCGCCCGGTCACAGTGACATTATCTCCTGTACCTACTGCTATTCCTGACAACTTACTTGTTGCTGCACTCGGCACTCTTGGTCGAGTAGTGGGAGAGACTAAATTTCTCCTAGCTGCTGCCAGAGACTCTCCATTCAAATTTGTGCAAGGAGGACGTCGCCAATATCGTGTTATTTTCCCCACTGACCAAGCCATTTCTAACCGCCCCACATCTCTGCAACTTGTTACGGACACACGAACATACGTTTTCAACTTATTTGCTGGTGCCCAGTGTTTCCGGTGTAGAGATGAGGGACACCTAGCTTATGAGTGCCCTCAGCACACACTTGCGCAACGTGCTGTCCCTTCGTTGAAGGTTCCTGACACACCTCCATCATTCACTTCCTCCTCCCTTATTACTGAACAAACTGTTGCCCCAATGTCAACCACGTCACCATCTCTGCTACGTGCTCCTTCAATGACTGCAGATATTTCGTTGTCTTCACCTGTTTCAGTTTCGCCACTGCCATTCAACTCCGAGCAGCCGCTGTCTTTCAAAACTCCTACGCAGTTATTGCCAAGCACTAAACAGCCATTACCATACAACTCCGAGCAGGCGCTTTCTTCCGAAACTACTGCGTCATCATTGCCCAGCTCTCAAGCGCCACCATCAAGCAACAAATTGCCTCCCGTTTCACAGCCTGTTTCGCATGTGCAAACACCTGCTTCTGAACTGTTCAAATCTGCTCTCATTGTTGACATGTCATTTCCACCTCTTCTTACTTCGGTGGGCTCCTCTGGACCCAAAATTGCCGGGAAACGCCCAAATTCTGCCGAGTCTTCTCCTAGGCCTTCGCGTCGCTCTAGGCGTTTTCGGACCAAATCTTCTGCCACTTCCTCCGGAACCTCACCTAGCGTAGAAAATTTTCCTTCTCAACTTCGCACAACAAACAGATTCGCTTGCCTCCCTACTGATGATGATATGGATGTTGCTGCTAATTTTGGTGAATCAGCATCGATTGCTTCGGATGTTGTTGGAGATGATTCTTCTCTTCCCACCATTCCCAAACTTTCCGCTCTGTTGAAAGACTGTTCTGTTCCAATGCAACCGCTCACATTTACTGAACTTCTTGAACTAATTCAACGCCCTAGGATTGACAAATTTCTAACAATCCCGTGTATTCAATCTACGTTAAAATGGTTACCTGAAATGCTTCAACAACTGCAATTGCTTGATGAATTTTTGATTAACGTTTCCGTTCCCCCTGAAGATGCCCAGCTTCAGCATCGTCTGTGGTACATGCTGAAGTTGCTCACAGCTGAACTCGAAAACAATCAACAGCCTGTTCATGATTTCCCAACTGACTTAGTTTTTTTTCTTCTGAATAAACGTTTTGTTTTGAAATTGTTTACCTTTGAACATGTAATGCTTTACCGTCTGTTTTTGTTTAGTTATCGGCGAACTCTTAGACACAGTTTAATACTATTGTTATCAACGGACTCATAGACTTTTTTTTTACTACTGTTCAACTGGGCAGCCCGTGAGCTCCCTCTTTTCCACACCCTTTACATTGTTATTGTTTTTTTTAAATGCTTGCGTATACCTTGTTCTCTCCCACATCTTGTTACTGTTTTGTATTCTGTTCTTGTTCATATTTTGTGGAGGCGTTTTTTATACCTAACATTTTGAGCAATAAATACCTTATGAAGACAAGCCGTTCGTTTCTTTTCTTTGCGTCTTTAAAAAATGCTTAAAAATCAGAAAATGACTTTTTCTTGAATTTTTTTTTGTAAAAAAGGGACGATAGTTGTAAGTTTATGCTGTAAAAATTGCAATGTGTTATGGTTTATAGTTTGTCATATATCCGTTTTTTTAAATGGATCTAATCGCGAAATAGAGAATTTTGTGAAATTTAGAAATTTAATTTCTCGTAAACTAAATCGAAATTCAAAAAAAGAGCGACGAGGTGCAAAAATTCGGTCATGGCACTACTTGCCTACAAAGTTTGGTGGTTTTGCTGCTGTTAGTGTGTCCGGAACGCGACCTGATAGCACTTTTTGCTTACCTTAACTTTGAAATACAATAGCTCTTGAAATATCGCTGGAATTGAAAAACGGTTTATTTCAGCGTGTTCTCCAAACAACTCTCTACAAACGATGTAAATTTCATATTTTTATGTTCAATACGTTTTGCGCTGCGAGCTAGGAAAGCAAAAGTGTCGCGAAGTTTCTAATACAGCACCAGCGGCTGCAGTTACTTTTTTTTTAGAGTAGAGAGATTTATAGTTAGAGTCGCGCTACATATCGCCATCTTCGTAGTTTGCGAACAAGAAATCATTTTGGCGATAGAAAACAAGCTTTGGCGGATTACCTTGTCATAGTGTTATAACACTTTAGCGAAAACAAATTGAATTTGGCGACTAAATTGGCGAAAACTTTTAAAAAGCCAGCTCAACCCCTGACCTTTCGTTTTAAAATTTTGTGTATGATACACTGGTGTGCAAAAATTAAGGACGAAGAGGAGGAATTAGCATAACAGCGGAACGAGCAGGCAGAACAGACCGAAAGACCACTCAGGAGATAGACTAGGGTCCGGTACGGTAGGGTATGCGCATATATGCAGCATGACGTGGGGGGGGGGGTCGGAAGGGTATAAAGCACACGGGTGGTGTACGCTCAGCAATTGGGTGAAAGCTATTGCACGGTGTACATCGGTTTGAACGAAGTCGAGTTGCTGCCACCGTGTGATATGGCCAACAGGCAATCCAGTAGTCAACATCTGGATGACTTTACCCGAAGTCGCGTCATTGGGAAGTGTGACTAGTGTGCCCGAGGAGTTCGGGATCGCTCACAGCATCGTTTCACGAGCTTGGAGAGCATTTCAAACGACAGGAACAGCTGTCCGAGAGTTTAGCAGTAGTCGTCCACGAGCAACCACGGCGGCGGACGACCGGTATATTCCCCTACAGGCGAGAAGAGAGAGACGGCATACAGCGGGAGAAATCGCAAGGCACATGCAACAGACAACTGGACGTCCGTTATCGCGTTTTACCGTGGCCAGGAGGCTGCACAAAGGTGGTCTATTTGCACGACGACCAGTACGGTGTGTGCCATTAACGCCTGCTCATCGGAGACGGCGGTTTCTGTGGTGCCAGGAACACAAGAACTGGACACATCAGCAATGGGGTCGAGTTCTCTTTACGGATGAGAGCCGATTTAGTCTGACGAGCGATTCTGGACGTATACACATCTGGAGAGAGCAGGGGACACGAAATCACACCTCCAACATCATCGAAAGGGACCGGTTTGGAGGTGGCGGAGTTCTCGTTTGGGGCGGTATCATGCTTGGTAGCCGTACTGACTTCCACATCTTCCAAGGAGGTTCAGTCACTGGTGTCTGCTATTGTACCAAGGTTCTCCTGCCTCACGTGCGTCTGTTTAGAGGTGCTGTGGGTTCTGAGTTCCTCTTCATGGACGACAACGCTACGCCTCATCGTACAGTGGCTGTCGCAGAGCTGTTGGAGAGTGATGATATTCAACGCATGGATTGGCCCGCAAGGTCCCCGGACCTAAATCCAATCAAACACGTGTGGGACCTTCTTGGGAGACGCTTGGCAGCACGTCACCAGCCGCCAGCAACGATTCAGCAGCTGCGATTAGTGCTACAAGAGGAATGGGCCGCGATGCCTCAACAGCTTCTTGACAACCTCGTCCTTAGCATGGACAGACGTTGTAAATCCTGCAACGCAGTCAGGGGTGATCATATCCCCTACTAAAGACTGGATTAATTTTTGGCAGCCGCCTGTCACATGGACGTTTCTGTCTTCTGTCCAGTTGTGCTCGAAACTACCTTTTCAATAAAGTGTCTTTGTATCCTTTGGATTCCTTGTTTGGACGGTTTTGCCCACTTGTCCCATATTCTTACATCTTGGGGATCTTATGGTATGATTTGAGTCGATGTGGAGAACTTCTGCACGAAGTTACATTCGAAAAACCGCCTCGGCCTTAATTTTTGCACGTCAGTGTATAAACCCAAAGACGTATAAAAGTGCGCTCTCTCACACACACACCGAAGTGAAGGTGCACAGTCTGAAATATTGTTCTAGGGTTCAGAGCGATGAAATCTGGTTTTCAACAAACCCCCGTTTTCAAATACAAGAGATTTTTTTTTCGTGCGCCTTGGTGTTACCTCCCTCGCCCCTCCCCCGCAATATAAGCACGCTGCACATTCAAGGGATTCCGATTCTATTGGGTTGTCAGAAAAGTCATGACGTATTTTGGCACCCGATGGCGGTTTTGGAAGTACTAGAGGCATGCGCAGCTCTGCTATCGTGATGGCATTCGACAGGTGCTAGTTCTAGCTGCAATCTAAAAGGAATAGTGAGCGATTTGGTTGATTTGCAGAGATTTGGCATCAAGTTGAAGATGGAAGACAAACTGTGCAATTTCGCCATATTTTACTGTTTTACTTCCGTAAAGGAAGCAAAGCAGTAAAGTCAAGCTTGTGAAAAGTTGCGTAAAGTGTACGGTGATAATGTTCTACAAGAACGTCAGTGCCAGCTGTGGTTCGCAAAATTCTGTGCTGGTGGTTTTGACCTCAACGATGCTCCTCGGTCCGGGAGGCCCACCGAGGTTGATGACGACCAAATCAAGGCATTGATCGAGTCAAACCCACGTTACACGACACGAGAGATTGCAGACACATTGCACATCTATCATTCAAGCGTTCACGACCACCTGAAGAAGCTGGGATACGTAAGCAAGCTCGATGTTTAGGTTTCTCATGAACTCTTGAAGAAACTCAATTGATGGCACGTATAAACATCTGCGATATACTCATTAAACGTGAAGAAAACGATCGTTTTTTGAAGCGACTGATAACTGGTGACGAAAAGTGGAATGTGTGCAACAATGAGCTGCGCAAACGGTCTTGGTCCCGACGTTCTGCTTCGTCTCAAACGACATCCAAAGCAGACATTCATCAGCGAAAGGTTCTGGTCTCAGTGTGGTGGGATTTTAAAGGTGTCGTACAAATTTTGAAGATGACAATCCGATTTTTGGCGTAAATGTGACAAGAATGGTAGATCAGATAATATCCGAAAACTTGAAAATTTTCATCGTCCTGGAGCGGGACTCGAACCCGCGTCTCCCAGAAAACGCCCGGGTATGCTAACCACTACACCACCCAGAACGACCAAGTTTCAAGTTTCCGATCAATTTGAATATAACCATCACAGGATTTGCTAACCGAAGCAACCGGCATTCATGTTTAGCGAATCTGGAGGTTAAGAATCATATCCCGTGTTTGCCCGGAGAAGCAGATAAATCATGAAAGAAATACGGGATTACGCCATATAATACAAATTTTGAAGATGACAATCCGATTTTTGGCGTAAATGTGACAAGGATGAAAAGTCAGATAATATCCGAAAACTTGAAAATTTTCATCGTCCTGGAGCGGGACTCGAATCCGCGTCTCCCAGAAAACGCCCGGGTATGCTAACCACTACACCACCCAGAACGACCAAGTTTCAAGTTTCCGATCAATTTGAATATAACCATCACAGGATTCGCTAATCGAAGCAACCGGCATTCATGTTTAGCGAATCTGGAGGTTAAGAATCATATCCGCCGCCCCGGTGGCGCAGTGGTCTAAGGCGTTGGCCTCTGATCATTCGTCCGAAAGGGGTCCGGGTTCGAATCCCAGTGAGGCATGGATGTTGTATTTGTCTTACGGCACTGGCTCTCTCCCTTCCCTGGAACCAGTGACCCTAAATTAGGGACGGGCGACTGCTTATAGCCCATTGAGTTGCTCACGGTGGTCGTTAAACCTCCAATCAAAAAAAAAGAATCATATCCCGTGTTTGCCCGGAGAAGCAGATAAATCATGAAAGAAATACGGGATTACGCCATATAATACAAATTTTGAAGATGACAATCCGATTTTTGGCGTAAATGTGACAAGGATGGTAAGTCAGATAATATCCGAAAACTTGAAAAAATTGATTGGAAACTTGAAACTTGGTCGTTCTGGGTGGTGTAGTGGTTAGCATACCCGGACGTTTTCTGGGAGACGCGGGTTCGAGTCCCGCTCCAGGACGATGAAAATTTTCAAGTTTTCGGATATTATCTGACTTACCATCCTTGTCACATTTACGCCAAAAATCGGATTGTCATCTTCAAAATTTGTATTATATGGCGTAATCCCGTATTTCTTTCATGAAAGGTGTCGTGTTTTTCGAGCTCCTACCACGGAACCAAACAACCGATTCGAATGTGTACTGTCGGCAATAGGACAGTTTGAACGAATCAATCATCTAGAAACGTCCAGAGCTCTGTCATCGTAAAGGTGTTGTGTTCCGTCACGACAACGCGAGACTACACACAAGTTTGATCACCCGCCAAAAATTATTGGAGCTTGGTAGGCATGTGTTGCCACACCCAACATATTCGCCTGATCTTGCGCCGTCAGACTTCCACTTGTTTCGCTCTCTTCAACAGTCCTTGCGTGGTATAACGTTCAATTCAGATGAGGCTGTAAATCAGCACCTTGTAGAGTTTTTCGCCACGAAAGACAGGTCCTTCTATGAACGAGGTATTCTGCAGCTCACTGAAAGATGGCAAAAGGTTATCGAACAAAACGGGCATAATATCTTTGATTGATCTTTGTTCTTTCTATCAATAAATGACCTTTGCAAAACATGGCTAAAATATGTCATGACTTTTCCGACAACCCAATATATACCGAGTTTTAACTATAAAAGTTAGGTTGTTTTTGGCGAAAATTATGAGTATGCATCTTGTGTGATATCATAGTGATATCGAAATATGTCATTAACATAACAGCATAGTGTCAACTGTGTCTTGTCTTGATATGTATAGCACTACTGATTTTCCTTTGTAGCATGCGGAATTTTCGCTATCATGTTAAGACGCTGGCTGATTTCATGTTCATCGGTGCGTGCTTCTGAATTCCTCAAACACATTGATGGCTGTGTTTCTTTGCTGAAACCAAGAGCCGTACTTAAGGAATATGTGACGCCTAGTAGCACAAGAGATGTCTTGTGGGGGTAATAAAATTTCCCTAACCAATGAAAATTGTGCTGTTTCGGTTGAAAGTTCTTGGTCTTCCCAGACGCAAACAAACAAGCTACAAGCAAAAACGTTTTGAGCAATCTGGCATGAAGTTTTTAAGGGTGATGTGTTAACTAAATATTTTATTTGTCTTGGGGAAGCGAGGCGTAACGAAATGGGTGACATGGCTTATGGTGTACTGTGATTTTTTTTTTTTTTTTTGCCAGCTGCCCGAGGTTGTGTGGGGCGAATTTAAGTTTGACTAGTCGTATCTTCCCCTCTCTGGTCGAAATACAGATTTTCGTGTCACCCATATTGTTTTAATATAGGGTAAGGCATTTCCTCTTCTCCGTTCCAAGTTATTTTCTTTCAATTCACAAGTTTTGGAAATTCTTTTTTTTCGCACATAATGTTCGGTACTTCGTTGTGTTTCGTATTATTTAGCTATTTTAAGTTTTTTTTTAAACTTTCTCCAACCCCCCCCTCCGCCCTCATAAAGTAAGTCGAAACATGCAGAGCATGGAGTATAAAATGTCTTCCAATGCGGAATTGAAAAGAAAAAAAATAATAATAATAAACATAATCATTACGTTCAGTTTTTTTCTGTTAATTCGTTTGTGTAGCTTGGTGGTTTTGATGCTGAAATTAAATGATATTCCTGAGTTGGATTTATAATCAATTTTCAGCACTGGGGAAATTATGAGGTTTATGCATAAGTTTCCAGCGTCTTATGGTCAAATTGATGATGAATGGTCAAAGACGGGTTGCATTTGATCATTCATCATCAAAATGTTGTATGTGCCCCGTGAGCTGTAATCTTGCGCCATGTATCTGTATCTAGTAACTGTCTGCCTAAAAGAACGACGCCGGTTTCAATGCCATAAAGTGGTCGAGGCCTTTTTGCAGATCCTCAAGTTTGGCGAACCACTGTTCGGCCAAGCCGTGTTGCTTCGAGCGAAACAAGCGAAAGTTCGACGGTGCAGAGACCTGGAAGTGAGCCGCATGAAGCAGAAGAACCCCCCGTCCCAGGTGTGGGATGGTTTGCTGGGTCCCTGCATGGCCTTCCGACGCCTATGTCCCGAAAATGGTCGTTCGTGTTGCAGATCCTCGTTCGACAGCAGATCCGCAGTCACTGTTAGACCTGGTGGAATGAGCTTTTAACACACCAGACCTTGTATGTCCTCCTACCAGATACAGATAATTTCTTACTGTGAATGTTTGGTGGTGTTGTCGTTGGCTGGTGGGAGTTTACCCATGACATTTTGTGGGTTGCCATTGTGAACCCATTTTTCATCACCCCTAATGATTTTCGCCAGGAAGTCCATTTCCGATGTTTGGCAAGCAATATGAAGCACATGTCTTGAGCTTCTCACTAAATTGCGCTCGCTGAGATCGCGTGGAATGCTCTTTCCCAATTTTTAAATTTTCCCATGGTATTCAACCGTCAAACCGTGGTCGACTAATTCACGCCTAACTGTATTGCTATTGTCAGTTCTGTGGTCGATTAAGCGGCATCTTCGTCCAGGAGAGCTTACAAATATCAGCTATCGGCTCTGCATATCCTTCGGCCATGAGGATGTTTAACTACGTATACTTAAAAAAAAAAAAAAAAAAACTCACTCACTCACACACACACACACACACACACACACACAGGAAGCGGATAGCATTTGTGGGAAGACGTTTTGCCATTAAGTAACTGGAAGCAGAAATCGGCAGTTTGTGCATCAGCAAGCTACCGTGGGGTAGGGGGTCTGTTCGTATAGACGAGAACATATGTGTGTGCGCAGTATATGGCTTGTCATAGGAAACAGCTGTCGTGAGGCATACTTTCCGACAGTTGGCACTGTTAGCAAAATTAGAAATTAGCAGGTGAGTCCAGTACGAAAAATCGAGAAAGTAAACTTTGTGATATTTCCTTTTAAAAAGGAACAAGTAGTGCAAAATGAAATTTCACGTTGGAATATGTACTTAACAACTCGAGATGGCTTTCCTTCGTTAGTTTCTCGCTGTAGCAACTCTTTGCAAGAAAGTAATGCTTATTGTATATCTTTGTACGTTTTTTGTCTTTAAACGCCTATCTTCCCATCAATGAGTCTGATTCGAAAGTATTTTTTGCATCTGATATTGTGTATCATGCAGATCAAGGAATCAGGTACTTTCGAAATTGTGTGACATATTTTTCCCGCTAGATCGCGGAAACGTATATTTCCGTTAAAAGCTAAGTTTTAAAAGTCCGACCTGAAAAAGCAGTAACTCTGAAATCAAAAGTATTGAGATCCTGGACCATTTCGAAGGAAATGAAGAGAACGGTTTCAAGGTACGTAGGTTATTTAAACCGATGAGCCATTACGTTATGACCACCCCCAGCTTAGAGAAATGAGCGCGCCTGGAGACCGAACGGTGGCGCAGGTGAAGTTCATAGAGCGCTATATATACAACCCGACGACCGGCTTTCGGTTAGTAGAGTGTTCCGAGTCAGAATGGGAAAAAGCTGACGATTTATCGGAGTTTGATAAAGGACAAATTGTGATGGCACAGCTCCTAGGAACTAAGATCTCGGAAACGGCGCGGCTTGTGGGTTGTTACGTGCCGCTGTAGTGAGTACATATCAAAAGTGGTGCACTGATGGCCAAACGACGAACCGTCGTTCAGCCGTGTGTGGTCCGCAGCTCATTGATGCCAGAGAGAAAGCGGAGACTGTCGCGCCTTGTTCACAGCAACAGCCGGGCCATAGTGCCACAAATCACCCTCAGCTACAACAGTGGTGATCAGGGCAATGTGGCACAGCACGCACACTTCATCGCAGCCTTCTGCGCATGTGCCTGCGTAGCCGAAGACCCAGCCAGGTCCCCATGCTGACTGCACGTCATCACCAACAACGCATGAAATGGGCAGAAGGTCATCGAGATTGGACCGTGGATGATTGAAAGAAAGTGACTTAGTCTGACAAATCAACATTCCTGATGCATCACGTAGACGGCCAAGTGGCGATACGACGACTATCAACGGAAGCTATGCCTCTTGGATGCACTATTGGCGTAAACAGGCCAGCGGTGACGGTGATATGCTGTGGGCCTTGTTTTTTTTTTTTTTTTTTTTTTTTGGCACACTTTAGGCCCCGTTATTCCAATAGCACAATCCCTGACAGCTGTAAGGTATCTGAACATCGTTGCGGACCAAGTTCACCCTTTCATGGCAACTGTGTTCTCTGCTGGTGATGGCCATTACCAACAGGATAATGCGCCATGCCACACTGCCAGAATCGTCAAGGAGTGGTTCAAGGAACATGCTGGTGAGTTTCTGTTAATGTTTTGGTCTTCAAATTCACCTGACTATGAACCCAAACACACGTTTGTGGTTCGACTTGGAAAAGCGGGCTCGCGCTAAATCACCACCACCCCGAAATGTATGGGAACTGGAGGACCTGCTGTTGACATTATGGTACCAGATACCCCAGGATATCTATCGCCACCTCATCGAATCGATGCTTCGTCGAGTGGCCGCTGTTTTCCGGGCTAAAGGGGATCCTACAGTTTATTAAGTAGGTGGTCATAATGCAATGGCTCATCGGGGTGTGCTTTGAAGTTAAAAGGGGCTACCCAGAGTAGGTACGTGGCTTTGGTTTTCTAAATTTCTGAGCACTGATGTCAGCAATTGAAAGTTTGCAGCCTCTATCTGCTGCAGTTTCTTAAAGGCCATGCACCTGTACTAAAGGCCTCTCAGAAGAAATAAAGAATTTGAATCAAGTGTTGCGAACTATTTGAATTTTTTTCTGGTGGATACATCACTAGAATTGAACTCATGATTCATTTGGTGGAAGTAGCAGTTGTGTGGCATTGAAAGAGTAGTGTGTGTGTGGGGGGTATGTTGTACACTGGCGTGCAAAAATTTATCACGAGACCGTTTTTCGAATGTAACGTCGTGCAGAAGTGCTCCACATCGACTCAAATCATACCATAAGATCCCCAAGATGTAAGAATATGGGACAAGTGAGCAAAACCGTCCAAACAAGGAATCCAAATGATACAAAGGCACTTTATTGAAAAGGTAGCTTCGTGCACAACTGGACAGAAGATAAAAACGTCCATGTGACAGGCGGCTGCCAAGAAAAATCCAGTCTTTAGTAGGGGATATGATCACCCCTGACTGCGTTGCAGGATTTACAACGTCTGCCCATGTTGAGGACGAGGTTGTCAAGGAGCTGTTGAAGCATCGCGGCCCATTCCTCTTGTAGCGTAAATCGCAGGTTCGGAATCGTTGCTGGCGGCTGGTGACGTGGTGCCAAACGTCTCCCGAGGAAGTACCACACGTGTTCGATTGGATTTAGATCCGGGGACCTTGCGGGCCAATGCATGCGTTGAATATCTTCACTCTCGAACAGCTCTGCCACAGCCACTGTACAATGAGGTGTAGCGTTGTCGTCCATGAAGAGGAACTCAGGACCCACAGCACATCTAAACAGACGCACGTGAGGCAGGAGAACCTCGGTACAATAGCGGGCACCAGTGACTGAACCTTCTTGGAAGATGTGGAGGTCAGTACGGCTACCAAGCATGATACCGCCCCAAACGAGAACTCCGCCACCGCCAAACCGGTCCCTTTCGATGATGTTGGAGGTGTGATTGCGTGTTCCCTGCTCTCTCCAGATGTGTATCCGTCCAGAATCGCTCGTCAAACTAAATCGGCTCTCATCCTTAAAGAGAACTCGACTCCATTGCTGATGTGTCCAGTTCTTGTGTTCCTGGCACCACAGAAACCGCCGTCTCCGATGAGCAGGCGTTAATGGCACACACCGTACTGGTCGTCGTGCAAATAGACCACCTTTGTGCAGCCTCCTGGCCACGGTAAAACGCGATAACGGACGTCCAGTTGTCTGTTGCGAGTGCCTTGCGATTTCTCCCGCTGTCTGCCGTCTGTCTATTCTCGCCTGTCGGACAATATACCGGTCGTCCGCCGCCGTGGTTGCTCGTGGACGACCACTGCTAAACTCTCGGACAGCTGTTCCTGTCGTTTGAAATGCTCTCCAAGCTCGTGAAACGATGCTGTGAGCGATCCCGAACTCCTCGGCCACACTAGTCACACTTCGACCTTCTTCCAACTTCCCAATGACGCGACCTCGGGTAAAGTCATCCAGATGTTGACTACTGGATTGCCTGTTGGCCATATCACACGGTGGCAGCAACTCGACTTCGTTCAAACCGATGTAAACCGTGCAATAGCTTTCACCAAATTGCTGAGCGTACACCACCCGTGTGCTTTATACCCTTCCGACCCCCCCCCTCCCCGTCATGCTGCATATATGAGCATGCCCTACCGTACCGGACCCTAGTCTATCTCCTGAGTGGTCTTTCGGTCCGTTCTGCCTGCTCGTTCCGCTGTTAAGCTAATTCCTCCTCTTCGTCCTTAATTTTTGCACGCCAGTATATGACGCGGATAAGCTTTTGTGCAGCGATAATACATACTCAAATTCATGAAATGCAAAGGAAAAGAGCGATTGCTGCCCTTCAGTGATAATTGTAAGGAACTGTACCGAGAATATATCGACCGGAGAGAGGAGGAACCTGTACCATCGCTAGTGGGGTTGTGAGCTTTTTCTTTGTATGAACTCGTTCAGATGCTATGTTCCATATCAGAGAAGCAACCCTGTTCCTTCCTGTAGTGAAAAGGCCGACTTATGAGTAAAATTTCTGTGGCACGCGTTCGAAGATAAGCGAGAATTTTGCTCACACGATCTATGATGCACGTACTTCTGAACACGTAATGACGCAACTTCCTGTTATTTTGTGTTGCAAATTTATGCCAAAGAAGTATTTTTCAGCGATAAATTGTGCATGAATATCCAGGTAGAAAAATGAAAACCTTATAATCGTATTAAAAAAATTATTCATGTGCTTCTAGGTGAATAAAGCGTTTACTTGGTGTTCAAAGGAACCATGACATCGTCGTTCGATCGATTTTCAAGTCATCTTGTAGCTGAGAATAGCTCCTCAAACCGAGAAAGCGTTTGATGCACTTGAATGCGGCCGATGTTCAACTTGAATTTATCAAATTCCCGACAGCCAAAGTTTGCCTAATGCCTTACCAGCCGCGAAAATTTTTAATGTACGCTCTCATCTCCGAGCGCAGTAAAAGTATGTATATGCCGGAAAGACGTACACAGACACGGTGGCGTTTCCACAACTGAGAGGAGTTTTAAATTTCAGAGGGATAAGACTTGTGGTTCCACGCAGAAAGATTTATGAAGGATACGCAAAATCGCGGTGGTTTTTTAAGCCATACAAATACATTGATTCTGAGCCATCAACGTAATTGTTTTGTTTTATTTCGGTGTTTAGGGACCGACATGAACAACTCATGGGCTATAATCACTCGCCTGTCCCTAATTTTGCGCCACTGCTGGTAGGGAAGGGACAGAGCCAGTGCCATCTGACAAACGGACTCATGCCTCATTCAGGACTCTAACTCAGGCCCATCTCGGACGAATGGTCTGAAATCAACGCCTCAGACTACTCGGCGCCGGGGCGGCACACAGTGGTCCGAATCGCTAAAAAAAACCCGGACAAAAATAATTTTTCGAACTTCATATTTTAAACACACAGTTTGCTTAATAATAATCCTCAGTAGTCATTCTGATAGGAATAAGTGTTTTTCAAAGTATACTCTAATGGTTCTGGTCAATAGTTCAAAAGTGCTGTAACTCTTTCTTGATTAATTTTGCAATTCTGTGGGTGACCTTTTTAACATTGTTTCTGACTGAACAATGCAAAATGAAATACTAAGTGTATTGCTGACCACCAGAGAAACGATTTCTGAATGAGTATTTTAAAACAGCAGCCACGAAGAAAGGAATAAGCTCATTACAATGACGTCCAAGACATTATCTCCCTGCCTCCGGCTAACAGCCCCCAGTCGCAGTACATATCCTCGTGTTAACTGTATAGCATCTCTTAAGCAAAACAGAAGGGACAATGACGCCGCCAAAGTGCGAATATTTGTATTTTTTAGAAACGTGAGCTAAACTAGGATCTTCATTTTTTAATGTGTGTACGTATGGCATTTAGAACATCTATATAACCTTTTGCTTTCTTAGGCCTCAGTTTAAGCTTGAACACGGCTTTTAAACTTGAACTATATTATGCAGTGGAAGTACACACTCCGTAACTTAAACTCCATAGTCAGGTTAGCCTTGTCCCGATTATAGGCATTTTCACTCCTTACACCTGCTTTCGGCACCGAGATCCCTTCGTTCCATTGGTCCACACGCCTAGGTGAAGACGACCAAACTGACCGACGCTGTTCGTTTTCCCTTTTATCACCCTCACGTATCACGTGATTAGTTCGTAACTGCAATCATTTACATAACCCAGCTGCCGACACATACTCGTCAGCTTGTATGACGCTCCGAAATATGCTTCCTGGTGTGGCATTTTCTATGTCGAGCAGTGTATAGTCCTCTTATGTAAGAACCATCTGTTGTTAATTCCTGCATGTTTTACAGTGCAGTTATCATACATTATAACGAGTCCCCGGCAACTATTATAGTAAAAACTAGTTAGCACTTATAAAAAAAAAAAAAAAAGACGTGAAATGAAATTAAATGTACAGAGTAATCGAAATTTCATTTATTTGAAACCGTAATAATAGCAACATTTCTCTTAAATGTACGGTTATCGAATATCTTTCCTTGATAATGTGCATTACCGACGGGAATATTCAATTTCATGCTGTGCATCTTTTCCGACAGTAGTAAACTAAATCCCAAGTACAAAATTTCGGTGTAACGAAAATGGGTAACGGATGTAGTCAAAACCATCGGTGAAATCTGATTTTTAAATGCTGTCTCATGAAGTGACGCAACAATAGTTAATTTCATCGCTACTCAACAATAAATTTTACTGAACTATCGCCGAACATTTTTTCATCATGTTTTACATAAACGTAACAACATCTCATTGCAATCTATATGCGAATTACGAAAACCTGATGATAAATGTGATAAAAGCCATTACAATAATGCAAACGGTGCGTCATAGCGAAATTGCCGCCCCGGTGGCGCAGTGGTCTAAGGCGTTGGCCACTGATCATTCGTCCGTAAGGGGTCCGGGTTCGAATCCCGGTCAGGCATGGATGTTGTGTTTGTTTTACGGCACTGGCTCTCTCCCTTCCCTGGAACCAGTGACCCTAAATTAGGGACGGGCGACTGCTTATAGGCCATTGAGTTGCTCACGGTGGTCGTAAAACCTCCAATCAAAAAAAAAAAAAAAAAAAAAAAAATAGCGAAATTTGGTTTCCTCCCTACGGGAAGTTACGTGCTTTTGACGAGTGCTTCAAAATGATACATAACACGATGGGATGTAACCTATACGTATCCCCGCCTAGACCAAAATTTACCAATTCTCCTCGCTAACACACTTGTGATACAAATTGTCTTTCTATCTTGAGGTCAGATTTTAGCTTGCTCATGCGCAGATGGACATTTATAGCCACATCACTTTCATCCGTGTCAGGGTCATTTCTTACGATCGTGTGTATGTGAATAATATATAATAATGATAATAAAAATGAATAGTGTGTTTGAAGGACTAAACAGTCGAAATGCTATTACCGCCTCCATAGTTTCGTAAATATTTACTTTTATGACTCACATATCTCCTTTCATTGGTTTTACGACTATAACATTCATTAATCCACCTACCTAAGTACCGCTCAATGTCAGGAATCAGTAAACCTTATTGTTTGTTGTTTAATTACACTTATTAGTAAACGTACTGGGCTGTAAGCGTGATGTGATCGTGAGTGATGCGAGTAAATGCAATATGTTGTATTGGGTTGGTGCGAATGAAATGTCCGTCTGCCGCCTGGGTGGCGCAGTGGTCTAAGCGATGGCTTCTGATCATTCGCCTAACGGAGGGGTCTGGGTTCGAATCTCGGGTAAAGCATGGTTGTTTGTGTTTGTCTTTCGGGGTTTCATTCGCTGAGATCCTTGTTCAGCAATGTACATTGCTATCGTTGAAACACAGAATGTCTCTACTGTATACATATATTTATCTGTCAACCAAGTCCAATATATTTCAATATACACTGAAGAGCAATTGAATTAGAGACAGCTGGCGTTATGCAAATGTGGCGCTGTGGCCGGCCCTGTAAACGGAAACGACATGACGTATGCAGCGATCTGACAATATAAGGAGTGATGCGACGGGAATCAGTAAGAGTCGGACGCAGTATGGGTAAGACAAAGGATCTAAGCGCATTTGATCGTGGGCAAATTGTCGGGGCCCGACGAATGGGTCACTTCATCTCGGAAGTCGTGCAGGCACTGGGATTTTCACGAGACACTGTGTCACGGGTGCACTGTGAGTACATTGAATCCGGTAAAACCATTCCTGCAAAGGGCCAACTGCCGTGGACAACAGCGTGTGGATGAGCGGGGTCATCGTCGGCTAGCTCGCATTGCAACAGCGGATAGACGGTCCACAGTGCAAGAAATCACTCGGCAATTTAACGCTGGTGCACAAAAACGTGTAAGCAGCCACACCACCCAGAACCATCTCCTCGCTATGGGGTACAAAAGCCATCGTCCCACGAGGGTACCGCTGCTGACCGCACATCACTGGGTGCAAAGATTAGCATGGGCGCGGCAACATCACCACTGGACCCTAGACATGTGGAAAAACGTTGCCTGGACTCATGAGTCGAGATTCACGTTGGTACATGTAGATGGCAGGATACGAGTACAGCGCAAGCCACATGGAGAGATGGATCCTTCTTGCCAGCAAGGTACTCTTCAAGCTGGTGGGGGTGGCATTCTCGTCTGGGAACTATTTACATGGACTGAAATGGAACCCCTGGTGCGTGTGACATCGTCCCTCACAGGTCAACGTTACCGGGATATCCTGGACGACCATTTGCCCCCGCACGGGGATAACTGGTTTTCCAGTTATTTGAGAGCGGCGCCCCCACGGTCCGAGCTAACCTTGTGACGGTTTCTATTGTCTCTGCGGCTTTGACGATAACATCACCGAAGGGACAGCTGTTCATCCAGCTGATGGGGGATGGCGTCCCCACGGCCCGAGCCGATTTTCTCTTTTCATTTTGCTTTTTCGTCTTTAGTTTATTTCTTGACATGTACCCGCCTCAGTTGTAGGCTGCTGAGGTTGTGATGAGGCGCCAGTTCCGGGTTTTGTTCCTCGTTCTCTTCCCTGTCTTTTCTCTTTTATGTTACATTTTCTGTTTTTTCCGGAGCTGGTTAGCTTAGACCTACCTGCACGTTTGCGGTGACCCGTACAGGTGGAAATGGGGATGCTGGAGGCTGAGGTTTCTGGAGGCCTGGGTGTTGTTGTCGCCAGTTGCCAACACTCCTCTTTGCGCCCTGCTTCACCCTAAACGGGCGGCTGGGAACTAACCCACTCCTAGTCAATGAGGTCTGTGGCCGAGTGCAGCCCAGACCTCTAACGGCTTGTCGTCTCGTTCGACTGGGTGAGTCTGGGGATAGGGTGGGCATGCCAAAGGGGTGTTCCCCAGGCATGGGAAAACCTGGGTGCTCGCCGAGCGCATCTATGCCCTATCAACTTGCTATATCCGCTTGCTATCCCTAGAGCCGTGTCCTGCGTCCACTTGGGCTTGCGGACCTCCGGTTCTCCCTGGTTGGGCTCGATTGTGGGTGGGGAAGTCGACGGATGAATCCTTTAAATTTTTTCATGGCTCTCAATGAAATTTCCCGTGAACCCAAAACTAAAAGAGGTATGGAGGAAGGTTCAGGTCCTTCCGCCAAAAAATTTGTCGCAGATGTTTCCAATGCTAGATTCTTTTTTGTGCACTCATTGGACCCTTCAAAGCCTTTGAGTGCCAAAAGTCCATTTTGGATCCATAAAGCACTGCAATCAATTGCAAGCTCTCCTAAGAGCGTCAAGAAGCTCCAGTCTGGAGATCTTCTTGTTGAGATGTCTACTGTGGCCTACAGTTCCACACTTACAACACCAGCATGCTGCTCGAGACGCCTGTCAAAATAACACCACACGGTTACCTAAATTCATCTCGAGGTGTTGTCTCCTCTCGGGATCTTATTGATTGCTCTGAGGATGAACTTCTCGAAGAACTGAGGAGCTAACATGTTACGGGTGTGCGACACATTTCTTTTAGGAGGAATGGGCAGTTTGTCCCATCCTGGAACATTATCTTGACTTTCAACTGCCCTTCCCTGCCTACATCTCCACCTCGAGGTACGCCCGTACATTCCCCAACCCGTTGAGATGTTTTAGGTGCCAGTCGTACGGCCACTCTCAGCAGTCATGTAGGAGTACTCCTAGGTGTGGACGCTGTGGTGCCACAGAGCATCTCCTCTCAGAATGTGTGGCCGAGGCCGAGTTTTGTGTGAACTGCAAGGGTTCACACCCAGCATCAGCCAAAGATTGTCCCAAGTGGAAGGAGGAGAAGGAAATCCAAAGGCTCAAAACGGTGGAAAATATTTCCTATCCTGAGGCCAGAAGAAGAGTGGTTCCTTTACATCTGATCGGCGATCATACGCTTCAGTGGTGGTTGCCAAATCTACGGTTGCCATTCAGACCGACGTTCAGATCCCCCCTAAATGTCCATTCAATATGGAGGAAATCATCGCAGCCGGACTGGAGGCACTCCAGTCGCGAGCTAGGGGTCTGAAAGCGGTACCCGCCACTTCACCGAAGCAGACTCACTCCAACACCAGCAAGGGAACTCAGGCCACTTCTTCTGGCAAAAACGCCAACACTAACACCAACACCAAGGTCAAGGATAAGAAGAGCATTTCTTCTCCTTCAAAGTCTCAGCCAAACAATCAACGGCGAGCAAATCCCGCTAAGACACTTGGGACAAAGCATTCACCAATCTTGGCCCCTGGTCACACACCCCCAAATCTGGGGGAACGCTCACCAGAGGAAATGGAGGCTGACCAAGTTTAACCATTTCCTTTTTCATTTCATTTTTACCCATGGGTTCAATAATTCATTGGAACTGCCGAGGTTTTCGCACCAGTTTTGATGACGTGAAACATCTGCTTTATTTGTACTCTCCGGTGTGCCTTTGTCTTCAGAAGACAAAGCTTAAACCATCGAACCTGCTTTCAGTTCGAGGCTACAGTGCATTTCGGACAGATCACTCGTCTGGAAATATAGCCTGTGGGGGTTTCGCTATTCTCGTCCCTCACAGGGTTCCGGTATCTTCCGTCGCGGTTTCCACAACTGTGCAGGCCGTGGCGGTTCGTATTTCTATGCCTGTGCCTCTTACTGTTTGCAGTGTTTATCTACCACCGGATGAGGATGTTAGCGTCTCTGTTCTGGAGAGCTTGATTGATCAGCTGCCTTCACCCTTCCTTCTTTTGGGTGACTTTAATGCTCATCATCCTTTGTGGGGTAGTGTCAGCGCCAGCGCTAGAGGTCGTCGCATAGAGTCTCTTCTGTGCTCGGCCTCTGTGTGCCTTTTAAACACCGGTGCTGACACTTACTTCCATGAACCGACAAGATCCTTCAGTGCGATCGATTTGACCTTGGGTTCACCATCGATCATTGCTGACTGGTCGTGGACGGTGTGTAAGGATCTCCACGGGAGCGACCACTTCCCAATCGTCCTCTGGCACCATGCAAACGGGCCATATTCTGTCTCCTGCCCACCTCGATGGAGGATGGATTGTGCCAGATGGGAGGTCTTCACATCGTCCGCGGTGATATCTTCTGAAATGGTGACCCAAGAGTCAATCGACGCAGCTGTACTTAAATTCACTACTTGTATTCTTCAGGCAGCTGATCTTTCAATTCGTAAAACATCTACGAAGCTCCCCAGAATTCCGAAACCTTGGTGGAACCCTAAATGCGCAGCTGCTAGGAGAGCTCAACACAAGGCCTGGTCTACTTTTCGGCGTTATCCAACCGAGGCTAATCTCGTTGCTTTTAAACGTGCTAAATCCTATGCTCGGTTGGTGCGTCGACGTAGCAAGAGAGAGTCTTGGATCCAGTATGTATCATCTCTTACCTCACGTGCCAATTCGAAAACTGTGTGGGAAAGGATTCGTAAGATCCGGGGTACCTACAGTTCACACCAGATTGCCATTCTCGAGAGTAACGGCTGCACATATGCTGAAGTCGGGGAGATTGCAGATTGTTTGGGGGAGGCGTTTGCCTCCGTTTCTAGTGATCTGGCGTATCCGGCCTCCTTTCATAGGATTCAATCCTCCGCGGAACGCCAGAGAATCTCTTTTGCGCCGTATACCGACACTGGTTATAACTCCCCCTTCAGCATGTGTGAACTTCGGGTGGCTCTGCATCGGTCCGGGGCTACTTCTGTCGGTCCCGATGACATCCACTACGACATGCTCCGTCATCTCTCGAGAACCTTTTAATCTTATACAACCGCATCTGGTTAGAACACAGTTTCCTGGAGTCTTGGCGAAAGGCTTTTGTTCTACCTTTTCCGAAGCCTGGCAAGGATCCTAAGTCTCCCTCTAGTTATCGCCCAATTGCTCTCACTAGCTGTCTGTGTAAAGTTCTCGAACGCATGATTAACTCACGATTAATTCATTTTTTAGAACATCATCAATTACTTTCACCATCACAAAGCGGTTTTCGGCGTCATCGTTCACCTCACGATCATCTCCTGCACCTTGAGACATCTGTGCGCGAGGCGTTCGTGCGTAGGCAGCACTTGGTTTCTGTATTCTTTGACATCGAGAAAGCCTATGATCGTGCGTGGCGGCACGGGATTATCCGTGACCTCCACGCATGCGGATTGCGAGGAAATCTTCCGACCTTTATTGTAAATTTTCTTCGCAATCGGGTGTTCCAGGTGCTCCTGGGTACGACGCTATCTGCAACATTCCATCAAGAACAAGGTGTTCCTCAAGGTTGCATTTTATCTGTCACATTGTTCATCCTTCGCATTAATTGTCTCCTCACAAATCTTCCTCCTGCGGTTTCGGCTACTGTGTATGTCGATGACTTGCACATCTTCTGCTCGTCATCGAGCATGCGTTTCATTGAAAGGCAGTTGCAGTCTGCTATTAATCAGATTTTTAAAGCGGCGAATAGCAATGGTTTCGTTCTTTCTCCCGACAAGACAGCGTGTGTTCGTTTCTGCCGGAGGCGTGGCCTCCATCCTGACCCCGAGCTGAATTTGGACCGTGCAGCCATTCCAGTTTTGCCGGGGACCAAGTTCCTTGAACTGACCGTCGACCGTGCGCTTACGTTCCGTGTGCACGTTCGGCGGCTCAAGATTCCCTGTCTGCGTGCTCTTTCTATTCTAAAAATCCTTTCGAGAGTTTCGTGGGGCGCAGACAGGATCTCTTTGTTTCGCATTTACCACTCTGATGCGTAACATCACAGCCTCTCCTTGACAAATGTCAACCCCGCCTTCTCGTGGTGCATCCTGTTCCCACTAAAGGGGCTCTGACGACCGCCAATAGCGGTATAACTATACCATCGGGATCAGAGGAAATGCTATCCCACACTCACCAACCCGCTTGGCCAGCGTGGTGAGTTATGGCCAAACACCTCCAAAATGACTCTACAACTTAAATCTTGGCCCTCAGTCTCCGGCAGCTGGAATGTACCTGGCCAAGGCAGCGGCCAGTGCGACATGAAGGCAGAGGGTGCTAAGAATCCCCGGAGGACCGGACTAGGCTGCCATTTGATGCTGACCTTGGCTACCTATAACGGACGCTCCCTATCTTCTGATTCAAGGCTTCTTGAATTGGAAGAGGAACTACAAAGGATCAAGTGGGACATCGTCGGGCTAAGTGAGGTAAGGAGAAAAGGAGAAGATCTCATTGAACTGAAAAGTGGACATCTCTTCTATTATCGTGGGACAGATACTGGCAGAACTAGTGGTGTTGGATTTATAATAAACAAGAAACTGAAGGATAAAGTGGTAGAAGTTGAAAGTTCCTCTGACAGAGCTGCACGACTCGTTATCCAACTATCGAGAAGATACCAGGCTCAGATTATTCAAACTTATGCACCCACCACAAGTCATCCTGAAGAAGAAATTGAAGAATTTTATGAGGAAATTCGTCATCTAAATAATAAAGGTAAGCAGCACTTAAAGATAATTATGGGAGATTTCAATGCAAAAATAGGGCAACGGCAACAGAATGAAACTTCAGTAGGTAAATTCGGTCACGGCAACAGAAACCAGCGTGGAAATACTCTAGTTGAGTTTGCAGAGGCAGAAGGATTTTTCATCTTGAACTCCTTTTTCAAGAAAAAGCCACACAGGAAATGGACATGGAGACATCCAATTGGGACGACAAGTGAAATTGATTTTATTATGTGTAACAAAAAAAATTCGTCATCGAAGACTGCAGTGTGCTGAACAAGTTCAACACAGGTAGTGACCATAGATTGGTGAGATGTAAGATGCACTTCAACACTACACTGGAACGTGGCAAACTCATAAGACAAACAAAATGTATTGACATAACCAACCTTAAAAACACCATAATACTTTCAAGTTGGAACTGAAGAACAGATTCTCTGCTTTAGAAGGCCTAACATCGGAAGAAGTGGATATTTCGGAAGTTAACAGAAAAGTAACCAAAGCTCTAATGGAAACAGCAACAAAATTAGCTGGGTCTAAGAACAAGTTGCATGTGAACAAATTATCAGGAAAAACCAAAATGTTGATGCAAAAAAGAAGAGAGATGAGGACAACTAAAGAAGATGTGACTTCCAAAGTGGAATATATAGAGCTATGCAAGACAACACGAAAAAGTATCACTGAAGACGTAAGGAAATTCAACTGTGAGCTAGTGAGGAAAGCAATTGAAAACAACCAAAGCCTTAAGATAGCAAAGGGACATCTCAGTAAGGGAAGAAAACAGATTATGGCTCTGAGAAAAGAAGATGGTTCTATAACAAGAAATAGAGGCGAAATTTTGACAAGAGTGAAAGATTTCTACTCCAAATTATATGAAAGGGATGATACATGTACTCCAGACATCATGAAAGGTACCAGAGTTCTTCCAGTCCTCCCAGCAGAAGTTGCTCATGCAATCAAGAACATGAAGCGGGGGAAAGCTCCAGGAGAAGATGGAATTACTATAGACATCATACAAGAAGCAAGTGGAGAAATTGAAACAGTACTCGCCCAAATTTTCACTCGATGCCTTAATGAAGGGAAGATTCCTGAGGATTGGAACAATGCTACAATGATCCTGCTACATAAAAAAGGTGACATTGAGGATCTCAGGAACTACAGACCTATCAGCCTCCTATCAGTGGTTTATAAAATCTTCACTAAAGTTCTTTCACACCGCTTGAAGGTAACACTGGACATGGCTCAACCGAGAGAACAAGCTGGATTCAGGAGTGGCTACAGCACAATAGATCATATCCACGTACTGAGAGAACTAATTGAAAGAGTGAGGGAATATGAACTTCCATTGTGCATGGCTTTTATCGATTATGAAAAAGCCTTTGATTCGGTGAAACCATCAGCAGTTACCACGGCTCTGAAATCCTGCGGTATTGAAGATGCATACATTAATATTATTAATAACATCTATGAAAATGCAAGTGCAAAGATTCGGCTGTTTGAAAATACAACACACATAAAAATTGGAAAGGGAGTGAGACAAGGTGACACCATATCTCCGAAGCTCTTTAATGCCACATTGGAAAATGTCTTTCAATCACTGAACTGGGAAAACAAAGGGATAAAGATTAATGGAGATTATCTAACCCACCTTCGTTTTGCTGATGACGTAGTCATTTTTGCAACTACCCCATCAGAGCTGCAGAGTATGATCCAGGAACTTGCTGACAAGAGTAAAGAAGTGGGATTAAAAATGAACTTTCAGAAGACAAAAGTGATGTTCAATGCTTTTACAAGAAATGAAGATTTATCGATTGATGGAGAAAACTGGAGATAACAGATACGTATGTTTATCTTGGACAGCAGATATCAAGTGAGGGTCACATTGATGAAGAAATTAATCGGCGTACAAAACTTGCCTGGAGAGCTTTTGGAAGAAACAGCATAATTTTCAAGAGCAATATGCCATTATGTCTTAAAAGAAAAGTGTTTGATCAATGCATCCTTCCAGTGCTTACGTATGGTGCAGAGACGTGGACCTTAACTAAAAGAGACATACAAAGGCTGCAGACAACTCAAAGAAGCATGGAGAGGTGCATGCTTGGTATAACCAGGAGAGATAAGAAGAGGAACTCGTGGATCCGAAACATGACGAGAGTGGAAGACATCATGATCAGAGTTAAATCCCTGAAATGGCAATGGGCTGGACATACTGCCAGAAGGACAGACCATAGATGGACAGCTGAAATTTTAGATTGGATTCCAAGGGACAGGAAAAGACCCAGAAAAAGACCACATGGGAGATGGGTGGATGAAATTCGTAAATATGCGGGAGTGACATGGAGGAGACTGGCACAAGACAGACCGTTGTGGAGGAAACTTGGGGAGACCTTCGTCCAGCAGTGGATTGATAATGGTTGACAATGATGATGATGATGAATTCGGTCGAAACTGGATTATGGCTGTATCGTGTATGGATCGGCTCGTCCTTCCGTTCTCCGGCCTTTGGACGCTGTTCATCATCAGGCGGTCTTTGTACGGGAGCATTTCGAACATCTCCGATTCCCAGCCTTTACGCTGATGCGAACGAACCATCGCTTGAATTACGCCGTCTGCAGCTGTTTATTCAATTCTACCTGAAACTTAGATCTCTTCCAGACCATCCTTTATACGATGCAGTTTTTCATCCCCAGCATGCTCGTTTATTCGGGAACCGGCCCTCGTGCATTTCAACCTTCGGTCTTCGTATGGCGGCCGTAGCCCGTGATGTAGGGCTTGACTTGTCACTTGTTGGAGAGACCAGGGGCTTTGGGGATCCGCCATGGCACCCACTTGGTGTCATGGTTGATACCACCTTTACATCTTTCGATAAATCCTCAACCCCAGCGTCAGTGTACCAGTAGCTCTTCGCTGAGCACCGTGACCTAAATTCTGATTACACTCTCATTTTTACTGATGGCTCCAAGATGCATGGAGTCGTTGGATCCGCGGCTGTCTGTGTAGATGACGTTTCAGTAGCGCGGATTCCAGCTGAAGCCACTGTGTTTTCAGCGGAGATGCATGCTGTGTATCTCGCCCTTCTCCATGTTCAGTCGAGTTCTCATCACCGGGCTGCGCTGTACACTGATTCTTTGAGTGTTTTACAGGCTTTGTCATCGTTGGACTGCTGTGACCACCCTTTTCTTTTTACCGTACGAAGGCTTCTTTGTTCTTTGCTCGAGGCCGGTGTCCAGATACAATTTTGTTGGATTCCCGGGCATGTTGGAATCTCGGGTAACGAGTGTGCTGATGCGGCTGCTAGATCTGCTTCCTCTTTGGTCGTCACACCCTTGCCACTGTTTCACCGGGATTTCCGCTTTCTGGTTCGCGACCATATCAAGCGAACGTGGCAAGGTCTGTGGGACCAACAGGTGGAAAATAAACTGCATCGTATTAAACCTAATCTTGAAGTCTGGAAATCCTCATATCGTCGGAACCGTGGGGAGGAAGTGGTGCTTGCTCGTCTCCGCATTGGGCATTGTCGATTCACTCACCGCTTTTTGCTGTGTGGCGACACTGCGCCGATGTGTGAGACGTGCAACTGCCGACTCACCGTCACTCATCTTCTGTGTACCTGTGTTCGTTTTCGTGATGTACGTTTTCATTTCTTTCATTCTCATTTGTTGAACGAGGACGCCGCTACACTGCAGCGGCTGCTCAATGACTACTGCAATACTGTTGCTGTTTTTTCATTTTTTAAACAAATTGACTATTTTAAACGTATCTAGATTTTAGCCCTATCATCATACTCATTTTTCAGTTTTACTGAATCAGCTAGATTTTAATCTTTGTATCATGTTTTTAGTACTGTTTGTTTCATTATCTTTTTTAGCCCTTTCATCGTTCTCATTCTTCAGTTTTATTTGATCAGCCATATTTTAAGCTTCATAGCACGTTTTTAATACTGTTTGTTTGTCTGTCTTTTGTCTGGCGCTCTTTGGCCAAACATGGCCCTTGCGCCATAAAAATCAACCAACCAACCAACCGACCGACCATTTGCTCCAGTTTGTGCGTCTTCAACATCCCACTGGGGACCTCATCCTGCAACAAGACAATGCACCGTGCCATCGCTCCCGAATTGTATCCGAATGGTTGGATCAACACTCCACCGACGTGACTTCGCTTCCTTGGCCAGCTAGATTACCTGACCTCAATCCCATCGAGCACATCTGGGATGCCATCGAGAGAGATGTTCAAAGCTCTGACCCCCTTCCATCAAATCTTCGTGAACTGTGGGAGCTTGTTCAGGGGTCGTGGATCCGTATGGCTTCCCAACGCTTCCGGTGTCTTGTCGAGTCCACGCCGAGTCCACGCCGAGACGAATCGCCGCCGTCATCAGCCGAAAGGTGGTGCTACACGATACTAGACAGGCATCTCTAATTTAATTGCTCTTCAGTGTATATGTAACTGTATCTGTCAAACCAATAAATAATTTAATTTACCTTCAGTTAAAAAAAAAAAAAAAAGATTGTGCTTGCTATTTGTTTATGATAATCGCAAATGACATGCAGTGTGATTGGAAAGTGAGATAACATGCCGAATGAAAAGCTTAATTCGCTTGTTTGAAGAATGATTCGTGGTATTCTATAACACGTTTACTTTTGTTGCTATGATGATTTCAGCTTTGCGTGAAGTGCATTTACACTAATGTCGTAGCATTAAAGAGAAAGACTTTTATTTGGATTTAAGTTTTCTAAGCATCATTGTGAATGCGCTGACTTGTAGTTTCAATAAATGCCGTGGCATTCCTGACGGACATTGCTGTTTGAGAAACTCTCCAGGCAAATCAGTGACGCCATTGGATTCCCCCTTGTCCATTGAATGAATGATGTAATAGTTTTCTTCAGGAATCGAACATAATGATCTGCTACGTTTTCGCATACGAAACGTAAGCAACTCAGGTCATCTAAGAGGGACTCTTGTGTCTGCAGATGCAGTGTTGTCACCCATCGGAAAATGATTAAAAACACGTTAAATATTCGTCCTTGGTTTCTGTGTTTTGAAATGTTCCTAACAAAGCAATACGTTAAACAGAAAATTGTTGACAGACTTATTAACTCTCGTGTCTTTGAATAAGATTTTATACCCTGGTTTTACCACGTCCATCATGCTTGAAATGCGTTGTCAATTGTTTTCACGATGACCTAGGATATCGTTGTCTTTCTGTATGCGCACGTGCATGTTTACGTACCTGGATTTTATGTCACCAAAAATATTGCAGAATGGTGTGTTACGCACGCGTTTGTTAGGCGCGGCATTTTAATAATTTCCTGCTTGCAGCACACTTCTGCGATTTTTTTTTTTTTTTGTTCTTCCTGTCTTTGATCAAGGTTAGAAAAGTAGATGCTAATTTTTTTCACAGTGAGTAAAGAATGCAGATTAAACTTTCATTTTTCTCATTTATTTATGATTGGGTGATTTATCATGTTCCTAAATATCCCGCCGTAGTTCATAAACATTCGTTTTTGGTGTACAATTTGATGTGCAAGTTAATAGATATGGTATATTGTAACCCAAAACGAACTTTAATTTATAACTCTTGCGGCGTCAATATGTAATGGCTATAGTATCCGTCATACGTAAAATTTCTGAACAGTATTTTATTGTTTAAAAATCTACAAAGGGCAGAGAGAGAGACGAAAACCATAGTGTTTGTAAATAAGAGGGGGGGGGCTTGGCGATTTTAGCTTAGCAGATGAGCACCAGTGCTAAGACGGATCGAGCCAGGGTTCGGGCTGCATATTATTTACTACGGTTCGGACTCTGAATTTTATTTTTAACTGTGATTTTCTGTGGTTTGGCATACGATACTTTTATTCAGGGGCGGATTGGGACGACCAAAGCAGACCAGGATATTTTGTCTTATGGTCTCTTGTAGAAGGGATTTATACCCCTCCCCACCCCAAATGTCTTCAGACCCCCATGAAAAACTCAACACCCCTACATTTGAAGGTGTGAAACACGCGCGCACGCCCCCCCCCCCCCCCACGCACCTCCACACAAGTATATACTGGAAAACTGAATTACCTTTGAGTTTCCCTTCAAAATAGAATAGACAAAGACGTTCACAAGTTCACAATTTCACCGAACCCTAAATCACGCCATAAACATTAGTCTCACTTCACGCTAGTTATGGATTTAAAATGCCAGTACCACGCCACAGAGAAAAGAAAGAAATCGCGCAGCATCCTCACCATCGCCATCTTTGAACGTGCTGCTGCGCCGAATACGAATACAGCCGTGTTTTTGCTCTTGGATAGGAAACGAATGTCGGAATTGGATAGGAAACGAATCCCTGAGGGGCCGCTCCGGTGGCACAGTGGTCTAAGCGATTGACTTCTGATCATTCTCCCGAAAGGGGTCCGGGTTCGAATCCTGATGAGGCATGGATGTTGTGTTTGTCTTACGACATTGGTTCTCTCCCTTCCCTGGAACCAGTGACCCTAAATTAGGGACGGGCGACTGCTTATAGCCCATTGAGTTGCTCACGGTGGTCGTTAAACCTCCAATAAAAAAATTAAAAAAAAAATCTCTGAGGGAGAATCGCTTTGCGTTCTATGTCAGTCTGCGGATAACGGGAGTGGGGATGATGTGCCATCACAATCGTACTAATGTCTCTTTCAAGGTTACAAAAGGGTTGAGCTTGCTAGCATACCAGGCTCCAAGTCTAGCGCAGTGGTCTAAGCGATGGCCTCTGATCATTCGTCCGAAAGGGGTCCGGGTTCAAATCCCGTGAGGCATGGATGTTGTGTTTCAGTCTTACGGCACTAGCTCTCTCCCTTCCCTGGAACCAGTGACCCTAAATTAGGGACGGGCGACTGCTTATAGCGTATTGATTGGCTCACAGTGGTCGTTAAACCTCCAATCAAATTAAAAAAAAAAAAGGCTTAACGACTACGTCTAAATAGATAGTTACCTTCAGCTTAATTAATTTATTACAGCTTGCTTGGTCTAGCAGCGCTTTCGCATGTAAATACAGAGACCCTTGCTTTATGTTTCTAGAGCAAACGTCCAACAAAGATAGAAGGAAACTTTTCTTTCTTTCATTTTTTTTTTCCTTTTTTTAAAGGAAATAACTTTTCAGGCAGAAATAAAGGTCAAATGAAATAAACGATTAGTATTCATACATGGCAAAATAATTGTACGCCCGTTTCCGAAAATTCAGGCAAAAAGAAAAAAAAAGTTGGCCATTTCTTGAGTGGTCCACCGGAAAATATCCCGGTGTCCCGGTGGGCCAATCCGCCCCTGCTTTTATTACACTTCCTAGCTGGCGTAGATAATTCTTTGACGTCAGGGTGGGGGAGGTCTATTTATTTTGAGCTTTAGGAACAAATGCCACAGGCCACGCATTAGTTGATTTGTGCGGAGAAGCTCTTTCAAGAACTCTAGATTCTGTTGAATAAATACAATGCCTTTGAAATTCCGCTCACGAGGCAGCTCCCTCTAATTTTATGGAACAACGTACGTAGATTGTCGTACAACCCTATATTGACGGATGCCCGGCCTGCGGAAGCAACTGAAAAACGAATTGGTGAAAGATAACGTACCGCTATATTGTAGAAACAGATAGATGGCCCTTCCCCACTTCCTAGTTGAAAAAGACATCCCAGGGGTGCCTGCCTCTGACCGTTCGTCTAAGTGGGTCCAGGTTCGAATACCAGGTGAGGCATAGATAATGTGTTTGTCTTACTGCACTGGCTCTGTCCCCTTCCTGGAACCAGTGACCCCAAATTAGGGACGGAAAACAACTGCTTGTAGCCCATTGAGTTGTTGCTCGTGGTAATCGTCAAAACATCCCCCCCCCCCCCCAAAAAAAAATGAAAATGTTAAAGGAAGAAAGAGTGGAAGTAAGAGTGGAAGTCCGGAAGAGGAGATTTTTTTTTTTTTTTTTTAGATAATGCCTGGTTAGTCATAGTTTTCGCACTCGTGCGTATAATATTGAACCCGAACTTAGCACTGATAAGCACCCAACGTCACCCAATTATTTTTTCGTTCTTTATATTGGCATTCATTCGTGTGCGTGATAATCTCCACTCAGTTCTGTATCTGACTTGAGATCGCGCTTTAAGACGCGCTCGTATGAAACTGGTTGCGGGAGAACGCTTTTGGCGCTGCTTGTAAATATACTCCTAGAATTACAACAGTGATTATTAAAGCTTCAACCTGTCTGCTCTCCTACATAGTACAATATGCTAAATTGTTCTAGCATTTGTGTTTTACAGCGGTTCCGGTTAAACATCCAGCGTATCGTGCAACGTAGCTTTTCGAATAAAGCTTATTTACGAAGTAAATTTGTGTTCAGCTGTTTCTTTCCTGTAGAAATGCCATACATATTACTACTTCATCTGTACGTGCTTTGGGTACTGCTGTCAGTTTTGTCGCGCGAACTTCATTGCTATATTTTCGAAACAAGTTTTGGCATGTATGATTAATTTGATAAAACTATGAAGCCACTGTGGAATCAAATACCATACTTGAGATTTAATAAATTTCACGTGTTATTATGTATGATTTTTATAGTGTAAGGTTTATTTAACTGCGAATTTTCCTTCGGGCTTTAAATATAGTCTTAAGCGATATTTTTAACATGTCATTAATGTGACTGGATTTTTTTCTTCTTTGCGTTCTTGTTTGCCAAGTTTGCTTAAGGTGTGCCTTCTAGATGGTTCCATTTTTCCAAGTTCATTGCACTAGCAGAAGCCCCTTCCCCTCCTCTTTGATCTGCTGCAGTCTTCTTCCGTGAAAGCTAGCTTTGACGTAATTTAGACTGGTGTCTATAATTGTGCGCTGTTTTTGAATTTATGTATTTGTCAAAGTTGTGAATAGACAGTTCATTTCTCGTATATATACGCTTTTCCATACCCTCACGATCAGAATTTTTGTGATGGAGTTAAATATCATCATAATCTGTGAATCGCAAAACTACTAAGAAAACTAAGTTCGTCATTTCTTCGGGTATTTGTTAAAGAGTTTGTGAACTTGGTCTAGGTCAAAGAACGGAAACATCTTCTGCGTAGATTGATAATAAAAACGTTTTGTAATAACACCTCATAGATTAAAAACGGTTTATAAAGTTTTATCTGAGTGAACAAAAATTGATAAGAGTTTAAATTTTAAAATTCATGATTAAGGTATTGTGAGCATATTTTCTGTAAGTTAAAAGATCAAAACTATTTCTTTTAAAGGAAACATAAGATAGGTTTCGATAGAGCATTCAGTACTGTAACTTGAAATTAGTTCGTTAAAAGGGAATGATAACGGAAGCGTTATTTTCAGTTCACATGTCGATATTGTGCGAAATACGTATTAGAAAAATGATGAAAGAAGGGAAACGGGGAAAGGCTCTGAATGAGAGTATAGTGAACAAGTGTTTGAAAAGGAAGAAACTCCATAACTTAAAACGAGGCGTGTGTTCGTTGTTTACAGAAGCTTATGATTTTGTTGGATTTCTTTTGAGCAGCGATTGAAGGTTGTAGTGTGGTGATATTAGCTGTTCATCAGTTTTTGGGCAATAAGAAAGTCTAATTGAGTACAGAAAGTCAGAGCCGCGAATTAGTTCCTGCTCATTGTTATTTTAACAGCATGTTTTTTTCTTTTGTTTTTGTTTTTTGAAAGCTAAGCAGTTATTGTAAGTTGGAAAGTAATATCGCTTGTGCAAGGAAAGTTAATTAAATATGGCATTTTCGATTCATATTTTCACTATACCTATGCATGCTTTCAATTAAGATATTAAGCGGTTATTTATTTCTGGAACGAAAACGTAGTATTGACAAAGTTTAAAATTTATGCAATTTTGTCCTAAAAGTTCTATTATTGGTTCAAACTTTCTCTTTAATTATTGCAAAGAAAAAAACTTATACTATTCTAAATAAAGGTTTAAGAACGTGGTTGCCTCACATAAAAAAATTATATACTTAGAAATTCATGTGTTAAATACACGTGTGGAAAAAAAAAAAACGCTCAGCCAAAATAACAGAAGAAAAAATAACTTTCGCAGAAAACGGTTTGTTTCGTGATGTAATTTCAGCTGAAAACCAGCAAGGAATCGTTCCTCCTTGATGTATATTGATTCGTAAACAAAACTGCGAAACTTGTTTTTGGACAGAAATGCTTAGCTTTATCAAGCTGCATTTACTACAGAAAACTAACAACTGTACTGTGGAAATTAGAAAGTATGACGGAGTGACACGAAATAGAATTGCTCAAGACAGAGAGTTGCGGAGAAGACTCGGGGAGACGTTCATCCAGCAGTGGTTTGAAAATGGCTGTTGATGACGACAACACAGTTTTTGCTTTAAAAATGTCAAAAGAGTTAAAAAAACGGGAACACCTTAAAGATTCTGACAATAATTCCACCCCTCTCTCTCTCTCTCTCTCTCTCTCTCTCTCACACACACACACGCACTCACTCACTCACTCACACACCACCTGTAATTATATTTCCGAGACCGCTCAAAACAGGGGAAACCGTTTTTGTTTTAAATTTTTTTAAAAGATACGATATATAAATATTTATTTCATTGTGCAAAGATCCACCATCCAACCCATTCTTTTAAGAAATTCCGGATCCAGCATTGTAGAGAGTAGTGAAGTGCACAAAGGTTGAATGGGACAACATAACGAATTTAAGAAAAATTGTTAGTTAACCTGTTTAATTATATGAAGGGGTGGGGGGGGGCTTCAGTCTAAAAAACTTAAGAATTTTTGTGGAGGACACACACTACACACACTCTCCCTCTCTCTCTCTCTCTTTCTCACACCTTACAACGCTGCCCCTTCCTGACATCGTAAGGCTTTTTAAAATTGTCCATTAAAAAATTGTAAAACAACAACAACAACAGCACTATTTTCACGGCGTTCAGTTGCTCGCTTTTCGTGGAAACCAACTCAATGCATTTTAAATCTCACTTCTGGATAAAGTCCTTCGAAATAAAGTTTGACCCCTTCTAAAATTTGTTACTAGTTTTTGTTTATGACTCAATCGAGGTATGCACCCCTGTCACCCACGCTACCTCACACACACTTCAGAGTCTAACCCTACACTTTCCGTGCTCTCAATAACTAATGATGCCAGACAAAACCAAAAAGAAAAGCAAAAAAAAAAAAAAAAAAAAAAAGAACAAAGCTCACCCATCCCATTGCTTTTCATGATCAGTCATCTTTTTTAACTTCCATTCTCATCTTTCTCTGTTTTTGAGCCTCTAGTTTTTTTTTCTGCTGAAGCTAGAACAGAACATCCTATTTCGAAAACTACAGCAAATTTTAGTTATGTAAACTATTAGGGAAAACTGGATTTATTACTATAATTTAACAAAAATAAGCATGCATTGTTTATTTAGATATTGAAAAGGAAAACCTGCTTGTGGGAGATTCCTCCCCCCTTCCTTACTGGATCCGCTACTGAATCTCGGTTGGTTGATTCATCCTGTTCTACATAGTCACCAGCCAAAGAAACACCTTTTCCTGTGATAGATGCACTTGCCAGTGCCTTTTTCGTAGAATGTCTCAGATTTCTCTTTGAACCACGACACTCTCGCGGTAATGACGGCATCATCACTATGAAAATTCTTGCTCTGTACCAGTGATTTCAAGGGGTGGGGGGATGGAAGCGATCGGAAGATGCAAGATCAGGGAAGTGGGGCGAGCGGTTGAGGCAAAATATCGAAGCCGCATTCACGGCCTTTTTTTTTTTTTTTTGCGGCAAGAGAGGCAGGAGCTGTTGCGTTGTTCTGGAGCAGAAAGACGGCTTTCTTTAGCATTCCTCGTCCGTACTTCACATTTTCACGCACGTTTCCAAGAAGGTTAACGCAGTATGTTCCGTGATATACTTATGTACGATTACAATCCTTCTGATATTACGATAGTTAATTGACGATTATAACAACCGTTAATCGACGATTATATTTTAAGGTCGCACTATAGTTTCACTGAGCGTTTGGCTGTGCTTAATCAGGACAAAATGATGAAGCTTTTGTCCTGACGAATTCAAGCAAAACATTCAGCGGAACTATAGTAGACCTTAAAATATAATTAATTGCGAATAAACGTTGTTTATTTGTTACGTTATCATGACTAGTAGCATTTAGGTGGGATCGGGCAGAATACGTGGGCAAAGGAATGGTCGTTGGTCATCAGTTGGATAGCCACGAAAGAGAAAAGTACAGCTACCAAGTCGAGTGCAGGTAGGTAGATAAAGTTGGAAGGCATGCAAGAACAACGCAAAGACAAAATTATGGAGAAGACAAAATTGTGAAAGTGCCGTAGACCTCATCCTAGCAGTAGGTCGAAAATTATTGTTGATGGTAATTTTTTTATCTGTCAATCAATCAATCAATCATACTGTTATAGTATGTGAAGCAACATGTAGTGTTAGTTTTTGCCAGTCATCGTCTTCGCTGCTACAGCGTTCATAAGGGAAATCTTTAGTTTGTATCGCTGTAATAGCAGTTCTTGTGAACTGCTATTACAGCGATACAAACTAAATTTCAGTTAAAAAGAAACGGGCGTGAATATTTCTCAGGCGTTAACGTAGGCCACTATCGAATGGAGCTAACCCCCTTCTCCGCACTGTGAATCTTAGCGTCGTCCCCTGTCATTCTGTAGACTAGAGATTCAGCTTGGGGCAGGATTCATTTCCTATTAAGGACACCTCCGACTCTTTGACCTATTGTCTTCTTTGCAAGAGCCTTAGGGCTTGTGAAGCAGTGCATAGTGATAATATTAAGGCTGCTGATTTTCAATCACGAAACGACCTCCTCATTGTGTTGATATGTCCTCCTCTCTAACGATCGTCCACGCAAAGTTGGCAAGTATCTCATAACATGCCATCTGTTTTCTGAACATGATGTAATGGTGCTGTTAACATCTGGATCAACCCTCTCCTCATTAAGTTCAATGTTAGATCAATCACATGTACATCACCCACTTAATCTAAGAAGTGAGGTCGCTTTTTTTTTCTTTCTTTCTTATGGTTGTCGGTGTTCAGCGAAGTGTTAAAAAATTATATAAATATGTACCACTTTCATGAATGCTCTGATAATGCTTTTTTACTTACGAATGTATTTTCATTTTACATGGAGATTAATTTATTTATATTTGTTTACATATATATGATTTTTAAAAACTATATTTGCTTTGATGTAAACAACATTAACCCATTAAGCTGCCGATGTATCTAGACCAAATGGTGTCCAAAATTTTCAGCACTCCCCAAATAGAAGTGTTCACATAGCGACCGGGTTTTACGAGAGCCACTGCAACATATTTGCCTTCCTTCCTTCCTTCATCTTAGCAGTACCGACCAGAAACCTGTCACAGGCGATAAGCATTCCTTCTAGTCTTTTATTTTCTGCTCCACCCAAAGCCTGATAGGGGAAGGGTTAGTCCCTTTGACACGGCCACCATGCCGCTAGATAGTAACAACTGACTTAAACATCTTCCCTCTCCTTTCTTAGCTCTTTTAGCAGGTAATCAGTCAGAAGGATTAGTGTCAATAACACCATTAAAGAGGACTTTGTCCTAATATACATTGCCATTAAATGCACTTTGAATAACAAAGCTAAGAATGAAAGCAACGGTTTCTGCTACTTAGGCTCACTCGCGCCAACCGCGTTTGAACCACTTCTTAGACCAAATATATTAGTTCGAGCCGAAGTCACAGCTTGAACCTAATTCGTTCCAGTCGGTTATAGGGTTAATAGTAATTTACCCGATGATATGAATTATTTTACATCCCGTTAGTTACTTCCAAAGGAACAATGTAAATCTTCGGGCGTTAATGCGAAGAGGAAGGACGTAAACTGTGAAACTAACACAAATATCAGGCTAGTTTCAAATGCAATAATAAATTGCTGCAAATTTTAAGGATAAATATTCATTTTTTGTTAATTTTATTATGTCTTTAGTTGCAATGAACTGTCTATGATGTTTAAGGGAGGAAGGGACCTCTTGTACCATTACACTCATACTTTCTCACGGAAGTAGTTGGCATCATTCAGTATTTAATGTCAGTCGAGAGCTGAAACGGGAATTTCTTTTTCTCGGCATTGTGCCAACCAATTGTAAGGAAATAATGATCGACTAAATGCATATGGAATCATTGGAGCATTTTTCTTTTTGTTACGACGTATAAATTCTTTAATTGTTATCCTGTCATAATTCTTGTGCGATGTCGTGTCTGGTGTCTACCTTTTTCAGTTCTCTGCAGTGATTCCGCATACTTTAGCCTATTTGTGTGTGTGTGTGTGTGTGTGTGTGTGTGTGTGTGTGTGTGTGTGTGTGTGTTTACAAAATCAACACGTACTACCAGTAATAAAGTTCAATAGCATTCAGTCGTTGTTCCGGACACTGCAAAGTATGATTTCCATTAAAAGAATTATCGGATTAAAAAAGAAAGAAAATGTCATGAAGAGGAAGGATTCCGATTTTTCCCACTGTATCTCCTTACCGGTCTTTTAAAAAGGATGTATCTGCTGTTCAAATACACCGAAGTAACACATTATCAGGAACACTTACTTAATAACGTGATGGCTAGAAAGCAGCCTGAATTCTATGTGACATGGGTTCAGTAAAGCGCTGATATCGTTCTACAGGTTCACTCAAGCAGATGTGATGGCGTCCGTCTGCTGCAGAATGTGCGCTGGAGGAGAATCTTTGTTGCGAATGGCTCTTTCAATTTCATCCCACGGGAGTTCGATTGGGTTAAGATTTGTAGACTGGGGAGTGGTATTTTAGCACTTTTTGAGGTCACTGTCGTGCTCCTGGAACCAATGCATGACGATTGAAGCCTTGTGTCATAGCGCATTATCCTACTTGGAGGAGCCATCTCCCTCAGGAAACCATGTACATGTGCTGGCCAACGATGATCAGATACCTTGCGACGTCCTAATGCTGTTCCAGAGATATTAAGAAACCCAGTGCCCGCCATATAACAGACCCCAGACCATTTCACCGCCTCAATCAGCTTGTTCATTTAACGCTATGCAGCTGGATCCATCGATTCGTGCTTTTGACGCCGTATCCCCCCCCTCGTTTATTATCTGAAAACGTGATTCGTTGGACGAGACGACCTTTTCCCAGTCCTCAATGGTCCAGTTTTGGTGCTCCTGTGCCTACTTCAGACGTATTTTTCAGTTTTCAACAGAGACGAGTGGTACACAAAGGGGTCGGGGATCTATTGTCATAGTCCGTTTGCGCCAATGTGCGGCGGGATGTGTTTCCTGGAATTCTCCTCTCGATACTGGTGTTGTACTGTGCGGTGACTTGACACAATGTAGCATGTCTGTTGCCTCATATAATCCTCTCCAGTCGACGTCGTGCCTCGAACATCGACCAGTCGTTTCTGCTCACAAGAAGACCGCTGACTGCGTGTTTCTTTGTTTGTGCAACACTCATTGTCAGTGGCGCCCCCAGGATTTTTTATTCTCCCTAAATATTGAAGATGCAAATAAGAATACCGAAGAGAAATCCTCTTCACCAAAATATTGAGAAGTGATAAACATTTCTTCGCCTTATTAAAGTGCATTTCCGATTATTCGTAAAAAATATAGGGTAATTCAAAATAATTCACCGAATTTCATTAGATCATAGCATCGTAAAAATCAAGGTAATAATACGGTACCACACATTAAAATGAAAAGAAACGTACCGAGTTTACGACTGTAACCGCTAGATGGCGCAATGTAGCCCGTGTATCTGCACCTGGGCGAAAGACTGTCATTGTGAAAAATGGCGACCGCACAACAGAAAGCGTTTTGGTCGCTGTTGACACGAGTACAAGGCGCTCTACAGGTGGTCCTCCAGGTCTTCCGACCTGACCCCTTGCGATTTTTTTTATGGGGGGTATGTTAAGGGTAATGTGTATGTGCCACCATTGCTCACAACGCTAGATGAAGACAACAGACATGCTTGATCACGTGTGGTAGGAATTTGATTATCGCCTCAACGTAGTTCGCGTGACCAACAGAAGTCACATAGCACATTTATAAGGTATGAAAACAAAATTTGGACTGTTTTTTTCTCTATCCTATGTACATTTAATCGCTGTATATTTAGAAACACATAAAATATAGTCATTTGAAATCGGATGAATCATTTTGAATTACCCTGTATATTTAAAAACACCAACAAATATATTTTAAAATAAGCATCCAGTAACAAAGAACGAAGGACCAAGTGATACCTCACGGAGGTGGCCCGGGCGCCTGGGCTAGAGGTCTGCACGGGCCCGGGTCGGGCCTTCAATATTTAATGTAAAACAGACACGGGCCGAGCAGGTTTTTTTATCTTTTTTTTTTTTTATGAGCAAAACAATCGCTGTAGGGTGCCTTTCTCATTTGGAAAACTCGCAACACAAGCAGCAGGATAAGATCAGGCATGGATGTTGTGTTTATCTTACGGCCCTGGCTCTCTCCCTTCCCTGGAGCCAGTGACCCTAAATTAGGGACGGCAGACCGCTTATAGCCCATTGAGTTGCTCACGGTGGTCGTTAAACCTCCAATGAAAAAAAAAAAAAGGTTCCAGCGATATGATATGCCAGTAGAGATAGGTGCACTTTATAAAGCCATAAAATCTTCTCCCAGTAGAACAATCGGACTCATAATTCTGAATATTTCATACTTTTCGAATTAACCCCCCCCCCTTCCTTATCCCCATGGATATATCCGGGTCCGGAAGTAGGGAATTATAATTTGAAAACCTAGAAAATTTGAAAGGCATGGAAATTGCCCCTTTTCATGCAATATTTTTGAGTATACACGCCCTCCCCCACTTCCTGGGACGTCAAGTGACATACAGAGCCTCAGAAATATTCTGAATTAACGTTTATTGTAATAGGATACATGTAGCAATTAAGAATAAACGAAAACTCTTCAGGAGTCGAATGGCCGAGTGCACCAGGTGTGAAATTCGTGTTTTGGTAATTGTTGAAATTTTACGGGCCGGACCGGCCCGGGCCTTGGAAACAGAAGTATACGGGCCGGGCTTTAATGAAAAAATTGAAACGGGTCGGGCGTGCGGGCTTGGGCTGGGCCGGACTTTCCAAATTAAGGCCCGTGAAGACCTTTACCCTGGGCCACCCCTCTGGTTGCACCGCAAGTTCTTCACCGTCTTCATTTGAAGATGATAAATTGAACGCAGCATTTCAAAAGCTCAAAAAGCTTTTTCACTGAAGTAAGCGCAGGCATTGAAATCGGAAAAAAATGCCTCTTCGTTCTCACAGCATATACGTTCGTTTAGTACTGCATGTACGATCTTTTGGTACTGTTTCTCTGCCTTCCCTGGAGCCAGTGGCCCTAACTTAGGGACGAACGACTGCTTTTAGCCCATTGAGTTGCTCACGGTGGTCGTTAAACCTCCAAAACAAAAAAGAAGCCATATTGAGAAACAGTGGCGTCACATTAACTTATTTTTACATTATTAATTTAAAGTATCAAATAAATAATAATAATAATGCGTCATTAAATGTTCAATGAAACACAAGTACAAAAATTTAACATAATTGAAATCTGATTTTTAGGGACTTTTTTCACTTTTAGAGATTTTTTGTCTGATTTTTTCATAACGAGGGACTTGGCAAAACTGGTGCGGCGCCGCGTTTCTATGTATCTTCTGTGACCCCAATGGGAAACAAATTACCATCCGCAAGAAGAAATACCCATAGGCTCTTCTTACCTTCCAGCATGTGTGACCATATTGTAGTTTTATGAAATGCTATTAACTTGAAGCGTTTCTGATAACGTCTGATGGATTCATCAACTTTTGTTAAGTGCAGATTTCAGTGCGTTTCCATAAATGAAACACTTCGTGCGTTTTTAATAGTTTACCACTAAGTTCATTAACGGAAATCAGGTCTACGATATTGATTTTGTAACGGAAGGACCTTGCTGCCCGCTTCAGCTCCTAACGTTTTATGAAGTAGCTGCATGTGCCCTGCTCCCGGCCTTCGCCTTTTTCAGCATTTCTGGAATGCTTTTGTCCTATTGAACATAGGAATCATGTGCAAACAATGAATCCGTTTCATCCATAGGCGTAACCGCTGCTTTTAGCCCATTGAGTCCGTTTCATCCATAGGCGTCAGGACCCCCAGATTTTCAGGGTCGGGGATCCCCAACGTAAAGCACCCCCCCATTTTTCGAGAATATAATGATATAATGCACACTTTTTTATGAAGTAAACCAACTAAATTTTAATAATATAAGATTGTAATTTTTCGTAGAATGCAAACACGTGTATAATGTGTACTAAATACAAGAGCGATATCGATTCGTAATAAGCAAAGTCAATTCTACAACTTTGTAATTTACAGTTCTGCCCTATCTATCATAGTTTTACAGTTGTGTTCGCTAAGTTCCACAATTCGGGCCGCGGGTGGCCCAGTGCGCAACGTTCATAACTGCCACAGTAGGGACCTCAGGTTCGATCCCAGTGAGGTAGTATGAGTCATTTTCTTGTAGGACTTCCGTCCGCAGTGAGTAGATTTTAGGTCCCAGCCACCTACAGCGAGTTCGCCTTTTGGGCAGTATACAGAAACGGAAGTAATGAGAGCAAGTCTAGCGACTTTGACAGAACAGTTTGTAGTGAGATTAGAGTACAATAGTTGGCGCCACCGTACAAGTACGATGTTGCACATAGAGGGGTGAGAAAATTTCAGGGTGGGGGGAGGGGATAGGAAAGGATACCCATTTAACCAGTGGGTCCAACCTGGGGGGCCGTCACTTAACGTGCTCGTCCGATGCACGGCGAATATTCAGTGATTTGTTAACAAATCACACCACCTCCGCTAGATCAGTCCAGGAACGAACCTGAGGACCTTGCATTGGTAGTCTGAACTGCTAACCACTCAGCCATTCGCGGCTCTCCCAGGGAGGTACGAACGCTCGATCTACTAAGTATCCGCCGTGCGTCGGATGGGCACGTTAAGCCGTCGGACCCGGGTACTGGCCCCCCGGTAATAAACAAGGGCGTCTTCCTCCCCCTTTCTACCTCGCTTCCTTGTCACTTTCCTATCGGGCACTCTAGCCCAAATCTCCTAGCTTCCTATTTCTAAGGGTTGTTTAAGACCTGGGGTCAGACACTCTCTTCCTAAAATCCTCTACATATGATCATCAAGATCATTTAAAAAAAAAAAAAAAAGTTCCACAATTCGCTAACGAGGAGCCTATGTCGTGCTCGTTAGATTGTGCCTCCGCAACTGCTTTGCTCCTGCGTGTGTGTGTAGGGGAGGGAGTCCCAAACTCTTATCTTATATATAACGTATATAATACAAATAATGTATATAACTTATGTATATAATACAAACTCTATCTTATACATTATGTATATAATATTGTATAGTACAATGCTTTTACAAGAAACGAAGTTTTGGCGATTGACGGAGAAAAGCTTGAGACAACCGATTCCTACATTTATTTTGGGCAGCAGATATCGAGTGAGGGTCACATTGATGAAAAAATTAATGGGCGTATAAAACTTGGATGGAGAGCTTTTGGAAGAAACAGTACAATTTTTAAGAGCAGCATGCCAGTATGTCTCAAAAGAAAAGTGTTTAATCAATGCATCCTGCCAGTGCTTACGCATGGAGCCGAGACGTGGACCTTAACTAAATACTCAAAGAAGCATGAAGAGATGCATGCTTGGTGTAACTAGGAGAGATAAGAAGAGGAACTTGTGGATAAGGAAAATGACAGGAGTGGACGACATCATGACCAGAGTGAAATCACTGAAATGGCAATGGGCTGGACATGTTGCCAGAAGAACGGACCACCGATGGACAACCGAAATTTTAAACTGGATTCCGAGGGACAGGAAAAGACCCAGAAGACGACCCCATGGGAGATGGAAGGATGAAATTCGAAAGTATGCTGGAGTGACATGGAGGAGACAGGCCCAAAACATACACTTGTGGAAGAAATTTGGGGAGACCTTCATCCAGCAGTGGATTGATAATGGTTGTTGTTGATGATGATATATGTATACATATGTATAATGTGTGTATGTGTGATCGGACCGCCCCCCTCCCCAGATTTTGAAACATGGTTACGCCACTGGTTTCATCAACTATTTACAAACAAGAAAACGTTCAAAGTGTGATCTAATCTTTAGCTCCCGTCTCTACTATTTTGTCTGTAGCCTTTCTCCTTTCCGTTTTCATTCACCTTTTCCTGTCTCAGCATATCCCCACCCCCGCGCGCTGTCGTCGTTCTTTTTTCGTGAACGTTCTCCCGCGTTCTTTGTCCTCGTGCTAAGCTCCTCCCCTCCCATTACTCTATTCCGTTTGCTTTGTTGAGTTTTTCAAAGATGTTCCGGCAAATAGTTGAAACTTTCTATTGCCACTACAGCAGTTAAATTTCATTGTATAAAGAACTGAAACGTCTTCACTGTGTATTACAGAAATATAGTTTAAAAATCACATTCTTTAGTGTTTAAGGTTTCTGATTTATATGGATATTTTGTTGTGTGTGTTTAAAACCAATTCCTCGCTGTTTCCTTAACCAACTATGATACTCCACGTACAAATTACAGGCTGCACTCAATTTTAACGAATTGATTTTCGTCCCTACTGTATGATCGAATCGTTTGAGCTTGGTGAAATTAATCAAACCCAGTACGGATGAAGGTGAACCGTGGAAAATGCGACTTAATCATCTAATAAGGTCATGCGGTAGTTCGACAAATAGCACGCTGTGCAGTGGTCCATCTAAGATTGCCCCTTCATAATCTTCCCCAATGACTGAGACACTGACTTGGAAGTCTACAACTTCTCGTAATTCTGCCCTCCCTTGCTCTTTCCCTTCCTCCCAGCGCTGCATTCCTAGCGTGTTCGGAGTTATAACCTGTGGGCAACCCCCCCTCCCCTCACTCCCTGAGCCTCGATTGCTGGGAAATGGCATTCGCTCAGTCAACAGCCCGTTCACACGTGGATAGACTTGAAGAAGAGCAAGCAGGGGGTCGTTGCTGCTTCTGTTTTTGCCTTTCAGTGAGTGAGTGTTGCACCTGTCATTTCGGCCAAAGTGGAGGAAATATCTGAATTTCCTCGCGTCACAAACATTCGTCCGAAGCAAGTAATGCGACAGTGCATCATGCCGGTTTTTCCAAGTTTTAGAAAATCCTCCGAAATTTAGATGCTCTCTTCCGCTTCTGAATTCTGTGTTTCGGACAACGCTGTTTAGATGCTTGGACCAGTTGGATCTTTTTATTCTTGTGCGAGCAGCGAGGGCTTTGAACTTCGTGGAATTCAGGTAAGTTGGGCTCTTTGAAACTCATTGTGCTCAGTTTCAAGAAGCTATTTAAGGATGCCCATGGTATGAAATAAAGCATATCTTTCTTCTCCCCCTCCCCCGTCTCCCTATCTTTTGCCTATCTTTTGTCTTTTTCTTAGACATTTGGCGACCTCACTTTAGAAAGGTTTAATTCCCCCCCCCCCCCGCTGGCTACGTTGTATGTAGTTTTCCAGGACTTTTTCATTAACGCATATGTCAATGTGGCGTTAGTGACTATTGAGGTGTGACGTAGCTTCCTGCGCGCCACACGTTAAGGCCTTGTGGAGGTTTTTTTTTTATTATCAGGAAAGACCTCGGCGCATGGGCGTTGCCAGGAATTTCCCCGGAGGATATCGGATTGTTAAGAATATTAAACTGGAAAAGGGTGCTTGGGAGCTTTCTCCCCGAAGTTATATTTTTAAATATCTGAGTTCAGTTCAGCGTGGCAGGGCGGATAAAATATAGATTTGCATTTGATTCGATATTTTGTATAATTGTAACGTTTTTTTCGGCTTTTGAAGACAAGTTTTTTTTTTTATCCCCTTTCATTTATCGCACTTCATGAACATTCAATACTTGTTAGTGTTCTTGCATTCTCTTCTTCATTCTCTCAAATTGCGAAATCGTTTTCTGAGTGATATTTTTTTCTATGAGAGTTTCCCACACTTTTTTCTTTTCAGCAAAAATAATATTGAAAAATAAGAAAATACTGAAGAGCACCTAGTGGCGTACCGGAAAAACTCGGGGGCCCCATCCGCAAAAAAAAAAAAAAGTCCTCCAGGCCCTTTTGCGAAAATGTATTAGCTTCCAAATATTGAGGTTTCTAAATTCCACATCATTAATTAGGTTTTATGTGCGTCTTAATAATTCAAGTTCTTTGGAACCTAACAGGTATTCTCCGTAAAATTAAAATTATTGCACTTTATTGCGTGCAACACTAATGTGCATGTTTAATTAAAACGATTGTTTTAATTTTATACCAATACAAAGTACGACAAAATACTCACTCCCTGGTTAATGATATCATGCAAATTCTATTCTCATAGAGATCTAAGGCTGGCCTCTTTGAAATGCCTCACGATCACATACCCACAAAGCACCTAACTGCCGCGTGACAGTGTCTTGTGACCTTTTTCGATTCATACGAAAATACCGAGCATAAGTAAGCAAATGTATAAGTAACAATTAGGAATTGCGGCACAAAAAAGTAAAACTATTTGAATTATTTATTTTTGAATATAAAACTACACTTAACGTAATGCCACAATGTTTTTCTCGTAGTGAAGTATTTTTGTCTCTTGTCTGTGATAGGAAAAAAAAAAAAAAAAAGACATATCAGTTTCTTCGTCTTCGTGAAGAACACCGTTTAGTTCTTGTTCTGAAGGATGTGTAATTATAAACAAACAACTGTAATACACAACACCTTATCCTCATTGGTATAAAAATTTCATTAATTGACTGATGTTTCTTTCACATTCTTTTGTAAATTGTACGTACATGCATAGGAACTATCGCCATAGCTGTGAAATGGCGCCTCAAGTTGTCTAGAGTAGTTGCTTTCCCGTCGTACAGTTTTTATAAACTCTAAAACCGCGAAAATGTTTTCTAGAGATTTTACTTATTTTCTGATTAAAAAAAAAAGAAAGAAAAACTAATAGAAATGGCTTTCTTTTTAATGCTTCGTTCAAAGCTGCTGCAAAAATTCCTGGTTATTTCTTTAACCAGTTTCATTTGAAGTTTTCACAAAATTAAAAAAAAAAAAAAAAAATTACGAAGACTAGAGGCCCTCTTAACTGTGAGACCCCTCACCCTCAATGCGAGGGTTGTGGAGGGCTGAATCAATACGTCCCTGAGAGCAACCACATATCGAGAAAGGTAAAAAAGCAAAGTTACGGACTTTTCATATGGTGATGTGTATGGTTCGCTTTTAATATGGCATTTGGTTTCTTTTTTTAATGTGCTCACAAATTAAATAAATATATTTGAATGCATACCCAGAAATTAATTTTAGGGAAAGGGCGAAGTTTGTTATGCTGCTGCATAGTACGCATTTTTTTTTGCTTTATGAACGGAACCCCGAAATAAACATAAATGTATTCGAGAAATAATTCCATGGAACGAGTAAAATAGACCATTTTGCAAGGCAAAAGAGTAACCACAGCAGTGGTATAAATTCTAGATTTGCTCATTTCGTACTTTGGTTAAATTTTTCTTTTTTTATTGTTCAGAAACTCTAAATTAAGAATGGGTGATTCCGCTTTTGTCTGGCACTCGAGGGAATCATTAATTGCTGCTCCCATAAAAAAAAAACCAAAAAAAAAAACCACTACAGTTTTTATTCCATGTACAGAAGAGGAAAAGAGCTGAATGAAAGAGATTTAGGTAGTGGGACTTATGAGAGACATGGAACTATTCCCTGGGCGCCATGCAGAGGATGGCGCGGAAAATGGCCGAACCACTGAAGACATTTTTTAAATGAGACTTAGAACCAGTTGCCATGGCATTTCTCCCGTGTGAACTGAACAAAAAGAGGGTGAAGTGAAAGCTCAACAGAACTGGGGAAAAGGCTATCACGAAGCTGATTAGAAAATCCAACCCTGTCGTACTTTTCATAGGGAAAGAAGAAACGGAACATTTATAGTTCCAAGGTTGTACAGATGGCGAGACAACAAATTTTACTTGATTTCTTTGAACCCCCTTCCTGACGTTAATTGATGTGTGCTAATTGTTGCTGAACCAGTTAGGCCTTTTTTACTATGATAACTCATTTCCATATGCCATCAGTTCTATATAGGTGTGTAGTTTCTGTGGTCGAACGAAAGCTATCAAGTCGATTTTTTCACAGATTAGATATATACTGTATGTTTGATACCTTAACTTAAATTTAAATATAGCTGGGGAATTTTGGAAATGCTTTTATTTTACGCTCGCGCACTGTACATTGAGTGGCAGCTACTCGTTGGAGAAGAAAAACGTTTCTATTGATAAAAGTACTTGCAAATATTTATTGATATAAAACCACATTTTTTTGACTCGCAGAAGTAATGAAGCAATCATCTTGCTTTGTATTGGTTGCTCCGCAGAATGACATCACCTAAGGAAATCGTAAGTCAACACCGATGGAACAGGATATGATTCGTCCGGCACGAATAAATGAATAGCTTTTCAGAAGATTACGCATATAATCACGTTGTGTCCTTTAAGAGTGGTACGATCAGCTGTTAAAATTTTGGAGAAGGATTTTAAAGTGTGGGAGTGAATAGCGGTATAAATGTGGGCGTAACAAGAGAATGGATTAACTTTGGCTTCTTGAATAAAGTTGGTAGTGGCCAAAACCATCAGAAGTGATAGTTTCGTTTTACATCAGTTTATATTAGCGCAGATATTTCAATCAATATTTCGCTTCCATTTAAAGTATTCTCCAAGGGAAGATCTAGAAAACAAAGAAGACCATAAAAGTGTAACTTAAACATGGAATTATGACGTGGTGAAATAACGATTGCACACCGTTTGGATAAAAATTAACATTTTAGATAAAATCCGTCCATAGACTGCACAGAGTAAGATACATTAATATTTAATTTATCAAAGCCATGGCATCCTCCTAAAGACAGAGTCAGCTGCCGGGGATGGCGCGCAAACTTTCAAGAGCAAAAGTAATAAAATTCGGTTTCCAGTCTGATATTAATTCTTAAATTGCATTTACATAAGTTCATGGTGATAGTTTTATAAAAAAGTACGGAGTGTATGAATTGTTGCAAGAAAAGGAAATTTCTCCTTCCCCGTAATATTTGCCGAAGAAGTTTAATGGAATTAACCTACTGCGTAAGAAATTATAAATATTCCTGCTATTTCTTGATTTGCTTCTATAGAATGATAGTTGGAACACAACGTCTCATATAATTAATTTGTATTATAAAAAAAAAATGTTAGGGGATAGTGTTTTAAAGTGTTTATTACGTCATTAAACATAAGTAAAAGTAAAGCTAACAAGCACATTTTGCTGTAAAGAAATTATAAATACACATCAGATAATTACAAAGCAGGAAATAATATTTCCTGAATTAATAATTTATGGCACTTCCATTTGCCTTAATTAGCGAATAAATTCTGTTCGGTATTGCTGTTTTGCCCCAACAACGATGTATTGAGACTTTCAATCCTCTTGATGGAGAATATTGCTTGCTTTTTTCAGATACGAGCCTGAGAAGTAACAATCGGGCATTTCCCATCGAGTTTAAGTCTGGGCTCCGAGACGGCCAGTCCGTTACATCTATTTTTTCATTTGTAAACCACTGTTTTGTGGAATTAGAAGCATTATTTATCTTATACAACTTGAAATATTTATTCCGTATGGTGTAACAACTTATAAACATACAACGACTAAGTGCCGAGCTTTCACACTCCAAACGGGAGGCTTTCTCAAGGCTAGTGAACACAAGAATATTTTTTGAGAACAACGATAATTGAAAGTCTTGGAGCGCGTATCTACTACGTGTCTAGGTGATATTGCGTCTCGCGGAAGGTGGTGTCTCGTGTCACCTTTCAGACATTCTCTCTCCTTTTCCTCTTAATGTCCTATTTCAGTAGAATCTTCCACGCAGTTCGAGGGAAGGGCTCTCGTCACAAGGGTTGGGGTGCGTGAATATTTCGACGCTTTCTCTAGTCAGTGTTCCGAGCGATCCTCCTTATGTTATGTTTTTCCACATCGCTACGGCGTCATATTGGGCTACTTCTTTGCAAAGCGCTCTTTGTGTTTTTCCTGCTTTAATGTCCCTTATGTGTTCTTTTCCCCTAATTGTAAGGGATCCTTTGGTCATTCCGATGTATGATCGAGACAAGTCATCTGGATATTCTAATGGTATCTCATACACCCCAGCTCCAGAATTCACGTCAGGGTCCTTATGTATATTTGTTGTTTGCTGTGGCGATGTACATTGGTGATTTAATTCCAATGCGTAATCCATGGCGCTTCATAAGGTTCTTAAACACAAACGAAAATTTCGGGATGTATGAAATGAATCCAGCAAACTGTAAGCTGTCGACTCCTGGGTGTGGTGTCTTGTGGCTCCTGGTTATCATCTTGTGTGATATGGATTGCAGAGTTCGTTCTGAGAATCCAGCAGTGACCCCTTTGTTGATGATATTTGTTATTTCTCTGTCCCTCGTTTCTTTGGTGGAGCAAATCGTGATTGCTCTATTGAAGTGGGTACGGAATGCCGTCATTTTATATGACCTAGGGGATACGGACTTAGGCGGAATGAAATTCGTCACTGTTGTTGGTTTGTAATATACGGTGGAGCATAAGCGGCCATCTTGGGATCAATCCCGCCTAAGTCCGTATCCCCTAGGTCATATAAAATGGCGGCATTCCGTACCCACTTCAATAGAGCAATCACGATTTGCTCCACCAAAGAAACGAGGGACAGCGAAATAACAAATATCATCAACAAAGGGGTCACCGCTGGATTCTCAGAACGAACTCTGCAATCCATATCACACAAGATGATAACCAGGAGCCACAAGACACCACACCCAGGAGTCGACAGCTTACAGTTTGCTGGATTCATTTCATACATCCCGAAATTTTCGTTTGTGTTTAAGAACCTTATGAAGCGCCATGGATTACGCATTGGAATTAAATCACCAATGTCCATCGCCACAGCAAACAACAAATATACATAAGGACCCTGACGTGAATTCTGGAGCTGGGGTGTATGAGATACCATTAGAATATCCAGATGGCTTGTCTCGATCATACATCGGAATGACCAAAAGGATCCCTTACAATTAGGGGAAAAGAACACATAAGGGACATTAAAGCAGAAAAAACACAAAGAGCGCTTTGCAAAGAAGTAGCCCAATATGACGCCGTAGCGATGTGGAAAAACATAACATAAGGAGGATCGCTCGGAACACTGACTAGAGAAAGCGTCGAAATATTCACGCACCCCAAGCCTTGTGACGAGAGCCCTTCCCTCGAACTGCGTGGAAGATTCTACTGAAATAGGACATTAAGAGGAAAATTAGAGAGAATGTCTGAAAGGTAGGTCACGAGACACCATTTTCCGCGAGACGCAATATCACCTAGACACGTAGTAGATACGCGCTCCAAGACTTTCAATTATCGTTGTTCTCAAAAAATATTCTTGTGTTTACTAGCCTTGAGAAAGCCTCCCGTTTGGAGTGTGAAAGCTCGGCACTTAGTCGTTGTATGTTTATAAATTGTTACACCATACGGAATAAATATTTCAAGTTGTATAATACTAAGGTGTAAGTTCCATTATTGTAATTATTTATCTTGTTAGAAAATTGAACTGTTTCTTCGTAGTATGAGTTCAAAAAGAATTAAATTTTCGTACAGCATTGCCTGGTAACTCCTGGATGTCATACAGTGATCGATAATGGCGGTGTTCAATTCACCGCCATAGCCGCCGCCCAGCACTATCACACCACCTACTCCCATTTGTTTGCCAAAAAATTCTTTTTCTGTAAATCATGCCAGTAACATTTATTTCCATCGAGGCCATATAAATTAATTTTTTTCTTATCTGAGAAAACTTTTCCATTTTTCAGACCATGTCATTACGTTTTTGGCCCAGTCCAATCTCATGCATTTATTTTCACCAGTGAATAAAAGCTTTGCCTTCGTTTTAATTACGCAGCATTTTTTACTTTGTTTTAGAGTTTTTGCAACTGTCGTATGAGACATTTTTTTAGGCAACGATCGAGCAATTTGTCTTGTAGACATACTGTCAACAGGTGCTAAATGAAAAACAAATCATTTACCTCTTGCACTCAGTGGTGGCTTCCGTCTTGTCCTTGTTGTTTTATTGGATTTATCCTTATTCCTTACAACATTTTGTTTGGCTCCTAAAGATCTTCCGATTAACTTGCAGTTTTTGTATAAGATTTGTTTTGGCCAAGATAAAATAACACTTTTCTGACGTCTTCCTCACGTAACTCTGCACCCCTCGGCACGTTAACGCAGAATGTTGTAGAAGACTGTTTACTTGCAACAAAAGGAATGAGGAAGATCCGGGTGGTATAAGTAACGTAAGCAAAATTTGCATATGTCGTTCTTTTAACGCTGTCTTCTGGATTGAATTTTCTATTTTTTACATTTTTTTAGCCTTATTTGCTTTCAGTTATTGAACACTCGTTTTCTAATTAAAATCAAGAAAGCCCGCACGGTTTTTTCTGCTTCTACTGACGACCCTTCTATTCACCGATCAAAAAACGCCACTGTATTCTAATTTCTTTGCACAATGTATTTTTCTCAGCTACCCGGTGATTCGAAGATCGTTTTTCTGCACGAAAGTGTGCTCAGGCTTAATTAAATATTCATTTTAATGACAGTCGTTTTAGTGCCATCCATCCATGTGGATATTCAGGAAACATAGAAATTGTACCGCCCTGAAGCAAGGTTGATTTGGTTTTCAAGTTTACCGTGCTGTCATTTAGTTGGCAGTTGTATGATGAAGTGTTGTGTGTATCTGTACCCATTGTTCTTGCATTGCGGGTATTTAAAAACTACATGTTTTCACTCTAACCACGCTGACAAAAATAGTAACACCCTGAGGATTAAATGTAAGCATGGGCGTAGCCAAGGGCGGTCCTCTGATCCGATCCCCGCAAAGGTGATTGAGTCTAAATTTAAAGCGATATATATATGAAAAAAAAGTTTTTTTTTCTGAGTAATGTCTTTTTCATTTTTTGACTTTTAAAGATTTTGGGCTTATTCCCACTTGGGTTGGGGTATTTTTTTCCCGGGAGGCTTTCATCGACGAACCAAATTCATGGACCCCCTAAAGGAATTTCTGTCTGGCTACGCCACTAATGTAAGTGGTTTGTGTAAGAGTTTACGTAAACACGTACACAAACCTGAAATATGATATAGTTGATAGATACCTATCTACCTACCTTTCCTTAACTTATAACTTAATTCAATTCATAACTTAACTTATAACTTACTTAACGTTGTGCCAGAACCGTGGTATTGAACTTTCAAAGTGTTATGTGTGCCCTTCCAATGCAGTTGTTGGAAAATTTATTAATAGTTCCACGAAACGTTTTTAGATGAATTATATTTCGATGAAGTGCAAGTAGAATACAAGAAATGAAACGCGAGAAAAACGTGTATTTCCTCGCATCTCATTTCTCAAAGGTTTACGTCGCTGTTCTTTCGTTCACATATTCTTCCACCTCGTCTTGACCATTTATTTTATTTTGACATGTGATTCGTCGCCTTGATGTGTCTGTTTGTGTTTCTTAGTAATTATTTAATTATAAGGCACGGTGAATCGTTAAAAGTAGTTGGACTCACCCTGTGAAACCCATACTTTTCTGGATGCTCCGTAGTTGAAAGCAAAAAAATCCACTCGTCATCATGGTTTCAAATGGAAGGTCACTCAACATCCTTTACAGCAGGGCTGGAAAATACGCGGTGCCAGTTCGCATTGGCGCCTAAAAATTAATCGCTGGCGCCCAGTCTTTGTTTCGAGTTTCATAATTTTCAGTAAATGCCGTAATTCCCGTCGTATAAGCCGCGAATTATCAGTTTAAAAAGTTATACATTTAGGTTCTGCAGATAATACACCTCTTAAAGTTTTTTTTGGCACTTTAATTTTTAAAAAACCGCGTGGTGTGAGCGTAGCTGATGGTTTCCACATATACCAGAAATCTTCACGCCTTGTCAAAGACATGACGTCGACTCCATTTCTTTCAAGCGCGTGGAAACAACTCACCAAAATTCGTGATCGTCAGAACTCTGATGATGTCATAATGATTTAAATGTGAACGCTCCATTCGTCCTGATGAAGCCAAGCCAAACGCTCTGCGAAACTACATATAGTCGATGTATAATAAACATTTTATTGTGAGAAACGTTGGTATTTTTATTCTATAGCTGGTGGTATTGGAAAAACATATAGAAAATGCGTTAACAACTGACAAAGTGTAACGCACTACAAAGTTAGAAAGCCACAATGAGATGGAAGTACTTTTTTTTTTATTACTTACCACAATTCTGATAGAAAATATGATGCTACGAAACCGGTACTATTTGCGCTCGCAGAAGGCTGAGTGCTCTGGAAAGTGCTGAGTTATTCTACGCCACATAGTTGTTGCCGTTTGATAACTTTTCGAATATCATTCGTTAGTTGTGTGTGTTGCTTTAATCTCGTTAGTTCAGGCTTTTTGTTCGGCCTTCGGTTTTTTAGAAATGCCAAATACTACGGATCCTCCGCAGTTTCTATGGAGTTTTGGATCTAACCAATGAACAGTTGTAATGCCAAAAACATTTTTTTTATTGTAATGCTGGAAAAGGATTTTTGTTCTTTTTTAATTCAAAAATGATTTTTTTTAATAATATTGTTTTCTTCTTACTTCTGACATTTCCTTACTTTGGAATCATCCTATGAATAACGACTTGACTGTTGAAAATAACAGTACGGGATCAACATAACAGGTGCCGATATTTTATTTCTGAATTTCTCTGCCTGCGATTCGTCGCCGCGGATTAGACGACGGAAAGATCGTCGTTTTTCTTAATTTCACGATCTACGAATTATTTATATCCCGCTGTGAATTATGAGTAATAATTTTTTTTCCCCGCTGTGGATTACGCGCAAGAATTTTTTAGCACGTCTTTTGTAAAAAAAGATCGTGCGTATGTTATCGGTTTGTCCGTCCGTCCGTCCCCACGGAACTATTAGTCCAATTTAGAAAATTTTTTTTGCATTCGAAAGCTTGAAATATGCGAATGATGATCGTTTATTTCGTTTTTTTTTTTACGATGTACAATTTCGCCGCTAGAGGGCGTAAATGCAGATGATGTCGAATTCAAAAATACGTTTTATTCCACATATTTGCTTCTAAACATCCGATTGAAAAAAATCTTATCTTTCGATTCCATTTATGTCGAAGAGTATTTTGGATATAGTTTCATTTTCAAATTACGCATAGATTTTCCGCTAGGGGGCGTAAAAGTAAATTGCATTTTTTCCGATAACTCTTCTTCTAAAATTCCGATTTGAATTTTTTTTTTGCAGCGGATACATCTCCTGATGCACAATCTTTTGCATATAATTTCGAATTTTTGGTAAAGAATACTTTGGCCACCAGGGGGCGTAAGTGTTAATTTTCGCTTCTGATATATTTGCCATAAAATCTGAGCTTCTAAAATATCGATTGAAAAAATTCTTTCGTGGACTGATGCCACTCACATCGATAAACCTTTTCGGAATATTTTCTTCCTAAAATATTGCACAGTTTCTCCGCCAGGGGGCGTAGATGTATATCTTATTTTTGTCAATATCTCGACTTCTAGGAGTCCAATTTGAAAAATTCCTCCTTTGTTGAATAGTGTTTACTGTGTGACATGTTTTTCATATAGTTTCAAAAATTACAAGTAATTCATAGACTTTCCGCTAGGGGGCGTAAAGGTAAATTGCGTTTTCCCCTATATCTCTGATTCTAAATCTCCGATCTGAAAAATTCTTTCTGCACCGGATACAGCTCCTGATCGGAAATCGTTTGCACATAATTTCTAATTTTTGTAAAAAAAAATGGTTTGGCTACCAGGGGGTGTAAACCTTAATTTCGGCTTCTGATGTATTTGCAGCAAAATATGAGCTTCTAAATTCTTGATTGAAAATAACGTCGTTTGTAGACCGATACTACTCATGCCGACAAACTTTTTAGAAACATTTTCTTCTTATAATAGTGCACGGTTTCTACGCCAGGGCGTAGATGTATATCTTATTGTCAATATCTCGACTTCTAGGAGTCCGATTTAAAAAAACTCTTTCTTTGTTGGATAGTGTTTCTAGTGTGACATGTTTTTCCTATAAATTCAAAATTTTCAAGTAATTCATAGACTTTCCGCTAGGGGGCGTAAAGGTAAACTGAGTTTCTTCCTGTATCTCTGCTTCTAAATCTCCGATCTGAAAAATTCTTTCTGCACCGGATACACCTCCTGATGGGAAATCGTTTGCACGTAATTTCAAATTTTTGTGAAAAATTGTTTGGCCACCAGGTGGCGTAAGTCTTAATTTCTGCTTCTGATGTATTTGTAGCAAAATATGAGCTCCTAAAATATTGATTGAAAAGAAGTCTTTTGTGGACCGATATTACTCATGTCGGCAAACATTTTAGGAACATTTTCTTCTTGAAATAATGCATGGTTTCTACGCCAGGGGCGTAGATGTATAACAAAGAAAGGTGACTTGATCACGCTAGTTACGTTAACTAAAACTTTTACAAAAAGTTCGTAAGTTGGAAGCTTTCGACCTTATCTTAGGTCTTCATCACGCCAAGATAAGGTCGAAAGCTTCCAACTTACGAACTTTTTGTAAAAGTTTTAGTTAACGTAACTAGCGTGATCAAGTCACCTTTCTTTGTTAATATTGTTACGTGTTTTGCCCATAATCGTCACGTAGATGTATATCTTATTTTTGTCAATATCTCTACTTCTAAAAGTCCAATTTGAAAAATTCCTTTTTTGTTGGATAGTGTTTGCGATGCAAAATGTTTTTCCTATAAATTCAAAATTTTCAAGTAAATCATAGACTTTCCACTAGGGCGCACAATGGTAAATTGCGTTTTCTGCTCCTAAAACTCTGATTTGAAAAATTCTTCCTGTATCGCATACAAGACCTGACGGAAAATATTTTTCAAGTAATTTCTAATGTTTGGTAAAGAATGGTTTGGCCACCAGGGGGCACAAGTGTTAATTTCTGCTTCTGATGTATTAGTAGCAAAATCTGGGCTCCTGAAAAATCGACTAAAATTTTTTTCCTTGGACCGATACCGCTCATATGGATAAACCTTTTGCGAATACTTTCTTCCTAAAATAATGCATGGTTTTTCCACCAAGGGACGTAAAGTCACATCTTATTTTTGTCGATAACTCTGTTTCTAAGAGTTCGTAAGCTCATGATTCCGTTTACAGCAATATCTGAGGGATTAAAGACCCGATTGAAAAACTTCTTTCTTCCGTCAGATACTATTGTTTTCCATACCAGTTCCATTGACTTTGAATAGTTTTGATAAATTTAATTTGCATCAGAATGGATTCAAAAGACGTGCTTATTACACCTAAAAATTCGGTGTCATCTTTCTTGTTTTATTTGTTTCTGAATTTCGCAGTCTGTGAATATACGCCGCCGCGCACATTATACGAAGGAAAATGCGAAACCTTGCATTTTGTTTATATGTTTATAACTTCAACAAATTGAACTTTAATGCAATGAAAAACCCAAGTTCTAATATTTTCAGAGCAGAGACTATTGAACAACAAGACTACTTACTTAGAAAAATAGATATCTCAATTTGTATTTATCATATTGTACTTTCATTTTGGTTTTTGTGTGTGCAAATACATTGTTTCTTTTTTTGGATATTCGACTGTGTGCATTACTTATTAGCCTACCCTCATATATGTGTGCGTATATCCGGTGACTGCTGGGACAAAATATACATGAACATGAAATATCAATAGTAAAGCCATTTGATATTATGCACTTTTAGTGGTAGACTCAGATAGTAATGTAATGATACATCAACTAAAGGATGTATGGTTATTATACAGTAGACACATTTTCGTAGAAGTGAAAGTACTTACAATACTTAAGTTGGTAAGCTTCTGATGTTAGTTTATCAAGTTGTCACATCTAGGAGGGCTGGCTGAGATCACTGTACTGTATCATATTGTTATTCATTGAACTGATTACTCTGAAAGTGGTTGCTGTGTAATTTCATCAGTAGGAAAGTATTGGGTCATTGCCGTGTCAAATCAACAAGGCTCACAACCTGATCCCTTTTGATTTCCTTGAAATTTAGTGTCATTGTTAGGCATGTAAACTTATGCACAAATCCCAAGTTTCAGCTCTGTTCACCCACAGGATTTCAAATTATATGACCTTGAAGATTAGAAAATTGTGACCTCTGGACAACCTTCGGGTAATTGTCTCATTACCAAATTTGGCTAGAACATTGCAATTTGTGCCTTTTTATAGCATTTGATATAAACTTTTAAAGCATGTGCTGAAAAAAAAATTAGATTGACCTTTTCAAGGTCACAGAAATAACCTTTTTTGACCTTGAATATTTAAGAATAATTTAAAATTTTTGAAAAAAATTACATGGCATTCTTAGAGTTCTGTTTACTAGTCTGCAAACTTTCAAGTTGGGACCACAATGAGATCATTATTTATAAAATATTAAAATGAATTACACCCTCACCAAAAATGGCCTCATATGATGTAATGAAAGGTGAGTGTTTAGGGTTAAATAGCCAATTTAAATTTAGAGAATTCATCAGTTAGAACATATCTTCATCATATGCTAAACCTTTAATAATTATCATTTCTTTTGAACTAAAAGTGATACAAAAAAATAATAATAATATGACAACACCTTTAGTTTTAAAAGAAAGAAAAAACCCAACTCTTCTGTTGATTTTGTCACAGTTTCAAGAGATGTCTGGTTAATAGATACCCATTGCTAAAATGTCACAGAATCAGTGTCACTCTTTCCCACAAGATCAATAATGAAACATTTCGGTAAATCTGATCCTGGGATGGCATTTGCTGAAGTAGCATGTAAGAAGTAAAGGATTACATATAACTCTTGCAATGCAGTCTTTTTAACTGTTAATGGGGAGTTTATCTTCAGTAGTTTATTTTGCAATCTGCCACCCTAAAAACATGTCTTTGAAGTTTTGATGAATTGTGATGCACATATACTACATGTACCACTTGCTCAAACAATGATATTTTTGGATGCAGTTCTGTAAACTTTGAGAAGCCATTTTTTACCTCTGGGCATGCTGTCTTAAACTGTTTGTAAATATCTTTCAGACTATCAATGAATGAAATACAGGATTACACCACTGTACAATACAAATTTGGAAATTGTGAATCCATTTATTGGTGTAAATATGACATGAATGGTAAGTCAGATAATATCCGAAAACTTTGAAAATTTTGTCATCCTGCTTTTAGAACCATCCATATTTTCGTTGTCCGCTCCAGGATGACGAAATTTTCAAGCTTTCGGATGTTATCTGACTTACCATTCATGTCATATTTACACCAATAAACTGATTCTCAACTTCCAAATTTGTATCTTTCAGACTGTTTTAACAAGAAGCCTTTTTTTTTTTTTTTTTTTTGTAAATCTGTTGCTGCAACAATCTTTTTTGCCAGGCATTGGCCTGCTAACATAATCATGGCAATAAAAATCTTGCACCAGATCAGCTGTCTCCTGTTTTAATATCTTTCTTGGCTTTTGGTTTGGAGGTGATAAAATTACGATTTCCTTTGAACTCTCTCTGTACAAGTGGTTGTATCTTTCTTGCCATGTAATTTGAAATACTGAATTCATCATGCAAGTTTTGAAAACTCCAACTTTTTGGCAGTACAGTAAGAACTTGCTGCTTTTAAATTCTTCACTTTGTATCATTTAACATTTACATTTCTTTAAGCTAAACAATAATTTCTGTTTTCAGGTCAAATGTTGGGGGTTCAGCACCAGGAAAAGATTAACATAACTTTCTTCTGTAAAAAAAAAAAAAAAAAAAAGCATGTAATTTGTTTTCAAATTTGTATAAGGATGTTGTTCACTCAGTCTTTTTTTTTTTTTACAGGAATTTAACCAACAAATTGTAAACATACATGCAAAATTTCTATTGCACTTTCAGAAATTCCCTTACTTAGTTCACTTTCACTACTACTCTGGCTTATGATAGGTTAAATATCAGCTTCATCAACTTGTGAGCATGACTGGTTGTAATCAGTTCAAAGTTCACAGGTATATATTTAGTCTTTCAAAGTTATTTTCGTAACTTGTCACAGGTTTTTTTAGGAATGAGAAGTTTAACCATCGACTCTGAGCACAGGCTGTATATTTGTTCACATTATAGTGTCCCATGTCTTGAAAAGAGTTACAACAAAGATCTTCAATCTGTGACATTTAACATTTTAAAAAAAGGGGGGGGGGGGTTCAGCAAGTTTCCCCAGAAAAATAACAGCACTATGTTTTTTTAAAAAGAAATTACTTATAGACATGCAATACATCTTTGGTATGATCCCTTTCAACAAAAAAGGAGCATAACAGTTTAGACTATAACATATTAAAGATTTCCTGTAAAATGTAACATAATGAAACCAGAAGTGTGAGATCGCCTCAACTGACTGTTGTATTTGACTAATGAAAGTAAACAAAGCTGTAATTAAGTAATCAAAATCAAAAGCAAACTGAAAATTAAACCTATTGGTCGATCCCCTTGTGGTCTCAACTTAGAAAGTTGGCACACTAGTAAGCAAAACTGTAAGAATGCCATGTATGTAGTTTTTTTTCAAAATTAAAAAAATAAGGTTTTTCAATGTTCAAGGTCAAAGGTGATTTCTGTGACCTTGAAAAGTTTTGTCAACCTATTTTTTATTTTTTGTCACATGATTTAAAAACTCATAAAATGCTATAAAAAGAAACAAATTGCAACGTTCTAGCCCAATTAGGTAATGAGATACAAGTACTCGTAGATTGTCCAGAGGTCACTATGTTTTAATTTTCAAAGACATGTAATTTGAGCTAAAATGAATAGAGAGCTGTGGATAGAGAGCTAAAATTTGGGATTTATGCATAAGTCTACATGCGTAACAATCATACCAAATTTCAAGGAAATCAAAAGGGGCCAGGTTGAAAATGGCCATTTCATTGGTTGATTTGACGCGAAATGACCAACATTTACTTTTTGTAAGATTTGTTTAAGAAATCTAAACTTTCAAGTCGATTTCCTATGGGTATTCTGTTAAAATGAATTTAAATATGCAATGGAAGCCACATATAATAAAGTCAAAGGAAGTACCCCTCCCCCTCAAAAAAAATTAAAAAGATAATATGCATGAGCTTCATCATAACCAAATTTTCTCCCATGTCAAAAATATGCTCTGTTTTTTTTTGTTTATGTCAAAAAGAGAGCATATTCGTTGTTTTTAAAGTGTGTACTGCATCACATATTGTCAGAAATAGTCAGTTATTATTTAATCAATTGCTAAATCTGTTACATCAATTAATTGATAGTCAGCATAAATTCTGTAGTAGAAAATCTCAGTTACAAAATAAAATTGAATGTAAGCCAATTACAAAATATTCCAGCGTTTGAAAAAGCTAAAATTTTACTGGTTGGATTTACTTTGCATCTTACACTTTATGTTGAAAATATGAGTCAGTTGTTGGGTGTTTTTTACTTGCTGTAATAGCAATGTCAACTGTTTTTCAATTTTAATTGATTCGTTGAGATATTTTTTGATGCAAAATAAGATCGATTTTCTGAACTTTCAAAAGCAATAATTGCATTTGAAATGGGTTTTCTTCTTGCTTTTGCATTTTCATCTTCATAACTGGATGCATCATTTGTTTATGCTCCACTATGTCCATATTTGTGTTTTCTGACTCAGTTGGCAGTTTGTTGCCAATCTCAAGATAATATTGAACAGCGACGTGACGTTTCAGAAATGGGGGGGGGGGGCAAAGTATTTTCCTAATTTCTAAATAAATCTCTAAAACTATATCAGAACGTCGCGCTCGTGCATATATATATATATATACACAGGGTCGAGTCACATTATTCTGACCACTTACTACGCCGCCAAGCCCCTGTTGGAATATGTACCATACCAGTGCGAATTCCTCACACAACCTACAATCAATATCACCATGATCTTACAACTGAATTCAAAATACTTTCATGTGAAACAAGCCAATGGCGCATTCCCCCAAAAATATTAAATATCTGTTAAAAAGGATTTTTAAAATGGACTTACATTTATTGATACTGCACCTGTCTCACGTTTCCTTTCCCTTTTGCTTGTTTCTCCATTCAGCTTTCAAAGATCAAAATTCTTTTCTGATCGCGAAAACGATATCAAAGACACTAAAAAAAAATTGCACTTTTGTAAGCACACATAAAGCATGGAAGTGAAACTGGTGAAGTATCTGAACACCGGCTACACAGTCACAGTACGATACGACGATGAATATGGAAGTGAAGATTGGGGTAAAGCATTTCCCCTCCCCCCGGCCACCCACAAACTAGAATACAATGAAGATTGTTTCCTTCATGATTCCCAGCCCAGAGGATAGGATGGGGTAGGAAGCGAGTGCGGCAGTAATGAAAGGTCTTTACACTTGGCAAAAACAGCTCAAGGCCCAACACAGAGTCCCAGAAAGTGTCTCCAGTGATGCCATACTTCAGACTATTGCTTTCGGCAAAAATGCATTTGCCGTCTGGTCTTGCCGATTGATGGATTGAGCTAAGAAAAGCAGGATGTTTAATAGGCGATAATACAACACTAATTGTTCAAGAACTAGATAAACATGAACCCCCCTACCCTACTGGGAATATACTCATAGAACGGATTTCAAAATCACTTGAATGCAAAAGGAAAAATGGAGTGGACTGTCCCTGACTCCCTGCTCCCTCTACACACATTCACACAACTATTTGTTGTTGTATTTGTGTAGGATCATTCTCCCTCACTCTTCCCACCCCCACCCATTAATTAACCAGTCGTAGAACAGAGCAGAAAAAAATTAGGAGCACAGGGGTGGTTCTTTTCTCGGTACTATTTTGTTTTCTTTTTCTTTTCCTAAGGTAAAAATGCTAATTAAAAACTGCTAAAACGCTATAAAAATCACCAGCATTTCGTTTGTTTTTTAAACAATTTGAAAGCTTTTTTTTTCTGTTAAATTAAATGAACTTATATTTTGGGTGATAAAACTGGAGGGGCAAAATATACAGTCTGTCCCTCCACTTAGATTTCGGGGGAGGGGGGGTCGCCCCTCCTGCCCACCCTGTTGGCACGTCCTTGATATTGAAATGAAATTGTTAGACTTAATGCAGCATATCATATGCCATTCTAATGTTGAAAACTGTCTCAATAACTTTTTCACCATAATCCATTTCTATAACCAACCAACCAACCAACCGTCACCATAATCTCTGATTACATTAATACATGCTCCCATCATTTGTCTCAGGTATTACTTTCAAAATCAGCATGTTTCCAGCAAAGTTTCGAATTATTCATTTGCTAACATTATTCCAAACATATCTTAGCATACATGCAATCTGATATCGATAACTGTTTGTTCTTTTTCCAAGTTAATAAAAATTTCTTGAGGTAAATTTATTTTGCTAAATTAAAAAAAAATCATTGCTTGTTATATTAGTCAGTCCTGGAAGTGGACATTTACTGATTTTAAAACCACATTAGTTGCATGGGCCATACATACAGTTGTCTGTGATAAGAACAACTTTTTACCATTTTCTACACATTTCATTACCTATGGCTTTTATTTATTATGTAAACAGTTCTGATGACATTGAATAATTCTTTTTAGCCCTATAGTCAACTGGTAAATTTTCACGTTCTATTAAACATCTCAGATTATTTAGATTTTTCAATAACGACCAAGTTTCTGTTTTCAGAACCATCCGTATTGGCACAGGCTATCGCGTTTAATCATATTTTTTTTATCTTTCCCTCCACTGCATTTTCCCCTTTTCATAGCTAAAGTTTTTCTTTGCAGTAAGTGATGAAAAACCACCTGTTACATCACAGGATTTGTACTTTTAGGAAATTAAACTTACTAAATTGAAACCAATTTCAGAGTATTTTATTGTGTACCAAAGCAATTTTGCCACAGACAGGCTTGAATATAATTCTGCAGCATTCTTTAAAATGCTGTAGCCATTCACTGCTTCGTTGAAATTCAGCTTTTCATAAAACCTTTTGAGAAATTCAAACTCTTCCACTTCAGCATAGGCCCAGTTTTTGGAATTTTCTTGTTTCTCACTCCTTAGAACCTCTTAAAAACAGCTGCTTCTAGATCAGTTTAAACACCATCTCCAAATCTTTCTTTCAAGATTATCTGAGCCACTGCTTTAATATTGTTTTAATTCATTCTTATTTTTTAGAATTTTTTAAAGTGAATTTGGAGGAATGCAAGCCAGGGTTCCCACTCAACCTGGAAAACAGGGAAAACCTGGAATTCTCAGGAAATTTGAAAATAGTTCCAAAAATCAGGGAAAACTCTGGGAAAATTAACCCCCCCCCATTTTTTTGTAAAAATCAATGAATACTTTATTTTGTCAAAAACTTATTTTTTCAAGATTTCAAACTTTTACTTGCAATTACTGCCTGCCTAGAATTTGGTAGATCTTACTTTCAGTTATATTAAGTATTTCCTTTATTCTCTAAAAAAATGATGCAAAATTGAATTTTTAAAATTGCCAGTTATTTAGCTTTTGTTCAATTTCTGCAGGCAGTTGTTATAACATGGAACAATTAGGCACAATGGCTCCTGCTTGAAGAAACACTTCACAAGACAACCAACCAAATGATGGATCAAAGTCCTTTGTCTGTTGGTCCTCTTGAAACATGTTCTTTGAACAGAGCCATTCCATCATTAAGCTTAGCTGCATTGTGTTATAGAAAAACTGAAACTATTCAACTGACAGATTTTTTCTTACATATGACCTGTTTCTATGGGAATGCATTTACAAATTCAGTGTGGGTAGTATTCACAAAAGTTCACGGAACTTTGGTACAGAAAATAATGTGCACAGTTAGTTGTTATTAATGAAAAGCAGGTAATTTTATAAAGACAAATTACGTAAAGAATTTACAAGTGTGTGCTTTGGTGAGAAAAATGAATGGAATGGAATGGAATGGAATGGAATGAAACAATTCTTTGCAACATGCCACTCTGGAAAACTTTAAAAACCACTTGGAGAACCTGGAAAAGTCAGGGAATTTTTTTATTACTTTTAAGTGGGAACTCTGCGAGCTTTTTACCCAACTTTATTTTTTCCCCATGCCTCCTTTCTCTACAAAACCAATAGCTTTGATTTTCCCCACTTAGCATTAATTTTTATGCATGTTTGAAGCCATAATTTAGGCTAGTCCACTATGCAGATTAACTCAGCTTGAATATCAACCAACAACTACTGAACAGTCCCCACCAAACAAATTTTATCAAAAGCCATCTATTGCAGGAACTACAATTCCAGTGTTCAAGAGAAACAGCTAACTATGCTTCTTCAAACTTATCTGTGCATGGAGTGTGTTTTGGCTCAGTGCCATGTGAGCAGATTCAATAAAAGATGCTTGTAAGTTGAAAAGTGAAGATGAACTAACTTTCTTGTACATGCTGTTATGATTTGGGGTGGTATATATATATTGTCACATCACATTGTTCCTGTGGTAGCACACTTTGTATCATCAAAAGGTTATGTATCTTATTTTGTTTGTGTTCATTTTTACCCTATTGTTCTTGTGGATTAAACATTGTTGTTAAAATTTAAGACATAGTAAGTTTGCTGTTCATTAAGTACTTTAATAATTCTCTGTGGTACAGGCAGCTACAATTATTTCCCCTGGGTGTTTCTACAAGAAAGGGTCCCCATGTCCTAAATCCCTTTTCAATAGATAAGGGACAAAGGGAATGTTTTCTGAGTGTGAGGGCATCTTGAAATCACTTTCATTACACAGTTCTATTCAATAACCTCAAGAATTTTAGGAACTTAGCTGTCAGTAGATATTGAATAGAGATATACAGCTGCAATGGGATATGACAAGTTCTAACACAACAGAGCCACCTGAAGTAGTGGGGAGGGAAAAATAGACATTCACACACAACTGCTATGGTGCACTGGCAAATCCATTACGAGAGGACATTCCCTCCCTTTTAAACCTATTTAAATATTTTGCAAAAATCTTTGAGTTGAAAATTGGCAACATCTCCATTTAATGCCAGTCAGTATCCCTGTCTCAAGAATGTGTAAGATGTCAGAAAATAGAATGATTTTACATGTTCACCAGTAAAATCTGTAGGTTGTCCTGCTCACTCTGTACCCTTTTCTGAGGTTAATGCTAGATTCTCCAGTGCCATGGTGTTGATAGTTTGTGATATCAGTGCTTATTACCAAGATTAAGTATGACAGTTGATAAATTGTCTGCTTTCTGTTGAAAGGTGTGCCACGTGCTGTTGTAAAATCACTTTAAAAAACAGATCAGCAAAATGAACCATTGGGTGTTGGGGGGGGTGTGAAAAATCAGTGGGTGTTATACGTGAAAGTTAAAAAAATATACTGATTGCCACTAATGGCTGAAATTCCTAAAAAAAAAAAAAATCTTCCAAGAATGAATTTTTAAGTTCATGGAATAAGAAAACAGTATTCTTGATTTATGAGATCTTTCCACCAATCGCTATTTGTAATATGCAGTTTAAATGAGCAGGAAACAGACAGCAAACTTCATGGACCTCATAGAAAATTTGGCATATGTGGAACTTCACATTTTATGGGATCATTATATAAGCAGTTCATGGAATAAGAAAACAGTATTCATGGAACAGTATTCTGTACACCCCCCCCTTTTTTTAATGCTCAATAATATTTGGTTTCCAAATTTGTAGTTACATGTTTTTTAAAAGTTAGTGGTATTTTAAAGAGATTTTAACCAAATTTTCGGTTTTATTCATCTTTTTTTAATGTAATTTTTTTAAATATTGTCCATTTTGTTATTTTTCAGGTCGTGGTTACTGCATTACCACAGCAGCCATGTCTCATCACAGCGATGACATGCTGATAGTTGCTAGTGACAGCTTCTGGGAACCTGGGAACTATAAGCGAACAACCAAGAGAATTGAGGACAGTTTTAGGTTATGTAATGATCTCATATTACTTATTCAGGAGCGCAGTGAAATAGAAAAGACTTATGCCAAAAGTTTGAGGAACTGGTCCAAGAAATGGAATGAAACTATTGAAAAGGGTAATGCTTTAAATTTCATTGTAAATTTGAAAAGATTAAATCTTTTAATCATTTCTTGAATTGTCAGGAATGGATTATTTCTACTTACACAATGCTTAAGTTATGTATAAAGAAGTCATTAATTTGGGACGTTTTGTCAGTGTCTTCTACCTTCTTCAGCCATGGATTGAACAAAGACAACACGAAGTGTTAACATGTTGCCAGATTTTAAAATGGATTTCCAAATAATAGGAATTTGATGAGGTGAGTCCGTTTTACAGGTATTATGGGAAAGGCAAATTTTTGTACTTTCACAATATCTGAGAGATTTTTTATTAATGAATAGAACAATGCATTTTGTAAATTCCAATCAGAAATAGCAGAAATATCACTGATAGTCAGCAACAAAAGAAAAGTGGATGGTTTTTCTTTTGATTCTTAACATAAGAAATGTGTTTTGCCAAATGCCAGTTGATACAATGGTAAGTACTTGCTATGCAGTACTTCCTAAATAACACCTGCTGAGGTGTTAAATGGAAAAGAATAAGCACCATATAAGTCAAGGGGTTTGTTTTTATCTTTGTCTTTAAAAATAAGATTAATGAGCTGTGGAGGAGGTACAACTGCAACACTGTGATCCTAAGATTTGAAGATTGAGCAAAGCTTATAAGAAAAGGATAGGTTAAAGAAATAGGGACAACGAATTTACAGGCAGTTAAAAGTTCCAGATGTAAACAGGTGACTATTTTCTGTGACTCAACCTTCTTAATCAAACTGTAGATCAAGGAAGGTGAGAAGTTAAGTGACTTACCAATGTTTAAAATATTAGTGTATTCGCCTTGTAATGAAACAGGGCTGTTGCAAATAAGGTTAGTTCTAAGAATAATTTATCAACGTTTATTCACAATTAAAAGCTTTATTAGCATCGACTATAATTTCGCAGAGCTTCTGGCTCGACTTCATCAGGGCGAACGGAGCGTAAACATTCAAATCATTGTGACATCATCAGAGTTCTGACGGTCACGGTTTTTGGTGAGTTGTTTCCATGCGCTTGAAAGAAATGGAGTCGACGTCATGTCGTTGACAAGCAGTGAAGAGTTCCGGTATATGTGAAAAGCTTCTAATACATTAAGCTTGATCGTTGAATCAGGTTCATCAATGAGCCGTAGCATTTCCAAACAGAAATTTATGGTTCTTTTTGTGACAATGCTGGACTATAGACGACTTCTTCAGTTCACAATTCCGTACGTAGGTCTTGTGCTCCTTCACACGGAAATTTACAGCCCTGCGGGTTTGTCCTATATATGAAAGTCCACATTCACAAGGTATCTGATAAATTCCCCAGGAATTCATGTCTTCGACATAATCTTTTGATCCGAAAAATTTATCTTGTTTATGGGTTTGAAAATAACTTTAAAATTAAAACTCTTGAGAATTTTTGAAATTCCGAAGCAAATCTGTGGAGCAAATGGGATAACTGCCCAATTCTGTCGTATTGGGTTGTCTACCGGCGTTAGTGAGCAGACATGCTTCGGTTTACTAAATTTTTGGATAGCTTTATCTATAACAGAATGTGTATATCCTCTGTGTACTGCAATTCGTTTAAGGAAATCAAGCCCTTTCTGCGAGGAATCCTCAGCTGAGCATATATGTATTGCACGATATACGTATGTGTAGAAGGCCGAATTTTTTGTTTCCATGGGTGATTTGATTTTGCATGTGGAGGTAAGGAAACAGCAAATGGTTTTCGGTAAACTGTTGTACTAAAGTAACCTTCAGAGCGTGACACAAAGACATCCAGGAATGGTAAGCAGCAATTATTTTCAGTCTCACATGTGAACTGTATATGAGGATCAATTGAATTGAGAAGTTCAACTAATTTAGGTATTTCCTGAATTCCTGCCATTCCAGAGGACAAAGGTATCATCTACATATCGAATCCACAGGTCGAATGTAACGAGCTGAAAGAGTTTGTCCTCAAAATGACGCATGTAGACTTCGCATAAAAGTGGCGACAGCGGGCTACCCATTGCAAGTCCTTCATTCTGTTGGAAATATCTTCATGAAACGGAAACTGTTTTGTTTGATACAAATTTCCACTCAATCTCAAAATTTCTTCAACTTCCGGTTGGCTGAAATGATGTTCAATGAGACTTGCTTTCAATGATTCGAGGACTCCATTCACTGGGATACTTGTGAACATGGATTTCACATCGAAAGATAACATGAACTGGGTGTTGTATGGATGTCGTTTAAGCCGATTGACAAATTCAATGGAATTTTTTACAACAGTTTTGTTTGAAGAAGTCGCTTAAGGTCGATAGTTTTGAAGATAGAAATTTGGCCAACTTATGTGTAGCAGAGCCGATATTGCTGACAATGGGACGGAAAGGGACGCCAATCTGGTGTATCTTCGGAAGTGCATAGAAACGCGGACAACGGACATATGAGGGTTTCAGATAACTTTTTGAGCTTTGGTCAAGAGTAACGCAACTTGTTACCACTTTTCTAACTTCTTTTAAATGTTTCTCCGCCGGATCATTTTTTATTTCTTTATACGGTCCCTCGGAAATAAGTTTTTCGACCTCAGCTTCATAGTGTTTTTTGTCTAGAATAACAACTTGTCCTCATTTATCGGCTTTAGTAATGATGATATCAGAATTTGACTGTAATTCTTTTAGAGCTTTATACTCTTCCTTGTTGAGATTAAATGGTTGAAAGGAATTTGATGTTATTACCCGGCTGACACAATGTCTAATCGTTTCTTTTTCATCAATGTTTAGATCGCTTTTTGTCAGGGACTCTTCAACTGATGCAGCAACATTGGATACTGGTATCTTTTTTGAAATTGCGAAATTTGAATTGTAATGTAAAATTCGTTTTTGAATTTCGCTCGGGTTAAAATCAGAAAGGTTAGATATTACTTCATTATCCGTAAAGATTTCCTCACTTTGAGTAGTAGAATTTTCTTTATTGTTGCTATTATTTGATAATTTTTCAAATTTTCGTTCTAATGTCCTTTTATGAGTGAACGACATATTGGAACTCCTACACCAAGTTTTGCCGTCTAGATCCGAAAATTCTGGTATTATTTTAGCCAGTAATAGGTGTAGATCATACAGTTCGATCTCAGCGTTTGCAATATTCTTTCTCGTATCTTTAATAATCGCTCTTAAGAGTGCAAACGAGGCATTAGATATCGCTTTGTTGACATTATGAGAAGGTTTTAAGTTGCATTTCACGGAGATAAAATTTGGCAATATGTGGCATCTCTTGCATCGAAGTAAGAAGTTTAAGTGGTTCAGTAATTTAAACTTCTTTATCCTTAGCTTCGAAAAACGGTTGATTGTCGTAGATATAGAGTTCGTCATAATCGAGATTAGGAACTGCGTTGTTAAGTTCCTGAAGTAAAGTCAATATCGGTATTAGATGAGTCCACAAGATGGAAGCAAAGCAAGATGTTATGTTGCGGCTCCTGATGTCGGTTAGATGAGTATAATTACGCACCAAATGTAGTCAAAGGTCCGGTTGACACCTAGAATGTATATAATTCAAGACTACACGCTTGTGATATTGATTAAGAATAAATTATCAACGCTTATTCACAATTAAAAGCTTTATTAGCATCGACTATAGTTTCGCAGAGCTTCTGGCTCGACTTCATCAGGACGAATGGAGCATAAACATTCAAATCATTGTGACATCATCAGAGTTCTGATGGTCACGGTTTTTGGTGAGTTGTTTCACGCGCTTGAAAGAAATGGAGTCGACGCCATGTCGCTTGACAAGCAGTGAAGAGTTCCGGCATATGTGAAAAGCTTCTAATACATTGCTTGATCGTTGAATCAGGTTCATCAATGAGCGTAGCGCAAACAGAAATTTATGGTTCTTTTCGTGACAATGCTGGGCTATAGACGACTTCTTCAGTTCACAATTCCGCACGAGGTCTTGTGCTCCTTCACACGGAAATTTACCTGCGGGTTTGTCCTATATATGAAAGTCCACATTCACAAGGTATCTGATAAATTTCCCAGGAATTTATGTCTTCGACGAATCTTGATCCGAAAATTTATTTTGTTTATGGGTTTGAAAATAACTTTAAAATTAAAACTCTTGAGAATTTTGGAAATTCCAAAGCAAATCTGTGGAGCAAATGGGATAACTGCCCAATTCTGTCGCATTGGGTTGTCTACCAGCGTTAGTGAGTAGACATGCTTCAGTTTACTAAATTTTTGGATAGCTTTATCTATAACGGAATGTGTATATCCTCTGTGTACTGCAATTCGCTTAAGGAAATCAAGCCCTTTCTGCGAGGAATCTCAGCTGAGCATATATGTATTGCACGATATACGTATGTGTAGAAGCCGAATTTTTTTGTTTCCATGGGTGATTTGATTTTGCATGTGGAGGTAAGGAAACAGCAAATGGTTTTTGGTAAACTGTTGTTCTAAAGCTAACCTTCAGAGCGTGACACAAGGACACCCAGGAATGGTAAACAGCCATTATTTTCAGTCTCACATGTGAACTGTATACGAGGATCAATTGAATTGAGAAGTTCAACTCAATTTAGGTATTTCCGAATTCCTGCCATTCCAGAGGACAAAGGTATCATCTACATATCGAATCCACAGATCGAATGTAACGAGTTGAAAGAGTTTGTCCTCAAAATGACGATGTAGACTTCGAATAAAAGTGGCGACAGCGGGCTACCCATTGCAAGGCCTTCATTCTGTTGCAAATATCTTCCGTGAAACGGAAACTGTTTTGTTTGATACAAATTTCCACTAATCTAGATTAGTGGAAAGTGGAAATTTGTTTTGTTTGATACAAATTTCCACTAATCTAGATTAGTGGAAAGTGGAAATTTGTTTTGTTTGATACAAATTTCCACTAATCTAGATTAGTGGAAAGTGGAAATTTGTATCAAACCAAACAGTTTCCGTTTCCACAGAAGATATTTCCAACAGAATGAAGGCCTTGCAATGGGTAGCCCGCTGTCGCCACTTTTATGCGAAGTCTACATGCGTCATTTTGAGGACAAACTCTTTCAGCTCGTTACATTCGACCTGTGGATTCGATATGTAGATGATACCTTTGTCCTCTGGAATGGCAGGAATTCGGAAATACCTAAATTAGCTGAACTTCTCAATTCAATTGATCCTCATATACAGTTCACACGTGAGACTGAAAATAATGGCTGCTTACCATTCCTGGATGTCTTTGTGTCACGCTCTGAAGGTTACTTTAGTACAACAGTTTACCAAAAACCATTTGCTGTTTCCTTACCTCCACATGCAAAATCAAATCACCCATGGAAACAAAAATTTCGGCCTTCTACACACACGTATATCGTCCAATACATATATGCTCAGCTGAGGATTCCTTGCAGAAAGAGCTTGATTTCCTTAAACGAATTGCAGTACACAGAGGATAATACACATTCTGTTATAGATAAAGCTATCCAAAAATTTAGTAAACCGAAGCATGTCTGCTCACTAACGCCGGTAGACAACCCAATACGACAGAATTGGGCAGTTATCCCATTTGCTCCACAGATTTGCTTTGGAATTTCAAAAATTCTCAAGAGTTTTAATTTTAAAGTTATTTCAAACCCATAAACAAAATAAATTTTTTCGGATCAAAAGATTACGTCGAAGACATGAATTCCTGGGGAATTTATCAGATACCTTGTGAATGTGGACTTTCATATATAGGACAAACCCGCAGGGCTGTAAATTTCCGGTGAAGGAGCACAAGACCTACGTACGGAATAGTGAACTGAAGAAGTCGTCTATAGCCCAGCATTGTCACGAAAAGAACCATAAATTTCTGTTTGGAAATGCTACGCTCATTGATAAACCTGATTCAACGATCAAGCTTAATGTATTAGAAGCTTTTCACATATACCGGAACTCTTCACTGCTTGTCAACGACATGACGTCGACTCCATTTCTTTCAAGCGCGTGGAAACAACTCACCAAAAACCGTAACCTTCAGAACTCTGATGATGTCACAATGATTTGAATGTTTACGCTCCATTCATCCTGATGAAGTCGAGCCAGAAGCTCTGCGAAACTATAGTCGATGCTAATAAAGCTTTTAATTGTGAATAAACGTTGATAATTTATTCTTAATCAATATCACAAGCGTGTAGTCTTGAATTATATAAGGTTAGTTCTGTTTATTTAAGATTTGAAGGCTACAAATTTGTGTTTCTTGAAAGTATATGAATGGTGAAGGATGGTATTATGATTGACTGTAGGTTTCCTGTAGCAGAGAGGCCAAGTAAATATTCACTTGGCCTCTCTGTCTACAGGAAACCTACTGTCACTCATAATATATACTCTTAATTTTATTACTTCTTTTCACATAACTTAGGTGTTGTTTCAGTAGAAATATGTAGGTTGAATGAAAAGTGATGCCTCCAACTTTATAACTCACTGACAGGCAGTAGCACTGATGCACTAGAAGTTGTGACATATTCTGTAGCATTTGTTATTTCACCTTAGAAGGCAGCAAGCTGTGGTTTAAAAGGTTGTGTTGCAATTGTATGTGAAATGGAAGCCTGCACTGAGTGCTTGTTGGTGCTCTTTAAGCAACATGTCGTGACTGAATTTTCAACTGCCAAAAAATTTTCCAATTAAAATTCTTTGTTGAATGCAAGTTGTTTATGGTGATGACTGTGTTGACATGAACAATATGTGTCCTTAGACCAAAAACGTAAAGCTGATGAACTGAAAGATTTGATTTGCGAGGTAAACAATGAAGTGGAGGACATGTGACAGCAACTGATGAATTTAATGAGAAAAGAGGTTGATGAATTGATTAAAGACTGTCAATGAATTACTCAAAGAGAAATTGCTATCAAACTTGGCATTTTACAGGAATGTGTGAATCATATTCATGTTCTTCAAAATCAGAAGTTGTGTGCAATATGTGTTTGTCGCATGCTGATGGCGGAAATGAAGGCTTCAAAAGTTGAAATTTCCCAGCAACTTTTGTCACTCTGAGAGCGAAGGTGAGGAATTTCTTCACATTGTGACAGCCAGTGAAACATGGGTGCATCATTATGAACCTGAAATGAAGTGCCAGTCCATGGAATATCATCATAAAGATTCACCTGCAAAAAAAAAAAAAAATCAAACCCACTCTTAGTCTGGAAAACTGGGCCATAGTATCTATCTTGAGATGCAGATGGTGTTATTCATAACGATTTCCTTGAACCTGGGACCATCACCAACTCTGAGTACTGCATTTCAATACCCAAAACTTTGAAACAACAGTTAAGAAGAGTTCAGAAGCATAAGAACAACATTTTGATGCAACATGACAATGTTAAGTTCCACACCTTGGGAACCACTATGTAGGCAATTCAGAAGTTGGATTTCACTCTCTTACCACATCTGCTCATACTTTATGCCATGCAACTTCACCATTTTTTTAAAACTGAAGGAAAGCTTTTGTGGACATCTATATGATTCAAATTTATTCAAATTTAAATGCTGAAAGGATTATGGGGATCTGGAGGAGAAATAAAGCCTTCAGTTCTAGTGTGACTGCTTTGAGAAACTTGTACAATGCTGGCAGTAGTGTGTAGATAATGGTCTAGTGATTATGTGGAAAATTAAATACAGGTAATTTAAAGAGCTCATTTTAAGAACTATTTTGGTGCGTCTTTTGTTAAAACAAATGTAATAGAGATGGATGCATCGTTTTTCATTCCACTCTCATGCTGTAGTGTTTCTGTCGGTTGTTATTGTGATTTCTATCATTTCTCTTCATTATGAGTTTCTTGAATATTTAAGCAATTTTCATTGTGTATGTTGCTGTTAAGTGCTGGCAGTCATGTTACAAAAACATTAGTTTTTCTGTTGAGGTAGATGTGGTAAATCTAGTGCTAGTTTTATTGAAGGAGCCGTGGTGAGGGACAGGCAAGGTCTAATATATACTTTTCTCACAGTGGATCAGGTTAAACATGCATAACAAACTCATACAAATCAGTGGTATTTTCTCTGGGTTATCACATTTGAACTATAAATCAGCTGCATATTCACATGTGGGATTTCTCCAGCTCTCTCTGTGAATGGTGTAAGTGACCTTGAAGCAAACAAATTCAGCCAACCACTAAGCCAAATTTCCTTCACTTGTGTATCCTACAGTTTTGTGGTGCACATGTGGTCTTCTTTATGGTAAAAAAACAATATTAATTAGATAAAGATTATAGATTAGTACTGGAGCAAAAAGGTCAGCTCCTGTGGTCTTTTACAAATCACTGCTAGAATATATGAGCTGTTTGAAGATTTGTGGAAACTGGGGAATTGATGCTTAGCATGAACTGATTGATACCCTTTTTTCCTTGGGTTTATATGTTCTTGTTTTTCTGTACAACCACAGTAGGTTGGTTAGAACTTGACTTAATGGTTTAGCATAGAATCTGTGACATCTGCTTTGATTCTGTCATTTTACTCAAGATTTTTCTGTAACATTTGAGCTTATGAATAACTTTCTAGTTTGATAGGATGTTTTTTGTAATGAATTTTTCAATCAGTTACTAGACATTACTGGCTGATTTAATTGATGGGAATTTCACTTTGTATACTTTATTTCCTCATAAAACCCGCAGACCACGAAATTAAAACAAAAAAGTTTTTTACTTTGTATGATCCACTGACCATGAAATTCAGAAAAAAGAAATTGCTATATAAATAGCACCTGTGATTTTGATTCCTGACTGCCCTAATTTCCAACAGAAAAGTCACTATTCACAGGATGGCTCAGAAGTCCAAAGAAGAAAATAAAGAATTCTCTTATTATTAAATAAAGTAAATGTTGGCAAATATCTATATTTAGAAACAAAAATGAACTAAGAGCAAAAATCCATTGTTTTTCAAAAAAAAAAAAAAAAAAAAAAAAAAAGAAAAGAAAAGAAGAAAAATCCCTAGTTTTTTCAGTATTACTGTAGTTAGACCTAAATATCCAAAGAAACTGTGAACAATCTGTATTAGTGTCTTTGAAAGTGTTTCAATTGAAGAGCAAACAAAACCTTAACTAATTTTATTAGTGCAGTAAAAACTGATCGAGATTTGCAATGATTACATGGAGTGGGAAGCTTAGCAGCACCCACAAACAGTGTGCCTCTGCAGTTTCCACAGCTAGTAATTATGTGAGAATAAATTGTCCCACCTTTGTTACATCATATTTACTGTCAAAGTGCTCATAAATGCAAAAAACTTTCAAACTCAGTTTGGATCTCTTTCTCTTCATATTGAGCTATGTTGTTTACTATTGTCAGGGCAATTTTGGTCATTTTTAAATTACACCACCTCTCCTATGCAATTACCATGGGGAATACAAAAATAATCAAGTGTTGTGCACATTTTTTTTTTCAAGGGACATATCTACAGAATCTTAATTATAACTCTTTTGACAGATAATCTGCTAATTATACAATGAAAATTATGGTAGTGTGTTACAAAGTAATGCAAATAAATCTTCACTAGGGTGCATAAAGTCATGTCATCTTTTCTGTCATATTTCTTCTAATTTTTTAATTTGAAAAATTCCTTTGCCTCATGTCTTCTACTTATGAAGAACACTGAACACTTTATGTACAGTTTGGGATTTTTTATATTATATTTCTGCGACTAGTGGGTGTAAGTAAGTAGCTATTTTTATACCCGTTGATATTTTACTGATTCTAGAAATCCAGTAGAATTTTGTTGTTAGAATTTTATTTATTTATTTTTGCAATTAGTTCCTTTCACTACGAAAGATTGTGTATTCACATTGTGTATTTTAACGAATGTGCAAGTTTTTCTTCACTAGGGAGCATAAATATTAATCTGTAACAATTATGATTTCACTTTTCACCCATGCATTGATAACAGTTGTAAATTATCTGTTTATTTGGTGTAAACCTGAGAATTACTGAACTTTAGTTCTCCTCTGGAAGGTTTTTTCTAGGTTATACTTTAAAGAAGAATGAAAAATAGAATATTCTGTTAATTTTTCTCTAACATATACACATTGTTGTATCATTAATTCTGTTCTGACATGTAGCCAGGGCTTAAAATTCAAATCTGAAATGGGAGGCTCCCCACCCGTGTTTGTAAATCAAAGGGGATCGAGAATTTCGGGTAGGGAGTTTTGAATATGTGACATTAATATTAAGACTCTGGGAGCACAGTAGTAACTTTTCAAACAATATAAGCTATACAGCAATACTTGGTTTTTAAAACAAACAGGTGAATTAGATCAACAACTTTACTATCTCTCTATCTAATACAAATTACCATGATTCATTTTACAGAAACAGTTGCTCATTTTGCAGTACACCAATATCATAAAATTGTGCCTGAATTATTTGTCTTTCAACCCTTGTCACAGTTAGCAGCAGGCTTTGATCAGTGGATTTCCTGAGGGTTTATGTGGCCCAATTTCAGAAATATCCATTAAGATTTTTGTTGCTCAATGAATCTCTAAATTTTAACTTAATTCTGTTATGTGTGCTAAAGTCAAATTCACATGGTACATTTTTTAAAGGCAACAGAAGACCTACTTGCAGAACTTTTTGACACTAATGGAAATGTGCATAGATGGTTGCTTATAAAACACTTAGAAAATTTTGGAAATGGGCACATGCACTCTTCATTCTTGTACTATGTCTGAATAGTGAATATTCCCTAACTGCATTTGCTTCATTAATTTTTGAAAGAAAAAGAAACTGGTCTGCAAAGCTTTTGAAAGACTGTATGGAAATTTGTGTTGTCTGTATTGTTTTACAGATTCAGGTTCCACACACTCAAACGTCAAAAGGGTTCCATTGTGGAGGAAGGAAATCTGCAGTCCATCTCATTTGCAAAAGATGAAGTAAACCTTCACTTGACATTGTGATGTGCAAGTTTTAGCATTACAAAGGTCAACTAATTTATTATTTTTGAACATGTTTCTCAGCTTTGGAAAAAACAAAACAAAAAACAATTTTTGAATACTATGAGATGTTTGCAGTTCACATAATCAAAACTTGTTGATTCAAAAATCTGGAAATTTCTTCTGATATGAGAAATATCCAGATTTTTGCTTTACAAGTATTTAGGAGGGAAAATGACGTTTAACAATAATTAAGGACAGTGGGAACATCGGGGGAAAAATGATTGCAGAAAAATCTTCGTTCCATCCAACTTCCATTTCTGAAATTTCTTTTCCGTTTTCAAGCTGAAACGTCATCAGTTGTTAAACAAAGTTATATTTTGCAATAATACTGAACAAAGGGAACAAACATCACAAGCAAAAATAATAAAAAAATTAAAATAAAAAAAGTTACGGATGAAATCTGCACAGCGTTGAACTTCTGTTTTCGAAAGTCTTGATAGACGAAATTCCACCCTCCTCTTCACCACTGACACTCGCACCAGTCCCCCCTTCCACCACTGCCATACACACATGCACACACCATCCCCTCCCCCTTCAGTTTTGTATTGCTCTTGTGAAAGACAGCAAAGGCAGAATTCCTTAAATCTGCGGAAGAAACTCAAACTTGAAGTTTACAAAGAAATTTTAATTTTTGTTCCGTCAAACTTCTCATTTTCAGAAATTGTCTAGAGAGAAATACAAAGATTTATGCAATAAATTGATATTTAGCTGGGCAGAGGCAACTTTGCAAGAAAAAGAAATTACGATGGTGGGTAAAATTTTCACTCCGTTTAACTTTCGTTTCCGGAAATTTTGAAAAACAGAATGCTGTCCCCTGAACGGTGGACCCCCTCCAATCCCTAAAAAATAAAAAAATTACCTTTAATTTTGCATTACCTCGAGTTATCATTTGGGTTATCCAAATGATAACGAAAAACGTAGAATTACACGAATCTGAGGAAGAATCTCGTGCCTGATTTGTAACAGTCGGCGATGTGCAAAATGAACCCGCTCATGCCGCTACATATGAAAGCCGATTTACATGAACTGATTATATTCCATACATGAACAGTGTATTTGATTACAATTTTTGGAACTCTGAATGGTCCATTTCAAAGAATGCAATTTTAGAAAGGATATGTTTTTAGTACTTGAATTTTGTGAGTGGTCCAAAAACAGACAGACCCAAGATTATATATATACTTAAAATTTTGTAAGGCAGAAAGCTCCCTCCTAACAACGTTATTTCGGCAGGAGTTTAAATTTTTTGGCGCAAATCCAGACATCTTGCTCCGAATTTTAAGCCCTGATGGCCTAAAAAAAAAAAAAAGCTCCCAGAGGAGAGTGAAGCTTGGCAATTCTTGAATGTAGTTACATCAAATAAATGGATAATTCAAGATCACTCTTTGGTATTATTGTATGTGTGATAATGTTGATGTACTTATTCCTGTATTAATTTGATTTTACTTTTGTCTGCTTTTACTGCTGTTATATTTTCATTTGTGCTGAACTCCTTAAAGGTTTTTAAGTTGTTGTTTTAAAAAAAATTGCCAGTTCTTTTCTTTTTAATTAAATTTTGTGAGACCTATTGTTGATAATATCTTCAGAGGGTTCTTTCAAGCAAATTCCAGACTGTCAAACATGACACTCACACTGGTGATAAAACAACAACAACAACAACAATAAAACAACAACAACCCTGCATTCTTGAGTAGATTTACATTTATTATGTCAAGAATGGAACTCCTTTCTCTTGTAGTATAGCAGATTTCTTAACTTGCTATCTGGTTGGTTTTGGACAATATATGGAAGTAAATGTTTTCTGAAGAGGTCACTGTGGTTGAGTTTACCCGCATGTTTCAGTCAGATGTACAGCTGTAATTTGAACGTAGATGCGTTTACTCACTCACTCACTCACTCTCTCTCTCTCTCTCTCTCACGTGCACACACATTATAAACATTTTGATAAAATGCCTTAATGTGCTGTACTTCTTCAATGCAAAAACTGCTGTGTTTAATTTTTTTAATATTTGATGTCGAGTTTTGGTTATTTGTTGCTTAGATACTGCATCCCTTGTCTGTAGGGGCAGGAATGCTGTTCTCGCCACATCCAACTTGTTAGTTGCATGAAGTATTCTGAGCCATCCTTCTTCGTTAACTTTATGCACAGGAGAATTTATTATATGATTCAAACTGGTGATTTATCTGAGCCTTGTTCTTTAACCAAAATGAATATAATATTTAAGTATAGATTTTTTGTTTAATACTATCAGTCTATAGGTTAGGTGTAAATGATATAGCTTGTTTCTGTATGGTTGGTAATACTGTCTGGCCATTTTATCAAGCATGAATGATATAGCTTGTTTATGTATGGCTGGCTATGATAATTTTATTTTTCTCATTTGTAGCAGTGTTTATACAATCTGAAATTTTACTAACTTCTTTCCCACTAGTACACTGTTTGTACTCAAATTTCCAAATGCTGATCCCAGTTTCACTAATTCCTATGCAAAACTGTGAAAGCCAGATGAAAGATGAGGTCCTGCAACTAGTTCAACTTCACATTTTCTGATTTACTGTAAGTCATTATTCAATACCTTAAGTGATATCTTTAATGGCAAAGTTGATTGACTGTTGCCATACTTTGACAGAGATACCTGTGCTTTGTAGTTACTTTAAATAATACTTAAAGATGAAATAGTGGACCATGGGTGGATTTTTTAATGATTCAATAATTAAAAATTAAAAAGCAGTCTGTTGTTGGTATACTCAATGTAGAGTGGTTAAAACACTTAAAAGTGGGACAAATGTGTGTTAAAGTAATGAGAGCTCTAGAATTAATATTTGTGTTCCCAGAAGAGGAATTTTAGATTTTTCAAAGATGACAGGATGCTGAGTTCAGTGTTGTTGTTATGCTGGTGCATTTCTCCTGTATTGATAGGAAAAAATTCATGTCCAGTGGGGATAGAGTTGTAAAATCATTATCCATATTTCTTAGTGAAAATTCAACTGTTTGTCAGAAAAAAATGAAGCAATAGCAGCATGTTGATTTACTAAAAACTTGTTAAGAAAAAAGAGAAAGGAAAACTCTTTTTAAATGTTTTTCATGATTGGAAATGTAGAAAAAACTGCATGTTCATATTTTTATTATTGTACTTCTGTTATGAAAAATATTTAATGGGTTAGTATCCATGTTATGCACAATTACGAAACTTAATGGTATGGAGTGAGCAGATTTTTTTATCATCTGACCACTACTTGGAAAATTACAGGTTTAAATAAAAAAAATTTCCATTAGCTTAAAATTACATTTCTATTGTAATATGCAGTAGGACATTTTAGAAAATGCATTTATACAGTAGAACATATTTTAGAAAATTTAAGTATTGTCATTTAATAGTAAGGACATCCAGAGAAGCCTGATGCTTTTATACAGAACAACAGCTCTTGAAATAATGTGATGTGTGCATTCATGTGGTTCATACAACTGTTGTTCGGGGGGGGGTGAGGAGGTCCATGTTTGCAACTTGTAGAAGGTTGGCAAAACTCCTAAAACTCGTTGACATGATAGGAGTTAGTTTCCACTGTGGATGCTAATTACTATTTTGATGTACATATATATTTATGTGAGCTAACATTTTGTTCAGTGGTACTGCTGGATGGGGAAAGGATAACAAACATACATAATTTAGTCAGCATAGAATTCCTGTTGAATAACTCGTTAAACATAAAGCTCAGGAAAAAGAGAAAATGCAGAATTCCTGGTAACTTCTCATTAATTCTGTTAAGTGTCAAATGTTCACATTACTTCTTAGTAATGTTTAAAAAATTAGTGTGTGAGTGTTCGTGGGAAAACCATTTTGTTGTTCATGAAGGTACTCATGCACATGCCTTAAAATTAATCTTTTTTTGGGGAAAAAATTAGTTCACAACCTGAACAGTTAATCATAATGAAAAGGAACTTTTTGCATAATTCTCAATGAGAAAGGAATAGACTGTTTTTTTACAGTCAACCTCTAACAAAAGCAGTTTTTCATGTGAGATCACCAAAAGTGAAGAAGCTTTGAATGCAGTCATGAGTGTATTTAAAGAGAGAATTTTTGGAGCACTGGTATTTAGCAACAACACTTTGCTTGTGAGGTATATTTACATGAGTATTTGTCTCCCTCAGTGAATTTTTTGGCAGCAAAAATGGCAGTACATAGATGTGCAACATCAGTTTCAGAGATCACCCAGAACTGTGTACTAACATGTTGTTGTGAAGCATGCAGGCTTTTGGTAAAAGCCCAGTTTTATCTCTCATAACTTGTGTGTGTATTTGTGTGTTCGTGCATTTATTTAATTGGTCATCCTGAATTTCCACAGGACCTGAATATGGTACTACAGAAGCAGCGTGGAAAGGTGCACTTGTCGAGGCTGAACGGAGATGTGAAATGCATGTTCGTGTCAAAGATCAACTTCTGAATGATGTGGTCACTGAAATCAAACAGTGGCAGAAAGACAATTTTCACAAATCCATGATGCACATCAAAGAAAAAAAGGAAATGGATGATAGTTTTAAAAAAGTACATATTTTAATGTCTTAAAAACTGTTTATAAAATTATTTGGTTTTAACTGAGTTATGTAGAAAGCTAATTGAAACATGCTTTTGCAACACACTTGTTAGATCATTGATTTTTGTTGTGTGCTTTAGGTTAGCTTTCTGTATACACTGAGAGGACAGAAATCATGGGAAATCTGGTTCCTAGGCAACACAATGCTGTCACCCCTCTCACTAGTGGACGAACCCAACACTTGACAGGTGTATAGGTAGGAGGACATCACTGCATTCACGTAGATTGTAATTCTATGTCAGTATCAGCCCTTGCGAAACTGCTAAAATTTCTACTAGCCACATTGGCTAGTGGAATAAAAATTTTACTAGCCAAATGACAAAATCTACTGGCCATGCAAAGTTTAAAAAAAAAATTATAATTCGGTGACTTCTCTACCTTATATTTCTATGAAATTAAATGGGTGAAAGTTTTTTTTTCTTTCTAATGATAGACCCCTCCCCATTAACTTCATAAAAATAGATGGAGAGCAGTTACTGCACAGGATCATCAGATTGGCTGCAAATATTGCATATGCTTTTGTTCCAAAATGATTGATTTTTTTACAATTTATTTTCAGTGCTGTATACTGTCTTAATTTACACTTACATAATTTATTTTTGAGAGGCCATTGAAGTTAGATGTCCAATTTCTTTAATAATATTTAAAACAAAGGGACAAAAGCTAGGATACATATACATAAAGTGGCACTAATAATGTTGATACAGTTTACCACTGATATGTACTGTGTCTGATCTTCCCATCAGAGGTATCTGTCCACCACAATTGAATAGCATTTTGAGGATCAAAATCTTCAATTGAAGGGCCATTGCATCTTATCATCATTAAGTCATTTAAAGTGTCACTATTCAGACATGCCTGATTACTCATTTTTATGATGTTCATTGCTGAAAAGCCACGCTCACAAGGAGCAGTACTACATGCCATTAGATGTAGCAGTTGCATCATTTAAAAAACATTGTCATAACAGTTTGTTTCTTTTTGTTCAGCATATATGCGGCTAAACAAAGATTCAAAGATAATTCTTTTACCTGTCGATGACATTATACTTTGTGCAAGGTATACCATGGAAAAGATACATATACCATGGCAAAGATCAAATGTACCATGGCAAAGGTTGCTTTAGTAACCTTGATCCTTTGGTCGTTCCAGGCTGATTTGTTAACAGATTAAGTTTCTATGAAAGCCCACCTTCTCTTCCATTCATTTTCAAAGCAGCTGCAGGAACATGGGCTAGGAAACTGAACTCAATATTCATTCAGAAATGGGGGTAGGGGGTGGACAAAATAGTTGCCCACTTGGGGAAAAAAGTCTACTGGCCATTGTTGGCTACTATATTAAAAAATCTACTGGCCACTATAAAATATCTGGTCGCCATTTGGCTACTGGCTAACGATATTTGTGAGGGCTGGTCAGTATGCATAAACGTCACGAATTAACAGTCTGAAAGAGGGATGATACTGGGTGCTCCACAATGGGCCCACCCTTTTGTGGAGGGGTATAGAAATTGCAGTGTCTCCATTTGATAGTGTCAAGAGTGTGTGTTGTATCATTTCCGAAATATTGTTACATTGTGGACAGAGAAAAAGGTGTTGAATGAATGTGGTCATTGACGTTTGCCTGAGTTGCAAACCAAGTGGAGAGTGACAGTGGCACAAATGTCTGCCAATTTCAGTGAGAGAGGTGCCAGAAAAGTCTGTACCAAGGCCATCAGGCAAAATGGAAGCTGCTGAACAACCAGGGTCCCATTGCTAATGCAACATCACCAGACTGCAGGCTTCAGCTGGGCAAAAGAACATAGACACTGGACCTTGAATGATTGAAGATGGGTCTCTTGGTATTTCTGGTTATTTCATGCAGATGGGAGATTTACAAGGAACTGTGTCTGCTGGTGGAGGCTCATTTATGGTCTGGGTCATGTTCATCTGGCACACGTTGGGACCTCTGGTGCATCTAGGTGTATCACTGAATGATCTATGCTAAGTGTCCATCCTTGTAGACCATTTGAATCTGTTTATGGTTGTCATACATCCCCAAAGCAGTGGACTCTTCTAGCAGGACAATTCCCTAACCAGAGCCATGGTGGGTAGAATATAGTTAGAAGAGCATTCCAGAGAAGTTTCCACCCTGCAATGGTCCCCATTGTCCAGATGTGGACCCTGTGGAAAATCGTTGGGATGCTGTGGAAAGGTCTGTTTGAGCTTTGAATCCTCCACCCAGGAATGCGACAAAATTATGGACATGATCTAGTGGACTTGGTGCCTTGTTGTGTACTTTCATGATCTAGTGGATTTGGTGCCTTGTTGTGTAACTGCCCTTATCTGGGCAAATGGTGGACCTACCCCTTACTAGGTAAGTATCCCACGATTTCTGTCCACTCAGTGTAATATGCTGACTTTTTTCAGACATAATAAAACATGAAAAGATTGAAAGACTTATTTCAGTATCATCACACATACTTAGGTTTTAAGTGTTGACATAGTAATTTTTTAACACATCTTTCACCATATGTAAATAACCTACTTCAGCATTCTAAAGCAGTGAATTCAGTTTTTCCCAGAACCACTTGCCCCCTTTCATGAAACATGAACTGGCCATTGTTTAATATTCAGAGGTCGCCATTAAAATGACAATTAGGTTTTCTATTTTTTAACTTCGCAGCAACACTTGTCAGTGGCCCATTTTCCCTTGACATTCTGAAATGTTCCTGATGAAAAGATGTACAAGTTTTAGTCAGTTGCAAAGTCCACTCCAAATGCCACCTTTTTAAAAGTTATCACTTTCAAGTGTTGCTTTTTGTTTCATACTTATATCGAATAGGTTTCAGTTTTTTTTTGTTAAAATGTGTATTGATATTGTACTTTGGAATTTTTTGACAGTTTCTCATAGGTATATATTCCATGTAAATTACCAGACCAAAAGTAATGGGTACTGGCGATGTTTTGAAAAAGACATAACTGGCTTTAGAAACTAATGTCAGCCTATATCAAACCAAAACAGCATGCCATTTTGGAGCAACTGCCATAACAGTAAAATTAGAGCAACCCTACCTTCCTAGAGTTCAGAATTCTAGTTTACCCCAAAGATATTCAGTGGAGTTCAGATCAGAATTTAAACAACCACACCTATACCGGGTGTCTCAAAAAGATTGAAACAAGCTTTTATCTCTTCAATGGTTGATCAGAGATACATACTTTCAATTAGAAAAATACTTGAAATGACGTAAAGGCTTGCAACATGGCGTTCCACCCTTGTGGGTGGCATTTGCATAAAAATAAAAATAATTAATTTTTTATACAGCCTTTGCAGGAAAAAAATCTATTAAAAAAAGTTGTGCAATGTCCTAATTAGTGTAAAAAAACAAACTCCATTGTTCTACTTGTAAAACTCATGAGATGTTCACAATGAAATTGTAAAAATATATTGTTCGAAATCCGTTTACAGGTGAATAATTGCTTGTATTGCTGCATAGCTTTGTAGCACTAAAAAGGAGTAAGGTAAGAGCTCTCGCATGTGCAGGAAATCACCTCTCCAAAAAATACATTTTTTACAAGTTTCATTTTGAATATTTATGCGAGTTTTGCTTGTAGAATGACAGGGTTTTTGTTTTTTCGACTAATTAGGACATTGCACAGCGTGTTTGTGATTGAACTTTTTTTTTTGTGTGAAGGCTGTATAAAAAAAAAATCATTATTTTTATTTTTATGCAAATGCCAAACAAAGAGGTGCAACTGCCGTGTCATAAGTCTTTACGTCATTTTTGGTATTTTTCTAATTGAAAGTATGTATCTGTTTGGGATCAACCATTGGAGAGGTAAAAGCTTGTTTCAATCTTTTTGAGATACCCGGTATAGAAATACTTTCATGAAACCATGTGCCTTCATACTCTGTAATTATTGTTCTGAAATATGTAAGAGCTAATTCCTAGAATTGACAATATATAGATATTATAGTAATACCTAAGTGCCAATATAGAGTAAGATTTCAAGTTAGTGTCAGTATTCAGTCCAGTTCTTGTGAAGAAACTTCAAACCATAACATTTCATACTCCAAATTTCAATGTTAAAAGTTTGCATTTGGGTATTTAATATTCACCAGCCATTTCCCTGATCCCAATTCAACTACCTGATATGAAAATGTGTTTGATTCGTTATTGATATCACCTTTTTTTCTTTGATGAAGATTCCAAAAATATGTAGCAATATACTCCTCTCCAAATGCCATTCAGCATTTGTTGATGTCAGGTGCTGCTTGTGTGCACGCTGTGTAATGGTGAGGCAATTACTAGATTGTGTTTGCTTGTTGTGTACTTAACTTCTTTTCAGACCACTGTTCTGTTTCTTTTATAGTTTTATATGATCTTGGTGCTCTCTCTCTTCTTTTCATTTAAACTTTGGTTTTATTTCACCCGTTACTATTAACTTTGGAGATTTCAAACGAATTGCAGAAGAGTGCAGTACTAAATTGATTATTATAGCAGATTCAGCCATTAAACCTGACTTGAAATATGCAAGATCATTACTTGGAGATAAACTGTGTGTGTGTGTGTGTGTGTGTGTGTGTGTGTGTGTGTGTGTGTGTGTGTGTGTGTGTGTGTGATATATCTATGACTGAATTCTTTCATATGTAGTTCTTTTTTTTATTTAACTTTATTTTTGAAAGGAGGGACCTATTTTTTTTTTTTTTTTTTTTTTGGCAAGGTTTGTGTATGCAACAATTTCAAAGTTATGCATCCTATGCTGCAGCTTCAAATAATCCACGTGCATCAGATACAGGAATCCACTCTTGCAAGCAAAGTGAGAGTAGTGAATTGGTGGGGTTGGAAGGAATAACAAAACACCTGTGGCCAAATTTCGTAGAAATTTCCTTGAACTGGAAATAGTAAGAATGAGAATGAGACTCTTTGAATGGCAAATGAAAGGTATGTCCAATAAGCATATTTAATTCTTTGTTGTGTAGAGGGCAGTTGGGGGGTGGGGTCACTACACGCTTTGAAAACATTTGATGCTCTTAGTGTATGGACGGTTGGCAAGCAGCCAGGTGGCAGTTTTCATCGAGGGAATTTTCAGTGTGCACATATTCAGGAAAATCTGCTCCTGGGTTACAGCAGGCAAAAAGCAAGGGTGGTGGCTTGAGGAGGGTAGGTTTAATAAAGTTTGACTGTATATACTGTATATGGGAATTCCATTTTGTAACAAGGAAAACCTAGTGAAGTTAGCACTCTTTTTGAAGCACTTTACGCAGAAGAAATCATAATGAAAAGCTTAGAAGCAAAGTAAGAGGGTTGTCCAGCAGCAAGCTTTATCATAATTTTTCATTATATACATTTTGCTAAAAAAGAAAATGAACCATAAAGCTATAACCCCATGAAGTTAAAATTTCATAGAAAAAAACAAACAAAAAAACATCAAGATGCTCTAGTTATCAGAAATACACTGGTGGAAAGTGAAAAAAGAACACCAAGAAGGAGACGTCTGATACCAGCGAAATTTATACAGCATACTAACGGAATACAGAGGATAACGTGAACAAAACATTATGGCAAAATACAGCTGTATTTGCTGGTAAACTGAAAATAACATTTCCATGCAACATGGTTAGTACGAGGTTGAACCGCCATGAACTGCGTCACACTGTGCAATTCTGGCATATAGAGTCTGTCGTACAGATTTTGGATGCAAGTTTGGGGTATTGAATTCCAAGCATCCTCAACCTGGACGCGTAAATCGGGGATGGTCATGGCTGGCCGTGGAGACCGGATAAGTAGTTGTCACATAAAATCCCACACGTGCTCAATGGGGGACAAATCCGGTGAACGTGCAGGCCATGGAAGTTGTCTCACACCCTGAAGTGCATGTTGTGTTGCACGTGCCGTGTGTGGGCGTGCATTATCTTGCTGGAAAACACCACGATGGACCGACCTTACAAATGGCACAACAACGGGCTGAATGATGATGTTGATGTAGGAGGTGCTGTTTAACGTACCCGGTACACACACTAGTTGTGTACGGGAGTGATAGCTGATCGCTCCCCCCACCAGGAGACCAGCTGTAGGCCCTGTATGTCTCTGGCGGATGCAAGAATTGTGGAGACACTCCTCTGTGCGTCTGCGAACATGCATACAGCCATCGGAGGCTCCCAAGCAGAATCTGCTTTCATCGCTGAATACGACAGATCGCCATTGCGTTCTCCAGTGCAGACATTGGCGACACCACTGCAGCCGTTCCTGACGGTGGGCTGGAGTCAGAGGTACATATGCCAAAGGCACACGTGCACGTAGTCCTGCATCCAATAGACGGTTGCGGATTGTTCGCACAGTCACCTCAGGTGCAACTGCAGCTCGGATTTGCATTGCAGTGGATGTTCGGCTTGACAATGCTGCTCTTCTTATGCGTCGATCGGTCCGCTCATCAGTCCGTCTGTGATTCTCGGTTCCACGTCTTCTCGTGTGGGAATGTTCCTCGAACCATCTATGCCACCATCGTACCACCACCGATACTTCTCGTCCAATTCGCTCCGCAATACGACAATACGACCACCCGGCCTCACCGAGTCCGACTAGACGACCTCGCTCAAAGTCCGATAACTGCTGAAATCGTACACGTCTTCCATGTCCAGGCATTGCAGCTTCTTCAGGGTCTTCGCACGTGTCCGTACGCCGACGACTGATTACATTCACTTCGCCGTACTCCTTAAATACCACCGACGATAATTTGCGTATTATGCCGGGCTGTGGCATAAGCGCTCACCGGTTGGTCCCGAAATTAACATCACACCTACGTAAACTCGACCCTATTAATATATGTAAATTTCATGATCGTCCGCCAATTTCTTCTTGGTGTTCTTTTTTCACTTTCCGCCAGTGTAGATAGTTTGGTTTAAAAAGATTACCAATTAAGATGAAATTGAAAAAAAAGTAATTTATTTGCGATTTTAGGAAAATATACATTTTGTGTGAGATAAAGGAGTTGTCATGCATTTAATTTATGATTAAAATGGGCATAAAAGTTTTATGTATGATTGATTTTTGGTAGGCAAGTTTCATGTTTTCGGATGATTGGGTGTGGATTTATGATGCAGTCATTTACTGTCATCTCTTCTTATTGGTGGGTCTATGGCTTTTCAAGAGACCCAAGTAGCACAGAAACGTTTGTAAAACGTTTTAAAACCAGTTCGGCATGACGCTGAAAAAACGTCACAATATTACGTTTAAAAACGCTTAATACGTCTCGTTGATTCAATGGTTTTTCAACCGTTGTTATAACGTTGTAGCACTGTTTTTAAGACATTTAAATGACGTTATTTAAACGTCATATTCCTTTTATTATGACTTTGAGAAACGGTTTTACCAACCGTTTAGCAACGTTTGAATGACGTTATTTAACCGTCATATTCCTTCCCTTATGATGTTGAGAAACGGTTTTAACAAACGTTTAGCAACGTTTGAGTTACGTTATTTAAACGTCATATTCCTTCCATTATGATGTTGAGAAATGGTTTTAAGAACCGTTTAGCAACGTTTAAACGACGTTATTTAAACGCGTCATATTCCCTCTTTATTATGTTGAGATACGGTTTTAACAACAGTTTAGCGACGTTTCATTTTCGATTTTACAACGAACTTTTCCTTTCTGTATTGTGTTTAGTAAACGTTACAGCAATGGTTTATCAACGTCTAAATTTCCTCTATTAAACGTTGCTGTACTTTGTGTATTATGTCAAAATGTTTTCAAACGTCGCAAAAAACATTACCACAACGTTTTATCGAAGGTTCTATTCCGGTTTTAAGACTTTTTTTTTTTTTTTGGTTTTCTGTGTGCCGTTGCAAAACGTTAGAACAACGTTTTATCAACGTTTATATTTTGTTCTTGGGTCATTCCGTATCAACTCAACACAGCGACCTGACTTGACCATCTCAGATTTTAATGAAATTCGGTACATAGGTGGCCTCTATATAGATTAAGAAAAATACCAAATTTCATCGTCATATATCAACCGGTTTTGAAAATACAGCTATATAAAATATTAAAAACGCCCCAAAATCGGAAGATTGATAGGTTTTTAAATTGTGATTGCAGCTCCCTAATTAAGATAGAGAGATGGGAAAGGTATCTTTTTGTAGTATTGTTTATGCTCTTTTATTTGATGTACACCACCATAGGGGTTAATATTAAAAAAATTCAAATTTTAAAATTCAGATTTAAATTTTGAATTTTTCAAAATGTGACGCTCCAAAAAATTCGAATTTTTTTAAAACAATCTTTATATGTTTGGCATTTGATTACGTGAGTTGTAACTTGGGATGATACTGGGTGTACTTAAAAAGTTATATTCAAATTTAGCCTAACACAAGAGTTTAATGAAAAGAAAACAAAAAAAAAAAACAACAACATGTAAACTGAAAATAAATTTGGGCTAAATCTTTAAAAAGTTTCATTAATAACAATAGATATAGCATTTTTGTTATTTAAAACCTTTTATTTAAACAATGTTTTATTTTTAATTGATTTGTTTAAAATCTGAGACTACATGGGCTTAAAAATTTTATTAATTTCATTATTCAGAATTTGTAATAATTCACAATACAATATAAAAAAATAAGACTGTGCAGTTGTACTGTAGGCTACATTTTGTTTTGGACAAAACTCTGCATGTTCTGACTTGAAAAACTGATTCTGTTGTTTAGATCATTGGTAACAAGACCCAACAAGCAGCAACTTGCATTCCTATCTTGCAGACCTCAGTCTGCTTTAGGTTTTGATGGTGATCAGATGTGTTTCTCAGTCTGCTTTAGGTTTTGATGGTGATCATATGTGTTTCTTGCAGCGAAAGTGATATGTGTTTGAAAACTTTTGTGGTTGAAAACTTTAAATTGAATAAAGTATATCCTTTTCAGTTTTGAAACTAGACTTTTATAAATTGAAGCTGTGCATGATTTTTTTAGGAAAAATAAAAAGAACAGGTAATGGGAGGCAGTTATTTTACTATTTGAGTTTTATATTTTATGCACAAATAATCAACAATGGAAAGTACAAGATATGCAGTAATATAATGTTTCAATCCATATAGAAATGTGACAGACTGGATGTTGGAAAATTTTGATGACTTATCAAAGGAGACTAAAATTTGTGATTCTTGCAGAAAGCAGCTGAAAACTTTAATAATTAGTCAAGAAGCAAATGAAACCTGTGCTGATGAGAAAATGGACGCAAATTTTGCATCTACGTCAGAAGTAATTGAAACACTGAATACTTCGCTCCATGAATTGGGTGAATCAGCTGTCAATAAGAAAAAGCTAAAATCTAAATGTTATGCTTCAACCAAAATTCAAAAAAATCAGTTCGGCTATGAAACGGAAGCTTTTTACAAATATTCAAGAATCATCTGGTGACGAGAATGAAATTCTTGATGACTCTCTTATGGACAATCTTAAAAGTAATTTTTCTAACTGCACTAGAGATAAACAGTTGATGATTTTGACTTGCTTACCAGAGTCATGGAGTGTTAGGAAAATCATGCAAGAATTCAATGCTCCTAATTATATGGTAAGACAATAAAAAAAAATTCTGAAGGAGAAAGGAATTTTGGAAAGCCTTAATAGAAAACCAGGTAAGAGTCTCTCTTCTGAAGTAGTTGAAGTAGTACGATCGTTTTACCAAAGTGATGAAATTAGTCGGGTTTTACCTGGAATGAAAGATTGTGTTTCTGTTAGGACTGAAAACGGAGATAAAGTTAAATTGTCAAAGAGGCTGATTTTATGTAATTTGACAGAAACTTATGGGTCATTCAAAGATAAATTTGCAGGCACAAAAGTCAGTTTTTCCAAATTCACAGAGCTCAGACAAAAAACAAACAAACTGTGTCCTGGTAGGGTCTAGTGGTACTCATACGGTATGTGTATGCACCACACACCAAAATGTAAAACTGATGATGGAAAATGCAAGAATTGGTTCACTAACGAATGGACAATTATCTTCCTACAAACATTGTCTTGCAAGAGTATTGTGCAACCCTGCTTCCATAGATTGTCATTTGGGGAAGTGTCCCACCTGTCCTGGGAACACGGTTTTGAGGAGAACTTGGTTTAAAAACTAACTTTTCTCCAATGGATTGCAGTTGATGGATGCAACTTGGAGACATTAGAAAAATCAACTTAAGATTTTATTGATTTGTTTTGCGAAAAACTGTCTGCTTTGGTCAGACATGACTTCATTGCTAAGCAGCACAGCTCTTTTATGAATAGTACTAAGGAAAACCTCCAAGACTCAGAATTTCTCGTCATTTGTGATTTTGCTGAAAATTATAGTTTTCTTCTTCAAGATGAAGCCCAGAGCTATCACTGGACCAGTGGGCAAGCCACAGTCCACCCATTTGTCATCTATTACAAAACAGAAAAGACTGAACATGCAAGTTTTGTAGTAATTTCTGAATGTTTAGAGCACAACACAATTGCACTGTACTGCTTCCAAAAACAAAAACTTAACTTCTTGAAAAGTAAGTTTGGTGACAACAGCGTCAAAAAAATGTACTATTTCTCTGACGGGTCTGCAGCCCAGTGCAAATATCGGAATTTTTTTCACAAACTTTTATGTTTCCATCAAGATTACTTCAACATTGATGCTGAATGACATTTTTCAGCAACAGCACACGGGAAGGAGTCATGTGATGGCGTTGGTGGAACGGTGAAAAGGTTAGCTGCCCGAGCCAGCTTACAACGCCTTTATGAGAATCAAATTAAAACACCATTTCAGTTGTACGAATGGGCAATTCAGAACATTTTTGTGGCAAACTTTGCATATGTAAGTCAAGACGAATACATAGAAACAGACCAATTTTTGGAAAATCACCTAAACAAGTCTCTAACAATACAAGGTACCCAGAAACTTCATGCTTTTATTCCTATCCCATTGAGTAATTCAAAAATAAAAGTGAAGATGTTATCAGAATCAAATGAGTCAGCTATTGAAAAAGTATCAGCATTACAAGACAGACTGCAAATAACAGAAATTAGTGGTTACATAACCATAATCTATGAAAACAACTGGTGGGTAGTGTATGTTCTACCAAAAGAAGAGAGTGAGAATGAAGTTAAGGTCTCATTTTTACATCCAGCTGGTCCATCTACATCCTTTTCCTACCCTATGGCTTCCTGTAAGTTACGTCTTGTGTAAAGTAAATCCTTTGACTCCGACAGGAAGACTCTACAATCTCTCTGAAACAGAAATACACCAAACTACTGAAGCTTTTAAAGACTATATCAAGGATCTACAGGTGTGATTTCACTTCAAAACAATGACGCAACTTTTTTTTAAAATTTTAGGAGATTCTGCTTTAAGTGATGATCTAAGTTTAAGATTAGGAATATAATTTGCATAAATGTAAACAATTCAATGCCATATGTTATTATTATTTTGATGTGTTTCTTGAGCAGTAATTAATTACTTTTTAAAGTCTGTTTATTTTGTTTGTATTGTATTGTGAATTATTACAAATTCTGAATAATGAAAATAATAAAATTTTTAAACCCATGTAATCTCAGATTTTAAACAAATCAATTAAAAATAAAACATTGTTTAAATAAATAGTTTTAAATAACAAAAAATACTATATCTATTGTTATTAATGAAACTTTTTTGAGATTTAGCCCAAATTTATTTTCAGTTTACATGTTTTTTTCATTTTTTTCATTAAACTCTTGTGTTAGGATAAATTTGAATATAGATTTTTAAGTAAACCTATTATCATCCCAAGTTACAACTCACGTAATCCAACACCAAACATATAAAGACTGTTTTAAAAAAATTTCGAATTTTTTGGAGCGTCACATTTTGAAAAATTCAAAATTTAAATTTTTAAAAATTTTAACCCCTATGGTGTTTGTTGTACATCAAATAAAAGAGCATAAAAATACTACAAAAAGATACCTTTCGGGGTCCCATCTCTATCTTAATTAGGGGAGCTGCAATCACAATTTAAAAACATATCAATCTTCTGATTTTCGGGTGTTTTGGGACATTTTATATTGCTGTATTTTCGAAACCGGTGGATATATGACGATGAAATTTTGATATTTTTCTTAATCTATATAGAGGCCACCTATGTACCAAATTTCATTAAAATCTGAGATGGTGAGATAAAAAATGTCTTCGAATTGTGTTGAGTTGATACGGAATCACTCTTCAAATCTTTTACTTTGCATATTACGTTGAAAACAAACGTTTAAACAACGTTTCCATAACGTAGCAAAACCGTTTTAGCAATGTTTGTGCTCCGTAAGAGGGACGTACGGTAATGCTTATCTTAAAGCTGCCATGATAATCTGTTGTATACAGTCTTGTTACCTAGTCTACAAAAATTTGGGGGTAAATAAATGAAGTTCTTAGCTAACCTAAAAAATCATTTTCTTCATATCATAAAATATCATTTTCATCATATGAAGGCCCCTTCACAAAACTTTTCCTGTTCCTAATAGTTATTTTACTATCACTTATTTTGGTTGAAGCTTTATAAGGGATGACTTTGTTAGGAAAGTAATGTTATAAAAAAGAAAGCATTTCTATCACAGTTACTAGTGCAACACAATCTCTCGCCATTATACAGAGTGTCCGAGAATTATTAAACACATTACAAAATTATGTAAAAAAACAACAACTATGAGCATTGTCTGTTTTTCTATGTCACGTATTACTAACACTGTTTCTATATTTTTGTATTGCAGAATTGTTACTCCCAGAATCTGATAGATGGCGCTAGGTGTGGCCTGATGAGTAATGTATGAGAAATGCGCAATCAGTAGTCATGTCATTCATACAGCAGAAGGCGATATGTGTGTTATGGTTTGCGGAATTAAAGTTAAAAGACGGTACCGTTTAGAGTATGGTTGTAATCCTCCGTCAACAAATTCAACTAAGCGGTGAATGAAACAGTTTAAAGAAACTGGCAATGTGGAATATCGTGGAGGAGCCAGTAGGCCTAGCGTCAGAGGTGAGATGGTTGACCAAGCTATGAAAGTTTCCGACGAAGCCCCAGGAAATCCGTTCATAAAGCAAGCAGAGAACTGTGCATTCCAAAGTAGACAGTTCATAATATCTTGCACAAAAAATTAGTTTCATGCTTATAAAATTCAAATAGTGCAAAAGATGCATGTAAATAATCACACTCTGCAATACGATTTTGCTGTGGATATGCTGAATCAAGTGGAAAACGATAAAAACTTTCTCAGTACTGTAATTTTTAGTGATTAATCCACATTTCATGTATCAGGTATTGTTTCACTTCGTAAACTACGTTTTGTTTGGATATGGGGCAGTGAACCGCCTCATGCTGCTATTGAACTGGAACGTGATTCTCCAAAAGTTAATGTGTGGTGCGCCCTATAAAAAAGAGAAGTGATTGGCCCTTTCTTCTGTGAAAAAACATCAATGGTGACATTTACGATGAAAATTTTCAAGTTTTCGGATATTATCTGACTTATCATCCTTGTCACATTTACGCCAAAAATCGGATTGTCATCTTCAATACTTGGATATGTTAGAAAATTTCCCTATACCCCAGATCCAAAAGATATGACGTCGTTTTCCAACAAGATTGCACGCCTTCGCATTGGTCAATGTGTGTACATAAGTGCCTAAATGAGCATTTCCCCAACAGATGGATTGGGTGTGGTGGTCCCATTCTGTAGCTCCTCGCTCCCCAGATCTAACTCCATTGGATTATTTCATGTGGGGTTATGTGAAGGATCGTGCCTATCAGACGCATTGTACTGATTTGCAGGAACTGAAGCAGCGTATCACAGCTGCTATTAATTCCATAACTCCTCAGATGCTTGCCAATACATGGCATGAAATCGAGTATCACCTGGACGTACTACGAGCAACCAAGGGATCTCACATCGAAATTTATTAACTTGTGTAGTTACATTGTAAGTTAGTACAGTCAGTTTCTTTCTATCTGTTTAATGTTTTGTTTCACATAATTTTGTACTGTGTCCAATAATTTTCGGACACTCTGTATATTTATTGTTCACAAGGTATACGACTTCGCAAATTATGTTTTGACTCAAGTCCATTTCACTGGCTTCGTCGTGGCTGTTGCAATTTTCTTCAAAATTCAGTTGCTCATATTTAACTGAACATAAAGTAGACATTTTAATACCACTAACATCTAAGTTATTGCAACATAAAACTGAGTCAGTTGTGTTGTCATTTACAAGTTTTTAGGGCACATCTAAAATTTAGCTGATAGATTATTAAAAATGTGAGGTGAAATAATGCTGGGAGATAAATCAAGTAGTACTTTCACAGCTTTGTTTTTAATCTTTTAGGTGTAGCTAAAGGCTATCTGTGTTTCTGCTGCAGATCTGTGTATTTATATCTCAGTTTACGTTTCTTTATCATTTTTTCTGTATTTTTACAGAGGAGCCTTTTATTTTGGTATGTTAGTTGCTTTGTATTTTTTCAACCCATGTGTATTTGGTTCTTAATCTTTTTTTCACTAGTTTGCGAATTTAGACTTAATTTTTGGTTATAATTGTCTTAGTATTTGAGGAAGTTTGTTTAGTGTAATGTCCCTAGTTTATATCTTGTGCTTAGAAATTGCAATTTTTAGTTTCCGCTTGAGGGTCCTATTGTGTAACAGTACGTAGCATATAAATAATTGTAAGAATGAATTGATTATGCATGTTGAAACTCCTTTTTAAAGAATTTGTATGCAAATAAGATTTGAAAACAGCCTCCCAATCTAGTTTGTTCTGTCTTGGGTTAAATTCTGTTGCTACTCATACATGTATACTCATTTCAAGAGTAACCCTTTGCATTGTTTGGCCAACCAGAAAAAAAAATATTTTCTTCTATTGGTTGTTCATTAATGCCATTTGCTGTTGTACTCTGACAATGTGCTGTGCTCTTCTCTCTATTTCTGTACATAACATTAACTTCAAGTTCCTAAAATGTATAAGTTCTTTTTCTGTTTCAATTCATAGGTGGTCACAAAAAGTTATAATGAAACAAATGAACAATTCATGCATTAATTTCATTATTTTCATAGGCTTCAAACACAATTCATGTATTCTGAATCATAAGAGAATATATATATATATATATATATATATATATATACTTAAGAGCAAAACTGAAGACTAAGGAAACAATTTTAGAATTTAAAACGAAGGGTGCAAAATAACCTGAAAATCAAAACGCGCAACGCAGCAGTTTTGAAAATTCAGAATACACATTCTATAAAGAAGATACCTAAGCAAAAAAATACATATATAATTTTGACTCACACCTAATACAACATAGAAAAGGTTATGTATCTACCTGTGTGAGTAAAAGGAGAAAAGATAAAAAAAATAAAACAACTGAATGTAGAAGGTGTCGAGAATACTGAGCCTTGGCTTTATCAAGGACCAGCAAAAACTCTGCATTTTCTCACTTCCACAAAGACCTAGTTGGAAATGGGTTTCTGCAAGGCCATAGATGCAAGTAACATTCCCACCTAAAATAGTTAAAAAATATATATATATAAGTCATGTCCTCCGTAGAGTAGCATGACCTAGCACTAGTTAACAATTTCGCTTGCATCCATTAACCTTCATGGCCCGACCCATGCTCTTCATCTGTTACTATTAAACAGAGAGAAGAAGATTAAAGAGAACTCAAGCTGTGAGAGTGACATAATAAATGGAAATGATTTTCAGCTATAACGAAATTCCAAGTTCGTTTGAGAGAGAATTTAAACCTGAAAAATAATGCAAAGGAATCCAAATTTTACATTGCAATTAAAAAAAAAGGAAATGTTAATTTATACCGAACAGATTTTTGAAAGAAAACTTGAGTCTAAAACCCCCTACTCTACAACTTATGACAGCACGAAAACGAGAATAAGTTAAAGATAAATATTAACTAAAGAAAACTTTGTGAAAGTTATATACCTTAAACAGTTAGTTGCAATATGTACAAAGTATTTAGCAGTGCTTTAAGTGCATAATTAATTAGTTATTAAGAACTTAACTACTTTGAAAAAACAGCGCATAGACAGCGCATAGAAAAGGAACAGGCTTAGCCTTCTTCTGTTCCTAGGTACCTCAAAAGACGCTCAAAGTTACAAAGAAAAGTAAGAGTTAAAACCTGCAAAAATGTTAACAGACAAACCAATGCTTAAAAGCTGAAAAGCTAAAAAACGACAGAGAAAAGGTACATAAAGTACAAACATTGAACTTATAAAACCTAGAACCCAAAAACAAGGAAGAGAGCTTACCTCTTGTGTAACAAAACTTTTCTCCACACAAGAGGAGAACATGGCTGACCCCTTCTGCCACTCCCTAGACGCTGGGGGCAGTGAGGGTGGGGCTGATGGCCTCCTCATACAGCAAGAAAACAACGCGCGGAGATTTTAACCAGAGAAAAAAATATATAAACTTAAGACTGTGGATCTGTATGATCAGAATGAGCAGAATTAACTCTCCAGAATACATGAGAAATATTATGAAATACACGAGCAGTTTATTTAATAATCTTTGCATGTATTAAATCACCTTAGTGAGCTTCTATAGATTAATCAGAATCTTATTAATTTTAATGTTGGTTTTACTATTTTTAGTATAGCTATCCTAGTGATGAATAACTAGTTTTCTTTTTTATTTGTTTTTATTTTCTTTTATAAACAGATTTTTAAGCTTTTTTGTGATTTTGTTTATATTATTTAATTTTTTGTTTTAATAGGACCGTCATATCCATAGCACTAAGGTTCCTTTAGGTAGTTAATAGGCATCCTCTAGCCAACTTCCTTACGGCTTTGATTGGTCAGAATCATATTATTAACTGTGTAGAAAATTAAAGCAGATCTGCCAACCTTACTCTATTATTCAGAATAATTTTTCTTAAAGTTCTTTTGATGAAAGAAGAAGGAATTTCGTTCTCTAGAAAACTTTCTAATAGTATATTAATGTGGTAATTGAAATCCAAATTGTTGCTGCAAATTCTTGAAATTCTTAGGACCTGAGAAATTAGTACATTCTCAATTACTTTGGTTGAAATGTTATTATTCCAGTGTAGATATTTAATTACTTTGAAAGGAAAATTAACTCTTTTATCAAAGAGGCTAATAGATGGGTTACCTCTGTTGAGCTTAATGCTTAAGTCTAGGAACTCAAGTTCCTGATTACTGTGGTTTGTTTTACATAAGTTAAGAGAGCTAGGATAGATATTATCAAAATCACTCTCTATAACTTCTGAATTATTGATACACAGCAGATCATCAATATATCTAAAAGTGTAAAGGTAGTTATCTGAGCAGGTGGGGTGATTTTTAATGAATTTATATTCCTTAAAGAACAGGAATAGATTAGCGATATTTGTGGACATTGATGTTCCCATTGGAATACCGTTCACTTGCTTATAGAGAGTATTATTATATAAGATATGGTTATTTTTTATGCAGCAATTGAGATAAGAGTTCCAAGTTCCTACATCAACAAATTGGTTAAGTTTAAATTCTGCATACAGCTCCTTAAATGTAGTGATTATATCTGATAGAGGCAGATTAGTATATAGGTTTTCAAAATCATAACTATTAATATCTAGGGGACAAACTTTGAGTATAGTAGAAATTACTTCTGCATTATTATTAATTATCCAAAAATCTCTGTACATCAAGTTAGAACAGTTTCTAATGTGTTTCAAAACCTTCTTTAAGACATCTTCAAAAGCAAGATCTATTTTCTTTTTATGACTCCTTACTCCACTAGCTATGAACCTGAACTTCACAGGATCCTTATGAAACTTAACCGTTGCAAAAAGAAATGGAAATTCAGGCCCATATCTTCTAGTTTGTGGAATTTTAAGTTTCTTGAAGAATGCCTTAAACCGATTTTTCTAACTGCTTGGTAGAATAACTTACGGGCTCGTATGTTACTCTATTATTGAGTTCCATAGTTAACAATTCAAAATAGAACTTCTTACAGATAATTGCAAAATTATTGCTAGCTTTATCCGTAGTGGTAAAAATAAATTGGTCTTGTAGTTTGGAGAGTGACCTTTTAGCTTCTCCAGAGAAAAAGAGATTTCTGTCGAAACAAAAGTCCAGACCTGCCAACTCACCGGTGAAGCTATTGATTATATTATATTTCCATTCTGCGAAGGCCTCAATAGGCTGATTGTACGTCAAACTGGTTTTTACGATGTACTTATTTACATCTTGAGTGAAGCTCTCAAGAATCCTTTCTTTGGAAATTGTGAAGGAAGGTCTGAATTTAGAGCCATACTCTAATAAATTCCTAAGCTTTTCATTTTCAACATAACTCAAGTTTCCGGTGATAATATGGTTGTAATTCTTATCATAGTGAACTGTTTCTTTATGTTCATCACAAGAACAAGAAGTAATTACAGGAATGTAGCTCGAAGAGTTAAGTTTGTAGTTTTTAACTATTGACCCTAAGGTCTTAACATATTTAAAACTTACAATAGACTGGTGCCTGTGGATGGGAAAAAAATTGCATTATTGTAGAACAGCTTCCTTACATTGAGATTATCGTAGGCTTTATTGAGGAACCTGATGGTAACAAAATTACTGGAAAATTCTTTAAGAGAAATTTTACCTTTAAGAATATGTTTAAGAATGTCCAGAACCAAAGCAAAAACATGCTTATCAACATGGTCAGCAGTTTCATTCCAGAATTTGAAAAAACATTTAAGGACAGAGTGCTTGAAGGACTTGAGAATTTTGTAAGTATTTTTAACAAAATTAGTGCCAGTTTTAAAGCTTTCCAGAGTTTTTAGCAAGTTAGCAAAATCAACTTTGCTTGATGTGCGAAATAACCTCTGTCCTCTATTACCTCTAGAGCAGCTCTTATTATCAACAAGAAAGAAGAGTTCACGAATTGAAAATTTATGCTGATTATGCTTATTGTCAGATAGAGTGGAATTAAGGCCATAGGGATAAAGAGACTGATGCTGCAAAATTTCAAGGGATTCAGTTTCTAGCCGAGCATAGAGGTCAGGAATAATATGTAGTACCTCTATTTTCACTTTGTCAAAACCATGAGTATGGAAATGCTCTAATTCAAAGGTGGAGTACTGGTTGGCGTTTGTGGAGGGGTTCACTCCTGAATTAGAGAACTTGTTTACTAGAGACCTGTGACCATTAATCCTAAGATGAAGAGGATTTTTACTTTGGCCAATATAGCTAAGGTTGCAGACAGTACAGGTGAGCTTATAGATGGTATTGTAGGCTTTGCAAAACTTGTTGGAGCAATTATCCTCAACAGAAGAATACAGGTTAGGATCTGCAGATTTACATGTCAAACAACGTTTGTCATTTCATAACTTTAGATTACCTTTGCCAGCGAGTTCATACACTATGGGAAAGGGTGCTAGCCTAACCGAGCGGGAGGACTTAAAATATCTGAGCTGACCTCCAATCCTTTCATCGTCCTTAGAACACCACTTGGGCCAAAACATACAATTTCTGAGCAAACCAACTAGGAAAAACTTTTTAGAAATAAGCAGTCCAAGAAAAGACAAAACTCGAGTATAAACTACACTCCAATAAGCTGCATCCAAAACATACTAAAAAGAAAAATTAGAAAATGAAAAAAAACCTCAAGTGAAAAAAATAGTAATAAAAAAAAAAAAAAAAAAAAATAAAAATAATAATAAAACATTTCAACTAGAATTTGCGCATGAGCTGCTAAATAATAAATTGAAATTAGTTACTTAAGAGCAAAACTGAAGACTAAGGAAACAATTTTAGAATTTAAAACGAAGGGTGCAAAATAACCTGAAAATCAAAACGCGCAACGCAGCAGTTTTGAAAATTCAGAATACACATTCTATAAAGAAGATACCTAAGCAAAAAAATACATATATAATTTTGACTCACACCTAATACAACATAGAAAAGGTTATGTATCTACCTGTGTGAGTAAAAGGAGAAAAGATAAAAAAAATAAAACAACTGAATGTAGAAGGTGTCGAGAATACTGAGCCTTGGCTTTATCAAGGACCAGCAAAAACTCTGCATTTTCTCACTTCCACAAAGACCTAGTTGGAAATGGGTTTCTGCAAGGCCATAGATGCAAGTAACATTCCCACCTAAAATAGTTAAAAAATATATATATATAAGTCATGTCCTCCGTAGAGTAGCATGACCTAGCACTAGTTAACAATTTCGCTTGCATCCATTAACCTTCATGGCCCGACCCATGCTCTTCATCTGTTACTATTAAACAGAGAGAAGAAGATTAAAGAGAACTCAAGCTGTGAGAGTGACATAATAAATGGAAATGATTTTCAGCTATAACGAAATTCCAAGTTCGTTTGAGAGAGAATTTAAACCTGAAAAATAATGCAAAGGAATCCAAATTTTACATTGCAATTAAAAAAAGGAAATGTTAATTTATACCGAACAGATTTTTGAAAGAAAACTTGAGTCTAAAACCCCCTACTCTACAACTTATGACAGCACGAAAACGAGAATAAGTTAAAGATAAATATTAACTAAAGAAAACTTTGTGAAAGTTATATACCTTAAACAGTTAGTTGCAATATGTACAAAGTTTTTGCTGGTCCTTGATAAAGCCAAGGCTCAGTATTCTCGACACCTTCTACATTCAGTTGTTTTATTTTTTTATCTTTTCTCCTTTTACTCACACAGGTAGATACATAACCTTTTCTATGTTGTATTAGGTGTGAGTCAAAATTATATATGTATTTTTTTGCTTAGGTATCTTCTTTATAGAATATATATATATATATATATATTCTATGAAGATACCTAAGCAAAAAAATACATATATAATTTTGACTCACACCTAGTACAACATAGAAAAGGTTATGTATCTACCTGTGTGAGTAAAAGGAGAAAAGAAAAAAAAAGAAAATAAAACAACTGAATGTAGAAGGTGTCGAGAATACTGAGCCTTGGCTTTATCAAGGACCAGCAAAAACTCTGCATTTTCTCACTTCCACAAAGACCTAGTTGGAAATGGGTTTCTGCAAGGCCATAGATGCAAGTAACATTCCCACCTAAAATAGTTTAAAAAATATATATATAAGTCATGTCCTCCGTAGAGTAGCATGACCTAGCACTAGTTAACAATTTCGCTTGCATCCATTAACCTTCATGGCCCGACCCATGCTCTTCATCTGTTACTATTAAACAGAGAGAAGAAGATTAAAGAGAACTCAAGCTGTGAGAGTGACATAATAAATAGAAATGATTTTCAGCTATAACGAAATTCCAAGTTCATTTGAGAGAGAATTTAAACCTGAAAAACAAATTTTAAATTCTAAAATTTTTTCCTTAGTCTTCAGTTTTGCTCTTAAGTATATATATATATATATATATATATATATATATAGTACTCACAAAAAGTTTGGGGTATTATGGTTTCAAAGGGGAAACGTGGTGATATACATATTTAGTGACTACAGGAGATAGGTTATCAGCATAAATTAGCATCATGATGACACATCATGGGGTGTGTGTGTGCAAGCTCCGATAAAAGTAGCTTCCGAGAAGTGGAAAACAGGTCGTCTCACTGCTTGGACTACAAGTTTGCTGAATGCATTTCCTTCAGAGTAGGATTAACTTGAAAAGATGTCCAGACGAGGTTTAAATATTGACATCAGAAATAGGGCTGTTGACATGTTGCATGCAGGTGTACGGCAGATTGATGCAGTTGCTGCTTTAGGAGTTTTGCAAGCCAGCTACACACAAAATTTCTACCGAATGGAAATGCTGCAGATCAAGCAGGGTTTTTACCCCCCCCCTCAATAAACATGTGTGCGTATGCGCGGGGGTTACTTAAAAAAAAACAAAAAAAAAACACCCACTGCAAACGGTTATTATTATTTTTTTTTTCAAAGAAACACATGATTTCTTTTCTGGTTAATTCTCTTGTATGGTATGTTTTTGCTCCAAGTAATTCCCAAATATATTTCATGACTACAATACTTGTGCTGTTGAGACAGAATAAATAAGCAATGTTTATTCACAATTAAATATTTTATTTTAAGATTTTAAATCTACTGTAGTTTCACTGAGCATTTGGCTTGGCTTCATTAGGACAAATGGAGCGCAAACGTTCAAATCATCATGACATCATCAGCATTCTGACAGTCACTGCTTTTGGTTTGGCAAGTTGTTTCCACGTGGTTGAAAGAAATCTAGTAGATGTCATGTCGTTGACAAGCATGAGCAGTTGCACTATATGTGGAAAGCTTCTAATATATTAAGCTTGATAGTCAAATCAGGTTTATCAATAAGCGTAGCATTTAAAAAAAAAAAAAAATCTGGTTATTTTTATGACAATGTTGGGCTATAGACGACTTCTTCAGTTCCATACGTAAGTCATGTGTTCCTTCACATGAAAACTTAAAAGCCCTATGGATCTGTCCTATAAATGAAAGTCCACATTCACAAGCGATCTGATAAATTCCCCAGGAATTTATGTCTTCAACGTAGTCTTTTGATCCATAAAAATTTGCCTTGTTTATAGATTTCAAAATAACTTTGAAATTTAAACATTTGAAAGTTCCTAAATTTCTGGACAGCTTTGTCTACAACAAAAGGACAATCTATATCCTGTGTGTGCCGTAATTTCTTTAAAAAAAAAAAAATCAAGCTTTTTTTTTTTTTTTTTTTTTTTTTTGTGTGTTTACTGACCATGGTGAGCAACTCAATGGGCTATAAGCAGTCGCCTGTCCCTAATTTAGGGTCACTGGTTCCAGGGAAGGAAGAGACCCAGTGCCGTAAGACAAACACAACAACCATGCCTCACCGGGATTCGAATCCAACCCACTTGGTAGAACCGAACAGTCATAAGCCAGTGCTTAGGCCACTGCGCCAGCAAAAATCTAGCTTTTTCTGCAAGGAATCCTCTGTAACGCATAGATGTACTGCACGATATACTTGGGTAGGAAACACCAATTTGTTTCCATGACTTTTCTTTATGACTTGTCAACAACATGACACCTACTCGATTTCTTTCAATTGCATGGAGACAATTCACCAAAATCCATGATCGTCAACTACCTGATGATGTCACATCTGAATGTTTATGCTCCTTTTGTCCTGATGAAGCCGAGCTAAAGGCTCAACAAAACTATAGATCTTAAAATAAATTATTTAATTGTGAATAAATGTTGCTCATTTATTCTATAATTTCACACATGGTTTAATCCTTTAATTCCACTAATATTATATTTACCAACTTGATGAAGTCACCAAGTTGGTTTACTTTCACAGGGTGATCCAGTTGTACTCTACAGAAAGATCTACTGGGAGGAGGGGAAATACTGATCTGAGGGATATAAGCTCAAGTTTTAAAGCTACAGGAGGTTGTACTTAATTTACACTCACCTGTGTTTTGCATAACGTCCCTAACTTTCCTAACTAGAGCCATGAATAACCAAACCTGAGTAAAATTAAAAAAAAAAATCATTTATGCAATTTCTTTATATAATTCAACTGTTTTGAACGCCCTATTATTTCTTAATGTAAATCACACTCAAAAGTTTGCCCTAATTAGTGCTGAAAACTTTTTAAATTATACTCATAAAATTATATTATGATATACCCCCAAATTTTAATTTATCTTTATATATATTAAGAATCAAGTAAGAAGAAACAAAAAGGGAAGTAAACACTGAAAAACAAGTTACTAGTAAAGTGAAAAGCCAAAATGAGCACAAGCTGCAGTTACAATTAACTGGAATGAAAATTAAAAAAAAAAGGAAGAGAAAAAAAGCTAAACCACTGATGAAACCTATTGAAAGTGCTGCCATCATGGCATTCAACTTTTTCTGTTTTTGTTCTTTTTCCCCGACAGCCAGAAAGACTCCTTTGATTCCGCCCCCCCCCCCTCCTTTGATCTTTTTTTTTTGCAGTATGGACCCAAACACAGCAAATAGCTCTAATCTCAACTTAGCATGTGCAGTAGATATGTCACTAACTCACTATTATATGCTATGCTACAAATAAATAGTCCAATATCATAATGATAATTTTACTCACAAAGTGACGGAATCATACATAGTTGTTTGCATTATTTACATGAAACGTTCATGTTTGGCTTTACTTTGCAAAAACCTCTTCTTTGCTTCAGAAATTTTTTTGTGCAATATAGTTTTCAATAGAAATGATGGATAAAGCTGATAGCTGTTCCTGCATGGTTGTAGATCTCAAATAAGTCTTTATCAGCTTTAATTTATTAAAGCTTCTTTTCCCGCTTCCTACAGACAGGAATTGCAATATTTGAAAGCAAATCGTACTGTTGGGATAACAATGAACCACATCATACTGGAATATGAAGTTTAGAGCTTCTATTGTAGTAGCTGAGCTGCATTTGCTCATAAGTGCTTGCAAATGTCTCAGCTCTTCAAGCAGTTGCTCCCCATCGATATCTTTTTCTTCACTGTCAGCATCCTTAAGGAATTTTTCTAACCGAATACACTTTTCTTTTAAAGAATCCCTGTCAGGCAATTTCTTCAAATTATAAAGGAAACCCGAAGCGTTGGAAAGTTTTTGCAACTGAGTAAATCTTTCCTGAATGGCAAACAATGCACTATCAATGAGTGGATAGAAAACCATTGATTTATATATGGTTTGCAATCTGTAGGAGCTTTGTTGCAGTTTTTATAGTAAAAAGTGTTTTTTTCCGCTTTACCCTAGGCTGTGGGAATTTGGGATTTATTTCCAAGATGTACATAACAATAAGGCTTGTCACTCAAGCCTTATTGTTATATGCTGAGTAGCCACTTTAATATGACCACCCCCTCAATACTTCGTTGGGCCACCCTTTGCCTTTAATACTGCGTCGATGTAGATTCTTCGTGGCATGGACTCCACGAGATGTTGATAGGTGGTTTCTGGAATCTAAGACCATGCTTGATGAATAGCACTTTCCAGGAGTGTGAAATTGCAGGGTTGTGGATCCAGCTGTTTGATGGCTCGTTCAACTTCATCCCACAAATTCTCAATGGAGTTGAGATCTGGAGATTGTGGGGGCCAGCTAAGCAAAGTAAACTCACTGGCATGTTCCTGAAACTAATCCTGTACAATATGAGCACTATGGTAAGACGCATCATCTTGTTGAAAGTAGCCATCGCCATTGGGATAAACCATCCACATGACAGGATGTACTTGGTCTGCAACGATGTTTAGATATGATGTGCCAGTCAGACATTGATCAACACAAATTAAAGGGCCCAAATCATGCCAGAAAAACATTCCCCAAACCATAACGTTGCCTCCACCAGCTTGAAGGGTTGTAGCAATGCATTTGGGGTCCATGCTTTCGTGCTGTTTCCGCCAAATTCTCACTCTGCCATCGGCATGGTGCCGCTGAAAACGTGATTCATCGGAAAACATAATTTTTTTCCAATTATCGACTGTCCAATCCTTATGCTCCTGTGCGAAGTGGAGACGTTTTCTCTTGTTAACTGCAGACAGCAAAGGTGTTCGAACAGGCCTCCTTCTGCCATATCCCATCCGTGCAGTGTACGGCGAACAGTGCATGCACAGATCATTTGAGGGATCCTTGATTAAGATGGTCTTTAATTGCTGCACTGTTGCCTATTACCAGTCTGGACACTCTCCGTTCCGCCCGAGCAGTCACTAGTCGATGGCGACCACATGTTGCACGTAGAGACCCAGTTTTTTGGCTGACAGTCCAGTCTTTAAACACTTTGACAACAGTGGCTCTGGAACATTTCACGAATGCGGCGGTTTCAGTGATACTCGCTCCATGGCTCCGAGCTCTTACAATCATCCCACGTTGAAAGTCCGTCAAATTACATTTTTTTCCCATCTCGTCACCCAAAAATCACTTCTACTACTGTCGCAAGCACTAAGTTTTCCCTTTTTATACTAGCCTCGCCCTCTAGCGGCAACAGCGTGCAGCCATAGCTCATTTGCTTAAAACTGTCAGGTAGTCATAATAAAGTGGCCACTCAGTGTATATAAAAATGTCAACAAACATCAGGAACACGAAAAAAAAAAAAAATTCCTGAAAACCCAAATGTGTAAAAGCAGTAGAGAAGAATTCTCAGGAAAAAAACACACAAGAATTGAAAATGCTTCTTCTTGTTGTTGGTGGTATATATATAGGAACTCTGCACGTGCCAGAGAAACAACAAAGGAGTATTCAGCTTTCATTTTTGTGGCAAATACAGACTAGCTCATAAAAGAAAAAAATAATAAAAGTTAGCGGATAATTTTACTATGTAAGAAAATTTATTAAATCCATGGACTAATTTGGCATCCCTTCCATTTGGTGGCTGCCTACCTGGCCGGTAAATATGTATATTAGCGTCATAAATTATTTCGTCGGAAAAATGTTAGTACCTAGAAAAAGTGTGATGTAAAGATTTTAGAGTATGGAAATTAATGGCAAATGGTGCAGAAATTTCATATTTTAAATGTGTTTTAAAGATTTTCTATCGTAATATTGAACTGTGAGTGTGATGCTGTGAAGAGACGCTGTGGTAGGCCTAACGCATCGCCAGAGGTGCATAAAAATAAAATGTGACTGCGTACACAACCATTGAAACAGAATACTTGCTGCAAACCCGCAAATCACGATAACAATGGAACGAGATAATTTAAAGAAAAATTAATATAACAGTAAATAATTATTAGAACATTACAGATTCCAGAGAGGACAAAAGGACATTACGACTGAATCCGCAAAAATGTGTGTAAAATGGACCTTAAGGCCAAAACTTAAAAATTTTTGGACTATGAACCTCATAAAAACAAGAGACTAATCAAAATAACTCTCTATCGGAAGATGTAAAAAATAGTTGAACATTCTCATGTTAAGATAGAATTAAATATATTAATCTTAGCAAAGCCTTAAGTGTTTTAATTGCTGTAATAACATTTTTATTTTTTTAATCTACAAGCAAAAATTATCTGCAAAATCTGCTAATAATTTGCAAACTATCCACGTATGGCGTACGCGTGTACTTCTATATTGTGCGACTCTGCGCATCGCTACAGCGACAATGTGAAGCTTTGCTTCATTGAAAGGAAGATTCGCTGCAGCGTTTAATTCACGCGTGGACGACTACAAGTCCAAGCGCGTATTTTGTTGCCACGAGGGCGAGCCGTGTTATACTCATACGCTACACAATATAGTTCGTTCATGTTTTGTCATTGTTTTTAAAGCGATCTTGAGAAATTTTTCGTTCTTTTCGCAAACGATTCCTTGATTCAAAATAGAAAGTACTAACTTGCTTTTCTATGTTGTACAGGAAACTGGGGAACTATAACTTTCGGTTCTGGTTTGAACAGCTTCCATTCATAGCTGATTTGCTGTGTCACTGCACTTATGGTTCTTCTGTTAATAGCTTGTTTGAGGTCAGTTTCTATCTTACTCATAGTATCTTTTGCAAATCGAAGAGGTTTTTTTCCAGTTTTTCCTGCCAACAACATACAGGATACAACAAAATAAAGGGTGGATGCTGTGGACCTATTTTCTGTAGCGTATCGCTACATTTATTGCTCTCCTGCCAACAACGTAACCTTTTTCTCTTGTACTCTTCCGCCCATCATTTTGGCACAGCAACAAACCTTCCTTTTAAAGGACCAAAGCTTCACATTCTTTGCCGGAGCAATACATTAGGCCTACCGCAGCTTCTCTTCACAGCGTCAGACTCACAGGTCAATATTACGAAAAAAATATATCTTTAAAACACATTTAAAATATGCAATTTTCGCACCATTTGACATTAATTTCCATACACTAAAATCTGTACATCGCACTTTTTCCAGGTACTAAAATTTTTCAACGAAATAATTTAGGACGCTAATCTACACATTTACCACCTGGCCTACCCCTTGGGCCGGCCCTGGCTGGAAAACCACAAGATCGAATCTTTACAGCTACCTCAGGTCTGACTTTAATACTACTAGGAAAATTTGGAAATCTATACAGCAACGTTTAGATAACTGCATTCCATACCCCAGTATACTGGCAGATCTCTGTAATGTGTTGACTAATATGGGACTAACTGCACCAGACACTCATCAATAATGTCACTGCAAGTATGCTTCGTAGGTGTCAAGACGTTCTTCGACACATAAGTAGTGTTACTGGATACTGAAATCCAGAGGTATGGACATTCTCTGAATATACATTTTTGTCTATATTGTGGTACTACTTGTTGTGTGCAGAAATTGCCTATTAAATTGTTTTTGTAAACACATTCTGGCGTTTATGTTACGTGGCTTCACTTCATGCAATATCCCTAACTTTTTGTGACCAGTATATATATATATATCATCATCATCATTGTCAACCATTATCAATCCACTGCTGGACGAAGGTCTCCCCAAGTTTCCTCCACAACGGTCTGTCTTGTGCCAGTCTCCTCCATGTCACCCCTGCATACTTTCGAATTTCATCCACCCATCTCCCATGTGGTCTTCTTCTGGGTCTTTTGCTGTCCCTTGGGATCCAATCTAAAATTTCGGCTGTCCATCGATGATCTGTCCTTCTGGCAGTATGTCCAGCCCATTGCCATTTCAGGGATTTAACTCTGATCATGATGTCTTCCACTCTTGTCATTTTTCGGATCCACGAGTTCCTCTTCTTATCTCTCCTGGTTACACCAAGTGTGCACCTCTCCATGCTACTTTGAGTTGTCTGCAGCCTTTGTATGTCTCTTTTAGTTAAGGTCCACGTCTCTGCACCATGCGTAAGCACTGGAAGGATGCATTGATCAAACACTTTTCTTTTAAGACATAATGGCATATTGCTCTTGAAAATTATGCTGTTTCTTCCAAAAGCTCTCCAGGCAAGTTTTGTACGCCGATTAATTTCTTCATCAATGTGACCCTGACTTGATATCTGCTGTTCAAGATAAACGTACGTGTCTGTTATCTCCAGCTTTTCTCCATCAATCGATAAATCTTCATTTCTTGTAAAAGCATTGAACATCACTTTTGTCTTCTGAAAGTTCATTTTTAATCCCACTTCTTTACTCTTGTCAGCAAGTTCCTGGATCATACTCTGCAGCTCTGATGGGGTAGTTGCAAAAATGACTACGTCATCAGCAAAACGAAGGTGGGTTAGATAATCTCCATTAATCTTTATCCCCTTGTTTTCCCAGCTCAGCGACTGAAAAACACCCTCCAATGTGGCATTAAAGAGCTTCGGAGATATGGTGTCACCTTGTCTCACTCCCTTTCCAATTTTTACGTGTGTTGTATTTTCAAACAGCCGAATCTTTGCACTTGCATTTTCATAGATGTTATTAATAATATTAATGTAGTCATCTTCAATACCGCAGGTTTTCAGAGCCATTGTAACTGCTGATGGTTTCACCGAATCAAAGGCTTTTTCATAATCGATAAAAGCCATGCACAATGGAAGTTCATATTCCCTCGCTCTTTCAATTAGTTCTCTCAGTACGTGGATATGATCTATTGTGCTGTAGCCACTCCTGAATCCAGCTTGTTCTCTCCGTTGAGCCATGTCCAGTGTTACCTTCAAGCGGTGTGAAAGAACTTTAGTGAAGATTTTATAAACTACTGATAGGAGGCTGATAGGTCTGTAGTTTCCGAGATCCTCAATGTCACCTTTCTTATGTAGCAGGATCATTGTAGCGGTGTTCCAATCCTCAGGAATCTTTCCTTCATTAAGGCATCGGGTGAAAATTTGTGCGAGTACTGTTTCGATTTCTCCACTTGCTTCTTGTATGATGTCTACAGTAATTCCATCTTCTCCTGGAGCTTTTCCCCGCTTCATGTTCTTGATTGCATGTGCAACTTCTGCTGGAAGGACTGGAGGAACTCTGGTACTGGTATCTTTCATGATGTCTGGAGTGCATGTATCATCCCTTTCATATAATTTGGAGTAGAAATCTTCCACTCTTGTCAAAATTTCGCCTCTATTTCTTGTTACAGAACCATCTTCTTTTCTCAGTGCCATAATCTGTTTTCTTCCCTTACTGAGATGTCCCTTTGCTATCTTTAGGCTTTGGTTGTTTTCAATTGCTTTCCTCACTAGTTCACAGTTGAATTTTCTTACGTCTTCAGTGATACTTTTTCTTACTGTCTTGCATAGCTCTATATATTCCACTTTGGAAGTCACATCTTCTTTAGTTGTCCTCATCTCTCTTCTTTTTTGCATCAACATTTTCGTTTTTCCTGATAATTTGTTTACATGCAACTTGTTCTTAGACTCAGCTAATTTTGTTGCTGTTTCCATAAGAGCTTTGGTTACTGTTCTGTTAACTTCAGAGATGTCCACTTCTTCCGATGTTAGGCCTTCTAAAGCAGAGAACCTGTTCTTCAGTTCCAACTTGAAGGTATTATGGTGTTTTTTAAGGTTGGTTATGTCAATAGATTTTGTTTGTCTTATGAGCTTGCCACGTTCAAGTTTAGTGTTGAGGTGCATCTTACATCTCACCAATCTATGGTCACTACCTGTGTTGAACTTGTTTAGCACACTGCAGTCTTCTATGACGAATTTTTTGTTACACATAATAAAATCAATTTCACTTGTCGTCCCATTTGGATGTCTCCATGTCCATTTCCTGTGTGGCTTTTTTCTTGAAGAAGGAGTTCAAGATGAAAAACCCTTCTGCCTCTGCAAACTCAACGAGAGTATTTCCACGCTGGTTTCTGTTGCCGTGACCGAATTTACCTACTGAAGTTTCATTCTGTTGCCGTTGCCCTATTTTTGCATTGAAATCTCCCATAATTATTTTCAAGTGCTGCTTACCTTTATTATTTAGATGACAAATTTCCTCATAAAATTCTTCAATTTCTTCTTCAGGATGACTTGTGGTGGGTGCATAAGTTTGAATAATCTGAGCCTGGTATCTTTTCGAGAGTTGGATAACAAGTCGTGCAGCTCTGTCAGAGGAACTTTCAACTTCTACAACTTTATCCTTCAGTTTCTTGTTTATTATAAATCCAACACCACTAGTTCTGCCAGTATCTGTCCCACGATAGTAGAAGAGATGTTCACTTTTTAGTTCGATGAGATCTTCTCCTTTTCTCCTTACCTCACTTAGCCCCACGATGTCCCACTTGATCCTTTGTAGTTCCTCTTCCAATTCAAGAAGCCTTGAATCAGAAGATAGGGAGCGTCCATTATACGTAGCCAAGGTCAGCATCAGATGGCAGCCTAGTCCGGTCCTCCTGGGATTCTTAGCACCCTCTGCCTTCATGTCGCACTGGCCGCTGCCTTGGCCAGGTACATTCCAGCTGCCGGAGACTGAGGGCCAAGATTTAAGTTGTGGAATCATTTTGTCATTTTGGAGGGGTTTGGCCATAACTCACCACGCTGGCCAAGCGGGCTGGTGAGTGTGGGATAGAATTTCCTCTAATCCCGATGGTATAGTTATACCGCTATTGGCGGTCGTCAGAGCCCCTTAGTGGGAACAGGATGCACCACGAGAAGGCGGGGTTGACATTTGTCAAGGAGAGGCTGTGATGTTACGCATCACCTGACCTTACATCCCTATATATATATATACATACATACATTGCTGGAAAAAATGTTTACAATCAAACTGTGACAGTTTGTACGGCTTTTCTACACAGCGTAGCTATGTGATCCAGCCTTTAATCTGTTGCCCTTAACAATCTGATAATAGAAGAGATCCATAATTCAGAGAAAGGTGAAACACTGGCCTAATCGGAAAAGTATTAATCCGACACTGAATAGAAATATTGGTTTGTGGCTCTCTAATTTAATTGCTTAGAAAAGATTATTCATTCAGAGAAATCTGAAGATACAGACTCAACTAGCAAATACAAAAATTGGTCTATTAATCTTGCCATTTGGGAACAAATAGCTACAAAATTCAAAGTGAACATTAAATTCAAAACCAGTAGCACCAAAAGTAAACAGCTATCAAGATGGTTTTGAAGCATTACAGAAACAAAGGAGCAATGATATGTGTTCAAAAATAATATTGTTCAGAGAAAATTAATTCAAATTAGAAAAAAATCCTCATAAAACTATACTTCCAACCAAAGTAGTAGAATGTAAAAGTATGTGCGCACGCCGATAGTTTTCAAATTATTAGCAGATTTTGCCAATACTTTTTTGCTTGTAGATTAAAAAAAATCAACGTTATTTACAGAAATTAAAACACTTATTCAAGGCTTTACTCAGATTAATATACTTAATTCTATTTTAACATGAAGTAAATGTTCAAGTATTTTTCACATCTCCTCAGTTCTTTTGTTTTTACAGACATTTGTGGCCTCTAGATTTTATCAAGGCCTGTTTCTCAATACATAGGAACTGTATCAATAGTTTCCTTTACACAGAAGGAATTTAAATTTTATTGCCAGGTTCCTCTTGCAGCAGCTAGTTATTAAATTAAAATCTTTTCCTTAAGTATTTTGTTAGTAGACAGTAATTTTTTTTTTTTTTTTTTTGGTTGGAGGTTTAACGACCACCGTGAGCAACTCAATGGGCTATAAGCAGTCGCCCGTCCCTAATTTAGGGTCACTGGTTCCAGGGAAGGGAGAGAGCCAGTGCCGTAAGACAAACACAACATCCATGCCTGACCGGGATTCGAACCCGGACCCCTTACGGACGAATGATCAGAGGCCAACGCCTTAGACCACTGCGCCACCGGGCGGCGAAGTAATTTTTGAACTAAGCTGTTGAAAATACTATTTACAATTTTTAAAGGTTCATTAATAGAACTGTTTTCTGGGTATAACATGCTTCTTTTAATTCTCTTGGTTTTATGAGGTTCATAGTCCAATATTTTGGCATAAAGGTAAATTTCACACACATATTCAATTGTATTTTGCCGTCATCGGAATTTGTAATGTCCTAATAATTATTTTTTGTTTTTTTAAATTTTCTTATTATATTGCCATCGTGATATGCGGGTTTGCAGCAAGTTTTGTTTCAATGGTTGTGTACACAGATACATTTTATTTTTATACAACTCTGCTTCCAACTTCTCCCACCCCTCCATTCCTGAAATTTGAACAAAAATTTAGTGAACTGTAACTGGAAAGCAAAGCAACTGGCCACCTTGCCTGTGACAGGTTCAATAGCATTCCTCTGCTTCATTATTTGATAGGCACAACTCTGATATGTGGAAGGGAGATAGGCACATTTGGATGTAAGTGTGTACTCCCACAGTCTAACAAAATGTTGCATTGGATATTTGTATATATTCCATTTGGATACAGATACATTATGATTTCAGTATGCTTAATTCACATCTGGTATGAAATGTGCATTTAAAAAAAAAAAAAAAGTTAAATTTTTGCATGCCTTTATGTAGATTTTGAATTGTGACTGACAATTTACTTCTTAGCCACAGGACTCTGTACAGGGTGGGTTTTGAATTTTTTCAACCTTGAAGCTTTCTGGATTTAATAAGTATCTCTCCAATAGCTTATTCAGTTTCTGTTACTCTACACCCAATATATTTCTTGCAAAAAAACTGGCTGAATGAGCCCTAAGAAATGCTGATCTAATATATGATAACAGCAATATAGAGTATCCTTTATAACTAACATACCAATAAGCTGCGTTTGTAACAGTGTTTGCTACACAGAGGCACATGGAAGCACATTTGAGTAATTAAGTATAAATTCAATACCGCTCTCTAATCATTTGAAGAATTAGAATTTCTTTTACAACTAGCTGCATTTGTTATTTAAAAATCTAACCAAATATTCAGTAGCTCATAAAAATGAAAAAGTCTAAAATTTCGTTTTGACATGCAGCACCCCACCCCCCCCCTTCCTTGTAATATATTTTTGGTACTCTTTCACGAAAATACAAAATTATTAAAAACGAAGCAGCTGTGTTTAGATCCGAAAATCTAACAAATTCGTTACTACTCCTAGTTTAAAATGCAGTCGATGATATATATACCTGTTAAGAAAATACATGAATGTGTTCATGTGTTAAGCCTACCTCCACGTGTTACGAAACGAATACATGAATGTCTTCACGTGTTACGGGAATCTCCACGAGTTATGAAACGAATACATGAATTGTGTTCGAAATCGAAGCTTATGAATTAAAACAGGAAAAGAACTTACCTTTTAAGAATGATAAAATCCATCGATTAGGTAAAGACTCTTATCCATGCGGCGCTGGCCGCCATAACTCACCGTCCGTAGTACAAGTGACGTCAGAGCAAGTCAGAGAACCACGCGAAGCGTTTATATTCTTTGAGAGAACGACGCAGCCGCAGACAAGAGGCTGCTTTAAAACCAATGGAATAAAAGCTTCTAGTCGTATAAGCAAAAAAAAAAAAAAAAAAAAAGGAGGAATTCAATAATCTTTATCAATTATACACAAACTTACTGTTTTATCAACAGTATAATTTAGTTCTTTTTGGCCTGAATGTAACGTCACTCCAAATATTAGCTGTGACCTTGCTAACATGACGAAAATGCATAGTTTAGCAAACTTAATGAATGTGACAAAATCGCAATGGTAACGGATATAACATTTAACAAACGTTTATCAAACATAGTCTTTGCACGGAAGACCAAATATCAACTTTTGCAACCGAAATGTGACGTCCTTTAAACGTCATGTGCTACTTGGGGAGAGAAGAAGAAATCGAAAAGAAATTCTGTTTCTTGTAGTCATATTCATAGAAGGCAGTCCAGCTGAAAGTTCTGAAGTAACTTTATCAAAGATCATTAAACCTTTTACACTCTTGATGAAAATGTTTTTATTTCCTCTAACAACAAAAGTAATGAATTCTGACTCCTTTATGTTTGCAGAACAGCAAAAAAGGTGCATGATGGTTGTGTGTCCCAAGTGCTCCTTCATAAAAGACTTGGGCCCCTGGGGAAAGAGGCACACCAATAAGAAATGGTGCCGAGTAAAGCTCAGTTTACTCCCATTGAGCTGTACTTAGTCTTTTCTGGTTTCACCTGTTTTTTAATGGGATCGCAGACATTTTTCATCCTTGGAATTTTGACTTTTCTATAATGAATTAATGTGTAAATAAATGAAAAAGCAGAGAAGAAGCTATTGGGTTTGCATGTTTCAAATCACGTTTAAAAATACACTTTGCGATTAAGTCAGTCAGTTGGTTAAACTTTTAAAATAACACTGATAAAACCATGAGTGTAATTCTATAATTCTGAATATTTATTTATCCCACCCACACCCTGTGAATAAGTTCTCAAAAAATGAAATGAATTTCCCCTATTAGTTACTTATAAATGAATTTATTTTTTGCACAAGGCTGTTTGTTATGATCCAAAACTGAGAAACTGAAGAGCTATGATGTCATGTTTTCCTTTCCTTGTTTCTAAGCAGGTGTTAAAATTACATACAGATACTTTTACCTGACTAGATAAGATTGCATTGAACTTGTGACATAATACAGCAATGATGTCATGTTAGCTTACTGATACACACCAAACCACTTGGTTGCTAAGGAAATGCAGCATTTGCATACAGGATTATAATAAAAATAATTAGGTTTAGATGATTTTCTAATTAGGAAAATTTTCTGTAGCTGTTCTGCTTGGTCAACTAAAAATTGTCTAAATTATGGCATGTTTTTTACGCGTGGAAACTGGAAGGCAAAGTAGCATAGTTATGTAGATGGGGGGAAGGTTGGGATTTAAATAATGCTGAACATACCTAAGCTAAAATCATAATTCGGAGATTGAATGCTTTTAGCTTATGATTTTGTACACTTAATGTCAATATTGGCATTCATCATTCGAAATTTGACTTCTATTGAACAATCGTGCTGAAAAATGGCTGAAATTGGATTTTTTTTTTTTTTTTTTTTTTTTTTTTTTGTATGATATAGTATCGAAAACTTTAAATTTTTGGATTAAGATTCAAAAGCTTGACCAAGGCCTTTCAAATGAGGCATGAATGATGGCTGTATCTTCTCTGGTTGACACTCTACATTTGTCACCAGCCACCCCACATCCCCAATCTTGTTTTCTTCCACAAAAAAGTGGCAGAGCAGGGTATATACTGAAAGGACAAATTATTACTTACACTAACCTAATAGCGTGTGGCACCACCTTTTGAACACAGGACAGCATCCAAACTTCATGGTACGGACGCAGTGAAGTTCCAAAATACAGACTCGGGTATCGCTGACCAACAATCTAAGAGTGCTTGGCATAGAGCAGACAGAGATGTAGGTGGGGTGGTTGACCACAAACAGCTTGTTCCAATATGTCCCATACAAACTTCATGGTATGGACGCAGTGAAGTTCCAAAATACAGACTCGGGTATCGCTGACCAACAATCTAAGAGTGCTTGGCATAGAGCAGACAGAGATGTAGGTGGGGTGGTTGACCACAAACAGCTTGTTCCAATATGTCCCATAAATTCTCTATGGGGTGGATGTCCAGTGAGCAAGGGGGTCATGCGAGTGTGGTAAGCTCACTGCTATGCTCCTGGAGCCAGTCGGTCGCTAGCCAGGACTGATGGGGTGGAGCTTTGTCTTGTTGAAAGATCGGAACTTGGTTCGGACAGAGGCACGTAATGAAAGGGTGGAGATGGTTGGCCAGGAGTTGCACATAGCTGGAACCAGTGACGAAAAACTCTAGAGGTACCAAGGGACCCAGGCCGGACTATGTGAAAGCTGCCCAAACAGTTACACCACCTCCACCGGCCTGTATTACCCCAACTTGGCATGCAGGGTTCATAGCTTCCTGTGGTTTATGGTTTATGCCACACACACTGCCTACCATCAGTGCGATACAGTGTGAAACAGGATTCATCAAACTATGTGACACATTTCCAATCCATGCTCCAGTTTCGATGGACCTTCGCAAACTGCTGACGAATCATGCGATGTTGTGCCGTTAACATCCGGATACGATGTGGTCATCAGCTGCCCATGCCAAGTTGTGCCATATGTTGACGGATTGTCCTTGAGCATAGGCTTGTAGATGCTCTTTCATTAAATTGTGACATGATTTGCTGCAAACAAGCCTTCCGACATGTCTGTATTAAGCGGGCCAATCGTCACTGCCCTCGATCATCCAGTTCACTTCTACGGCCACATTTCATTCAACTGTTAGCGGTTTTGCTGGATATCACGTACTCCTGGTACACACTTGCTACGGTTTGTTGCGGAATTCCTAACAGTTTCTCTGTTGCACTGATTGAACACCCGGCCTTCCTGGCTCCTACGACTTGACCTCGATCAAACTTGTGTCTCGTCCTCAACCCATGCTGGCACTTGATGGAATGCATTCCTGTGCATACTGACCCACTGTATTTATAGCCCCAACCGATTTTCCTGCACACCATGTTTTACTGCTGTCCTGCTGCTTTGCTTATTTTCACCAGGGTGTGTGTAATAATTTGTTCTTTCAATGTATATATACACTATCTACCAACAATAATTGGACACCTGTGATAGCAAAGGAAAATGAAGTTTATTCACCTTCAATAGTTGGTGGAGCCTTCACGAGTCGCGATTACAGCTCTGACCCTCCGGGGGCATACTCTCAACCAGGTGTTGTACGACGGCTAGCAGTATTTTCTTCCACTCCGCTTGGAGAAGACAGGTCAGTTCCTTCACTGATTTCGGACGGTGGGGGCACCCCTTAAGTCGACACTCCAACTCGTCCCAGAGGTGCTCGGTAGCGTTAAGGTCCGGGCTCTGCGCAGGCCAGCCCATTCGATTAACCCCATTGTCACCATACCAAGCCATGGTGGACCTCGCAACATGACAGGTGGCATTGTCATCCTGAAAGTAACATGGGTCCACCCCGTAAATCTGCCACAACGTAGGAAGCGCATGTTCATCCAAAATGGTGCAGTAGGTCTCGGTGTTGAGTCTACCAGGAATTGCAACCAAGGGTCCCATGCCATACCAGGAGAAACACCCCCATAGCATAATTCCACCTCCGCCGAACTTCACAGTTGACACAATACATTCCGGCAGAAGGCGTTCTCCAGGCAGACGCCAAACCCAGACCCTGCCATCTGAGCGGTAGAGGGTGAACCTTGATTTGTCGCTCCAGAGAACCTGTTTTCACTGTTCAACGATCCACTGTCGACGTGCTTTGCACCGCGTTAGCCGAGCAGCGCTATTGGACTTGGTGATCAAAGGCTTGTGGGCGGCAGCACGTCCATGATAACTGAGCAGATGGGCTTCCTTACGGATGGTATTCTTCGAAAGAACACTCCCGGATGCCTGTTGAAACTCCTCGCAGGTGTGGCCTGTCGATTTGGTGCGGTTCTTCCGAATTTCTCTGGCCAGCACTCGTCGGTCTCTAACTCCCAGTTTTGTGGGTCTGCCGTGTCAGGGCACATTCTGACAGTCACCTCATCTTCCACTTGCCAATCACGTAGGCCACTGTCGATTTTGGGTACTTCAACTAGCTGGATATGTCACGTATGGATCGGCCATTTCTTTGATACCGGACGATTACACCTTTCTCGAAATCAGAGAGCTCCGAACTGCGTGGCATCTTGCATGCGACTGGTTGCGTTGTTGTTTCCCACATGATATTTAACGGCGGCGGCCGTGACGTGTTTCAGGACCGCAGATATCGTCGATTGCAGGGGTGTCCAATTACTTGTTGGTAGATAGTGTATATATATATGAATTGTCCAATTGAAGTCAAATTTTGAATGATGGATGCCAATATTGATACTAAGTGTACAAAATCAACTCAAGTGTTTTGAAGGAAATTTTGCATACTAGACCTAGTAGAACACATCATACATAAAATTTGAAGTTGATCAATTTACCCATTCTAGACTTACTAAAGGTTAAAGTCTTGTGTTAAACAAAATGCTGAGCTCTACTAATGGGGACAGTAACACTCCATGACAAGAAGACATGCTTGCAAGGACCTAGTCCTACAGTTTGGATTCCCATATATGATTAGACCCAACAAATCTTAGCCCAATAATATGTTCGTTTGATGTGAATTGTGTGTGGTTGTGCACAAAAATTGAAAATCAACATTTCGAATGATTCACCTGAAGCAAATGAAATGTCTGATGTCTTTCTTTTGGTGTGTCGTATAAAATTTGTTTGGTAAAAATAATTTTATGTGAAAAATATGGAATTATGAAATTAGCCTGCTGGAAATCAACATATTATTTAATATTTTAATTTTAGGCTCAGAAACCATGGTCGAAACTTTTAGCTAAAGTGAACAAATGTAAGGGTGAGTACCACACATCATGTAAAAATGAAAGGTCTGCTGTAAATCAAGAAAGGAATGCATCTGGTGATACATCACTCTCTCCTGATCAGGTAATGTGTTTTTTTCCCTCTCTTGCAAACTTAGTTTGTTTCTAAATTTACTGTAACTACACTTCAACACACGGATGTTTCTTCAAAACTGGTGAATACCAGATTTAGTATGTATAATGGACATAGGTAATACTTAGCTCATTTCAGTGCAGATCTGCATGTTGATCAATTCCTTGTATTGTGTAACCTTTGTATATAGAGAATTGCGGTTTACACAGTTAGCACAATTCTTAGGTCTTCAATATCCTAATGTGGTATGAATAATTATTTGCACCTTATGTTAGTATTATGATAGTTTTTTTTTTCATTTTTATAATAGGTAATCCTCCATCATCAATACTACATACAGGCATGGGGTGTAAATCGTACTAGTTAGCGGACCATATAACTTTTTTTATACTTATTCTTCCTCTCACTGGTGCTTTGCTGTCCTTGACAGTTTTATTCATTTTTCCATAGATGTTATTTTTATATTTTGACTTGGCTTTATGAAACATACTTTTGTAGAACATTATGGAGTTTCTTGAAGTTAAAATTATTTTAAGTCTTAGGGAAGTGTTGATTTTTTTAAATTTCATTTGAAGGACAGAAGATAAAAATTGCAAAGTTTTGAATTTATTGAGTGACCCCAACTTAAAATACTACTAATTGTATTACATTGCATTGGGATAACCCAAGGGATTTGACAGAGCTAGAAGAAGCATTCAGCGTAGGCTGAATCAGACACATGCATGACCCACCTCCCACATGGTCACACCCCTACCGCACATTCTTCAGTGAAAAGGTTGAGCAAACCTATTTTATATGTTTTAGTAGGTTTGTTTTAAAGAAAAAAAAAATATGATGCAACATATTATGATGATTTGCCATCATTTAATTTTTTTTGCTTTTCTGTCTTCTGCACCTAGAATTTGCTGCATTTTAGGCATATTGTGCAATAGGTTGCTGACCCCTGTGGTAGGTAGAGGAAGTAGATGAACAGAGTATTTCATTTATTCTGTGGTAACATACAACAGTGATTACTTAGGATGCTTAAGTTAATCTTTAAATTCAATAATGATCCCCATTTTTAAATTACTTGAGTTGTGTGTGTAGATGAATCTGAAGCTGAAGGAGCAAAGTAGCTGTTTTTTCCCCCCTTTGCACAAAACTATTACTTCCATGGCAATTTTTAGCAGTCTTTTGTAAAAAAAAGATCATGCTTATGTTAACGGTTTGTCTGCCCTTCTTCATCTGTGGACACCATATCTCTGCAACCAAATGTCCGATTTGAAAAATTATTTTTGCATTGAGAAAGAAGCTTGAAATGTGCAAATAATGATCCTTGCATTATGCCCCCCCCCTCGAATCACAATGCAAATGACACCGAATTTTAAATATATTTTATTGCATATATTTGCTTCTAAATATTCTAAATATCTGATTGAAACAATTGTTTTTTCCATTCAGTGCCATTTTTAGTGAAGACTATTTTAGGCACAGTTTCTTTTTCAAGTAATGCATAGATTTTCTGCTAGGGGATGTAAAGGTAAATTGCATTTTCCCTGATATCTCATCTCCTAAAAGTCCAATTTGAAAAATTCTTCCTGCATCGGAAACAGCTCGTAATGCAAAATGTTTTGAATATAATTTCTAATTTTGGTAAGGAATGGTATGGCCACCAGGTAGTGTAACTGTTAGTTTCTGCTTCTGATGTACTTGCAGAAAAATCTGAGCTCATGAAAACTCAATTAAAAATATTATTTCATGGACCGATACCACTCCCTTCGGAAAACCTTTTCAGAATACCTCCTATTTAAAATAATGCATACTTCTCCTGCCAAGGGGAGAAGTATATCTTATTTTTGTCGATATCTTTGCTTCTAAGAGTCCGATTTAAACAATTATTCCTTTTTTGGAGAGCGTTTCCTGTGCGAAATATTTCTCATATAGTTTCAGAATTTTCATGTAATGCATAGAATATCCGCTAGAGGGCGTAAAACTAAATTGTGTTATCCCTGATATCTTTGCTTGTAAAACACTGATTTGAAACATTCTTCCTGCATCGGGTACAGCTTCTGATGGGAAATGTTCTGCATATAATTTTTAATTTTTGATAAAGAATGTTTTGGCCACCAGGTGGCATGAGTGTCTGCTTCTGATGTATTTTCAGCAAAATCTAAGCTTCTGAAAACTTGATTGAAAAAATTATTTCGTGGACTGATACTGCTCCACTTGAAAAACTTTTTAAGGATACCTCCTGCTGAAAGTATCGTACAGTTTTCTCCTGGGGAGTGGGTGGGGGTAGATGTATATCTTATTTTTGTTGAAATCTCTGCTTTTGAGCGTCTGATTAAAAAAATGCCTTTTTTGTTAGGGAGCGTTTCCGGTGCAAAATGTTTCTGATAGTTTCAGAATTTTCAAGTGATCCATAGATTTTCCACTAGGGGACGTAAGGATAATAAATTGTGTTTTCTCCAATATCTTAGCTTTCAAAACTGCGGTTTGAAAAATTCTTCCTGCATGGATACAGCTCCTTATGAGAAATGTTTTTCATGTATTTTCTAATTTTTGATAACAAATGGTTTGATCACCAGGGCATGTAAGTGTTTATTTTTGGTTCCAATGTATTTGCTGAAAAATCTAAGCTTAGGAAAAAATTATTTAGTGAACCCATACCGTTCACTGGAAAATCTTTTCAGAATACTATCTTTATAAAATAATGTATAGTTTTTCTGCTGGGGGTAATATATTTATATCTTATTTTTGTCGATATCTCTGCTTCAAAGTGTCTGATTTGAAAAATTCTTTCTTTGTTGGAGAACGTTTCTGCTGCAAAGTGTTTCTCATATAATTTCAAATTTTTCTTAACACACAAGTTTGCCACTAGAGAGCGTAAGCTAACCAAATAACAGTCACTGCCCGGACAGGGGCAATGACTGTTATTTAGGAGGTAGGTTAGGCCTAAGCTAACATTGCTAGGATGTAGCATTTCTGTAAATGCACAGTAAATATATGAAGCTTATGCACAATAAAGAAAACATTGCAGTGCTTTTTATAAATGCTGACTGCTGAATAAAACTTGAATATAATAATTAAATAAATAATTCATAGTGTAAATGATTTTAAGAAAACAATATCTGACATCTGTGGTTAAACAGCCCTTAGAAATAGAAAGCTAGGTGATTGGAGTTAGGGTATGCTACAGGAAAGAGAAAAAGAAATGTTAGATAGTAAAGCATAACTGAACAATTAGCTGTTCATGCTGCATAAAGCAGGGACAGAGCCCACAGGGATCAAACCAAGAAACATTACTCCCAACAGGCAAAATTCCAGTAGCCCATTAACCACCCCAGTAGCACCTGGGGGTGATTGAAACACATGGAAGCTTCAGCTTGCCTCACATAAAACTAAACTTTTGACTCCTTTCTTTTTACTTAACCATACCACCCATAATCCAAACCAGTTATAGCTCTTGAGCAATAAATATTCTTTGTCCCTATTTTATCCCTCTTGCCGAAGTACTGAAGGAACTGCGTAATCAAAGGGACAAGGGTGTCCATTAGATCTCCTTCAGGGTTGACTGGGGTGTCTGTTGACCTCTGTTAAGAGGTTTCATTGGTTGGAGGTCATTGTTAACATTAATCCCATGGAAGTTGTTTGGCACCAACCAAAACTTGCCATTGCTTGGAGGCTACCATTGTTCAGAGATATCCATTAATGGAGGTTTCAATGTAGTACTTTTAACTGTTTTTTCAGTGAAACAAATATTATCTCAAAAATAAATTGCCTCCAGAATTGTGAAAACTGCCACACTTTTACTTTTGAAAAACAGCTGATTTAAGAAAACTACATACAGTGGAACCGTGGTTGTACGCTCAATTTTATATGGAATTTTATATGGAATTCTGTGCTAGTCCCGCTATTTTACTACAGAATCTGTTGCTTTTGCCCATTTGGTCGTATGTAATTCATTGATACGCTTTTTGCAATTATGCATTAAATTTTATATTTCAGATGATCAAAAATACATGGTTCTTTGATTCTTTTATATGTAACCTGGAATGTCACAACTTTGAGAAAATCGAGGCAGGGTTTTTTGGCAACCATGAAATATATGATGCAACTAACATTTTTCTAAATAACATTCACAGTTATCTTTTTTTCTCTGAAAGAAATTTGAAACAAGCAAATATTACTGAATATTTTACTTTGCACTAATGCTAAGTGGACAAATTGCTTTCAAAAGAGTGATGCTTATAAGTAAAGCATGTTTAATAGGGTTTTTGAATATAAAACAAATTCGTATTCAGATTTATTACTTATACTTAAATGGTAAGGGTTTTTTTTTTTCGTATATTGAAAATATGTAATAGTCCTGAGTATCTTAGTTTAGTTTTATAATGAAGTTAGAATAGCAAAATTTAATACAAAAGTTAAAATAGGCATAGGCTTAAGGTAACAATGTATTCATGTATGTAGCATATCTTACATCTGAAATTATGTGACCTGCCCCACTCTTTCTTTTTTTCCTTTTTGAAAGGCATTCAAAATTTTACAATATTTAAGATTTTTGAATTTCTTTTATTTATTTTCTACATTTATATGCTTTTTGAGGCCATCTCGTAGGAAAATGCATAGCCAATGTTCTACTGTACTGCTATCAAAACTGCTCTTTATAGTAAAAATGATAGAATTTCATGGTTATTCAATTACGCAGCCTCATTTGTGTTTTCAGGCAGACTTGATATCAAGGTAAGCTCATGTCAGGCTTGAGTTAGTGATGTACTGGGTTGATGCATAAGTTCATGCCTTTTTTTTTTCAACCGCACTACAGGAATGTATTACATCAGAAGGGAAAACAGAATCAATTGACTATGTGCCCCCCTCCATTATTTACGACGGTGTCCCAACATCTGGATAGGTCCACAATGCCATTCTTAAAAAAACGTGCAGGTTTTGCTGCTAAGAAATCATCAAGGAAATTCTGGTGATCAACATCATTGTTGATAGTTCTGCCACGGAGTGCATTCGACAGAGATCAGAACAGGTGATAGTCTGAAGGGGCAACATCTGGGGAATAAGCCAGATGTGGAAGGATCTCCCATTTCATGTCCTGAATGACCACTTTGGTCATGTTTGCACTGTGAAGGCATGCATTATCATCTTGGAGAAGGACACCATGCCACCGATGTGGCCGTTTCTGCTGAATTGCTCCCTCCACACGGCAGAGTTGCTCACAATAGAGTGCAGCATTGAAGGTCTGATTCCTTGGTAGCATTTCCCAGTGAATAATGCCTTCCATGTCTCACCAGACACACAACATGATCTTCCAGGATGAAGGTCATGTGGGCGTCGTGTTTGGGCATAACCATTCCCTCCGATGCCTGAAATTCACGTACAGGCACCACTTTTCATCTCCAGTAACAATATGTGACAGAAAGGGTTTGTGTTTGTGGAGAACATTCACAATAACAGGCGAGCAAGGAACCACATATGGCAACACGCTGACTCTTGTTCTCCTCGAATGGGATTGTGAGGCACCCAAGACCCCAATTTCTGGACCTTTTCCATACGTTCCAGGTGTTGCATCACTGTGGCTTGATCACAGTCAGTCTCATTAGCCAATTCACATGTGGTTTGACCCAGATCCAAGTGGATGAGATGATTCAAACGATCCTCATCAAAGTGAGACGGACGACCTGAGCATGGAGAGTCGTTGAGGTCAAAATTGCCACCTCAGAACTGCTCAAACCATTTGTGGGCCGTCTTCAGAGCAATAGCATCCTCCCCATACACAGCACAAATTTGTCTAGTATCCTCGGCGGCTGAGGATCCCTTGTCAAACTCGTAGAGGAGCATATGTCAGAAATATTCATTCCTCTCTACTTGACACTCCATACTTCCAGATCTGAAAATAGAAAAACCATTAGCCACAATCACACAACATAATATTACTGGCTACATTTTGATATACAACTGGCTATCTGCACCGTCACTACTGACCTGGGAAACACTCATGAAATAAAGCTGCATGAACTTATGTATCAACCCAATATCAAATAAACAAAATTTGAATGCAGTTCATTTAATGTGAATGTGGTTTTGATGTGCATTCACATAGTAAAAAGTTTTGAACTCAGTATATATGTTTTAGCGTGCATTTTCATGTAGAAAGTTCTTGTATGGGATATGTAAAATATATATTCAAAATATCATATCAGGCTTTTAAAATTAGTGAACATTATACCATTTTTTTTATTGTACATAAGTTTTAATTTTTTGTTTAATGGACTTTTTTGTTTTAAGGTAAAGAAGTTACAAGATAGAGTAGCAAAGTGCAAAGAAGAAGTTCAACGCAGTAAGGAACGTTATGAGCAAGCTCTTCAGGAAATCAATGACTGCAATGCAAAATATATGGAAGATATGACTGTAGTGTTTCAAAAGTGCCAAGAATTTGAGGAAAAGAGGCTGAATTTCTTTAAGGAAATGCTTTTCAATATCCATGGTTGTTTAAACATACCTGCAGATACAGAGTAAGTACTGAACACAGTTAAATGCAGTATTTGAATCAAACTATATTTCCTTCTTATTTTATTGTCATGGCAAACGTTTTTGGGAGTGTGTGCTCAAATTGGCAGTAATCTAAAAAAATATATATATATCTTGTGTGCCAGGGGGAATTTTGAGCAACAGATTAACATTTATTATTTATCCACTGTTCTCTCACAAACAACCAAAGAAAAATACAAGCAGAGCAAAGCCAATGCCAATCATTTACTTCTATTATTACCCAAGTACAGATGTGTACATTAGGTCTGTGAGGATTTTAAAATATGTCATGCAACCTCACATGTTCTCACAACCATCCAGCTGACTCCATGGCAGCGTGAGATGTCTCCTGTGTACACTTTTTGCTATTTGTGTGGCTCTTGCAAGGGGCAGGGGTAAAAAAAAAAAAAAAAAAAAAAAAAAAAAAAAAAAACAGCAGGTTCCTTTTTCTCCTGGTACACAGAGAGAGTAATTGGATGTGCTACCATGGTTGAATATCTTCATTTTGCCACTAATGTCCCTTTGAGTTATGGCCAGGAAAAATCCTTTTGTTCTCTTTGTTAGACAAATCCAGTGAATTGTCATCATCTTGTCTGACTGGAGGCCCTCTTTTGGGGCATTCAGAAATGCCAACTACTCCAAAAATTCCAGAGTCTGTCCGGTATTTCTATGAAAATACAGAAGTACAAATCGGCAATAAAAAAATACATTTTTTTTTTGTAATTTTTTTTAGATAAACCCTTGTGTGTGTGTGTGTGTGTGTGTGTGTGTGTGTGTGTGTGTGTGTGTGTGTGTGTGTGTGTTTTCTATGTAATTGTATGAATTCTGCTTATCGCTGAAGTTGTGGCATAGTCTCAGGTTTTATTTCTGACGGCAGGCGTCGTGAAAGCTGCGCTTAGGTGCTAGAGCTTTAAAATAACTGCTCGCGATTTGTTAGTTAAGCGATCTATCCCTTTAGTAAAGGATGGATCTGCTTGGGTTGGAACCGCAACCACACATGCGTGCTGTGGTAAGGCAACTCAACTGAGAAGTAGCTCTTCTTAATTCGTGCTCTCTGCTTATAATAATGATGGCTGACTTAAATTCTAATAAGAAATCGAAAGTTCTTGCTGCCACCAGAATATAGTGCAAAATGGCCATGTTTGAAAAAGGAAAAACAGCTAGTAGTGCACTGTGTATTGTTTGCAGTAGTGATTTTTCAGTAGCACATGGCGGTCGTGATTGATGATTGTTGTTGACATATTGCTGGGCAGAAGCATCAGAAACTTGCTGGTGGATTTGAAAACTCAAGTGCAGTTAATTCTTTCTTTAAAGTTGATGATTCTGAATCCGTAATGAAGGCCAAAACACTGTTTGCTAATTTCCTTATTGAGCATAACATTCCAAAAGTGTGTAGTGACCATGTGGGACCATTATTTCATATGTTCCAGGACTCTAAAATTGCGGGAAAGTACAGTGCTGGCTGCACCAAGACAACAGCTATGGTATCAACTGTAGCTCATGCAACATCCCAGAAAGTAGCCTTTTTTATGCAAAATAGTCCATATGCTGTTTGTACAGATGACTTGCTTACAAAGGTAATGTTTTTAGTACTAGTAATTCCTCACAGTAATGCAGAAAGTGAATGCATATTCAGCATTGTGAGAAAGAACAGGACTGGCTTTCATCCAAATCTTTCTGACAAGGTTCTATCAGATTTTCTGGTGGAAAAAAACTAGAATGATTTCTGCAGAAGAATTGCATTATAAACAAGATTTTTCAAAAGATATGATCAGGGAGCTACGATCAGCTACTTCTGCTTCCCTTGTGAAGGACTCAAATTTATTAACAGCACAAGTTCATTTCTTTTCTCACTAGCTGCTTGATTTTTCTGCAAAGTGAGTTAATTGCAATGCAATATAAAAACGTAATATTTTTCAGTTATGTGCTAGGAATATGTTTATGTGAACTGTATTTTCAAGATTGAAATTTATGAGCAGGAATATTTAACTGAACAAAATACTGACCTGTTTATGAGGTATGTTAAAATGTTGAAATTTTATATTTACTAATTTCAAATAATTTATACATTAAATTAACATATACATACTTGTTTTTTTTTATTAAGTTGTAATTATTTTTTAAAATTATTTCATACTTTTGTAAATAATGCATAAAATATCAGGCATGTTAGTTAGTACTGAAGTTATACTCAAAACTCCTGAAATTAACTGTAACGCTTCTGATATGGAGTCTCTAGGGTTGGCATCTCTGGGCATTTTCCTCTGCAGATGCATAAAGCTGAAACAAATCCCCTTGCTCAGCCTTTTCTAAAATTCTCTAAGCTATCACTGACATTCAAAATTCAAAAGTATTCCTTAGTAACAGCTGCTTCGTTTGGCAGTAATGATAATCATTATACAGGATGTAACCAAAAGTCCGGAAACAGCCACATAACTGGTGAAATAAGGGTCATACCAGAACGAAATTGGTGGCTAGGTATAAGTAAAGGGCCATGGCCGATCAAATGGGATCGATAGCAGCGCCCTCTGGCGGATATTAGCGATACTTATGAAAACTAGCTTCGAAACAAAGCGAGATAGGGGGAAAATGTTAATTGCAAAGTTGTAGAGCATCCGCTGGTTAGTAGGAAATGACACGTGGTTTGCCAGAAACAAGCAAGGAAACGCCTGTAAACGTAGCGAATGTGAACATTCGCCGGACGGTGTCAGTCGGAAAACCGCACTTAGAAATCGACATGCAAGATGCATGATACAGCATAAAAGAATAATGACGCTATTGAAACAGAGTAAGCATTCTTATGTAATCGTACAAAATGCAATTACGTACTGACGACAAAGGTCAGACATGCGTGCATACAAAACCCACATATTCCGTATGCACACCTAATCCAAGGCTTGCTCAATGTGTGCACCGTCGGCTGCTATGCACATCAAAACTCGAGAAAGCACTGCTTTTCGTACATTCTCCAACATACCAAGTGTCATACTGTGGCATGTGTCAACCATGAATAATGACGCTATTGAAACAGAGTAAGCATTCTTATGTAATCGTACAAAATGCAATTACGTACAGACGACAAAGGTCAGACATGCGTGCATACAAAACCCACATATTCCATATGCACACCTAATCCAAGGCTTGCTCAATGTGTGCACCGTCGGCTGCTATGCACATCAAAACTCGAGAAAGCACTGCTTTTCGTACATTCTCCAACATACCAAGTGTCATACTGTGGCATGTGTCAACCATGACACGGTAGCCAATGCCAATGGTTTTCTGACTTGCACCGTCCGCCAAACGTTCACATTTGTTGCCTTTATAGTCATTTCCTTGCTGGTTTACGGCAAACCACATGTCATTTTCTGCTAACCAGCGGATGCTCTGCAACTTTGCAATTGACTTTTTGCCTTATCTCACTTTGTTTCGAAGCTAGTTTTCATAAGTACCGCAAATATCTGCCAGAGGGCGCCGCTGTTGGTCCCATTCAATCGGCCATGGACATCTAGCCACCAGTTTCATTCCTGTACGACCATTATTTAATCAGTTATGTGGCTGTTTCCAGACTTTTGGTTACACCTTGTATATCATCATCATCATTGTCAACCATTATCAATCCACTGCTGGACGAAGGTCTCCCCAAGTTTCCTCCACAACGGTCTGTCTTGTGCCAGTCTCTTCCATGTCACTCCCGCATACTTTCGAATTTCATCCACCCATCTTCCATGTGGTTTTCTTCTGGGTCTTTTCCTGTCCCTTGGAATCCAATCTAAAATTTCGGCTGTCCATCGATGGTCTGTTCTTCTGGCAGTATGTCCAGCCCATTGCCATTTCAGGGATTTAACTCTGATCATGATGTCCTCCACTCTTGTCATTTTTCGGATCCACGTGTTCCTCTTCTTATCTCTCCTGGTTACACCAAGTGTGCACCTCTCCAGGCTGCTTTGAGTTGTCTGCAGCCTTTGTATTCTCTTTTAGTTAAGGTCCAAGTCTCTGCACCATACGTAAGCACTGGAAGGATGCATTGATCAAACACTTTCCTTTTAAGACATAATGGCATATTGCTCTTGAAAATTATGCTGTTTCTTCCAAAAACTCTCCAGGCAAGTTTTGTACGCCGATTAATTTCTTCATCAATGTGACCCTCATTTGATATCTGCTGTCCAAGATAAACGTACGTGTCTGTTATCTCCAGCTTTTCTCCATCAATCGATAAATCTTCATTTTGTGTAAAAGCATTGAACATCACTTTTGTCTTCTGAAAGTTCATTTTTAATCCCACTTCTTTACTCTTGTCAGCAAGTTCCTGGATCATACTCTGTAGCTCTGATGGGGTAGTTGCAAAAATGACTATGTCATCAGCAAAACGAAGGTGGGTTAGATAATCTCCATTAATCTTTATCCCTTTGTTTTCCCAGTTCAGTGATTGAAAGACATTTTCCAATGTGGCATTAAAGAGCTTCGGAGATATGGTGTCACCTTGTCTCACTCCTTTTCCAATTTTTATGTGTGTTGTATTTTCAAACAGCCGAATCTTTGCACTTGCATTTTCATAGATGTTATTAATAATATTAATGTATGCATCTTCAATACCGCAGGATTTCAGAGCCATTGCAACTGCTGATGGTTTCACCGAATCAAAGGCTTTTTCATAATCGATAAAAGCCATGCACAATGGAAGTTCATATTCCCCGCTCTTTCAATTAGTTCTCTCAGTACGTGGATATGATCTATTGTGCTGTAGCCACTCCTGAATCCAGCTTGTTCTCTCGGTTGAGCCATGTCCAGTGTCACCTTCAAGCGGTGTGAAAGAACTTTAGTGAAGATTTTATAAACCACTGATAGGAGGCTGATAGGTCTGTAGTTCCCTGAGATCCTCAATGTCACCTTTTTTATGTAGCAAGATCATTGTAGCATTGTTCCAATCCTCAGGAATTTTCCCTTCATTAAGGCATCGAGTGAAAATTTGGGCGAGTTCTGTTTCGATTTCTCCACTTGCTTCTTGTATGATGTCTACAGTAATTCTATCTTCTCCTGGAGCTTTTCCTCGCTTCATGTTCTTGATTGCATGTGCAACTTCTGCTGGAAGGACTGGAAGAACTCTGGTACTGGTACCTTTCATGATGTCTGGAGTACATGTATCATCCCTTTCATATAATTTGGAGTAGAAATCTTTCACTCTTGTCAAAATTTCGCCTCTATTTCTTGTTACAGAACCATCTTCTTTTCTCAGTGCCATAATCTGTTTTTTTTTTCCCTTACTGAGATGTCCCTTTGCTATCTTTAGGCTTTGGTTGTTTTCAATTGCTTTCCTTACTAGTTCACAGTTGAATTTGCTTACGTCTTCAGTGATACTTTTTCGTACTGTCTTGCATAGCTCTACGTATTCCACTTTGGAAGTCACATCTTCTTTAGTTGTCCTCATCACTCTTCTTTTTTGCATCAACATTTTGGTTTTTCCTGATAATTTGTTCACATGCAATTTGTTCTTAGACCCAGCTAATTTTGTTGCTGTTTCCATAAGAGCTTTGGTTACTTTTCTGTTAACTTCAGAAATATCCACTTCTTCCGATGTTAGGCCTTCTAAAGCAGAGAATCTGTTCTTCAGTTCCAATTTGAAGGTATTATGGTGTATTTTAAGGTTGGTTATGTCAATACATTTTGTTTGTCTTATGAGCTTGCTACATTCGAGTTTAGTGTTGAGGTGCATCTTACATCTCACCAATCTATGGTCACTGCCTGTGTTGAACTTGTTTAGCACACTGCAGTCTTCTATGACGAATTTTTTGTTACACATAATAAAATCAATTTCACTTGTCGTCCCATTTGGATGTCTCCATGTCCATTTCCTGTGTGGCTTTTTCTTGAAAAAGGAGTTCAAGATGAAAAACCCTTCTGCCTCTGCAAACTCTACGAGAGTATTTCCATGCTGGTTTCTGTTGCCGTGACCGAATTTACCTACTGAAGTTTCATTCTGTTGCTGTTATATATACACACACACACTATCTACCAACAAGTAATTGGACACCCCTGCAATCGACGATATCTGCGGTCCTGATACACGTCATGCCCGCCGCCATTAAATATCGTGTGGAAAACAACAACGCAACCAGTCGCATGCAAGATGCCACGCAGTTCGGAGCTCTCTGATTTTGAGAAAGGTGTAATCGTCGGGTGTCACAGAAATGGCCGATCCAGACGTGACATATCCGGCGAGTTGATGTACCCAAAATCGACAGTGGCCTACATGATTGGCAAGTGGAAGATGAGAGGTGACTTTCGGAATGTGCCCCGACTCGGCAGACCTACAAAACTGGGAGAGAGACTGACGGATGCTGGCCAGAGAAATTTGGAAAAACCGCACCAAATCGATGGGCCACATCCGCGAGGAGTTTCAACAGGCATCTAGGAGTGTTCTTTCGATGAATACCATCCGTAAGGAAACCCATCTGCTCGGTTATCATGGATGTGCTGGCGCCCACAAGCCTTTGATCACCAAGTCCAATAGCGCTGCTCGGCTAACGTGGTGCAAAGAACGTGGACAGTGGACCATTGAACTGTGGAAACAGGTTCTCTGGAGCGACGGATCAAGTTTCACCCTCTACCGTTCGGATGGCAGGGTCTGGGTTTGGCGTCTGCCTGGAGAACGCCACTGCCGGAATGTATTGTGCCAACTGTGAAGTTCGGTGGCGGTGGAATTATGCTATGGGGGTGTTTCTCCTGGTATGGCACGGGACCCTTGGTCGCAATTCCTGGTAGACTCAACGCCGAGACCTACTGCACCATTTTGGATGAACAAGCGCTTCCTACGCTTGTGGCAGTTTTACGGGGTGGACCCATGTTACTTTCAGGATGACAATGCCACCTGTCATGTTGCGAGGTCCACCATGTCAAGGGTGGCAATGGGGTTAATCAAATAGACTGGCCTGCGCAGAGCCCGGACCTTAACCCTATCGAGCACCTCTGGGACAAGTTGGAGCGTCGACTTAAAGGGTGCCCCCACCGTTCGAAATTGGTGAAGGAACTGACATGTCTTCTCCAAGCCGAGTGGAAGAAAATACCGCTAGCCGTCGTACAACGCCTGGTTGAGAGTATGCCCCGGAGGGTCACAGCTGTAATCGTCGCTCGTGGTGGCTCCACCAACTATTGAAGGTGAATAAACTTCGTTTTCCTTTGCTATCACAGGTGTCCAAGTACTTGTTGGTAGATAGTGTATATATATATATATATATATGGGAGGTTTTCACAGGAATGATGGGCTCTCACATAATACTGGTTTATGTCTTGGTGATATCCGTGTGTGCAGATTGTTGTATGCTGATGACACTGTCCTGTTGGTAGAGAGCAAAAGTGAGTTGCAGAGCATGTTTTCCCGGATGTATGAAATTTGCAATGAAATTCAAACTGAGTATAATTGTAGTATAAGTCTAAATGGCACAGTAATTGACCAGGTGAATGAGTTTGTGTATTTAGGAAGCATGTTTGACAGAGAGAACAAATTCGATGGTAAAATTAGTAGGCTAGTGAATTCTTCATTGAAAGTTATGGCTGCTTTGGAAGGTTTTCACAGGAATGATGGGTTCTAAAGAGAGTCCTGCATGGCTGTCTATTAAGGTGTAATTGCTCCTACTCTGATGTATGGCACTGAAACCTGCATACTACAGAAGAAACATAGAAGTTGTTTGTGTGCTGGAGAAATGCGTTACTTACTGGGAGTCTGTGGCAAGGCATGTTCTGATCGTGTGAGGAATGAAGATGTGTTGCAGATGCGTAATGTGAATCAAAATGTTGTTAGCAAGGTAGAGACTAATATGCTTCGGTGGTTTGGCTATGTTGAAAGAATGAGTGATGAGATGCTTACCAAGAAAAATCTTTTTAGGCCAGGTGGCAGGAAGAAAAGGCAGAAGAAGGCCAATGAAATCATGGGAGGATCAGATTCAGGAATGTCTACAGGAGAAAATGCTATGAATATGAAGTATTGAAGATCTTGTGTATGGTTGTGTGATGGATGTCAGTGATGCCCGAGTTGTATGTCAAGATTGCTGTAAATGGAGAAGTTTGATATGGCAACAATAAGTAAAAATTATCTCATAGTTTGTATTTCTTTGCAGAGCTAACCTCTGAATCTCAGAGAACAGTTTAGTGATATGTATGTAGAACAACAGGAAATTTATTGTAAATAACCTAAAAAACCCCAGTTTCAAAGTTCACATAGTATCTGAAAAACTGGTGTTGCTACCAAAGAAAATAAGAAAGGATTGTAGAACATATTGGCAGCTGTCACCTATGGCTTAATCAGGGGCCGACACAGATCACAACTCTCTCTGTTCTACACTGACCAGACAGTGTGGGTTTCTGCATTATTCAGTCTTGGAGGCCACCTAAAATTGGTGAGAACAGCAGACTTTCAGTGATTATTGGTCTCCGAGCTACAGTGACCATGACTGAAATTGAAACATTAAGAGCAGCTCTGAGTGGCTAGGGCAGCACACTTGATTTCCATGGTTTTCCAGTTAATCATGCCCATTCAGCATGATTAACTGTACTTTTTATGTGTCTGTCTCATGACATTTCTAGAAGACTTACGGTTACCATAGCTTTCTGTTGTGCATTACATGTTTTAAACCTTTTGCTGTGTGACTTAGAATTTTGTTTTTAGCTGTCATAGTATTGAAACTAGAATATCAGGGTGAGTCGAAAACAGGGTGACCAGATGACTTTTTGGAATGGAAGGACATTTTCATTAAAAAAAGACATTTCAAGAAAAAAGGAGGACACAATAAATTTGTAAAAAAAAAATATATATATATATATATATATATGAATGCACATACTCTGTATTTAAATTTTACAGTTTGAGAGTTTATACGTATCAAACTTTAAAAAAGAAAGAAAGATTTTAGTTTGCAGGACATTTTTACCTACATTTTTCACTGGAAAAAATTTTCTTCAGTAGATTGGGTTTCTTTAACAAATATTTGTGACATTCAGTGCATGGCATGTCTTTCAAATTGTATTTAACCAGCTGTATACTACTGATTGATAAAGGAACTTGAATTATAAATGGAAAAAATATCACAGCAGTGATTTGAAACACACAAAACAAGCAGTATGAGCTCACTGTTTACATGACTACACCACATGGCACCGTCCATGTGTGATGAACAACAGACAGATTAAAGCTCACCAGCGTGTTTTCTCTGCACTGTTGACTCACAAGTGATGCAGTGCAGCAGGAATAAACTGACCGAGGGAGGGGAGGGGGCACCTGCATGAATCCAGAAAAGAATGAATACATTTTAGCAGTGGCATGATAGGATATATGATCACAATAGAAGAATTTGATCAGAATGTATTTGAATGATTGTAATGTATTGACAATCCAGAAAAGAATGACTAAATTTTAGCAGTGGTATGATAGGATATATGATTACAACAGAAGAATTTGATCAAATGTATTTGAATTATTCCTTATTGAAAAAGCTGGACATTTGGGCTATTTCCCTTAATGCCTGGAGGACAGGAAAACAGGGTAAGAAAAGGAGAACATGTCCTCCAAAAGCTGGATGTCTGGTCACCCTTGTCAAAAGTTCATCCCGTTTCGAGCTACACATAATGTTGGGTCTCCATTCCTGTACAAAACCCATGCATTGACACTGTAATAGGTGGAACAACATGTAACTCTGTGTCATAGATTGCGTCCAAATCCACAGGAAGTAAGTTTTGGCATCGTATTATCACAGGTATTGAAAAGTGGATTTTCCAATGTTATCTTAAAACTGGGAACCAGTTCCTGAGGCCACGGCAGGAAGCACAGTCTGTGGTGCGAAGAGAGTGGTTCAAGAGAAAAGTTGTGCTGTGCATTTGGTGGGATTGTTAGGGCCTTATGTGCTGGAAACTCATTCCAGATGGTCAGGCTGTGGATAGAAACCTCAATGCTGAACAACTGCAGTGGGTCCATGCTGCTGTGCTCCAACACTACTTAGCACTCATAGATAAGTTGTTGCAATTACATAATGCCCTAAGCCAAACCTGTTTCATTTTAACTAAAATGACTCCCATCCTCCATTAAAAAATTGCACTGCATGGAGGATAGGAGTTGAGATCCTACCCCATCCTCCATGCGGTCATACATGAGATCCTTCCATGAACTCGCAGAATTCCTCTTTTTTGTTATCACTTGGGTCATTCTCGAGATCGATGCAAAACTGGAGAAATATTTTTGGGGGTGATGGTGGGACGGTGTAGGGAGGCGTCGTTTTCCATCTGGGAATGGTACTTCGTCTTTCAAAACTTTCGAAAACGGAAGTTAAACGAAGTGAAGATTTTTCCCGTAATCGTAATTTCTTTTTTTCCCATGATGTTGCCTGTGTCCAGTATTGTTAAATATCATTTTATTGTATAAATGCATTTCAACATGAAACTGTGGGCAACGATTTCCGAAAACGGAAGTTAAGACTGCGCGAAGATTTACCCTGTAGTCTGTCTTCAGGCAGATTTACCCTGTGTTCTCTTTTGTGGATTCGAAGAGTTCTGCAATTTCTGTTGTCATTTTGGGCATTCTCGAGATCAATGCACAACTGAGCAGAGTAATCTTGAGGGGAATGATGGGGGAGGGGGATTGTTTTTCCCTTTGCTGAAAGAATTCCGTCCTTCGAGACTTTCGAAAACGGAAGTTAGACACAGCGAAGATTTCTCCTGTAATCATATTTTTTTTCTCGTGATGTTCCTTTTGCTCAGTATTGTTCTTAAATAGCCTTTTATTACACAAATACTGCATTTCAGCTTAAAAATGTAGGGAAAAGTTTCCGAAAACGGAAGTTGGTTGAAGCAAAGATTTCTCCTGTAATCGTAATTGTTTTCTTCCCGTGATGCTCTCACTATCTTGTGTTGTTGTTAAATGTTACTTTCCCTCCATAAATGTCTGCACTTAGCTTTATAAGGGAGGGGAAATTTTCCAGAAATGGAAGTGACAAAGTTTGAAAGTTTGTTAGATTGATGCATGGTGTTCAAAAGTATTCATATTCTGAAAGTTACACTATTTACCTAAAGTAGTGAAAACTTTGATATCATGCATTCATGGTCCTCAGGCTGAAAGTTCTTTCAACATCATGGATAACGTCATCTGAGGGAATAAAAGAAAAAAACAAAAGAATAAACTGGGTGAAGAAATGGGAAGGAAACAATGTCAACAGAAAGAAACACTAAGCAAAGATTGCTGTGCATCTGCAGTCAACAGAAAACAAAAATGGCCATGAAACTCGCTGAGAAGAAAGTAACAGAAGAGGAAATTTGAGCTGGTGTTTAAGCATGCGCACGCAAAAAAGCAGTTTGAAGCAGTGTCTTTGAAACAAATTGATAACGAGGAACAGTACACCAATTATGTAGGAAATAGTTACACGATTTATTGGCATAGGAAATAGGCACATAGGTGTTTCCAAGCTTTTGCACATCAACCAGGTGTGCTCGAAATATTTACATAAATAAATTACAGTGAACAATTCCATCTTGCTCGCCCTGCGTTATATTCACACTTGTTGGAGGTTCCATCCGTGGACCCCAGACAGAAATGTTATATTCTTATTTATGGCAAAAATCACACTTCACTCAGTTCATGAAACTTGCAACACAATAGGTATATAAAGTTTTTAACTATATGTTGCTCCAAAGGTTAACATGGTTAAGGTTTAACTCAGCAGAAAACAAGACAGTTTCCACCACACAACACATCTTATGGCAGTGAAAAAAAATAAATAATCCACCCAGCAAAACAACCAAAACATCACAGACAACTACACCTACTAACACAAGACAACAGGACTGTTGCCATTCTACAAAAAAAAAAAAATACTCTTGCTGCTGTTGATACATCGCTATCAGCAGAAAATGCTCATGTGCATGTTTGAGCATACATAGTTGAAATAAGGTACACATTTTATACACACATGATTTTCTTTCTTCATGCAAGAAAAATAACAAACAAATACCTTTAACAAATTATACACTTGCCCAAAATCATGGAAACTATATATCATCATCATTCATCATTGTCAACCATTATCAATCCACTGCTGGACGAAGGTCTCCCCAAGTTTCCTCCACAACGGTCTGTCTTGTGCCAGTCTCCTCCATGTCACCCCTGCATACTTTCGAATTTCATCCATATATATATATAATTTTTTTGTTTCAGTCTCTACTTTGTAGTTTATATATATATATATATCATCATCATTGTCAACCATTATCAATTCACTGCTGGACGAAGGTCTCCCCCAAGTTTCCTCCACAACGGTCTGTCTTGTGCCAGTCTCCTCCACGTCCCTCCTGCATACTTTCGAATTTCATCCACCCATCTCCCATGTGGTCTTCTTCTGGGTCTTTTCCTCTCCCTTGGAATCCACTCTAAAATTTCGGCTGTCCATCGATGGTCTGTCCTTCTGGCAGTATGCCCAGCCCATTGCCATTTTAGGGATTTAACTCTGATCATGATGTCTTCCACTCTTGTCATTTTTCGGATCCACGAGTTCCTCTTCTTATCTCTCCTGGTTACACCAAGCATGCACCTCTCCATGCTACTTTGAGTTGTCTGCAGCCTTTGTATGTCTCTTTTAGTTAAGGTCCACGTCTCTGCACCATATGTAAGCACTGGAAGGATGCATTGATCAAACACTTTTCTTTTATGACATAATGGCATATTGCTCTTGAAAATTATGCTGTTTCTTCCAAAAGCTCTCCAGGCAAGTTTTGTACGCTGATTAATTTCTTCATCAATGTGACCCTCACTTGATATCTGCTGTCCAAGATAAACGTACGTGTCTGTTATCTCCAGCTTTTCTCCATCAATCGATAAATCTTCATTTCGTGTAAAAGCATTGAACATCACTTTTGTCTTCTGAAAGTTCATTTTTAATCCCACTTCTTTACTCTTGTCAGCATGTTCTTGGATCATACTCTGCAGCTCTGATGGGGTAGTTGCAAAAATGACTATGTCATAAGCAAAACGAAGGTGGGTTAGATAATCTCCATTAATCTTTATCCCTTTGTTTTCCCAGTTCAGTGATTGAAAGACATTTTCCAATGTGGTGTTAAAGAGCTTCGGAGATATGGTGTCACTTTGTCTCACTCCCTTTCCAATTTTTATGTGTGTTGTATTTTCAAACAGCTGAATCTTTGCACTTGCATTTTCATAGATGTTATTAATAATATTAATGTATGCATCTTCAATGCCGCAGGATTTCAGAGCCATTGTAACTGCTGATGGTTTCACCGAATCAAAGGCTTTTTCATAATCGATAAAAGCCATGCACAATGGAAGTTCATATTCCCTCGCTCTTTCAATTAGTTCTCTCAGTACGTGGATATGATCTATTGTGCTGTAGCCACTCCTGAATCCAGCTTGTTCTCTCGGTTGAGCCATGTCCAGTGTTACCTTCAAACGGTATGAAAGAACTTTAGTGAAGATTTTATAAACCACTGATAGGAGGCTGATAGGTCTGTAGTTCCTGAGATCCTCAATGTCACCTTTTTTATGTAGCAGGATCATTATAGCGTTGTTCCAATCCTCAGGAATCTTCCCTTCATTAAGGCATCGAGTGAAAATTTGTGCGAGTACTGTTTCGATTTCTCCACTTGCTTCTTGTATGATGTCTACAGTAATTCCATCTTCTCCTGGAGCTTTTCCCCGCTTCATGTTCTTGATTGCACGTGCAACTTCTGCTGGGAGGACTGGAAGAACTCTGGTACTGGTACCTTCCATGATGTCTGGAGCACATGCATCATCCCTTTCATATAACTTGGAGTAGAAATTTTTCACTCTTGTCAAAATTTCGCTTCTATTTCTTGTTACAGAACCATCTTCTTTTCTCAGTGCCATAATCTGTTTTCTTCCCTTGCTGAGATGTCCATTTGCTATCTTTAGGCTTTGGTTGTTTTCAATTGCTTTCCTTACTAGTTCAAAGTTGAATTTCCTTACGTCTTCAGTGATACTTTTTCGTACTGTCTTGCATAGCTCTATATATTCCACTTTGGAAGTCACATCTTCTTTAGTTGTCCTCATCTCTCTTCTTTTTTGTATCAACATTTTGGTTTTTCCTGAAAATTTGTTCACATGCAACTTGTTCTTAGACCCGGCTAATTTTGTTGCTGTTTCCATAAGAGCTTTGGTTACTTTTCTGTTAACTTCAGAAATATCCTTTTCTTCCGACGCTAGGCCTTCTAAAGTGGAGAATCTGTTCTTCAGTTCCAACTTGAAGGTATTATGGTGTTTTTTAAGATTTTTATGTCAATACATTTTGTTTGTCTTATGAGCTTGCCACGTTCGAGTTTAGTGTTGAGGTGCATCTTACATCTCACCAATCTATGGTCACTACCTGTGTTGAACTTGTTTAGCACACTGCAGTCTTCTATGACGAATTTTTTGTTACACCTGATAAAATCAATTTCACTTGTCATCCCATTTGGATGTCTCCATGTCCATTTCCTGTGAGGCTTTTTCTTGAAAAAGGAGTTCAAGATGAAAAACCCTTCTGCCTCTGCAAACTCAACGAGAGTATTTCCACGCTGGTTTCTGTTGCCGTGATCGAATTTACCTACTGAAGTTTCATTCTGTTGCCCTATTTTTGCATTGAAATCTCCCATAATTATCTTCAAGTGTTGCTTACCTTTATTATTTAGATGACGAATTTCCTCATAAAATTCTTCAATTTCTTCTTCAGGATGACTTGTGGTGGGTGCATAAGTTTGAATAATCTGAGCCTGGTATCTTTTCGAGAGTTGGATAACAAGCCGTGCAGCTCTGTCAGAGGAACTTTCAACTTCTACAACTTTATCCTTCAGTTTCTTGTTTATTATAAATCCAACACCACTAGTTCTGCCAGTATCTGTCCCACGATAGTAGAAGAGATGTCCACTTTTCAGTTCGATGAGATCTTCTCCTTTTCTCCTTACCTCACTTAGCCCAACGATGTCCCACTTGATCCTTTGTAGTTCCTCTTCCAATTCAAGAAGCCTTGAATCAGAAGATAGGGAGCGTCCATTATACGTAGCCAAGGTCAGTATCAGATGACAGCCTAGTCCGGTCCTCCTGGGATTCTTAGCACCCTCTGCCTTCATGTCGCACTGGCCGCTGCCTTGGCCAGGTACATTCCAGCTGCCGGAGACTGAAGGCCAAGATTTAAGTTGTGGAGTAATTTTGGAGGGGTTTGGCCATAACTCACCACGCTGGCCAAGCGGGTTGGTGAGTGTGGGATAGCATTTCCTCTAATCCTGATGGTATAGTTATACTGCTATTGGCGGTCGTCAGAGCCCCTTTAGTGGGAACAGGATGCACCACGAGAAGGCAGAAGTCATAGGTTTTGTTAATAAGTCTGCATTATTTTGTTTTCCTAAAACATGCAAAAGTTCAAATATTTTCTGAGACAAATATTTCTTTACAAATTAATAGCAAATGTCTATCATTTTCTCATCAACTGCAAAAATAGCAAGATCATCGACATACACGAGGATTAATGCTTTTGCTTGAAAAATGTATACACAATTGCAATGTGGGAGTTTCTTAAAACCTAAATTAATGAAGATTTTATTTAATTCAAAAAGCCATTCTCTTCCTGCTTGATGTAGTCCATACAGTGCTTTCTTTAACTTTAAAACATGATCTTCCAAATGTGGTATAGAAAACCCTTATGGTTGTTTCATATATATAACTTCATTAAGTGTACTGTAAAGATATGCACCTTTTATATCCAGGTGATGGTGAGTCCATCCTTTCAGAATAACTAATAGCACGATAAACACTCTTACTAGTGTAAAACTAATTACTGGTGCAAATGTATCAAAATAATCTACACCTTCAACTTGCCTAAAACCCTGAACAACAAGTCGTGCTTTAAAACGTCGGATTTTTCCTCCGGAATCTTTCTTGATGGTATATATCTATTTATTTCCTAAGATTTTTCCTCCCACGGGTTTAGGAACAACTTCATAAACATCACACAATTTCAATGTATCCAGTTCTTCAACCATTGCCTTATACCATGCCCTTTTTTCTGGTAACCTCTGAGATTCAGAAAAAGTATTTGGAAATTTTTACCTCAACACAATGTGCCGCGAAATCAGAGTCAGACATTGAATGGTCACTCAATTGAGGTTCTTCATTATAGTCAAGCCTCGGTGAAAAATTAAATTCCGCCAGATTAAAATTAATATTTTTCTTTTCACAATAGTCCCTCATTTACTCCCTAGCCACACACTTTTTTCAGGACAATGATAGACATCTGTTTTCCCAGCAGATTTTCCCAACTGACAAGTAACAACAACTCTTTCCCATTTAATAGGTTTTTCAGATGACACATGTTGACAATCAATTTTTGAGATTTCACCAGCTTCAAACTTTGAGGTTTTATCATCTTCAAACTCTGAGTTTTCTAAATCTGTCAATGGTGTAACGATGGATAAGAATTTGTTAAGATCCTGTTTTGGTTTAGACTCACAATTATTTCCCAAAACAAACTCGTTAAATTTCACATGTTTTGTTTCTACAATTTCACTTGTACCAGGAAACCAAATTCTATAACCTTGTGTTTTCTGAGCATACCCAACCAAAACTCCTTTTCTTGCTTTACTATCTAATTTATCTCTATTCTGCCTTGGAATGAAAACATAGGCAAAACTTCCTATTATTTTTAAATGTCGAACAGAAAATTTCCTTCCAGACCATACATTCAATGGAACTTCGGCATTTAAACTCTTGTGGGAAAGTCTGTTTCGTAAATAATTCTGTGCATGTATCACTTCAGCCCATAATGATTTAGGTAAATGACCTTGTGATAACAATGCCCTTGCACCTTCTACAAGAGTGAAGATTAAATTTTTCTGCCACCCCATTCATGTCGAGGGAATAGGGGTTTGTGCTCTCAACCTTAATACCTTCATGTGTCAGATAATTTTCAAAATAGTCAGCACAGAATTCCATTCCATTATCTGTTCTTATACATTTCCCCCCCCCATCTGCTTTTTCATTTCAGATTTATATATCTTGAAAAACTTGAATGCTTCACTCTTCTGTCTTAAGAAATAGACTACTGAAAATCTGGAATAATCATCAATGATTGTGAAAAATTATTGAGCACCTCCCATAGATGTCAGAGGTGCTGGACCCCAAACATCTATGTGCAGTAATTCAAGAACCTGTGAAGTTCTGATATGTTCAGTACTTTTAAATGATGCTCTTTTTGCTTTTGCAAGATTACATACCTCACAATTTTTAATGGTACCAACTAATTTTTCTAGACCAAAAACATTCTTAGTTCTGGAAAATTCATTTAAAGCTGTAGCATTCTGGTGCCCAAATCTTGTATGCCATAGCATAACATTATTAAGAATGACTCAAGTGTGGGATATGGTGGACCTACCACACTTGAGAAGGACGGTCCACCACGGAATGGACCTGGACTTTCTAAACGGCATATGAGAAAAAGATCTCGGCTGAGTGAATGTAAGATTGGTGTATGGAATACTAGAGGTATAAATGGCAAGATGAGTGAGGTGATTGAGGAGATGAATAAGTATAGACTGGATGTGCTGTGTGTAAGTGAAACCAAAAAGAAGGAAATTGGGGTAGAAGAAGTGAATGGCACGGTGAGTGTGTGGTCTGGAGTATTGGATAATATGAGAGGACAGGCTGGTGTAGTTGTGATTTTAAGTGAAAAGATGAAGAACAACTTGATTCACTATAGTTGCATAAGTGAGAGAATTCTCTGGATTCGTTTGAAAGTGAAACTTCAGAGAATTGTAATTGTTGTAGTGTATGCTCCTTGTGATTCTGGAATGAGCTAAAAGCTGTTTTGAGCCAGTTTGGCACTAAAGAAAAAATTATAAAAGTTATAATAGCAGGGGATTTCAATGCTAGAGTAGGTGTGCAGAATGCAATTTCTGACAATGTTCTGGGTAAGTTTAATGATCCTTGTGTGAATGATAATGGTGAAAGATTAATTGAACTCTGCATTGAGAATGGTTTGTGTGTATCTAATACATTTTTCAACCACAAGTATATCCACACATATACTTGGGAAAATCGTACTCTTGGTCAAAAGAGTGTGATAGATTTTGTTGTCTACGATCAGCGTTTGAAACACTTGGTTGTTGACACCCGTGTGATGATAGGTGCGAATGTTGGTTCTGATCATTACTTGGTAGTGGCACGAATGAAACTCAATGTTGGTTGGAGGAAAAGCAATAGGAAGAGACCCAGGATAGAAAGAATAAAGGTTGATAGGCTCCTTGAAGATCATCAGCAGTATTCTGACTTAATCAGAGAATGACTTAAGGATCTGAAGTCTTGTGAGAGGGATGTAGAAAAGAAGTGGGAATGTTTTAAGAACTGTGTTGTCACTGCTGCAAAAGAGGTCTGTGGCACCACAATAGTGAGTAACAATAGAGGTGATGCTTGTTGGAATAGTGAGATTGAAGAGGCAGTAAAGAGAAAGAAGGAAGCCTATTTGGGGATGTTGCAAGGTAGAGTCTCTGTGGGTGAATATCGCTGTAAGAAGCGCGAAGCTGCTAAGCTGGTTCGCCACAGTAAGGCAAAAGATAGGAAGGAGAAAGTGGAAAGGCATGAACTGGCTTTTTGGAAAGATAGGAAGTCCTTCTGGAAGTACACGAGACTCAGGAAAAATAGGGGAAACAAAGTTTTAAGTTGTGTGAAGAATGAGATTGGGGAAATGATATGGGAGCCCAATGAGTTAAGTGACAGATGGGGTGAATACTTCTGTGAGTTATTAGATCAGGAAAGCAAAGGATGATTCTGAGACAGATGCAGATGATGTCACAATGAGGGATGAAAGCACAGGAGGGATCTCAAGAGAAGAAGTGTGTAAAGCTCTAAAATCTCTTCAGAATGGTAAGGCTCCAGGAGTTGATGGCATAACTGCAGAGATGTTGAAGTATGGTGGTGACTCTATAATTGACTGGTTAACTGAAATTTGCCAGTTGTGCTGGGAGTTAGGAATGGTCCCTCGGGATTGGAAGGATGTTATCATTGTTCCCTTGTATAAGGGAAAAAGTGATCAGACTGACTGCAAGAACTATCGTGGTATTAGCCTACTGAGTGTGCCAGGAAAAGTGTTTGGTAAGGTTGTTATTGAAAAAGTACGAGGTCTTACATCATGAAAGTGTGGGATCTTCAGAGTGGTTTTATGCCTGGTAAAGGCTGCACTAACCAGATTTTTGCATTATGTACGATGATTGAAAAGTATCTGGCTGTTGGGAAGAAAGTTTTTACTGCCTTCGTAGATTTAGAGAAAGCTTACAACTGAGTGAATAGGACACTTTTGTGGAAGGTATTGAATGAATATGGTGTTACTGGGAATCTACTTAATAGTGTAAAAGCCATGTATGCTGGTATGTACGAGTGAATGGTGTTTTATCAGAATGGTTTTCCATTGGTGCAGGAGTTAGACAAGGTTGTGTGATGTCACCATGACTGTTTAATATATTTATGGACGCATGCATGCGTGATGCCAAAATAGATAATAGTGGTTTATGTCTTGGTGATATCCGTGTGTGCAGATTGCTGTATGCTGATGACACTGTCCTGTTGGCAGAGAGCAAAAGTGAGTTGCAGTGTATGTTGACTCGGATGCACGAAGTTTGCATGAAATTCAAACTGAGTTTAAATAAGGGAAAAACCAAAGTTACAGTGTTTGAGAGAGGAACGGGTAACACTGAATGTAATGTAAGTATAAATGGCACTGTGATTGACCAGGTGAGTGAGTTTGGGTATTTAGGAAGCATGTTTGACAGAGAGAACAAGTTGGATGGTGAAATCAGTAGGCGAGTGAATTCTTCATTGAAAGTCATAGCTGCTCTGGGAGGTTTTCACAGGAATGATGGGTTCTCTAGAGAGTCCCGCATGGCTGTGTATGAAACTGTAATTGTTCCTACTCTGATGTATGGCAGTGAAACCTGGGTACTGCAGAAGAAACATAGGAGTCGTTTGTGTGCTGGAGAAATGCGTTACTTACGTGGGGTTTGTGGCAAGACACGATCTGATTGTGTGAGGAATGAAGATGTATTGCAGTTGTGTGATGTAAAGCAAAATGTTGTTAGCAAGGTGGAGACTAATATACTTCGGTGGTTTGGCCATATTGAAAGAATGAGTGATGAAATGCTTACTAAGAAAAATTGTTCAGCCCAAGTGGCAGGAAGGAAAGGCAGAGGAAGGCCAAGGAAGACATGGGTGGATCAGATTCAGGAGTGTCTGCATGAGAAAAAGATTATGAGTATGAAGTATAAAAGATCTTGTGTACGGCGTGTAATGGATATCAGTGAAGCACGAGTTGTATGTCAAGATCGCTGTAAATGGAGAAGTTTGATACGACAACAATAAATAAAAATATCTGGAAGTTTGTATTTCTTTTTGGAGCTAACCTCTGAATCTCAGAGAACAGCGTAGTGATATATATGTATGAGCTTCAACAGTAGCTGATTTCTTTATCACATATGCTTTAATTATATAAAACTTATCAATTAATGGTACTTTTAAAGACATTTCAGTTTTAGTATTCTTAATAACAATTCCTTTGTTTTTGATAAGTGCACTGTAACCTGCTATATCAATCAATCTACCTGATATTAGGTTTCTACTCATCCCTGGAGCATACAATACATTTTTCAAAAGTAGTGATACCTTGCCCCTATCTTGTAAAACAGATAATTGCACATTTCCACATCCCAAGATTTTTGTTGACCCCTCTGCAATAGTTGCTTCTCTATCAGGTGTGGCACAAAAACAAATAAATAAACTTTTGTCAGTACAGAAATGTTCTGTTGCTGCTGTATCAATAATCCAGTCTACTGTACATGTTGTAGACATACAGTATGTGCTGATGCAATAAATACACAACTAGCAGAGTCACATTTATTTGGTACACTTTTACCCATTTGCTTGTTGAAACCTCTTTTAGGTTTTCGATAATTTCTTGCCAAGTATTTAACTGATCCACACTGATAACATCTAGTTTTCCGATATTTTTCATGCATAAATGAAGGTGTGCCACTCCTAGTGTCCTGTTTTTCATGAAAAATAAAAGCACTATTTTTAACAGAACTATTTGCAAACTCATCTCGATGCTGAATCCTATCATATTCTGCTAATAATGCTTGTCTTACATTTGAAAAGGTAAAGTCCTTATCAGATTATTGATATAGTTGCATAACCACATTATCATAATTTTGTGTGTAACTGGAATAACATCTGATATGCTATTACAGTATCTGGGATATTTTCCCCTGCCAGTTCAATTTCTTTGGTTGCTCTAAGTAAATGGCCTAAATACATACTCATGATCTCAGGAGGTTTAAACCGAATACTCATAAACTCAGTTCATAAAGCAGCAATTCTAGCATGGGTGGTGGGTTCAAATGCATTACAAATTCCTTCCCAAGCCGTTTTAGCAGTGGTTACTTCTACCACACGATTCTTCAAATCTTCTTCACTACCTAAGCAAATGTTAGACAAATCTTTTGCACTACCAATGTCAAATTGATGCCTATCCTTAGCAGAAACATCAGGTTCTGGCTTTGGCTCTGTCTCATCAACAAACCCAAATAAGCCTTGGTTTAAAAGCAACATTTTCATATTAAATTTCCACTGATGAAAATTATCTTTATTGAGTTTAGCAAAACTCAATATGCTTGTTGAACCTTCAAGAGAAACCATGCTGCACACAAAGTCTCCTTTTCTTTTGTTTTAACTGAAAAAAAAAAAATTCTACTTACAGTTCTTGAAGTATCTGCTGATAATGGTTACCAAAACTTGTTTTAGAAATCACACTCTGCTACCATTAATGTTGGAGGTTCCATCCATGAACCGCAGACAGAAATGTTATATCCTTATTTAGGACAAAAATCACACTTCACTCAGTTCATGAAACTTGCAACACAAGTAGGTATATAAGGCTTGTAATACTATATGTTGCTCCAAAGGTTAACATGGTTAAGGTTTAACTCAGCAGAAAACAAGACAATTTCCACCACAAGCACATCTTATGGCAGTGAAAAAAAAAAAAAAAAAAATCCACCCAGCAGAACAACCAAAACATCACAGACAACCACACTTACTAACAGAAGACAATGGGACTGTTGCCATTCTACAAAAAAAAAAAAATACTCTTGCTGCTGTTGAGATACATGACTATCAGGAGAAAATGCTGATTTGCATGTTTGAGGTACACATTTTATGCACACACGATTTTCTTTCTTCATGCAAGAATAATGACAAACAAATACCTTTAACAAATTATACACTTGCCAGAAATCATGGAAACAACAAATTTTTTTTTTTTTTCTTTAGTACATGAAACATGCCTAACAACACTTACTCATCGCATGCTCTGATTTTTCTCCTGATTAAAAAGTTCAGCTTTTTTGTTCCTTGGTCAGTCTCATGTAAGTGCAGTTCAGACCTTGTCCCATCTGATTACCACCTGCTTTGCTTCATGGCCCATTTCCTACAAAGATGGCACTTTGCTTAAGTGGTAGATGTGGAATCTGGTGTCAGAAAGTTTCTGTCCTCGAAACCTGCCCAGTAGTACTGCTGTGGGATCATGGCTCTGATGAGATGTTAGCAAACAACTATAGAAAACAAAGGCTTGTACTTTATAGAAAGAGATGTGTGTGTGTGTGTGTGTGTGTGTGTGTGTGTGTCTTTCTGCCATCACACCCTCTCATCTCATTCTCATTTTGTAGCTGCAAATAGGACAAACTTTTGACTTTCCCTGGTATTGACCAGGCATACCCAGTCTGCTGCTTTTTTCTATCTTCAGTGAAGTTGCAACAAAATATTAGTCAATCGCTTTAAACGTGTATTCAAGGAGTTGTCTGATAAGTATCCAGATTTTTATTCCTATCAATTGCAGGAGAAAAATACAAAATACAGGATGCATAAATATGATACTCGCATGTGTAATACAAAGGTACAAACAGTCAAAGTCACTTTTCCATGTATTCTCCGTTCAGCACAATGCATTTCCTCCACCGATCGACAAGTTGTTTCATTCCGGTAGCGAAAAACCAGCAGGGGTGTTGCAAATCCATTGACGGACAGCCGCTCGCAGATCGTCCATGCTTTCATAGTGGTGGCCACGAAGACTATCCTAAAATGGACCAAAAACATGAAAATCGGAAGGTGCCAAATCCGGACTGTAAGCAGGGTGCGGAAGAATGGTCCACCTCTGTTTTGCGATTACCTGGTTTAGCAATACACGGGCGAGCATTATCATGCTGAAGCGACACTTGATTGTTTTTCAATGTTGGCCATATGGTCCGGATACATTGAGCAAGTTTTCTCAGTGTCTTCACATAGGGCCTTCACATTTATTGTTTCATTTTTTGCCAAGTACTCGACCAGAAGGATACAGTGTTTTTCCCAGAAGACAGTAGCCATGACCTTTGTCACCGATGAACCAACTTTGGACTTCTTTTATATGGGCGAATTTGGATGACGCCGTTGCATACTTTGCTGTTTTGTCTCCGATCCGAACTGATGAATTCATGTTTCATCACCTGTGATTATGCATTCCAGGAATGCGTCACCCTCCTCATCATAGCGCTGTATCGGTTCGTTGCAAATGTCTAGCCTTTGCCGTTTATGCATCGCTGTAAGCATTCGGGGTACCCATCTGGCACAGATCTTCCTGTACTTGAGATGTTCAAGAATAAAATCTGTCCAACGGAATTTTTACTGATATTCGATTACGTGGCAATATCTCGAACACGAATGCGTCTGCCACCTTTAATCAGGTCGTCATCCTGTTTAATTGTTTCATCAGTCACCACCATGTTAGGCCTAGCTGACCGTGCCTCATCTTCAAGGCTCTCATGGCCAGCTTTGAACTTCGTAACTCATTCATAAACACTGGAATAAGACTTAGCAGCATCACCATACACCGTCTGAAGTCTTCTCGCAATGTCCACGGCCCTTACGCCATGTTTTATTAAAAATTTCACTACTGCTCGCTGCTCAAACTGAACACTTATTGTAGCCGCCATTGTTTTTGATTGACAGCGCCACCTAACATTATTATCATGCCGCTCCGCTTTCATGGTGCTTCACTAAATGAAAGTAGTCATAATAGTTTCACTCATACATGCAATCATACACATGGTTTTGTATTAATGGGAATAAAAATCCGGATACTTATTAGACGTCCCTCGTGCATATATATATATATATATATACATATACACACTCATGTATATGCATGCTATGTACAGTAAATATATGTAAAATGATTGACAAACATTTTGGTGTAAGTTGCACATGTCAGTTACATATTTTTATATGTTTGTTGTTTAGTTGATATATATGGCCATGTACTTTGAACAAAACTTTGTATGTGTTTCAGTTTCAACAAAAATTTGTATGTAATAGGGGTCTTGTGAGTGCTTGTTGCACATTTTGTATGGAAATCTGATGCAGTGCAGTGGTTTTTGTTGTTAGTGTTTTTGCATGTTCATTGTATTTTCACTCTGTTAAAAAAAAAATTCTAAGACTTTTTTTTTTTTTTTTTTTTTTCGGTTTTGTACTTTTTAAGTATGGATAAGCATATTGTATTCTGTAATAGAAATTGATATTCTCTTCCTTTAGACTTCCACAGATTTATGAAGAATATAGGCACACAATTCAAAATGCTGATGCAAAGAAAGATCTTAAGTGGTGGGAAAATAATCATGGGATTGGAATGGCTATGAACTGGCCTCAATTTGAGGTAAGCCCAAATGTAAGAAAATAAATTCTGCACTTTGTAGATTAATGTTCAATGATCAGTGATAATAAGGATTAAAAGTGGCTGTTAGTATTAGCGTTGGTGTCTTCTCTTAAGATTCCATATTTTTTCATGTAAACTTTAAGCTTGTGCTCTCTTTGTACTCTTCTGACCATTTTTCTGGTGGTGATTTTTTTTTTTTTTTTTTTTTGGCCCCAACACCTAACTTCACAAATTTCCAAGATCTGCGTCCTCATGTTTTGAACTTCATATGTGATAAATACTGTGGCTTGTTCTTGTGCTGAAATCATCTGTGAATATGCATTGTGTCTTGTCCATGCTTTCAGCTTAACATGTGGTGAACTACTGTGCTGTGTTTGTTTTGTTAATACCCCTTGCACTTAAAACATGACTAACCCCTGTCAAATTTTATTCACTTCAGTATTGTCTGTTACAAGTTCAGTTTCACGTTTTCTTTTAATGAAGACTTATTAAGTCATGCAAGGCAAGGCCTACACAATTCATAGCACCACGATAAGTTTTGTTTTCCTTTTCTGTAGTGTGGAACTGATGAAATGTAGTTATTGTGTGTGTGTGCGTGGGTTTTATGTGTGCACACGCGCATGCATAAAACCCTTCTAACTACAACAAACAGCTCTTGTGTTATGACATCCCAGCTAAGCTCTCAGCCAACCAATAAGCAACAGCACTAATTGTTGAAATTCAATTCAGATGTAACACTCTGCATTTACACGAACATTTTGCTTAGTTACTGTCTAGAGTGAGATGCTTGCAAAACTACTCTGGATACACGAAAATTTTCACACCTTCTAAAGCATTTAAATAAATAAAGTTTGATGCACAAGTTTGTTTTATTATTTGTAACTTCATTTTTGTCATATTCTTTTTATAAATATTTTATTAAAATTTTAGTTAAAATGAAGCACAGTTTGAGCAGTGATATTACACTGACCTTAGAAAAAATGCAGTATTTTTAGTACGTATGTATAAAACTGAAATAATGTGCCTTTTATTGTACAATGCAGTATTAGGTTTTTGTTCACATGTTTCACAATAATATGACACCCCTTCCCCCTAGAGAGCTTGAAAGGCATTTGAAAACTTTTATGATGTATGCATCGGTGAATTGTGCCTGTTATGGCATTTTGGAGTTGCATGGTGAAGTCAAGGAACAAGTGTGGAATGCTTATTTGGTTCCCTTATGTAAAGAGTTTCATTTACTGTACATCATCCATGTTCACCTTCAGTATTCAATGAAATATGTGAGCTTCATTCATCAGAGTCATCATTTCCTGTACATCATCCATGTTCACCTTCAGTATGCAATGAAATCTGTGAGCTTCATTCATCACAGTTATCATTTCCTGTATTATCTACGTTTACCTTCTGTATGCAATGATATTTGTGAGCTTCATTCATTATAGTTATCATTGCAGTGATTCTTCCAACAGTTATGTTGCCACAAGTAGTTATTGCAAAGAAGAAACTACAACACTGAGGCATGTCAACGAATTGTTTTAGTATCTTTGTGCTATTCAAGTAAGAGTGAGTAGATGTACACACATGTACATTGTACGTAGAATTTTTCCTGCAGAACTTGAAATGTGTACATGTATTTATATATATACATTCATAGCTTAACTTAAAGTTGAACATGCTTCCAAATTCCCGACTTAACACCCACAGACCAAGTATGCAAGGATAAATTAAAAAGCACTCTTGCTCTGCATATGGATATTTTTAAATATATTGACAAATTTATTTCTAAATTTTATATTATTGAGCAGGTGAAAAACACTTCTTCCCATAATGCCAATTCAAACATGGATCTGTTTTCTGTCATTGTCAATGCCAGAGAAACAGGGAAGTGTTATAATTTTTGAGGTTCCAGAAGGTTGCATGAAATGAATTCTCCAATAGATGGAACACTCATGCATACATCAAACAGAGGGCATCGCTCTTCCCTCTGTTTGATGTTCCTGGTCCACGTCAAGTGTCTGTATTACTCATGCATACATTTTTTCCCAAATCTGAGATGGGTCCAGGATTGGATCCTGATGAGGCATGTTTGTCTTATGGCACTGACTCTCTCCCTTCCTTGGAACCATTGGCCCTAAATTACGGATAGAAGATGAGTGACTAATCACAATGGTCGTTGACTTCAAAAAAAAAAAAAAAAAAAAAAAAAAAAAAAATGGAAAAAGAAAGGAAAGAAAGAAATTTACTTGGAAGTGAGAAACTCCTTTATATGGCTTCTTGTTTGGGAGAGAATGTAGTGCTCATCTACTGGTAAATGTCACTTGTCTTAGCATGGTAGGACTGTAAATATATAACAACTTTTCATTGTTATTTTAGTGTGGATACACAGGGCCTGATTTACGCCTAGGCACGCAAGGCACATGCCTAGGGCCCTCAAATTGAAAGGGCCCCAAAATCTTGGTTAAAAAAAAAAAAAAAACTTTCCCTTTTTCAAAATATTTATACGTGGGTAGATGTGATGTGGAGTAACTATATATAAATCGCTGGCAAAACACAAGCAAGTACTGGCAATACAATATGTGTTATTTCTAGTTAATATCAGTAACATTTTCCAGATAATTTGGGGAGGGTTTTTGGGTGAGATTAAACAAAAAATTGTCGTGTTGTGTAATAAAAACTAGCAGTATGTGTATGTTTGTAATTATGGCTTACTAAGATCAACTATATACTTCAATTTCAAATACTGCATGGTTCTGAAGCAATTTTTAAACATTTTGAAATTTTAGCTCCCAAAAGTTATATTTGAAAAATCTTTGGACTTAATTCGGGCAGGGTTTGAATCCCCCAAACCTCTCTCTCTCTTAAGTACACCCCTGGTGAATATGGTAATAGTATAGTTTAGACACACCTGGCAAAAAATCCAATGTCTAATTGAATTTTACCCGTCATATGGCTTTGTCACACACAACGGTTTCATTGATGAAGGTAAAGTCTTTTCAGATGCAAATCAGTAGGACAGCATAAAAATCTAGGAGAAAACAGTATTTTTACCAGGTACTTCCGTAATTTAATGTCAGTCTTATAAATGTATTGTGTTTATTAAATTATTACGCTGGATTGTAATACAGTCGCCCAAAATGGTCACACTACCTACTCGACTCCGTAAAGTAAATGTCGAGTGGAGGAGGCCTTGTTTTGGGTTGTGCCTAGGGCCCAATTCTGTGTAAGTCGGGCCCTGTGGATACAGACTGGGGTAATGCATCATTTGAAATCATTTAGTAGAATATTATGTTGCCATTTGCTAGAAATACTATTGGAGAACACTAAAGGATCGTCTTCTGTCTGCATGCTGTGAAATATTTATAGCTGTGAAGTGTGTTAAAAATACAAACACACACACTCAAACTATATACAGTAGAACCTCATATACAGTAGAACCTATATACAGTAGAACTTCATATACAGTAGATCCTCGGTTATACATTTTTCTAGGGGATGGCTTTAAAAAATGTGTAAATGAAATTTCAAAATGCTAAATGCTATTATAAAATTTTGAATGCCTCTGAAAAAAGATGAAAGAGGAGGGAGGGGACTCGTAATTTTAGATTACACTAATTTATAATGTAAGACATACATACAATGCATGAATACTTTGTTTGCTACATTAAACCTATGTCCCTTTAAACTTTAGTATTAATTATTATTTTTTTTATTATAAAAACTAGGTTAAAACATTCTGTACAACTTCATGTTTTCAATATATAAGAAAAAAACCTTTTGAAATACTAGTAAATCTGAATGCAATTTTTTTTTATTATATAATACCCATATTACACATTCTGTACTTATAAGCATTGCTCATTTCAAAGCAGTTTGTCCACTAGTTGATTCAGCATTAGTGCTGAGTAAAATATTCACTAATCTTCACTTGTTTCAAACTTCTTGAATTCAGAGAAAATAGAGAACTGTGAACATTATATAGTATACATTTTTAGCTGCATCATTTCATGGCTGCAAAAAACACTGTTTCAATTCTCTCAAAGTTGTAACATACTGGCTTACATATAGAAGAATCAAAGAAGTATGCATTTTTGATAATCTGGAATTCAAAATTTAACATATAATTGTAAAAAAACATATAAATGAATTTCCTGTGTAACCAAATTGGAAAAGTGATAGAAACTAGTAAAGTATTGGGACTAATGCATGATTACATATTAAAAGTGAAAAATGTTTAACAGAAAACATATAACTGAGGTTCTTCTGTATTTTGTTTTTGGTGTGATGCATTCTTTCCTTCCTTCCTTCCTTCATTTGCAGCTGTATTCTAATTTGGAAGAGTTTGAATTTTTTTTTTAAGTACAGTAAAGAAAAGATGCTGCCTGTGGGCATTCTAGATATAAGTGAGAGATAAGGGGTTAAGTAAAGTCATTTTCTACTTCTTTGTTTTTTGCCAAACACCATGCCTTCTATTTCTGCATTTGTTGATGTGTAGTAAATAGCTCCTTGATTGCCAGGGGAATTCTGTTTCTGAAAAATGTGGTTGACAGATTTGCAGTTGGTAAAATTAAGATCACATGATCAAAAAAGGATTAGGGGAACTGAAATCACAACTCTACCTATTACACCTTAAATGTTTTGTTTTTTTCTCCACATGTAGTAAAAAATAAACAACATCAGAACAATGAAATTTTCAGCATATGTTGAAAACAATACTGTATAGATATTGTTTAAATGTGTTTCCATAGACACTCAAAGTTTTCCCTCTTGTTTCTATTTTTGATGCAGGAAACCTTGTGTTGGTGCCTCCCTGAAAAATCCTTCTAAATAAAAATTAATTCATTTTTTTAATTTTATATACTGTATGTTTCAATTGTTTCAATTTTTTTTTAATTTATAAAATCCATTCAGAGTTTTGTGGGTTTCGATAATTTCAGCATTGCTGCACACAACTACATGTATGCATGTAATCAACAGAATTGATTTTCAACTTAGTAATTAATGGCATCATGGCACCTCCAATTATTAATCATAGTGACATTTTTTAACTGTGGATTTCATAGAGGTAAATTTTAATTCATTTGGTGGTCAAATTTTTGAACTATTTCCATCCCTTCTTCAAGTTTTCTCTTTACAACATGTGATTGGTGGCAATTCGTTTTATTGAGTCCCATTTTATGGAATGTCCACTTGCTTGTACATGTCTGTCTAACCCTGTTTTGTTCCCAATGTTTCTGAAACAGGATTAGACAGAAATGTACAAGCAATTGGACACTCCATAAAATGGGACTCAATAAAAATAATTGCCACCAATCAAATGTGGTAAAGAGGAAACTTGAAGAAAGGATGGAAATAGTGAGAAGAAGAGGCACCATGCTTAACAATAATAAGCGCAGTTGGACACTTCTGGCTGATTGACAACTACTATTCCAGTGTCAGTCCTAACAATGAACTAGGTTATAGTTTGAAAATTTGACCACCAAATGTATTAACATTTACCTTTATATAACCCATAATTAAAAAAAATTCACATTGATTTTCAAGTTATGGCATAAAAAATTGGAAGATATATTAAGTAGATTTCAGCTGTAAAAGAATTTAATAGATTTTCACCATATCAGCATAATTTATTATTTTCTTTTACTATGTAATCATAATGATAAGGAATGGCAGAAATTTACATAATAAGACATTTATATGGAGAAGTATTCCTAATGTGACAGTAGAAGTGAACTTTAAGCTTCAAGTTAAGTGAATAAAATTGTTGTATGAGACATTTAGGTAGTGACTGGTACCTTCTTTAGCCATGGAATATATGGATTCCACAGCTAGAAAAGGTAACAGTCACTGTGTTAGTTGTAACACAGATCCACCATGTCATATTTTTGTCATTTGAAATCCATTCTCAAATCTGGCAACATCTGAATTCACATGTGTTACCCACCTCATACTGTTCTCATACATCTCATGGCTAAAAAATAAATGAGTCACTACAGAAATGTTCCATGTAGTAATTTTATTTACTTGACAAGTGTAGAGTTCATTTCTAATGCCATATCAGAAATACTCATATGAATCTTTCTAGTGCTATGTAATACATGGTTTCATTACTGTTCTGAGAACTGACTGTAAAATGCTTTTTAACTGAACATTTTTATTTATCAATGGGTCAGAAAACAGAAGATATTTTATGTTTGAAAACATGATAAATTTAAACACAACAAAACTAAATGCTGCAGCGTGTCACCTAAAATTTTGATTTGTTTAAATTTAGAGTTGTTGGGTTTACTTTAGATAAGGGGTTTTACAGAAAATGTTTCAAATATATATAAACAATGACCCTACTTACTGATATAATGTAGTACATTGTCCTAATTATGACATTTCTGGCACTTAGACTTTGCTCAAGTTGTATCTTGCCAGAAAGAGGATTGATATTTTAACTAATTCATTATTTAACACAGACCACCTAAAAACCATGCAAACAGTTGTCAACCTAATATCATGCAAAACTGTAATGAAACGATGAATATGTCCTTCACTCTGAAAAACTCCTAAATTCATTAGTCACATCACCAATTATACACAGGAACCTCAAAACCAACAAATATACACTGAAGTGCCAGAAAAACTGGTACAGACAAGCTTATGCAAGATACATAGCAACATCACCTATGCGCGTACTCGGTTGCGTCCACCAGTGCGTATATATAGCGATAGACATCCTTGCCAGCTGTCAGAGCTGTTTTTCGGCACGAGAATGACAAGTAATAACGATTTAAGCGATTTTCAATGCAGTGTCATAGTTGGCGCTCGTGAGATGGGCCATAGTATTTCGGAGGTAGAAACGAAGTTTGGATTTTCACAGACTACCATTGCAAGGATGTACCGTGACTACAAGAATTCCGGCAAAACCTCCAACCTACGATACCAGTGTGGTCGTAAAAAGACATTAGGTGAACATGACCATTCGTCAGCTCTCAAGAATCGTTTCACGCGATAGACGTGCAACACTCTTGCAGGTATCATCGGAATTCAATGCTGGAGCCTCAACAAACATCAGCGTCCAGACTGTGCAACGTACCCTGCACGATATGGGCTTTGGGAGCTGACGCCCAACTCGAGTCCCCTTGATGGGTGCACGACACAGAGCTATGCACCTTGCTTGGGCACGGCAGCACCGCCACTGGACACTTGATGACTGGAAACAAGTAGCCTGGTCTGATGAGTCACATTTCCAACTGTATCGGGCGGATGGAAGGATTCGTGTGTGGCGCAAACCCCTATGAAGCCATGGATCCCGCCTGTCAACAGGGAACTGTACTGGCTGGTGGGGTTCCATAATGGTATGGGGTGTGTTTAGCTGGACTTCACTGGGTCCCTGCTAGTACGTCTACATGCGTCTGTGACCGGCCAACGCTATGTGCGCATCCTTTCTGACGAGGTACACCCATTCATGTCCTGCATTCATGCTGATGGATTGGGCCCGTTCCAACAGGACAATGCACCTCCACACAAGTGTCGGGACGCTACATTATGGTTAGAGAAGCATTCATCTGAGTTTGGGTAGTTGCCATTCTCACCCAAGTCCCCAGATCTCAATGTGATAGAACACATTTGGGATATCATGCAACGTGCTATCGAACACGGGAATCCGAGACCTCGGAATACACCCGAATTGTGGAATGCTCTGCAGGAAGTATGGTGTGTATTGCCTATAGCATATTTCCAGAAGCTAATGGAGTCCATGCCGCGTCATATTTCTGCAGTCTTGTGCTCCCATGGGGGACCTACCAAGTATTAGACTGGTGTACCAGTTTTTCTGGCACTTCAGTGTATGTACAAATTTGAAATTCATGCAAAGAAATGCCAACAAATTTCATTTTTGAACCATCAAAGAACAAATACACGATGTTAAATATGCCTTCTGTACTATCACAACTTTAAAAGACTTAATAATCTAAAGCAACTTTTATGGGAATTTTACTAGGAAATTTTTTCTTTCATTAATAGCAAATTTTCAGAGAAAACTCTTCTCCTTCTTCAGGCTGTCTTGTTGCTGTCACTTTTTACTTGTCACTATCACGGTTACGGTTTACCTTGATGGTTACGGTTAACCTTGACGGTTTAGGTTATTTTTCAACAAATCCTGCCAGATGTTAGGCAGGGAAAATCCTTTGCAGTCATTGATGATGGAATTTTGATTTTCTCAATCTCTATTCCTTCTTTCAGTTTTCTTTTTGGAAATTGCTTTGGAAACTGATTACTTTAAGGAAATTCCAATCCATGCTGTGCCCAGTTGCTCTAACATGCCTATCTAATCCAGTCTTGTTGGAGCAATTTTTTATAGCTGCTTTATGCTCAGCTATACGAGTTTCTTGAAGCTGCTTTATGCTCAGCTATAAAAAATTGCTCCAACAAGACTGGATTAGATAGGCATGTTAGAGCAACTGGGCACAGCATGGATTGGAATTCTCTTAAAGTAATCAGTTTCCAAAGCAATTTCCAAAGAAAACTGAAAGAAGGAATAGAGATTGAGAAAAAATCAAAATTCCATCATCAATGACTGCAAAGGATTTTCCCTGCCTAACATCTGGCAGGATTTGTTGAAAATAACCTAAACCGTCAAGGTAAACCGTAATCGTGATAGTGACAAGTAAAAAGTGACAGCAACAAGACAGCCTGAAGAAGGAGAAGAGTTTTCTCCGAAAATTTGCTATTAATGAAAGAAAAAATTTCTAGTAAAATTCCCATAAAAGTTGCTTTAGATTATTAATTCAATTAAACTAGGAAGCCATTTCTCAACATGAGCTTTATTCAAAGAATTTAAAAAGACTTTAAAATACGAACTTAAGACTATGTACATACAATTCAACAAAAATCTCAACCCCTCAATTGCAACTATGCCTAACACCGATAATGACTTTACAAACCATGGAATATGTATAAAAATTAGAATCCATTTAAAAAGCTCAATACCAACTTCTCTCAACCAGCACATAGACTCTGAACGTTTTCGTCCATCCCCTGTGGACATCTTCAGAAATTACCGTATTTTTCCGTGTATAAGATGCTTCCATGTATAAGACGACCCCTACTTTTTCGAACCAAAAATTAAGAAATCAATATTTTTAATGGTCAGTGAAGTGCAGAAATTTGGGATTATGTATTCAGAATGATTTTTTGCACCATTTGCTCTTTGTGGATGATCAAGTAATCTTGGCAGAAAATAAGGATGGCATAGCTTACATGTTTCGTAAACTGATCTCTGAATATAACCGTTGGGGACTTAAAATTAACGAAAGTAAAACTGAGCACTTGTCCTGTGATCCCAGAGACATCATTGAAATAACCGATAATATTACATTGAGAACAAACAGTTGAGGAATTTAAATACCTTGGATCCATAATACATCAGGATGGTACATGTCATCATGGCATTGAGCGGAGAATTGCGGAGGAAAGCTATCTCTGTTTTGAATCCTGTTTTGTGGAGCAGCAATGTCTTTAAAAGAGTAAAAAGACACATTTTTTTCTGCGATTGTACATAGTATAATTTTATATGGTGCAGAGATGTGGACACTGAATAAAAGACATCAACAAAGATTATTGGCTACATTGATGGACTTTTGGAGGCGTTCTGCAAGAAAATCCAGATGTGAAAAAGTGCGTAATACAAAAATTTGAGATATTATCAGTGTTTAAAGTAGACATTCTTCAAACTATTGAGATGTAGAGATTACAATGGTTCGGCCATGTAAGGAGGGAGAATGTCATCAGAGAGACTTCCTAAAATTCTGATGGAATGGGAGTATATATATATATATATATTTTTTTTTCTTTCTTACTGGTATTTCCATTTCATTTCATTTCTTCTCCGTTTTTTTTTCTTTCCTTTTTTGCTTTTTCAAAACTACCTTTAAATTGTATCAGTTCTTGCCAAAAATTTGGAAGCTGTCTTGGATCGTTAAAGTTGCAAATATTTTTAATTAATTCAATATCGCTTCAGCTATTCTTAAATGTCTTTCCGACATAAAACTCTTCAAAATTTTTATTTGATTGAAACTAGGGTATACTTTGTTATCAATGCAATACTGTACTAATACTGTATTAGCTTTTTTTTTTTTTTTTTTTTTTTTTTTTTACATATTCCATGGTTTGTAAAGTCGTTATGGGCGTTTGGCGTAGTTGCAATTGAGGTGTTGAGATTTTTGTTGAATTGTATGTACATAGTCTTAAGTTCGTATTTTAAAGTCTTTTTAAAGTCATGATGGTATGGAAGGCATAGTTAATATCATGTATTTGTTTTCTGTTGCTTCAAGAATGAAGTTCAGTGGCATTTCTTTGCATGAAGTTCAAATTTGTACATATATTTGTTGGTTTTTGAGGTTCCTGTGTATAATTGGTGATGTGACTAATGGATTTTTGGGTGTTTTTCAGTGTGAAGGGTGTATTCATCGTTTCATTACATTTCTACATGATGTTAGGTTGACAACTGTTTGCATGGTATTTAGGTGGTCTGTGTTAAATAATGAGTAAGTTAAAATGTCAATGCTCTCTCCGACGAGATACAACTTGAGCAAAGTCTATGTGCCAGAAATGCCATAATTGGAACAATGTACTACATTATATCAGTAAGTAGGCTCATTGTTTATATATGTTTAATCTTACAGAGCATGTTTATTGCGAAGTACTCGCATAAGTTTTCGAGCTGTAGCAGTAAATTGCACTTTACGAAGAAAATGTTTCTTTCTACTAAAATCTATGTTTGGCAAAGGACTGTCATACTGCATTTGTGCATATATGAGCCTCACATAGTTTGGGGGAAATCTCATGTTCAAGCTGTGTGCTGATTTTTCTGGTTAAAGTGTGACTGTATTTTCAAACTGAGAAGAATATAAACTTTTAGATACATGCTATCAGTTCATTTTTTTCAGTATGATCTTGAATCCCCCTACCCAAAAAGTAAAATGAAATCATTTTTATTTACGCATAGTCTGAAAGTTAAATTGGTGACCACAGAACATGAAAATAATGTGTTTTGAAGGGCCCAAACTGTATATCTGACTGTTTTGCAATTATTCATTTATTTAGTTCTCATCATAGAAATACTCTTGTGTTACTATTCCTCTATGTGGCCACATGAATGAACAGTCGTATTTCTACATACATACCATTAAGTTGTTCTCTGAGATTCAGATGTTAGCTCCTCAAAGGCAGACCAACTGCTAAGTAAATGTTTTAACTGATGGAACTAGAATTTACTTACTGTTGGTGTATCAAATTTCTCCATTTACAATGATGTCAGCACACATCTCAAGCTCAATTGACATAATTTGTTCTTTTTTTCAAACATACCTCCTAAATATGCAATAGCGGCTATGAATTTCAAAGAAGAATTCACTCGCCTACTAATTTCGCTATCTAATTTGTTCTCTCTGTCAAGCATCATCATCATTGTCAACCATTATCAATCCACTGCTGGACGAAGGTCTCCCCAAGTTTCCTCCACAACGGTCTGTCTTGTGCCAGTCTCCTCCATGTCACTCTCGCATACTTTCGAATTTCATCCACCCATCTTCCATGTGGTCTTCTTCTGGGTCTTTTCCTGTCCCTTGGAATCCAATCTAAAATTTCGGCTGTCCATCGATGGTCTGTCCTTCTGGCAGTATGTCCAGCCCATTGCCATTTCATGGATTTAACTCTGATCATGATGTCTTCCACTCTTGTCATTTTTCGGATCCACGTGTTCCTCTTCTTATCTCTCCTGGTTACACCAAGCATGCACCTCTCCATGCTACTTTGAGTTGTCTGCAGCCTTTGTATGTCTCTTTTAGCTAAGGCCCACGTCTCTGCACCATACGTAAGCACTGGAAGGATGCATTGATCAAACACTTTTCTTTTAAGACATAATGGCATATTGCTCTTGAAATTATGCTGTTTCTTCCAAAAGCTCTCCAGGCAAGTTTTGTACGCCGATTAATTTCTTTATCAATGTGACCCTCACTTGATATCTGCTGTCCAAGATAAACGTACGTGTCTGTTATCTCCAGCTTTTCTCCATCAATCGATAAATCTTCATTTCTTGAAAAAGCATTGTACATCACTTTTGTCTTCTGAAAGTTCATTTTTAACCCCACTTCTTTACTCTTGTCAGCAAGTTCCTGGATCATACTCTGTAGCTCTGATGGGGTAGTTGCAAAAATGACTATGTCATCAGCAAAACGAAGGTGGGTTAGATAATCTCCATTAATCTTTATCCCTTTGTTTTCCCAGTTCAGTGATTGAAAGACATTTTCCAATGTGGCATTAAAGAGCTTCGGAGATATGGTGTCACCTTGTCTCACTCCCTTTCCAATTTTTATGTGTGTTGTATTTTCAAACAGCCGAATCTTTGCACTTGCATTTTCATAGATGTTATTAATAATATTAATGTATGCATCTTCAATACCGCAGGATTTCAGAGCCATTGCAACTGTTGATGGTTTCACCGAATCAAAGGCTTTTTCATAATCGATAAAAGCCATGCACAATGGAAGTTCATATTCCCTCGCTCTTTCAATTAGTTCTCTCAGTACGTGGATATGATCTATTGTGCTGTAGCCACTCCTGAATCCAGCTTGTTCTCTCGGTTGAGCCATGTCCAGTGTCACCTTCAAGCGGTGTGAAAGAACTTTAGTGAAGATTTTATAAACCACTGATAGGAAGCTGATAGGTCTGTAGTTCCTGAGATCCTCAATGTCACCTTTTTTATGTAGCAAGATCATTGTAGCGTTGTTCCAATCCTCAGGAATTTTCCCTTCATTAAGGCATCGAGTGAAAATTTGGCCGAGTACTGTTTCGATTTCTCCACTTGCTTCTTGTATGATGTCTACAGTAATTCCATCTTCTCCTGCAGCTTTTCCCAGCTTCATGTTCTTGATTGCATGTGCAACTTCTGCTGGAAGAACTGGAAGAACTCTGGTACTGGTACCTTTCATGATGTCTGGAGTACATGTATCATCTCTTTCATATAATTTGGAGTAGAAATCTTTCACTCTTGTCAAAATTTCGCCTCTATTTCTTGTTACAGAACCATCTTCTTTTCTCAGTGCCATAATCTGTTTTTTTCCCTTACTGAGATGTCCCTTTGCTATCTTTAGGCTTTGGTTGTTTTCAATTGCTTTCCTTACTAGTTCACAGTTGAATTTCCTTACGTCTTCAGTGATACTTTTTCGTACTGTCTTGCATAGCTCTATATATTCCACTTTGAAAGTCATATCTTCTTTAGTTGTCTTCATCACTCTTCTTTTTTTGCATCAACATTTTGGTTTTTCCTGATAATTTGTTCACATGCAACTTGTTCTTAGACCCAGCTAATTTTGTTGCTGTTTCCATAAGAGCTTTGGTTACTTTTCTGTTAACTTCAGAAATATCCACTTCTTCTGATGTTAGGCCTTCTAAAGTGGAGAATCTGTTCTTCAGTTCCAACTTGAAGGTATTATGGTGTTTTTTAAGGTTGGTTATGTCAATACATTTTGTTTGTCTTATGAGCTTGCTACGTTCGAGTTTAGTGTTGAGGTGCATCTTACATCTCACCAATCTATGGTCACTGCCTGTGTTGAACTTGTTTAGCACACTGCAGTCTTCTATGACGAATTTTTTGTTACACATAATAAAATCAATTTCACTTGTCGTCCCATTTGGATGTCTCCATGTCCATTTCCTGTGTGGCTTTTTCTTGAAAAGGAGTTCAAGATGAAAAACCCTTCTGCCTCTGCAAACTCTACGAGAGTATTTCCACGCTGGTTTCTGTTGCCGTGACCGAATTTACCTACTGAAGTTTCATTCTGTTGCCGTTGCCCTATTTTTTTGCATTGAAATCTCCCATAATTATCTTCAAGTGCTGCTTACCTTTATTATTTAGATCAGAAATTTCCTCATAAAATTCTTCAATTTCTTCTTCAGCTTGACTTGTGGTGGGTGCATAAGTTTGAATAATCTGCGCCTGGTATCCTCTCGAGAGTTGGATAACGAGTCGTACAGCTCTGTCAGAGGAACTTTCAACTTCTACAACTTTATCCTTCAGTTTCTTGTTTATTATAAATCCAACACCACTAGTTCTGCCAGTATCTGTCCCACGATAGTAGAAGAGATGTCCTTTTTTCAGTTCAATGAGATCTTCTCCTTTTCTCCTTACCTCACTTAGCCTGACGATGTCCCACTTGATCCTTTGTAGTTCCTCTTCCAATTCAAGAAGCCTTGAATCAGAAGATAGTTAGCGTCCATTATATGTAGCCAAGGTCAGCATCAGATGACAGCCTAGTCCGGTCCTCCGGGGATTCTTAGTACCCTCTGCCTTCATGTCGCACTGGCCGCTGCCTTGGCCAGGTACATTCCAGCTGCCGGAGACTGAGGGCCAAGATTTAAGTTGTGGAGTCATTTTGGAGGGGTTTGGCCATAACTCACCACGCTGGCCAAGCGGGTTGGCGAGTGTGGGGATAGCATTTCCTCTAATACCGATGGTATAGTTATACCGCTATTGGCGGTCGTCAGAGCCCCTTTAGTGGGAACAGGATGTACCACGAGAAGGCGGGGTTGACATTTGTCAAGGAGAGGCTGTGATGTTACGCATCACCTGACCTTACATCCCTGTCAAGCATACTTCCTAATATATACAAATTCATTCACCTAGTCAATCTCTGTGCCTTAAGTCTTATTTTGCATTCAGTTCTAACAGTATCTCAATCAAAAACCATAGCTTTGGTTTTTCCCTTATTTATACTCAGTTTGAATTTCATACAAACTTCGTACATCCAGGACAACATGCTTTGCAGCTCACTTTTGCTGTCTATGTGAAACAATAATGAGCTTCTTCATTTTCCAAGTGATTTGGAAGATTTATCATTAATTTCCGTAGCTTATTTACATTATGACATTATCTGCTAACATTAACAATAAAGAAGTTCTCTGTAACCACTGCTTTTTTTGCTACTCCCAGTAACAAGTAAAACTGCATGCTTATTCACTCCCATCCATGCAGGGTGCACCCATGCATATGCATGACTGATTTAGTGGACACATAGTCTTCAGAAAGAGTCAGCATCTTACAGATTTATGATATCAGATGCTGCCTGAAAAAGAAAACACACATAGCGCTGTGAATTGTTGGCCACTGTGGTGTAAAGCTAACACACTCGGCTAGATATCGAGAGATTCAGGGGTCAATTCCCCAACGGCGGCCGAATAACAATTTTTCGATTGCTGTGCATTGCTTAACGTGGAAAGAGCGATGGATTTATTTATTCAACTGACGCCACGCATTTAGATGATTTTCACAATTTCTATTGTTTGAATTTTCACAGCATTAAATTATCAGCAGAGAACTTCATCCTGCACTCTGCTTCTGAAAACTAGTCAGCATTCTTGGAATCCTAAGTAATTATGAAGGCTGGCCAGAATGTGTGTGAATGGTTGTTGTTAGGAGCATTTGTGGACACCATTATTGACTTGTGCTGCATAACAAAATTTGTGGTTCCTTGTTTGGATTAGTAACATTTACTAGGTTTCTACTGTATACATGGTATGTTTTGCCTCCTGGTTCTGTTGAGACTTCATCAGCTAATATTTTCTGTGGAATTCTGGTGGCAATGCATTACTGTAAATAACCAACATCTGTTCACGGATTGTTTTTGGTTTATTCTCTTCTTTTATGAAGAAAAACTGAATAATTAAACATATTTCAGCTTCATAACATTGATATTTACTCATAAGAAGATTGTCATAAACATATGCCTTATTGCAAGTTTCCTATACTGACAGTTATTGTGCATTTATGCAGCATGTATTAAAATGCCAGAGCTGTATTACAACTTGTTTCTTCTTGACAGAGTATGGCCTGCATACATAAATAACCATTTGTGTTTTACCCTCAATTACATGTCGTGTGACATAAAACCATTATCTTATTCCCTTAGTGTTTTTGTTTGTCTATGTTATTGTCTTGCATATATTTTTTAATGTGTGCATTTGGTGTACTGTAACTTTTGTTTCAGTTATGCTAGTGCAGCTTTAACAGTGATTGCATTTTACTTTTTGTTTACAAGTCAGTTTCTTTGCTAATTTTCCTTGTCTCAGGATTATTGTGAAGAATTTCGTGACATAGGGAAGATAAAAAAGGAGCAGTCCCTGAAAGTGGTATCACCTTGGTGAATCAGCAAAAGATTGGTGAAGAACTACCTGTAATAATAAAATATTTATATATATTTTAATTTTCACCTTCCTTCCTTCTGTTCCTGTCACTTGCTCTTTTGGAGGAGGAGTAATTTCAGTTTACTGTCTATCTTGTTCTGAAAGCATTCTTGTTCTTTCATCTTTTTATCAGACCTAGAGCACTTCTTCTGATCACACTTCTCTGAGTGATCTTTTCTGCCCATGTGGCTTCCCTTTTGCACAGTCTTTCATTACACTTTTCTTGAATATGTATGTACTTATTTCACTGAGTAATTAACCTGCCAATAAAAAAAAAAAAAAAAAAAAGGTAAAACATGTAAACAGTTGCCTAGCTTGCTCACTAGCGTTTTTCTTATTAATTATGCTTTGTTTTTTTTTTCTGTACATATTTTATTTTACCTTAAAAAGAAAGAAAAAGCAAAGCCTTGGATTTATATAAAAATGAAATTTCACCATTTAATTTTGAGCTATGATCCCCATTGTGAGCTCTAAAATTTTTGTCCTTTGCCACATTCAAACAAAAATAAATAAATAAAATTTTTAGCCCCCCCCCCCTCAGAGATATAATTGTATAATGTCATTCCGATAAAGGATCTCGTTGCAGGGATGTCAACGAAGCACAAGCACCATACAGGGAAGCATCACATGGATGCATTACTGTTGTACTTGTCCATGGCTGTATACATACCCTTTTTAAGCACAGCAAATGGTAACACATGCAGTTGTCATAATTTTCTTGCAAATGTTGTAGTAACTCAAAAAATCATCATGCTTGGCAGAGTAAGAAAATGAGCAGAATTTTTCTTACAATTAATGCTGACACACTGTATGGCTGTAAGACAATGTACCTAATAGTGATATATTCTTACTTTGCTTCTTCCTTCTCATGGCTTGAGCACAGCAAATGGTAACACATTGAAGCACACAGACATATCACTCTGACCTGACATCAGCATTTGAAAGGACTGCCCTTTATTACACATGTTCTTAGTGTTAAATATGTAGCAAGATAAAATGTTCTTAGTGTTAAATATGTAGCAAGTGAAATTTTTCCAATTTCCAGTAAAAACTATCACAAACAGTTCAGTTAATAAAAGATTAAGCCAATTAAAATGGTTTAAATGCACTTTTCTTCTACAAATAATAAAGTAGAAAAATTATATTTCTTACTTATTGTCTTTTAAGTCCACTTAAATGATTGTTGCCCTTTCTCCAGTTTAATTGTTCATTTTGATGCTTCTTGTTCATTCTGATTAGCACACATATTATCAGCAATACATGTGTTAATCAGAATAAACCAAGGTGATGTTTCTACAGAATTTGAGTGATTTAGTGTCTTTGGAACAACAACATTTTTTGGGAAGGGGAAAGGGGGAAACAAAATTAGAAATTGTGATACATTGAATAGTATTTAAAATCCCATCCCAGTTGATCAGAAAGGTCCCTGAGTGTGAAAGAAGTTTCAATGAAGGTAAGCAGCCTCTCCCCAGTTATAGTAAACCAGTTATGTTGTGTCCATGTTGCCAAACAAATCTTCTACTGTCTATTAGCAGTTTTTGAGTTAACAGTTGGAAAATACTACTGAAGTCTTATGTTACTTACTCTACTCTATGTAATTAGAACCAATCTGCATTTAAAGTGCAACACATTTTTACCACTTCAGAATGCTACAAATTAAGTTTTTACCTTCACTAGTTTTCAGATGCTGATTTTTATTTTCAACAGTAGAAACCATGAATGAAGAATCTGTACTACTGCCTGGTAACTATGTAATTTGAAGTACACCCTTGAAAAATGATGAAACCACCATCAGCAGCCATACTTTTGTGGTATTGGAGTACTGCTTCCTTTTAGAAGCAAAAGCCTGTTCATGGTTTTAACAGTCAACTCAAATTTTTCAAAACTATTTTTTTATTTCACTTAGACATAGGCTATTGGCTTTTAATGAACTGTTAATAATTCCAAGAGATGGGAAACATACCCCTTTTTAGGGCCTGTCACTGAAAAAGTGACTCTGGGAAACACCCCTTTTTAGGGACAGTGACATCGTGTTTGGTTTAATATGTCATCCATTTGTTGTGCGCATGAGATGAGAAAAATGAAGACACAAAATCAGAAATGAGTGCCATTTATTGTGAATCACTGTTAAATGAATTGTTTTATGCATTAATATATCTTGTGGGCAGTGATTGCAAGAAAAAATGTGCTTTTTTTATTTGTCTGTATGGTGAACCTTTTTAGGTATTGTGGCATTTGCAAGAGTAACATATGCAAATCACGTACATTTTACTACATGACTGGACAAATGTAATGGTAATGCCTTAAAACTAATCAGGCGAGTTCCATGTATGGCTGGCACTCATGTTTCTTTGGGAGTCTGACTAGCATCACAGCATCAGGTGCAGAAATGTCATAAAATTTTGGGACTATGTATCTCAAAAAAAAAAAAAAAAAAAAAAGGCAGAGGCCCACCCTATGCTCATTGTTGGAGAACTTTTTTCCCTTGAATTTAACCAAGGAATTGAATTTTGCTGTTCACGTACTGGTCATAAAGAATACACTGTATGTGTATTTTAAAATAAAACTGTTAATATAAATTTTAAATGCATTACTTTTGACATGTTATAAATATTTTTACTTGGTCAACTGAGTCTAGGAAAGTGTGAAATATTAAGAAACATAATGTCATCAATATGTGAAAGGCATGTATAAATTGTTATTGCTTGTTAGCCATAGGAAGTGAAATTATAGTAGAACATATTTTGAATGTTCAGCAATTTGGAATTCAATTTTGAAACTTGGTGCAAAAATAAATTAACCTGATAGTGTGCTATTGCTGACTATTGGTTATTTGGTTGCTTAATGTTTAGAGAATTAGTCCTAAGGTCTCTACCTGAACTAATTCTCTTCCTTACCTGGAATGAGGTCTTATGAATTCATAGTGGGCAGCTTCCCTAAGATTTGGCAAGAATCACTAAACTGTTATTAAAAAAAAAGGTGGTAGTAGTAGTACTGTTACAACTTCGGGCCCAATCGGGTCCCGGATAATCAGGATGCCAAAATATTTCCAGACTGCAATCCGATCGCTGGATCCACAAATATACCTCGTTAGCCAATTAGCCTGCACAGTACACCAAGAAATCAAAGGAGGCACAGTATAACAATCAAAAACAGAGATTTACTGGATACAGGCATAATTTACAATGGGTACTTCATGTAATAGTAAAAGCTATAATTTCCGGCCAGCTTTGGGCCCTCTTTGGTGTTTCTGAAAATATGACTCAACGAAAAGTCTGTTCGTTCACAATGGACCTCAAAAAAATACTAATAAAGTATTTACGTATGTCCTCAAGTATCCAAATACTGGTGAAACTTTTTGAACACAAACACACTCACACACACCGATATGTTGGCACTACGGGTAGCACTTTCGCTTTCCTCTTGGAGGAGTCTGCATTGCTTACGGACACAGCAGGCACGCATTCGAACGCACACACTTCTTTCCTCTGTGGAACACGAAAAGGTGGCGATTAGCTCCAGATGCTCTCCTTTATCTGCAGGGGGCTCCTTAGTTCCTAAAGCCAGGCGTTCCTCTCTCTCTAGATTTTGAGCGTAGGTTCCGTGTTTCTTTTCTCTCTGCTGTTCACCTGAAATGGCTCCTTTTTACGGCACTTTCGGTATCGGCTGTCCGGAGCGAGTTGACGCAAGTTCCAAGGCGAAACTAGTGCTGGTGATTCTTCTTCAGCGTATATCTTTGCTGGTTTTCCTGATGCTTAGCTTTTTAACAGCGGCAGCAGACGGCAACAAATTTCTAGCGCAAGGAAGTTCCCCATCCTATTTCTCTCGGCTATCAAATGGATTCTGTCCTGAAAAACAATCCTCCAGTCTCCAAGAGGTGGTAAGCAGTGTATTCCACCACTTGAAATCACGGTATCTTTAAAAGCTTAAGTCCAACAGCACTCCCACTGTTTCACGCGTGGCACAGACAAGAGCTTCAAAAGCACTTGCCGTTTAAACAACTTTTGAGCTACGGGAAAAAGCTTTTAAACTCTGACTTGCCCCATTTCCGATTATGAGCTCTTTGTTCTCATGGCAAACACCTGCAACTCGTCACTTGAATTCAAAGTGCTAGAAGATCTTTTCTTCTTTTTTTTATATACCGCCCCTCACAAGTGTTTAAATTATAACTTCCTGTTAATTAAACCCCCAATCAAGTTTGAATTACCATTCATTAGCCATACCTCTTGCCAATTAATTATGCGGGGGGGGTCGTCACATTGCCCCCTTCTTAAAATGCAACTCGTTTCCAGTGCATATAAGCTACCTGTGATTCACAGCGATTCCACCACCTGAAGCTGCCTACCCCAGATAAGAACTCATCGTCGCCTCTGCCCTTACTTAAAACAATCTCCTTGAGTTGGTCTTTGGTATTCCCCGGGCCCATCCCATTTTCTAACGAATCTCAGGGAATGCCCATATTCCATGCATACCTGCATAATTATTTACACTGCCACTCCCTAGGGCAGTACACAAATACGACGCTACATAATTAATTTACATCACAGAGTTCCACTACCATGTCACAGGACATAAAGCAAGATTAAAATATTTCCACCAATACAACACAACACCGAGCACACTATACAAAATTATTACAACCAACAAGCTCATTCTATGTTCTCAGGCTCTCCGTTTCTCACCCTTTCACATCACCAAGTCAACCAACAGGAAACTAACCAATCACCTGAGACACTCATCCTTCAACCAACTATGATTCGGTATTTCCTGCCCTATACGGTCTAAGCCTGTCGAGGTGTATGACTAACTGGCCTATTGTTGTACAAAACTTTGTAAAGAACATCGTTGATTCTTTTCTTCATGACATAAGGACCTTGCCACGCACGCAGCAATTTGGGTGACTTTCCCTTTTGCCTTTGTGGGTTATAGAGCCAGGCTAAGTCTTCCTCCTTAAACACTTTCTCAGCGGCCTGTACGTCATATCTGGTTTTCATTCTTTCAGTAGCTATTTGAATATTTTTTCTAGCAAAACTATGCACTTTCTCTAATCTCCTGGTAAGCTCTGTCACATATGTGCTAGAATCCTGGCAATTGGTTTCGGCCATCCAAACACCAAGTTACAAGGGAGACATAATTCTCGGCCGTACAACATCATACTCGGGGCATTTCCTGTGGTTTCATGCACTGTAGCTTGGTACGCCAACAAAAATAGCGGAACAAGCCTGTCCCAATCTTTCTGGTTATCGCTAACAAATAATGAAAGCTGCTGCCCCAAGGTGCGTATGAACCTTTAACACATTCTGTCACTCTGGGGATGAAGTGGCGTAGTTAGTCTTTTTAATACCGAGTAAATTGCACATTTCTTGGAACACTTTAGACTCCAAGTTCCGCCCCTGGTCGGAATGCAATTCAAGAGGAACCCCATGCTCACCAATCTACTGACAAGAATTTCGGCAACAGCAACTGCTTCCTGATTTTCCATAGGAAAGACCTCTGGCCATTTGGTGAAATAATCCATAACCACCAACAAATATTGGTTGCCATCCTCTGACTTAGGAAATGGTCCCATCACATCAATGGCTACCCTTTCGAACAGTGCTCCCACATTATATACTTGCATTCGGCCATGACATCGTGTCATAGGGCCCTTCTTGAATGCACATAAGTGACACTGTCTGTACTAATCCTCTACATCCGTCCTACCATTTACCCAGTAAAATCATTCTCGGACTTTCGTGAGAGTTTTTCTGACACCAAAATGTCCACCAGTCGGACTATTGTGCATTTGTTTCAACACATCTTTCACCAAAGATCTTGGAACCACCAGTTAAATTTGTCACAAATCATTCTAAGAATTTTCCAATTCTCTATACAAAATTCCATCTCTAACCACAAGAGAATCCTATTGCGCCCAATAACTTTTCAAGATCGGCCCGTACGCTGTGATGGTCGCCCACGGAGGCCGGTCAGGAGATTCTTCCTTCCATCAAACCAGATGTCCAACATCCTCGTCCGCTCCCTGTACCTTCTGCATCTCTTCCGAACTCAACGGATCTCGTACAGTTGGGGTCGGGGGAATTATCGCCTGGCACACCGCTTGGGTCCCCGGCTGAAGATCATTGCTCTCTGCGCGTAGGCAGGATTTGCATTGCAACGGACAGGGTCTTCTAGACAAAGCATCCGCATTCTTATGTGCATTTCTCTTCCGATGTTGTACCTGGAAATCATAAGTTTGTAAACGTTCTATCCACCTTGCTACCTGGCCATCTGTATTTCAAAAATTAAACAACCAACGCAAAGCGCCATGATCGGTTCACAACAAGAATTTTCTACCAAACAAATAATGATGGAAACGTTCTATACCTTTTACCATAGCCAATAATTCTTTCCTAGTAACACAGTAGTAGTGTTCCGGCTTAGAAAGAGATTTACTAAAGTATGCTATGACCAGAGTAGCAGAATGTAGACGTACACACGTACGCCTTGCGCGAATAGTTTCCAAATTATTAGCAGATTTTGCAGGTAGTTTTTGCTTATAGATTTAAAAATAAAATAAAATATTATTTACAGCAATTAAAACATTTACTCAATATGTTAATCTTTACTCAGATTAATATATTTAATTCAAATAACTTGAAAAACTTTCATTTTTTTCACATCTTCTGAGTTCTTTTGTTCTTACAGATGTTTTTAGCCACTAGATTTTATCAGAGTCTGTTAAAAAGAATTTAAAATTTATTCCCAGGTTCCTCTTGCGTTTACCAGTAATTAAATAATTTTTTTTTCATTGTGTGTTTTGTAAGTGTACTATTTTTGAATTAAGTTGTTGAAGATGCCATTTATAAATTTTGAAGGTTCATTAATGGAACTGTTTTTCTGGATATAAAAACTTTCATTTTTTATGAGGTTCATAGTCCAATATTTTAATATTTTGCCCTAAAGGTCCATTTCACACACCTTGCTGCATGTTCAGTTGTAATATACTTATTGGGTCCTCACTGGAATCTTGTAATATTCTAATAATTATTTATTTCATTAATTTTTCTTTAAATTATTCTGTTGTTACCATGTGATTTTTCGGGATTGCAGCAAGTTTTCTGTTTCAGTGGTTGTGTACGCAGATACATTTTATTTTTTATACAACTCTGGCTATGACTTTTTCCTGTTCATTCTAAACCTGAGACAAAACTCCACCCACTCCAGTTTCACTAGCATCGACATCAAGGATAAATGATAATTCTGCTTTGGGATAAACCAATACCGGCGCTGATATCAGAGCTTCCTTTAGTGTCGCGAAGGCTCGTTGGCACTCTTCATTCCACTCAAAGGGAACTTTCGCCTCAGTTAACCGATGCAATGGTTAGGCTATCTGCGAAAAACCTCTGATAAATTTCCGGTAATAGGAACATAACCCAAGGAAACTTCTCACCTCCCGAACATTTGTCGGCGGTGGCCATTCTTTGACTACCACAATCTTTTCAGGGTCTGTCCCTATGCCATCTGCAGAAATTACATGTCCTAGGTATTTCACTTCCTTTTACAAAAATCTCCTTTTTTCAGATTCAAATTTAACCCCATTTCACAGAGCCTAGTGTGAAAATGACTCTCAAATTATCCAAATGCTTAGCAAAAGTAGTACCACACACAATTATGTCATCCAGATAAACCATGCAGATGTCAAACAGTAAACCACGAAAAACAGTTTCCATTAAACTTTCAAATGTGGCGGGTGCATTACCCAGTCCAAAGGGCATTACCTGAAATTGCCACAAACCATTACTTGTCGTGAAGGCAGTTTTCTCTTAATCATCTGGATGCATACCCACCTGCCAATAACCACTTTTAGATCAAGCGTTGAGAACCATTCAGATCCAGCCAAATGATCCAGAGTGTAGTCTATCCTAGGTAGTGGATAAGAATCCTTACGAGTTACTTCATTGAGTTTCCTGTAATCTAAACAAAATCTAGTCGTACCGTCAGGCTTAGAGACTAAAACAACTGGTGATGCCGACAGGCTAAAAGAAGGTTCTATAACTCCTTGCTTCTCCATATTTCTCAACATCTCTTCCACTTCTGCTCGTTTAGCTAATGGTAAACGTCTAGGCTGTTGCTTAATTGGAGCACTATTTTCTGTATCTATTCTTTGGAAAACGACATTGGTTTGCCCATAATCATCCTCACCTGTGGAAAAAACGTCAGCGAATTCGCATATCATCTTGATCCACTCCCCTAGTTGATCCGTACTCAGGCCCGCCGTGGCCTCCATTGCGAGGTCACGCAGGTGCTCTGGTACTTCGCAGCTCCCGCGCAAGTCCATTGCTCGGCAGCTGCTTGCCGAAATCACGGAATCCAAGGAGCAAAGAGCTAACCGTTCTCTTATCTTCACATCGACGTCACCTAGGTTAGCTATTCTCACGGGGATACAATGTAGTGTTTTTACCAGCGCTCGCGCTACAAGTACGTTCTTCGGTAATGGGCAAATTTTGGTTATTTCGCATACTGCCATCGGAAATTCTGGTGAAAACTCAGGCAAACATCCTGCCAGAATTGTTTCACTTTTTGCTGGTAAAACACACTTTTCTTTTGCAAGAACTGTGACCCTATGCGACCTCAGGTGCCCATGCTGACTCCTCATAAGAGCCATTTCCTCATGTTCCGTCTTCAGGGTTCCATTCTTAAGGTCCAAAACATATCCGTTCTCACTAAGAAAATTGAGACCCAGGATGCATTTTTCAACGATATCAGCAATCACTGCCATGTGTCTGCAGCATTTATTTCCAATTCGTATGTCGACGCCTGCGGTTCCAAGAGCTACTAAATCCTCACCATTCACGGTTTGAATCTCAACCCGTTGCTCACCCTTCAAACAATCTGTAGGTTCCTTAATTTGCTCGAAAAAATCTGGGCAGATTAGTGTAATATCCACCCTAGTATCCAGCACAAATTGGCATTTAGTTTTATTGATCCTCCCCTCAACTCTTAAACCACTGCAATCCACAGAAAGACCTGTGACATGCGCTTTCATCGTGCGGGGCTGCTCTTGCCGTGTCAGTTCCCACCTCCTGAAACTGACTCCTGATGGTTTCCCGAAACCTGTTCCTTAAACCTTTTTTCCCTCTCTCAACCATTTTCTACACTCGATAATGCAATATCCTCTTAAACCACAATATCAGCATTCCATTTTTCTAGACTGCGTATCACTTCTTCCCCGGCTAGAAGAAGCAGAACGATGTTTAACATCTCTGCGTAGGAGATCCAAAAGCTCTTCGAGTTTAGTTTCGACTGATGCATTGATCGGACTTTCTGCCACAGTCACCATGCAAACTGTTTTTCTAGGACTCCTAGAATGGTGCGATGAGTCAAATTTCATTGCATGCAAGATGGCTGACTTAAGTGAGCCACAATCTGCCATACGCACTGAATGCCGAATGTCTGGATCAGCAATCGCTTCCACAAAATGTTGCTGCGCCATCGTGTCCTGTATATCCGGCATGCATTGCCCATACGCAAACCTTGTCATCCGATCGATGTCGGTCGCAAGCTCTTGAAGTGATTCATGGGCCTTCTGCTGCGATTTTTCAACGGAAGAACACGGAGTTGCTTTGAATGTTCCTCCCCAAATCTGAGTTCCAGGGCAGCGATGAGACAGGAATATATTAAACGGCTCCCTTCCAACAAAGTTTGTAGGATATCAGCAGCTGCATCCCTCAATGATGCCGCAAGTGTGCATGCTTTCTCCCTTTCATTCCAGCCGTTCGCACTCGAAACCATTTCGAACTGGGTCTTGTATACCCCCCAGTTGGTCTTCCCGTCAAACGCGCCTGGTTTAATTCGGGTCGGCCTACTCAAAGCTTCGCCCATCACCCCCGGTGACTTAACTTCCGACGAACTTATTTTTGCCTCACAATGTTGTACCCTTTTTTCAATATCCCTATAAAATTTAGTTTGTTCTAACTTAGTACCATTAAATTCCCCAGAAAGTTTTTCCTTTACATCTCTACATTTGGTCTCGCACAAGTTACGGATGCTCTCTAATTCCTGGGTACATTGTTCCATTTGGTCTACGCATTTTGCTTGCCCAATTGCCAACTGATCGTTACGTGAGTTGGTATCTTCTATTTTTGTTTATCAAAATTTTCTTCCTCACCCCCCTAATTCTAGCTATCAGCTGATTTATGCTGCCTGTCTGCTGCGCAAGACTTTCTTTCTGCTGTTGTAAGCTTTGCTCAAAACTTTCTTGTTGTTGTTTGAGCTGCTGCTCAAAACGTTCTTTGGTAGTTTTCAGTCCATTTTGAGTTCATCTAATATTTTTTTAATTCCTTCCATTTTTGAGACTAAGCTCAATTTATTATGCAAATTGCAAAAGTTGGCATAAATACTGTGCTCCGGTTGTACTGTGCTTCTGAGGTACACTATGGATCCCACTGCTGATCACTACTTTTGTTATGACTTCGGGCCCAATCGGGTTCCGGATAATCAGGATGCCAAAATATTTCCGCACTGCAATCCGATCTTTGGATTTGCAAATATACCTTGTTAGCCAATTAGCCTGCACAGTACACCAATAAATCAAAGGAGGCACAGTATAACAATAAAAACAGAGATTTACTGGATACCGGCATAATTTACACTGGATACTTCGTGTATTAGTAAAAGCTATAATTTCTGGCCAGCTTTGGGCCCTCTTTGTTTTTTTCGAAAATATGGCGCAACGAAAAGTCTGTTTGTTCACAATGGGTATCAAAGAAATACTAACAAAGTATTTATGTATGTCCTCGAGAGTATCCAAATACTGGTGAAACTTTTTGAACACAAACACGCTCACACACACTCTGATATGTTGGCACTATAAGAGTGATATGTTGCTTTCGGACACAGCAGGCACGCATTCAAACGCACAAACTTCTTTCCTCCGTGGAACACGAAAAGGCGGCGATTAGCTCCAGATTATCTCGTTTCTCTGCGGGGGTCTCCTTAGTTCCTGAAGCCAGGCGTTCCTCGCTCTGTGGATTTTGAGCGGCGGTTCCATGTTTCTTTTCTCTCTGCCGTTCACCTGAAATGGCTCCTTTTTACACCACTTTCGGTATCGGCTGTCCGGCGAGTTGATGCAAGTTCCAAGACGAAACTAGTGCTGGCGATTCTTCTTCAGCGTATATCTTTGCTGGTTTTCCCCGATGCTTAGCTTTTTAAAGCGGCAGCAGACGGCAACAAAGTTCTAGCGCAAGGAAGTTCCCCATCCTATTTCTCTCGGCTATCAAAAGGATTCTGTCCCGAAAAACAAACCTCCCGTCTCCAAGAGGTGGTAAGCGGTGTATTCCACCACTTGAAATCGCGGTATCTTTAAAAAGCTTAAGTTCAACAGCACTCCCGTTGTTTCACGCGCGGCACAGACAAGAGCTTCAAAAGCACTTGCCATTTAAACAACTTTTGAGCTACAGGAAAAAGCTTTTAAACTCTGACCTGCCCCATTTCCGATTATGAGCTCTTTGTTCTCATGGCAAACACCTGCAACTCGTCACTTGAATTCAAAGTGCTAGAAGATCTTCTCTTCTTTTTTTTATACCGCCACTCGCAAAGTGTTTAAATTATAACTCCCTGTTAATTAAACCCCCAATCAAGTTTAAATTACCATTTGTTAGCCACGCCTCTCACCAATTAATTATGTGAGGGGGGGGGGGTAATCGTCACAATACTTTTACTTGTCATTATTAATCAATTTGAATACAGTTTTTTTAACAAGTGCATAAATCAAAATGTATTAAAGAAGTTTGTCTAATTATGCTAGTCCTAAGAAAAATGAGTGAAATTTAGTGAAATAATTAGTAATCCAGAACAAATATAAGTAATGATTTAAAAGTTTAAAAAATGGAAAGAATAGTACTGAGGTGTACTGATTTTAAAAAATGGAAAGAAAAGTACTGATGTAGGGATTTGTGTTATAAACTATACAGTTTTCAACAGTGTGTGTGTGTGTGTGTGTCATAGGAGCTGACACGAGTTTTATGTTAAAATAAACAAATTCTGTAATATATTATAGTGTTATTCTGCAAATATGACTTCTATGATCTAACAAAATGTGTGGTCAGCATTGTCAATTCATCTGTGTAGACATCCATTAGAAATTAATGCAGCTATTCATAAAATTTGTGCATATCTTCTGGACTTTTAATTTTTCTAGTTTATCAAATTAAGTTTAATAATTTGGAAGTGTTGAGAGAGAGAGAGAGAGAGAGAGAGAGTGTAGGGAAAAGATGTTCTTATAGCTGTGTAAGTAGGAAGTATAGTTCTATAGACCTACTTTTGATACTTCAGGGTGATTTTCATGTTATGTAGCCTTTTTCTTTATTCTGTCAGAATTATTTTTCAAGCATGAAAAAATGTTAACATGAGAAATTGTGCTGCAATGGTAATTTATTCATTAAATTTAAATATGAACAGTGAGGCTATTTGTTTAAATATTTCCCCATTTTTTTTTTTTGAGGTTTTTTCCTGTAAAGTTTCTCATAATTGTAGTTACTCTCTGTTTTTATGTAAGTTTTTTTGTATAGAGATAGAAAGAAAAATATAAGTACATTTCACTGACAGTATGCTATTGAAAAAAAGAGTAGTATTATGTATCCATAGAAAAAATATGCCATGTAAAAAAAGATTAGTGTTACGAATTCTTGTGCCAAGCTCCTGTTAGGTTTGCCTTTAGGAAAATGCTCAGTACCTCATATGCAGAATATTATTTTTTCTGATGAGCCAGATGAGTGTAATGGCTTCTGAATTGTATGTTTGAAAGGAGTTTAGAAAAGTGAATGCAGCTATCTAGATGAGCAGTTGCATATTTTTGCAGTTTTAATTTTCTTATTATGCCTTAACATAAGTTGCTATGTGCGGTAGAGTTAGTCATATTAAAGCAAAAAATACCAAATTATTTTCTTGTTATCTCAATGCTTTGTGTATAATGGTTCTTGATCAGAATGCCTTGCAAACATTCTCTCTTCCTCTTTCTCTCGAATCCTACTTAAAACTGCTTTGATTGCCTAATTTTCAGGTGCAAAGATAAGACATTGTTAAGTTAAGAAATTGAGGAAAGAGCTATGTGAATATAACAGAACTAACACAATTTTTGTAGAAATTCAGGCAAACCTTTTTCTTTCAAGTGGATAGAAAGTGATAAAATGGGCAGAAATCCTAAAAATCGTAAAAAGAGTAAGTTTGAAATCAAACCTTTGTCTCATTAGTAGGTGTGATTTTTACAACATATTTGGTGCACCCCAAAATAATTTAGCAGCAGTGCTACCTGCAGTTCACAATATTGCTGCTTTATGTGTATGTTAAAACTTTAATTGAGATACACAGTGAATGAAACTCTTGATGGTCTGTTTATATTTCCATCTGTCCTGTGTAATTTTCCCTTAATTTTCTTCTTTTTATGAGTGTTAATCTGAGAAATTCTAATGAAACACCCAACCAATCTGTCATCTGTATTACAAGATTGTTAGCAAAAATCCTGTGGTATCGGGAAAAAGTGCATAAGCTATAAATAAACTGGAACGTTGTATTAAGGCAAGTTGGGGGCCGCAGTTGGTCTAGTGGGCAGCGTTCGTGACTGCCGCAGAAAGGATCTCAGGTTTGATCCCAGGCAGGTACGAACGCTCGATCCACTAAATACCCGCCGTGCATCGGTTAGGCACATTAAGCCGTCGGAACCCGGGTACTGACCCCGTGGTAATAAATAAGGGCGTCTTCCTCCCCCTTTCTACTTCGCTTCTGTGTCACTTTCCTATCGGGCACTCTAGCCCAAATCGCCTAGCGTCCTATTTCTAAGGGTTGTTTAAGACCTGGGGTCAGACACTCCCTTCCTAAAATCCTCTACATATATGATCATGATCATTAAGGCAAATCTCTAAGTTTTGTTTTATTTTCTGAATGACAAAGTTCACTGGTGAATTTGGAATCAAGATGCACTGTATAATCAGAAATATCTGGACTCTCCTTTTGAATTAGTAGATTTGCCCATGTGTCACAAGCACGAGCCATACAGATATAAAATGATGCACATGGCCTGGCAAACGTCGTAGAGAAGCATGAACAGTAGAATGGGTTGTATGGCAAAGCTCAGTGACTTTCAATGTGACATGATCATAAGATGCCAGCTTAGGAACAAGTTTCTGCCTTGCTGCTGCTGCCCAGGTCAACTGTAAGTAGTGTGTGTATGTGTGAAGTGGAAACATTTTAGGAGCAACACTAACATAGTCATGACCTGGTAGGCCTCATAAAAGGACAAAGTGGGGCCTCAAGTGCTGAAGTAGGTAGTGTGACAAAATTACCCATCCTTGGATGCAACACTCACCACGACGTGGAACTTCAAGTTGTATGTAAATAGTAACTCTTAACTCAAGAATTTTTAATTATTATCTGGAAACCTTTACCCATTCAATATGATGTCGACATAGCCAAAACGGAGCTAACCTAACATCTGGACATATCCGAAGTAGGGTACAACTTATAACGAAATGGCTCTCGAACTAACCCTAACAACTGACCATATTGAAGCAAGATTCAACTTTGGACAAAGAAACTCAATAACTACTGACGCTGGACTGAACACGCAATTCCGTAAGTAACATCTTTAGGACTTCTAACCGATTTATATTTTAATTGAATAAGTTAATGCACCACCACAGACTATATCCACTTTACAGAACGTGTAAAACAGAATTTACAGATGTTAAAGCGTCTTCCTGAAGAACCTTGTGGTCACGTAATTGTATGTGAGCTATATGATAGAATCACATGAGATATAATGACTCACCACCAAGTTCCAAAATGTTTCTGGAAGCAGTGCCAGCACCATAATGGTTCATCGAGAGCTGAAGGGAACATTTTCCACGGCCAAGGAGCCACAGAAAAGCTTAGTTTTGGTAAGAACAATGCCAAGAATCGTTTGTAGAAGTGTAAAGCTTGGCACCAGTAGACTGTAGTGATGAATCATACTTCACCATCTGACAGATCTGTCTGGTTGTGGATGATGCCAGATAAATGCTACCTGCCCAACTGTGAAGTTTGGTGGAGTTGGCATCATGCTCTGGGGCTGTTTTTCACGGTTTGGCCTGGGCCTCCTAGTTCCAATGCTAGAGAATCTTAACGCTGTGGCATATAATGACTTTCTCCACAATTCTATGTTCCCAACATTATGGCAACAGTTCAGTGAAGGTATTTTCCTTTACCAGTAGGACAATGCTCCTGTCCAGAAAGCACAGTCTGTGCAGGAATGATTTGACAAGACAGTGTGGAAGAACTTGAACTTGACTAGCCTGCACAGAACCCTGATTGCAACCCCATGGAACACCTTTGGGATGAATTGGAATACTGCCTGCATGCAAGGCCAAATGGCCCAACTCCACTGACTGACATCACCAATGCTTTTGTGGCAGGATGGAAGGCAATTCTTGCAGCAGTGCACAAGCCTTCTCAGCAGAGTGGAAGATAAAATAGCTGCAAAGGATGGACCAACTTAATATTAATTCCTTTCCTATTACAGGGAATTTGTGGATAGCCAAGCATCTGGATACTTTTGATCAGACAGTGTGTTTCATAAAATAATTGTAAAAATCTAAGAAAAGGTTAAATGACTGTAGAATTCAAAAGGTCATGATTAAGAGTAAACTGTACAGATATGTAAGAATACGATGTGGCTCATTTGTCAATCCTGTATTTTATTTTCACGCCTCTCTTTAGTTTTTATGCATAAGGGTGTGCCATATATATTGAGAAAGTTATCAAATTGGGAGGAAGGTAAGCAAACTAAAATATATATATATATATGTATATATATATATATACATATATATATACTGTATATATGCAGCAAGTGATCAGAAAGCTTAGCTTCTAATCTTAACTGTAATGAAAGTTGTGATAATTAGAGAGGTTGTAGATTCTCACAGAAATGAAATAAAATGATAAGAAATTGAAAAAGTTGAATTTGCCTTTAGGATGATCAAGGTTCAGGAAAAGTGTAAGTTCCTCAGTTGATGTAAAGAGGAGACATAAAAAACCAGAACTCTTGTTTCTAATACAGTTAAATTAAAGAAAAATTGTGATCTTTTCAAATCTATACAAAATGGAAGATTACAGATTCAATCAAAAGTTTTCCATTGAAGGTAGAACCTTTAAGTTAGGGTGTGAGGGGCATTTGAAATGTAGTACTCTAGAAGAAATATGTACATTTCTTTCTTTGAGTAGATTACAAATGAGTGGATTGTTGCTGAGTGAGTGGAGAAGTGGCTGAGGAAGTGGAGGATTGATGCAGAAGAATTTGCATTTTACACATGTTGCCAAAAAAAAAATTTGCTTAAAAAAAAAAATTTGCATTTTGCTTAAAACAGTGCTACAAAAAAAAAAAAAAAAAAATGGGGAAAAGGGAATCTAAGTTAGATTAGCTGCAGGTGCTGCAGTATGGAGAAGACCACAGCAGTTGAAAACAAGAAAGATGACACCAAATTTTTGGGTGTAATGAGCATGTCTTTTGAATCCATTCTGACGCAAATTAAATTTATGAAAGCTATTCAAAGTCAATGAAACCGGTATGAAAAACAACAATAGCATCTGATCAAAGAAAGAAGTTTTTCAATCGGGTTTTTAATCTCGTAGATATTGCTGTAAACGGAATCATGAACTTATGCTCTCTGGTTGCAGACCTGTGTGTTAAGAAAATTTTGAATTTATATGAGAAACATTTCACAGTGGAAACTCTCCAACAAAGAAATAATTTTTCAAATCAGACTCTTCGAAGCAGCGATATGGACAAATATAAGATATACATCTACGCCTCCTGGCGGGAAAACCATGCGTTATTTTAGGAAGAAAGTATTCTCTAAAGGTTGTTCGATGTGGGCAGTGTCGGTCCAAGGAAAAAAAATTTTAGTTGAGTTTTCAGAAGCCCAGATTTTGCTGCAAATACATCAGAAGCAGAAATTAAAGCTTATGCCCCCTGGTGATCAAACCATTCTTTACTAAATATTAGGAATTATATCAAAAACATTTTCCATCAGGAGCTGTATGCGATACAGGAACAATTTTTCAAATCAGAGTTTTAGAAGCAGTAATAATGCAGAAAACGCAGTTTACCTTTGCAACTCCTAGCAGAAAGTTTATGATGTACTTGAAAATTTTTAATTTTTATATGAAAAACGTTTTGCATCAGAAACACTAACCAACAAAGAAGGAATTTTTCAAATCTTACTCGTAGAAGTTGAGATATTGACAAAAAATAAGGTATACATCTATGCCCCTAGCATAGAAACCATGTATTATTTTAAGAAGAAAATATTCCTTAAAGGTTTGTCGACATCAGTAGTATCGGTCCACAAATGAATTTTTTTCAGTCGAGATTTTAGAAGCTCAGATTTTGCTGCAAATACATTAGAAACAGAAATTAGGTCTTGCGCCTCCTGGTGGCCAAACCATTTTGTACCAAAATTAGAAATTATATGCAAAAGATTTCCCACCAGGAGCTGTATCGGGTGCAGAAAGAATTTTTCAAATTGGTGTTTTAGGAGCAGGATATCAGGGAAACACAATTTACCTTTATGCCCCTTGCGGAAAGTCTAGGAATTATTTGAAAATTTTGAAATTATATGATAAACATGACGCACCAGAGACTCTATCCAATAAAAATAGAATTTTTCAAATCGAACCATTAGAAGCAGAGATATTGACGAAAATAAGATATACGTCTACACCCCCTGGTGGAGAAACCATGCAATATTCTAAGAAGAAAATATTCTGAAAAGGTTTATCAACGTGAGTAGCATCGGTCGACGAAAGAATTTTTTCAATCAAGATTTTAGAAACTCAGTTTTTATGGCAAATACATCAGAAGCTAAAATTAACACTTACGCCCCCTGGTGGCCAAAGTATTCTTTACCAAAAATATTATATGCAAAAGATTTTCTGTCAGGAGTTTTATCCGCTGAAGAAAAAATAATTTAAAATCGAAAATTTAGAAGAAGAGATATCGAGGAAAACATAATTTACTTTTACGTCCCCTAGCAGAAAATCTGTGTAACTTGAAAAAGTAACTACACCAAAATACTCTTCAGCATAAATGATGGAATCAAAAGATGAAAGGAGTTTTTTAATCGGATGTTTAGAAGCAAGTATATGCAATAAAATGTATTTTGAATTCGACATCATCTGCATTTACGCCTTCTGGCAGCGAAATTGTACATTGTAAAATGAACGACATGAAGGATCATCATTTGCATATTTCAAGCTTCCCAATGCAAAAAGAATTTTTCAAATCGGACTAATAGTCGCAGAGATATATGGTGTCTACAGACGGATGGACAGACAAATAACATAAGCACGATCTGTTTGTACAAAAGACGTGCTAAAAAAGAGTTTTGTCATGGTTGCAACAACTGTTGAGAGAGCTATTATAGAAAAGGGATATGAAAGCAAGTTTGTTAGGGGGAAGGTGAGGGAAATTTTTTTTTATTTAGTACAGCCTCTAGATCTTGTGCATTATGAGCATGACTAATATAGTATTGGAAGGCTTGTGTCCAACTAAGTATAGGGAAATCAAGCAGGTGGAGTAGTGGAAGTTTGGTAAGAATCCGGTTGCCTTTGGTCATGAGGTTATATCATAAGGTGGATTTTAGAAATCATGGGAAGGGATTTAAAACTAAAATTTAGTAATTAATTTTCAGATAAGTATAAGATTGAACTGAAAGTAATTCATGTATTTTCAGGTTTTTTAATTAGCTAATAGGCAAAAGGGGAATACTATAGCCATTAAAGTTGAAATGTAATCACAGCATAAGCAGTAGTCCTGCACTAGATAATTTTGAGTTTATATGTGTGTAATTAGAGCATACTGTTATTAAAAAAAATGGAAAGCTAATTAAATTTTACTCACTGTATCTGATACAAAATGTAAATCAGTTTGTTTTTGCTTTGTATTTTAGCTACCTAATAATTTTTATGCTATTTGAAGATTCTTTCAGAATGTTTTCAGTGGTGCATAATTAGAAATCATTGGGTATGTAACTGTTTATTAGTTTCAGGGAATAAGGTCGCTGATAGTGTTAGACTCTAAATTCTTTTATCCTCATGAATTATCAGTCAGGTCTTTTGCCATGCTTGAAAGGATCTGTCTATGTCATCATGTCAGAGCTTGTGGAAAATCTGTAATATCTAGTAATAGGATTTGAATTTTGTTGCCTCAGTGATGCATGACCATCCTAGAGCTTCTTGTTGACCCCCTCAGCTGAAATGGTTTTCTGATAGTTTGATTAATAGAATACTCATCCGCATAATGTGAATTGCAAATATACTTGTATGTTTATAATAGTATTACATAATGAGTGATGCTGTTATAAACATATATTTAAATTTTCATATTTTGCCTCTTGGGGTAGTGGAGCATTTAGGCACGCACCACTTTACTTAGATGTTTCTCAGGCATTTCTTTCAGTTTTATGTTTGCAGTTGACCATTTCAAATGCAAAATGCCTAAAAGAAAATGCTTGAGTATAAATGAGAAATTAAATGTGTTAGAAGAGGGTGAACAAGGCTTTAAAAAAAGAAAAGTATTGCTTCAAAATTTGATATACAACAGTTTTGAATAATAAGGAGACAGTTTGAAAAACAGTGAAGAAGCCAGCTCATAAATCAAATGGACAAAATTGTGCTTGTACAAAGAAGTAGATGAAGCTGTGTACAAATGGATTTTAAATTCTTTGAGAAACAAATATGCCTCTCTTTCCTTTAACCCCTTCAGTGGTGTCTTCATTATTACCATGTCACACTTTCTAGGGGGGTTTCTAAATGGGTTGATCATTTAAATTCATCTTATAAGAATTTATTAAAGAATAAAATAATCAGATTACATATGTTTTTGTCATGAAGCAGAGTATATTATAACAATTTATGTGAATTAATATAAAAAATACATAATTTGAGCAAAATATATTATATAAAAATTCTAATACCATAATTTTTGTTGTATTATCCACACCGGCGTATAATCCGCAGATCGTGAAATTCACATACAAAAAAAATTTCCTTCGTATAATCCGCAGACTGTGACATTCAGGAAAAAAAATCGCCATATTATCCACACATCATAGATGTTGAACCGGAAGTGGAATTTCCGACAGAAAAGTCTGTCACATAATTGCCCAGGAGTCCGAAGAAGTAAGAAGGAAAAAAGAAAAAATGATTTTATTAAATGAAGAAATTCATTTTTAAAGGTTAATTTTTCATATTTTTATCTCCGGACAGATAAAGGGTGTGGTATCCATAGATCACGGCGATGCAGCTCCAGAGTATTGCATTACACCTTGCCAATTACAAAAGGCTGATACAGAACAAGTTATAGAAATACCGTATGTAATCGCGTATAAGTCGAAAGTTTTTGGAGGAAATCCTGCTTTCGGAGTCGGGAGATCGGCTTATACGTGGGCCAATAAAAACTTCCGCGAATTCTTTGGCGGAATTTACCTATGGATTTGCGTACGTTTTAAACCATGCCACAAGGCTTTCCGCCTGTTACCGCTCAATTGTTTTCAGACCTGAAAACTATCAAGCAGTAACATGATCATTTCATGTCACTGCGCGATAGTTCACAATTGTGTCCACCACTTCAAGTTTAAATTCTGCAGTGTAACTGAAACGTTTCCTTTTCAAAGACATCATGAATAGCAATGAAGAAAAATAGCAGCAACAACGCTGGTTAAAATGGCGAAAGACGAACTAAGCCTGGGCATCGCACACAAGATCCGAAAGGAGGAACGCATAGGTTCGTGTAGCAAGCGCTGTGCGTACTTCTTCGGCTTTTTGCCAAAAACAGAGACGGCACGATCTTCTCAACGATACAAAATGACCTTGCCATCCCTCCCAACTTTCCCGATGTTTCGTTATGACACCCCCCCCACCCCTGCTCCCTGACCTCCCCGCTTGGTACAAACTCCTGAACTGAGGAAAATTCTTTCGAGGGAGTTCCTTTTCCAATTATACCCCTTCCCCTGCACAATTACACTGCAGATTTAAAAAAAATTGAAGGGTCGTAATTTTTTTTTTTTTTAGATCGGTGTGTTGTCCGCATCGTCTATATAATACGCAGAACGTATATTTTAAACTTTTTTAGCAGATAATCCACGCATTATACGACGAAAATTATGGTACTTTCTTTTGGTGTGAAAATTTTCAAAGCAGCCTTCTGGATGTAATGGCATGTTCCCACAAAGCTTACTTTCCCATCTCGTTTCTTTTCTTCTGGGACAAACTCGGCACACTCTACTGGGAAACTTCTTCTTTCCTGTGGCTGGGATATGAGTTGGGAAGTGTCTTTCAGTAAGATGAGCAGGTGGGTCTGTTTTTGATGGTCTTCCACCCTTGAACGATTTCCTTTTCATTGCATACTTCTTTAAAAGCCCATGAATGACTTTATGTCTAAACTTCTTCTTTCCTGTGGCTGGGATATGAGTTGGGAAGTGTCTTTCAGTAAGACGAGCAGGTGGGTCTGCTTTTGAGGGTCTTCCTCCCTTGAACGATTTCCTTTTCATTGCATACTTCTCTAAAAGCCCATGAATGACTTTATGTCTAAATTTCTTGTTTCCTGTGGCTGGGATATGAGTTTGGAAGTGTCTTTCAGTAAGACGAGCAGGTGGGTCTGTTTTTGAGGGTCTCCCTCCCTTGAACGATTCCCTTTTCATTGCATACTTCTCTAAAAGCCCATGAATGACTTTATGTCTAAACTTCTTCTTTCCTGTGGCTGAGATATGAGTTGGGAAGTGTCTTTCAGTAAGACGAGCAGGTGGGTCTGTTTTGAGGATCTTCCTCCCTTGAATGATTTCCTTTTCATTGCATACTTAAAAGCCCATGAATGACTTTATGTCTAAATTGTAGGAGACTGCATTTTTCACCACCACTTTTCCCATATATAATATGGGCATTCACAAGAGTGATATCCATCAAATGAAAGAATAGTTTTTTATACCATCTGACACTCTTTCTGAGACATTTATACGGTTTTATTTTTTGGTCTAATCTCTCTACCCCCTAACCCCCCCCATGTTTGCATTGTACTCGATAACTGCCTCTGGTTTCTTCACCACTTCTTTGGTCTTTCTGCCAATTTTTCCTGTGTCGCATATTCTTCCCCTGTGAAATGTGGATAACATTGCCACATTTTTTGTCCCGCCATTTGATTGCTGTATAAATTCCTGATGTATAGCAAAGTACATCTCCTTTCTTCGTTTTAGCAGCCTGCAGTTCTTCTGGCATTTCCTTCCTTCGTAGGTCAACTGTTCCACAGGCTCCGAAACTATGCTGATGCAGCTCATGGAATAGCGTAGGACTTGAGAACCACCGGTCCATGAAAACAACATACCCTTTTCCTCTAAGTTCTGGGCACAGCACAAGTTTGGTCACTGAAGCATGGCTTTATTAGCTTCTGCAAAGTTCTCTCTCCACCCCACCTTTCTTCACCTTGGCCAGTGTAAATGAAAAAGTCTCAGGCATATCCTGGTTGTGATTCACATATAAAAAAATATTTTTATTCCAAACCTGGCTCTCTTTAGCAGAATATATTGTTTCATTAGTAGCCTTCCTTTGAATAGCATAAGGCTTTCATCTACGAAATATTTTGCTCTGGCATATATGTTTTTCTAAAAGAAGTACAAAGCATTTCTAGCAGTGGCCTGATTTTCCTGAGACGATCATTGTTGTCTGCATCTTCATCATTGACAAAAGTGCAGGTAACGGAGTAGCAACTAAAATCTTTTTAGCGAAAAAGTTTCATGAAAAATAGGTGTCTGAAGTATATAGTCTCTGGTCCAATACAGCTTCACTTCAGGCTTGCTGCCGCCCCGGTGGCGCAGTGGTCTAAGGTGTTGGCCTCTGATCATTCGTCCGTAAGGGGTCCGGGTTCGAATCCCGGTCAGGCATGGATGTTGTGTTTGTCTTACGGCACTGGCTCTCTCCCTTCCCTGGAACCAGTGACCCTAAATTAGGGACGGGCGACTGCTTATAGCCCATTTGAGTTGCTCACGGTGGTCGTTAAACCTCCAATCAATCAGGCTTGCTAATTGTACCCATTGCCAAAATCAAAGCAATACAAAGTCTCGCCTCTTTTTCACACACATCGTACCACAATCTAATTCTTGCATTTGAACCTACACCTGAATTTAGAGCATCCTTCAGGCACTTATTTGCATATCTATTTGTCTCGACAAAGATATGGCGCACAAAATCATCAGTAAAGAAAAGTTCAAAACATTGCAGAGGAGAAACATTTGAAGCAAGTGGTACACAAACACCTGCAACACCAGAAAATAAAGGTTTCTCACACATCTCATCTGCTTGGTTACTATCCCATTTTGTCCACTGAAAATGGTGCTCGAGTGTATCTGAGGAAATATTTTGGAGCAAGATGGCTGAACTCTCAGAGTCAGACAGTTCTTCACAAGATTCATGGTCACCACTGCTTCTACTATCAAACTCAAAAAAATTCACTTTCTGAAAGGCTAATATCACTTACTGATTCATTTTCTCTTTCCAAGAAAGCACGAATGTCATCAGCACATTGCTTTTATTTTGGCCATCATTCAGGGTAACGCTGCACACTGTGCAATACTTCAGCTGTGGTAAGATCGTCATTAAAGCATACCCAAAAACTCCACATGGGGCACTATAAGCTGATTGGAAAGGTGTGCCATCATTTGGCCAACACATGAACTACTTTCAAATTAGTTAAATGGGCCCGGAAATATTTCGTGTGTGAATGCGTTGAGCACTAAACAGACCACAGAAATCTTCCGGGATAGAACAGTATGGGCAGTAGAGCTAGACTCGGAATTTTTCTGGGCATACCACTTAAGAGGTTAATTCAAGAGAAATCTTTTGAGTATGGTAAATCTTGTGAGAAAACATAATTTTTGGTGAGCTTGAGATGGGTAGATAAATTCAAGAAGAGGCATGTAATAGTCCTGAATTTATATTTGGGGAAAGTGCAGACATCAACAAAGAAGCTGTGACCAGTGGATAAAACTGTTCTTAAGAAAGCTCAGAGGATTGTAATTATAAGGACAGTTTAATGCAGATGAAACAGATGTATTTTAAAAGTTGCCTTCCAATTCAAATTATGATGTTTAAAGAGGATTGTAGAAAGAATAACAAGGAAAGAGCAATGGTGATGATTGGAATAAATACAACTGGAGAAGAAAAATTGACGCTATTAGTAATAGGCAAAAGCAAAAATCCAAGATGTTTCAGAATGTGAAATCTTTAGAAGTAGATTATAAAATTTAATAAACAGTATGACTTATGACTGTAAAAATGTTTTGAAGAATAGATATTGAAATTAGACGAGTATATAGCTAAGCAGTGTCATGAAATAGTTGTTATTACTGGCAATTATCCTACTCACTCTCAAACTATAATTTCAAAACTAAAAAGCAAAAAAATTGTCTTCTTTCCTCCTTGTATGACCTGCACATTGCAACCAAGAGATAGGGTATTATTAAAAACTTTCAAATTTCATTATCAAAAAACAGATATTAATGAAACTGGTTGTTAAAGTTGTAGATCTGCAAGAATGTACTTCTGAACTTGCAAAAGCATGACAGTATAATGTGACTGAAACAGCATCCAAAACTGTTTCTCCAAAGCTGGATTTTGTAACATTGCTTCCACAGATTAGAAGAAAGATGGCAATTTGTCACTAATTGAATTTAGATAAAACTAGCACGATCTTGGAGAGCATGTAAACATTGGAGATGAAATTAATCTAGATGATTTCCTTTCAGTTGATGAAAGAAAAGACAATTGTTGAAACATCCTATTTATAAGGATGCATTGAAAGTGTGTGACAAAAGCATGAAATCATCAGATGAAGCAGATGAGAAAAATGAAAGTGAGAGCCTAGTTAAGCTTGCAGAAGGTGTAATTTCAAGCTGATGTGCCAGATCATGTGTTTTGTTCTTTGCACAGATGTGAGGTTTTTTGTGAACATGCTGGTTTTTTTTCAATTGAAATAATCAACAGGGTATAACTGACTATTTCTTCACCTAAGCAAAAATTCAATGTTTATTCATCTGCTGACCTGACAAGCATGTAAGTTAAAACTGGAAACCTGTTTTTTTTTTCATAATATTTACTGTAATTTTATTACTTTCCATAGCTTTATGGTGTTCATAATATAATATTTCATACAGAGTTTTGCAGTAACATGCATATTACAGTGGGATATAATTACTACTTTATGTCAGATAAGTTAGTTCTATATAAATTTTTATGATTACACACTAAAATATATCAAAATCTAAAATAACTGATTCCTGTATGATTGTACAAAAAAAGGCTATAATAATGTACTTAACAAATAAATAAACAGCATCATAGTATACTATGTACAATAAAAATGGAACAATAGTTATATATATATCATCATCATCATCATTGTCAACCATTATCAATCCACTGCTGGACGAAGGTCTCCCCAAGTTTCCTCCACAACGGTCTGTCTTGTGCCAGTCTCCTCCATGTCACTCCCGCATACTTTCGAATTTCATCCACCCATCTTCCATGTGGTCTTCTTCTGGGTCTTTTCCTGTCCCTTGGAATCCAATCTAAAATTTCGGCTGTCCATCGATGGTCTGTTCTTCTGGCAGTATGTCCAGCCCATTGCCATTTCAGGGATTTAACTCTGATCATGATGTCTTCCACTCTTGTCATTTTTCGGATCCACGTGTTCCTCTTCTTATCTCTCCTGGTTACACCAAGCATGCACCTCTCCATGCTACTTTGAGTTGTCTGCAGCCTTTGTATGTCTCTTTTAGCTAAGGTCCACGTCTCTGCACCATACGTAAGCACTGGAAGGATGCATTGATCAAACACTTTTCTTTTAAGACATAATGGCATATTGCTCTTGAAAATTATGCTGTTTCTTCCAAAAGCTCTCCAGGCAAGTTTTGTACGCCGATTAATTTCTTCACCAATGTGACCCTCACTTGATATCTGCTGTCCAAGATAAACGTACGTGTCTGTTATCTCCAGCTTTTCTCCATCAATCGATAAATCTTCATTTCTTGTAAAAGCATTGTACATCACTTTTGTCTTCTGAAAGTTCATTTTTAATCCCACTTCTTTACTCTTGTCCGCAAGTTCCTGGATCATACTCTGCAGCTCTGATGGGGTAGTTGCAAAAATGACTATGTCATCAGCAAAACGAAGGTGGGTTAGATAATCTCCATTAATCTTTATCCCTTTGTTTTCCCAGTTCAGTGATTGAAAGACATTTTCCAATGTGGCATTAAAGAGCTTCGGAGATATGGTGTCACCTTGCCTCACTCCTTTTCCAATTTTTATGTGTGTTGTATTTTCAAACAGCCGAATCTTTGCACTTGCATTTTCATAGATGTTATTAATAATATTAATGTATGCATCTTCAATACCGCAGGATTTCAGAGCCATTGCAACTGCTGATGGTTTGTTTCACCGAATCAAAGGCTTTTTCATAATCGATAAAAGCCATGCACAATGGAAGTTCATATTCCCTCGCTCTTTCAATTAGTTCTCTCAGTACGTGGATATGATCTATTGTGCTGTAGCCACTCCTGAATCCAGCTTGTTCTCTCGGTTGAGCCATGTCCAGTGTCACCTTCAAGCGGTGTGAAAGAACTTTAGTGAAGATTTTATAAACCACTGATAGGAGGCTGATAGGTCTGTAGTTCCTGAGATCCTCAATGTCACCTTTTTTATGTAGCAAGATCATTGTAGCGTTGTTCCAATCCTCAGGAATTTTCCCTTCATTAAGGCATCGAGTGAAAATTTGGGCGAGTACTGTTTCGATTTCTCCACTTGCTTCTTGTATGATGTCTACAGTAATTCCATCTTCTCCTGGAGCTTTTCCCTGCTTCATGTTCTTGATTGCATGTGCAACTTCTGCTGGAAGGACTGGAAGAACTCTGGTACCTTTCATGATGTCTGGAGTACATGTATCATCCCTTTCATATAATTTGGAGTAGAAATCTTTCACTCTTGTCAAAATTTCGCCTCTATTTCTTGTTACAGAACCATCTTCTTTTCTCAGTGCCATAATCTGTTTTCTTCCCTTACTGAGATGTCCCTATGCTATCTTTAGGCTTTGGTTGTTTTCAATTGCTTTCCTTACTAGTTCACAGTTGAATTTCCTTACGTCTTCAGTGATACTTTTTCGTACTGTCTTGCATAGCTCTATATATTCCACTTTGGAAGTCACATCTTCTTTAGTTGTCCTCATCACTCTTCTTTTTTGCATCAACATTTTGGTTTTTCCTGATAATTTGTTCACATGCAATTTGTTCTTAGACCCAGCTAATTTTGTTGCTGTTTCCATAAGAGCTTTGGTTACTTTTTCTGTTAACTTCCGAAATATCCACTTCTTCCGATGTTAGGCCTTCTAAAGCAGAGAATCTGTTCTTCAGTTCCAATTTGAAGGTATTATGGTGTTTTTTAAGGTTGGTTATGTCAATACATTTTGTTTGTCTTATGAGCTTGCTACGTTCGAGTTTAGTGTTGAGGTGCATCTTACATCTCACCAATCCATGGTCACTGCCTGTGTTGAACTTGTTTAGCACACTGCAGTCTTCTATGACGAATTTTTTGTTACACATAATAAAATCAATTTCACTTGTCATCCCATTTGGATGTCTCCATGTCCATTTCCTGTGTGGCTTTTTCTTGAAAAAGGAGTTCAAGATGAAAAACCCTTCTGCCTCTGCAAACTCTACGAGAGTATTTCCACGCTGGTTTCTGTTGCCGTGACCGAATTTACCTACTGAAGTTTCATTCTGTTGCCGTTGCCCTATTTTTGCATTGAAATCTCCCATAATTATCTTCAAGTGCTGCTTACCTTTATTATTTAGATCACGAATTTCCTCATAAAATTCTTCAATTTCTTCTTCAGCATGACTTGTGGTGGGTGCATAAGTTTGAATAATCTGAGCCTGGTATCTTCTCGAGAGTTGGATAACGAGTCGTGCAGCTCTGTCAGAGGAACTTTCAACTTCTACAACTTTATCCTTCAGTTTCTTGTTTATTATAAATCCAACACCACTAGTTCTGCCAGTATCTGTCCCACGATAGTAGAAGAGATGTCCACTTTTCAGTTCAATGAGATCTTCTCCTTTTCTCCTTACCTCACTTAGCCCGACGATGTCCCTCTTGATCCTTTGTAGTTCCTCTTCCAATTCAAGAAGCCTTGAATCAGAAGATAGGGAGCGTCCGTTATATGTCGCCAAGGTCAGCATCAGATGGCAGCCTAGTCCGGTCCTCCGGGGATTCTTAGCACCCTCTGCCTTCATGTCGCACTGGCCGCTGCCTTGGCCAGGTACATTCCAGCTGCCGGAGACTGAGGGCCAAGATTTAAGTTGTGGAGTCATTTTGGAGGGGTTTGGCCATAACTCACCACGCTGGCCAAGCGGGTTGGTGAGTGTGGGATAGCATTTCCTCTAATCCCGATGGTATAGTTATACCGCTATTGGCGGTCGTCAGAGCCCCTTTAGTGGGAACAGGATGTACCACGAGAAGGCGGGGTTGACATTTGTGAAGGAGAGGCTGTGATGTTACGCATCACCTGACCTTACATCCCTAGAATATATATATATATATATAGTTATATAATTTTTGTCGTGAATACATTTCACTAATTCATAGTCCATAGGGAAGTGTAATTCATGATGAAGACACAAAGATTGCAACAGTTCACTAATTTATAAAGAAATCCATCTTTTATATGGTTTAACTATTATTATGACTTCTATCATTCAACTTATCATTCTGTAATGGTGTTACTTTATTCTTAATGTATTTCTCCTACACTAAGTATATTCTTTTGCTAGTGTCATCACTAAACTGAACCTCATATGGTTACTTTTTTTCCCTGTGATTGTGTGCAATCTCAGTTACAGTTGTTTGTCTCGTGTTGAAAATATGCAAAACGTGATTCCTATTATTATGTTTATTATGTTATAATAATAATAATCAGAATCACATTGAGAAAGCATTATATGTTAAGATCACAAGAAAGTGATTATCTCAATGCATTGATAATTAGCACAAAAATCAAGCAAAACATCAATGAATTGGTTCTGTAAAGAAAACTTAAGTATGACTTGACTTCAAAAGAATGCAGTATATATGCAATAACATTAAAAGATGCAACATTATTGCTATTGGTGGAAATTTTTTTGTAATCATATTATTTTTAGAAACAGATATGACCTGTTAAGCTGTTCACATGTAGCAATCTCCCTAGAAATCTAGGAAAATGCATTGTCCTGGAGCAGGAAACAAACCTGCATCTCCCAATTTCCATTTGAGCATGCCATCCACTACCCTGAGCTACAAATTTCCTGACAAATAAAGCTTAGGAATCTGAACAAATTTAGATTTGCACAACCTGATGTAATTTTCAAGATTTCAAAAGATGGCTACATGTGAGCAGTTGCATAGTGCACTTCTTTTCCCAAATATTTGAAAAGATTCAATCTTCCTTAACTTCTGTGATATTATCTGAAAAACTAGATGTTTTAATAATGAGCTGAAATTATATTAACTGACAACACTAATTGTGAATACTAACTTCTTTTTTGATTTGACGTATTCTTAGAGGTGGTTTTTGCTGGTCATCCTTGTTCAGTGCACCCTTGTTTCTGTCCAGTTATGTCCCTCTTTGGCTCTTAGTCTGCAACATCTTCCTGCAGTTCTTTTCTCATCCAACCATCACTACCTGGACCTTACTCTTTTTATGATCTCAAGTCAGGATTCCATGTATTCAATCTATTAGTTGTTTCATATCTTGTGAGGGGGGGGGGACAGGTGGCCTTCCCATTTCCATCAGTTTTGTGTGCATTAATTAATCCTCTGCTAGTTTTGTTGTCTTGACCAAGCACTTCACAGAGGCTAATAATTCACACACACACACACACACACACACACACACACACACACACACAGAGATATATCTGTATATATATATCACTAAGCTGTTCTATGGGATTCAGAGGTTAGCTCCACAAAAAAAAAAAAAAAAAAAAACTACCAGATAATTTTTAACTGATTATTTTACTTACTGTTGCTGTAATTTCTCTTGTGTCTTTTTAATCAGGTAGATACATCAGTGTGGGGGATTAGCCCACAGCTGACGGTTCCAGTTGGCCATATAACCTAAGGATTCTGGAACAAAACCCAGTGAGTTGGGGTCTTTTTGCCAATGTCACACAGAACTAGCTGGCACCTCTCCAAGATTCACAGAGGCCCTTTTTGCTGTTCTGTGCACCATTGCTCACAGAGCGCCCCGAGGAGGCAAACCCATCTCTCTCTAAGGCTGCCTACTAATAATTCAAAAAGAACGAAAACGAAAAAGTTTAAAGTGAAATGTTTTATAACAAAAAAATGATGTTGGTACTTCCACCATGTTCAACTCCTGTGAAAATTGGATGGTTTGAGAATCAGCAGCTATATACAAAAAAAGAGTTGATATACTGACTGCCCACCAGGAATGAAGTAGATGATCACATGAGATGCAGTTTAGGGGTGCGATTCGTAGTGAGAATGTGCTCTCCATTAGAAAAAGATCCCACGTCAGTGTTGAAATATATCATGGCTAAGGTTATAATACAGAGGGTGAGTCGAGAGTTTTGCAATTTTTGGATCACTTTGTCTTCATACATACCTTTATGACAAAAGCTGACTAGCATTCAAAGTATAGGCCATCGTGTTGCACCATCTTTAGCCATCTGTCTGCTAGTTCTTCCATTCTGCTGCAGTACCAGTTTTTGTCCTTCGCGGCGAAGAACTCCTTCACCCCAGCTGCCACCTCCTCCTAGTTGTTGACGTGCCACCCGCGGAGGAAGTGGGCCATGAACCGGAACAAGTAATAATCCGACAGGGCAAGTTCCAGACTATATGCTGGGTATGGCATCAGGTCGATGCCCTCAAGTTCTTGGAGCTTTGCGTGGGTCGTTCACTCTGTTTGAGGCTGAGCGTTGTTATGCTGTAGGAGAGCGTGCTTTCTGTTCACCGGTGCTGGGTACTTCTCCTCCAAAACAACATACATCTGCTCCAGCTGTTCAGAATAGAGGTTGGCGTTGATGGTCCAAACATCTGGAACAAATTCGTAATGGATTGTTTCCTCGGAATTCCACCAGATGCAGAGCAGCACTTTGTGCACGAAGTGCCCTTGTTTGGCAACAGGTTCTGGAAGCTGGCCTGGGCTTAACCACTGCTGTTGTGCGTTAGGATTATGGAAATAGACCCACTTTTCATCGCATGTAACAATTCTCTTGATGAAACATATATTACATGGGTTTTCTAGGAGTTTTGTGCACACTTCCACTTGGTGGTTTGCTTCAGCTGTCGTCAGTTCATGAGAGACAATGCGGCAACTTCTGTAGATCTTGTCGAGGTCCTGAAGATGATGAACCATGGCGGTCGATGAAATCAGCAGCTCGCCTGATAATCTCTGAGTGTTGGTTGTCGAATTTGCCTCTACGGCCTGCCGCACAGCCTCCAAATCCATGGTTCACAGCATACCTGAACTTAGCTGATCGTCGAGGTTTCTGTCATCTGAGCGAAATTTCTTGAACCATCTGGTTGTGATGCTGTGGTTCATGGAACCTCCCCCTTTTGCATGAAAAATGTTTCGTGTTGCTTGAGCAGCATTATGGCCAAATTCAAACTCGTAAAGCAAAAGTTTCCTAATTAGCTGGTTGTGGCTGTTCATCTTTTAAGCGCCCCAACCACAGACAGAACGACAACATGCAGTGCTGTTCACAGCCACAACTACCACTTCATATCCCTTTCGAGTGACTGCAGCACTGCAGTCACTCGAAAGGGATATGGTGTGTCACGCGTTTAAACTAGTTTAAACACGTGACACACCCGTGCAGCACATGCGTTTTATGCAAGTATTGCAAAACTTTTTACTCACCTTCTGTATCTTCTTCATATTTTTTAATTATTTCTTGTCCCACTTAAACTGAAATGACCTTCCACCATATCTTTGAACACATGCTTGGTAATTTCAGAATTGCCAATAATTTTAATGTAAAAAATGAAAAAACACCCTATTGAAAAGCATAACTATTTCAATTTATTTACTCTACTGGGAGCAAAGCTAAACTGAATGCTAATTATGTATTGGCTGATGAGGCAATCACACTTGATGTGCATGTGGCATGTGAGTAAGTCATCTCATGCTCACACAGCAACAAGTGCATGTAAGGCATGGATTTCATGGAAAAAATATTCTTCACTTAATTATGTAGAACAAGGTTAGAATTTTTAGCATCAGATATGGCTGAATCACCAGTTTTACTGTTCAATACTTACCATCATCATATCAGAAAACTTGAAAATCACATCGCCCTAGAGCGATAGTCAAAGCTGCATCTCCCGATTTCCATTTGAGCATGCTATCCATTACCCCACCCAGGACAGTGAAGTTCCAAGTATCTGAGTTAATAGAATTTGTGCTTATTTGTTTACCAAGAAATGATGGAATTTGTGCTTGGTAATGAAATATTACAATGGATTTTAAGGGACAGGAAAATATCCCAGAAGACCAGATAGGAGATAGTGAAATACTAAAGCATGCCAATATGGAAGAGACAGAGATTTGTAGCGGAGACTTGGAGAGACCTTCATCCACAGGGCTTGAAAAATACCATGCCCGAGATGCCCAGGGCATGTAAATTATTGGCCTGGGCAGGTAAACCCCCCCCCCCCAAAAAAACTAGTTGCCCGGTCCAGGTAACTAAATTTAAAAATAAAACCCAGACTAAAATTTTTTTCTACAAGATAAATGACGATCATTGCATGTTATGTTTCAATTCACTGCTAATCAGCAGAAGTTGTATTATTGCTACCAAGGACAGAAGAATATCACTTCTTTAATTATATTGTGTGTTTGGTCCAGAAATCGGAACCAAATGTTGTTATATATAGTATCAACTGGATATGTGTCTCTGAAAGAACTAGCTTTCAGTGTTTAGCGACAAAGGGGTGAAAACTTCAACAATAGGAACATGGCAGAATCACTAAATTTCTCAAATACACAAATCATACCATTTCATACCAATTTCAGTATCATTATCTTAAAACTTGAGATACATGCTTTTGTGCATTGAATATTTTGAATGCAAACCCTTAAAACATAAATGCAAAACATGTAAAAAAGGTTCATCATATTTTTTAACTTAAAAAAAATGAGGGTTCTGATTTGCTATTTTAAAAGATAAATTTTCCTGGGATCCAACATTTATCACCTAGTCAGGTAAATAATTTCTGCACATGCCCAGGTGGGCATGTAACTTTTCAGATATTTTTCAAGCCCTGATCCAGCAGTAAATTGAGAATCGATGATGATGAATAGAACTGAAAGTCCTCATGAGAGGTAACTCAACTGGACTGCTCCTAAATCAAGGGCCCTTTGTACTGACTAATAAAGTAGAACACACTGGAACTTAAATATATATATTTGAAGTCAAGTTGTTATGATTGATAACAATGGAAAGAAATTTAAGATAGAGAACAGCATTGTGCTAAACTTTAGAGATACATCATATTCACATAATTTGAATGGGAAAACATCTAGTAATGGAATAAAAATAAAGTGAAATTGCTTTCTTTGCAAGTGGGTCTGATTTCAGGATTGCATCTGGTACTCTATTCTTAAATTTTCCAAGATTTTAAATTTTTCCTAGAGGTCATTGTTATCCAGAAGTAGGGTCAGGTGACACTTCTGCTGCAGTGATGATCATGTGTATCATTAAACTACACAGTTGATTCAGCTTAGTAGTCCATGACACTAACACATACTATTCACAATGCAGACTGCTCTGACCAGGCATTTTTTTTAGTGTTAATGTGAATGTTAGATTATAAAACCCTTTTGAAGACCAGACCTGTGATTTTTTATTGTGGGGAGCAACCTAGTCTTCACTTTTTACTACTCATTTTTGTAAAACTGCCTGCTGTACTACTAGATAAGTTAATTATCAGTGCAGTTTTTGAACAATTAGGTTTTTGTAAAATATGGTTTTTCTGTGTTATGTTTCTTTGAGAAAGAGAATTTTAAGCAAATTTGCTGTCTAAATTAATTTCTAGTATCTTATTTGGGTTATCAAATACTAACTGGTAATAAATCAAGATGAAGCAGTGTAGTATATGATAAATAGTGCTTTGCTTATTGTAACTTGTTTTGGACTGGTTGAAAGTTAGTTGGAACTGGTGATTTTCTCATTCTAGTTAGTATAAGACTAAGTTGGCAAAACACAAAAACCTCCCCTGCATCTGTGGTCTTTTCTCCTTTCCTGGAACTTGTGACTCTAAATTAGGGATGAAAGACCCTTTATAGTCTTAGATGCTCATGCTGGTTGTTAAACCACCCCCAAACAAACAAACATTTGCATATATTCAGTATATCTAGTAATAACTTCAACACAAAAAAGGAGAAACGTGTAATATTTCCTTATGTAGTGCAACATATTTTGCACAACCCCCATCCCCACCTTTTGCCCAGTAGACTAAATAATAAGAAATTTATTGAAGTATTTGTTTTTAGCCCATAGTAGCACAGTATCATCTATATATGTAAAACACAAGGTTGTTTCTTTCTACAATCGGCCAGCGCCACCCACTAAAGCGACTTTCATAATTTTTTTTTTAAATGAAAGCTACTGACCCACAGATTTGTCATCACTAAGTTTTATTGTCATAAGTAATTTTTTTTTAATGTTACCATGGCATTTTCTTTGTACAATCCACCGTAAGCGGAATAATACACAGGAAATCGGGAACTGCTTGAAAGTGTTCTAATTTGGTAGTACAGCCAAAAATAATAAAAAATAAATGAAATAGCCTATGTCCACTGGAAAGAAATAAGCTTCCCAACAGCGAAAGAGTTATCCGAACCAGTTCAGTGGTTTTTGAGATTATCTCAAACACAAAGTTTCTCTCTTTATATATTAGTATAGATTATATAATGAAACCAAAAAAAAAAAAAAAATGTTAAAACCAAACTGGTAAAATAAAACACAGTTTTAACCCCATTGTGTAGTTATGTAGACACAATATCATTTCGGGTCACTGAAAGAATGCCTCAATACTCCAATGTAAGCCTGTCAGCGATGAGTAAGCACATGTTTGTACAATAATGAGGAACGCCATCATTAAATTTGTATACAAGTAGTTGGAAAAATTAAAAATTAATGTGAATATTACGAAAATTTTGTTGTTTTTGTACCCATCTTATAGACTGCCAATTAATAATTCAACCGCTTATTATAGTTATGCATTTTATTACAATTCATGTTATATGACAAGAAAAAATTTGAGTCACACCTATGGACTAGTTATGTGAATTCCCATGTACAAATTTTGTGCAAACTGACTTCCAAAACACACTAAGGAGGTATTTCAGCCTCCTCCTCCTCAGGGTAAATCCAGTCCACTAGTAACTGGGAGCAGGGGGGGGGGAGAATAACTCCCATAGATTTCCTTCAAACATTGTAGGTGCAAAAGAAACTATTATATGAAATGTTAAACTTAGAACCCAAAAGTAGGTCATGATTGCTGTCTTATGTAGACAGCAGGCTCAATGAAGGCTTGAATAGTGCCATACAGTTATTGTGCATCATGTCTTAAAACTTTATACTTGAACTTAATATATTTAAAAAGAAATGTGCTGGGAAGTATTGCATTTATTTAAACATTTTTTCAGTTTTTCTCTTTAGCATTTTATGAACAAGAATTCTTCATTTTGAACAATTTTCTTGTTCAGAATGGATTCTTGTTCTTAAAATGCTAGAACAAAAATCAAACTGCAAACACAAAATCTTTATTTTGCACTACACAGAGCTTAATGTTTATTATGTAAATTTTTGTGCTAATGTATGTTGCAGATATTGTACTTTTATCTTTTCCAATTTAGGAATTCTCATCGGAGTCTCAGACTGCATCAAAAAAGAGAAGAAACAGCTTTCTAATAATGATGGTGGAACATTAAAAAAGCAGAGTGGTAGCACCCAAGAAAAGAACAAAAATGCATCTAACAGGAGCTCTGCTATCAGTGTGTAAGTTTCATTTGCACTCTCATAACACATATTCTTTCTCTCCTTTAAGTGTAGTGGTATTTGATATTTTGTTCAATTGGGAAAATGAAATGCATGTGCTAAAATTATGTGGATATTTAATGATTTATGTCAGTTCATATGAAACTTTTTTTTTGGTCTTTTAAAAAACATAAAAAGAATTTCAGTAGTGTCAGATATAACATGGCACATGGACATTCCACTTCATTTAGGAAATGAACATAAATCATAGCTATAATGCACAAGATTTAAGGTTTCACACTTTAAAACATTTCCTTTTATTGTCAGTTTATAGTTTTGCATTCTGTAGTCACTTTCCCTGAGAGTGAAAAGATTCCAATGAAGAGTGCTTCTCAGAATCTTTTTGGAATTATGATCACTTTTATTTTTATTACAGGTATTTTCATGTTGCACATTCAGTACAGTTCTCTTAAAGTGAACTTGCAATTTTTAAAGTAGTACCATCAAAAACTTGGTATAATATTAACTTCTGTGAAAGCACATTTTTTAAGCAGTACTATATAGTAGTATGGTTGTAGAAAAAGGGCAAAAACAATTAAAAATTCATTGATTTGGTGACTCTGCTATCTTTCTAGTATGTTTGTTGATATCTGTTCGGAATGTGAATAGTATTGTGGTAGAAAGAAAGTAATGTCCGATGACGAGGAGCCCGAAGTCAAAACCCTGGCCATGGCACATATTGGCCATTGAGATAGCACAGCACACTGGCATGACATCAGCAGATAGGTTACTTAAATCAGTGGCAGTTAGCCATCAGAAGCAGAAGAGTGTAAGCCCCAGCCAACATGGAAGTGGACAAAGAGCGCATCTGCCATTGCATGCTGTATGAGTTTCATCATGGTAGCACCCTCGCAAGTGCTGTAAAAAAACATTACCACCCCAATGCCACATCACATTGTCAGTGCTGTTGTTGGTTCGAACGGTTTCAAGACATAAGTTCTGACTTGTCAGGCTGTCCCAAAGCTGGAAGACCTGCAGCAGTGGATATGGACATGCTGAAGATCTTAGTGGAGACCGACCCACGTGTGACCATGCGGGAGTTGGCCAAACAGCTAGGGGGCCTACCCAGTGGTGTAACTAGCACAATGTGTGCCCCCTGCAAGATTTGCTTCAGCACCCCTAAGCACAGTAATCTTCCCAGGATTTCGAACATGGGGGGGGGGGTGCATTTTTTGCGGTTTGTGTGTGTGGTGGTTGGGTGGGGTGGGGTGCAGGTGGGGGGTTAGGAAGTCAAGAGAGTGTCTGCAAAAGTAATGGTGGTACTTAGAGCCATGTAGTTTTAATATTTTAAATAATAGATTTGACAATAGGTGTAATTAATTGCTTTGTCCAAAACTAAAATAAATTGCTTGAAGAAATCACCCTCTTACACATTGCAGATTTGCAGCTGCTGTGGATAATTGTTGACGCCTGTCGTGCACGTAATCCTAGGTAACTGACTGTTTTTCCACATCCTCCACAGGGAATCCCACTGTGGCCTCACACTTTTCCTCAGCAGTGCTGAGAGAGGGTGATTGGAGAGCAATCGCATTATTTACAATGTGACCAAGTTGAACCAACCATTCTTAGACCGCATTATGACAGGTGAAGAGAAATGGGTCCTGTATGACAATGCCAGCACCTGGAAACAGTGGTTGGACCCAAAACAGAAGCCCACGATGACCTCCAAAGCTGGCTTACATCCATGTGAGGTCCTGCTGTCTGTTTGGTGGGATAAGCAAGGTGTCGTGTTTTTGAGCTGCTGCCAGACACTATCACCACCGATGTTGTACTGCCGTCAGCTCCATAATTTGCACACTTTACTCGCATCAAAATGACCATCGTAAGGGCGTCCTCCTACAGCAGGATGGAGCGAGAACTCACACAGCACGGGTGCATGGTTTGTACACTCATTGAAAACCTTGAAAAGTCCTTGAATAAAAAAAGTTCATTTTCAAGTTTTTGAAAGTACTTGAAAAAGTTTAAGGCTCTGTAAATAGTTCTTGAATTTTTGTTTTTGTTTTTTATGTAATGATATGAAAGAGCATGTGTTAAATAATTGTTTGTGCTTAAAAAATGTATAGGAGATTTCTGTGTAGTTCTGATAAAACTTCAAGCTAATCAAATAGTGCAAAACTTGTGTTGAACCCAGGGAAGTGTGTGGACAGCTGGTACCTTGATAATGATATCACCACAGAGTAAAGCATCAGCCATGTGAGCAAAATAAGTGGAATGAAGTATTTGCAAATTGTGATGGGCTTCTGTTTACTGGAGTTAGGAATGCATTCTTGCTGGAGGGTGGAACTTCCAGGAATTGCTTGTGCTTCATGCGTGAACCCTTTGTCTCCTGGCTGCATCAAAAAATGCATCGAAGTCATGCAACAAAATAAAAAGGTAAAGCAAACAATAAGTGTCATACCAGCAGTTGAATACGGAAATAATGTACCCTTTCAAAATATTCCACAAAATAAAATGATTTTGGAAAATACCAAAATAGAAAGGCAATTCAAAGTTAATACAATAAACCAACTGGGGGCAAGGGGTAATGGCAAGTCATTGAAGGTGTGCCTGTCCCAGCTAAGATTAATGGTCTGAACTTACGCAAATATTGACTGACCGACTGACAGTGCATACATATGATAGTTTGGGTTTGAAAAGTCCTTGAAAAGTGCTTGAATTTATTTTACTTGGAAGGGTACGAACTTTGGGGTGATCTACAAGATCAGGATCCTGGGATGCAAGCTGCTGCTGTACCCAGCTTATTCCCTGGGCACCACCTTTTCCAGTCATGGCAGCATTTTCTGGATGGACAGCAGTTCAATCGGGATGTCAAACGTGCACACTCTTACTTACTTCTTTGTGCCCAAGCCACCACAATTCTATAGGGATGGTATCCAACAGCTTCCCAGATGATGGAAAGCAGGTCATGGCAAAAAATGGCAACTACATTTTTGACTGATTTGTACTTGTATATACAGTAATAAAGAGGGGGAATGTTTCGTGAATGCCATTCATTTGAATGGTATGCCTGAATCATGAATGATGGGGAGTTCTCACTCTTTCAGGCAGTTTCTGTTGTGGCCTTGAAAATGCTTTGGTCTGGGACGTGGGATCCTTGCAATGAACAATTTATTCAGTAAGTGTAATGACAGCCAAGAAATTGAATAACTATTTTGCATGAATGAATTCCTGAGAAGGAGTTTGTTCATCATTGGTATACATTAGTGTATGATGAATTACCTTTGCAGTCATCAGAGATTACTGTGTAGTGTAGATTTACTGCATCATTTATTATCAGGCCTTTCTTGTTTGAGGAGTAAATAAGAGGGGGTGAGATTACAGGGTGAACCAAAATTAGGCGCCAATTAAAAAAATCATAACTAGGGAATGAATGCAGTGATTAACATAAAACTAATGATTTATTGTATTGGTAGAAATCCAAAATAATATACTTCACTGCAGTCAACATGTACCATTGATGTGTTTTGTGGTATAATAAGTCGTTCTCTGCCTGCAGTACAGTTGCATTTCACATTCTTCTATCACTGAATGGCATTTCCATTTCATGTCAGCAGGACGCATAGCATACCATGAATTATGCCAAAGTCGGCCAGTTCTTTCCAAAGCTGCAGGAGAATGTGTGTGAATAGCATACCTAAGAAGTCCACATAAATTAACTTGCTGAGCTAACCTGGAACTTCAGGTGTGCCAAAAGCAACTGTGGAGCATACCTTGTGTAAATAACTGACCCTGAAGCTGTACAAGCTGTTACTTGATGCACAGGCAGATAGTGACCAGAAGCCTCAGTATGATTTCTGAAGCTACGCGAGATTGAGTCAGAAGAAGGTTTTCTCATGCAGATTCTGTAGCGACAAGGCTACTTTTTATTTTCCGTATGGGGCTATATTAAGGAGAAAGTGTATCTAACCCCTCTCCACCAACTACCATGAACAACACTGTAAATGAAGATATGCTTTCCAGGGAGTATGGGATGCAATTTTTTTGTAGGTGGGATGTTTATCTCATGACACATGGTGGCCACAGAGAACATTTATTTTCAAAATTGTGAGTTTAAAAACATTCAGGTTTCCCTGTATGCAGTATCACTCATTTTTTTCTTTGTTTATTGCTGTTTTCCTTCTTAAATTTCTTTTTCTTTCTTTTTTTAAATCAGCAGATCATGTATACTTGGTGAAGTGAGACAGATATTTTTACCATTTAGGCAGAGGTGAGATTATAGATGCAGTTATCTTCCCAGTGGATACTGGAATGCCAAGTGTGAAGGGAGGTACATACCTTAAAGAAATTAATGAAAACAAAGTTGAGACTCTTTTGAATGGTTGTGTTACTGAATGTCAGTCTTGTGTGAATGCTGGTCTAGTCTTGTCTAGTGCTGAATACAAGTGAATTGGTGTTGCAAAAAATTTGACTGTTTGAAATCATGAGATATTATTAAGTAGGATAAATAAAAAAAAGAAAGTTAAATGAGAAGAATTTTATTTTGAGAGTAAATATTGGAAGAAGTGATCAAGGAAAGCCATCAACTAGGTGGAAGGATGGAATAAATGACCTAGTGTGCACAAGAGTTGTTGATGCTGCATACTGAGTATAAAATTGTAATGTTCAGATAATTTTTTTTATGAATGCAACAGCTGTTCATGGAGCTTTGTGAGAGATGATGAAAGTGCACAAATGAGACATTGAATATTTTTTTCCTTTTTTTCTTTCTTTCTTTCTTTTATTGCAATTTCTCAAAACCAGTAGTCATATTGTTGTAGTTTTTATTTTCTTAAAAGTTTTACCTAAATAGTGTAGTTATTGCTTTTAAAAATTTTGCTGCATTTTTACGAGCTTCTTTGTAATTTATTAAGTTACACACTATAATTAGGTGGAAAGAAGGTGTTCAACATATGAACAAAAAAATCCAAATTTATTATTGCTGATATATTATTGACTTTTGCAAATTATTGATGTGTGTGGGTTTGACTTTAGTGTGATATAATCCTATTTGAATTTTGTAGTTTCAGGTGTTGCTGCTATTGTTGAACTTCTGTACAACTATATGTAGATAACATTTTGTAGTCCAAAAGTTCTGTCCTCCTTTTGAGCACTAATTTGAAACCAAACATTGTTTGTTTTAAAGCAAGTGATGCATTCTGAAAGTTTCATATTGATGTCTTTTGTTGGTGTAATGTAGTTTGCAAGGGAAAGCCACCTGAAAGTAATGCCACTACTAGATCATTTTGAATCCTTATTAATACAACTATTTCTTTAAAACTATTATGGTAACATGCTATATTAAATTTGTATGCATCTTTTGCATATGAGTGCATGTGCAAAATATTTCATTTATGTTTTGTTTTATTTTCTTGAACCATGTTCGTGGTGTTTAGGTGTACAGGGAATTTTGCATAAATTTGAAAATCCTGCTTATGTCATAGCAGGATTAAAACCAGGAAGTATTTTGATTCCAGCAGTGTCCTTTGCTTAAGGAAAAGTGAACCATTAATGAAGTTCATTTTGAATGCATAAAACATGCAGTGGCCACCCCGGTGGCACAGTGGTCTAAGCAGTGGCATCTGATTGTTTATCTGAGATGGGTCCAGGTTCGAATCCCGGTGAGGCATGGATGTTATGTTTGTCTGATGGCACTGGATCTCTCCCTTCCCTGGAACCAGTTGCCATAAATTAGGGACAGGCAACTTCATATAACTTGCTGTGGTCATTAAACTTCCAATAAAAAAAAAAAGCAGTGTGTGTGTGTGTGTGTGTGTGTGTGTTCGTGCGCTCGCTCTTGCACGCACTTGAGAGAGACAGAAGGAGAGATTCTGTTTGCTTTGACCTTTTCACAAAAAATACAACAGCCGTTCCATAAAAACAGAGGGTAAAATCACACAAAGTGAAGAAGTGTAGGAACAGAAAATATATGTTATTCTTTCTCAAAGTATCTCCCCATGGATGATATGCAATGGTCTCATTGTTCAGTCCACTTTTCAAAGCACATGGAGTAGGCATTTTGTGGAAGCTGCTTTAGGGACCCCTATACAACTTGAATAACATCAGCATCTGTGTTGAATGTTGCGCCACAGAAGTTCTTCATTGTTGGAAACAACCAGAAATCGCACGGGGCAAGGTCAAGACTAATGGCAGGCTGTGGCATGATTTCGATACTGCATTTCATCAGAAACTGTTGATCACAAGCAGCCACATGTGGGTGGGGGTTATCATGGTGTAGGGTCCACTTGCCCACTAGTTCTGGCTGCCTAATCGATATGTGTTGTCGCAGACACATTATTGGACTGAAATGTAATACTCAGCATTGACAGTAATTTGTGGAGGAATGGCATGCTGGTAGACTACACCTTTATAATCAAAAGAAAATTATCATCATCACCTTCCCAGCTGATTTGATTTGACTGACTTTTTCAGGAGGAGGCAAGCCTGTGCGTTTCCAGACACTCGTTGCGCGCTTCGTGAGGGGCTCGAAATAGTGGACCCATGTTTCATCGGCAGTTATTACTGTGTTTAGAAAGTTTGGATCCTTTGCAAGGAGTTTTTTGCACTCATGACACACCTAAACTCTGGCTAACAATTGTTCTTATATCAGGTGATGAGGTACCCATCTGGGACACACACGATACAGCAGTCATTTGTCACATGGAATGCAGAATGGCGATGTTTTTGAAATATTAGTTGACGCCGCTATGTCTTCACAAGTCATTCGTTGATCTTCTTGCAGGATTTCCCAAACAGTACTAACAATACGCTCCAAAACAACACTTTTAAGGTCGACCAGGCCTAGGAGCGAGTTCTGCCGACAAACATTCTTATTTGAAATCATGGTGCCATCTAAAAATCATTGACTCACCGAAACATTTTTCTTTGTAAGCTTTTTTCATTAAATCAACTATTTCTGGAGCCATTTTACCCAAACGATAGCAAAATTTTATTGCAGAATGCATTTCACTTCTTAACTCTGAATCACTTACCTTCATAGCTGTATGGCGAAATGCAGACTTACCTTAAACAACTGTGCAATAACAAAACCAGAATCGTCTGCCACAACTTAAAACTGTTGCCATAAATACTTCCTTAATTCAGCTAGTCATCTGCGTGGTTATTTTCCCCCTTTGCAGTGTTGCCAACTCAAAAAAATTACTCTCAGTTTTTATGGAACAGCATTTGTAGTTTCTGCAAAAGGAAATGAAGATGAAGAAAGTATAAAAATGTAGTCACATTCCTTGTTTTGGAGGTCTCTGTGTCTTAAAACACCTTAACAAGTGACATTTCATGAGTATTTATTCAGCTGCTATGAACTGGACTTCACTGTGGAAGTTTTGCCTCATCTAGAAGAGGATGGCTGATACTCTGGGGTTCATTCATTTAAAGTGAGCTGGTGCCAGAGCCAGAAAAATTTCAAAATTTTGTATGTTAATCAAAAAAGTAAGTTACACTTAGCACCATCTGGAGTGAGATTGCAGTCAGACCGTGTGTGCTTGAGCTGCCGATGGAAGGAGTTTTAGTTCAGTAACTGCATAAGGCATTTGCAGGAGGCAGTTTGTAATGGTGTGTCAACTGGATTCTTACTCCAGATTGGAAGTGCGAGGAACCATTCAATTTTTGTGGGCTAAGTGCCTAAATTGCACTGATATCCATCATGAAGTCTATGCTGTATACGGGTTAAAATGCCATGTCTCGTCTGGCCATTGTAAAGTAGTGCCAACAATTTAAAAAGGTTCTTATATTCCCATACGCAAAAAGGCATATGGCGTGATATTGCGTGGCCAAAGACTGAACTGCTATTAAAAGTAGCGACAATACTGTTTGCCACATGTATTTTGTTTAAGTATGCTGGGTGGAGTAGCATACTTAAACAAAATACATGTGGCAAACATGTATGGGTGGAGTAGTTAGGTCCATATAATGATATGAAAATACAAAATGAACATTAATGGTCAAAATTTTCCACTTACTCATAATAATTAAGGCTTATCTTATGTCGGCATTTTGGTCACTGTGGCAAAGCATCTGCTCGATAGAACGGACATTTGCTTATTTAGATGAGATCCAAGTTCTGCTTGAACAGAAGATTCACGGATTAAAAAACACTATTTTGAGTTAAAATTCTATATACCCTTGTATAGGTGTTTGCAAGGAATGATTATTAAAAGGTGAAAGTTGAAAACCTAAATGAATAAAAAGGACACAAAGGGTTGCACAAATTTGACGGACAAATACCGTGAAGGCAGACCATCAATATTTAGCACTCCAGGGCATGTTGCCTCCATTGATGACATGATACGGGATAATAGGCATATCAAAATCAAGGAAATTTCTGGTATGTTAGACGTTTCGTACGGAACTGTGCATTCCATCATTCACGAGCAGCTGGGATGAGGCTGTAAAAACTGGTCTTTTAACTGGTTGCACAAAACTGGAGGAGAGTTTTTCTGTACAGGTATGGAAAAGTTAATCGCACAGGTTCCAAGAAATGTTTACAGTCCTTAGGCTATTATGTCGAAAAATGAATAAATGATGTCCCTTTAAACCAACATGCATCCTCTGAGTATGTATCTTTATTTGTTTTTGTTTTTTATTCAACAGTGTAACTAACTTTTTGATCCACCCTCGTATAACATGCCTAGTCAGGCAAGTTGTAAATAAATAAATAAATAAATAAATTCCTGAAACAAGATTTTTATATGCCTGAACACACACACGCGCGCGCACATCACGCACGTATTGTACAATTTTTTGTGAACATTTCAAAAACAGCATTAGAAACAAAGTACTTTTACTGCATTTCTTAAATTGATGCCCTTGTCTCTCCTCAGCAATGCCATTTAACCCTTTCTGCCCTGATGGTACTTAAGAGTACCACATTGGTCTTTTTGCCTTTGTGGACTGAAAACATCACTGCCGGACAGAACGTCCAAGTACCGATATAAGGAAGTTTGTACTTAGGTTACCAAATAGTTCGGTATGCAAACTTGCCTCGTTTACGTGCGAAACCATTTATAATGGGTGTGTGCATGTGGCGATGGAAATACTGGAAGCTGAGTAGTGCCTGTAAGTTTGGTTTTCTGTATGTTGCGGTGTATTGTGGTTTCCTAGTTTAGGAATTTAGGGTTCGATTGTATACACTTACGTAAGTCATCTGAATGTTACATATTGGTCTGTTAATATAATATTTACACTTTGTGACACTAATAAAACTCTGGTGCTCAGAAGTAGCGCCAGGACATAGACATACATACCGATGAATTATTGTAATGTGAAAAAGAATTGTTTTGTAGAATTCCACTCAAAGCAAAATGAATAATAAGATATCATTTCTTATTTACTTTTCTTTACGGTCCTAACAGTACTTCTGTGTACCACTAGTCAAAACACTATGGCATATTATATAATTCACTCTATGAAAGCAAAAACAGTTACTACAGCTCCAAAAGCTATGTATCAAACCATAAGTTTCTAAAAATTCACAGCCTCAATTAATTCAGGACTGAAAGGGTTAAACTCACCTATATTTCACTATATTTCACAGATTGCTTCTAGCAGTGAAATATGAACTTGCATATGGGTCATGTCATGCCAAATCAGCACAAAAATGCATTTTTTATCCTTGATTTTCTTGAACTTTTGCAGGCTTTATAAAGAAACTAATCACTGCAGAATTTTGGCTTCCTACATGCAATACTTCTATAGTTATAGGACTTTGAAATGTACAAGTAAGGTAATTTTGTGTTTATCATAAATGAAATAACTGTAGACCTAATCGGTCAGCAGAGCTCACATAGGGCCCATTTGAAAGCTTATTACATGAGCTTTCTTTTGAGATGTCACACAACCATATTATGAGTAATTTAGTTTTTAAGATCATTCATCTGGACCTTTCATTTCTGAAAACGCACCCTATTAATTTTATTAAATAAAACAGACGAAGGAAGCCTCTGATTAAAAAGAAAATTGAAATTGACTTGGAAATGTAAAATATTACTTGTTTTTTTGTTTTTTTTAACTTTTTATCCTGTAAAGAACTATTAGATTTTTTGCACACCAGACAATGTAATTTTCAAGCCCTGGCTGGTACAGTAAACTTAGTGGCTTGAAAACCTGTAACACGTCCACTGAGCACATCTGAGGCAGCTCAAAACTGAACATTTTTTATGTATGGTCTTGTTAGTATGTCATTTTAATTTACCAATGTGATATGAATCAGTAATATTTATGAACACGTGTTTTCATTAAAGTTATTCTGTCACATAATTTTCAAACGCAGTGGTGCTCCTTCCATTTTTGGGGAATGGAATCTGTAATTACCTGATTGAAGAGTTTCCATAGGAATGTGTTGTTTGAGGTGGGCCAGTTCTGTAACCATATTGTTTTTCAGAGATTTCACTCCTTGAGTCTTTTCTTTTCCAGGGGATATGCAAATGAGCACAACTGAGCGTCCTGAAATTTGGAGTGTGTATCAAATAAGTGGCCTCAGAAAATGTAGTGTGGGTGCCATTGTTGTGATCATAACACTTCAGTGAGATGTGAGACGTAAGTGACCTTGAAACATATATACTTCAGGTGTCTTCTTGCATTCGCAACAGTGCATCAACTGAAAATTGCTGCCACGAGAATGATGTGTGGCAATTTACATTCTGAACATACACTGGTGCCCAAATTAAAGCATAATTTATAAATTCATACATAATTCAAAGTATGTTTATGGAAATTCAATAAAATTTGGTAAAGTGGTTTATTATTACATTTCTTATGTGTGTGCATATGTAGCCCCTCCCCCCCCCCCACAGAAGAAAATCATCATTTTATAATTTGCATATGCTAATATCATAATCTTGTAATTTACATGAAAGAGCAGTCCATGGAACAAAATTTAAAATATTTTGCTTAAAGACGTGGTATTTTATATGGAGTATGATATAAAAAATACCCCTGACAGCCATGCAGCTCCAACTCCTCCTTGTACTATTTATGAGAGTATTGATGAACGATTAGTGAGACTCTTCAACAGGAGATGTTCTGAGCTCTTGAAGTGTTCTGGCAAATATCAAATATATGCTGACTAGCTCCAATATGTCTCCTTAGAGCATCCCATGCCTATTCAATGGGGTTGAGGTTAGAGGATATGGGTGTCTTTTCCAATTTTCAGTGCATTATTTTACACACATTAGCAGCTATATGCATTTTTGTAGACCATCCCTTAATTTTGAGCACCAGTGTATTTCATGAAGCTGAAAGTGTTCATGTCAAAGTATTGTAATGTTGGACTGATGATGAAACAATATTGAAAGTGTCTTTGCTAAAAAAAAAAAAAATAAAAAAATAATGTTGCTTTACATTTTGTTGCAAATTGGTGCTAAAAGTTATTACTGACTTTTGGGCTGTCTTGTGTTCTCACAATTGTCTCATGTACATCACTTGAATTTCTTCTGTTCATCAATCTTTTCTTTAATTATGTGGTTCTTTTTCCACATTTTTATGATGGTTTGAATAAAAGATCTCATTAATCATTTGGGAAAGGTAATCAATTATTTTTTTCTTAGAAAAAAACCAGCATCAAATCCTTTTGAAGATGATGAAAATGGAGCCAGCAAAGACATGTAACTAATATTTGTGAAAATTGTAGCTAGTAGCATGGTAGCCAAGCATGCATATTATTACAATGCAATGTTTAATTTAATATCTTGAATGCTTTTAACTGCTTCACATTATTTAAAGCTCTGAAGGAATGAAAATCACTTTTATTTTATTTTTTATTATTTGCTGCTTCTTAGTAATATTTAGAATTTCATAGCATTACACAGCTCATTTTTGAGACTGAGTTTAAATTGTAAAACTTCTTTCCACTTATCATGCGAAACTTTGCTATGCATGCTTACTGAAGCTTTTAATTCTGCATTGGAGCAGCACATCATCAGAATATAGAAATGTAGATGATGTAGTTTATCATCATGATCTGGTAATTTGTTATTAGAAATGGGGGCAAAAACTTTATTAGCACATTTTATCACCTGATGGTGTCCCCATGGCCCACATTAATCGTTAACCTGATATTTCATGTGTTTGACACTTGATAGCCACATCCTGCCCCATTTGCAACAAATGATCCGTTGCCCATTTCGTAGATGCCAACTCTCACAGTTTTAATTGGAAAATCTCTGATTTCTGCACTTTTCCCAATTTTCCAATTTCCTGTCCTCGCAATTTTTGATGCCATTTACAAATATCCCAAAGATGCTGGTAAAATACATTTTTTTAATTCTTCATTAAAAAGGATTTCTTTTGTTGCTATTCATTATTTTTTTACTATTAAATTTAAGTTTACCTAACATACATACCAATGTATAACTAAACTATTCTCTGAGATTCAGAGGTTAGCTCCACAAAGAAATACAAACCACCCGATGCATTTTTAACTGATTATTCTGTTGTTGTATCAAACTTCTTGTTTACAGCAATTTTGACACACAACTCTGGCTTCACTGACATCCATCACACGACGTACATAAGACCCTCTATACTTCATACTCATAATCATTTTCTCTTGCAGACACTTTTGAATCTGATCCTTCCATGACTTCCTAGGTGTTCCTCTGGCTTTCTTTCCTGCCACTTATGCTGCAAAATTTTTCTTAGTAAGCATATCATCACTCATTTTTTCAACACGGCCAAACCACCTAATAATATTAGTCTTCACTTTACTAACAACATTTTGCCTCACATAACACAACTGCTGCACATCTTCATTTCTCACATGAACAGAGAGTGTCTTGTCACAAACTCCCCATAAGTAATGCAACTCTTCAGCACACAAATGACCCCTATGTCTCTTCTGCAATACCCAGGTTTCACTGCCATATATCAGAGTAGGAACAATTACATTTTCATACACAGCCATTCAGGACTTTCTTGAGAACTCATCATTCCTGCGGAAACTTCCTAAAACAGCTATGACTTTCAATGAAGAATTCACTCACGTGCTAATTTCACCATCGAATTTGTTTTCTCTGTCAAACATGCTTCTTAAATACACAAACTCATTCACCTCATCAATCACTGTGCCTTTTAGACTTATCTTGCATTCAGTACTAACAGTTTCCCACTCAGAAACCATAACTTTGACCTTACTTATATTCAATTTGAATTTCATACAAACTTCATACACCTGGGACAACATACTCTGCAAATCACTTTTGCTCCTGCCAACAGGACTTCAGCAATCTGCACACATGAATATTACCAAGACATAAACCTGTATTGTTCATCTTAGCATCATGCATGCACTTGTCCATAAATGTATTAAACAACCATGGCGACATTACACAACCTTGTTTGACTTCTGCACCTATAGAAAACCATTTTGATACAACACCATTCACTTGTACACAAGCTGTACTGCCAGCATACATGGCTTTTACACTATTAAGTAGATTCTCAGTAACACCATGTTTATTCAGTACCATCCACACAAATATCTTATTTACTCGGTCATCATAAGCTTTCTCTGAATCTATAAAGGCAGCAAAAACCTTCTTGTCAACAGCCAGATACTTTTCAGTCATCATGTATAATGCAAAAATTTAGTTAATGCAGCCTTTGCCCGGCATAAAACCACTTTGAACATCCCAAACTTTCTCTGATGTTAGACCTCATACCTTTTCAATAATGACCGTACCAAATCAGGGCTTGAAAAATACCATGCCTGAGATGTCTGGGGCATGTAAATTATTGGCCTGGGCAGGTAAATGAGAAATATAGTTGCCTGGTCTACGAAACAAAATTTAAAAAACTTGGAACAGAATTTCCTACTACTCTAAAAGTTTTATTATTGTTATGGAGTGCCTAGAACAGAAGAGTATCATTTCTTTAATTATATTATGCTCTAGGTCCAGAAATTGGAACCGTTTGTAGTTTTGCTTCTAATGCCATTTATAGTCAGTGGTGAAATGCATGCCTCTGATGGAACTAGCCTTCGATGTTTAGCGACAAAGGGTGAAAACTGTAACGAAAGGAACACGACAGAGTCACTAAATTTCTCAAATACCAATTTAATCCTCATACTATTTTATACCAATTTCAGCATCAGCATCTTAAAACTCGAGATACACGTTTTTGTGCATTGAACATTTAGAATTCAGACCCTTAAAATGGAAATGCAAAACATGTAAAAAAAGTTAGTTTTTTACGGTAAAAAAAAGAGGGTTCTGATTTGTTATCTTAAAAGATAAATTATCCTGGGCATCCAGCTTTTACTACCCAGGCAGGTAAATAATTTCTGCACATGCAAAGCTGGGTATGTAACTTTTCAAATATTTTTCAAGCTCTGCAAACACTTTCTCTGGCACACTCAGTAAGCTAATACCATGATAGTTTTTGCAGTCAGTAAGATCAGCTTTTCCCTTATACAAGGTGACAGTGGTAGCATCCCTCCAATCCTGCGAGACTATTCCTCACTCCCATCACAACTGGAAAATTTCAGTTAACAAGTCAATTACAGAGCCACCTCCATATTTTAACATCTCAGCAGTTATGCCATCTACTCCTGGAGCCTTACCATTCTGAAGAAATTTTAGAGCTTTACACACCTCTTCTCTTGAGATCCCTCCTGTGCTTCCATCTCTCACTGTTCCATCATCTGCTTCTGCCTCTAAATCACCTTTGCTTTCCTGATCTAATAACTCACAGAAGTATTCACCCCATCTTTCACTTAACTTGTTGGGCTCCCATATCATTTCTCCAATCCTATTCTTCACACAACTTGAAACTTTCTTTCCCCTATTTTTCCTGTGTCTCATGTACTTCCAGAAATTTTGTTTTCAATGTCTTTCCATAAAACCAATTCATGCTTTTCCAACTTTTCTTTCCTGTCTTTTGCCATACTCTGGCGAACTAGGTTAGTTGCTTCACGCTTCTTTCAGCGATATTCATCCTCAGAAACTCTACCTTGCAACATCCCCAAATAGGCTTTCTTCTTTCTCTTTACTGCTTCTTCAATCTCTTTATTCCACCAAGCATCACCTCTAAACTTACCCACTATTGTGGTGCTACAAACCTCTTCAGTGGCAGTGACAAAACAGTTCTTAAAACATTCTCACTTCTTTTCTACATCCCTCTCGCATGACTTCAGCTCCTTCAGTCATTCTCTGAGTAAGTTAGAGTAACGCTGATGATCTTCAAGCAGCCTTTCAATCTTTATTCTTTCCATCCTAGGTCCCTTTCCTATTCCTTTTCCTTCAACCAACATTTAGTTTCACTCGTGACATTACCAAGTAAAGATCAGAGCCAGCATCCTCACCTCTCATCACACAATTGTCAACAACTAAGTGTTTCAGACGCTGGTTGTAAACAACAAAATCTACTACACCCTTTTGTCCCAGAGTATGATTTTTCCAAGTATATGTGTGGATATACATGATCGAGTCACATTATTGTGACCACCAGCTAATATCCAGAGTAACCGCGGTGTGCAGCGTGGACAGCAGCTAAACGGGCTGGTAGTGACTCAGTAAGGTGCTGGAAGGTGTTCACAGGTATGTGGAGCCATGCCGATTGCAGTGCATCTGACAGCTGCTGGAGGGTGTGTTTGGAGAATCCATAGAGCAAACTACACGATCAAGGTGGCCCCACAGATGCTCAATTGGGTTTAAGTCTGGGGAATTAGGGGGCCAGGGAAGTACGTTGAAGTCTTAATCACGCTCTTCCAACCACTTGCGGACATTTCTAGCTGTGTGACATGTCGCATTGTCGTGCTGGAAGATTCCATCCACCCCAGGAAAGACAAATCAGCATGTATGGGTGTACGTGGTCTGCAAGGTGGATTCATAATGAATTCAGTCCATAGTGCCTTCCACAGGTATGAGTGAACCCAGGGAATGCCACGAAAACATTCCCAGACCATAACGCTGCCCCCACCAGCTTGTGTTCTTCCAGCAATGGTTGAAGAGTGCTTGTTCTCCGATGTTTCTCACCTTATATGCCAACGTCCATCCGTTGATGAAACAAAACGTGACTCACCATAGAAGGCAATCCTTTGTCAATCAGCGGAGGTGTAATTCCGATACTGCCATGCAATTGTAAGCCTTTTCTGCGGATGCATCTTCGTTAGCATAGGTGCAGTGACCATCTGTCTGCATCGGAGCCCCATAGGCAGCAGTGTTTGCCGAACTGTCATTTTTGACACTCTTTCGGTAGCCCCCTGGTTCATTCGGCCAATGAGTTGCTCCACTGTAGCTTGTTAACCAGCCCCGACTCACCTTTGAAACCAACTTTCACCTCTCGCATCAATGGCACGTGGTGCTCCGCAGTTTCCTTGTCGCTTATTCGCAATGGTGCCATTTCTCCAATCATGATACACTTTAATTACAGCAGCACGCAAACAGTTCACAAACTGTGTTGTTTCAGAAATACTGCTAAACTTGGTCCGAAAGCCGATAATCATCCTTTTTGCAAATCTGATAAATCGCCCCTTTTATCCATGACAGCAACGAGTGATATGTTTTCAGAATGCCTACAGCACACCTTATATACCCTCCAAGCCAGCTCATAACACGTGCCTTCTTTCATTGGCTATGCACTGTTGACGTCAAAAGTAGGAGGTGGTCACAATAATGTGACTCGACTGTATTTGTGGTTGAAAAATGTATTAGATACACACAAACCATTCTCAATGCAGAGTTCAATTTATCTTTCACTATTATCTTTCACACTAGGATCATTAAACTTGCCCAGAACGTTATCAGAAATCGCATTCTGCACACTTACTCTAGCATTGAAATCCCCTGCTGTTATAACTTCCTATTTAGTACCAAATTGGCTCAAAACAGCTTTTAGCTCATTCCAGAAATCTTCCATCTTATCAGAAGGTTTCGAGTCACAAGGAGCATGCACTACGACGATTACTATTCTGTGAAATTTCACTTTCAAACGACTCCAAAGAATTCTCTCACTTATATGCAGCTGTAATGAATCAAGTTGTTCTTCATCTTTTCATTTAAAATCAGACCTACACCAGCCTGCCCTCTCACAATATTTAACACTCCAGACCATACACTCAAGGTTCCATTCACTTCTTTTATTCCAATTTCCTTCTTTTTAGTTTCACTTACACACAACACATCTAATCTATACTTATAAATTTATTCAATCACCTCATTCATCTTTCCTTTTATTCTTCTAGTATTCCATAAACCAGTCTTACACTCACTCATCCGAGATCTCTTTCTCATATGCTGTTTGCCATTTCCGTATTGTTTCCTTGGTGGACCCTCTTTCTCAAGTGTGGTAGGTCCACCATATCCCACACTAGAGTCCATAAAAGTATTGCTTTGTGCTTTTTAATCAGGAAAGTACACCAGTGTGGGGGATTTGCCCACAGCTGATAGTTCCAGTTGGTCATTCCACCTAAGGATTCTGGAACAAAACCCATTGAGTTGGGGTCTTTTGGCCAATGTCACACAGAACTAACTGGTACCTCAACACTAATTTATACTGAAGCTTAAAATTGTGTTTCTAAGAATCGCAGAAGGTATTTGTTGTTGTTGTGGTGTGTGCCATTGTTGCCCAGCTGAGCGCCCCATAGTGACAAACCCATCACTCCTAAGATCGGCCACCTTTTACTTAAAATGCTTGTTTTCCCATTCCTTTTCTTGTGATACAGAGGAACAGAGCAAGCATTTCCCCTTTCGTTTAAAGTGAAATTAAGTTTCAAAAAATAGTACTGGCTGGTTACAATTTGCAAAGAATTCAAGGATAGCAAAAAACCGAGAGTTCTAATTTTGAATTTAATTTTCAAGCAAATAGGAAAATGCTTGCTCTTTTTGTTCTTGATATGTAAGTGACTGAAGAATTGGAAAACATTAATTTTAAGTAAAATAAAATTTTAGAAATTGGCACTATCGTTCACTTTGCTGCAAAAATAATTTAACAGGTCATGAAAATATGTCAATTCCACTGCAGATGGATTAACCACCGACTTTGAAATTTACTTTCATTTTGAAATAAAAGCTAAACTTCTTGCTAAGAATGAGTAGCTGTGAAAACTAATGCTATATATATATATATATCAATTTTTACTCTTCCCCACTCAAAATACAAGTGCGAAATAGTGTTTAGCGAAGTTAGAAAAGAAACAGAACCCAGTATAATCATAAATGACTTCTGTCATGCTAGAAACAACAAAATTGCATCATTGGGGCTAGAAATGCTTTGAAATCGCTTGCAATGAAAAATTTCTTGCAAAAGCAAAGTTATAACACATCTCTTTTGCTGATACAGCTCTGCGTTTTGTTTTTTACAAAAGGTAGGACTTATTTTATTGTAACTGTGACTGTTTTACTTAAATTATAAAACAATATCTGACACTTGTATAATTTTCTTAAATTACTCAAAAATTTTTTGATCATTTCAAACTGTTTGCATGTAGATGATTATCACAAAATCTTTCTATTTTTGACCTTTCAAGGCTGACATCTATGCCATGCATTCATTAAATAAATTGACTTTGGCAGTATTTTTAGTTACAATATATATATATATATATATATGTCTGTATGTATGTGTATTGCATACATGAATATAATGAATATGCTGTTTAGAATCATAAACAAGGTTTGTGAAGATTTATTCTGTAATCACAGTTGACTGAAGTTTATTTATTTTATTTTTTCAGAAATTAGATTCACTTTATAAATCTGACCAAAGAAGAAGATAAATTTTTAGTGTTATCACTTCTTAAACACATCTTTTTGATCCTTTAGTGTATATTATACTCTGTTAGCTTTACCTCAGAAGAAAGATTTACTTTGTGAACTTTATATTTGCCTATGTGTGGATAAACTTGGTCATGCTCCCTGAACTACAGTGAGAGAAGAATTTTTCAAACCTACTTGTACTGGCAGAGATCTTTCACTAAATGGAAAGGTGCATGTATGCCACTCAGTAAAACCATTTACATTGAAAAAAGCCTAGGAAATACCTGAATAATTTTTATAAAAGCATAGCCATTCAGGGAGAAAAAAATAATTCTAATCTGGCAAACAAAAATGGAAATATTGTGGCATACACACGTTATGCAATCTAACTTGGAAAATAGAGCATGTGGAAAGTCAAAGTATTTTGATAATATCAGTGATGGATTACAGCTGATTGATGTTAATAGTTTTTACAGTTTTACTGTATTAGAAGTGAAGATATCATTACTCTAAATATCTAAATTTGTGAAGCTTGGCAAATCTTTGTGCTCATTACACCACAAAAATAAGCAGATTTAATGCCCTATATGTGTTTCTTGGGTATTCACAGTCTGGTGTATTTAAAATAAGGATTACAACTGATTTTCAAGAAACTCGTGTCAAATGCCATCGGGGCTACCATCATGACCTGCCATGCTGCAGGAGATCGCATTTTTATTCCATGCATTCCAGTCATCCAATTTGACATTCCATTTTAATATAAACATGTACATTTTCCTGTTGTTCTCAGTTCTGCCATGAGTATCAAGAAAACACAAGTTCAATTGTTAAAAGTTGTGGGAATCCACCTGGTTGGCTGGTGAGTGACTCAACCTGCAAAATTCATGCTTTTCCCATGGCCAGCTTTATCTTTGCTGCTCCTGAGTTGGTAAAAATAAAAGCCTTCATCTCAGTTCCAAATAACAAAAAAAAAAAAAAAAAAACACACAATGCCATTGACCCAGAGGCTCTTCAAGGATAAACTTACAATTGTGCTTTGAATTAACTATACATTACAATGATCACAACATGATAGAAGAATGTAGGTTTCTCAAATATTTCAAATTTCCTATATTCACAGTCAATAAAGGCTACTGGTTTAAGCCAGTTGTGGTGGCACATGTATAGGTTTTGCTTATTTTTTGTTATCCCTTTCTTTTCATTACTGGAACACATTTCAGTTAAATGTTTCTATACATTATATCCTATTCATAATTTAAGAAAACTCATAAAACGCTGGTCCAAAAGCTGATTCATGTATTTTTTTGTCAAATCGTGGGCAACGCCGGGTATACCATGGCTAGTTATCATATATAATGCCAAGATTTGGTTAGTTCAGCCCATATAATACAGTCCCTGGCCATAAGACCCATTGAAATTTTGAGGTGGATGAGTTTTCTCTTCAGATCCCTATTAGGGCATGCCCAAAGGAAAGATAAAATATTGGGTAGACATCTGGCAACCTGGGCATAAATTTTATAGTACACCATTTTGTTTTGGGCATATATGCGCAGTAGTTAGTATTGAATTTCATGATTTTCTGTTCTTTTCGGTATACCAATACGAAATACAACATGTTTTTTTTTTGGGGGGGGGGGATTTCTCATAAAATTTCCTATAAGATAAGACAATTTTTACTCCGGCTGTGAATATTGAAGGAAAAAAACAACAACAAAAACGAAATAACCATACAAGATAGGAATAGATAATAATGTATTGAAGTATCTCTATTAAATTACAATACATAAAGAATCACAAGTTATACACAGTGTTAAATGGTAATTTTAAGTATTTTATACATTTCTGAATGTCACAAGACATGTTGCATTTGCAAAAGGACGTACAAGAAACATTGTTTCTGCGACACCTGCATCGTTTTGTATGACAGTTTTTGCAAGTACAGATAAGAATCACATCTTCAGTTAGTTCACTAATGCAAGGGTCTGGCGAGAATGATGAGTCATCAGCATTAATTGTCAATCCAAAATCAGTTGGGACTAATGTGTTGTCTATCATTAACACTGTAGAGCATGAGTATACCGTGCAAAATGATCTTTTCAGGTGACCTTGTAATGAAGAGCTTGTGCAAGGGAAGCCTTGCAAGTTTGGAATGCCAGCTTTGGTCATTATTTAAAATCGTAGTGCATCAAATGTCTTGCGCATGGAGCCTGGTTTTAAAACCTTCACCAAGTACTACTCGGCTAGCTTAAAGGATTGAGTGCTTGGAGGATAATGCCTACCAAAGTTCTGGATATATTTTTCTGGTTCTGCCTTGAGCGATGATAATTTGATGCATATCTTACTGGTCACATCAGAGCCTGTAAGAAAATGGGTAGCAAGAAGGACGTCTGTGGTAGTATTCTATTTCTGAGGCTTCCAGTTGGCTTCCATTCCATTTCTGAGGCTTCCTGTTAACTCATGATTCATTATCAGCACATAGTCAACTGATGTAATGTTCAGCAGCCTTTGAAATGTTTTTCTTATGAGAAGGACTTCATGGTAAGCAAGCTCCCATTCAGCAATGTATTCCTTCCTTTTTGTTTGGCTAATGATCCCTCCGGCTGACTTCCGAGAGCGGTTTATTGTTTGTTCGAGATACTGAAGCATCTGTTGGACCATGGCATTAAACTTTCCATTTGTTCTTCGAACAACAAAATGGCATTTTTTGAACCGGTCAAATACATTAGGATAACGAGTCTCAAAGTTAAACACTTGCTCGAAGAACAGCGAACTCCATCTCAAATAGTTAACTCTATCAAAAAATTGGAAGGACTTCCTTCACTGTTTGCATGTAGAGGTTCCAGTTCCCCTCCATGTCAGCTCTTTATGAGGTTCTTCGAAAGACTTATCAGATGCAAGAATCCCTCCAGGTATTTTCACTGATCAGAATTCTTAATTTGCTTCTGTATGAAAACATTAACCGATTTCAGTGTTTTTTCTGATGTTGCGATCAGCTCTTGGAGCTTGAGTTGTACGTTTTCCGTTGTTGAATGGCATAGAGTTCAGCACATCACCAACTTGTGTAGCTAATTCGTCATCATCCTCGATGGTACTCAAAAATGCTTTCCATTTAAGCCTCTCTACCAGTTCTGCTAGCATAAATATTCCTTCTACTGACCTTACGTAATTGCTACCTTTGAGGACACTCTCTACTACTTTTGGACTAAACACATGCTTTTCAATGAGGACGTTTTTTAACCCTCTGCCCTTTGTGTGTTTTCCAATACATGCAAGTAGAATTTTAGTCATATTGAAGGATCCCAGGAGTAGCACAGGATCTGTGAATTCACTTGTAATTAACTGAATTTCTGTGGCAATATGGAAAACTCCTTCATCACATGCAACTGGCTGTACTTGTTGATCGAGATGTTAAAGCAAGCTTTGAAAATTCTTCATACGATGGGTTCCATTTCAATTCAGGCAGGGTCGTACCATCATGGTCTCAGATTTCTCTAAAAAAAATTAAGGGGTGTTCCTTGTCTAAAATAAGGTGACCCATATTTTTTCTTTCGGCAAGAAAAATTTTCCCTTCGAGATAGAGGGTTTCAAATCTTGCACCGTCAAACAAGCTCTCCAGAAAACGGTTATTTTTCCTAACTTCAGCGAGTCATTGCAGCAGAGTTAAAAAAGCTACCGTGTTCTTGTATTTTTTTTTACATTGTGTGTATAACATATAATAATATATGGTGCTAATATTTGCTACACATCGTATGATTAAAATTTTTTAAAAATCGTAAACTTCGTGATTTAAAAAAATTGAATTATTTAAGGTTTTTTTTAAACAGGTTTGGATGGAGTTTTTTCTATATTCGTTTTTTTCGTTAAAGACATACAAATGTGCACTTTATTTGTAATTTTTTATGTGTCTGCGAAACTGCTAGTTTCTGCGTTTCGGCAACGTTCAAAACAGCCGATTTTGAAAAATCTCTAACTTTGCCTGCGATTTTCTTAAAAAGGCCATTTTTAAAAATTCTGAAAATTAAATCCCTGTTTTATTATCAACAGGAGAATATCTGTGTAAATTTTCACGGAGCTAAAAACGCCCGTTACAGAGTTAGATGCGTTTGAATTCGGTTTGAAAGCCTACGATTTCCCGTGTTCTAAAGGCGCCATTTTAGAAAAATCTTGGGCGCAAAGTACGTATTCTCTTACCCGAATCAAAGCGTTAGATATTCTTTGCCCCCGAATGATGGAATGAGAGCATTGGGTCAGCTGGCCCTGGTTGGATACGTCCACCTCACCCTTCCCCGTGTGATGAAATGCCTATAAAACTGTCGGTGGGGGGGGGGTAACAAATACATAAAGAACATTCTTGCTTCTCCACTAACAAAGTTGAGTTGCGAAAGACAGCAGCAGTTGTTTGTTTGTTTACTTATATACTTAAACATCGCATAAGAAAAGACTATGAAAGAGTAGGAAAGTGTTGTGAAATAATTTTAAGAAAAAGAGTGCAGGCACGTGTACTGTAAGTTAATTTTCAATGGCTAAACACCCTAGAGTTTTTCTGGGAGTTGCTAATTGTAGGCTACTGTCAGAAGAGCAGTTGCTGTTTTGTTATAGTTGCTAAAATTAACTCCTCAGTTTTTCGTAATAGTAAAATATTCGCTCCGGAGAGTTTTGTCCTCTGCGAACGGGGGTAAAAGGTGCAATGCTCTTGACCTCGCTGCTGGGTTGATAGCGCTGGTCACTACCCAAACTCTGCATACCTCCTCTCCGAAACGTAATAGCAATTGTCTAATCTACTAAATAAATAACAATTAACACATACACGTGCATGCTTATTCATAAAATGATGTAAGTTGAGTATATTTCCTGTTCAATCAGCTGATTTTACAAGTAGAATATATATACAACTTATGCGCTTATAATAGTGTAAAGATTTTTATCTATTTAAAACATATTCAAAGATTTCAATTTTTTTAAAGAGGGGGGGGGGATTGTGTTCGTAGTGATTTCCACCTGGGCCACAATAAACCATGCACTGCCCATGTCTTCTGTTCCCTTAGAAGATAATCCTGGATCGATGGGAGACCAACCAGCAGAGTTTTGACCCCCGCCCCTCACGTGGTGGTGAGGTGTCTCAAAGCTAGGTAGCTTTCATCTCAAAAATGTTTCAACTTAGTTGGCTGGTAACAAGAGAGGGATTCCATTTCAACTCTGGCAGGGTCGTACCATCACGGTCTCAGATTTCTCTAAAAAAATTAAGGGGGTGTTCCTTGATTAAAATAAGGAGACCCATATTTTTCTTTCGGCAAGAAAAAATTTTCCCTTCGAGACAGAGGGCTTCAAATCTTCCACCGTCTATGGTCTCAGTTAGGGCACTATAGTATGCAAGTATATTTTACGGAAATTTTGTGTAGAGGCCCTTTGACCCAAGGCTCCGACCCCTTCCAAAAACAGTCTGCGGTCTAAGTTAGGGTACCATGCTATAGTATTCCAAATTTGGTGGTTCTAAATTGAAAACTGTAGATTTTTATGGAAGTTTTGTGTGGGGCCCCTTGACCCCGGGCTCCGACCCTTTCCAAAAACCGTCTATGGTCTAAGTTAGGGTACCATGAGATAGTATACCAAGTTTGGTGGCTCTAAATTGAAAACTGTAAATTTGTTTAGCAGACATACATTCAATTCTATATATATATATATATATATATATATATATATATATATATTTGTTATTTTTTTTCCAAGACCGTTTTTTAGGCATGTTATCGCTGAGGGTAGGGTGAGGTGGATGGATCCAACACTCTCATTCGGGTAAGAGAATACGTACCTTGCGCCTGAGATTTTTCCAAAATTGCGCCTTTAGAACACGGAGAAATCGTAGGTTTTCAAACATGTCTAACTCGGAAACGGGCATTTTTAGGTCAGTGAAAATTTACACAGATATTCTCCTGTTGATAATAAAATAGGGATTTAATTTTCAGAATTTAAAAAAAGGGCTTTTTGAGAAAATCGTTGGCAAAGTTGGAGATTTTTCAAAATCGGCTGTTTAAAACGCTGCGGAAACTAGCAGTTTCACAGACACATAAAAAATTGCAAATAAAGTGCACTTTATTTGTCTTTAACAAAAAAAAACGAGTATAGAAAAAAAAACTCCATTTGAACCAGTTAAAAAAAAATCTCAAAAATTTCAATTTAAAAAAAAATCAAAGTTTACGATTTTTAAAAATTTTAATCATACGATGTGTAAAAAATATTAGCATCAAATATTATTATACGTTATACACACAATGTAATAAAAATTCCAGAACAAAATATCTTTTTTAATTCTGCTGCAATGACTCGCTGAAGTTAGGAAAAATAACCGTTTTTTAGAGAGCTTGTTTGACGGTGGAAGATTTGAAGCCCTCTGTCTCGAAGGGAAAATTTTTTCTTGCCGAAAGAAAAAATATGGGTCTCCTTATTTTAATCAAGGAACACCCCCTTAATTTTTTTAGAGAAATCTGAGACCGTGATGGTACGACCCTGCCAGAGTTGAAATGGAATCCCTCTCTTGTTACCAGCCAACTAAGTTGAAACATTTTTGAGATGAAAGCTACCTAGCTTTGAGACACCTCACCACCACGTGAGGGGCGGGGGTCAAAACTCTGCTGGTTGGTCTCCCATCGATCCAGGATTATCTTCTAAGGGAACAGAAGACATGGGCAGTGCATGGTTTATTGTGGCCCAGGTGGAAATCACTACGAACACAATCCCCCCCCCTCTTTAAAAAAATTGAAATCTTTGAATATGTTTTAAATAGATAAAAATCTTTACACTATTATAAACGCATAAGTTGTTTATGTATTCTACTTGTAAAATCAGCTGATTGAACAGGAAATATACTCAACTTACATCATTTTATGAATAAGCATGCACGTGTATGTGTTAATTGTTATTTATTTAGTAGATTAGACAATTGCCATTACGTTTCGGAGAGGAGGTATGCAGAGTTTGGGTAGCGACCAGCGCTATCAACCCAGCAGCGAGGTCAAGAGCATTGCACCTTCTACCCCCGTTCGCAGAGGACAAAACTCTCCGGAGCGAATATTTTACTATTACGAAAAACTGAGGAGTTAATTTTAGCAACTATAACAAAACAGCAACTGCTCTTCTGACAGTAGCCTACAATTAGCAACTCCCAGAAAAACTCGAGGGTGTTTAGCCATTGAAAATTAACTTACAGTACACGTGCTTGCACTTTTTTTCTTAAAATTATTTCACAACAGTTTCCTACTCTTTCATAGTCTTTTCTTACGTGCCTGCACTCTGTTTCTTAAAATTATTTCACAACAGTTTCCTACTCTTTCATAGTCTTTTCTTATGCGATGTTTAAGTATATAAGTAAATAAACAAACAAACAAACAACTGCTGCTGTCTTTCGCAACTCAACTTTGTTAGTGGAGCAGCAAGAATGTTCTTTATGTATTTGTTACCCCCCCCCCCTGACAGTTTTATAGGCATGTCATCACACGGGGAAGGGTGAGGTGGACGTATCCAACCAGGGGCAGCTGACCCAATGTTCTCATTCTATCATTCGGGCAAAGAATATCTAACACTTTGATTCGGGTAAGAGAATACGTACTTTACGCCCGAGATTTTTCCAAAATGGCGCCTTTAGAACACGGGAAATCGTAGGCTTTCAAACCAAATTCAAACGCGTCTAACTCGGAAACGGGCGTTTTTAGCTCCGTGAAAATTTACACAGATATTCTCCTGTTGATAATAAAACAGGGATTTAATTTTCAGAATTTTAAAAAATGGCCTTTTTGAGAAAATCGTTGGCAAAGTTAGAGATTTTTCAAAATCGGCTGTTTTTAACGCTGCCAAAAACGCGGAAACTAGCAGTTTCACAGACACACAAAAAATTACAAATAAAGTGCACATTTGTATGTCTTTAACGAAAAAAACGAATTTAGAAAAAAACTCCATCCAAACCTGTTTAAAAAAACTTAAAAAATTCAATTTTTTTTAAAAAGCACGAAGTTTACGATTTTTTAAAATTTTAATCACACGATGTGTAGCAAATATTAGCACCATATATTATTATATGTTATACACACAATGTAAAAAAAAATACAAGAACACGATATCTTTTTTAACTCTGCTGCAATGACTCGCTGAAGTTAGGAAAAATAACCATTTTCTAGAGAGCTTGTTTGACGGTGCAAGATTTGAAACCCTCTATCTCAAAGGGAAATTTTTTTCTTGCCGAAAGAAAAAATATGGGTCACCTTATTTTAGTCAAGGAACACCCCTTAATTTTTTTTAGAGAAATCTGAGACCATGATGGTACGACCCTGCCAGAGTTGAAATGGAACCCATCATACATGAATACACACTATCATATGTTGTCACTGGGTAAGGCAGTATTGGGAGAAAACCGACTTGTTGTAATGGAACATTTGCCTTTGAGATGATAGCATGAATGCCAGACAATGTCAATGTACTTTGGTTTGTTAATCTTCCAACACTTTGCAACATACTTATCACTTTCTCTTCCTTTTTGTTCTCATCACATGGGAAAATGCTAACCTCTTTAATGATTTTGAAATCTGGTGGAATATTCACTCGTGTAGATGGCTTGCTAAAATATCTAACCTGTTGACATGGAAGTAGTAAAGCAACAGACCTTTTTCTAAGTTTATTATGACCCACTGCTGACAGCTTTGGCTTACTGGGAATTATGCTCGTAGCTTCCTGAAATAAGACCATAACAGTATCATGGGTTCCCCGAAGACCTGAAAGGCTTGCCTCTTCATAGTCAAAATTATCCATCGCATCTACGGCAAAGTTGCTTCTGATAAGATGACTTGGAAGTGCAGGTCTCACCGAACATGACTTCATTGTGTACTGTGTAAAGTTAAGACGAGATTCCATTATCTCATTGTAACTGACTGACAATCCGGCTTTGTTCAATTAAGTGATAAGCTGCTTGCTCTTACACTTCTCATGTATTAAATGGCTAGTCATCGGATGCTGAGGAGTCTTCTTTCTTCTGTTATGAACATCGTTTTTACAATATCTGAAAAAGGGCTTTGATTCTGCATGTTATAGCGGTTTTTGTTTTCTCACTGGCTTCACCAATTTCATCATTGTCTGTTTCTTCTTCTACTTCACCTGAAGTCATATATGGTTGTCTGTTAGCATTAATGTGGGAAAGGATGGTTAGTTTATCAACATTATTTACATGATACAAGAAATCAATTAGTGGATGTGGGATTGGCATTTTTGCTCAAGATTTTTCTAGCTGGTTTGCATCCCCAAACTCATCGTCAAGACTGAAATCTGTTTCCAGGAGAGATTGTCTAATCATTTTGCCAGCCTCCCTAACACAGTCTATAGATCATAGCTTCTCTGCTACTTGATCAACAGTGAGCTTTGATGAATAAACAAGCTGGGACTGATTTTTTTTGTGGCGGTTTGCAGAACTGAATGTTATTGCCTAATATTTTTATCATGTACAATTTTACCTCTGTATTTGTAATCGATTGTTCTCCAGGCTGTTTGTTGGCACAATCACGAATCTCACTAAGTGTTAGACTATAGCCATGATCCAGAATGCCTTGAAGAAGTGGTTCAACATCCTCTATTCTTTGGCTTGTGGTTTACGTTTGTTGTTTATTTTTTGGTTGATTTTGTTTTCTATATTTTTGAGATACGCTTTAAGATAGAGCTTGTGGTAGTATAAATCTGCTCCAAACAAAGCCAATTGATCTTCAAGATCACAAGTTCTGATGTGTACATCGTCCTCGAAGAACAAAATGGCTACAAGAAATGTTTAAGCCCAGTTGGTTTCTCTTATTCTATATTTTTCTTTGATGATTCTGTTTTCCACAAATAATACATGGGAGTTTTGAAGGCTCCACCTTAATAGACGATGGCTAGTTACGGCAAGCAACATCAGCTCTCAATTTTTTGTGTGGGGATATTGCTGAATCTTGGAGTGAGTCTTCACTTGATTCTTCCAGTTGTTTGACTTCATTTTTTCTCTTTTTCTGAAGCAAAGTTTTCTTTAGTGTGTAGTATTTATAACATGCATTTGAACAATGGTACATGAACTCAGAATCATGCCCAAGGAGACTGAAACATTTAAAAACATCACCATGTCATATTTCAGATGCAGCCAAGATTGTTTGTCTACTTTCTGTCATAGTTGTTGTCTTTCCTTTGTTGTGTTTTTGGCATAAAATACATTTTGAAATATCTGCATCTATTGAAGTTTCACTCGCTTCCCGGTGGCAGCCAACGAGAATTTTTCTGTGACTCACTTGTAAACGTGGAAAGAGCGATGACCTCTGTTTGATGTTCCACTTGCTCATCACAGATGTAGGCCAACAAGTTGCTTGTTATCTATCCTCCATTTCATTTATTCAGTCTGAAACAAACAAAATTCACATCAGTTAATTTTTTTGTGTAGCTAAATATAAGTATCCTTTCAAGAAATCACTAAATAAAATAAAATAAAAATGATTAGATTTTCAAAAACATGTCATATTTCATATAGGTATACTGGAAAGAACAGAAAATTATGAAATTCAATACTAACTACTGCGCATATATGCCCAAAACAAATTGGCGACCTATAAAATTTATGCCCAGGTTGCCAGATGTTTACCCAAGATTTTATCTTTCCTTTGGGCATGCCCTAATAGTGATCTGAAGAGAAAACTCATCCACCTTCAAAATTCCGACAGGTCTTATGGCCAGGGACAGGACTAGTTATATTCTGTGAATCCACTCTGTACTTCCACCACTTTCTATGAAGTCAGGCCCTGTACCTTATCATGATAATCTTTTTTACTGATACACTCAGTAGGCTGATTTCTATGTTAATATTTTCATTTCTTCCCACCGTCTTCCTTGTACAAAGGAATTATACGTATCATGTCCTAGTCTTGTGGGGCAATTCCTGATAACCAATACCTATTGACATGTTTCAACATCTCAGATGTTATGACTGCTCCAGGGAATACAACATTTTGCAGATATTTTATAGCTTAACTAACCTCTTCTTGTAAATAACAAATTACTTGTATTTGCTTTACTCAGATGCTTAGGTATTATGAATTTTTATCCCAAAATGGATCAGGGACAAACAAAAGTCTCCAAGTTACTGTGATTTTTACTATAACAGGATATTCTTCAGGGCTTCACAAAGTCACTGGACCCCAAAAAGATGTAAATAGGTGAAAACAAATCTCATTTATTATTTACAGATGTTGCCAACTAATGTAAACTATGGGCTATTCATAGTTAGTCATTTTCTTGTAGGACTTCCGTTCACAGTGAGTAGAGTTTAGGTCCCAGCCACCTACAGCGAGATCGCCTTTTGGGCAGGACACAGAAACGGAAGGAATGAGAGCAAGTCTAGCGACTTTAACAGAACAGTTTGTAGTGAGATTAGAGTACAGTAGATGGCGCCACCGTACAAGTACGATATTGCACATAGAGGGGTGAGAGAATTTCAGGGGGGGGCATAGGAAAGGATACCCATTTAACCAGTGGGTCCAGCCTGGGGGCCGTCCCTTAACGTGCTCGTCCGATGCACGACGGATATTCAGCGATTGTTAGTAAATCACACCATCTCCGAAAGATTAGCTCAGGCTTGAACCTGGGGATCTCGAATCGATAGTCTGAATCACTAACCACTAAGCCATCCGCGGCTTTATGGGCTATTCCTTATCATACTTTGCTACACGTATTAGGTGCTTGAATTAATTCCCGCTGTTGCCCAATAGAGCGCAGCAGTGGTGCACTGTGGTTTGCACGCACATACCGTCCGTAGTCTGGGCAAAGCAGTGTGTGACACGCGATCAGAGGGCACAGAACACAAGTTTGTGTCACATTCACGATGTCGAGTTTCGTACCAAAAAAGGAGCATTTACGGGAAACATTACTCTTCTGCTTTCATCTCAAGAAATCTGCAGTGGAAAGTCATTGTTTGCTAGTGCAGGCCTATGGGGAACATGCCCTATCGGAAACAACATGCAGAGAGTGGTTCTGACGCTTCAAAGCTAACGAACATGACATGAAAGACAAAGAGCGCCCTGGGCAGCCGAAAAAGTTTGAAGATGGCGCATTGGAGGCCTTATTGCACGAGGATTCATGTCAGACGCTCTACGAGTTGTCTGAAACACTACGGGTCGATGAGTCAACGGTTAGCAAACATTTAAAAGCAATGGGAATGATCCAGAAGCTCAGAAACTGGATACCACATGACAATTTTATTCTTCTCCACGACAACGCTAGACCTCATGTCGCCAAATCCATTAAGGGACTCTTGGAGACATTTTGCTGGGACTTCTTACCCCACCCGCCTTATCCCACAGACATTGCTCCCTCAGACTTCCATTTGTTCGAGTTGCTACAACATGGCCTGTCAGAGCAGCACTTCCTTTCTGTCGCGGTTATCCAAAAATAGCTCGATGAATGGTTCGCATCGAAAGAACCTGCATTTTTCTACCGCAGAATCCATTTGTTACCCCAACTGTGGGAAAGAGTCGTAGCTGCCAACAGACACTACTTTGAATAGACTACCATGTACCGTTCTGTGGCAACACACAGGTGTTTGTGTGGCAAAAAAAAAGAGCGTGAATTAATTCAAGCACCTAATGAAAAAAGTATCTATATTCAGTTGGTAGATCCCACGCAAACTTTGACAAAATAAAAAATAAAAAATTGCGTATTCCTTTCTTTGCAAAACTACGAACTTAAGGAGCCATTTCTTTTAACAGAATGATGACTGTGAGTGAAGTGAATGTCTTTTGCACTAACATTCAATGCTAAAGATCGGGTCTTAATCACTGAGAGATGACATTTTGCTTTTGTTGGGTATATTCACTGTGAGTTGCTACCAACAAAAAATATGTAGTAGGATTGCTTTTAGCTGAACTTTGGAATACAATTCACCTGAACGAGCATTGGAAAAAGGGCCTTGCAGTACTCTGATTTTACAAAAATGGCCAATAAAATGTCATAATGTTTTTAATTTAGTAAAGAATTGAGTTGATTATGAGAGAATTTAACTATGTCGATGTTTATATATATATATATATATATATATATATATATATAGGTATATACAGAGTGGGATGTAAGGTCAGGTGATGCGTAACATCACAGCCTCTCCTTGACAAATGTCAACCCCGCCTTCTCGTGGTGCATCCTGTTCCCACTAAAGGGGCTCTGACGACCGCCAATAGCGGTATAACTATACCATCGGGATCAGAGGAAATTCTATCCCACACTCACCAACCCGCTTGGCCAGCGTGGTGAGTTATGGCCAAACCCCTACAAAATGACTCCACTACTTAAATCTTGGCCCTCAGTCTCCGGCAGCTGGAATGTACCTGGCCAAGGCAACAGCCAGTGCAACATGAAGGCAGAGGGTGCTAAGAATCCCCGGAGGACCGGACTAGGCTGCCATTTGATGCTGACCTTGGCTACTTACAATGGACGCTCCCTATCTTCTGATTCAAGGCTTCTTGAATTGGAAGAGGAACTACAAAGGATCAAGTGGGACATCGTGGGGCTAAGTGAGGTAAGGAGAAAAGGAGAAGATCTCATCGAACTGAAAAGTGGACATCTCTTCTACTATCGTGGGACAGATACTGGCAGAACTAGTGGTGTTGGATTTATAATAAACAAGAAACTGAAGGATAAAGTGGTAGAAGTTGAAAGTTCCTCTGACAGAGCTGCACAACTCGTTATCCAACTATCGAGAAGATATCAGGCTCAGATTATTCAAACTTATGCACCCACCACAAGTCATCCTGAAGAAGAAATTGAAGAATTTTATGAGGAAATTTGTCATCTAAATAATAAAGGTAAGCAGCACTTGAAAATAATTATGGGAGATTTCAATGCAAAAATAGGGCAACGGCAACAGAATGAAACTTCAGTAGGTAAATTCGGTCACGGCAACAGAAACCAGCGTGGAAATACTCTCGTTGAGTTTGCGGAGGCAGAAGGGTTTTTCATCTTGAACTCCTTCTTCAAGAAAAAGCCACACAGGAAATGGACATGGAGACATCCAAATGGGACGACAAGTGAAATTGATTTTATTATGTGTAACAAAAAATTCGTCATAGAAGACTGCAGTGTGCTAAACAAGTTCAACACAGGTAGTGACCATAGATTGGTGAGATGTAAGATGCACCTCAACACTAAACTTGAACGTGGCAAGCTCATAAGACAAACAAAATGTATTGACATAACCAACCTTAAAAAACACCATAATACCTTCAAGTTGGAACTGAAGAACAGGTTCTCTGCTTTAGAAGGCCTAACATCGGAAGAAGTGGATATCTCTGAAGTTAACAGAAAAGTAACCAAAGCTCTTATGGAAACAGCAACAAAATTAGCTGGGTCTAAGAACAAGTTGCATGTAAATAAATTATCAGGAAAAACAAAAATGTTGATGCAAAAAAGAAGAGAGATGAGGACAACTAAAGATGTGACTTCCAAAGTGGAATATATAGAGCTATGCAAGACAGTACGAAAAAGTATCACTGAAGACGTAAGAAAATTCAACTGTGAACTAGTGAGGAAAGCAATTGAAAACAACCAAAGCCTAAAGATAGCAAAGGGACATCTCAGTAAGGGAAGAAAACAGATTATGGCACTGAGAAAAGAAGATGGTTCTGTAACAAGAAATAGAGGCAAAATTTTGACAAGAGTGAAAGATTTCTACTCCAAATTATATGAAAGGGATGATACATGCACTCCAGACATCATGAAAGATACCAGTACCAGAGTTCCTCCAGTCCTTCCAGCAGAAGTTGCACATGCAATCAAGAACATGAAGCGGGGAAAAGCTCCAGGAGAAGATGGAATTACTGTAGACATCATACAAGAAGCAAGTGGAGAAATCGAAACAGTACTCGCCCAAATTTTCACTCGATGCCTTAATGAAGGAAAGATTCCTGAGGATTGGAACACCACTACAATGATCCTGCTACATAAGAAAGGTGACATTGAGGATCTCGGAAACTACAGACCTATCAGCCTCCTATCAGTAGTTTATAAAATCTTCACTAAAGTTCTTTCACACCGCTTGAAGGTAACACTGGACATGGCTCAACCGAGAGAACAAGCTGGATTCAGGAGTGGCTACAGCACAATAGATCATATCCATGTGCTGAGAGAACTAATTGGAAGAGCGAGGGAATATGAACTTCCATTGTGCATGGCTTTTATCGATTATGAAAAAGCCTTTGATTCGGTGAAACCATCAGCAGTTACAATGGCTCTGAAAACCTGCGGTATTGAAGATGCATACATTAATATTATTAATAACATCTATGAAAATGCAAGTGCAAAGATTAGGCTGTTTGAAAATACAACACACATAAAAATTGGAAAGGGAGTGAGACAAGGTGACACCATATCTCCGAAGCTCTTTAATGCCACATTGGAGGGTGTTTTTCAGTCACTGAGCTGGGAAAACAAGGGGATAAAGATTAATGGAGATTATCTAACCCACCTTCGTTTTGCTGATGACGTAGTCATTTTTGCAACTAGCCCATCAGAGCTGCAGAGTATGATCCAGGAACTTGCTGACAAGAGTAAAGAAGTGGGATTAAAAATGAACTTTCAGAAGACAAAAGTGATGTTCAATGCTTTTACAAGAAATGAAGATTTATCGATTGATAGAGAAAAGCTGGAGATAACAGACACGCACGTTTATCTTGGACAGCAGATATCAAGTGAGGGTCACATTGATGAAGAAATTAATCGGCGTACAAAACTTGCCCGGAGAGCTTTTGGAAGAAACAGCATAATTTTCAAGAGCAATATGCCATTATGTCTTAAAAGAAAAGTGTTTGATCAATGCATCCTTCCAGTGCTTACGTATGGTGCAGAGACGTGGACTTTAACTAAAAGACACATACAAAGGCTGCAGACAACTCAAAGAAGCATGGAGAGGTGCATACTTGGTGTAACCAGGAGAGATAAGAAGAGGAACTCGTGGATCCGAAAAATGACAAGAGTGGAAGACATCATGATCAGAGTTAAATACCTGAAATGGCAATGGGCTGGACATACTGCCAGAAGGACAGATCATCGATGGACAGCCGAAATTTTAGATTGGATTCCAAGGGACAGGAAAAGACCCGGAAGAAGACCACATGGGAGATGGGTGTATGAAATTCGAAAGTATGCAGGGGTGACATGGAGGAGACTGGCACAAGACAGACCGTTGTGGAGGAAACTTGGGGAGACCTTCGTCCAGCAGTGGATTGATAATGGTTGACAATGATGATGATGATATACAGAGTGCATAGGAAAGTCCCTTTAGCCTGAAATAACTTGCGAACGGAAAGAGGTACAGTTATGCAAGTGAGATAACGATATAGTAAAGTGACTATGCCCGATCGAATGCAACCGATAGCAGCGCCCCTAGTGGCGAGCATGCAAGTTCCAATATATACTTAGTATAACATAATTTACCCTTCTCCCTTAAATGTAAAAAGCGTGCATGAGATTCTTCCCCAGATCCGCTTTTTTTGTTGTCATTTGTGCCATTTAGAGATTGATGCAACAAATAAGGGGGGATAGTATCTGGGAATAGTATTTCGTCTTCCAAAACTTTTGAAAACAGATTGAAGATTTTCCCTGTAACCGTAATTTCTATCTTATCACGATGTTGCCTCTTCCCATTATTACAGCTAAATATCATTTTATTGTATAAATGTTTGTATTTCAGCATGAAACTGTGGGCAATGATTTCCGAAAATGGAAGTTGTATGACGGCACAAAGATTTCCCTGCAGTCTTCAGGCATGAGATTCATCTGTAGATTCGAGGAATTCTTCCATTTCCGTCTTCATTTGGGGAATTCTAGAGATCAATGCACAACTGAACAGAAATTTGAAGGGGATTGGTGGTAATGGGGGGGGGGGGTCATTTTCCGTTCGAGGATGGAATTCCGTCTTTCGAAACTTTTATTAAAAACGGAAGTTAGACCAAGTGAAAATTTCTCTCGTACTCACAATTTTTCTCTCTTGCGACGTATCTTCTGCCCAGTATTGTTGTTAAATAGCCTTTTATTCCATAAATATTTTCATCTCAGCTTGAAAATGGGGAAAAGGTTTTTGAAAACTGAAGTCGAACAAAGCTAAAATTTCTTCTGCGATCGTAATCCCACTCACGATGTTATCTTTATCCTGTGTTGTTATTTAATGTTACTTTCTTCCATAAATATCTGCATTTAAGCTTGATAAGATAAGAGAGGGGATGTTTGTGAGAATTGATGCAAGGCGTTCAAAGTATTCACATTCTCAAAGCTATCTAAAATAGTGAAAGGTTTGATATTATGCATTCATGGTCCTTAGGTTGAAAGTTATTTCAGCATGATAGATAAAATTGTCATCTGAGGGAATAAAAAAAAAAAAGAAAAGAAAAAAAGGAAAGCAACAGTAAAAAAATGTGGAGGGAATGATATCAGAAAATAAAATTAAGCAATGAATGCTGTGCAGCTGCAGAGTCAACAAAAGAGAAATATAGCTGTGGAATTTGTTGAGAAGAAAGCAATATAAGATGAAACTTGAGCTCATGTTCCAACAAGTACAACAGCAAAACAAAACAAAATACTGTGTTTGAAGCAGTGTCTTTAATTTTTGTTTTGAATTCAATAATTTTATATTGTAAATACAGTGATGTGCTCCAGTTTAATATTTAGATAAATAAATTACACTGAACAATTCCATCTCGTGCTGCCTTATATTCACACTTTCTCGTCACACGTTCTGATTTTTCATCTGATTAAAAACTTCAGCTTTTTTGTTTCTTGGTTGGTCTCAGGTATGAAAAAAAAAAAAAAAAAGAAAGAAATCATGACATTTTGTGTGTATGTTGCTGAAGAACTTTGAAAAGAATATCTTCATGTAATTTTAACAATCCAGAAAATGGATGTAAGAGAGAAGATTGGTATCTAAAAGTATTTGTGCTGATGGGAGAGAATTCTGATGTATTAGTTTGTTTCTAACATTCTCTTCATATGAATTAAACCATTCACTGTACTATTCCTGATTATTGCCACTATTTTATAGAATCCAGATGCATATAATATAGGGAAGTGAGGTTCAAATTCTGTTGTATATTTTCAGAGTTATCTCATTAAGGATAAATCCCTAGGAAAGTTACCTTTAATAGAAGAGCTCTTATATCCCCATCCTCATAAAGCTTTTAAATAGATGAGTATGGGAGCTATCTTAAAAGAAATGCCTTTACTTATAACACCTATAATTTTGGAAATATTTACATAGTGGAAGTTCGTATAAATCTGGATTGACCTGAATAAGTATGCACATTTTTGTGTTTAGACTGTCAACACAAAGGATAGATATTTGCCTAAAGCAAAAAGCTGTTACTGAGTTTTTTGAAATGGAAAGGTTGCAAGGCAGCAGAGATCCATATGAAACTGAAAAAGGTTTGTGCAACAATTGACATCAATAGTGCCAGAAGATTGATGAAGAGGTTTCAAGAAGGAGAAACCTCAGTTTCCAACAAACAACCGAGGAAGGCGTTTTAAGTGTAGTTGTTGATGAGAACCAACAGCAAGTTGAACTCATTTGTAGTGATCAACATGCAACTATTCAGGAGATCTGTGATGCATTACATTGTGGTCTTAGTGATGTAGGAGCAATGAGTCATGACGTGGAATATCGGAAAGTATATGCAAAGTGGCTTCCATGCCAATTAACCCGAGGTAATAGGGACCAAAAGGTCAGAGTGTACAGAGATCTGTTGAGGAAGTTTGAGGCAAACCAATGCACTTTTTTTTTCAATTTAGTTACAGAAGATGACACCTGGGCATTCATTTATGACCCAGAGACAAAAGCACAATCAAATGGAATGGTGGCACTAGACCTCGCATGGGCCTAAGAAGTAAAACACCTGAGGCCACTTCCAAAATTAGCTGGATGGAAATCTTGCATTTGCCATACAGCCCTGATTTGGCACCTTCTGACTTTCACCTGTTTGGTTTTGTGAAGCAAAGTTTCCATGGTCAGCATTTTGAAGGTACAGATGAAGTAAAACAAGTTGTGTGTGTGTGAGAGAGAGAGAGAGAGAGAGAGAGAGAGAGAGAGAGAGAGAGATCCTGAGCCACACAAGTCTGAGGAATTTTTGATACTAGTTAACACATGTTAGGTTGAACAATGATGTAAATGCCTTATTTCAAAGGGGACTGTTTTGAGCAGCACTATTACATTCAGCAGATTTCAAAGTATTTTTTTGTATCAGATTCCAGTAAGATATATCAACTGACAGAGGAGTTATTTGCAAAGATGCACTACTTTTAAGGTAACCCTTGTATTTGATGAGTAATGTCTGGCAAGGGTAAAATAATATAGATAACACAAGCTAAGAATTCTGCTTTCCCACTTGCTATTGTTCAAACTTATTTGTGAGAAATGTGCATGCATGTGTATGAAATACATGGGATGGGTAAAATAATGTAAATATGTTTTGTGTGATCTTGACAAAGGCATGCATTAATGCTAGTGTGTATGTAGGTGAACTGATATCTTTACTCTCCCACCCCCTCCTTCCATCCAACCCCTTTTCCCTACTCTAGAGTATACTGTCCTGTCTTTTAACGTAATCAGTGGAGTGAACGTTCCATCGTAACAAATTGCACAAAGAACATTGTGGTGCCTGTTTGTTCCCAAAGGAGAAAGATTGTTGGTGTCCATTAAGTAAAAGCATCCATGACTAAAACTGCTAATTTGTGCTATGTTTTCAGAGGAAATGTTTCTGAAATTATGTCAGCATAAAAAAAAAAAATGAACATACAGCTTTTGTGAGAGTAAACAGTGATTAAGAGAAAGACTGACAAGCATTGGCAAAGATTGTTGGCAAAAACGCAAAACCACTGCTGCTATTACAATAACCACATCCTTTAATGTGCATGTATCCTGTTTCCTAAAAAACAGTTGGAACGTCAGTTAAAGTCCCAGTTTATGGCAGAATTGCAGTTGTTGCACATGCTAATGTTTTAAAGTTTGATAAGTGGTGTAATGAGCACAAGGAGTGGGCATTGCATGATTGGATATATGATATTGGTTGGAAAAATTATTTTTTACACTCTTTCCAACATCTGAAAGTGTAGGTGAGTGACAAAGGAAGCATATAGCCCTGACTGTTTCATACAAACAATCGGACACGAAAGAAGAGAATCAGTTTTTCCCCCCTCTGGGAGACTGGGTGGTAGTTATATGGCATTCAATAGTCACCATCATTACAGTGCATGGTAGAATTACAGCAAGTGACTAGATACAAGTTTCAAGTGACCAGGGAAATCCCAGATCTGTTCCGCAAACATGACACCATCTTTTAGGACAGTAATGCTCTTGTATAAACTGCCGTATTTTTTTGGTTGTGGATAGAGGAATAAGAAAACAAAGTTTGACACTTCTCATGACTAGCACAATCATCTAATTTAAGTGTCATTAGTCCAGACTGGTTAACCCTTTGAAATAAGGGAGGATCAGATTCCATCCATCTTCTTCAGTCTTGTAGCACCTTGAAGAATGATGCCATATTTTCCTCATGACTGTTCATGATTTACTGGCATCCATTCCATATGAAATGTAAGCTGTATTTTGATCAAGTGGTGGTCCAGCACCATATTAATTAACACACATAATTAATGTCACTGGCGTTTTCATTTTCATTATTTTGTACACTCCTATACATCAAGTGCTCATACCATGAAGCTTATTCACTTAAATTGATTTCCAAAGTGTTATTTCTTTGTTCATTTTCTAGAAAATCAAGAACATTGTGGTATAGATTTTTCTTTCCTTTGACATTGACATTTGGGTATATTATGTCATCTTGAGCAGACATTTTTTTGCAGTTCTCAGATTTTACAGAATCCTTGTTAGAGAAAAGGAAGACTTAATGTTGGATTTAATTGCTGAAGTTTCAGTGTGTGCTTTCTTTTTATGGTTGTCATTGAAACTTACTATTCTTTCTGCATTTTTTTTAAATTAAAGGAATGGTAAAACAGATCAAAATCCATTTGAAGATGATCAAGAAGAATGGGATGAAGGTGCAAATGATGCTTTGGTGGATAATGGTGAACCTGGTGTCCCAGTTCGAGCATTGTATGATTATGAAGGAGCTGAAGATGATGAGCTGTCTTTTAAGACAGGTGAATAGAATTTACAATATTATGGTCACTAACTTAATAAAGTGTGTATAAGTGATTTTTTTGTAATACTTGCAAACTCATACTTTTTATCATGAAAGTGTGATGCCTTTAAAAAAAAAAGTACATTTTATGAGAGTAAGCAAATTTTAGTTTAGGCTTTTACTGTGATTTTATTTTCGGCAGAAATGTGGAATGCAAATTCATTTTGGATGATGTGTGGTTTTTCTTGCAGTCTTGTCTATGGCTATTGTAAGATATTTAGTTTTATTTGTTATATTTGTAGCCAATAGATGGCAACACAGAGCTGTGTCTCGTTTTTGCTCTCGTGCTGTAGAGAGTTTGTTTATTAGTATTGTATCAGGGGTTGTTGTGATCGGTTGATGTTTTAAATTTAGGTATTTTTTGAGTGAGAGTTGCTTACGGCACTCTGTTTATGTTCTGCAATGTATCGAGTGAGTGATTAATAATTGTGGTGACATTAAAAGAGCTCAATTAGAGCTAAAATTTCATACAGTCCTTTTAGTGTGTTGAACATTCTACATTTTTTGGTCCGTTCAAGCTGGAAATACCTTTGACCGTTTTGGATGATGGCTTCTACTTCGAATTTGGGTTCGGTGTTTTTAATTGGCAGGTGGTGGTGAGATTGGAAGGTTTGTGATGAAAACAGTGAGTATTCGAGAATAATTTAAATCTATAGTTGTTTTTTTGTTTTGTTTTTTGTGCTTTTTGCCGACATTCTAATTATGGAAGCTGGAATTTCCTTCAACCGTTTGAAAGGTGCATGATAAAAACAGTGAGTGTTCGAGACTGATTTAAACCTATAGTTTTAGAGTGCTTTTTTGACATTCTAATTATGGAGGCATTAAAGATAAAAAAAAAAAGAAAAAAAAAAGAAAACGTGTTTAAGGCGTCGTTGACAAAACTTTGAGATATTGAGTGATTTTGAGCAATTGCATAGTGCTAGTCCGGAAGTGTTATTATGTAGATCGAAATTAGACGCTATTGAGTCAAAGAAAGCAGAGGTTTTTGAAAGAATTTTTGAGTCCTGCGCTCCAGAAGAAGTGGATGGATTTATAGCGGAAGCAGAGGAGCTACTGGAAATTATTGATAATTTGTCTTTGATACTGCTGAGGAAAGTGTCTGGACCCGTGCTTCTGACAAATAATAACACAGTGAGGGAAAAATCAGTGCCACTACGCCTGCCGGAATTGTCAATCCCAATTTTTAGTGGTGGAGATGCCACTCAGTGGCTCTCTTTCCAAGATTTGTTTACAGCGTCTGTGTCATTGAATGATAATTTGTCTGGTTCACAGAAACTTCAGTATTTGAAAGGGTGTCTGAGAGGAGATGTTCTTCGTATCGTCCAATCGTTGTCATTGTGTGATGCTAATTTGGAGGTTGCATGGGATTTGTTGAAGAGATTTTCTAATAAACGTGAGTTGTCTTCAATATTATAAGGAAATTAGTTTTGCTGCCAGCGGTCAACAGTTAGTCTACAGCTCAGCTTTTAAATATTGTAGACAGCACTATTGAATGTGTTCGTGCTTTAGAGAACCTTGAGTTGAAGTGTGATGGAGTTGCCGACACTCTGCTGCTGTTTATTGGTTTATTGTGCAGAATAAGTTGAATATGGCAACTCGTGGATGGTGAGAAAGAACCTTAGAAGCAGACAACATTCCTCAACTAAATCAGTTATTGGAGTTTATACAGAGGCATGTGCGTAAGTTAAAAGGTGACAAACTTGTACAAAAATCTAGCGGATAATGCTTACCTTGGCATTCCTTTCTAGCGACGGGAACATTTCACGCACGTGTTTTCCGGTCTTTTTTGATGTTATTGTCCTAAAGTCCATTGTATGCGATGACTGGCTTTACTTCTCACACTTTTTGCTGGATATACTCATTGGATCTTTGCCTTAGGATTCAAACACATCAATTTTTACCGTTCTTTATACTCGAAATTTTCGCCCATACTCTGGGCATCTTCAGGAGCATGGCGACTTTACCACCGATGTTCGTGGTTAACTTCGCGCTAATGGAGTCCGATACTCCTTGTTGCCATTCGTCGGATATACTTTCCTGGATATATTTTGTTATCAAGCCCGGCTGGCGCCATCAATGTTTCATTAAAACACTTTTTATTTATTTATTTATTTATTTATTTATTTATTTATTTATTTTTCTTCTCCTATCCTGGTTTTCTTGTCTTTTTTGCCGGTTTTTCTTTTGTTGTTGTTTTTCTTGTCTTATTAGTTCTTTCCACAGGCCCGATAATGTGCTAGGGTCGTTCTGATTACATACCCTTGCTTTATTTTTGTAGATTAATATTGCTTCTTCCCTCCTCATTTGCCTTTCCGATTTTTTATTCTTTTTTAGCATTTTAATTTCATCGAATTTTGGGAATGTCCGGTTTTCCATGCAGAAATGCACTAAAGCAGTTTTGGCTTCTTTTTTTTTTTTTTGCCAGTTAGATATGTGTTGTTTAAGTCTTTTTTTTAATCTGTTTTTCATACTTCCAATGTACGATATTGGGGATATGTGTGCAATTGGAATTTCGTAGGTTCCTGATTCTTCTAGCATTTTTTCCTCTGTTTTTTTGTTGACAGTCATATTTTTCATGGTGTGCACTGAGCTTCCTAGTTGTAAGTCATATTTAGCACAGTGCCTATTGATTTCTTTACTCACTCCTTCCAAGTATGGGAAAGCTCCAATGTATTTCAATTTTTTATTCCTCATCTTCCTTTGGTTGTGCACTTCTTGGCCTTTTTTACTCTGAGTCATATGCTTTTTACTCCCATGTATCCAATTATCAATTAGCTTGCTCGGGTACCCATACTCTTGTGATATTTTTGAGATAAACTCTAGCTCTTGATTTTTTAGCCTGTTGTTAGATGTGTGTGTGTACGCTCGCCGTATCAAGTTTACTATGCTGTTTTTTTTATGTATCACTGGATGGTGCGACGAGTATGGTATCAGTACAGGTATGTAAGTTGCTTTTCTGAACATCAAAAATTATGCTTCAACTGTTTGTTGCCAAATCATCTAGTGAGCCGTTGCCAGAGTAAACATTCTTGCAGAATTGATGTGTTTGAATCCTAAGGCAAAGATCCAATGAGTATACCCAGCGAAAAGTGTGAGAAGTAAAGCCAGTCATTGCATACAACGGACTTTAGGACAATAACATCAACAAAGACCGGAAAACACGTGCGTGAAATGTTCCCGTCGCTAGAAAGGAATGCCAAGGTAAGCATTATCCGCTAGATTTTTGTACAAGTTACTTTGAAATATAGCACGTAAAAGAGAATAGTAGAATAATTAGAGCTATATAATAGTCAGAATTAGGACTACTAATTGGAGGTAACTAGCTGATTTCTTATAAAAGACCTGTTCAACCTAAAGTTTCATCTTTTGTTTCAGAAATAAAATGTTGGTGTTTATTTTGTAAAATGAATCACCATTTGAACAAGTGTTATAATTTCTTAAAGCTGACTGTTCAGAAGAGAAGAGAATTTTTGAAACATCAAAAATTATGCTTCAACTGTTTGTTGCCAAATCATCTAGTGAGCCGTTGCCAGAGTAAACATTCTTGCAGAATTTGTGCTCGGAACCATAATACCTTACCGTGCTTTCGTAATAATAAAGTTAAGCAATGTAATGCAGAACCAGAGTTTAGGACACAAGTTGTATCTCCAACTACAACTTCTGCTGAGAGTAAAGAGCACGAGCACTCCACTTTGGGGAAGGGAATAGGATTAACATCATCGACGATTGCGTCCTGTGTTTCATATTTTAATATGCCGCAACAAGTTCTGCTATGCACAGCTGTCATTCATGTTGAGAATGCCTCAGGGAATTATCAGTTATGTCAGGCGCTCCCAGATCCTGGTTCTTAAGCAAATTTTATTTCAGAATCTTGTGCAAACAGACTTGGCTTGTGCAGGAAGAAAACACGAGTGGCTATTTCATGTTAGGTTCATCAAGCTCGCATGCCAATGGGGTAACACAAATTAAATTTAGGCCGCATTACAAGACTACACCTATGTTTTCAACTTTGGTCTTTGTACTCAGCAAAATTATTGGAGAACTGCCACACTCTCCACTTGATTCCTCTTTAGCAGAACTGTTTTCTGATGTGACTTTGGCTGACCCCAACTTTTACAAACCTTCAGCGATTGATATATTGCTGGGAGTAGATATCTCTCTGCCCTTGTTGAAGGGAGATACCATGAAGGCAAAAGACAGCAAACCCTTTGCGATACGTTCGGAACTGGGCTGGATCGTTTCAGGTGAAGTGCCTACCTCTCGTGAGAAGTTATCTACAGTTCATGTAAACCACATTCAAGTAGATCTTAACGATTGTGTATCTAATTTCTGGAAACTGGATTCTGTTCCTGTGGCTAGTCCCTTTACGAAGGCTGAACAAGCATGTGAAACTCATTTTGAAGATACGCATTCAAGAGACGAGAATGGCAGATACATTGTAATGCTTCCTTTTCACTTGCCTCCCTCACATCTGGGTGATTCCAAGCAACTTGCCATGAAGCGCTTAAGGTCTTTGGAGAACTTACTCTCAAGGAACCCTGAATTATACAGACAGTATTGCTCCTTTATGATGAGAGAATACGAAGACCTGGGCCATATGAAAAGAGTGCCAGAAACTGAGATTTGCAAACAAGTGAGTTATTATCTTCCACATCATTGTGTATAGTGAAGCCTTCGAGTAGTACTACAAGAGTCCGCATGGTGTTTGATGCTTCAGCCAAGAGCACCTCGGGACTGTCGTTAAATGACCTCCTTATGGTGGGTCCGAGAGTTCACCAAGAATTGTTCCACATTCTCTTGAGATTTAGAACTTTCTGAGTGGCTTTGTGTGCAGACGTGGAAAAGATATTTAGACAAATAGTTGTGCACCCAGAGAACACTGACTGTCAGAGAATACTATGGAGAGAAAAACCTAAAGAGCCTGTACAGACCTTTATATTGAACACAGTCACTTATGACACTGCGTGTGTACCATTCTTAGCAAGTACAGTATATACTCGCGTATAAGTAGACTCCCCCACTTTGAGTAAAGAAATCGTAAAAATCCAAAATTTCGCGTATAATTTGATCCCGGAATGAGAAAAACAAAATGTTCAATGAATTTATTCAAAAACATTTGAAAACGAAAAAAAATTATATATATAATAATAAATTTAATTTGCATACCCAAAAACTTTGTTGGAACCCTTTAAAATCCGATTCCAAGTCAGACTCGCCAAACAGTTAAAAAAAGTCTTTCTCCGTCATCGGCGCGTCATCGTAAACATCAGTATTCCCATCTATGCCTGTGTCATAAGAATTCACTGTCTTCGTCACTTATAAAAATCTCATCATCCTCTGTGCCATCAAGTTCGTTACTAGTGCAACATTTCTTAAATGATTTCACGACCATTTCCACAGGTATCACATCCCAAGCATCCTTGACCCATCGTGCAATCAAAATGATTTCCGCCCTTGGTTTCAGTTGGCAAATCGGAACTTATCCAATCTGCGCAATACCTCCGCACATTGTCCTTGAAGGGCTTATTAAGGCAGACATCTAGTGTTTGAAGAACAGATGTCAACCCACCTGGGATGACGGCAAGAGTTGTTTTTGAATTTCTGCAGTTTTTTTAACTTCTGCACAACAGTGTGCAACAAACATATCCCACACCAACAAAAGGGAAGGTTTCCTCAAAAGTGCACCTGACCTTTTGTTCCACACATTCTTTAACCAGTCAAATGTTCTAGATTCGTTCATCCATCCTTTTTCATGGGCATGAACGAGCACACCAGATGGAAAGATGACGCTTTTCAGCAGAGTTTTGCGTTTGAAAATAATTACCAGAGGTAGCTTCCTGCCGTCGGCCAAACAGGAAAGAACAACAGTGAAACTGGTTTTTTTTTTTTTTTTCGTGGCCAGTCGTTTTGATCAAGATATTTTTTCTTGCCCTTTTGGTTTGCGTTTATTTTATTTTTTTTACGCCAATCTCGAACCAATTTTTTGATAATGCCAAATTGATGTGAAGCAGCACGGTTGTTAGTATTTTCTGCAAAAGAAACCACTTTCAACTTAAATAATCCGTGTCAGCCATAATAGGAGAAGTAAGACCAAAAACACGTGTGATTAAGAACAAGCAACACCCCTAACAATGGCTGTCGCATGGCTGCGTTAGGTCATAGGTCAGCACAATAAACTGTTAGTTGATGCGGGGCTGCAACTGCCTTGTGGATACGCAAAGCCAGGAGACTTTTCAAAGCGCGGAGAAATTCGGAGGGTCGCGATTTCGTAATTACTACTGCATCAGTGTTTTTTCTCTTTCTTTTTCTTTTTATCGGAGGGTCGCAATTTCGTAATTAATACTGCATCAGCATTTTTTGTTTCTTTCGGGATGGATTGCCTTTTGCCTCACGGGAAGAACTTTTGGACTTACGATTTTTTTAGGCTCCGCGTATAAGTCGACCCCCTCACTTTGAAGCTCCTTTTTGTCCCAGATTTTTCGACTTATATGCGAGCATATAGGTAGATCTTTGAAGCAATTGGCTTTGGATGAAGAGGCTGCTTTCCCACTAGCATCCAGAGTGGTTTTGCGAGACTTCAATGCTGATGATCTCTTTTCAGGAGCCAATTCACCGGAGGAAGCCTCTGAGCTTGCGCATGAGCTGCAAGAATTGTTGAAAAAGGGGGTTTAACATTGCGTAAGTGGACATCGAGTGCTGCATCGGTTTTAGACACTATTCCTGATGAGTTCAAGGATTGCAGTGACACCCTGAGAATTGATTGTGACAAATAAATTAAGGTATTTGGCATTGAGTGGTGTCCAACTAGGGATACCTTCCAATTTTCTGTTGCTACCAACGAGAAGTTGGAGTGTAGCAAGCGAGTCATACTTTCAGAAATTGCCAAGATTTCCGATCCCTTGCTGTGGCTGTCGCAAATAGTAATTAAGGATAAGATTCTTCTTCAAGAGCTCTGGAGTTCTAATCTGAGTTGGGACGATGAGCTACCACAACAGTACAAGAACCGTTGGATCAAGTTCTAGTCACAACTTTCCTGTCTCAGAAATCTCAAGATTCCAAGATGTGTGATGACTCTAATTTCTGATTACTTTGAAATTCATGCCTTCTGTGATGCTTCTGAGAAAGCTTACTGTGCAGTGATTTACATTCGTTCAGTGGGTTTGGACTCCTCATTGCACATATCTTTACTAGCTGCCAAGTCCAGAGTTGCTCCTTTAAAGAAGCAATCGGTTCCTAGGCTGGAGCTTTGCTCTGCCCTGTTGTTGGCAAATCTGCTGGAAGCTGTTCTTCCATGTCTCAACATTCCAATCAAGAAGGATTTTGCATGGACAGGTTCAAGAGTTACGTTCGCTTGGGTTTGAGTGTATAACAGAATTAGTTGTGAAGCATTATCATCACACTCATCTCCACGCAAGCGCTCGTCTTCTACTTGCTGCCATCCAACAAAATTTTTGGATTCTCTGTGGCAGAGATGTCACGCGAAGATTTGTGCGTCATTGTGTGACATGCTTTTGTCATTCTGCTACTCCAGCCACTCAGCTTATGGGTAACTTGCCCTCAAAGAGAGTAACTCCTTCTAGAGTATTTCATGTGACGGGTCTAGACTTTGCTGGTCCCTTCCAATGCAGAGAAAGAGTGGGACAAGGAAAAAAAAGCTTTTCAAGATTTACATTGCAGTTTTTGTGTGCTTCTCAACGAGAGCGATTCAACTTGAAATTGTTGGAGACCTTACTACTGACACTTTCATTGCAGCGCTTAAGAGATTTATTGCACGTCGAGGTAAGCCTAGTGAGATATTTAGTTACTGTGCCACGAATTTCGTTGGCGCAGATCGTGATTTGCGTCGTGTTCTTAAGCAAGTGCTCAATGCAGCCGATGACAACAGTTTTGCTACCTTTTCCTCTTCCGAAGGCATCAAGTGGAATTTTAACCCTCCTTCCGCGCCTCATTTTAGAGGGCTTTGGGAGGCTGGAGTAAAGGCATTGAAGTTCCACTTTAAACAGACAGTGGGCAATGCTTGTTGTTCTCTAGAGGAGTTCCTCACACTTTCAGCACAAGTTGAGGCTTGCCTTAATTCTAGGCCTCTGTGTTCCATTTCTGAAGACCCTAATGATCTGGATGCCTTGAAGCCTGGATACTTCTTGGTGGGAGCTCCCTTGACGGCTCTCCCTGAGTTAAATCTCACTGCAGTTCCGATTTCTCGCCTTAAGAGGGGGGGGGGGATTTGATCCAACGCTTAGTTGAGCAGTTTTGTAGACGGTGGAGGTTAGAATACCTTGCACAACTTCAACTTAGGTCTAAATGGTGCACTTCTAGACTGGATCTTACAGTAGGTGATCTTGTGCTGATCAAAACCGAACTGATGCCTGCATTGCTTTGGAAAACTTGCCAGACTTATAGAAACACATCTCGGCAGCAATGGCAAGGTGCGAGTGGTGACTGTTCAAACTGATTCCGAAATTATCAAGAGACCCATAGTTAAACTGTGTCCGTTACCATTAGATTGACTGTAAGGTACCTTTTTGTGTCATTAATTTGATAGTTGATACTAAATTCTCACATTGTAATTTTCAGTTTATTGTGTTTAATTTATAATATTGATGGTGATTGTATTACTTTGTGTTGAAAGCTTGAGCTTTCAAGGTGGGAGTAATGTAAGATATTTAGTTTTGTTTGTTATATTTGTAGCCAATAGATGGCAGCACAGCTGCATCTCGTTTTTGCTCTCGTGATGTAGAGAGTTTGTTTTATTAGTATTGCATCAGTGGTTGTTGTGATCGGTTGATGTTTTAAATTTAGGTATTTTTCGAGTGAGAGTTGCTTGTGGCACTCTGTTTATGTTTTGCAATGTATCGAGTGAGTGATTAATAATTGTGGTGACATTAAAAGAGCTCAATTAGAGTTAAAATTTCATACAGTCCTTTTAGTGTGTTGAACATTCTGCAGCTATAATCATTTGATTTTTCAACTTAATTATTTATACTATAAAATCTGATTTCTTGCATCATGGTGTGTGTGTGTGTGTGTGTGTGTGTGTGTTCGATCAAGAGATCAGTACTGATCAGATTGTTTTTTTTTTTACATATATGCAGAGCTACTTATGTTAGAGCTTATCAGATAGTTCTCTCATGGCAACTCCAGCACAAAGATGATAAATGCTGAATAATGATGATAAATCATCTGTATTGGTAGTGCTGCTATTAGTCAGGTTTTCCAATTGACTTCCTTCCATTGGTTTAAGGACATCACGCAGAAGCTGTCACTTCTCAGGCAATTGTTGCCCCTTATTTTATTAGGGGATTAATTACTACTATCCCAAAATTTTTAGTGGTCCTCTGGATCTTTGCTATTTTGCCAGTGTACCTGAAATGTAGCCAAGAATTAAAGCCATCCCATTTTCTGGTTCAAGTTCTGCTTTCAATTCAAGGATTCTGTTAAGAAATCTTCAGAGATTTCTGTCCCTTCTCCTAGATTTTCCCAGTATCAACATAGATTTTTCAAATGTCTACTAAGAGGACTTCCCCTTTCTACTTCAGATGGGAATGTATCTATTATTTCAGGGCACAGGGTATCCTATGCACCACAATGTTCTGTATAAGACATGCCCACAGAATGTCTCATACAAAAAACAGATTTTTTTTTAATGGTTTACTGTACTTTTCATTCCTGGTGGTTCCACAATCTGTGAGCTGCTTGCTTAATTACTCTGTATCAGTGTGGAGATTTGTTAAGGCCACTTGGGAAAGGACTTTTGTTTATAAGCCCCCTCTCTCTCCAGCTAATCATTCTCAGGAAGCTTCAAATACATCAGGGATTCTTCATCTACTTCTTTGGAAGGAGAAAACTTTGATCCTAGGATTATTAGAAAAAACTAATATTATATATATATATATTAGGGTGGTCCTTAAAATACTATGAATTTTTTTTTTCAACAATTTATATGCTCTGAGCCCCAAAAGTGTTCCTCGGTATAAAAAAATAATGTGTGTAAAATTTCTATCATTTTAATTAACATTTACTGGTAGCTCAGTATGCTCAAAGTTTTACTTGTGGTTGCATATATTGTACATCATAAAATTATACATCAATTAGTGAAGAAATACTGATTTATTACTTACTCTGAAAATTTTCAAACACAAATCCTTATCTAAATTAATTATGCCTATCAAAGACAACAGAACATTATTTCCACTTGAAGTAATATTCGTTGTTAACACTGAGTAAATCACTTAAATTAGAGTTCCTTGTAACTTGACTCATCTGAGATTAAGTTTTTTTTCGCCTGCAATTGGGATAATGACACCTATGTTGTTCTACAACTTGTAATAAATATTGTTTTTGGGCTTCATTCTCCATTTCTTTTTTTTCTTTTTTCTTTTTTTTTTATTGGAGGTTTAACAACCACTGTGAGCAATTCAATGGGCTATAAGCAGTCACCTGTCCCTAATTTAGGGCCACTGGTTCCAGGGAAGGGAGAGAGCGAATGCCGTAAGAAAAACACAGTATCCATGCCTCACTGGGATTCGAACCCAGACCTATCTCGGACGAATGATCAGAAGCCGTGGCTTAGACCACTGCACCACCGGGCTGACCATTTCTGGGTCAAAATCTATATACTTTCTTACTTTCTTTGGATATTAAGGCAATTAAAGAAATCCATAGTGTTTTTTTATCACAAAATCTTCAATCTTCATATCACGAGAAATCTTCCACTTAGCTTGATACGTTTAAGAGGTTCGTCAACCCCTCCTTTTCATTAAGGGACTCGAAGCATAGCTTTTTTTTGAATTGCAGACACTAGAGTGGTCCTTACTTTTGAAATTTTAAAATGTTGTTGTCTGACCCTCCTACATTGTTCTGCCATATAAAAAAATATTTATTGTAAAGTTTCAGGTAGATCTGACTATATTTAGAGGTCACTCAAGCCAGTTGAAATATTCACTTACCGTATTATCTCCGTCGCCTGACTTCTCCATTCACCTTGTCTTGCCTTATTTGACTTAAGTGTCAATCAAATACTCCACATAAATAAGGTGATGTTTTTTTATTTCATATAGTTGGAAAATTCTGCATAGTTCCAGAAAGAAGCTTGCCTATATAAACCTTGAAGAAGACAATTCATGAGAGTTGTAGGGCTGTTATTAACAAAACTGCTGTGTTTTGGGAAAAGCCCCGTATTCCCATTCGCCATGAACAGGATTGTATAAAAAAATTGGAAAAACTTCATAAAAAGTGGCTCAAGCTGAAAAAAATTACAAAGGGAAAACAAAACGTGTCTACAAGTGTACAAAACAAATCTGCAAGTCCAAAAAAGCTATGATTCGGTCTCTTAATGAAAAGGATGGGGTCGACGAACCTCTTAAATGCATCAAGCTGAGTGGCAAGATTTCTCGTGATATGAAGATTGAAGATTTTGTGACAAAAAAAAAAAAACATGAATTTCGTTAATTGCCTTAATATCCCAAGAGGTTATTTAGATTTTGATCTTGAAATGTCCAGTCCGGTGGTGCAATGGTCTAAGCCATGGCTTCTGATCATTCATCCGAGATAGGTCTGGGTTCGAATCCCGGTGAGGCATGGATGCTGTGTTTGTCGTACGGGCTCACTCTCCCCATTCCCTGGAACCAGTGGCAGTAAATTAGGGACGGGCAACTGCTTATAGCCCATTGAGTTGCTCATGGTGGTCGTTAAACCTCCAATAAAAAAAGCAACACAGAATCAAGACCAAAAACAATATTTATTCAAGATGTAGAACAACAGAGATGTCGTTATCCCGACTGCAGGAAAAAAAAAAACTTAATCTCAGATGAGTAAAGTTACAAGGAACTCTAATTTAAGTGATTTACTGATTTTCTCAGTGTTAACAATGAATATTACTTCGAGTGGAAATAATGTTCTGTTGTCTTTGATAGGCAAAATTAATTTAGATAAGGATTTGTGTTTGGAATTTTTCAGAGTAATTAATAAATCAGTATTTCTGCACTAATTGATGTATCATTTTATGATGTACAATATATGCATCGCAAGTAAAACTTTGAGCGCGTTGAGCTACCACTAAATGTTAATTAAAATGGTAGAAATTTTACACGCATTATTTTTTTACATCGAGGAACACTTGGAGAGTCAGAGCATATAAATTGTTGAAAAAAAATTCATAGTACTTTAAGGACCACCCTATTAGACACGTTTTGTTTTCCTTTTGCATTTTTTTTTCAGCTTGAGACACTTTTCATGAAGTTTTTCCAATTTCTTCATACAATCCTGTTCATGGTGAATGGGAATACGGGGCTTTTCCCAAAACACAGCAGTTTTCTTAACAACAGCCCTACAACCCTCACGAATTGTCTTCTTCAAGGTTTATATAGGCAAGCTTGTTTCTAGAACTGTAGAGAATTTTCCAACTATATGAAATAAAAATAAAAATAGACATCACCTTATTTATGTGGAGTATTTGATTGACACTTAAGTCAAATAAGAAAAGAGCAGGTGAATGGAGAAGTCAGGTGACGGGGATAATACGGTAAGTGAATATTTCAACTGACTTGAGCGACCTCTAAATATGGTCAGATCTGCCTGAAACTTTACAAGAAATATTTTTTTATGTGATAGAACAACATAGGAGGATCAGACAACAACATTTCAAAACTTCAAAAATAAGGACCACCCTAATATATGTATTAAAAACTGAATGGAAGAATTAAACTGCATCCTGTTCTCAACAAGTTGGGCTTTGCCTTAATCTTGTTTCTCCCTTTCTCACCCCTCCCTTCAGGATGATGATTTATTTTAAATAGTAGACATATTTGGAAATTTGGGTACCTTCTTGCATTTTTCAGGTTTATTTTTGAGATGCTCTGGGCATCCCATCTCTCTTTCTGTTGAAGAAAGCTTTATGCAAGTGCCTCCCACCACCCCCTTGCTCATGTAGTTAAATTTTATTCATTTAAATTTATTTTTTTATTTTTCCTCTCACTTTTACATATGACTTTAATACTGAGGGTAAACTTTTAGCATTTTCTTTTTACTCTAAAACAACTTTGTATGTCCATGTGAGTAAAACATGGATGTTACATGTAGGACACAAAACACTGGGCAATTCAAGCATTTCTAATTGCTGGGTTAATAATCCTGTAGTTGTTTTTCCAAGTGTTTCTGAAGAATATTTCTTCCATAACTTCCATTCTGATATTTAGAAATACAATAAAGCTATCAAAAGCCAGGGAATGGGATTTCTATAATTCAGCTGATGTGGCCATCTGGTTTGAAAGTACCATCGTCAGCAAAACAGTAAATTGGATTGGCTGTAATGGAAAATTGGTCACTGATATCAAAAGAAAGATGGGGCAGAACCAATCCTCAGCATTCCTGCACAAAGCAAAACTGTGAATCTGAACATGTATCTTCAACAATTATACATATTCCAAATACGATGCAAGAAAGAGATCCTATAATCAGAGTTTATTTGGAACAGTACCATCCTTTGTAGTATCAAGTATCATGACTCGAATTTAGCAAACCTTTTCATGGTCACATTCTAAGCATACATACGTACATACATACATACATATATATCACTAAGCTGTTCTCTGAGATTCAGAGGTTAGCTCCAAAAGGAAATACAAACTACCAGATAGTTTTTACTTACTGTTGCCGTATCAAACTTCTCCATTTACGGCAATCTTGGCATACAACTCGGGCTTCACTGCATCCATTACATGCCGTACACAAGATCTTCTATACTTCATACTCATAATTTGATTCTCATGCAAACACTCCTGAATCTGAACCTTCCATGACTTCCTTGGCCTTTCTCTGCCTTGCCTTCCTGCCACTTGGGCTAAAAAGATTTTCTTAGTAAGCATCCCATCACTCATTCTTTCAACATGGCCAAACCACCAAAGCATATTAGTCTCCACCATGCTAACAACATTTTGCTTCACATCACACAACTGCAACACATCTTCATTCCTCACATAGTCAGAACGTGTCTTGCCAACCCCTCCCCCCTCCGTAAGTAACGCATTTCTCCAGCACACAAACAACTCCTATGTTTCTTCTGCAGTACCCAGGTTTCACTGCCATACATCAGAGTTGAAACAATTACACTCTCATACACAGCCATGCAGGACTCTCTAGAGAACCCATCATTCCTGTGAAAACTTCTCAGAGCAGCCATGACTTCCAATGAAGAATTCGCTCGCCTACTAATTTCAACATCAAATTTGTTCTCTCTGTCAAACATGCTTCCTAAATACACAAACTCACTCACCTGGTCAATCAATGTGCCATTTGCACTTACATTACATTCAGTGCTACCAGTTCCTCTCTCAAAAACCATAACTTTGTTTTTTCCCTTATTTATACTTAGTTTTAATTTCATGTAAACTTCGTACATATGGGACAACATACTCTGCAACTCACTTTTGCTCTCTGCCAACAGGACAGTGTCATCAGCATACAGCAATCTGCACACACGGATATCACCAAGACATGAACCTGTATTATCTATTTTGGCATCATGCATGCATGCATCCATAAATATATTAAACAGACATGGTGACGTTACACAACCTTGTTTACTTCTGCACCAATAGAAAACCATTTTGATACAACACCATTCACTTGTACACAAGTTCTACTGCCAGCATACATGTGGAGTATTTGATTGACACTTAAGTCAAATAAGACAAGTAAGGTGAATGGAGAAGTCAGGTGACAAGGATGTACTTTTTACTATTCCACCAAGCATCACTATTAAGTAGATTCCCTGTAACACCATATTCATTCAATACCTTCCACAAAAGTGTTTTATTTACTTGGTCATAAGCTTTCTCTAAATCTATGAAGGCAGCAAAAACTTTCTTACCAACAGCCAGATACTTTTCAATCATCATGCATAATGCAAAAATCTGGTTAGTGCAGCCTTTACCACGCATGAAACCACTCTGAACATCCCACACTTTCTCTGATGTAAAACCCCAGAATTTTTCAGTAACAACCTTACCAAACACTTTCCTGGCACATTTAATATGCTAATACCATGATAGTTCTTGCAGTCAGTCTGATCACCTTTTCCCTTATACAAGGGAACAATGATAGCATCCTTCCAATCCAGAGGGACCGTTCCTAACTCCCAGCACAACTGGCAAATTTCAGTTAAACAATCAATTACAGAGTCACCACCGTATTTCAACATCTCGACAGTTCTGCCATCAACTCCTAGAGCCTTACCATTCTGAAGAGATTTTAGAGCTTTACACACTTCTTCTCTTGAGATCCCTCCTGTGCTTTCATCCTTCACTTTGCCATCATCTGCATCTGTCTCAGAATCATCTTTGCTTCCCTGATCTAATAACTCACAGAAGTATTCACCCCATCTTTCACTTAACTCATTGGGCTCCCATATCATTTCCCCAACCCTATTCTTCACACAACTTAAAAATTTGTTTCCCTTATTTTTCCAGAGTCTCATGTACTTCCAGCAAGACTTCCTATCTTTCCAAAAAGCCAATTCATGCCTTTCCACCTTCTCCTTCCTATCTTTTGCCTTACTCTGGCGATATTCATCCACAGAAACTCTACTTTGCAACATCCCAAAATAGGCTTTTTTCTTTCTCTTTACTGCCTCTTCAATCTCACTATTCCACCAAGCATCACCTCTATTGTTACCCACTATTGTGGTGCCACAGACCTCTTCAGCAGCAGTGACAATACAGTACTTAAAACGTTCCCACTTCTTTTCTACATTCCTCTCACAAGACTTCAGCTCCTTCAATCATTCTCTGAGTAAGTCAGAATAACGCTGATGATCTTCAGGGAGCCTTTCAACCTTTATTATTTCCATCCTGGGCCTCTTCCCCTTTTCCTCCAACCAACATTCAGTTTCACTCATGACATTACCAAGTAATGATCAGAACCAACATCCGCACCTCTTATCACACAAGTGTCAACAATTAAGAGTTTCAGACGTTGATCATAGACAACAAAATCTATCGCACTCTTTTGACCAAGAGTACAATTTTCCCAAGTATATGTGTGGATATACTTGTGGTTGAAAAATGTATTAGATACATACACACCATTCTCAATGCAGGGTTCAACTAATCTTTCACCATTATCATTTGCACAAGGATCATTAAACTTACCCAGAACATTGTCAGAAATTGCATTCTGCACACCTACTTAGCATTGAAATCCCCTGCTATTATAACTTTTTCTTTAGCACCAAACTGGCTCAAAACAGCTTTTAGCTCATTCCAGAAATCTTCTTTCTTATCAGAGTCATAAGGAGCATACACTACAACAATTATGATTCTCTGAAGTTTCACTTTTAAATGAATCCAGAGAATTCTCTCACTTACGCAACTATAGTGAAACAAGTTGTTCTTCATCTTTTCACTTAAAATCACACTCACCGTTCCATTCACTTCTTCTATACCAGTTTCCTTCTTTTTGGTTTCACTTACACAGCACATCCAATCTATACTTATTCATCTCTTCAATCACCTCATTCATCTTGCCATGTATACCTCTAGTATTCCATACACCAATCTTACACTCACTCAGCCGAGATCTCTTTTTGATTTTCCAGTTCCAGGTCGATACTGTTGTGGACCATCCTTCTCAAGTGTGGTAGGTCCACCATATCCCATACTTGAGTCCATTTTTGCATTTCTTTTTGTTATTTTAATCAGGTAAGTACATCAGTGTTGGGGATTAGCCCATAGCTGACGGTTCCAGTTGGTCATTCAACCTAAGGATTCTGGAACAAAACCCAGTGAGTTGGAGTCTTTTTGCCAATGTCACACAGAACTAGCAGGCACCTTTCCAAGATTCACAGAGGCCCTAGTTGCTGTTGTGTGTGCTAGTGTTACCACATAGTGCCCCGAGGGGGCAAACCTATCTCTCACTAAGACCGCAAACATCTTTTCACATTTGTAGGCAAAAGTGAAAGACAAAGTTTTTTCATACTGTTGCCACTTTATCTAGTAATATAGGCGCCATTATTTTCCCAGTACCTCTTGCCATCTATCAGGTAACTTGAGGTCTCCATCCTCTGTGAATTTTGCAGATTTTTTGAGAAAAGAACTGGTCAAGAGAATTTTTACTGGCCTCTAAGAAGTGAAGTTCTTTCTGTTGAGCAAGTTTTGCAGAGATTGGAGTAAATAGAATATCTGAAAGCACAAATTCGGATGACTAGGCTGAGATGAGACAGGAGATCCCAGCCAATCTCCAACAATTGTTTCCTGGTGGCCAAAGAAATACAAGGTCTGACGTCCTGATGGAAGACAACGCCCTTCCTATTACATTATCTACCCAGATCAGCACAAAGCCATATGCTGAATCGAACATATTTTTACGTGGCTCAAAGTATTACTATATTAACGTATTAACGTTAAACGTTACTGTTCATCACATTGTTCTTGGTCTAAACATAGCCCTCCGATGTGACCTCCAACATATAATGCACCGTAACATGTAGAGTCACTATATCCAAGCACTCCTACTGAAACAGCAATTGAAATTACTGATAGCAGGTTAAGAATGTTGAAAATGATTGATACTGGAAGGAATAGCATCATATCCTCATTAAAGTTCATCCGCCAAAATAATTATTTTAAATATAATAAAACCATCTTTAGACAAAAGTTCGGCACCCCAATGGGTTCCCTGTGTCTTGCTTATTATTAGTCAAGGTGGTGCTACAGGATATTGAGAAAAGGATATTTTCATTGGATAACACTCCCTTACCTTTAATTTTTCTAAGATATGTGGATGGCATACTCATCTTCTGGAGTCACTCTGAAAAGGATCTAAATAAATTCATACAAGTGTACAACAGTATTATCCTACTATAAAGGTTACTGTCGAAAAAGAAATTGATAACAAGCTCAACTTCGTTAATATCACTTTATTTTGCAACATTAATAAAAACTGTATAGAAACATCTGTACAGGAAAGATACATATATTCCGGCAATCATTCCTTGTGGGTCTTCACATCCATGGAGATATAAAACAGCAGCCTTTTTATTTTTCATTAGAAGAGCCATTAACATATCATCTTTGAAAGAGGCTGAAGAAAATGAGAAATGGATTGAATCGATAGCCCAGGAGTTTGGATATAATAAACGCTTGGTAAGATCAATGTATGGAAATGTTAAAAACGAAGTGAAGAATACGAAACCAGTAATTATGGAAAATGAAAATGTTTTGTAAAATTTCCATATTTACCACCCGCGAGTGATATCCTTAAAAAGAAGTGTGTTGATCACAATATTAAGTTGGCAGAGATGGTAGTTGACAATGGGAAATTACTAACTGCCAATAAAACTTCTATCCTGGAAAGTTCAGGTATATATTCTATTCCAACAATTAACAAAGAGGGAGTACAATTGAAATCATATATAGGCAGCACCAAAAGACGATTACAATGCAGGTTGAACGAACATATTTCAAATTTGTGCAAAGGAGAGATGAAGACTTCTCTGATGCAATATTGTTCTGAAAATAATTTTTCACCAGACTGGTCAAATATCAAATTAATAACATCACATAAAAAAATATGACTAGCAGTTTATTTCAGAAGCAGTTGTAATCGAAAAAATGAAAAATAGGAATTGTAACAATAATGTACCAGTTGAATTACTGTACGCCTGAAGGTGCTTGATAGAAATTGAAGAGAAAATGAAGAAACGTTATTATAATAAAAGAAAAAAAAATACAGAATGACAGAATAAAAGACCCAGAAGAAAATAAGTCAGTGGCGGCTCGTGGTAGGAAAAATAGGTGAAGAGCTACAAGAGCAATATGAAAAGATAGCTACTGTCTTTAATGAAAATCAGTTGATGAGAACTTACCTATTTTTTTATATATTAGATCAATTCTTCTTCCCTTTAAAGCTGGAAATTTGTTGATTATGTCGTCATAAAATGGCTGTTTCTTCGTGACATAAAGAAAATGTCTTTTTGAATAGAAATATTTGCCAAAGAAGCAAGTTTATCTGGAGAAATAGTATTTCTTGAGTAAGTTTGTATTCTTTTAAGGCAAGAAACACTTCTTTCCACTGAAACACTTGCAGATGCAATTGTTAAAATCCGGGAAACCAATTTATAAGCTTCTGTAAAAATGCCTTTACCTCCATGAAGCACTCGAAAAAGTTCATGAGCCGATATATTCCTTAATTTTTCATCAGCATATACAAGACTCAATTCATTTTTAAGGCTCTGGTGTTTAATAAATACATGTTCCGTAAAAATGTTGTAGATTTTCAAAAGCGTGAGAGGGAAAGCTTGAATTAAATTGGTCATGTCAGCAAGACAGGGAAATTGAAGTTTTAAGTTTCTCACTGTCTTGAAATATTATATCCATTTCCATAAGAATGTGGTACAAAATTTCAAAATACAATTGTTTATAATTTTTAAAAATTGTTTCTTGTGTAAGAGCAGCATATTCCCGTTTAGATCTGCTTATTTCTGTGATTTTGCTAGCTTTTCCAAACAGTGTTTCAAATACCTCATCGTTCCTTTTATGGCTCAAAATTTCATAAGTTTTTTTTTTAATTTGAGTAACACAGTATATGTCTAGTGATTTTTTCTGCAAAATTTCGAATAATAGATCAGTGAACCAAATATTTCATTAAATACTATTCCCAAAAATGTAAATTCAAAAGTGTTCATATCATTTAAAAACCCTTGGACAAGTTGAATTGATTTTTTGTCTGATTGGTCACTATTTGTGAGAAATTCGAATACTTCCTTCAATTTATCCCAATCTTCAACTACACTGCCGGACAATTGCTAAGGACGGATGACAATAGCAACGATAGCAACCATAAAATGGAAGGCAGGAAAATGTGGAAATTAGCATAAGTGCGGGATACAGTAAGACGTGTTGTGCGTATGCAAATTTTGGATTGCCGAACTTGTTCGTGACGTCATAGCACTGATAAGAGATATAAAGAATTTGACGCGTATTGACCGTTGTTTTTCAAACGCAAAGTTGAAAGGGAAGGAATCAATTGACGAACTTGCAATTTTCAGTATGTCTTCCCGACATCACCTAGATGATTTTACGCATGGCCGTATTATTGGCAAGATTGAAGAAGGGCGAAAAATAACAGATTTTGCCAGGGAGTTTTGATGTCAGCCACAGTGTTGTTTCAAGGTTTTGGAAATCATTTCAAACAAATGGAGTGTAGCAAACGTCACGGGGGAGGGCGTGTTTGCAGTACGACACCTGCAGAAGATCGGTACATAGTGCTATCAACAAAAAGACACCGGCGCCGCACAGCTAGTGAGGTAGCAAATCAGTTTATGGCTGCTACTGGCAAGCGGATCTCCCGAAAAACTGTCTCCAGACGTTTGCATGAAGGAGGACTATACGCCGGCCATCCTGTTGTGTGCATCCCATTGTCCAGACGTCACCGTACCGCCCATTTGCAATGGTGCCATCAACATCGCAATTGGACTGATAACGACTGGTCTGCTGTCCTCTTCTCAGATGAGAGTAGATACAGTCTATCGTCTGATTGTCGACGACAACGGATCTGGCGTGATAGTGGTACTGCATATTGTCCAGCAAACATACAGGAAAGGGACCGATATCCGACATGTAGTGTCATGGTATGGGCTGGCATCATGATCAATGGCAGTACATCCCTCTATGTGCTTCCAACTGGGACTATGGCTGGCCAACGATACATTAATGATGTTCTGCTACCTCACGTTCGCATGTTCTGTGGTGCTGTCGGTGATAGATTCATTTTCATGGACGATAACGCAACATGTCATCGAACAGTCGCTGTCCAGGAGTGTCTTGAGAGCGAGGATATTCAACGCCTCGTGTGGCCAGCACATTCTCCAGATCTGAATCCCATTGAAAATGTGTGGGATGCTTTGGGGAGGAGTTTTGCTTGTCGCCAATGCCCTCCAATAAACAAGGACACCCTCATCCGTGCACTGACAGAGGAATGAGATAAATTACCCCAACAGCTGCTTGATAATGTTGTGCAAAGCATGACACGACGTGTGGAATCTTGCATCGCCCTCCATGGTGGCCATATCCCGTATTGACATCTTACGCCGGAACGCCTGCGGACGGTAATTGCATTTTTTTCACGTTTACGTATTCTGCACAAAATGGCCTGTTTGTCCCTTGAACACGTTTCCAAAGCCTTCTGGATTTCAGAGCACAATAAATTGTCTTTCTTGTAATGTCCTGGCATTCTGACATTATTTTATTTCACTTGGCATCCAACCACACTTAACTTTTTTATGCGCTATACAGCCGTTTATGATCCGTCCTTAGCAATTGTCCAGCAGTGTATTACACTTACTAACTTTGAAGTGGAGGACCATCGAGTTTCTGTTATGGCTGGCATGCCTCTTGCGGTTGTTGATGTGAGTGTATTATTGTTTTTTCACCACTCAGTGAAGCGATCGCTTCACTGAGTGGTGAAAAAAAACAAAGGAATTACACTGAGGCTTGCAAAAAATATTCGACACTTAAAAATTTTAGAAAAATTCTGCTGTAATACAAGGTTCAAACGATGTACTAAGCAATAACAAAAACAGATTCAGAAGCTTCATGCTTAATTTTTTCTGGAGCCCAGTCAAGTGTCCAGACATTACGCTTGCCCCATCGTAACATTGTCCTATTGACTTGTGTTGATAATCAAACTGTTCCAAAATTTTGTCTAGCATTTTGTATAAAGCTTCTGACGTTCTATCTTCACTCACACCATGGAAACCCAAAAATCGCTCAACGAATAAACAGATCTTATTATTAAAGAGCACTCGGAAGTCTGGTTATGTCTTCCCATCTACTTGAATATAAAAGCATTGAACTTCATTCATTTCATTTTTGACGTGATCATTTATATATTCAGAAATACATTCAATTAATTAGTTTTGAATAGTTTTTGAGTCACCTGTGAAGACATTTTTTATTGTTTCATATTGATTTTGAATTTTAAAGGACTTCTTGATATCAACAGTGAAAGCAATTCCTTGAATTTCTACGATTTATCGAGTCAATGCTTTCGTCATGGTCACAGAATGCTAGTTCTTGTTTACTCAAATACAGTACTGCATCAATCATTGTCTGCAGGAAAAGTCTATTTAAATGAACGCTTTTGTTGAAATGCATTTTCAAAAGCCTAGCATTCTCCCTCAGGGCATCGGCAATGGTGTTCTGATTCTTTTCAAAATTATTTAGCATTAATTCGCATTTCAGGTGTTCGCTAGAATCACCACGTTTGTAAAGTGACCGTTTTATATTTAAGAAAACTGATAATTGCTTTTATTCCACACCGAATTTTATTACTAAAATATAAGCAGGGCCAACAAAATAATTTTTGTAACACAGAAGGGCTACAAAGCCATTTATATTCAGTAAACCAACAATTTTTAAAATTAATATTGTAAGATTTACCACTCTTCTTGATTTCTTTCTTGGCGACAATTGTCAGTGAATCCGTCGGTCGTCCTTGAAGTAAAATGTCTCTTTTTATTTTCAACTTTCCACCGATTAAACGGAGTTTGCAATAAATTACAGACAATGTTGTTCACAGGGTACATGCTGAAAACTAAAACTATCCCTATCAGTTAAACTGTACACGAAACTAAAGCAACTAATGAAGTTTTTAACAAACAATCACAAAATACGAAAAAACATATCTTTTTCAGAAAGTATGTACCAAAACACCGCAAGAAAAATTCCCTAGTGGATTGCAAAAAACCCTTGGCCATCCGTCCCATTCCACTGCGATCTCTTCGTAAGGTCACGACTCCAGGTGCAGAGCCTTTGACGTCTCATGATAAAACACTTCACTTGCCCGGCAGATAGGGTAGGGTGACGTCACAGTTACCATGGCAACTCAGACGAAAACTGCAGACTCCCAAGCATTCTCATTTCAGCTCTTCACTTGAACTGTTTTGCGTATAAGGACTTGTTTTCCGTATTGAACGCGCATTGTGAAGTGATATCTAATCAAAATTTTGGGTATTTTGGCACTCAATAAAGGCAAAAAAAATATATATATATATTATCATCATCATCATTGTCAACCATTATCAATCCACTGCTGGACGAAGGTCTCCCCAAGTTTCCTCCACAACGGTCTGTCTTGTGCCAGTCTCCTCCATGTCACCCCTGCATACTTTCGAATTTCATCCACCCATCTCCCATGTGGTCTTCTTCTGGGTCTTTTCCTGTCCCTTGGAATCCAATCTAAAATTTCGGCTGTCCATCGATGATCTGTCCTTCTGGCAGTATGTCCAGCCCATTGCCATTTCAGGGATTTAACTCTGATCATGATGTCTTCCACTCTTGTCATTTTTCGGATCCACGAGTTCCTCTTCTTATCTCTCCTGGTTACACCAAGTATGCACCTCTCCATGCTGCTTTGATTTGTCTGCAGTCTTTGTATGTCTCTTTTAGTTAAGGTCCACGTCTCTGCACCATACGTAAGCACTGGAAGGATGCATTGATCAAACACTTTTCTTTTAAGACATAATGGCATATTGCTCTTGAAAATTATGCTGTTTCTTCCAAAAGCTCTCCAGGCAAGTTTTGTACGCTCGATTAATTTCTTCATCAATGTGACCCTCACTTGATATCTGCTGTCCAAGATAAACATACGTGTTTGTTATCTCCAGCTTTTCTCCATCAATCGATAAATCTTCATTTCTTGTAAAAGCATTGAACATCACTTTTGTCTTCTGAAAGTTCATTTTTAATCCCACTTCTTTACTCTTGTCAGCAAGTTCCTGGATCATACTCTGCAGCTCTGATGGGGTAGTTGCAAAAATGACTACGTCATCAGCAAAACGAAGGTGGGTTAGATAATCTCCATTAATCTTTATCCCCTTGTTTTCCCAGCTCAGTGACTGAAAAACACCCTCCAATGTGGCATTAAAGAGCTTCGGAGATATGGTGTCACCTTGTCTCACTCCCTTTCCAATTTTTTACGTGTGTTGTATTTTCAAACAGCCTAATCTTTGCACTTGCATTTTCATAGATGTTATTAATAATATTAATGTGGCATCTTCAATACCGCAGGTTTTCAGAGCCATTGTAACTGCTGATGGTTTCACCGAATCAAAGGCTTTTTCATAATCGATAAAAGCCATGCACAATGGAAGCTCATATTCCCTCGCTCTTTCAATTAGTTCTCTTAGCACGTGGATATGATCTATTGTGCTGTAGCCACTCCTGAATCCAGCTTGTTCTCTCGGTTGAGCCATGTCCAGTGTTACCTTCAAGCGGTGTGAAAGAACTTTAGTGAAGATTTTATAAACTACTGATAAGAGGCTGATAGGTCTGTAGTTTCCGAGATCCTCAATGTCACCTTTCTTATGTAGCAGGATCATTGTAGCGGTGTTCCAATCCTCAGGAATCTTTCCTTCATTAAGGCATCGAGTGAAAATTTGGGCGAGTACTGTTTCGATTTCTCCACTTGCTTCTTGTATGATGTCTACAGTAATTCCATCTTCTCCTGGAGCTTTTCCTCGCTTCATGTTCTTGATTGCATGTGCAACTTCTGCTGGAAGGACTGGAGGAACTCTGGTACTGGTATCTTTCATGATGTCTGGAGTGCATATATCATCCCTTTCATATAATTTGGAGTAGAAATCTTTCACTCTTGTCAAAATTTCGCCTCTATTTCTTGTTACAGAACCATCTTCTTTTCTCAGTGCCATAATCTGTTTTCTTCCCTTGCTGAGATGTCCCTTTGCTATCTTTAGGCTTTGGTTGTTTTCAATTGCTTTCCTCACTAGTTCACAGTTGAATTTTCTTACGTCTTCAGTGATTCTTTTTCTTACTGTCTTGCATAGCTCTATATATTCCACTTTGGAAGTCACATCTTCTTTAGTTGTCCTCATCTCTCTTCTTTTTTGCATCAACATTTTGGTTTTTCCTGATAATTTGTTCACATGCAACTTGTTCTTAGACCCAGCTAATTTTGTTGCTGTTTCCATAAGAGCTTTGGTTGCTTTTCTGTTAACTTCAGAGATGTCCACTTCTTCCGATTGTAGGCCTTCTAAAGCAGAGAACCTGTTCTTCAGTTCTAACTTGAAGATATTATGGTGTTTTTAAGGTTGGTTATGTCAATAGATTTTGTTTGTCTTATGAGCTTGCCACATTCAAGTTTAGTGTTGAGGTGCATCTTACATCTCACCAATCTATGGTCACTACCTGTGTTGAACTTGTTCAGCACACTGCAGTCTTCTATGACGAATTTTTTGTTACACATAATAAAATCAATTTCACTTGTCGTCCCATTTGGATGTCTCCATATCCATTTCCTGTGTGGTTTTTTCTTGAAGAAGGAGTTCAAGATGAAAAACCCTTCTGCCTCTGCAAACTCAACGAGAGTATTTCCACGCTGGTTTCTGTTGCCGTGACCAAATTTACCTACTGAAGTTTCATTCTGTTGCCGTTGCCCTATTTTTGCATTGCAATCTCCCATAATTATTTTCAAGTGCTGCTTACCTTTATTATTTAGATGACAAATTTCCTCATAAAATTCTTCAATTTCTTCTTCAGGATGACTTGTGGTGGGTGCATAAGTTTGAATAATCTGAGCCTGGTATCTTTTCGAGAGTTGGTTAACAAGTCGTGCAGCTCTGTCAGAGGAACTTTCAACTTCTACAACTTTATCCTTCAGTTTCTTGTTTATTATAAATCCAACACCACTAGTTCTGCCAGTATCTGTCCCACGATAGTAGAAGAGATGTCCACTTTTCAGTTCGATGAGATCTTCTCCTTTTCTCCTTACCTCACTTAGCCCCACGATGTCCCACTTGATCCTTTGTAGTTCCTCTTCCAATTCAAGAAGCCTTGAATCAGAAGATAGGGAGCGTCCATTGTAAGTAGCCAAGGTCAGCATCAGATGGCAGCCTAGTCCGGTCCTCCGGGGATTCTTAGCACCCTCTGCCTTCATGTCGCACTGGCCGCTGCCTTGGCCAGGTACATTCCAGCTGCCGGAGACTGAGGGCCAAGATTTAAGTTGTGGAATCATTTTGGAGTGGTTTGGCCATAACTCACCACGCTGGCCAAGCGGGTTGGTGAGTGTGGGATAGCATTTCCTCTGATCCCGATGGTATAGTTATACCGCTATTGGCGGTCGTCAGAGCCCCTTTAGTGGGAACAGGATGCACCACGAGAAGGCGGGGTTGACATTTGTCAAGGAGAGGCTGTGATGTTACGCATCACCTGACCTTACATTTTATTTAATAGTTTCGTATATATTATATGAAACTATTAAATAAAATCTTATTTCAAATAAAATAGGTGAAGAGGCACTTCACCTACTTCACGTGAAAAGCCGCCACTGAAATAAGTCCTTGATCTCACCATAGATGGCACCATGGGTGTTGTGTTCTTTTGATCCCAGGATACTTTGTGTTTAGAAAACCAAGGGTGTGGCCTCCATGTCTGACGAGTTCGGCATTGATGTGTACACGTTCATACGATGAAGCACTGTTGGGAGTACCACTGAGGATAGCATGAAACTTGCTGAAACCGGTCTGGTGATGTGGTTTGATGACTGTGACCGTCCATTTGCTTTTTAATTCATTTTAATCTTGGTTCCATTTTATATTGTTAGGTATTTTTGTCTTGTGGTCGTTTGTTGTATCTCATTTTAATTCTGACTTTGTCCAGTGGGAGGACCGCATATTTTACACACATAAGATTTCACCACCAGCGTTCCTGTGTGTTGAAAGGAAGAGATATTTTACTAGGCCTACATTGAACATTAGCCGTGGATGTTTTTTAGACATACTCATCGACATCGCAGGTAGAGCACTTTTTTTGTATATATGTAATTTGGAGTGTGCTGTTTGGTATGTCGATGTAAATAACTTTTATGGTCCATAAAATGTTCAATGTATGATGATATGAATAACTTTTACAGCGCATTATATTTTGGAGGTCATGTCGGAGGGCTATGTTTACACCAAGAACAACGTGATGAACAGTAAACATTTAACGTTTATATGTTAATATAGTAAACGCCCTTCCTGTTGACCATTTTTGGGCATTTGTCATCAAGTGCGGCCTTCAGATGGCACATTTGGGAACAGTACCTATAAGAATTTATTTAGAGGTTGCTCGGCAGCAACTTGCAATAACATGTCCCTTTCAGTTCCATCACACACAGAGCATTTCTTTCCTGGAAAGCAGCTCAGCCTTTGGAGTGGCTAATCTCACTTACTCCATAATCTCTTCCTCTCCATGTTAGTGCACACAGTTCATTTATCATTGCCTGTCACCATTTGTTTCAGAAAAGGGTATTTCATTCCATTTCAGCAGTGAATCACAAACAGATATGCAGTTGAGAACATTTTTATCATTCAGATCATGCAGTCCCAACATCAGGGTAGTTCACGTATTCGAACTCTGTCAAATGCTATGCCGTAATGTAGTTGGATGTCTGCAGTGTCTGTGCAGTTGCTCAGGTCATATTGTGAGGGTTGCTTTTGATTTGGTTATTATCAACTTCAACTGCTCTTCCAGAGCGAAGATCATGAGCAAGTGAGTAATTTCTATGGCAAAACTTTGCAAACCAATAGTGACACAAATTAATGCTTACAGCACTGTTACCATACATGGTACATATCTTTTTTATTGTTTTTTTCCCCTTGTGATAAATAGCATTAAATGATGAAATGAGCCGTATTGTCACCTATTTTTGAACTTGTGCAAATGAACACAACTGTACCAATCATGCCAAACTCCTTTTATGTAGTGCTGGAACCTCAGGTTTCAGAATATGCAAATACCATGTGACTGCAATATGAATTAACCTTTAAAATTAGTACCAATGACATATATTGTGAAAATACCTTTTACACAAGCTAGTAAGCTGAAATATCACTTGGTGGTTAGAGGGCTGTACTCATTAAGGAACTTGAAAGATGCCAGGTAAGACAGTATTTATCCTGTGGGAACTAGTAAGTGGCTGAAAGGTGGAATGGGTACCTCATTTGAGTTTGAATGAGGTCATCTTACTGAATCTTGATATGTCTACTTGCTTTGATTATTTAGATTGATGCCCTTGATGTTGACAAAACAAAAATAAGTCATCTTGGTAGTTTTTTTTTTGGTTCCCACCAAGCCATTGGCAGTTTGCCGTAAAAAATATATATAAGTATATTTACTCCTTTGAAAAAAAATTAGGGAGTAATTTTTAAAAATAGGGAGTATTTTAGAAAAATAAACAGATGAAATAAAAACTTAAATAAAAACTTGGCAAAAATGCTGGGCGGTTATGAAAAATCAATTCAAATTTTTTTCATATTAAAAAATATTTCACTACCACTCAATGTACGAGTATTTAAAATTTGGATCCGTTTTGCTTCTTGTTTTGCTAATAAATATGATATTCGTATTTTAAAATAATAACATTAAATTTATCGTGTTTTGTAATGACTACATGCAACAGCAATGTGTTCAAGTGAATACATTGCACTTTTGAGATTCTTATTGACATCTAAAAATATCTAAACTTCTCAGCAAGTTTCACAGCCACAGTTGTCTTTTGTTGACTTTGCAGCTCCACAGCATCCAGTGATTAAATTTTCATTTTGCTGATACCTTTGTTTCCCTTCCCATTTCTTTGTCGCTTTTGTTTTATGCCCTTGGAGACAATTTTATCTATCATGCTGAAAGAACTTTCAGTCTGAGGACCATGACTGCATGATAGCTTTCACTATTTTAGATGAAAGATAGTGTAACTTGGAGAGTATGAATGCTCTTGAATATCATGCATCAATTCTTACAAATTTTTTCAGCTTCGTCACTTTCGTTTTTGGACACCCCCCCCCCCTTATCATGCTGAAATGCAAACCTTATTTGGGGGAATATTTAAGAACACAGGATACACGTTCGGAACATCGTTGAGAAAAAAAAATTACAGTTACGGGAGAAATCTTTGCTACATCCGTTTTCCGTTTTCGGACATATCACTTCCATTTTCAAGGTGAAATACAATTATTTATGAAATAAAATGAAATTTAACAACAATACCAGGCAGAGGAAACATCGCATGAAAAATAAAATTACGATTACGGGTTTCCGAAAGTTTTGAAAGACGAAATTTCCATTTTTGAAAGTTTCAGGTAGAAAGCATCCTTCACCAATACCAATTGCTCCAAAATTTCTGTTCAGTTATGCATCAATCTCGAGGAAAACCCAAATTATGACAAAAAAGGAGAAATTCCTTGAAACCGTGGCACTCTTGCGTGAAGACAAAAAACAGGAATTTTTGTGCCGTCGAATTTCCATTTTCGGAAATTTTCCCTCCATTTTCAAAGTGAAATACAAATATTTATGGAATAAAATGATGCATAACAACAATACTGGACAGAGGCAACATCGCAGGAAAACGAAATTACGATTACAGAAAAAATCTTTATTTCGTTCACTTCAATTTTTGAAAGGCAAAATGCTGTTTTGTTGCGTACTTTTACCCGTTGGTAAAATTCTTCGATGCGTAATTTTACGTGTTTCTCAATGCATATTTTTATGCGGTGATGTGTATTTTACGCATTTCTCTGAGTGTTTTTACGTGTTGATGTGTATTTTACGCATTTCTTGATGCATATTTTTACACATTTCTCGATGTGTATTTCTAACACATCGGGAAAAATTCCCGACGCATATTTTTAAGTGTTGGTAAAATTTAAATGCATAAACACACTTTTTGATGCATACTAGACCCGTAATTACGCATTTTGGTAAACTCTGGCATTGGTACTCCAAATTTCAGGCACCTCCTCTTTCCATTTGTTCATTGCTGCAAATTCTCTGTGCAAGTTTTGTATACAGTATGGAGTATGGGGAGCCCACGACTTATCTTGGTCTCCAAGTTAGATAACAAAATAACCAAGGTATTGCCCTCTTTGCAAACTTGGGAATAGGTTTCATACTTTCTTTCAGGGTGTACTTGCCACAAATGTAGTAAAAGTCATCTGGATGGTTCAAGCAGCTTCTTTGTGAGGAAGAAATGGCATCTACTCAATCTGCAAATATAAATAGGTCACGATCTTAGTGAGAGATGGGTTTGCCTCCTCGGGGTGCTCCAAGGTAACGATGGCACACAGAACAGCATCAAGGGCCTCTGTGAATCTTGGAGAGGTGCCAGCTAATCCTGTGTAACATTGGCGAAAAGAACCCAACTCACTAGCTTTTGTTCCAGAATCTTTAAGTGAGGCTCAGGATGGAAAGAATAAAGGTTGAAAGGCTCCTTGAAGTCCTTCAGAGTTACTCTGATTTACTTAGTGAATGAGTTGAAGTCATGTGAGAGGGATGTAGAAAAGAAGTGGACTTGTTTTAAGAACTGTGTTGTCACTACCGCTGAAGAGGTCTGTAGCCCCAAAATAGCGGGTAGCACTAGAGGTGATGCTGGGTGGAATAGTGAAATTGAAGAAGCAGTAAAGAGGAAGAAGGAAGCATATTTGGGGATGTTGCAAAGTAGAGTTTCTGAGGAGGAATATTGCCGTAAGAAGCATGAGGCAGCAAAGCTGGTTCGCCAGAGTATGGCAAAAGATAGAAAGGAAAAGGTGGGAAGGAATGAATTGGCTTTTTGGAAAGATAGAAAAATGTTCTAGAAGTATATGAGACACAAGAGAAATAGGGTAAGCAAAGTTGCAAGTTGTGTGAAGAATAGGTTTGAGGAAATGATATTGGAACCCAATTAGTTAAGTGTAAGATGGGGTGAATACTTCTGTGAGTTATTAGGTCAAGAAAGCAAATGTGATTCTGCAGCAGAAGCAGATAATGCCATAGTGAGAGATGGAAGCACAGGAGAGATCTTGAAAGAAGAGGTGTGTAAAGCTCTAAAATTTCTTCAGAATAGTAAGGCTCCAGGAGTTGATGTCAAAACTGCTGAGATGTTGAAATATGGTTGTGACTCTGTAATTGACTGGTTAACTGAAATCTGCTAGTTATGCTGAGAGTTAGGAATGGTACCTCCTCGAGATTGGAGGGATGCTATCATTGTTCCCTTGTATAAGGGCAAAGGTGATCAGACTGAATGCAAGGACTATTGTGGTATTAGCTTACTGAGTGTGCCAGGGAAAGTGTTTGGTAAGGTCATTATTGAAAAGGTACGAGGTCTTACATCAGAGAATGTGTGGGATGTTAAAAGTGGTTTTATGCGTAGTAAAGGCTGCACTAACCAAAATTTTTCCATTATGCAGGATGATTGAAAAGTATCTGGCTGTGGGTAAGAAAGTTTTTACTGCTTTCATAGATTTAGAGAAAGCATATGACCAAGTAAATAGGATACTTCTGTGGAAGGTGTTGAATGAATATGGTGTTACTGGGAATCTACTTAATAGTGTGAAAGCCATGTATGCTGGCAGTAGAGCTTGTGTACAAGTGAATAGTGTCATATCAAAATGGTTTTCCATTGGTGCAGGAGTCAGGCAAGATTGTGTAATGCCACCATGTCTGTTTAATATACTAGGGGTGTTCAAATGAAAAGGTACAAAACGTCATAAGAACATAAACGTTAACATATTTGCCTATGCCGCTATGGAGAACGTAGCGACACATCTAGGGATGCGATTGGAGTCGTCGGCGTGGATCGGAGCATGCGCGGGCGCCCGCATGCGCAGAAGAGAGCAGAGGCTCTTATAAAGAGCGCCGTCCAATTGACTACTTGTTGAATTCCTCCAGCACAGACGAACCATTAACTCCGATGTGTACTGTGAGACACTCCGAAGCCTACGCAGGTCCATCAAGAACAAAAGACCGGGGCTGCTCATGGAGGATGTGGTTCTGCTCCATGATAACGCGCGTCCACACGTCTCCAGGGTCACACACGCGGAACTGGCGAAGTTCCAGTGGGAGCAGCTTGACCATCCGCCCTACAGCCCGGACATGTCGCCCTGCGATTTCCATGTGTTTGGTCCCCTGAAAAAACATCTGAAATGGAAGCGCTTCCACTCGGACGACGAACTCAAGGACGCTGTGCAGGACTGGGTCTCGTCATGGCCACAGGAATTCTGGGAACAAGGAATCCTTCGGCTTGTTAATCAATGGGATCGTTGTGCTACGGCCTATGGTGTATACTTTGAATAAAGTCTTCATTTATACCCACAGTGTCGTTTCGTAGCTTTTCATTTGAACACCCCTAGTATTTATGGATGCATGCATGCATGATGAGACAGACAATACTGGTTTATGTCATGGTAATACCCATGTGTGCAGATTGCTGTATGCTGATGACACAGTCCTGTTGGCAGAGAGCAAAAGTGAGTTGAAGAGCATGTAGTCCCTGATGTACGAAATTTGTATGAAATTTAAACTGAGTATAAATAAGGGAAAACCCAAAGTTATGGTTTTTGAGTGAAGGAACTGTTTGTGAAAATCTTCCAAATATGTGGCGTCAGTGAATAAACAAAGACATCGCTCTTTCCATGTTTAGCAATGCACAACAACCAAAAAATTTTTATTTGGCCACCGCATGGGGAATTGAATCCCAGATCTCTCGATATCTAGCCGAGCGTGTTAGCCTTACTCCACAGTGGCCAACAATCCATGGCGCTATGTGCATTTTCTGTCAGCATCTGACATTATAAATTTGTAAGATGGGATCAGCTACTGAGACGTCTCCATCTAGTGGACATTAACGGCACTGGCTATATATTAATTATAGCAGACTAGCTATATATTAATTATATTCACTGATGCCATGTATTTAGAGGATTTTCACTTTGGATCTCACCCTTTGGCTTAAATGGATTTATAATGTCAGATGCTGACAAAAAAACGCACATAGTGCCGTGGATTGTTTGCCACCGTGGTGTAAGGCTAGCGCGCTTGGCTAGATATCGTAAGATCCGAGGTTCAATTCTCCGGCGGCGGCTGAATAACAATTTTTCGGTTGCTGTGTGTTGCTAAACGTGGAAAGAGCGATGTCTTTGTTTATTCACCGACGCCACATATTTAGAGGATTTTCACTTTGGATTTAACTGCTATAATTAATATATAGCCAGTGCCGTTAATGCCCACCAGATGGAGACGTCTCAGTAGCTGAGCCCATCTTACGGATTTATAATGTCCAATGCTGACAGAAAAACGCACATAGCACCGTGGATTGTTGGCAACCATGGTGTAAGGCTAACGCGCTCGACTAGATATCGAGATATCTGGGGTCAATTCCCCGGCGGCAGCTGAATAACAATTTTTCGGTTGTTGTGCGTTGCTAAATGTGGAAAGAGCGATGTCTTTGTTTTGGAACTGTTAGTATTGAATGCAAGGTAAGTTTAAATGGCACAGTGATTGACCAGGTAAATGAGTTTGTATATTTGGAAAGCTTGTTTGACAGAGGGAACAGATTAGATGGCAAAATTAGTAGGTGAGTAAATTCTTCATTGAAAGTCATAGCTGCTTTAGGAGGTTTTCACAGGAATGATGGGTTCTCAAAAGAGTCCCAAATGGCTGTGTATGAAAGTGTAATGGTTCCTACTCTGATGTATGGCAGTGTAACCTGGGTACTACAGAAGAGTCCCAATCCTATTCTTCACACAACTTGCAACTTTGCTTCTGCTATTTCTCTTGTGTCTCATATACTTCCAGAACATTTTTCTATGAGTTGTTTGTGTGCCAGAGAAATGCGTTATTTACAGGGGGTTTGTGGGAAGACACGTTCAGATCATGTGAGGAATGAAGATGTGTTGCAGTTGTGTAATGTGAAGCAAAACGTTGTTAGCAAGGTGGAGACTAATATTCTTAGGTGGTTTGGCCATGTTGAAAGAATGAGTGACGAGATGCTTACTAAGAACAAAATTTCTGCCCAAGTGGCAGGAAAGAAAGGCATAGGAAGGCCAAGAAAGTCATGGGAGGATCAGATTCAGGAGTGTCTGAATGAGAAAAAGATTATGAGTATGAAGAATAGAAGGTCTTGTGTACGGCGTGTGATGGATGTCACTGAAGCCAGTGTTGTGTGTCAAGATGGCTGTAAATGGAGAAGTTTGATACAGCAACAGTAAGTAAATAGTCAGTTAAAAATTTACCTGGTGGTTTTTATTTCTTTGTTTAGCTAATCTCAGAGAACAGCTTAATGATATGTATGTATGTGCACTTTACATTCTCTAGTTGTATAGTTGTTCACAAACTCACAATTATACTAACAGACACTGACTTTACAATCATAAATTAGAATATTACATTAATATATATTGAAATCATTGTAATTTCGGTTCACTTAATTCCTGGAGCAACACAGCATCCACGTTCATCCGATTCCATGTACTATCTGTCCATTTCTGTTCTTGGTGAGCTTCACTTCACAGGATTGTCGCCAAAGTTGGCGTACCTACACACCAGGGAACCACAATGTTCCTTTATTGTCCTGAACAATCAATAATTACACTAGAAAATATACACTATTATACTTCTGCACATCAGCATCTAAGGTGAGTATGCCGTATCTCTGAAACTAGAGCTGATACAGCCAAACCGATGCCATTCTTGGAATCAACACCCCAAATTTACCCAAGAATAGGTCTAATTTCCAAAACACCAGATAAAATGTTTTTTTGTTGTTGTTGGACTGTGTGATGATTCATTTAAAATTGAATTGGTAGTGAAAGAAAAAACAAAACAAAAACAGTGTTACAAATTATAATGTATTTTTTCACATTGCAAAAATCAAAGCCTATGAAAATCAAACTTTTCTTTTGACGACTATCTGCCTATAAAATACTGATTCTAGATTAAGTGTGAAATCCACACAACTAAGAATCCTCCATTTAAAACCAGAATGTTTTATATAAATTGATGTGATACATGTAGGATTATGTTCTACTATGCCACACGAAATGGTGGAGCCACAAAGCTACATCTCAGAGATTTATCAATTTTTAAATATGCATATGTGTGAATCGTGAAATGCAAAACCAATTTTTCATCCAAACCGGAGAAAACAACACATTCTTCTGTGATGGGATCAAGGTTCAACTTTGGCTGCACTAAGAAGGAACAGAGCAAGGTTGTTTAGATTCTTTCAAATTTGTAACATACCAGATTACTTATAAAAGAATCAAAGAACCCTGTATTTTTGATCATCTGAAATTCAAATTTTAACGTATAATCACAGAAAGCATATAAATGAATTATGTATAGTCGAATTAAAAAGCAATAGAACCTACAGTAAAATAGAGGGACTAACACAGAAATGCATGTAAAAGTGTAAGACGTATAAATGAGAAGTGTATAACTGAGGTTCCACTGTATTTATTTGTTCAATCAATTACATATCAATAACACAAAATCTACTTTTAACATGAACAAATTTTTGGGTCCTTGAGGTGTTCCTGTTAATGAGGTCTGACTGTAGAGTTAATGTTTATATATTCTCTTGGAAATGTTACAGGCCACCTCGGTGGCGCAGTGGTCTAAGGCGCTGGCCTCTGATCATTCGTCTGTAAGGGGTCCGGGTTCGAATTCCGGTCAAGCATGGATGTTGTGTTTGTCTTACGGCACTGGCTCTCTCCCTTCCCTGGAACCAGTGACCCTAAATTAGGGACGGGCGACTGCTTATAGCCCATTGAGTTGCTCACGCTGGTCGTTAAACCTCCAATCAAAAAAAAAAAAAAAAAGAAATGTTACATATGAGGTCAAGGGGGAGAGAAGTAAATAAATAACTTATATATCCCCCACCTCCCTTCTTTTTTTTTTCCAGATATTACCATTTCCAATTTCCCAAGAATGTATAGATGCTTGGTGTAACCAAGAAAGATGGGGAAACAGAACTTGTGGATCAGGAAAATGGCAAGTGGGTGATGTCATGATCAAAGTATAGACCTTCAAGTAGCAATGTGCTAGACATATTGCTAGAAAAACTGACACTGTTGGACAACTGAAAAGTCAGACTAGATACCAAGGGACAGAAAGAGACTCAGAAGACCACGTGGGAGATGGGTGGATGAAATTTGAAAGCATGCCAGAGTGGCACGGAACACAATATTAGTTGATGACACACACACATGCGCACACACACATAAGAAAAATAATAGATTGTTTTAAAAGAAAATAATATAGATTGTTTTTGTGCTAGAGAAATGCATTATTTGCTACTATTTCATCATCATCATCATTGTCAACCATTATCAATCCACTGCTGGACGAAGGTCTCCCCAAGTTTCCTCCACAACGGTCTGTCTTGTGCCAGTCTCCTCCATGTCACCCCTGCATACTTTCGAATTTCATCCACCCATCTCCTATGTGGTCTTCTTCTGGGTCTTTTCCTGTCCCTTGGAATCCAATCTAAAATTTCGGCTGTCCATCGATGATCTGTCCTTCTGGCAGTATGTCCAGCCCATTGCCATTTCAGGGATTTAACTCTGATCATGATGTCTTCCACTCTTGTCATTTTTCGGATCCACGAGTTCCTCTTCTTATCTCTCCTGGTTACACCAAGCATGCACCTCTCCATGCTTCTTTGAGTTGTCTGCAGCCTTTGTATGTCTCTTTTAGTTAAGGTCCACGTCTCTGCACCATACGTAAGCACTGGAAGGATGCATTGATCAAACACTTTTCTTTTAAGACATAATGGCATATTGCTCTTGAAAATTATGCTGTTTCTTCCAAAAGCTCTCCATGCAAGTTTTGTACGCCGATTAATTTCTTCATCAATGTGACCCTCACTTGATATCTGCTGTCCAAGATAAACGTACGTGTCTGTTATCTCCAGCTTTTCTCCATCAATCGATAAATCTTCATTTCTTGTAAAAGCATTGAACATCACTTTTGTCTTCTGAAAGTTCATTTTTAATCCCACTTCTTTACTCTTGTCAGCAAGTTCCTGGATCATACTCTGCAGCTCTGATGGGGTAGTTGCAAAAATGACTACGTCATCAGCAAAACGAAGGTGGGTTAGATAATCTCCATTAATCTTTATCCCCTTGTTTTCCCAGCTCAGCGACTGAAAAACACCCTCCAATGTGGCATTAAAAGAGCTTCGGAGATATGGTGTCACCTTGTCTCACTCCCTTTCCAATTTTTACGTGTGTTGTATTTTCAAACAGCCTAATCTTTGCACTTGCATTTTCATAGATGTTATTAATAATATTAATGTATGCATCTTCAATACCGCAGGTTTTCAGGGCCATTGTAACTGCTGATGGTTTCACCGAATCAAAGGCTTTTTCATAATCGATAAAAGCCATGCACAATGGAAGTTCATATTCCCTCGCTCTTTCAATTAGTTCTCTCAGCACGTGGATATGATCTATTGTGCTGTAGCCACTCCTGAATCCAGCTTGTTCTCTCGGTTGAGCCATGTCTAGTGCTACCTTCAAGCGGTGTGAAAGAACTTTAGTGAAGATTTTATAAACTACTGATAGGAGGCTGATAGGTCTGTAGTTTCCGAGATCCTCAATGTCACCTTTCTTATGTAGCAGGATCATTGTAGCGGTGTTCCAATCCTCAGGAATCTTTCCTTCATTAAGGCATCGAGTGAAAATTTGGGCGAGTACTGTTTCGATTTCTCCACTTGCTTCTTGTATGATGTCTACAGTAATTCCATCTTCTCCTGGAGCTTTTCCTCGCTTCATGTTCTTGATTGCATGTGCAACTTCTGCTGGAAGGACTGGAGGAACTCTGGTACTGGTATCTTTCATGATGTCTGGAGTGCATATATCATCCCTTTCATATAATTTGGAGTAGAAATCTTTCACTCTTGTCAAAATTTCGCCTCTATTTCTTGTTACAGAACCATCTTCTTTTCTCAGTGCCATAATCTGTTTTCTTCCCTTACTGAGATGTCCCTTTGCTATCTTTAGGCTTTGGTTGTTTTCAATTGCTTTCCTCACTAGTTCACAGTTGAATTTCCTTACGTCTTCAGTGATACTTTTTCTTACTGTCTTGCATAGCTCTATATATTCCACTTTGGAAGTCACATCTTCTTTAGTTGTCCTCATCTCTCTTCTTTTTTTGCATCAACATTTTGGTTTTTCCTGATAATTTGTTCACATGCAACTTGTTCTTAGACCCAGCTAATTTTGTTGCTGTTTCCATAAGAGCTTTGGTTACTTTTCTGTTAACTTCAGAGATGTCCACTTCTTCCGATGTTAGGCCTTCTAAAGCAGAGAACCTGTTCTTCAGTTCTAACTTGAAGGTATTATGGTGTTTTTTAAGGTTGGTTATGTCAATAGATTTTGTTTGTCTTATGAGCTTGCCACGTTCAAGTTTAGTGTTGAGGTGCATCTTGCATCTCACCAATCTATGGTCACTACCTGTGTTGAACTTGTTTAGCACACTGCAGTCTTCTATGACGAATTTTTTGTTACACATAATAAAATCAATTTCACTTGTGGTCCCATTTGGATGTCTCCATGTCCATTTCCTGTGTGGCTTTTTCTTGAAGAAGGAGTTCAAGATGAAAAACCCTTCTGCCTCTGCAAACTCAACGAGAGTATTTCCACGCTGGTTTCTGTTGCCATGACCGAATTTACCTACTGAAGTTTCATTCTGTTGCCGTTGCCCTATTTTTGCATTGAAATCTCCCATAATTATTTTCAAGTGCTGCTTACCTTTATTATTTAGATGACAAATTTCCTCATAAAATTCTTCAATTTCTTCTTCAGGATGACTTGTGGTGGGTGCATAAGTTTGAATAATCTGAGCCTGGTATCTTTTCGAGAGTTGGATAACAAGTCGTGCAGCTCTGTCAGAGGAACTTTCAACTTCTACAACTTTATCCTTCAGTTTCTTGTTTATTATAAATCCAACACCACTAGTTCTGCCAGTATCTGTCCCACGATAGTAGAAGAGGTGTCCACTTTTCAGTTCGATGAGATCTTCTCCTTTTCTCCTTACCTCACTTAGCCCCACGATGTCCCACTTGATCCTTTGTAGTTCCTCTTCCAATTCAAGAAGCCTTGTATCAGAAGATAGGGAGCGTCCATTGTAAGTAGCCAAGGTCAGCATCAGATGGCAGCCTAGTCCGGTCCTCCGGGGATTCTTAGCACCCTCTGCCTTCATGTCGCACTGGCCGCTGCCTTGGCCAGGTACATTCCAGCTGCCGGAGACTGAGGGCCAAGATTTAAGTTGTGGAATCATTTTGGAGGGTTTGGCCATAACTCACCACGCTGGCCAAGCGGGTTGGTGAGTGTGGGATAGAATTTCCTCTGATCCCGATGGTATAGTTATACCGCTATGGGCGGTCGTCAGAGCCCCTTTAGTGGGAACAGGATGCACCACGAGAAGGCGGGGTTGACATTTGTCAAGGAGAGGCTGTGATGTTACGCATCACCTGACCTTGCATCCCTACTATTTATCGCAACTTATTTGGATCGCATGAGGAAGTGTATTTTTGTGGTTATTTAAATCGGGAGGGGTTGTCATTCATTGTGGATGAAAATAAACTTTCCAAAATGGCTTAAACCTATTGATATACTGAATGTTGAGATATTTAAAAAAAAAAAAAAAAAAAAAGTCTCACTAGAAACAAGATTAAAGGGGATCAAAGTAATAATCATGCAAAGGTAAAATTCTGGAATTCAGTAAATCAACAAGATAATGAACATTAATGTGTAGAAAAGATGTATGGAACAGGGTTGAAGCTCAGCAGTATACCAAGATTATTATAAAATGAAAATTTTTGATATGTTGGATTAATTATGAGTTGACAGGTATTTTTGAGTAATTAATATCTTAAAATGTACCATTATGTGAATTTACTCTTAGGAAAGCCTTATGATAAATTTATGATTAAAAATGAAACTACTGCTGCCGACATAGATGTTAGTAGCAAACATTGAGTAATGTGTCAGAAGTATGCATCCATGCATGTATTTGTATGCAAATAAATGTACATGCATTTTCATATGTCCTCTTTTTTTTTTTTTTTTTCCTTCTACTGACCACTAAATGCTTAAACTTTATATATGTAGGTGAGATATTTGACAAATTAGAAGATGAGGATGAACAAGGATGGTGCAAAGGAAGAAAAGATGGTCATGTTGGATTATATCCCGCTAGCTATGTTGAAGTGGTTCCAAATTGATGCCGTAGTCTCTCCTGAAGTGTGATCCCCATGGGATCTGTTTGCTGGGAACATCTCAGTGTAAATTATTATCACCTGTACAGCATGTATGTGCAGAATATCAGGCAGTCATCATTTTTCGTGATCAACCAAAAATCCTAATTAATCCCCCCAGACTATGTGAGAAACCTCAATTGCTACTGCAAATAAGGGTGGGTTGTTCTAAAGCCAGACTATTTGTAAAATACACTCTTTTTATCTCTGTGAAGCAAAGTGTGAATGTACAGGTGTCTCAAAATATGTTTAAACATGTATGAAAAAATATTAAGTAGTTGTACAGATTTTGTATTTATGTTATTGTGCCATTAAGTAGCCTTAATACTCCATGGTATTGCCCTTACTGATTGGTTAGTTATTGGTCCACATTGTTTCAGTGCTCATTTATATGTGGTCAAGATCATTGATTATCTTTCATGTGGTGGATTTCCTACAAAGAATGACCATATCTGTTTTATATGTGATGAGCTAAAAATGTCTGATCTGCTGATGTTTCCTTTGTGCTGTTCTAAGTTCATTAATGATGCATGCACTATGCAAAACATGGAAACTATGGAAAAAAACATATAACGCTATGTAGAAATTCAAATAGTACAAAAGTATCATTTATATTCAGTTATATGAGTCATGCATACTTTTAGCAGAGCTGTGAAGTAACTCATAATGCTGAGAACAATAAACTCTCGCAGAACAAAACTGGATTAAAATGGTGGTAATGTTTTTTTATAAAAAATAAAACTTCTAAAAATACAGTGTTGTATGAGGGTTACTGAGGGAAATTCAAATGTGGAAGTCCTGGTACGGTCTTGTGTTCTTGTAAAATGCAGTTATGAAGTTTAAGAATTAAACAGTGTAAAGTTACATATGGATAACTGTGAGAAACTAAAGCAAGAAGTTGTGATCCAAATTTTTCTTTTTTTTTTATGCCTTTATTATCTTTAAAAGGAAAAATGTATATGAATACAGTTTTTCATTTTCTGTGTCTGTTACCTGTAACCATTTTGTGTAGAAACTTGTAAAAATTTATGTATCTAAAACAAAATTAATTTACTTTTTCTAGTACAGAAAAAATTTCAGCAGTTTCACACACCTCTGTATAGGCAACAAAATTTAGTTATTGAAGTAGAGGCAAATCCATGAGACTTTTCCAGATGCTCTTTTTGCATATGTAGTCTTCCAGCCATATGAATTCCTTGCCCTTAGATATCTGAAATCATATGCCTGTTATGTCACCCTTTTCCTCCATTTTAGAGTTCAACTCGGATCTGTAGAATTAAGACATTTCAATATCTGACTTCATTCCAAATCCTTCAAATGCCATTCCTGCCTGGTTAAGTAATTACATTGTAACTAATTAAACACTTCTTGAAGTGAACAGAAAGTCATCCACTCAAAGCAAACTGTTTATACTAGATAGTCTGGTATAGCAATCATTGTGAAGTTGGTTTATCTGACCAGTTTATTGATATGTGTTAAAACAAGTATGGGGATGCTGTATACTCCTCTGTGATGCTCTGTAACTAATTTCACCAGTGCTTCCATTGACCATAATAACTGTTATAAAAATGTGAAAATGTTTCTATGAGGAAGATTATAATATAAATGCTTGTACTTAGGCTGTCAAGTCATGAATATCAGTGTGCAGTCTTTCTAATGGTTCATGTATGAGACAATCCATCTGTATTATGAGACCTGCCCTGTGATGTCTATATTTAATACTAATTATTATGCACAGCAGTATATATATAAATAAATAAATAAAGTGCTTCTCACTGCCACAATGCAGTAAGTGCAGACTATGTGCAAGTACTTAATGATTTTTCAAATATATTACTGGTAAAATAAAAGCTCTCAGGTTTGGTTAAGAGTAGTGTAGCTATAGCCTGTTTCTGTTCTGTCTATAAGTGATACATAAGAAAAAGACTTGCATAGACTGATGTAGATATTTAATTACAGGCTCATTTAGTAAGAGTATGCAAAATTAAAAGCAAACACTAGGCTACATTGGCTGTATCTCTATCCATACTGAACAAGAATACTATGTTTCAATTTACTTCCGATATTGGAGGTTAATTATTTAACGTGCATTAATGCATTTGCATTTTTGAACTTCACTTTTAGTTGGTAAAGTTCGATGAACACTTACCGCACGTGGGGCTTGGCTTTCAATCCATATTTCCGTTACGTGGATGCGGCACGGGATTTTTTCATTTGGCCACGGGTCTGCTTCTTCTTTTTTTTTTTTTTTTTCTCCGTTGGAATTTATTTTGTCTCATCACCAAATGAGTTTTTCCTTTGCTGCATCCTCATTTACTTCAATATTTATTCATACCCGAGTACTTTCGGTACTACTACTATACCGTCTTCGAGGGGACATTTTGCTCCAACTAGCACGGACCGTGTCAGCTGGGCATTTCGGTGGTTCTCGCGGGCTGCTTCTGTCATCTGCTATCGCTTCTTCTTGGGCGTTGTGGCGCCATCTCTTGTTGGTCAGTGATCTCCTTTTTCGAACTTTTTCTTTTTTTTGCTCAATTTTAATTAAATTTCTCCAGCTGTTTCTCAAATTATTAGGGTCATTGTGGTTGCAAACTTTTATATTAAATATTCAAACAAAATTCAGGAGGCCCAATGGGCTCACCATTATCAACTCTATATGCTGAGGTTGTGATGAACGAAATTGAAGAAAATGTCCTACATCATATGGAAGAAAAACCAGAAGTGTACTGTCGATACGTAGATGACATTTTCATTCTATCAAAACTGAACGAAGAAGAATTAAAAAAAATTAACAAAACGTTACAGCGCATTATATCCAACTATAGAACTCACGGTTGAAATGGAAAAAAATAATGCAATAGCCTTTTTGGATGTACATGTTATCAAATCCACAGATAAGTTACTATACAGAGTTTATCGGAAAAGTTCATTTGTTCCGGTCCTAATCCCATACAATTCAGCACATCCATATCCTCAAAAATGCAATAGTATAAAACCTTAATTAAAAGAGCATATACGCATTCTGAAAATAGTCAGTTCATCAATGAAGAAATCAAATTCATAAAAAAAATTGCAAGCAGCTTTGGTTATCCTAACCATTTAATAAAAAAATGGGACACAGAAGTAATAAAGAAAATAAAAAAAAATAATGCTGTAGTAATTAAAAAAGAAATCAAATATTTAAATGGTTTTCCTTACATTAAAGGCACTACCAATGAAATTAATAATATTTGTAAAAAGCATAACATTCAAATTGGAGGAAAAGTAAATACCATCAAAAATATAGTAACAAAAAATAATGATAAAATAAGAATGTTAGAAAAAGCAGGTATTTATTCAATTCCTATTACTGAAAATCCTCCAATGGCTTATATAGGAAGTACCAAAAATAAGCTTAAACACAGATTAAAACAACACATAAAAAACTGGCAGAAAAAAGAAGAAAAAACAGCACTGATTCAATACTGTCTGGATAACCAAAAATATCCAAAATTCGAAAATATAAAAATCATTAAAAGCTGTAAATCCGAAAACACCTCAGAATAGCAGAGTCGGTAATGATTGAAAAAAATAGGACAAAAGTTTGCAACCACAATGACCCTAATAATTTGAGAAACAGCTGGAGAAATTTAATTAAAATTGAGCAAAAAAAAGAAAAAGTTCGAAAAAGGAGATCACTGACCAACAAGAGATGGCGCCACAACGCCCAAGAAGAAGCGATAGCAGATGACAGAAGCAGCCCGCGAGAACCACCGAAATGCCCAGCTGACACGGTCCGTGCTAGTTGAGCAAAATGTCCCCTCGAAGACGGTATAGTAGTAGTACCGAAAGTACTCGGGTATGAATAAATATTGAAGTAAATGAGGATGCAGCAAAGGAAAAACTCATTTGGTGATGAGACAAAATAAATTCCAACGGAGAAAAAAAAAAAAAAAAGAAGAAGCAGACCCGTGGCCAAATGAAAAATCCCGTGCCGCATCCACGTAACGGAAATATGGATTGAAAGCCAAGCCCCCACGTGCGGTAAGTGTTCATCGAACTTTACCAACTAAAAGTGAAGTTCAAAAATGCAAAAGAATACTATGGCTTTCTAAATGTGATTTCGTATGTTAGTACTCTTGTTTTATAGCATGCATTGTGATCTGCCTGTACTTAAAGTTCTGCATTCAGGATGTTTTCATGTTGGCATTGCTATATCTAAAAAAATTCAAAAGATCTGATTTATGAAGCCATGTCTTCTGTACTTTTCATTATATGCTTTGTTCTGAATTCTATCAAGAAACAACAATACTGATAAATATTTCTTTCTGTTATGATTCATGATAATAGTTCAAGACTTAATGGCAAGCATGCCTCTTGCATTTGTCTGATAATGATGTTGCATTGTCCAGATTGCCTTTGAAGAACTTCTGTTATTGTTTAGGGAAAGAATTATAATATGAAAATTATTTGCAGGAATTAGGCTAGTAGCAGCACTGTCTCTCTCTTTCTCTCTTTCGATTTAATTTTATCCAACTATCGGGAAAACTGTTTTTTACTGTTACATATGGGGGGGGGGGGGGCTGAGGTGTTCTTTAACTTAATGTTCCATGTGCAAATTATTCAATGATCTATTTTGATTTTTTTTAATTAAGTGCTACCAACAATCATGTTAAGGCAGATGTCCTATGTCACACACTATTTTTATTTGTTTCTTTCCTTCAGTGATTCCAAATGTCATTAGGACCCAACTTCTTTCTAAGATTGTATACTATTTGAAATTGTGTGAATAATGAAAATGATGCAACATATGTGCTGCAAATCTATCTTGCACCAAATTATTTGTAGCAAAATAGATAGCATTACAAAAAGTTATGTTTCGCTTCTGCCAAGTGGCTAGAAATTGATGTTGCAAAAAATAATGACGTTATCAAGTCACCATATTTTGCAATGTGTTGTACATTGTAATGTAATTCACATTTGGCATTAAATAGTTGTGTTCATTCTGCTTTCTCAGTCTTGGTTTTGTATATAATGTATTTTATTTGCAGTGTTTAAAAGTGTAATGAGTACTTAGAGAAATGGACACTTAAAAATGTGCTGAGAATATTTGTTGCATTGGAAAACAGGGGTCAGTGTGCAATTTTCATTTGGGCTTCTTGTTTTGTATTTGTGTTGTGTTATTAATTTTATTTTAGATTTTAATTGATATTTTTCATTTTATTGTGCATATTTTATATGCATTACATAAGCTGACTTGTAAAACTTATTTATAAGTAATGAAAAATGAGATCACTTTTATTCTGACTCAGAGATTTTTTGTTGAAATAAAGTTTATTTTATTATGAAATATTTTTGCTATGAACAGAATTTTTTTAAACGTATTCCATTGAATAAAAAATATTTTTTGTCCATACAGTCAGGCAATATATTGTTAACATCAGCAGTTTAAATTTGTTTCTTGTTACATCAAGAGCCATCTAAATGTTTGAATGTACTTCAGAGGTTAATAATTTAAAGAATACATTTTAAGGATGGGTGAATGTTCTACAGCTCTTGATTTTGTTATTAATTTTCTAAATTCGTCATAGTTTTTTTTTTTTTTTCATGTATGTATATCTAACAAAGTTATGCCATAATAAACCTTTCCACTCTTCCCATTAATTCAGTATTTCTTTATCTGTGCCATCAATTGGTATTTGTGTTTCAGAAAAATGCATGTGGAAACAAATCAAAAAGCAAATTTCATCATGCCTGCATTCATATGGCATACATTGCTACAGAAAGTGCATAAAGTAACATACATGCATAATATAGTTTTATTTCGTTCTTGCATATTTCATGGGAATAACTACACACATTTGTGAGTTGAGTAGTAAAAAAAAAGTTATCTCTATTTACACAGTATATTGTATGAGTTACATCAAAAATCATTAGCCCCCCCTTCTTTTGAAAAGCTCCTACTGATAAGATTTGGATTTACTTCTACAGGAAGGAATGGATTGAGACGGTATGTTCTATCTTTAATAAGGCACTGCAATGGTGCATTTTCATTTTTCTGCGCTTACATTAGATGCTGGGTGTTTTGTTTTTACTTCAGTTGTTTTGGTTTCTTTGTGCATAACAATTGTTTATGCAGTGGACACTACTCTCTCTCTCTCTTTTTAAATGTTTGTTTTGTAGCACAATATTCAAGTTACGTAAACACATTTCAGATTCTGTCAAGTGACTATGATGTCTAATATACTCAGAACTGTTGAATTTAATACTTTTGTCTGCCATCTAACACATCAAAATGCACTTATTGAAAAAAACATTCCAATGTTTTTTAATATGTTCTGTGTTTAAACAAATCAGGCAGCTACTTCCTTAGGTTGTATTGGGAATGAATGCAATAAAGTATTATCTGTTATAAATGAATGAAATACGGGATTACACCATTGTATAATACAAATTTTGGAGATGTGAATCCATTTATTGGTGTAAATATATGACATGAATGGTAAGTCAGATAATATCCGAAAACTTGAAAATTTCGTCGTTCTGGAGTGGGAATCGAACCCGTGTCTCCCAGATAGCTGCCTGATTGTGCTAACTACTACACCACCCAGAACGACTTGGATATTATCTGACTTAACATCCATATTATATTTACACCAATAAATGGATTCACATCTTCCAAATGTGTATTCTCTGTTATATCTGTTAAATACATTATCACAATGCATTATAATACACTGGTGTGCAAAAATTAAGGACGAAGAGTTAGCATAACAGCGGAACAAGCAGGCAGAAAGGAGCGAAAGACTACTCAGGAGATAGACTAAGGTCCGTACGGTAGGGCATGTGCATATATGCAGCATGACGGAGGGGGAGGGGGGAGTGAGTGTCGGAAGGGTATAAAGCACATGGGTGGTGTATGCTCAGCAATTCGGTGAAAGCTATTGCACAGTGTACATCGGTTTGAACGACGTCAAGTTGCTGCCACCGTATGATATGGCCAACAGGCAATCCAGTAGACATCTGGATGACTTTATCCGAGGTCGCGTCATTGGGAAGTTGGAAGAAGGTCGAAGTGTGACTAGTGTGGCCGAGAAGATTGGGATCGCTCACAGCATCGTTTCACGAGCTTGGAGAGCATTTCAAACGACAGGAACAGCTGTCCGAGAGTTCAGCAGTGGTCGTCCACGAGCAACCACGACGGCGAACGACCGGTGTATTGTCCTACAGGCGAGAAGAGACATACGGCAGACAGTGGGAGAAATCACAAGGCACATGCAACAGACAACTGGACGTCCGTTATCGCATTTTACCATGGCCAGGAGGCTGCACAAAGGTGGTCTGTTTGCACGACGACCAGTACAGTGTGTGCCACTAACGCCTGCTCATCCATCGGAGACGGCGGTTTCTGTGGTGCCAGGAACACAAGAACTAGACACATCGGCAATGGAGTCGAGTTCTCTTTACGGATGAGAGCCGATTTAGTCTGATGAGCGATTCTGGACGTATATACATCTGGAGAGAGCAGGGAACACGCAATTACACCTCCAACATCATCAAAATGGACCGGTTTGGAGGTGGCAGAGTTCTCGTTTGGGGCGGTATCATGCTTAGTAGCCGTACTGACCTCCACATCTTCCAAGGAGGTCCAGTCACTAGTGTCCACTACTGTACCGATGTTCTCCTGCCTCACGTGCGTCTGTTTAGAGGTACTGTGGATCCTGAGTTCCACTTCATGGACGACAACGCTACACCTCATCGTACAGTGGCTGTCGCAGAGCTGTTGGAGAGTGAAGATATTCAAAGCATGGATTGGCCTACAAGGTCCCCGAACCTAAATCAAATCGAACATGTGTGGGACCTTCTCTGGAGATGCTTGGCAGCACGCCACCAGCAACGATTCCGCAGCTGCGATTGACGCTACAAGAGGAATGGGCCGCGATGCCTCCTCCTTGACAACCTCGTCCTCAACATGGACAGACGTTGTAAATCCTGCAACGCAGTCAGGGGTGAATCATATCCCCTACTAAAGACTGGATTTTTCTTGGCAGCCGCCTGTCACATGGACGTTTCGGTCTTCTGTTCAGCTGTGCTCGAAGCTACCTTTTCAATAAAGTGCCTTTGTATCCTTTGGATTCCTTGTTTGGACGGTTTTGCTCACTTCTCCCATATTCTTACATCTTGGGGATCTTATGGTATGATTTGAGTCTATGTGGAGCACTTCTGCACGGCGTTACATTCGAAAAACCGTCTCGTCCTTAATTTTTGAACGCCAGTGTACATGTGGGACATAGTTGATAGGTCACCCCATACTCCCTCATAAGTTTTTTAAGACATTCTTGTGTAAGAAAAAAAATTATTTTACTACAAGTGAATGTCATAACCATCAGCATCAATGATTCTCAACTACTGCTGCATGAAGGTCTCCCTAACTCTCTTCTACAACTATCAATTCCAGCAATTTTGTTCCATGTCACTCTGACATGCTTTCAAATTTCATCCATCCATCTCCCACATTGTTCAGGTTTTCCATGGACCTTATAAATTCTTAAAAGTCCTTAAAGTGCTTATTTTTTATTTGGGTACTTTAGAAGTTCCTGTTTTTTGCCAAAACTGACAAAACGTTCTTAAAAAGTACTTATTTTCCTAACTGGCTGCATGAAATCCAGAAGTTACAATGTCTAGAATGTCTGTTGCTGGTTGACTGTGTTGAAGAGGGCATCATGCGATGTCAGTTGCAAGTCCGTGAGAGAGAACGGAACAGTGAGATATAAGTAATTTTCTGAAAAAAATGAACCCTGGGCTAAATTAATTAAACATGCCCAACAGATTCCACCATCAAGCCCCATCACCTATCTCTTGGCACTGATATTTCACTCTTGTGTATTTCCCTTTTTTTGTATAGGCAAATAACAATTATTCAGTTACGTCATGAGAAGATTAAGTGCAAAATTGAAATCTTGAGCACAAAATTTTGACTTCAGTTTTACAAATTAAACCATGAGATGATTATGTGTAAAATTCAAATTATGAACTCATAACTTTTACTACAGTTTTACAGCTTACATACTCTCCATTGCATATCTGATTGTTCTCTCAGTTAGGAAAAGTGATTTGATCAGCAGAACTGTCTTTTAAATTGCATAAATTCTAATTTATCACCATGACACAAAAAGAAAAATTGGCTTGTGGACACATGCATACACACAATGATTTTTTTGTAGCAGCTCAGTGAAAAGCAAACAGCTGATCAAAGTATGTAGTAATACATACATACATACATACATACATACATACATATCACTGAGCTGTTCTCTGAATTCAGAAGTTAGCTCCAAAAAGAAATACAAACTACCAGATATTTTTATTTCCTGTTGTCGTATCAAACTTCTCCATTTACAGCGATCTTGACATACAACTCGGGCTTCACTGATATCCATTACACATCATACAGAAGATCGTATGTAGTAATGCTTCAGAAATTAATACAATATTAAAAAAAAATAGTTTTATTATTGGTTTTACTGATGATTTGTGTTTTTGAAAGGAAAATGTAGTTCATATACTGTAGGAGTAAAACATAATGACCACATACCTAGTAATATGTAGGTCCTTCATGAACTGTCATGTGACATTACATGAACTCCACAAGTCCTCAGAAGGTGTCCTCTGGTGTGCCGTACCATTTTAATTTCAGTACACGTGTTGCTGGTAACCTTCTAGTGTCCATGGTATGCTACATATGCCAACCCATGTGGTCCCAAATATGTTCTATTGGGTTCGTGTCGGGCTCCACGGTAGAACATGAAAGTTATGCTTGGTGTGTTTCTCAATACAGGCATTGTGACACAATACGTTGTCCTGTTGGAATACCCCATCTGGTCAGGAAACACTGTCAGCACAAATAGGCGATCCATGACTGCAATGATGGACTGGTATGTGGTGGCATTTAGGCTGCCATCCACCACCATTTAGGGACAGAGAGTGTCCCAGGAAAACATCTCCCTGGGCATTGGACCCTCACCACCTACCTTAGCCATGGGGCCACATCACCTTGTACCATCTTCTCGGCAGATGCTCACCTTAGTCGCTACCTTCCATCCACTCCATGCGGTACGAAATGTTGACTTGTCAGAACAAGCAATTTTTTTCCATGGTCCACTCCCGATGTTTTCTGGAAAACTTAGGTCATTTTCTTCAACAACATGTTGTGGTCATGTGATTGCACCATATGCCAGTGCAGTGGAGATAGTTACTCTGCGACTGTGGATACATTCCTCTGTGCTCCATGGTTAGGTGTGCCAAGGAAGCATGCCTATTGTTCCTGGCAGTAATGCCAGGTGGCTACTCTTCTTGAGCATTAAGAAGCCATGCCCATCCAACACCCACACCAGGTAGCACAGCTTTGCAGTTTAACATAGGCCCAACTCTGAGCCACCGTCTTTTAGGAATATAAGACGGTGGCTTAGTGTTGGGCCAACATTAAATTCCAAGGATGTGTTACCTGGGAGATGCCGGTTATGCATTGCACCTCTTTCCATCCACTCTTGGTACACTTTAACTGCTGCAGCCTGTGAGCCCAGCCAACAAAGTTTGCCATTTCCTCGGATGCTGCCACCTTTTGTTCTGTATCCAATGGTCATGCTCTTTCCGAAGGTGTCAAATCTTGTCTTTTACCCATTATAGCCACCATTTCAGCTCCTACTAGTACTGCACTTGTTGCAGATAAAGCCCACATATGCCCTGAACCTTCATACATGTGTACTGCCTAGACGTCAGGTGGGAGTGAGGGTTCATTACACTTTGCTCCTTCTGTGCATAGTCTGAAATATCCAAGGTTATAGTTTCAGCTACCATCAGGGTAGACATAATGTACATGTAGGTAAAATACTTTTCAGAATAGATGTATAATCTTATTTGTTTAGTGCAGTTTTGAGAAATAGTGCACACATAATATTGAGAGAGGTTTTTTTGGGGTTTTTTTTTTTTTTTTACACTCGAATGTTTCAATTGCCCATTCCCAATTCTAGATTATTTGCTAAATGAAGAATGAGGTAAATGGGCAATTGAAACATTTGACATGTACATGTAGGTAAATGAAGAATGAGGTACTCATTCTTCATTTAGCAAATAACCTAGAATTGGGAATGGGCAATTGAAACATTTGAGTGTGATTTTTGAAATGAAGAATGAGTACTTCCTACCAGTATGAGGAAATTTGAATTTCAGAAGAGTTACCTTCTTTAATGTACAGTTATTATTCTTACAGTATGATGTTCCCCCTAGATTGTTTTTACAGCTGGGTGGCAAATTTTAGCTGGATGGTACTTTTCAACTACCCCTGCCCCAGTTGAAAAAAAGGGGTGTTGTTTTGCTTAACATAATTATATTTATTAAACATCTTAAGTGCTGTGGTGGGCATTAATGTAATATAACATGATAAACAACACTAGAAAATTGTACTTAAATGATAAAGTGAGTACTTAACAATAAATCATATTCGACACAGATTTCAACCAATTCATCAATATTTATTATGTATGTGGGACTAAGTTTTTCACTCTTGCTATTATGTGCATTGTGTGAAAACGTTCATTAAAAAAAATTTAGCTGGGCAGCAGAGAAAATTACGTGGGTGGGCCACCCAGTGAAATGGCTCTAGGGAGAACACTACAGTGGATTCTGGTTCGTTGGGACTCATCAGGGCTGAAACACTTTGGCCAAGTTATGCAAAGCTTCATCCCAAAGAGCTAATTTGGGATGTTCTTCAAGAATTGTCCCAAATAAACAGCTTCCCTGATTAAATTACGGCCCAATTAACCGGAATCTACTGTATTATTATTATTATTGCACTCAAATTTTTGCTAAGAGGTGTTACCCATCTAGATTATTTGCTAAATGAAGAACAAGTGCCTCCTTGTAGCCTGTTGCAATTATGAGCTAAATTAGTATTTGAGAGGATTCACCTATTTTTAATGTAGGATTGGGGGGGAGAACCTTAACCGAAGAACAAAGCACAGAGCGAGTCCTGCAATGATAGCATCTCATTGGAGTTGCCACAAGTTTGGAACCAGTTCTTCAAATAGTGAGTACTTTTTTGTTTTCCTTCCATGATTCCACATGCTAAATGAGCATAATGCCTCACCTCTTTGAATGGTTAATTACGTTTGCATCTGTTCGTTTATTGTCAAGTCACCGGGTTCAAGTTGTTGAAGCATTCTATTGTTCAGTTTGCAGTGTTTACTTTCTTTGAAAAAGTTATCTGATTGATATGTGAAAGCTTGGAAACTTCGATTTCTATTCTACACCAAGAAATTTGGATTACTGGTATAGTTATACCATTTAAGCACAGAGCTCGTGTTATGTGGTACTGAAGCCCAGCCCTCAGCATCCAAGGCTAGTATCCCAACTATTAATATTTCAACACCAAATGACTGTTGTCACTTGGAATAATTACAGTGGTCAGTCCTCTTGTATTTCATGAAACAAAAGACAATTGCAAGAAATTATTTCAAATTTCTTTAATTTAAGAAATATATTTCCTGATATAAATCTGTACTAGTATTAATTATGGATCCACGTAAAAAGTATTCTTTCTTCATGGTCATCTTTTTCCTCTCAAAACATTTTGCTGTTAATAAATACATAATAATATTGTTCTAATTTAGTGGATTGGTGTATGGACAGTGCTGAAAACAACTAGAGGATTATGTAGAAAGGCTCTTAAAATAGAATTTCATCAATTGTTTTAATGTATGAAACTGCACTTAAAAGTTTTTCAGCTGTACGAAATCTGCAGAAAGCAGTTAAAGATTTTGTTCCATATGTCGGCACATTTTATTTATTTTGTGTGTGTGTGTGTGTGTGTGTGTGTGTGTGTGTGTGCGTGCGTAGTACAATAATTTTTTCCTCATTAGTTTGAATTGTCCCTTTATCTATTAGGCAGTGTGTTATGAAAAATTTGAAAGACACAGGACTGCTCAAAAGTAGTTTGATTTTATTTACTTAGTGATAACCAAATTATAATATAAAATTTAAAATTTTCAAATTTTTGATGTGATAGGAACAAACATGCTTGAAAAGCAGTAGATTTGATGCTTACCAAACTGAACACAGTATGGGTGTTCATTGATAGTTTTTTTTTCTTTTGTTTATTTAAAGTACAAGAGGAAATTGCAGGAGCTGGACAAGTACTGCAAGCTAATGATAGATCTGCAGAGCAGTCACTGTTCACCTATATGAATGAAATTCAAAAGTATTAGTGAGCACAGCATTGTTAATAAAACAAAAACTTGTCTTTTCTGTGTAGCATGTTTGAAAATATTAAGGTTCATATGGATGCATCATCCCATGCGAGAAAAGATTCTGGTGTTGAAAGATTTTGCCATTTGTATTTATTCTGAACATGCTTTGAATTCCAAGCTTCTCTTCTTAAATCTTAAATGTTTACCACCAAACCAAATTTGAGAATATTGTTTTTGGGTAATTTGGATTTCAAAAAAGGAGGGAGGGGGGGGGCTAGAGCTTGACAAATACTTGTTTCTTTGAAGCAGATTTTGTAGTAAAAGCAATAACGCTGTGTCATGACAAGCTGGAACTGCTACTTACCATATTGTTTTCTAACATCACAGATGGAAAAAATTTTATATCTACTTTTTTTTTTTTTTTTTTACTTAGCCCTAAGGTGCAAGTTCGATGTGGATGGTTTGTTTGTGACTCTTTCCCTTTTCTTGGAACAAGTGGCTCCAAATTAGGAGCAGCTGACTGCTTATAGCCCATAGTATTGCTCATGGCAGCTGTTAAGTCCTGAAACAATAAAAAAGAGAGAGAAAGGGAGAAATAAAAAGACAAATTAGTTCTTATCTTTAGGAAATAGCTTCAGTAAGTAATAATACAAACATTATATTCTGTAGTTGTAGTTTAACATTGTAGAAATTCATCACAGATAAATAACAGTTAATTGTTAAAATTTGTTGATTTAATTTTTGTCTGACATTTTCTTTTCTTTAGAAATGTGTTATTTTAAGTTACTGAACTTTAAATATGTCTTCCCACAAACTTAGTACATTATCCTGAATAGTTTCTTGCAGTGTATTTATGATATTGACATTTAATGATAGTTGTACTTATATATGGTTGAAGTATACATAACTCTACCATACCAAAAGTATTTGGACACCAATATTTTTGTGGAAAGGTTACTTGTTGCAATAAAAAAAAAAAGCAATGTCTGTTAATATTTACCTTTGGCCTGAATTTGAGCAGCTGTCCTTCCAGAAACAATTTCACTCAACTGATGGTAAAAAAGTAAAAAGGTTATAGTAGGTTTTTGATCCTTTTTTAGAAACAACCACTGTCTAAGTTGTAAAATTGGGGTGTGTGGGCATCACACACACTGATCCATTGTGTCCCAAATATGTTTACTGGTATTCATATCCAAGCTTCCAAGCTTTGAGACATTACTGACAAATATAAAAATATAGAAACACTATTTTTGTTAAACCGTGTTCATATAATCATGTATTGTGTATCAAACACTGTTACTGTGCTGAAAGATGTAGGCCATCAGTTTCAAAAAATTGCCAGTGTCCAGGTAATATTAGTTTTCTGAAATGTTAATTTACTACTTTTAGATTCATCATAAAATGAATGAATGAATGAGCACAAAGTACAAAAAGAAGCTGCAGAGCATTGTGCTTTTGTTTTAAATAAATAAAATTAAACTTTATTGTTCGCACTGTGCTCAGTCGAATGGCATTCACAAGATTTTTTACACTCCTGAATTCGGCCATTTAATAGGAAAATGCTCCACAATGTTACTGATTCATTGCACCTTCTTCCATTGATTGAGAGCCCAAGAATGATGGGAAATAAACCACTATAAATACATTTAAATGTTTACCTGTGTTGCATGATATTTGTGCATTGAAGTTTTACCATGAGAATCAAGATTGTGTTTTCGAATTAAAGACCCCCTTCCTGAAGATTGTAGACATGTATGTGAATTTATTGATTTCTGACATTCTACTCTGTTGGTTTCCAGAAGTTTCTCTCATGTGGCTCTTACTACTGTTTTTCAGTCTCCTTAGTTTTTATGGGGTAGGAGGGGATGGGGTCCAGAGTTTTTTTGTTTTTTTTTTTTGTTCTGTGGTATCCCAGAAACATTTTCGCTTTAGTGCCACCCTCATTGTGTCTTAGTATTTGCTAATACAAGCTGGCATTAGCTGTTAAAGTTTCAGTTGGGTTGTACTACAGCCCTGTAACAAGTTACATGGAACATGACAATCAAGCCTATCTGAAAATTCATTATTATTATTTTTTTTGCCATCGAAACATATGTTACATTTGGTATCTGTGACTTGTGTAAGTAAAACTTATTTCCATATAACATATTAAATCAGACTAGCCCATTTTTTTTATGTTTTGTGAGGTGTCCATAATTTTGGTAGGGTACTGTTTATATGGGTAGTTCCATTGGAAACCTATGTGTGAGAACCAATATGTGTGTGTGTGTGTTATCTGGTGGACCAATTTTTATGCAAAGACACTGTTAGCATTCAGATAGACCTAGTGTCATGAATAATTGAGTTTTGCCTCATGAAATTAGTGAAGGCTGCCATTTGTACCAGTTTGAGACAGCCTTTGCAACTTTGCCGTCCAGCTACAGGAAAAGTGGACATACTATGTTACATACAGCTGCAGAATATTTTGAGTGCTTTGTCCTGTAAGAAAGCTGTGTTGTGTGGCTAATGGGAAAGTGTTGATAATGTGTAATACATTTTTAGAGGATTTATGATGAGCCAAATATAGATATCTGATGGTTTTTATTTTAAGCTTATGAATAGTTCATTGAAAACATAATTTTCTCTCCTTTTATCCCCATATTTAACATATCTCGTAGTTTACCAATAGTTAACTATAGAGCAAGTGTAAGATTTTGATTATTTTCTGTGAGAAGGAAAATTTCAGACCCTCATTATTCAACAGACTTTATGCTACCACTAAAAGTGTGTGACATTTATATTTGATTTTCTGGCAGTATGGCATGTCAGGTTACATTTTCTATATTCCATGTCAGGATTTTGAAGTTTAGTGTGTATGTAGTTTAGCAGTGTAGGAACACTTGTAAACCATATACCAAACAAAGAAATTCAATACAAATTAGCTGCATGATTGCTAATATTCCAAATGATGTAACTAAAAAAATAGATATTATTGACTTACCTCTGTTATGCTTTGTAACTTAGCAAAATGCTGCATGAGCATCTGAATGCAGGATGAGTTTTTGAACTGTTTCATAACTATTCAGTTTTTATGGGAATTATTATAGATAAAATTATGTACTATGAAGGTTTTGGACTGCTCATAAGGCTGTCTTTGAATGAGTGTTAGGGTTCATTTTCTGCGATAGATGGACAAAAAATCACTCCTTGGGCGTGGCATTTTACGTCTTGAGTGACTGTCCCAGAAGTTGGCATCGGTGAATCACTGCAGACCTCACCATACTCAGAATGGAAGCAGTTTCTCGTTGGCTTCACAATGAAAAGACAAAATACGCAATGTTACATTTTAACCAATGACGTTATTTGGAGGTGTAACTCAGTAAGTAGGCAGAGTTTCTATAGCTCAAATTCAGGGGCTCTCTCTCTGCTAATGTACACATTGCCTCTTCAAAAAATGAACGTACAGTAGGATTTAAGATGATCTATAGAAGACAAGATTCCAATCTCACTTTTGCCCCTATTCATTGATTTCTATTTGGCTCAGATAATTAGAAAAATCAGGCAGAAATAAGATATTTTGTTGCTTCCAGACAGAAACACTGCTATGCTAACTTATTACACTATCTAGTGCCGAATTGGAATGCTTCAGAGTTAAATAAATTGAATTTAAAAAAAGATAATAGTCTTCGAGAAAATGTGTACAAAAGAATTTACTTTGCAGATATAGGGTAAAAGATGAACCCCAATACTCATTCAAAGACAGCCTTAAACCTTTTTTTAAGGAAGGCTGTCGAGGACATAGGGGATGCTATTCAGAATGTAATTACCAACCTTATCAGCAATTTGTGGCTTTATGCCTTTTATCAGTTCCAAGATCATGTTTTAATGTTTGCTTCAAAACTTCAGTTGCTGAGACTTAAAAATATGTTTAAAATTCGGTACAGGGCCATTTCTAGTACATTTTTAATTGCAGTTTTGTGCTTTGCCACCTACATTTCTGACTTTTCACTTTCACTCATTTGTGGAAAAGAAAATATTGAAAAGAAAAAAAAAAATCTCATGGCAAAAAAGAGTGATCTCTCTGTAGATCACACCTTTCTTGTTGCCTCCCTTTTTATTTCTCCTTATTATTCATAGATTGGAGAAAATTTCTCATATTTAGGTCAGAAAGAAGAAGCCTTATCTCTCCAGTTTTTCAAACAGTCATTTCCTTTATGATAGGATGGTTTTACATTGACTTAATTTATGTTTTAGAAGGCCTTTTGATTTTTTTTTTAAATGTTTAAATTATTATATTTAGTAGTGTGATGGTTTTCTGAATTCATTTAATTATTCCATATGGAAATTTCTTAACATGTCGTTGGTTGCTCTATGAGCATTTATCTCATGCTTCATATGTAAAGACCCCATTTATTTGGAAGTGACCCTGGGCACTACGTCCACTCTAGCTGACTTTCTAGAATCTTCTCAATAACCTGTCATTAGTTCTGATAGGGATTGGTGTGTCTTTGACCTTCAAATAGTCTGCTCTTTGCTTCCATGTGCTTTGTGTGAACATTTCTCTCATCAAGCTACTGCTGGTGTTTGGGTCATGTGAGAGCTTTTCTCGTGAAGTGACCAATGGCATTTTTTTTTTTTTTTTTTTTTTTTTTTTGTATTTTTTATAGATGACAATGATACAAGTGAGTTTTTCACCTAATCTGATTTATAACTTTTGGTTTGTTAGTGCTTTTTTTTTTTCACTTTTAAGCAAACATATATATATATATATATAGAAGAGGAACTCGTGGATCCGAAAATGACAAGAGTGGAAGACATCATGATCAGAGTTAAATCCCTGAAATGGCAATGGGCTGGACATACTGCCAGAAGGACAGACCATCGATGGACAGCCGAAATTTTAGATTGGATTCCAAGGGACAGGAAAAGACCCAGAAGAAGACCACATGGGAGATGGGTGGATGAAATTCGAAAGTATGCAGGGGTGACATGGAGGAGACTGGCACAAGACAGACCGTTGTGGAGGAAACTTGGGGAGACCTTCGTCCAGCAGTGGATTGATAATGGTTGATGATGATGATGATGATATATATATATGTATATATATATATATGTATATGTATATTCTATAAAGAAGATACCTAAGCAAAAAAATACATATATAATTTTGACTCACACCTAATACAACATAGAAAAGGTTATGTATCTACCTGTGTGAGTAAAAGGAGAAAAGATAAAAAAATAAAATAAAACAACTGAATGTAGAAGGTGTCGAGAATACTGAGCCTTGGCTTTATCAAGGACCAGCAAAACTCTGCATTTTCTCACTTCCACAAAGACCTAGTTGGAAATGGGTTTCTGCAAGGCCATAGATGCAAGTAACATTCCCACCTAAAATAGTTTAAAAATATATACATAAGTCATGTCCTCCATAGAGCAGCATGACCCAGCACTAGTTAACAATTTCGCTTGCATCCATTAACCTTCATGGCCCGACCCATGCTCTTCATCTGTTACTACCAAACAGAGAGAAGAAGACCAAAGAGAACTCAAGCCGTGAGAGTGACACAATAAATAGAAACGACTTTCAGCCACAACGAAATTCCAAGCTCGCCTGAGAGAGAATCCAAACCTGAAAAACAATGCAAAAGAAATCCAAATTCTACATTGCAATCAAAAAAGGAAATGCCAATTTATAACGAATGACTAATTAATTGTGCACTTGGGGCACTGCTGAAGTGCTTTGTACGTATTGCAACTGGCTGTTTGGGGTATATAACTTTCACAGGGTTTTCTTTGGTTAATTATTGTCTTTGACTTGTTCTCGTTTTCGTGCTGTCATGGGTTGTAGAGTGGGGGGTTTTGGACTCGGGTTTTCTTTCAGGGATCTGTTCGTTATAAATTGGCATTTCCTTTTTTGATTGCAATGTAGAATTTGGATTTCTTTTGCATTGTTTTTCAGGTTTGGATTCTCTCTCAGGCGAGCTTGGAATTTCGTTGTGGCTGAAAGTCGTTTCTATTTATTGTGTCACTCTCACGGCTTGAGTTCTCTTTGGTCTTCTTCTCTCTGTTTGGTAGTAACAGATGAAGAGCATGGGTCGGGCCATGAAGGTTAATGGATGCAAGCGAAATTGTTAACTAGTGCTGGGTCATGCTGCTCTATGGAGGACATGACTTATGTATATATTTTTTAAACTATTTTAGGTGGGAATGTTACTTGCATCTATGGCCTTGCAGAAACCCATTTCCAACTAGGTCTTTGTGGAAGTGAGAAAATGCAGAGTTTTTGCTGGTCCTTGATAAAGCCAAGGCTCAGTATTCTCGACACCTTCTACATTCAGTTGTTTTATTTTATTTTTTTATCTTTTCTCCTTTTACTCACACAGGTAGATACATAACCTTTTCTATGTTGTATTAGGTGTGAGTCAAAATTATATATGTATTTTTTTGCTTAGGTATCTTCTTTATAGAATGTGAATTCTGAATTTTCAAAACTGCTGCGTTGCGCGTTTTGATTTTCAGGTTATTTTGCACCCTTCGTCTTAAATTCTAAAATTTTTTCCTTAGTCTTCAGTTTTGCTCTTATGTATATGTATATATATATATATATATATATATGTATATATATATATATATTTAAATTATGGAAAAAGGTAGTGTGAGAAAAACTCTCACACATGCAGCCACTGGCATTGTTTAATGTGTAGCAATGAACAACGGGTTAATTATTCTATTTTTGTTTTTTATTTTCCTGAAATCAGTGTGCTATATTAGTACGTGAAAGCGTAATTAAAATTGTAATACATATTTTCTTGCTGAAGATTTTTTGGTAGTTATATATATATATCTTCTCCTGATATAACCAGATTTAAACTTAGATAATTCATTTGAGGAACTAAACTCTGAGTCGCAGAAAGCCGCCCCAGTGGTGTAGTGTTGGCGCCCCATTGGCTTCTGACCATTCCTCCGTCATGGGTCTGGATTTGAATCCCGGTGAGGCATATATGTTGTGTTTGTCTTAAGACGTATATTGTCTGTCTTTCCTGGAACTAATGGCCCTAAATTAGGGACAGGTGACTGCTTATAGCCCACTGAGTTGCTCACAATGGTCATTAATTAAACCTCCAATATATATATATATATATATATATTTTTAAACAGCCGCCCTGGTGGTGCAGTGGTTTTAGCGCTGGCCTATGTTAGTTTGTCTAAGTTGGTCCGGGTTCAAATTCCAGTGAGGCATGGATGTTGTGTTTGTCTTACAGCACTGGTTCTCTCTCTTCCCTGGAACCAGTGGTCCTAAATTAGGGACGGGCGACTGTTTATGGCCCATTTGAGTTGCTCATGGTGGTCGTTAAACCTTCAACCAAAAAAAGAGAAAGGAAAAAAAAGAATAGCAGAAAACAGCATTGTTTTACATTTTGGCTGTAGTTTGAAGATAAACTTTGATGGGTCAAGTAAGCATATGGTCTCTAGCTTATTAATAGTAAAATTTAAAAATGTTTCAAGCCATGAGCACCAAGAAAAGTTATTTTGCTGTTGGGAGAACAGATAATTATTTACTGTGTGGAATTTCCTTTGGTAGCATATCACTCTCTACAATGTGAAGTGCTGCTGGAAATGCATTACTGTCCATGAAACTGGAAGTACACTGAAGTGTCATTGAATTAGAGATACCTGTCTAGTAATGTGTTTGGCCACCTCTTGTCCTAATGACGGCGGCCACACGACGAGGTGTGTACTCTGCAATCTTGCGGAAATGCTCTGCAGATATTGCCAGCCATGCATCTTTCAAATCTGTCCATAATTCACTCAAGTTCGTGGCTGATTAGGACACGTGCCCAAAAAGCCTGTTAAGACAGTATCCCAAACATGTTCGATGGGGTTTAAATCCAGGCTTTTTATTGGCCACTGAAATTCACCATAATGCTCTTGTAACCATGCAGTAGCCAGGTGGGATCTGTGGAATGGGCAGTTATTTTGCCAGAATATAACATTGCCTCTGGGACATGTAAATCGCCAGCTGAAGACACCCCACACCATCATTGTGTCACAACCAGCTTATACTGTTCGAACTGGAAATGAAGAGTCCATGGCTTCATGAGGTTGACGCAATATCTGCACTCTCCCTTCGGCTCAGTGTGGTTTAAATCTGGATTCATCACTTCAGGCTATCCGCTTCCAGTCCTCTGTGATCCAGTGTTCGTGTGCTTTTGCCCAGGCAAGGCATTGAGCTTGGTTTCATACCGTTAACAGTAGTATTCTAATGGGCTGGCAGCTCCTGAATCCTATATGTTTAAAAGTACAGTGCACCTTCCCTGCACTGACATGACAACTTGATACCACTGTTCAAATCGGTGGTGATTTGTGATATTATTTTGCGCCTACAAGTTCGAACAATGTGGCCCAAACGGTGTACACCACGAAATTCCAAGGCTGGTACAGCTCTGCAATTAATTCAGGAGCTTGTTCTTTTGCCAGAAGGAACAATACAGCCGAAATGGCATGCCCCACGAAATATCAAGGCCGATACACCGCTGCAATTCATTCGGGAGCTTGTTCTCTTGCCAGAATTTTCATTTTTTTTTTTTTTAAACACTCTGGACTCTGTACCTGGGAAAAATCCCAGTGTGTTAACAACTTCCGAAAAGAGTGACTTGCAGATACCTATCGTCTGCCCTTCTGTCAAAAGTGTCCAGATCATGCGTCTTACCCATCCCGCATATAATCGATCAGTATTGGGGTAGCTCTGGGCAATGGGTGTATTTAACCATGGTTTTAGCTGGGCATGTGTGATAATGTTGAGATGCTTACTAAGAAAAATTTCAGCCCAAGTAGCAGAAAAGAAAGGTAGAGGAAGGCCAAGGAAATCATGAGAGGACCAGATTCAGGAGTGTCTGCATGAGAAAAAGATTATGAGTATGAAGTACAGAAGGTCTTGTGGGCGTCGTGTGATGGGTGTCAGTGAAGCTTGAACTGTGTGCCAAGATTGTTGTAAATGGAGACGTTTGGTACAGCAACAGTAAGTAAATCCTCAGTTAAGCATTTATCTGGCTGATTTTCTTTCTTTGTGGAGCTAATCTCAGAGAACAAACAGCTTAGTGTGTAATTGGTTGATATTCCATATGTGTGATAATGTGGGACTAGCAGCAAAGCATTTGCCAAACTTCCGCTGTCTCTAATTCATGCACTTCAGTGTATATCATATATACATACATATCATTAAGCTGTTCTCCGAGATTCAGAGGTTAGTTCCTCAAAGAAAGACCATCTGTCAAGTACATAGTTTACAGAGTGTATCATGGTATACAGTAATGGATTCTTTTAGATGGACAGGCTGTTGAAAATCCGTATGGCAGAACGCAGTGCTGCAATTAAAAGTGTAATGAAGAAAGTGTTACAGGATAGATATCACTGGATACACAACAAAGGACTAAAATGCAAATACTTAGCTGAATTTCAAATGAAGATTGTGCAAGTGCATCTAAAAATTGATATAAAATAATGGAGCACAGTAGTTGACAACCACATTTTGAATTGCGTCCCCCACCACTTCAACAGATGTTCCAGAGACTTCATAGAAAATAAATAATATTCTAAGAATTCCCATAAAAGTTTAATAATTACAAGGTTTGAAATTTTAGAGGCTTGTGTACAGTTGAAAAATTTTGTATCTCCACATAAAGAACAGTAACAGCTGTTGTATATTCACATGCTTCCCTTTATATACCTTATGTTTGCTTGTGAAAAATATATAAGTAAATGAAAAACACATAAAAACACCTCTGCAACCTGTTTTGTGGCATGATAGCTGCATGTGCATCTAATATCATATGTGAATGTACAATAATTTGTCCATTGGTGCAATTGCTAGCTTATTCAAGGAGCCATTTAGTAATTGTTGTAATTTAATGGTATGTACTAATTACCATACATTTGCAAAGTGTTTATAGTTGAAAAGAATGAATATGTCAAAAGAGTATTTTTGTCACTTATGAATCTGTGCTGTAGATAAAGTAGCCCTTCATACCACAGAGTTGCGTGCTGTACATGGATTATTGCATTTTGCACTATATAGCAGAGCTTCCATGTTTTTTTAAACCAAAATGTATGTGCTAATATCATATTTGCTTTCATACCATCTTGAACCCAGAGAGTGTGTACTCTTTTGCATGAGAAATAAAAAACGTTTACAATATATTGACTTGTGTCAAGTAATGGAAGAAGTATGAACTCTAATTTATCAGCAAACATTGAATTTGTGTAAATATTCTTTGAATATTTTTTTAAGAAAAAGTACTTAGTAGAGGAGGCATTTTTCTGTTATCTCAATAGCTATCATTTTGTGAGCTTATTTGTTTTGCAAACTGTTGAAAATAAATAGCATAAAGTTTATTTCAAAAAAATAAATGTCTGTATTATGCCATATAAATTATTGCTGTGTTACTGGAAAAGGTTTTCATGAAGTTTTGTTTGCAGAGTTGAATAATATCCTCCGTATACCACTGTGCCTCTAGGCTGTAGACATTTTTAAGTGCTTCAGTAAGTGGGAAGTTGGTGTAGTTTTTTAAAATATTTCAATTTTCAGTTATAACAAGTGGAAGGCAGTAATAGAAGATGGTGGTGTTGCAATTAATCCATGTGTTATGGATATGACAACTTAGTTAGCTAGCCACATGAAGCTCAGCATCATGTGTATAATTGAAATGGAAATTGCCCTGCAGAATTTTCTTTTTGTGCAATAAGAAATTTCTGATTTTTAAACGTTTTTTGTATTTTTTTTTTTGCCCTAAATATTTTGTGGATGAGCAAAATGATAGTCTTCATTTAAAATAATTTTGGGAGGTAGGAAGAGGATTCCACTCATATATACTTTCCAACAGTGACTAAAAAATAAATAAATGTCTGTTTTATGCCATATAAGTTACTGTTGTGATGCTTGAAAGGATTTTCATGAATTTTTGTTCGGCCGCCCCGGTGGCGCAGTGGTCTAAGCGATGGCCTCTGATCATTCGTCCGAACGGGCTCCGGGTTCGAATCCCGGTGAGGCATGGATATTATGTTTGTCTTACGGCACGGGCTCTCTTCCTTCCCTGGAACCAGTGACCCTAAATTAGGGACGGGCGACTGCTTATAACCCATTGCGTTGCTCACGGTGGTCGTTAAACCTCCAATCAAAAAAAAAAAAAAAAAAAATTTGTTCGCTAAGTCGGTTTTTTTTTTGGTTTTTTTTGCAATCTCGGTGGCAAATTATTTCCAATTTCCTTCACCTCTTAAAAAAAAAAGGTGTCAGTGTAATCTGAAAATCAGCAAAACCCTCATGGCCAAATGGGCATGATGAGATTTTAAATTCCATTTTAACTTGAAGAGCTTTCCATTTTAACTTGAAGATCTTCATATTTTCTGAGTTCTTTTGTATTTACAGATGCTTCTGCCCTGTAGATTTTTTATCAAGGTCTGTTCTCAATGACTATATAGAAACTATCAAATGTTTTGTTTACTAAAAAAAACTGTAATACAGTTTTTAATCATTAACAGGCAGGCCTGACGAGTGGGGGTGCTGTAGCACTGGGGCCCTAAGAAGACCCAGAGCCTGTTCCTAAAGTAATTTGTTTCTAATTATTATTTTATGGTGTCCGAATATTTTTCAAGCTATACACCGTCACCAGGGTTGGGAAGTTACGTGCAAAAATGCGTAATTTATGTCATAAATGTAAAAATTGTAATAAATTCAAAACTTGCTTTAAATACAATAAAAAAAAACGAAGTGTTAGAATGTTACTCGAGTTCCCAGGCTAACTGCAACACGTGCGTGGGTAACCTGCGGCAATTCAAACGAGCTCTCCATATTGCATTTTTCATTTCTTCTTTCCTTTCCAACGACACACTGACACCACACATTGGGTTCCATGTGTTGGTTTGCTACTCACTTGACTTTGAAACTCCAATCATAATTTTGACATAATACTACCCCTGTTTATTTGCAACGATATATCACAGATGTGTGGAGGGGAGAATATGAAAAATTATCCACCACAAAAGAAAGATTGAAGAGTTGCAACCAGTCGGGTTGGGGGTAGGTGAGGAAACGGAAGTATGGATTATGTGGTTAGTGGAGGAACCGAACTTGGGGGTGGGGGATTTTATTGCACTGGGGCCCAAGCTCACTTTCCAGGGCCCTGAGAACAGGCCTTGGTAAAGATGTAGAGGCCAGAAACATCTCAAAGTACAGACGAACTCAGAAAATATGAAGCTTAATAGAAAGCCCCTTCAGGTTAAAAGTATAATTTATTTATTTTGATCTGAGTAAAGTTTGTGAGTGTTTTTAATTCCTGATGAGATTTTTTTTAGCTGTAATACAGTTCAACACACACGCATTTAATCACACAGAATCAATAGGATGGACTTATCATTAGTATGAGCTTGTAGTGAAGCCACACAAGGGTGGCCAAGTGATGAGAGACATAAGTTCTTGGCTTGATCTTGGGCTGCTGGGTCTCAGATGAGGCATGGGTCATGTTTGTCTGTCGGTGCTAGTTCTGTCACTTCCTTGGAACCAGTGACCCTAATTAGTGACACTCAACTGCTCACAGCCCTAAGAGTTGTGCATATGGTGGTCATTAAACCCCAAGACAACAATATGAAACCACACTAGTTTGAAATGAACACTGCAGAATGTGAGTGTTCAGGTGTTTAATGTTTACCTGATGGACATTCCTTTGTGTCATTTATTTGCTCCCATCACAGAGCTGCACTTTGGACCTGGTGACAACAGCAGCACATCTTTTACTTTTTAGTCATTAGCAAAATGGCAGCATGTCTTAGTATGCTCCACTGTAATCAGTAACAATTTCACACAGCCATTTTCTCAGCAACCTGGCTCAGAAGGAAGCGTTGCGTGTGTGGCCACAAAATACTAGTGTGTGAACCAGCTGTGCTTAAATGGAAGAAGACTGTTTAAATGCAATGAATTGTGTTAATTTTAATAAACACAATAATGGCATCTTGTCAGTAATAAGGGTTAATTGTTCCAGATTTCAATAAGAATCATTCTTCTGTTGGTATTTAATCACTTTCTCAGGAATGGTGGCAAGTTTGGGGTGGATTTATTGCTGGTGTATAGTTGGTAAGTTAATATAATACAGACCTGTTTTGAAGTATCTACATGCACATTGTCACCATTATTTAAAATGTTATGCACTGAGTTAGCTTTGCATTAGGAACACCTACCAAATAATGAGTGGTCCACCTTTCTGTGCAGTCACGGTTAGCCGACACCTAGGAGCAGATTCTACAAGGTGTTCAACATCCTCCATGCGTAACTTGACCCAGGTCTACTGCAGCTACTCCGTTCGCGTTCATTCTGTGGATGAGAATCGGCAGTTTTCACATATCGTACAATGTTCCATTGGGTTACAGTCAGGGTACTTTGGGGACCGAGGGAATGTGCCAAATTCGTTGTGTTCCTTCAACCAGTCAGTAGTTAACGAGCCCAATGACACGGCGCGTTGTCCTATTGAAAAAATGGCACTGTGGTCCTGGCCAACCTCCTGCAGATATGGATGATCAGCTAACAGGTCTCTGTAGCGTCCACTATCCAGTGTTTGTGGGATGATAACCAACTGACCTAGGGCTTGTCAGGAAAAAGCTCCCCAAACCAGAACACCACCGACCCCGACTGTGCAACCAGGAAATAGGGCTACATGATGTTTTACGCCATAAGTGTGGTGCAGCAGGAAATGGGACTTGTAACTCGCATGACTTCCATCTGTCAATGGTCCATTGCCGACGTTCCTTGGCCCATGGGAAGCAACGTTTGCGATGATTGGGTGTCCTCGTTGGTCTCCGGCTGTGGAACTCCAGGCGAAATAAGGTATGGCGCGTCGTGCATGTGGAAATAAATCGAACTGCCCCGCTGTTGTACTGGTGGTTGAGCGTTGCTGGGATATCAGTCGTGACATTCGACGCTCGCTCACCTTCAGGATCAACTCCGCGGGGCTGACCAATGTGAGTCCTGCCGAATGTCTGCGCATGGTTAATCCAGTTATGGTATATATACCCTTGATACAGTAGTATGAGAGCAACTAACAAATGCGGCTATTTCTGAAATACTGGCACCTGCATTTCGGGCCCCAACTATCTGGCCGCGGTCAAACTGGCTTAAGTCGCCAAGTTTCCCCATTACTAGCAAACGGTTACTGATTACGTACAGATCAGATCATATGTAGATATGATTTTAGGATGGGAGTGTCTGACCCCAAGTCTTAAACAACCCTTAGACGTAGGAAGCTAGGAGATTTGGGCTTGAGTGCACGACAGGAAAGTCACACTAAAGCGAGGTAGAAAGGGGGAGGAATACGCCTACATTTATAACCGGGCAATCAGTACTCGGGGTCCGATGGCTTAACGTACCCATTCGACGCACGGCGTATATTGAGTGGTTGGAGCGTTCGTACCTGCCTGGGATCAAATCTGAGACCTATCCGTAGCAGTCACGAACGTTAGCTACTAGGCCATCCGTAGCCCCGATTACGCACAGAGGATAGGTGTGCACAATTCATATGTAGTAGCCGTACGTGACGTCTATGTCACGTGGTATTTCGTTATCGCTTCGAATGTATAAAATGGAGACTGTCTCTAATGCAAAGCTTACCTACTGTATATACAGTGAGTTTACTGACACAACACACAGGCAACTTCAGTAAGAATTTATGTTGAGATTACGTATAGCAAACTGACGAGCAAAAAAGAGTGCTTTCTTGAAACAATATGTTTAGCCTCCCACATGTATAGAAGGTTTATAGGCAAATGATAAAATTTAGTGCATCTAAGGAGCTACACATACACACGCACACACACATATATATATAGGGTGTCCCACTCGCTACTTCACCAAAGTTTTTATTAATAACTTTAATAATTACAGTAATTGAAGATGTTTATTTAGTAAGAACATACCTTCATCCATGGAAAACAGAACCACATCTTCAGAGATGTTGAAAGTGTCCTCCCTGTGCAACGAGAAGGTTTGACACGAGACTCAATATTTCGGAAAATTCACGCCACTTGCACCAGCGTAATCGCTGCCACTACCTCGCAGATATTCTTCAATGCCTGTTGGCGCCCTCGTTGTGGACTTGGACGTCGCGCATGTCAGGTTCGTGATTCCCCGGGGTTAGTTCAGTTGTTTGTTTGTCATTAGGCTGATTGTATGCGTTAATGATGTCCTCCCGGTTAACCGTAACCGAGCGGGTGTTTCTTGTCTGTATTTATTGGGAGAGTAAGTCGATAAAGAACTGTCAGTGTGAATTTCGTAGTAAATTCGGATGTCGGACAGCACCTAGTAAACCGTGTGTTCTGCAACTGGTTAAGAAGCTGGAATTGAATCAGCTTCTTAACTAGCCATATATTACATTGTCAGCCATACATCACATGTGAGTATGGCCGAAATTGAGTCGCCGCCCCGGTGGCGCAGTGGTCTAAGGCGTTGGCCTCTGATCATTCGTCCATAAGGGGTCCGGGTTCGAATCCCGGTCAGGCATGGATGTTGTGTTTGTCTTACGGCACTGGTTCTCTCCCTTCCCTGGAACCAGTGACCCTAAATTAGGGACGGGCGACTGCTTATAGCCCATTGAGTTGCTCACGGTGGTCGTTAAACCTCCAATCAATCAATCAATTGAGTCATTCTTTGGAGATCGCATGATTTCTAAAGGAATGTGGCCACCTCAATCCCTTGACCTAACACCCCCAAGTATCTCAAATCAGTGGTGTTTCAGAACAAGCCGACAACTCTTGAGGCATTGAGGAACAACGTCTGCGAGGTAGTGCCAGCGATTACGCTGGAGCAACTGGCGCGTACTTTCCAAACATGAAATTTCGTGTTTTCTGCTTATCTGGATGCATAGAACGGACACTTTCAACATCTCTTGTGATATGGTTCTGTTTTCCATGGATGAAGTCATGTTCTTACCAAATATTCAATTACTGTAATTATTCACGATGCTATTAATAAAAACTTGGGTAAAGTAGTGAGTGGGACACCCTGTATATGTCCTTCCCCTATTCATTTTATGACAAATATTTTTCACATACTTGCTAACATATGATGAAGCTCCTTAAAAAAATCGTTCATCCATCTAACTTCCTCTGCGACAGCTCATTTTTATTTTTTTATTGCTTTGTAGGAGGATAAACCTTTATGTCACACATTGTGTTAGTACTGGCTGATAAACAATTCTGTAAAAACGATTTGATGTAAATAAAAAACATACTGCAACGTGCATATTTAACAATATTTTTACCATGCACATTTCTTTTTGTGAGCATAAAGAGAGCAAGGCTGTTTCATTCTATATTTCTGCAAGCAGTGATGTGATAGAAACTGACTGGCCAAAGTATAAATTGTTGATTTCCTGATTTTTGAAAGTGTTTAAGAAACAACTGCCACACTGAAAGCAGAACAAACATCTGCTGACTGAGTGGTGATTTGTTTTAGTGTGAGTTGGTGGCAGAAGGAGTGCGTACGTTAGTGATGGATCATTCATGAATGGTTTGTTCACAATGAATGACTTCCCTGTGAATGGTTTGCTCTCACCACTGTGCATGATCATGTTCACTTCAACACACACTGTGGTCGCAGTACGTTTAGCCTGTTTCTGCCCCCATGAGTTCGAAAACCAATTTCCTGATAAGAAAAGTAATGTCGAGAATTAATAAGCGTCAGCCGTTATGTGAGTGAGCAGTCAGCTAGGAAATACGAGTAATGGTGAAACTTAAGAACGGGATTTGATGCATGAACACCATTCAATTGAATCGTGTGCCCGAATCGTTCGCCACAAGCCAGATCTTGGCAAATCGTTCACCACGAACGTTGATGGTGATTTTAGGCAGTCTGCCTGATGTTGCCTTGAAAGCTTTTTCGTCATATACGCAACACGAGCGTCACGGCCTATGGGGATTCGGGGACGCCCCCCCCCCAATATTTTGCAAAATGGGGAACCGAGGGACAGGCTACATCGATGTGGGAAAAAAATTTCTACAAATCAATTAAAACCTTGAGAATTTCGTATTACTGTACTAAATACACTGACGGAAAAAAAAATCCCAACACCACGAAAAAATAGTTGTAGAGGAATGAAATGGCGGCAATACATTCGTATAGGTAACATATTTAATCGATTAAGGTTTCAAGATCACAGCTTATTGTAAGCGCGAGAAGAGCCATTGTAAATGTGAAATGCTGGTACATTAATAACCGGTGTAACCGCCAGAATGTTGAATGCAAGCACGCAAACGTTCATGCATTGTGTCGTACAGGTGCTGGATGTCAGTTTGTGGGATGGAGTTCCATGCCTGTTGCACTTGGTCGGTCAATACAGGGACGGTTAATGCTAGTTGGGGGTGACGCTGGAGTTGTCGTCCAATGATGTCCTATACGTGCTCGATTGGTGAAAGATCTGGTGATCTAGCAGGCCACGGCAACATGTCGACACTCTGTAGAGTATGTTGGGTTACAACAGCGGTATGCGGGCGAGCGTTATCTTGTTGGAAAACAACCCCTGGAATACTGTTCATGAATGGCAGCACAACAGGTTGAATCACCAGACCGACATACAACTGTACCGTCAGGGTGCGTGGGATAACCACGAGAGTGCTCCTGCTGTCATAGGAAATTGCTCCCCAGACCATAACTCCAGGTGTAGGTCCAGTGTTCTCCGCCGCAGACAGGTTGGTTGCAGGCGCTCACCTGGCTTCCTTCTAACCAACACACGGCCATCACTGGCACCCAGGCAGAACCGGCTTTCATCAGAAAACACAACAGATCTCCGCTCCGTCCTCCAATGAGCTCTAGCTTGACCCCAGTAATGTCGCAAACGGCAGTGGTTTGGAGTAAGTGGAATTCACGCTACAGGACGTCTCGCTCGAAGCTGTCCTTCAAGTAACCGATTTGTAACAGTTCGTTGTGTCACTGTGGTGGCAACTGCAGCTCGAATTGCTGCCGCAGACACCGTACGATGCGCCACGGCCATACGCCGTACACGGCGGTCTTCCCTCTCAGTAGTGCCACATGGTCGGCCGGAACCCGGTCTTCTTGAAGCAGTACCTTCCTTTGACCACCGCTGCCAACAATCATGCACAGTGGCTACATTCCTGCCAAGTCGTTCTGCAATATTGCGGAACGAAAATCCACCTTCTCGTAGTCCTATTACACGACCTCGTTCAAACTCCGTGAGCTGTTGATAATGGCTTTTTCGTCTTCTTAAAGGCATTCTTGACTAACATCAACACCCTACGTCGAATCTCAAGGATAACTAACGCTCACGAACGTTACAGCGCGTATTTACAGCAAACCTGCTTTGCATGTTCCGAGGGGCGCTTCTAGCGCCATACGTGTGCGCCGAGCGCGAAATTTGCACAGACGTCATCTTACAGATGTACTCTCACCGCCTACCAAGTGTCGTTTATCTAACACAACCCCTTCTTGGTGTTGGGAATTTTTTTCCGTCAGTGTAAATCAGCCTACCGGTTTTGTATTTTCCAAAAATTTTCTTGACGGACAGGCAGAGCCACATGAATTCAGTTCATGCGAAGAGTTCTACAGGAAGCAATACTTTCAAGTGCTGGATACAGCAGTGGCGGGAATCCAGAATCGCATCCTCCATCAGAAAGGTGTTCAGAAACAGGTTGAGCTGGAGAATGTACTCATCAAAACAGAAAACTTTCAAATTGTAGAAAAATACCCTGAAATCGACTCTTCGATGTTAGAAGTAAAATTGCGACTTTTCATGCAGAAAATTCAAGATCAGGTTGCTTGCTTGGACGATATTAGAGAAGCCTTAAGGAAAATCTCTTTGGAAATGTTGAAAACCTTGTCCGCATTTTGCTAGTGTCTCCAGCATCGAGCTGTGAAGCAGAGAGGAGCTTCAGTGCTCTGCGACTGAAGTCATTCATGAGGTCAACAATGACACAGAAACGGCTTAACCACGTAGTATTGTGCTATGTCCACCAGAACATACTCGATACTGTTGACCTGGACAAAGTGGCAAAGATTTTCATATCAAACAGGGGCGGGAGGAGGAGCGTTTTGGGATCAGTTTGTGATTAAATGGAAACTATAGACTTCTTATGCCTGCTTCTAAATCATGGTTGTGTAGAACAAGATTTTTTTCTATAAACTAGACCTACATATGAAATGTCATTAAAGTATAGATGAAAAAATTTACTATAACTGAATAAGTACATTGTTGACACTCACCTTTGAAAGAGTTCAATGTAATGATTTTACCCCTAATTACTCGTACAATACAGCTGACATAAATTCTGGTTATTGCATCATGGAGTATCTAAAGGTGGATAAATTGACAAGGTGGAGGAAGGGAGAGCTCTCAAGTAAAAATAATACATTGCTTTATAGTGAGAAGAACAAGAGAGTTGGGAAGGTAAGGGAAGATATATCTTTGTTTCCCTCAATAATCAGAAGCCTATGTACACAAGATCCCTATAATGAATGATTTACACAGTGAGCTTAGTAAAAACCTGGGAACTTTAACATTCGTGAATGACTCTTTTGCATGATGATGGATGAACTTCCAAGAAGGAATGATTTATGCTATCACTGCATGTGAGAAATGCAAGTGTGTTGGACCTGCGAAAAAAACCGCAAAATACATGAGATTACTGGCTTTCTTTTCTGTGTTACTTATAGTTAATATGAGACGAACCAATAAAAGCATGTATCTAGTTGTTTGTATAAAGCTACAAACTCTGTTTCATAGTGATAGGTGACAAAAATCAAGATATCAACGTCTGTTGGTTCAGTCCCGAAAAAGGAGTGGCCTGGCGCTCCGAAGACCGGCTAGAAACACAAGAAGCTACTTTGATCAAGGGTGTCCCTTCGAGGAGGGCAAGTTCCCTCCCCCAAATTCTCTGACTAACATTTAGCAAAATTGTTCTCTCAAAAGTCGCGCAGTATTCCTACAAAAACATTAGGGGCTAATTTTTATCGTACTCCAACAGCTGTAATTTCCGACTACATTAGACGAAATATTGGGTTGATGCATAAGTTCATGCCATTTTATTTCACGAGTGTTTTCCAGGTCAGCAGTGACGATGAAGATTACCAGTTGTATATCAAAATGTAGCCAGTAATATCGTGTATCTAAATCATATTGCGTTGTGTGATTGTGGCTATTGGTTTTTTGGGTTTCAGGTCCGGAAGTATGGAGTGTCAAGTAGAGAGGAATGAACATTTACGACATCTGCTCCTCTACGAGTTTAACAAGGGGTCCACGAGGCTACCCGACAAATTTGTGCCGTGTATGGAGAGGATGCTTTTGCTCCGAAGACAGCTCACAAATGGTTTGAGCGGTTCTGAGGTGGCAATTTTGACCTCAACGAATCTCCACGCTCAGGTCGTCCATCTCTCTCACTTTGATGAGGATCGCTTGAACCATCTCATCCACTTGGATCCGTCAAACCGCACGCGAATTGGCCCCTGAGATGGACTGTGATCAGGCCACAGTGGTGCGACACCTGAAACGTATGGGAAAGGTCCAGAAATTGGGGTATTTGGTGCCTCACACTCTCACCAAGGACAACAAGAATCAGCGTGTTGCCATATGTGGTTCCTAGCTCGCCCGTTATCGCGAATGTTCTCAGCAACACAAACCCTTTCTGTCACGTATTGTTACTGGAGATGAAAAGTGGTACCTGCACATGAATTTCAGGCATCTGAGGGAATGGTTAAGCCCAAAGAAGTCGCCCACACTATGTCCAAAGCATGCCCTTCATCCTGCGAAGATCATGTTGTGTGTCTGGTGAGACATGGAAGGCATTATTCACTGGGGAATGTTTCCGAGGAATCGGACCATCAACGCTGCACTCTATTGTGAGCAGCTCCGCCGTGTGGAGGGAGAAATTCAGCAGAAACAGCCACATCGGCGTCATGGTGTTCTTCTCCAACATGAAAACGCACGCCCTCACAGTACATATATGACCAAAATGGCCATTCAGGACATGAAATGGGAGATTTTTCCACATCCGGCGTATTCCCTAGATGTCGCTCTTTCAGACTATCACCTGTTCAGATCTCTGTCGAATGCATTCCGTGGCAGAACGTTCAACAATGATGTTGATCTCCAGAATTTCCTTGATGATTTCTGCGCAGCAAAACCTGCACGTTTTTTCAAGAATGGTATTGCAGACGTATTCAGACGTTGGGACACCATCGTAAACAATGGGGGGCGGAGCGGGGGGAATACATAGTTGATTGATTCCGTTTTCCCTTTTTATGTAATATATTCCTGTAGTGCGGTAAAAAAAAACGGCATATGAACTTATACATCAACCCAATATAAACGGCCATATTTTTCGCAATTTGCTAATTTTAAGTGTATAATTTTTGAACAATTGTACAGGGCAAAATGCAGTTTTTTTTTCAATTTTAGTTTTTACGATTTCCAATCGTCGGTTGAAAAGTGTATATGTTCCAGCTTTATCCGTCTGTTTGTATGCCTATCTGCACGATAACTCGTATAAGTCTCGTACGATTTTGAAGAAATTTTAGTATGTTGTTTGGGCATCCTGGGCGCGAACACTATTGAAAATGGTCGAAATGGGGTCAAAGGTCAGGACACAAGTGCAGGATTTATTTCCCGATCTTCTGCGTGATTGTTTGCTTAAAAGTGCAGGGATTGTGTATACATTTTAGTATGTTATTCCGAACCAACATTGCGAGGCGACGACAATAAATAAATTTAAATAAGACCGATTCAGTTAGGCAAAAAGTAGCCTAACTGAATCATACTGCTGAATAGTAGTATGTTGTTTGAAACAACGTGGGTTCGGCCTGCGCCACAAAGGCGATAACGTGGTGAATACTATGAACGCAGAGCCATTGTGGGATGTCGTACTGCTTATGTTATAGTATGAAACGATCAGTTACGCTCGTCTTTCATCACTGTTGTTCTTCAATGGCAGAATGACTACTTGCCGCTCTGCTGCAGATATTGTTGAACCCGTTGCTTTCCTCATGCTTACCGGGATGCGTGATGTTATTTCTGGGATGCTCGATGGTAATCTCCGCATATATGCCGTAACCGTGTCCTCTGAATGTTTTCGTGATGTGGGCGTCTGATTGGCCAGCCAAGTCTCCGGATTTTTCCTGAATCGAGGACATGCGGGCCATGATTGGAAACAATCTACCAACCCACCCGCGGTCAGTGGTCCATGCCTTTTTTCCACAAGCAGGTGTAAGAGGCTGTTTGGGAAATAACGCAGAAGTTATTTGATAGCTGTATGAGTCTATGCCGAGACGCTTACCTCATGTCATTTTAATACCAAATTCCTTCGTCGAGTTCGCTCTCAGTGTAACACTAGAGGTCTGCACGGGCCTTAATTTGGAAAGCCCGGCGCGGCCGAAGCCCGCACGTCCAAAGCCCGGCCAGTATATTTCTCCTGTTTCCAAGACCCGGGCCGGCCCGTAAAATTTCAACAATTACTAAAACACGAATTTGACACCTTGTGTACTCGGTCATTCGACTCCTGAAGAATTTCGTTTTCTTAATTGCTACACGTATTCTATTTCAATAAATGCTGTTAATTCGGAATATTTCTGTGACTCTGTATAAGTTACGTGACGTCTGAGGAGGGGAAGGGGGGGGGCTTGTACACTCAAAAATATTGCATGTAAACGAAAATTTTCATGCCTTTCAAATTTTCTGGGTTTTCAAATTATCATTGCCCACCGCCGGACCCGGAATATCCTTGGGGATAAGGAGGGAGGGGAGGGGGGGGAGTAATTTGAAAAGTACGAAATATCCAGAATTATGAGTCCGATCGGTCTACTTTACATTGTCTTATAGCACATATTCTCCGGAAGCGATTTTTTCGCGAAAATCTTTCGCTTTCTTAAACTCCATAATAAGTATGGAAGAGTATTTATCAGCAACACTGAACTGAGCATAGCTAAGGGAAAACAACGACAGACTGTCCAGCTAACCAGTGTTACAGAAGTTTTGAAAACGGCTGGGCTGGGATACCTAAGAGTTCATTTGCCATCTGCTGACTCCCTGAGAGTACAAACGGGGAAAATATACGGCACATATTTATACACAGAATAAGTTTCTCACAGCCCATTTCTCCCGTGCTATTTAAGACAACTTAAAAGCTTTTCACACATCTAGAGAACAAAGCGCCGCCGACCAGAGCAATAAAAAAGATCGTCTGCGAGCGGGTATAGCTCGGTTTATAAATGCTGCAGTTAATAGCCTTCCTTGAAGCATGAGAGCAGGGTGAAGGTTAGAGGGAGAGAGAGAAGAGACCACATTCACATTAAAAAACTAGGGGAGCTGACCTCCTCCAATTGTTTTGTAGGAGGGGAGGATGTCGTAAAACTCCTATTTTTTCCAACAGCGGAAAATTTTCAATCTTATCCTGCTGCTGTATGTTGTGAGATTTCCAAACGAGAAAGGCACCGTTCAGCGATTGTCTTGCTCATAAAAACAAAAAAAAAAAAAAAAAAAAAAAACCCTGCTCGGCCCGTGTCTGTTTTACATTAAATATTGAAGGTTCGGGCCGGGCCCGTTTTCCCAACTTAGAAATGAGCAAAGGCTCAACCCGGCCAGAGGGCCGGGTCCGTGCAGACCTCTATGTAACACACACATCAATATTCTAAGATTCATTTAAGAAAGAATTTTAAGTATTTTGCTCAAAACAGTTGAGGTACGAAAACTTAAAAAGAAATTATGTCAAGTTTATTAATAATGTACTGTACTTTACAGTAAGAAAATGCAGGATTATGGCTAAAAGAACTTACAAAGCCTGAAGTCCACACTCTGAAAAGTACGAGCAAATCAAAAGAGAAAATAATCATTTAAATGAAAAGTCTCCTGTTTTACATAAAAGAAATTAACTTTCTTTGATTAAACAATGCCATATATCGGTGGGTGTACACAAATTCTTTCCATTGCTTGCTTCTGCAGACTTGTGGATATTCCGTCTTCACAGAGATTTACCAGAACGTACATGAAGGTTAAGGCATATTCATTCTGAAAATGGAGAGATACAGTAGTAGGAGTGAGGAACGGTAAAACAAAGTAAACTCGGTGAAATTATGTGAGGCATAGATTAAAAAAACGTTTTGGGTCTCGCTAATAATGAAATACTTTTTACCTTGACCGCAGTCTGTTTTTATCGATTTCTCTCGCAAATCACGAAACATTTAGTGTCTTATCTTTCATGTAATCAATATTAATCCTTTTTGCAGACCAATAGTCTGAAAATTTATCGTGAAGTGTTTGCTGTATCAGAATTTCATATTTTGCTCGATATTTTTTTTTATTGCAAATAGGTCATGAAAGGTAAAGAGAGCCTACAGAGTATTTTTAAGTATAAAACCTGTTTAGTAAGAATGTTAAATTATTTTTTTAAACAACCGAATGTTTCAATGCTTAAGGAAAACCTTTGCTCCTTACAACTTATAATAGTTCTGATGAAGCAAGGGTTGCAAAGTTATCTGAGTTCCATGCAATACAAGAGTCGGATGTTTTTATTCTTTTTGCAGGAGCTCCCTACAAAAGATGCGAGGAACACTGGCATTTCTTTTGGGTAATATCCATAACCGAAGGCACCTTTTTTATCTTTTTTTTTTTTTTTTTTTTTTAATTATACTCAAACCATCAATATGCGTGTGTTCTTGTGAAGTCTGTAGGGCAATACACAGAGCCGTAGCAAGCTTTTTTTACTTGGGAGGGCGAGACCCTAAATTACGCCCCTTCGAGTTCAAAAGTTCCCTACTTCCACTCAAAAAATAGGAGTTTTTTTTACTTTCTAACACCTCCGTTATGGGAAAATATCATGATCCTTCAAAAGCTGCACTTCCGGTTTTTGACATAATTTTACTAAAGATAAACTAGGCAAAGGTACTAAGATAAACTTAATTTCACTTAGCCAACGGTTGCAAATATTAAGTAAAAGATAAAAGTTATGTGAACGCCGATAACACAGCATATGCAAAATGAAAGCAAACTCGCACAAATGGTGTGAGTAGTGAATGTAACCATAGGAAGATGCTTTGAGAGTTGGGCTTGGAAAAATTCCGTCCAAGGTTAACGCTCAGAGGAGCTTCCTGCAATAGAGGACAAGTGACTAATTAGCTCTTCATCCCTGCACGTGTTCAGAAAGGTCACAGAGGTTAGGCATATTATTTTATATGCTTCCATCTGGTGTTTTAGACAATTCCTTTCGTGCATGTGAGGGATCACACTTCACAATATAGGTTGCAGGGGTGATTGTGTTCCAAAAATTTGATGCAATCAGTTCCGATATTTGAACATCTGTAGTCGGGGGAAGGGGGGGTTAAAATTGAAATTCCGACCCTAATTTTAAAAAAAGAATAAAAAGGACGTAAAATGAATTTTTCAAATCGGACAATTTGTGGAAGAAGTATACAAGAAAATATGACGTGATTTAACGCCTCCTATCGGGAAAACTTTGCGTTATTTTTTTCAAAAGAAAATGGGTTTAATGTGTTCTTCATAACGAAGGGTACCCTACTAAGAAAGAAGTTTTTCAAAGGATTGTTATGATCCCTGGTATTCTTTCAAATACAAATGTACGATGATGCTTAAAATATTCTTCGTAACGGAAGCTACCCAATGTAAAATGAATTTTTCGAATACCACTTGTACAAGCAGAAATAACAGGATTTTTTTTTTTTTTTTTTACATTTAAGTCCCCTAAGGGTAAGCTGACCAGAAGTCCCGAATCCTTGAGGACAGTCCTCGAATTTAGTTTACTATCCCCAAAACGTGTGACACCTTTAAGGACACAAATTGTCTTCAAATTTTGATGTTTGTTCTTAAGTTTACTTTTCCTCATTAGTTCGTTAGATGTCCAATGAAAAATGTTCTTAAAAAAATTTTTCGTTGTACTAATTTTCCAACATGCTTCTTGTGATAACAAATTTTGTCTATTTTTTTCCTTTTTCCGAATTTAACTACCACCGTGAGCAACTCTAAAGACCATAAGCAATCGCTTGTCCCTAATTTGGAGACATTCGTTCTAGGAAGGGAGAGAGCAAGTGCTGTAATACAATAACATAACCCATGCCTTATTCCGGACTCGAACCCATACCAAGTTGTACGAATAGTCAGTGGGCAGCGCTAAGAGCACTGCACCACTGGGGCGTCCAAATTTCGACTGTACTTGTTCTGAGTTCCTCCAAAAACTTGGGCAAAATGAAAAGTTCACCATGCAATTCGTTCGTTAGTGTGCAGCGTGATTTTAACTCAGCACATATACTTAAAGTAAAGCATTTCACTTTTGCTAAAATGTTCTTGCCACCATAGCTCTGCTTTGTCGATACAAATTACTAACATTTTACAAGATAGGCCGGATAGAGCTCTTGCGGGGCCCTGGGCAAAATTTCATTGCGGGGCCCAGAGCAAAATTTCATTGTGGGCACTAAAAAATAAATCTCATATTTCAATAAAGTCGTTCCTGAAAATTATCTTCGTGAGGAAGACACACGCACACTACCGTAAAGACAAAATTATTATCTCAAAGATGTATTTGCTTTAAGCTTAAGAAAAAGACCATAATACGGACTGAAAGTTCAGAGAGAGAGAGAGAGAGAGAGAGAAAAGAGGGAGAGAGAGAAATAGAGAGAGAGATGAAAGAGAAAGAGAGAAAAAGAGATAGAGAGAAAAGAGAGAGGGAAAGAGATAGAGAAAGATAAAAAGAAAGGGAGCGGGAGATAGAGAAAGATAGAAAGAAAGAGAGAGAAAATAGAGAGGGAGAGAGAGAGAGAAAGAAAAAGAGAGGGGGAAGAGATAGAGAAAGAGAGGGAGAAATAGAAAATAAGAGACCGGAAAAAAAGATAGAGAAAGAGAGAGAGAGAGGAAGAGAGAAAGAGAGAGAGAGGAAGAGAGAAAGAGAGAGAGGAGAGGGAGAAAGACCGAGAGAAAGTAGAAAGTGTTAAAATCTACGATTTTCTTTCCCAGGAGAAGAGGTTTAGGTCGCATTGTGACTCTTATAACAGCTTATTCACAAAATGATAAAAAGATACCTGCTTAGCGAATATTTTCTCATTGCGAATATTTTTGTATAGGAAATATAATAAGGATCCCTCTAAAATAAATTGGTATAAACAGTTTTTTCCCCTGATACATATTTAGTGATTGATTTTTAATGCACAGTGGAGTAACTGACAAATTAGTGACATTCTAAACTTTTATACGCGTTCATATATGAAAGTTGCCTTTTTTTTTTTTCTTTTTTTTTTTGTTCAATTTCTTGTAATGTTGGAAAAGTGGCCTCCATATGTAGTCCGAAAGTAACTTGGATATTGTTATTTTTATTTCCTTAAATTTAAGTATCAGGTTTTCACACAAATTGTTGGATATATAAAAGTACGGGACCACAAAGTGATGAAATTTAATTTGCTATTTCATGAATGTGGAAAACATTAAGGTGGTTACAAAATCATTTCGAATCTGCAAATCTCAGTGTCCATACGACGAACAGGGTGGATAACGTATTCAAAAATGGGGAGATTGGAAACAAACAAAAAAACTTCAAAAATATATTTTTAAGGGCCTTGCGCCCCAAAAGTTACAAAAAAAATGTAGTTAATTTTTTTTTACCGAAAATTATTTTGTTTTCTAAACTGCGGGCCCCGCTAAAGGCGCGGGGCCCGGGGCGACCACCCCGGTTGCCCCTATGGTCCAGCCGGCCCTGTTTACAAGATATATCCTTTTAACTATCACACTTATAAAAACAATACAGTTTTGTGACAAAAATATTTTCTTATTTAATTTGAGTATGTGTCCCCAAATGATCTGCTGATTTGGGGACACCGCGCCATTTTGTCCTCAAATCAGTATTCCAATATCTGGTCACCTTACCAAGGGGGAGAAAATTATACATTATTTAAAGAGGATAATGTTCGCTTTATTCACTATATTGACTGATAATATAATACAAAAAGTTTTTTTGTCTATAGGAATTTTAGAAGCGGAGATACAGTTGCAAAGAAACACGCCAACGCCACCTACCGTGAAAATTGTGCATCACCAAAACTCAAAAGATTTTTTTTTTTTTTTATTGTAGGTTTAACGACCGCCGTGAACTACAAGCAGTCGCCCGTCAGTAAGTTAATGCCACTGATTCCAGGGAAGGGAGAGAGTCCCGGCCGTAAGACGAACACAACATCCAGGTCTCACCGGGATTCGAACTCGGACCCCTTTCGGACGAATGACCAGAGGCCATGGCTTAGACCACTGCGCTCTTTTTTTTTTTTTTTTTTTTTTGATTGGAGGTTTAACGACCACCGTGAGCAATTTAATGGGCTATAAGCAGTCGCCCGTCCCTAATTTAGGGCCACTGGTTCCAGGGAAGGGCGCGAGCCAGCGCCGTAAGACAATCACAACGTCCATGCCTCACCGGAATTCGAACCCGGTCCCATCTCGGACGAATGATCAGAAGCTATCGCTTAGACCGCTGCGCCACCGGGGCTGCTCAAAGATTATGTGCTAACGTTCCAGGAAGCGAATGGTATAAACTGTGATAGCTGAGAATAAAAGAAATTTAAAACTGCATGAAGCCAAGCTACAAGACAAATGCTTGCTCATGAGTATAGATAAATTCATTTTAATATTTCTGTCTGGAACAGACGGCCAATTTTCGTTATTAAGAAATCGAAAGCTTCGTTTTCAGCCAGTCAGCGCATTTAACCAGAAGGGGAGAAAGCCATATGTGAAATAAAATATTCTTACCTTTGAGAGCTGGAAGCATTCTTCGTTGAAATACGCTCTCACTTCCTCGTAACATGCAAAGTTCAGCAACTGATATCGTCTACGCCACAGCAAGGTCATGTGATCATCACTACGGGACAAAAGTTGCACTATCTGCATCACTTTTTTGATAAGTAAAGTCTGTTCTGGAGTGAGAAAAATATATATATTACTTTTAATAATGAAAATTTAATAAAAAATACTAAATAGTAACAATAATAAATCTTATTTCACAGGGCTCTTGAAAATATTGAGGTAATTCTTCCCGGGCATGGGTTCAGCGCTAAGGCACTTTTTCGTTTAGAACTATACACTGAGTGACCACTTTATTATGACCACTCCGTCAGTACTTCGTTGGGCCACCTTTTGCCTTTAATACTGCGTCGATTCTTCGTGGCATGGACTCCACGAGACGTTGATAGGTGGTTTGTGGAATCTGAGACCATGCTTGATGAACAGCACTTTCCAGGAGTGTGATATTGCAGGGTTGTGGATCCAGCTGTCTGATGGCTCGTTCAACTTCATCCACAAATTCTCAATGGGGTTGAGATTTGGAGATTGTGGGGGCCACCTAAGCAAAGTAAACACACAGGCATGTTCCTGAAACCAATCCTGTACAGTACGAGCACTATGGCAGGAATCATTATCTTGTTGAAAGTAGCCATCGCCATTGGGATAAACCATCCACGTGACAGGATGCCCTTGGTCCGTAACGATGTTTAGATATGATGTGCCAGACAGACGTTGATCAGCACGAATTAAAGGGCCCAAAGCATGTCAGGAAAACATTCTCCAAACCATAACGTTGCCTCCACCAGCATGAATGGTTGTAGCAATGCATTTGGGGTCCATGATTTCGTGCTGTTTCCGCCAAATTCTCACTCGGCCATCGGCATGGTGCAACTGAAAACGTGATTCATCGGACCACATTTGTTTCCAATTATCGACTGTCCAATCCTTGTGCAAACTGGAGACGTTTTGTCTTGTTAACTGCAGACAGCAAAGGTGTTCGAACAGGCCTTCGGCTGCCATATCCCATACGATGCAGTGTACGGCAAAGAGTGCGTGCAGAGATCATTTGAGGTGATCCTTGATTAAGATGGTCTGTAATTTGCTGCACTGTTGCTCTTCTGTTGTCCGTTACCAGTCTGGACACTCTCTGTTCCGCCCGAGCAGTCACTAGTCGACGACGACCACACGTTGCACGTAGAGACCCAGCTTTTTGGCTGACAGTCCAGTCTTTAAACACTTTAACAACAGCTGCTCTGGAACATTTCACTAATGCGGCGGTTTCGGTGATACTCGCTCCATGGTTCGGAGCTCTTACAATCATCCCACGTTGAAAATCCATTAAATCGCATTTTTTACCCATCTCGTCACCCAAAAATAACTTCTACTACTGTTGCAAGCATTAAGCTTTCCCTTTTTATACTAGCCTTGCCCTCTGGCGGCAACAGCGTGCAGCCATAGCTCATTTGCTTAAAACTGTCAGGTGATCTTAATAAAGTGGCCACTCAGTGTATAGAAACGTCACTGTTCACAATGTTTCCGAAATTAGGAAAATTGCATTGGATCAGATCTACAATTAATTTTGTGTTGTGAAGAAAGAGGTAGATATCCACTTACATATATATATATATATATATATATATATATATATATATATATATATATATATATTTAGTGGGATGTAAGGTCAGGTGATGCGTAACATCACAGCCTCTCCTTGACAAATGTCAACCCCGCCTTCTCGTGGTGCATCCTGTTCCCACTCAAAGGGCTCTAACGACCGCCAAATTTGCGGTATAACTATACCATCGGGATCAGAGGAAATGCTATCCCACACTCACCAATCCGCTTGGCCCGCGTGGTGAGATATGGCCAAACACCTCCAAAATGACTCTACAACTTAAATCTTGGCCCTCAGTCTCCGGCAGCTGGAATGTACCTGGCCAAGGCAACGGCCATGCGACATGAAGGCAGAGGGTGCTAAGAATCCCCGGAGGACCGGACTAGGCTGCCATCTGATGCTGACCTTGACTACGTATAATGGACGCTCCCTATCTTCTGATTCAAGGCTTCTTGAATTGGAAGAAGAACTACAAAGGATTAAGTGGGACATCGTCGGGCTAAGTGAGGTAAGGAGAAAAGGAGAAGATCTCAATCAACTGAAAAGTGAACATCTCTTCTACTATCGTGGGACAGATACTGGCAGAACTAGTGGTGTTGGATTTATAATAAACAAGAAACTGAAGGATAAAGTGGTGGAAGTTGAAAGTTCCTCTGACAGAGCTGCACGACTCGTTATCCAAATCTCGAGAAGATACCAGGCTCAGATTATTCAAACTTATGCACCCACCACAAGTCATCCTGAAGAAGAAATTGAAGAATTTTATGAGGAAATTCGTCATCTAAATAATAAAGGTAAGCAGCACTTGAAGATAATTATGGGAGAATTCAATGCAAAAATAGGGCAACGGCAACAGAATGAAACTTCAGTAGGTAAATTCGGTCACGGCAACAGAAACCAGCGTGGAAATACTCTCGTTGAGTTTGCAGAGGCAGAAGGATTTTTCATCTTGAACTCCATTTTCAAGAAAAAGCCACATAGGAAATGGACATGGAGACATCCAATTGGGACGACAAGTGAAATTGATTTTATTATGTGTAACAAAAAATTCGTCATCGAAGACTGCAGTGTGCTAAACAAGTTCAACACAGGTAGTGACCATAGATTGGTAAGATGTAAGATGCACCTCAACACTAAACTCGAACGTGGCAAGCTCATAAGACAAACAAAATGTGTTGACATAACCAACCTTAAAAAGCAGTATAATACCTTCAAATTAGAACTGAAGAACAGATTCTCTGCTTTAGAAGGCCAAACATCGGAAGAAGTGGATATTTCTGAAGTTAACAGAAAAGTAACCAAAGCTCTTATGGAAACAGCAACAAAATTAGCTGGGTCTAAGAACAAGTTGCATGTGAACAAATTATCAGGAATAACCAAAATGTTGATGCAAAAAAGGAGAGATGAGGACAACCAAAGAAGATGTGACTTCCAAAGTGGAATATATAGAGCTATGCAAGACAGAACGAAAAAGTGTCACTAAAGACGTAAGGAAATTGAACTGTGAACTAGTGAGGAAAGCAATTGAAAACAACCAAAGCCTAAAGATAGCAAAGGGACATCTCAATAAGGGAAGAAAACAGATTATGGCACTGAGAAAAGAAGATGGTTCTGTAACAAGAAATAGAGGCGAAATTTTGACAAGAGTGAAAGATTTCTACTCCAGATTATATGAAAGGGATGATACATGTACTCCAGACCTCATGAAAGGTACCAGTACCAGAGTTCTCCAGTCCTCCCAGCAGAAGTTGCACATGCAATCAAGAACATTAAGCGGGGGAAAGCTCCAGGAGAAGATGGAATTACTGTAGACATCATACAAGGAGCAAGTGGAGAAATCGAAACAGTACTTGCCCAAATTTTTACTCGATGCCTTAATGAAGGAAAGATTCCTGAGGATTGGAACAATGCTACAATGATCCTACTACATAAAAAAGGTGACATTGAGGATCTCAGGAACTACAGACCTATCAGCCTCCTCTCAGTGGTTTATAAAATCTTCCCTAAAGTCCTTTCACACCGCTTGAAGGTAACACTGGACATGGCTCAACCGAGAGAACAAGCTGGATTCAGGAGTGGCTACAGCACAATAGATCATATCCACGTACTGAGAGAACTAATTGAAAGAGCGAGGGAATATGAACTTCCATTGTGCATGGCTTTCATCGATTATAAAAAAGCCTTTGATTCGGTGAAACCATCAGCAGTTACAATGGCTCTGAAATCCTGCGGTATTGAAGATGCATACATTAATATTATTAATAACATCTATGAAAATGCAAGTGCAAAGATTCGGCTGTTTGAAAATACAACACACGTAAAAATTGGAAAGGGAGTGAGACAAGGTGACACCATATCTCCGAAGCTCTTTAATGCCACATTGGAGGGTGTTTTTCAGTCGCTGAGCTGGGAAAACAAGGGGATAAAGATTAATGGAGATTATCTAACCCACCTTCGTTTTGCTGATGACGTAGTCACTTTTGCAACTACCCCATCAGAGCTGCAGAGTATGATCCAGGAACTTGCTGACAAGAGTAAAGAAGTGGGATTAAAAATGAACTTTCAGAATACAAAAGTGATGTTCAATGCTTTTACAAGAAATGAAGATTTATCGATTGATGGAAAAAAACTGGAGATAACAGACACATACGTTTATCTTGAACAGCAGATATCAAGTGAGGTTCACATTGATGAAGAAATTAATCGGCGTACAAAACTTGCCTGGAGAGCTTTTGGAAGAAACAGCATAATTTTCAAGAGCAGTATGCCATCATGTCTTAAAAGAAAAGTGTTTGATCAATGCATCCTTCCAGTACTTGCGTATGGTGCAGAGACGTGGACCTTAACTAAAAGAGACATACAAAGGCTGCAGACAACTCAAAGGATCATGGAGAGGTGCATGCTTGGTGTAACCAGGAGAGATAAGAAGAGGAACTCGTGGATCCGACAAATGACAAGAATGGAAGACATCATGATCAGAGTTAAATCCCTGAAATGGCAATGGGCTGGGCATACTGCCAGAAGGACAGACCATCGATGGACAGCCGAAATTTTAGATTGTATTCTAAGGGACAGAAAAAGACCCAGAAGAAGACCACATGGGAGATGGGTGGATGAAATTCGAAAATATGCGGGAGTGACATGGAGGAGACTGGCACAAGACAGACCGTTGTGGAGGAAACTTGGGGAGAGCTTCGTCCAGCAGTGGATTGATAAAGGTTGATGATGATGATGATATATTTAATGGCTTTATTTTATAACAAACTTAAAGCACTCGGAAGTAGTTTCATAAAGAAAAGTGACTCTAAGCAAATTTACGTCATGGTCTTGCACCATCTAAAAAGAAAGGGGGAGGGGAAGAAAGCAATCATATTACTACTTACGCTTATAATTTTGTCTAATTTCTTCTGGAGTTCAGCCTTTTCCTCGGCAGATTGAGCTTTCAACACTCTGTGTTTCGCAATCGCCAACGGCACATCACGGCTGCGCACAGGAGTTAGCTAAAAAAGGAAAAATTGTGGTTTTATATGTTTTGAACACTAGTTTTAATAAATGCTGTTCAGATAGCAAACTAAATAGCAACGCATGTAAGAGTGAGGAATCATGAGGTAAGGTCAAATAAAACTGAAAACACGATAAAATGGTATGGTATGGAAATAAAACCTGCGTGATTTCTTGAGGCTAAGAAATTCCGAGCATTTCTGACCGCTATTCCAAACAGGGAGAGAGGCTGCATGAAGCATTCTCTGCAGCCCACTGATGAATGGAAAAAGCAGATACCGATGTGCTTGTAAACCTTTTGCCAAGAACTTCGAAATTTTTCCTTTATCGCTGGGAAAACTTTAGGGGGCTCCGAAAACTTATAATTGGATTGTCAGTTCTTTTGGTTTTCACGGACCGAAACAAATCAATCCTTAAAGCGACCACTTTATTTGTTATTATCAATTGATATTTTGCTTTCTCATAATAGTAACATACACTCATTGTCATAAAAATCCACGCCCGAAAAAGGAGGCATCGGTTTGAAATGAGATTTTTGTACTGATATGGTACATACCAAGGACAGAAGTGATTAAAATATCACAGCAGCAGGACGATTTCCTGCCGACATACGGTACACATTCCGGTCAGCGTCAGTACCGCCTCCAGCTCGGATATATGCAATGATACGCTCCGGCATGGAGATAAAGAGACGCCGTATGTTATCCTCGGACAGATTGTACCACACTTCTTGCAACTGACGCTGTAAATCACGAACACTGGGAAATGGAGAAAGCTGGCGCCCCATCTGGTCCCACACGTGCTCGGTGAGCGAGAGATCAGGAAATCTGGCAGGCCAAGAAAGCGTTGAAGCATGGTGTAGACAATCCTGGGAAACCCGAGCCGGGTGCGGACGGGCGTTATCTTGTTGGAAAATGGCACCGGGAAGCCCCGCCAGGAAAGGCAGCACATGTGGCTGCAGCATCTCCTGCACGTAGCGCTGGGCTGTCAACGTGCCTTGGATCACTACGAGGGGAGTCCAACTGTCATACGCGAGGTCACCCCAGACCATCACGCCTGCAGTTCGGGACGTGTGCCGCTGTACAGTGAGGTTGGGATTGTAGCGCTCACCTGCGGTCCTCCACATTCTGACGCGGGGGTCGTCCGTTCCCATACAGAAGCGGGATTCGACGCTGAACACTATACGTCGCCAGTCCGTAGCATTCCACGTTGCTCGCTGCTGACACCACTACAATCGACGCCGACGATGGTCAGGTGTTAATGGCAGAAAACGTAAGGGCCATCCAGAGTACAGATTTACCTCTACGAAGCGTCTGGAAATGGTTTTGGAGAACACAAGAGTCCCTTGTACAGCCGCCACGTGTCTCTGGATATTGGACAAGGGCGTCGTTGCATCTGTCTGCGTGCCGCTCTCACGATCCCACGGTCCTCTCTGCTGGTGGTGTGTCTGGGTCGTCTATATCCAGTCCGCCGTGTCTGGATGCCTTCCCGTGTCCATTGCTCCCAACACGATCGCACGTACTATCTAACCGGCCCAAATGGCGGCCGATTCGGCGCGCCGGCCACCCTGTCTCTCTCATCCCGACGATACGGCCTCGTTCAAATTTCGTCAGTTGCCCGTACGCACATCTACGTCGGCTCCTCGGCACGTCTATCGCTCAGGGATCTCACCTGACTCTTACCGTGCACTTCGGTACGCACGTGGAGTCCCATGCGCGGCTACTTATAAGCTCCAAGGATTGCGATTGCAGCGCAGGCATACGGAATCGCACGAAACTTTAATCATTTGGATGTCTACCCTCCACGTAGCTATTCGTCGAATTTCGCGTTAACCGCACGTTTTTTTCTTGGTGCGCGGATTTTTATGACAATGAGTGTATTCTGTATTTTTCCTTGCTGTCGTTGATGCTCCATATTTTCGAGTTCTTATTAAAGCGCTTGTTTTGAAAGGAACGGTTAAAATAATTTAGTCTTCATTTTAGTTGAATAGTTTCTTCACAACAGAACTTCAATTTCTTGAATTTTCGACTTTGACAGCTCTTAGGGGTAAATTCATGAAATATATGGGACATTTAAAGTGTCAAATTTAATATCTTTTGATTTCCTATAAGCCGCAAAAATAATTTTTGAAATATCTCCAAAAAACAAAAAAGTTCGTTGTGCACGGACAGACAAAGTGATTACCTCAGCACTGTTTCTTACAAATGGAATAGCATTTTAAAAATGGTAAAAACTTTTTTGTTGACTTAATTTTTTTGGGTCTGATGGATGAAAATTTCTGAAGCAATGGGAAGAGGTGGATGGGAGGGGGGGGGGGACTTTTAGCGCCTAGGACCCCAAAAGATCTAAAGTCGTCTCTGAAACTTGGTCAAAGCATTAGCAAGTGGGGTATTTTCAATTTGGTTTTCGCTAAAAAATTAATTATTTAATTATACAACCAGAAGAGATACTACTATCGCGATTTCTTGCTGCTATTTTCGGGTCGGCTCGAAAGGAATTGGTAAACAAAGCGATTACAATGACGTTGGTTAATGCGTTTGTATTTTAAAAAATAGAGTTTTTAACTTGAACACGTATTGTGTTTTAAGTTACTGACATAAATTCATGGCTAAGAGGGGCAGTGATCATTTCCACAACAACAAAAAATCTATCCAATGTGCTGTGCGTTTGTTTCCGAATTTGTGTTTTTTGGCTGTACACACTACTCAGAGTACTGTATGTACGTGAATGAAGAATTGCGTATCTACGAGTAGCGTATCGCAAAGGGCAAGAATGAATGAAACATTCAGTTCAGAGGTTTCACCTGTAAATCAGATCAACATAGTCAGCCACGGGACCAGTTCAACAGAGAGCTCAAAAATCTCTGCCTACAATCTACATAATTAAAACTGTAAGTTTGAAATTTTTGAACCAGTTTTTGGTACAGTCTTTTCGCGCCATAATTTATCATTTGTCCTTTTAGACAATTTGAGTATAATATGCTTCGCTAGTTTCGGTACCTTTGGCAGATTAAAATTAGCATTTCTTCCTCAAAATGTTAAGAAGATATTTGCTGCTCACATTCGAAAATGAAGATTCACAGTCGATTCACATTATTGTGATTTGTGACCATCTCACACTTTTGACGTCAACAGCGCGTGGCCAATGAAAGAAGGCACGTATCGTGAGCTGGCTTGGAGGGCATATAAAGTGTGCTGTAGGCATTCTGAAAACATATCACTCGTTGCTGTCATGGATAAAAGGAGCGATTTATCAGATTTGCAAAAAGGGATAATTATCGGCTTTCGAGCTAAATGTGGCGGTATCAGGGCTATAGTAGAGAAGGGCTGGTCCTTAGAGCCGGCTGCCCTGAAGACGCGAGCTGAAGATGATGACGTAGTCGTGCTGCAGCAGCGGGTTGGTAGTGGGGTTCTCAGAAGCCACTGTTCCACGGGAAATCCGAAATAATCAGTTTAAAAGACAACGAAAAACTACATAACTGTAAAGTACTACAGTAAAGGGAATGAGAATGAACTAAACTATCATCACTGTAGTTAAAAAAAAAGCATTATTTAAACTTTAAACATATGTTTTTAACATTACAGTATTGGGCATATAAACACATCATTGTGTATTACGCTAAAGGCTCAGCTACTAATTAACAGTTGATTATTTATAAAACACAGCATTGGAAAAATCAAAAGGCAGTTGTTCAAATGATAATACATGTTTTCCCCTTGTGCCTTGTTTTCTGTGTGTCACCTATTAAATACATATATATCATATATATCTAGGGAAAATGTATATCATTCTAAAGCGCTGATCATAGAATTTAAGTTTTCTGTTTTCTACAATTCTGTAATCACATTGTAGAAGATATATCTTATTTCTCCAAAAGCGTTTCTAATTGTATCCTCTAATATTTTTTTTTTCGTTCTAGACCACAATTTTTGAATTAAGTAAGTTTATATTTTAGGAGCTTGGAACTAACAAAAATCAGTTTGCATTAAAGTTAATTAAGCAGATTGGGACACATTGTGCCATTTTACAAATCGTAAATATTTTACATGTAAATTCCTTCTGAACCAAAAGTGAAAAACTTTTACTTACATTTACATTTGCAGCTTGATTTGGGAAGCATCCTTTGTTCGCTAAAAATCAGGTATCGATTTTCTTTTCTAGTATTTGAATGGATCCATTTCTGTGTTTTCTGCTGGGCCTTTCTTTGTGATACTAGTACTGCATTTCTGTTTAAAGAGCGAATTCTGATAAACGTTCGCAATCTACAAAATAAGCGAATTGCATCTTTGTTTACTTAAGGGTAATGGTTTTCCAGTTCGCTGACAAGTTCGCGGATTACACCTTTTCCTTTTCGAAAAGTGATGCCGTGAAATGAATAAAAAAGTTTTTCAAATTTTTGTACTGTATTCATCCATGAGCAGGACGGTACGGTAAGTCCACATGAAGACAGTAATTTAATCCAATCGGATTGAATAGAAAATTCTGGGCAATTTTTTGATAATGTCCCTAACGAAGGATCTTTATCTCGAACGCGATGAGCAATGTAGCCAGCTACATAGCTCATAGCTTCCTGCTCATGGACAGAAAGATCCCTTGATGCGGTTTGCTCTTCGACTTTCCAGGGCATAAGAAATACATCATTAACATAATCAAAGTTCACATCGTCACAGTTGTTTTCATAAAGAGAAATTTCGGGAACCTCCTGCATTTTATCACATCCAAAAGAATTTTCTAATAATTCGGATTTTAGGTAAACGTCTAACTGTTTATCTTCTTCCGAAGTGGATGTATTTACTTTTCCTGAGAGTTTGGGCAGTTTGTTTGCAAGTAACAACTGCTTCAAACGGCTAATGACTTCTGTTGGCAAAGGGTGATCGTTAAATCTACCAAGCCCTCGAATTTGACAAAAAAGGCTTTCTAGGGCATCTTGAGTCGACCGGGAAGTCAGTATATACTTAACACCAAGAATTTTTATATCCCCAAACAATCCCATAAGCGAGTTTACGGATATCAGAATTCCTTTTTGAAAAGGCAGCATGCTAGATTTTTCACGCACCCTTAATCCGCCTATCACCCTTTCACTGCATTTAAAATTGACATTTGTTTTTCAAAATATGCGTCCATACCAAATGCAGCCTTCAGAGGTTTGTTGGAGGGAGGACATGGTTGCTACTACACTGGCGGAAAGTGAAAAAAGAATACCAAGAAGGAGACGTCTGATACGAACAAAATTTATACAGCATAATAACAGAATACAGAGGATAACGTGATCAAAACATTATGGCAAAATATAGCTGTATTTGCTGGTAAACTGAAAAATAACATTTCCATGTAGCATGGTTAGTACGAGGTTGAACCGCCATGAACTGCGTCACGCTGTGCAATTCTGGCATGGAGTCTGTCGTACACATGTTGGATGTAAGTTTGGGGTATTGAGTTCTAAGCATCCTCAACCTGGACGCGTAAATCGGGGATGGTCGTGGCTGGCCGTGGAGACCGGATAAGTCGTTGTCCCATAAAAACCAACACGTGCTCAATGGGGGACAAATCCGGTGAACGTGCAGGCCATGGAAGTTGTCTCACACTCTGAAGTGCATGTTGCGTTGCACGTGCCGTGTGTGGGCGTGCGTTATCTTACTGGAAAACACCACGATGGACCAACCTTACAAATGATGTTGTTGATGTAGGAGGTGCTGTTTAACGTACCCGGTACAAACACTAGTTGTGTACGGGAGTGATAGCTGATCGCTCCCCACACCAGGAGACCAAGTGTAGGCCCTGTGTGTCGCTGGCGGATGAAAGAAGCGTATAGATGCTCCCCTGTGCGTCTGCGAACACGCATACGGCCATCGGAGGCTCCCAAGCAGAATCTGCTTTCATCGCTGAACACGACAGATCGCCATTGCGTTCTCTAGTGCAGACGTTGGCGACACCACTGTAGGCGTTCCTGACGGTAGGCTGGAGTCAGAGGTACACATGCCAGAGGCACACGTGCACGTAGTCCTGCATCCAGTAGACGGTTGAATATTGTTCGCACAGTCACCTCAGGTGCAACGGCAGCTCGGATTTGCGTCGCAGTGGATGTTCTGCTTGACAACGCTGCTCTTCTTATGCGTCGATCGGTCCGCTCATCAGTCCGTCTGTGATTCCCTGTTCCACGTCTTCTCGTGTGGGAATGTTCCTCGGACCATCTACGCCACCATCGTACCACCACCGATATTTCCCGACCAATTTGCTCCGCAATACGATGATACGACCACCCGGCCTCGCAGAGTCCGAATAGACGACCTCGCTCAAAGTCCGATAACTGCTGAAATCCTACACGTCTTCCATGTCCAGGCATTTCAGCTTCTTCAGGGTCTTCGCACGTGTCCGTACGCGGACGACTGATTACATTCACTTCGCCGTACTCCTTAAATACCACCGACGATATTTTGCATATTATGCCGTGCTGTGGCGTAAGCGCTCACACGTTGGTCCCGAAATTAACATCACACCTACGTAAACTCGACCCATTAACATATGTAAATTTCATGATCGTCTGCCAATTCCTTCTTGGTGTTCTTTTTTACTTTCCGCCAGTGTATTAATTATATCAAACAAGCCGTCAATTATTTCAAAAAGTTCAGCTGTTTTTTAATTTTCTGTTAAATGCATAATTGCTTTTGCTGTAGTTGCTGAAAATAGCGTTTTTTCAGGTGTTACTTTCTGTCGCTCGGTTCCTTTCACAGTAAAAAAATTTGGTTTTAGTTTGTGGCACAAATTATATTCTTCTGAATCTCTGTTTAAAACTTCTTTAATAACATCAGTTGTCAAAATGGTGCCATTTTGAAGTATGAATCCTTTGTCCAGGAAGTGATTTCTTAGCAATTTTACATAATGGGCTAAATCTGCGAACACCCATTGTAAGAGCGAAAGTACCGTCACGTGACGTAGCGCCGCCTCCTACTTACGGATCTGAGGCGTCCGCGCTATAGGGTCTCTCACAACAACAGAGAAGTGTTTATGCTTCTCAGAAACACTCTCTCCCTCACTCCGTTCGAGCGAACAAATGAAACCTCCCCCACTTTTATGTTAAATTTGTGATTCGGGAAGGCAGAGTGACAACAGCTGATCGTGCGAAATAATATTCACCTTTAGATATAATAATATCAAGAGGAAACTATGTAGAAAACATACAAACATTTATTTCATTAACAAATAGAAGTTAGACGGCGGCGGATTACTTGCTCCCTAACATCAGGCCTCACTAAGGATTGGACCTGACAAGGATCGTGAAACGCAAAAGCTAGGATGATCAATTTCTGAGGAAATCTCGCTCAGCGTCGAAGTTCTAGCATAGAGTCCACCTGGCCTTAGGTAGGTCTATATCTCGTAAACTCTTAAGGAATATTATACTGACTATTCTTCTCTATCCGATATTCCAGTAGACTGTGCTAAGCCCGTATTCTCTGTATTGGAATATCAACTACATCAACGGAATCCCTGGCAAGGGATTATTCCGCTACAGTGGCGATCTATCTCTTCTAGGACAGATGCTCGCTAACTCCCCCGCGAACTTCGGGCGCTCTCATCCAGAAACGTCCCTCGGCCCACCACACAATAAAAGGCAAATGCGTCGCGTCCCCTTCTATCGGAGTACTGTTCTCTCCGATGACCGAAAACAGACTAACTCACAGCTCCTCTTCAAGTGACCTGCTAGACTCCACGCTGCGCCTGCTCCAAGGACATCGGCGCTGACCTTGACCTCACGCTAACCTGTTCAGGTTGTTCGCCTCTCTGTTCACGTGGGTCACCTTTGGCGCCCTTCACCTGCCACACCCATGGGCGTTGGCCCGGACTTTAATCCTACTCTGTGCGCCTTCTCGGTTCTCCTCAGATCATCCATTAGTGAGAGCCCCCGTTGAGAAAGTAATTCTACCGCCGAAGTACATCCGTATAGAAACACAATACACCTTGTTATGTTCATACAAAGGTGGATGGCTGTCTTCCAGACTTGTAGGCGTCTGGCCGATATTAACAATGCACTGCGAAAGTCGCAGTGTCCTTGACGATACTATCAGTTCGTCGAAAAAAGGCCTCGCCCTTCTAAGGCGTGAGAAACTGAAGTCCTTTGTTGCAGTCCTCAACTTCAAAAAAAAAAGAATGTTTGCGAACATTCTGTCGCCACTTTGGAGCTTGTGATGCTACTTTCGTCTTGAAAAAGCAACATAATGTTCATCATTAACATTAATTAACCTAGTTAATGTGTCCGTTCTTACACCCATATTTTTGATGTTTGCTCAGCAGGGTTCGGGAACGAAAAATTGGTGGGAGAAATTTCAAGTTCTTTCCACAAAGTACCACATCCTCCTAAATCAGAAACTATTGCCTTTACTTCTATGCCACTTGTTTGTATATGAGTAATAACATTAAAAAATGAGCTCTTTTGTCATGGGGACATCAAAATCAAAGAAAATTGGCTGCTTCCATTGAGAAATCAGACCTCTAATTAAAATGAACTGAACTTTCCTGAATGGACCCAGTATCTGATCCATTCGAGAGTCATAGCACAATTTAGAATCAATGTGCATTTCATCAAAACTCAGAACACAGATTTTCTCACGGAAACTTAAACTTTCGCAACTTTTTTTCATAAGCAGAAGAACATCATTCTGTATCCCAGGACTGCATGTAAATTTTGCACACCAACGTTTCAGGGTGCTAGCACTTGGAAGTGGAACGCCCATCTTTTCTGTCCAGAAATCAAATGATTTTGAAGAAAGTGCTCGAATGACTATCATCTAGATATATCCTCTGTCGTCCATTTTATCCTTTTCATTTTCGAAGTAAGAGCGTCAACTTGAGTCTTCGTGAAAACGCTGTTGACACATTTCTCCAACGTTTCTAATTTCCATTTTCTTTTCTGAAGTATTTTCATTTGGCTTCTTAATTGCTGAATTTGAGATATTAGAGATCTCCTAGAAATGGCCCATCTTTTCGATAGCTGAACCAAAACTTTGTGATTTCTACTTTTTTCCTGGATTGTAGTTTGGAGATCTTTCTCCAGTGTTGAAACTTTTTTCATTAAATTATCATTACAAATTTTTAGATACTTGCAGTTAGGGCATTCTGTCATCTCTACGTTGCTACTGATTTCACAGTTCGTACCAGCGTCAGTTTCACCTTCAGCATCCAGATTAATTTTCTTCGGGCTCAGTTCACTCAATCGTTCTAAAGCACTTCGAACAATTTTTCTTTTCCGGTGTCTCTGGGTCCTCGGTGTTGTTTCTTTAGAAATTAAAGAAGGTAAATTTATACTGGGAACAGCATCCGATTTGAGTGCCTTTCGCAAAGGCAATCCAAGTAATCGATTTTTCATATCATCTTCGTAATCACAACTCTGGAAATGTTCGCTACAAATTCTGGCGTACTTAACATTAATCGAGTCCAATCTGCTGCACCTGTTCATCCATTCTTTTACGAGCACTGGATTGCTCCGAGGAAAAGCATGAAACACAATACCTTGTCCTTTTCGGTTTCTGTGTGTATTCCGACACGTTGCGACAGCACACGATGACAAGAGAAAAAGGCTTAGCAAAAGAAAAAGGCTAAGAAAAAGGCTTAGCAAAAGAAAAAGGCTCACCAACTTACGTAGGTAAACTATTTATGTACACACATACAATAGATACATACACTCTAAAACATTCGCGCGATCTATTTGTATATATATATCTCTCTCTCTATGTATTACAGTATATACACAAATAAATACTCGTATAAAGCAAACGATAAAACAATCTAGTACGATGAAACATAACACGCTAGAAAACTGCTCGCAACGCAGCACGGGAACGAGAACTCCAAGCAGCACGGTGACGTCACAAATGGTCCCCCAACCTCTTCTCCGAGGACCGTGTCGGCATTCGGTTTGTCAAAGCGATGAACCAGCTCTTCTCTCTTTTATAGCCCTGGGCAGTATTTCTGTAACAGCGCAGTTTGTGAACTTTTCGCGTGCTGCTGTAGTTAAAGTGTATCGTGATTGGAGAAATGGTACCATTGCTAATTAGCGACGTGGAAACTTCCGAGCACCACGCGCCATTGATGTGAGAGGTGAACGTCGGCTGCGAAGGTGCGTTAGGATTGATCGACACGCTACAGTGGAGCAACTCACTGGCCGAATGAACCAGGGGTCTACCGGAATTGTGTATAAAACGACAATTCAGCGAGCCCTGCTGAGTTTAGGGCTCCGATGCAGACGGATGATCACTGCACCTATGCTAACGAACGTGCATCGGCAGAAAAAGGCTTATATTTGCACTGCAGTATTGGAAATGGACCTCCGCTGATTGGGAAAGGATAGCCTTCTCCGATGCGTCATGTTTTCTGCTTCATCGAACGGATGAGCGTTGGCGTATAAGGCGAGAAACATCGGAGAATAAGCACTCATCAACCATTGCTGGTAGAACACAAGCTGGTAGGGGCAGCGTTATGGTCTGGGGAATGTTTTCGTGGCATTCTCTGGGTCCACTCATACCTGTGGAAGGCACTATGGACCGAATTCGTTATGAATCCATCCTTGCAGACCACGTATATGCTGATTGTCTTCCCTGGGGCAGATGGGATCTTTCAGCATGACAATGCGAAGTGTCAGAGAGCTATAAATGTCCGACAGTAGTTGGAAGAGCACGATGAAGATTTCAAAGTACTTCCCTGATTCCCTGATTCCCCAGACTTAAACCCAATTGAGCATCTGTTGGACCACCTCGATTGTGTTGTTCGCTCGATGGATTCTCCACCACGCACCCTCCAGCGGCTGTCGGATGCGCTGCAGTCAGCATGGCTCCACATACCCGTGAACACCTTTCAGCATCTTATTGAGTCACTCCCAGCCCGTCTAGCTGCTGTCTGCGCTTCACACAGCTGTTACTCTGGATATTAGCTGGTGGTTACAATAATGTGACTCGACAGTGTACGTACATTGCGAGAGAAGAATGTTCACAATAGTGAAGATTCCCTCGGGATTATTTGGTCATCACTGCGGCTGTGAGCCATGACATCCAGCTGCATACGGATCGTCTGATGTGGTAATGAAGGCGCGAAATCTGAAGCAGTTTGGAAAAGCCGTACAACAAACAGTCACATTGTGTTTACCCCATAGAGACATTATTTATGTTGTCGAGCTACGAGCAAGATGTTTAGGGTGAGTCAAAAGTCACTGTGCACCTGGTACAGTTGCCGCGTTTATGGTCCCCTCGAAGAATATGGGCCCAATTTTGCGTCTTCGAGATATCGTACGCCACATACCAATCTTCTGATCATGTAATGGTATTTCGTGTATCTGATGTGGATTATAGGAAGACCACATGCGACTGTTTCGGCTGTTCACATATCCCGATAAGTGGAACAGCGCCTCCTCGGAGAAAAACATAATGTCCAGATTATCCTCTGTGTTGTCATTAATGAAGTCCTTGAACCATCTGCAATATTTCACACGTTTATCGTAGTCTGTGTGTTTCAGTTCGTGCACTGTTCTGATTTTGTACAGGTAGAGTTTCCGTCGTATCTTCAGTGCTTTACGGGTGCTGCTGTACGACACACCTGCTTGTTGTGCCAATTTTCGAACCGATTTCTTTGGACTTTTAGTGATGCGAACGGAAATCTCCTCCACCTTTTCCTCTGTTAACACTCGCGGCCTACCGCTTCTCGGAGCATCTCTCACTGATCCGGTTTTACGAAACTTTGCAATTAACCACCTCACTGCATTGCGATGGGGTGCTACAGTATTGGGAAATTGTTCTCTGTACTTACGTTTCTTAAGTGCTGTATATGGAGTACAACTTTGTGCTATTTTTCTTAAATGCTATATTTGGAGTACAACTTTGTGCTATTTTTCTTAAATGCTATATTTGGAGTACAACTTTGTGCTATTTTTCTTAAATGCTATATTTGAAGTACAACTTTGTGCTATTTTTCTTAAATGCTATATTTGGAGTACATCATTGTGCTATTTTTCTTAAATGCTATATTTAGAGTACAACTTTGTGCTGTTTTTCTTAAATGCTATATTTGTAGTACAACTTTGTGCTATTTTTCTTAAGTGCTATATTTGTAGTACAACTTTGTGCTATTTTTCTTAAGTGCTATATTTGGAGAACAACTTTATGTGAGGCAGAAACGTGGTCAATCGGGAAGAAATGCTGGAGGCATTTGAAATGTGGTTATGGAGAAGAATGGAAAAAACAAAGTGGATTGAAAAAAATACCAATGATGAAGTGTTGCAAAGAGTTGAGGAAGAAAGGAATATTCTAAAAACCATAAGAAAAAGAAAACATAACTGGATTGGATGTGTTAAGAAGAGACAGCCTGTTGAAAAGAATGATAGAAGGGAAAATTGAAGGAAAGCGACCAAGAGGAAGGAGGCGACTAATGATGCTTGATGATATAATCGGCACAGGAAGCTATCAAGTATTGAAGGAGGAAGCAAGGGATAGAGGAAACTGGAGGAAGATAACTTGTTGAGTTACCGTTGGACCTGTCAAGAGACAGAACACTAATGATGATGATGATGATGACTTACGTTTCACTTCGTTCGTATATTCACCTCCACTACGGAACACATGTTCAATCAGAAACACTCCCCCTCAAGCGACAACACCATGTTCAACCGACCACTGTGACGCCTCACCACTGACTGATTCAATCACAGCCAGACGCCGGAAATACCGCCTGCATCGTTCAAGGTCAGACGGCAGGATGCGCGTAACCCCGCCCCAAAACACACAAACATTCTCCATTCACAATATTGCATGTGCGTGCCTGGTAACTACACTTTATATATTTCTTATTATTGTTTCTTATCAGTACGTGAAATGCACATGGACTTTTGGCTCATCCACTGTGTATATATTAAAAATTTCTGAAAAAGCACAGTTTATGTCTTAAAAGAAAAGTGTTTATTTAATGCATCTTTCCAGTTCTTACTTACGGATCACAGATATGAACCTTAACTGCAAAAGACATTCAGAAGCTGCAAACTGTTGAAAAGAGTGTGGAGAGGTGCTTGGTATAACCAGGAAGAATAGGAAGAGGAACTCGTGGACCAGGACTGGAGTTGACACGAGTAAAGTGAAATCCTTGAAATAGCAATGGGCTGGACATATTTCTAAAATACAGTAACTGGCCACTGTCGGGTAACTGAAACACTAGACCGGATTCCAAGAGACAGGGAAAGACCCAGAAGACCACGTGGGAGATAGGTGGATAAAATCGAAATCATGTCGGAGTAACGTCGAGGAGGCTGGCTCAAGACAAAAAGTTGTGGAAGAAACTTGGAGGCATTCATTCAGCAGTGAATTGATAATGAAACATATATGTGGTTGGCGGCTGAAGAAAGATTTGCATCAATCCTTCAGTTATATAACAGCCACGTCATATCGCCATGTCAGCGTCTGAGACGGCGCCACAGTGCATTGAAGTCTATAAGGTGAAAATGGATGAGCGACAGATGAAAGTGCAGAACCGACTGGTGATTGAATTTTTTGACGAAGGAAGGAGAGACGCCATACAGTATTCGTGAACGGATGGTACGTTTGTACGTCGCTGGTGCACTTTCATATGCCACAGTCGAAAGATGGACTTCGGTCTTTAAACGGGGAAAGACTCGTTGGAAGATGATCCACGCAAGGGACGCTCAGTGGAGGTGATATAGATGAAATGTGTCAGAAAGTGAAGGACCTGGTGATGTCAAACTGGCGAATCCGTCTCGCACAGATTGCTAAAGAACTGAAGTTAAGTATCAGCAGTGTTTAGGCCATTTTGCAAGAGAGGTTAGGAATGTCAAAGGTCTGTGCCAGATGGGTTCCTCGAATGTTGACACCTGAGATGAAGAATGGTCGTGTTGAAGATGAAGAATGATCGTGTTGAAGCAAGGCGAGGTCAATTTGACCGCATTAACCGCGATCCAGATTACTTCTATTCTTGCATTGTGAGACGTGGCTTCACCATTGAGACTCTGATACTAAACAAGACAGTATGCAATGGAAACATCATGAATTCCCACCACCAAAATAAGTTCAAAAGACAACCATCTACAACCATCTGCAGGGAAGATTATGGCCACAATTTGTGGGATTCAAAAAGGTTGCTGTTAATTCATTATTTGCCTCATAAAAGGACTATGAATGCTGCCTATTATGCCGCGCTATTGCGATAACTGCCTGAAGCCACCAAGAGTAAACCGCAAAGGAAAATTGCGACGGGCTGTTCTGCTTCTCCAGAGCATGCTCCAATCCACACTGCTGGTATTTCTATGCAAACTGTGACAGAATGTGGATTCCAACTGCTTCCTACCCACCTGACATCGTTCCTAGTGACTACTTCCTCTCAAAAATCTGAAAAAGGCCTGAGGGGTAGGCATCTTGCGGATGATTCTGAACTGAAGGAGGCAACGAGAAGCGTTGGTTTGAGGAGAAAGATAAAACATTTTCGCAGCGGGGAATCCTCCAACTCTGTGACCAGCATAAATGTATCCACATCGGGAGAAACTATGTGACAAAATAAAGGTGTATTTGTGAAAAAATGTCGATTTTGTATGTTCTACTTAGAACTTATTGAACTTGTTTAATCAATGCATCCTTCCAGCGCTTACGTACGGAGCAGAGATGTGGACCTTAACTAAAAAAGACATACAGAGATTGCACAAAAACTGAAAGAAGTATGGCAAGATGCATGCTTGGTGCAACCAGGAAAGATAAGAAGAACAACTCGTGGATAAGGAAAATGACAAAAGTTGAAGACGTCATGATCAGAGTAAAATCCCTGAAATGGCGATGGGCTGGATATATTGCCAGAAGGACGGACTACCGATGGACAACCGAAATTTTAGACTGGATTCCAAGGGACAGGAAAATTCCCAGAATACCCAATGGGAGATGGGTGGATGAAATTTGAAAGCGTGCAGGAGTGACATAGACGTGACTGGCTGTTGTGAAAGAAACTTCGGGAGACCTTCATCCAGCAGTGGATTGATTATAGTTGACAATGATCATGATGATGATATACACTTCAGTATACGCGTGCGCGAGCGCGTGTGTGTGTGTATGTGTGAAGAAAGGTCTAAATGGGGAGGGGACGCAATATTACATGCATAGTTAAGCCTCTGCGTTTCTCTATGAATCGTGGACTGTATTTTAAAAAAAATGACACCACCTCCACAAAAATATAGTCATAATTCTGGGCATGTTTACTGCACAAAATGACACTAGCTCTACAACAGTACGATATAATAATACAGTAGATACGAGAGTACATAAAATTTTAGCCAACGTGCACTTTTGTCTAAATCTTTAGGACGAATATGAAATCTGACGATTACAGAGCATCATGGGGATAAAAGAACTTCATATGTCATACTGCGCACAAGTGTAGTTGTAACGTATACTCTATATTCACTTTCCTTTTGATTTTACTATCTCTGGTTATTTTATTTTACTATGTAAATTATCTTCTTACTGAACGAGATATTATTTCACCCGCTGAATGAGATCTGGCAATGAGTGTAAGTCATGACGTGGTGGTAGCCAGTATAAATAGGCGCGTTCAACGATAGCCAAGGAGAGCGTTTGTTGTTATACTAGGGGAGCGTTGTTGTTGTGAAGGAGAGAGTTTGTTGTTGTTGTTGTTGTTGTATTGAGAGCTTCGTTCTATGTGATTAGTTTGATTCTTCATTATTGTGAAACGAGTTGTGTGTGTGCGTTGGATGATTAAGAGTTACATAATAAAAGAGCTTTGTCGTAAGTACGTCTTTCTCAATTCATAGTTTTTGTCAGACCTCTGTCTGGCTGTTAGGTTTATGTCATTAGTTTATTACTATTAACAACCAGCGTTAAGACTTTATTCATTCTAATTACTGCTACAACATTACTACCAGTTATAAGTTTGTTCAATACTATTACTACACTACTAGCAGGAGACTTTATTCATGTTCTTAATTAACTAGTAACAACAACCATTTGAATTCACTATTTGAAGCTTAGTACAAGCATATCATTCAGTAGCAAAAGCATTATACTTAGCTCAGTAGGAAAGCTTCATTATTATCATTAGCTAGCTGGTAGAAAGAGCTTATTCATTATAATTAGCTTAGCGGAAAGCAAATAAAGCTTATTCATTATATAGTGTGATGTATGAAGAATTCCATGATGCGCATCGCGTATACCAATTTGCTGTGAACACTTGTCAGGCAGGAGGCCAAGTCCTGTCTCATATGAGTTCATTCTACTTTTCGTGTGTTTCAGCGACGGAGCAAAAAATTGCGTGTCTGAAGTAACAAAAGGATGTCTCGCAGATATCGTATGGATGATTTTAATATAGGCCAGTCTGTGACCGATGTCGCCAGAGAGTTTAAAGTAGCCCACAGCATAGTGTCGTGGCTCTGGTCAGCTATCAAAAGACACAGTACCGCTGCCAGATGGCTACCGTATGCGGAAAACTTTCCACAGGAACACCCTTCAGGAAGTACCACTACTGTTGCACTGGGGCCTCTTTCCAATAAAGGTCTACTGGTATGGCATTTTGCGACAGACAAAACTATGCAATATCTTCGAATCTCCGTTTAGTTGCACCACCATATTCGGAATGTCGTAACCGCAAATACAACTAAAGAAATTGCTAGAAACCCATTTTAAGGATTCAGTCTTCATTTGTAGTTTTGGAAATGCTTGAAACAATGGGGCATGTCGAAGAAAGGAAACATTTTTTGGTTCACTAGTCTCGAAGCAACAAACCACATGTAAGGTTCAGCCAACGGGAAGGGTGTCAGCGTCCCTCATGGAGGTTAGTTTAGATCATTCTGTTATAATAAATAAAATATTGACGGTTTTTTCAAGTAAATGTTAAAAAAAGAATTGATTGAGACAGATTAAAAAAAAAAAAAAGTATTCATTCCTGGAAACAAAACTCTGTGAAGCTCAGCTAAATTATAAGAATTCTAAGTGAAGAACGGATATTTTAGTTTTTCTCGTAAACATTTTGTAGGAAGAGGTAATTTTTTGTTCCAATGCACTCTGGAATATTTGTATATCTCTCTTTAGATATCAGAGCTGCGGGAGCTAAACCGCACGTGCGTTAGTCTAACAAGAAGCTGAAACTCACAAAACGTCTCGTGAAATAATTGAAGTTCTTTTTGTGGTGGTAGCGTGACTGCGTGGGCAGGTTTTTCATTTAGAGGAAATACTGACCTCCATGTTTTCTGTAAAGGTCCCGTGGCTGCGGTCAAATACCAAGATGAGATTTTTTATTCATATGCCAGACCGTGTGAGCGTAGATTTCATCCTAGTAGATGACAATGCATGTCCCCACACAGCCAGCACCGTCTGCGCATATCTTGAAGAATAATTTTTCTCCAGATTTCAGTATCATTTTACCAGACTTCAGTCCCACGGATAATCTCCCGGATGACGTTCGCCGAACACTCAGAAGTTCTTAAAGTGGTTTTGACATTCTCCATTGGCATCTTATTAAAAATATGATTCCTCGTTGCCAACCCCGAATTATTTCCGGAGGGAGGTCACATTCTATAGTGATTATACTTTTTGTTTACTGAGCTCCCATTGTACGTAGTATATCTCTGAGTTTGTCGGCATATATGTCTGTATTGCCTTCTACACTATCTACCAACAAGTAATTGGACACCTGTGATAGCAAAGGAAAACGAAGTTTATTCACCTTCAATAGTTGGTGGAGCCTCCACGAGCGGCGATTACAGCTGCGACCCTCCGGGGCATACTCTCAACCAGGCGTTGTACGACGGCTAGCGGTATTTTCTTCCACTCGGCTTGGAGAAGACAGGTAAGTTCCTTCACCGATTTCGGACGGTGGGGGCACCCCTTAAGTCGACGCTCCAACTCGTCCCAGAGGTACTCGATAGGGTTAAGGTCCGGGCTCTGCGCAGGCCAGTCCATTCGATTAACCACATTGTCACCATATACCAAGCCATGGTGGACCTCGCAATATGACAGGTGGCATTGTCATCCTGAAAGTAACATGGGTCCACCCCGTAAAACTGCCACAACGTAGGAAGCGCATGGTCATCCAAAATGGTGCAGTAGGTCTCGGCGTTGAGTCTACCAGGAATTGCGACCAAGGGTGCCGTGCCATACCAGGAGAAACACCCCCATAGCATAATTCCACCGCCGCCAAAATTCACAGTTGGCACAATACATTCCGGCAGAAAGCGTTCTCCAGGCAGACACCAAACCCAGACCCTGCCATCCGAACGGTAGAGGGTGAACCTTGATTCGTCGCTCCAGAGAACCTGTTTCCACTGTTCAACGGTCCACTGTCGACGTTCTTTGCACCACGTTATCCGAGCAGCGCTATTGGACTTGGTGATCAAAGGCTTGTGAGCGGCAGCACGTCCATGATAATCGAGCAGATGGGCTTCCTTACTGATGGTATTCATCGGAAGAATACTCCTGGATGCCTGTTGAAACTCCTCGAGGATGTGGCCCATCGATTTGGTGCGGTTCTTCCGAATTTTTCTGGCCAGCACCCGTTGGTCTCTAACTCCCAGTTTTGTGGGTCTGCCGGGTCGAGTACATTCCGACAGTCACCTCTCACCTTCCACTTGCCAATCACGCAGGCCACTGTCGATTTTGGGTACTTCAACTAGCTGGATATGTCACGTATGGATCGGCCATTTCTGTGATACCCGACGATTACACCTTCCTCGAAATCAGAGAACTCCGAACTGCGTGGCATCTTTCATGCGACTGGCTGCGTTGTTGTTTCCCACACGATATTTAACGGCGGCGGCCGTGACGTGTATCAGGACCGCAGATATCGTCGATTGCAGGGATGTCCAATTACTTGTTGGTAGATAGTGTATTTGTAAGTCATATTCTTCACACGTTTGGCATAAATTGGTTAATTATTTTTGAAGTATGGCCATTTTCTTGCTTCTTGCTTCATATTTGACTGGCAAATGTATAGTTATTTACATTTTGCATTTGAAAAGCTTGTTGATTTATATACAATTATTTTTTATTTAGGGCTGATATATACGTAGGCCGGTTAATAAGTAACTTCCAATGAATGACCTTAGGCGATGGTTTAGGGATATGCAAGTCAGTATCTTCCCAAAGTCATTTCGCTCGCCGGTTTAGAAGGCGTTGTTTGGCCCAGAAGTTTGAATAAAAGGGCAGAGTGCTGGATAACAGATGCAAGTGAAAATGACAACCTGCCTGAAAAAGTCTCACTCGGAGGTACGCATGGTGATTGGGTTGAAAGTACCTAAAGAAACATTTCCAGCAATCTGACGGAAAGTTGCCCATCTATCTTCTTGCATGAAAGCCTTCACACACGCCGCGTTGCTGTTACTGATGTTGAAGACTTGCACAGCATTTCTCATCCACCAACGTATTGCGCCCATGTGTGAATTTTAAACACCATTCTCACATGCTTCGGACGCTCATGACTTCAAGACCATATCTTTCTTTCATTTAGAGATGGATCTTTGCATCCGGAATTTTCCGTGCCCGGAGACATCTAATCACCGCGCGCAGCTCTGAGTGAGGCAATGTTTCCAGACGGATCATCATTTTCATTTGAATCTGTATCCTGCACGTTGCCTTTTATTCAAACTCCTGTGCCAAACTACGCCCTTTAGCCAGTAGACTGTAATGATTTCAGGAGAAGACGATTTGATATCCTTAATCAGGGACGTCACCAAGGGGGTACGATGACCCTGAAATTTGTCTTGCCTACCCTGCAGCCCACCCAGTTAAAAATGGGCCATTTTTTGAATATACTTAACCTTAAAATATAATCTGGACTCGCCAAGTAATGATAAGTCTGGTGTTTTACTTCATGTATCCCTACGTGTTTTTCCTTAAGATGTGCGTTGTTTACGTCTCCGTAGAAAGGTTAGCATCCCTAGGGCCATGAAATCTCCACTCTTCCAATTCCTCAGTTTAATCCTCTTTTTCATGTTTTTATGGGCAGGGAGCGAATAAGAAGGGCGGATAAGAATTCACTAAGTGTGGTAATACCTAATTGCTCTGCTGTTTGTATTGTTTACAAAATTGAGGATTCTAACACGGAAAGTGGAGTCTATACTAACGCTCTTAGGATTGCTCCGGGACAGTGAAAGTGCAGAAAGTGACTGACAACTGCTTTGTAGGGGAGGAGTGCAAGGCAAAGTCCCTAGCTGGAAGGAAGGAAGTTAAGGGGGGGGTATTGTGCCTGCGTGGCACAACGTTAAAATTTGATTTAGATAAACAAAAACGACTTTTTCTTTTAAATAAATTGTTCAATTACAGTACTATTTTCGTAAGCAAAAATGGAAAATTTTGAAAAGAAATTTTAAGACAATGCATCTAGAGCAAGCAAAAAGTTGAAGGCGACAGTCTAACAACACTTTTACCTTACACCAATGGTGTAACTAGTCAGATCCATGTATGTATGTATGTGTGTCCAGGTGGAGGGGATCGGAATTGCACAAATTCTTTTGTAGCCTGTAGTGAAAAGCATTGAAGCCGACCCCGTGACGGAGTGGTCTAATCGTTCGCTTATGACCATTCCTCAGAGAAGAGTCCGGGTTCGAATCCCGTGAGGAATGGATGTTGTGTTTGTTGTTTGTCTTACGGCGTGGACTGCCTCCCTTCCCTGGAACCAGTGACCTTAAATTAGGGACGGCCGAATGCTAATAGTCCAATGAGTTGGCCACGGTAGTCGTTTAACCTTCAATAAAAAGAAACATTAAAAATTCTTTCTTTTAGTGTTTCGTAAAAAAAAAAAAAAAAGGTTGCTATCAAACTTGCCCCACCAAAAATAGTGCTCGCCCACCCATCGCCCATCCTGATTTCGAAGTCTAGCGACGCCTCTGTCCCTAATCCGCCACCAAAGGTAATTGGAAGAAGTAAGCCTACGTACGTTTTAATTTTTTTAGGTGCAAAAATCGTATTTATTTAATTATTATAAAGCATTTGTTAATTAACTGAAAATTTTGAGTATGTCGTATATCACTGAGTTTCTGCAATTTTGAGACGGAATGTTGCTCTCATCTTAAATAATGTTCTCTTTATAAAAACACACCGCATTTTGTTATTAACATATTGTACACTGTCTAAAAAGAAACAATACTTCACAATACGTAGGAGATGATTAAAAAATATAATAATTTCTTGATATTTTTTCAATCATCCTGTTGCTAATTCTATATAACTTGAATTATGGAAACACACAGAAAAATTGACAACTGATTCGTGCACTTACGGGTACTTTTGGCAGGATGATTGGTTCTGCTTTCTTGCCGCCTTGAAATTCGCTCACATTCATCTGCCCTATACTCTAAAAGAATGAAATTCTAGTTAAGTATTGCAAGTATACACCAAGGAAATAGCAAATTAATTCATTGTTCATCAATTTTCACGGGCACTGTATAGACGTCATAAAAGACATAGCAAAGCTTAATGAGAGATTGTTCACTGCATTAAACTTTTGTACACATTATGTTTCCTGTATTTCATACAACAGAATTACTGCGAAGTTGAAAAAGTCGCATAAATTACAAATTTAGTCTACGTTTTGTTACATGTATCAGCAAAGTTTAAAAAGTTGAGTAGTTTACTTAGATAGAAAGAAGTAAAAGTATTTGAAAACATGTTAACGCAGTCGAACCTAAGTAACACGAATCACTTTTACCATGAACTGTTTCTTGATTCTTCCACTATTTCATATGCATAAAGTGTTTCTCTATTCTTTTAATATGAACACGCTTAATATGAAATATCTATTTAGACGGACTGATATTTCATCAACATAGAGAATTGCATTCTATTATCGCGAACCCAAAGCTATGAACTCACTGGGGTACCTGGCTGACTGTTCCTACAGAACAAATGATGGAAGGGAGACGGTGGACAGGATTGTGAGATATGGTGCTTTCGCTAGGCGAAAGTGGAATTGATCGATTCTCCTACTTTGAAAAAAAGATAAGAATTTTTAAGAAGGGTGTGGCTTTGGGCAGATGGTGAATCTCTTTCCTTGTCAATCCCTCTCATCTGCTTAGGCTGAACTCCCTCCTCGTTAAAGAGAGAAAAGTTTGAGCTGACAATTTTATGTCTTTAGGCATTTTGACATATGTCGAAATCGTGGACGATATGACTAACAACGGAAAAGTGGAATTACAGAATTTATCTGATAGTGACGAAGACAATAACATGAAAATCCCTGGCACAACCGTAAAATTTTCAGAGGCTTTCACTGCGTTGCAAACTATGCATTGTTTTGCAAAGACACCGGACAAAAGATTAGTCCCCTGTAGCAATATATGCAATGTTTAATATCATAAATTTCTGAGGTTATATTCTTGGTTATATAATAATAATAATAATAAAATATGTGTTATTTTTTTCTACAGGCAAAATTTTAAGCTGAAGTTTTTGAAAAATTAAAATCACTGGATCGAAAGACAGATGTAAGTAGCTGGCAAAAAGGTATCATAGCTTTTGGCGAGTCAAAAGGACGCAGCATCAAGAAAGTTGCTGAATTTGCAGGTGTTAACAAAAAAAAAAAAAAAAACAGTTCTACATGTTTATAAAGATTGGTTAAGTTACACTCGACTAAAAATAAAAGAAAAACTGTGGACGAAACACCATTTTGACATGTGACCGGCGCAGGATTTCTCTCCTGATCAACGAAAACACGTCCATATCTGAGCGAACATTGTGTACGGAACTTCATCTAATGGATAGCTGGAGTAGAGTTGCAAGACTGAAACCTATGTTAACTTCAGCTCAAAAAAAAAAAAAAAAGCTCCATTAGCTTGGGCCATAGCTCACAGGACATGGACTGTTGATCAGTGGAAGGCGCTCATATGTGGTCTGATGAATCCAAATTTTGTAAGACTGAAACTGATGTTAACTTCAGCTCACAAAAAGCTCGATTAGCTTGGGCCATAGCTCACAGAACATGAACTGTTGATCAGTGGAAGGCGCTCATATGTGGTCTGATGAATCCAAATTTTGTAAGACTGAAACTGATGTTAACTTCAGCTCACAAAAAGCTCGATTAGCTTGGGCCATAGCTCACAGAACATGAACTGTTGATCAGTGGAAGGCGCTCATATGTGGTCTGATGAATCAAAATTTTGTAAGACTGAAACTGATGTTAACTTCAGCTCACAAAAAAGCTCGATTAGCTTGGGCCATAGCTCACAGAACATGAACTGTTGATCAGTGGAAGGCGCTCATATGTGGTCTGATGAATCCAAATTTTGCAAGACTGAAACTGATGTTAACTTCAGCTCACAAAAAAGCTCGATTAGCTTGGGCCATAGCTCACAGAACATGGACTGTTGATCAGTGGAAGGCGCTCATATGTGGTCTGATGAATCCAAATTTTGCAAGACTGAAACTGATGTTAACTTCAGCTCACAAAAAAGCTCGATTAGCTTGGGCCATAGCTCACAGAACATGAACTGTTGATCAGTGGAAGGCGCTCATATGTGGTCTGATGAATCCAAATTTTGTAAGACTGAAACTGATGTTAACTTCAGCTCACAAAAAAGCTCGATTAGCTTGGGCCATAGCTCACAGAACATGAACTGTTGATCAGTGGAAGGCGCTCATATGTGGTCTGATGAATCCAAATTTTGTAAGACTGAAACTGATGTTAACTTCAGCTCACAAAAAAGCTCGATTAGCTTGGGCCATAGCTCACAGAACATGAACTGTTGATCAGTGGAAGGCGCTCATATGTGGTCTGATGAATCCAAATTTTGCAAGACTGAAACTGATGTTAACTTCAGCTCACAAAAAAGCTCGATTAGCTTGGGCCATAGCTCACAGAACATGAACTGTTGATCAGTGGAAGGCGCTCATATGTGGTCTGATGAATCCAAATTTTGTAAGACTGAAACTGATGTTAACTTCAGCTCACAAAAAAGCTCGATTAGCTTGGGCCATAGCTCACAGAACATGAACTGTTGATCAGTGGAAGGCGCTCATATGTGGTCTGATGAATCCAAATTTTGCAAGACTGAAACTGATGTTAACTTCAGCTCACAAAAAAGCTCGATTAGCTTGGGCCATAGCTCACAGAACATGGACTGTTGATCAGTGGAAGGCGCTCATATGTGGTCTGATGAATCCAAATTTTGTAAGACTGAAACTGATGTTAACTTCAGCTCACAAAAAAGCTCGATTAGCTTGGGCCATAGCTCACAGAACATGAACTGTTGATCAGTGGAAGGCGCTCATATGTGGTCTGATGAATCCAAATTTTGCAAGACTGAAACTGATGTTAACTTCAGCTCACAAAAAAGCTCGATTAGCTTGGGCCATAGCTCACAGAACATGAACTGTTGATCAGTGGAAGGCGCTCATATGTGGTCTGATGAATCCAAATTTTGCAAGACTGAAACTGATGTTAACTTCAGCTCACAAAAAAGCTCGATTAGCTTGGGCCATAGCTCACAGAACATGGACTGTTGATCAGTGGAAGGCGCTCATATGTGGTCTGATGAATCCAAATTTTGCAAGACTGAAACTGATGTTAACTTCAGCTCACAAAAAGCTCGATTAGCTTGGGCCATAGCTCGCAGAACATGAACTGTTGATCAGTGGAAGGCGCTCATATGTGGTCTGATGAATCCAAATTTTGCAAGACTGAAACTGATGTTAACTTCAGCTCACAAAAAGCTCGATTAGCTTGGGCCATAGCTCACAGAACATGAACTGTTGATCAGTGGAAGGCGCTCATATGTGGTCTGATGAATCCAAATTTTGTAAGACTGAAACTGATGTTAACTTCAGCTCACAAAAAAGCTCGATTAGCTTGGGCCATAGCTCACAGAACATGAACTGTTGATCAGTGGAAGGCGCTCATATGTGGTCTGATGAATCCAAATTTTGTAAGACTGAAACTGATGTTAACTTCAGCTCACAAAAAAGCTCGATTAGCTTGGGCCATAGCTCACAGAACATGAACTGTTGATCAGTGGAAGGCGCTCATATGTGGTCTGATGAATCCAAATTTTGCAAGACTGAAACTGATGTTAACTTCAGCTCACAAAAAAGCTCGATTAGCTTGGGCCATAGCTCACAGAACATGGACTGTTGATCAGTGGAAGGCGCTCATATGTGGTCTGATGAATCCAAATTTTGCAAGACTGAAACTGATGTTAACTTCAGCTCACAAAAAAGCTCGATTAGCTTGGGCCATAGCTCACAGAACATGGACTGTTGATCAGTGGAAGGCGCTCATGTGTGGTCTGATGAATTCAAATTTTGCAAGACTGTAACTTATGTTAACTTCAGCTCGCAAAAAAGCTCGATTAGCTTGGGCCATAGCTCACGCGACATGGACCGTTGATCAGTGGAAGACTGTCGTCAGTGGCGTCCCGTGACCATTCAGGTTAGGTGTGCGCTGTTACAGGAAAAACAACACGCAAGAATTTTGTTATGCAACCCGAGCTAAAAAATTCGTGCATTGGTTTTGAACATAGGAAAGCATTTTTTTTTCATTTAGCGGTCGTTTAATAAAAAATGAATTTTTGTTAACCCATCCTATGTGGATAACAAAAATTCAAATTCTGTTTTTAAAACTCCATGGAACGTTTTTAGCCTCTTCGTTGAAACCACAAGGAGATAAATACGGGACCTGCAGTGCCATCTGGAGAGATTTGTATCACAGTTGCTTTATACGCCTCGGGTGTCAGTTGGCCAAAGCACACCTACGGATGCGAATATTATTTACTATGTTTTGTTTATTGAACGAAACAACGAACTTTCTCCACTTTACGAAAACATTGTACAAGGGAATTAATTTTGGCCACCACGCGAAGCGTTAGGACAAACTTTGGGGAATTTTTTTATCCAAAAACATAATGTAACAGCAACTCGTATCACAACGTTTAATTGCGTTGCTCCATGGGATTGCAAGCGGTTCTCTATTTGGCTTGCACACCATGAAAGATCAGCTGCGATGTTTAAAACCACAGGGAAATCGTGACCTGCAGCTCCATCTAGGGAACGCTTGTAGCACACTTGCTTGTGCATCGTCGGATTGCAAGGGGTGCTCTATTTAGCTAGCACACCCTGAGAGATCAGCTGTAATGTTTGAAACCACAGGGAAGTAAAAACGTGACCTGCAGCGCCAACTAGGGAGTGTTCGTACCACAGTTGCTTGGGCATGTCGGATGCCTTGTCAAGAGACGGCGCACCCGACGATCTTAGGATAAAGTTTGTCCTAAGGCTCCGAATAGTGGTTAAAATTAGGGGAATTAATTTTAACCACTACTCGGAGCCTTAGGACAAACTCTGGCGAGTTTTATTGGAAATAAATCCGAAACTGTAATATCATTAGTATAAGTTAAATAAATTTCGACTCTGTGTGGGTGTGCGCCGCACACCTAGCATACCCCGAATATTTGCCCCTGGCTGTCATATAATCTTATGAATCCGAATTTTGTCTATACTCAAATGACGGAAGACGTAGGCTCAACACAAGATTTAAAAAAACATTTAATCCTGAGTGTGTTCAAAGAGTTCTGGACAAAGGAGGTGGGTCTGTAATGCTGTGGGGTTGTTTTAATGGTTGTGAATTAGGTCCAATAGTAGAGGTGAAGAATACGATGAATCAGCATGCTTACAAAGAAATTTTAGACAATCATGTGTTTCCGTTTCCACAACATTTGCATGATGTTGTGTAATTAGCATAAGAAACAAAGGAGAAACTTCTAATAACAGAATTTTTTAATTCAGCTTTCACTGAATGCACTGCAAAAAAATATTTTCATACATGCGTACAGCAGTATGCATATATATGCAAGTATCTCCTTTTTTAGTATGCAAGTATCTCCTTTTTTTAGTATGCAAGTATCTCCTTTTTTAGTATGCAAGTATCTCCTTTTTTAGGTTCGTCCCCATTGTTATAGCCATTTTAGTAGGTAATCAGTCAGAAAGGACAGTCATCGCCCAGTCATCGTACAGGGTACTACACCTCTATGTGTTGAATTAAACCAAATGCGCCTCGCTGTGCTCATACGAAGCGAAAAAAGAGCAGAGCGGAAGCTTCCGGGACTTTAGACTCAGCGATAAGAGCGGACGCTGGTCGCGTGGTCATCTCCTCCCAGCCTGTGCGGAGGAAGAACACGGTTTACGTGCTGCGTTCGTGTGCTACGCTTGTTCTGTGTAGTACTAAGAAATTTTTCTTCATAATTTTGTAAATATGTGTGCTCCAATTTAGCACATTCTATTAATCCTGTATACACAATTCATCAATTAAAGTCTCCAGATTAGATAACATAAACCAAAGTGAATATAACTTGCGAACATTCTGAAGTAATAATATTATTTCATCCATTATAGAATATTATATATTTTATATGCTGCACAAACATTTACATCGTTATGTATAATTTATTCTCGTGGTGTAAGGTTTTGCAAAAGACAAGGAAATTAACGTTTTACAAGCTACTTAACTTTACATATTTCAGTATATACTTATGTGTTGAATTAATTACATAACAATAACGTTAACCACTTTTGACTCAAATAAAGTTTTGGGTACCTAAGATGTTCGTGTTAACGAGGTTTTGCACTTTATAAAACAACACAAAATAATGGCGGGAAATTGGTAAAAATGGAACTTTTCCGTTTACCAAAGTCGGAATAACACGTACACTACATGCTGTTAATATGCTTTTGAACTCTGTCTGCATTATTTGCTTGGAAGGGGACATGATGGCAACAGATGAAGAACGAAGCACCTCTTTGTTTCATATATGACATTTTAGTGAAGGTCAATGAAAGATCGAACTAATTTAACCCTTTAAGCGGCCCATGTACCTCAACCAAATGTTGCTCAACATTTTTTGCGCTCCTTAAACAGAAATGTTTACATATAGCGACCGGGTTTTACGAAAGCTATGGCAAAACAATTCCTTTCCCCTGTATCTCAACAGTACCGATCATAAACATGCCACTGGTGATAAACTTTCTCTTCTAGTCCTTTATTCTCTGTTCCATGACTTAAGGCATGATCGGGAAGGGCTAGCTAGTTTCCCTGACACGGACATCATGTCACTCGGTAGAAACAAGTAACTCAAACATCTCCGCTCTCCTTTTTTAGGTTCGTCCCCATTGTTATAGCCATTTTAGTAGGTAATCAGTCAGAAAGGACAGTCATCGCCTTAATGACCACTCTGAATAATAAAGCTGAGGGAGAAAGCGACGCTTTCTGATGCGCAGGTTCACTCGTTCCAGAAGTTTTCGGACTATTTCTTAGACAGCGAATATATATTTGTTCGGGCTGATTTCAGACCAGTTGCTAACCTCGCGTTAATTTGTTCCAGCCGGTTAAAGAGTTAATGCATTCACTTCTTATCACAAAAATTGTTCCATCTGGAATGACTGTAAATTAATATGAACGTGCGGAATAGTGATCTATGCAAATTAGAAGAAGAAATCGCGGGTTTGGCTACATCTAATATGCGGAAAATAACACTGATTCGGTTAATTCTAAGGCAGGTTGTCGATGAAAAAATTGATTTAAAAAAAATCGTGATTTGTTTTACGCGAATATTTTTCGATTTTTCTGGTGAATTATTATTTAATTCTATTTTGCTACTGTGGGTGAAAATTCATCATGCCTTAGAAAATTCACCCATGCCTTAGGATGGACAGAGTGCTTCATATTTAGTTAAAATAATGACAAATTAAATAAAAACATTTTTTTCTTTTCATATAAAAGGCAGCAGTTATTATTAATCCATAATTAATTATAATTCTATGAGATGTAAGAATGGGTGAATATTCACCCAGAGTAGCAGTAGCGTTTTAAAAATATTAATAGCATGATAGGGTTAACTACTGGAAAGTGGCGAAAGTTTTTATATTTTGTTTGGCAGGATTGGAAGGGAAGGGTCTCGAAATAGATGTAAACAAAAAAAGGAAAAGAACGAAATAAAAAAAAAAAAAAACCTTAAGAAAACGAAAAAAAATAAAAAATAAAAGGTGGTGTAATAATTTTCCAGAGTTTAAAAAAATTAAACTAGTAGAGCTGGAGCTGAAACCTGCCTTCGGCAATCATTTCTTTTTCTCACCGTCCGTGACGTGACGGCCATATTCACAGTTGCCGACACAGCCCGTCGAATGCTTTCTGCAGTAGGTTGTGGAACCGCAATACCATTTTTTCCTTTATTTTTTTACTAGGCACAACAAAGCTACATACATTGTAGCTAGTGAAAACAAGGAATTACAAAAGATCTGGATATGGTTAATTTAGTGAAAATACAACAAAATTATATACAATTACAGAAACGAATATGCAAAGCACTTAATCATATAAAAAGCATAAGATTAATAGATGCAGAACAAAATTAATGCGTAGTCAAATAGACAAATCACGAACAATATCGGAGTTACTAACATCAAACCAGGAACCCGTCGGGGTCCAGGTATCAAAAGGAAAAAAAAAATGTCGTTGTGCAAGTCAAAACAGCATATCGGTAGTCAGCTCGAAGGCGAAGACGTAGTCTAAAGATAAACTGGGCATGACGTGCCTGTTGTGCAAAGTGTTCGTCTCGTGATTGAACTGGTAATCTATCTGTGTTGTAAAACGTAAATATAACATGCTTCACAAGAACGAAAAAATAATAGAATAGTCTATGAGAGATTTGTGACGGTTGCACGTAATAATCAGTAAGGGTCTGCTGAGGTGTATAAACATACGATAAAACTATTCAGAGAACATCAAATGTCAGATTTAAAATAATACGGCGAAAATACATGTGTTCAACTTTTCCGAGTTGACTGCAATAAGGGCACAAAGGAGAGGAAAGCATCTTGAAATGGAATAATACTTCAAGAACGGGGGAGCTTGCCATGTAAAAACCTTCATTGCATGACACCTTCAACAGAACGAAAGGAAGACCCAACAAGCAAGAGCTCTTGATACCAATCGTAGGAAGGACTAGTGCTCAGTCGACGATGTTGACACATTGTAGAACAAAGGAATGGAAGATCTGGAAAAACCGTTGGGTATAACGGAATTCCCGTTCATTTACCCAGTCAGGGTAAAGCGTACGTAGAGCTAGTTGTAAGTCACTTAGCTTGATGATTTTAGTCTTCACTCTGATGAGGGTAGAACATATATTACTTAATGATTTCCTTCGAAGGGACGGGGTGATAAGCTGATAGACGATCACCACACCTGCAGAGATCCTTGTATGGTAGGCAAAGTACAGCTGATTTGAAGGGTAAACCAGGAAGTTGTAGAAAGAGGTTCAAGTAGTAGCTCCATTGTGGAAGAAGAGGTACTCTAGTAATAGGTAACGAACGCCAGGCGGAGAGGGAAGAAAGTAATACTCACTCAGCGTTGGAGGAATCAGACCATAGTGATCCATCTTCAGAAAGGTATGGATGGTAAGATAAGGGTTCCGGGGTGCAGTCATAGGATCCGTTACGGTGACGAGCGGTGCCTTCTTGCTACCACTGTTGTCAACAACGTCCAAATTAATCGACCGACAAGCTTAACGGAAGTTTACGTTAAGTTATCTTCCTCTCTCGAACTCGTCTAGCTGATGATAGAGTTGGAGACTCTATCCCCAGTTAGACGAGTTCGTCGGTCCTCGGATATGCTCTAGTAGTCCTCAACATTCTGTTTCCTTCGGTATGACCTGGTGCTCGGGACATAGTATGGCTTCAGATCAGATGTAGAGGATTTTAGGAAGGGAGTGTCTGACCCCAGGTCTTAAACAAACCTTAGAAACAGGAAGCTAGGAGATTTGGGCTAGAGTGCCCGATAGGACAGTGACACGGAAGCTAAATAGGGAGGAAGACGCCCTAATTTATTACCGGGGGCCAGTACCCGGGGCCCGACGGCTTAACGTGCCCATCCGACGCACGGCGGATATTTAGTGGTTCGAGCGTTCGTACCTGCCTGGGATCGAACCCGAGGTCTTATCCGTGGCAGTCACGAACATTGACCACTAGGCCACCCGCGGTCCAGTATGGCTTCAGTGGCCAGTGTTTGCCCTTTTATCTGTGGCACATCTCACGCAACTGGTAGCGTACTTAAATGATTTACATATCCCACCTCACTGCGTGCATCAATCAATTTGCATACCGGCATGTCGAATCCTTCTGTGTGGGGCAATTTCAAGTGTATGATTCATAAGCTCAGTGAAATGTAATAACTTGGGAGAGGAAGCCATGCTTTTCGGATGTTACTTTCATTGCTAACGTTTATGCGTCAACTTGTCACGGAAAAAATCGTCGCCTATACATAGAAGTCATAAGCAGGATATCATACGACTTGGTTTGTCTTTTCGTCCGTCTCTCTCTCTCTCTCTCTCTCCCTCTCTCTACTTCGACGACATTTTTGGAACTTTTAGTTACATGCAAATCGTATATATGAAGTCATACGACTTTAGTAGCCTTTTCGATGTCTTTCTCTCCTCGGCTTCGACGATATTTTCGACAGACATATGAATAAACACTTTCATTTTGAAACGCTGTTTTGAGCCAGTATGTTGAACTTCACCTAATCTGTAGGCTGTAAACGTAATTTAAAAATGCAAAGAAAAAAATTATTGGGGGTAATTACTTAAATGAGCATCTAAAGAGTAGTAAATTTGAAGTCGTCCATCCTTAATTAACAGCCCCGATTTCAAAAATATGATGAGTGGCGCCAGAAAAACAGCCACAACATTCGTGTCTTGCCTCCGGTTTCGAACCCAGACTCGGAAGAGATGTAAGAAGCCCGCACTCAGAACTTCTCGAAAAAAAGATCCCATTGTGCACAATTTAAGTATCAATGGCAGCACTTTAATCGGGGACGCATTTAGAGGGCCACTTACATTAGAAAAAATGCTTTAATTTAATAAAAATGCATTAACTTACATTAGAAAGCACTGCTTTAATTTTTTTTTCATTAACTTATTGTGTCCTCATGGATTTCAAAATCTTCTATTTTTGCCACCCCCCTTCAAATTCCATATACATCCCTGACTTTAATCAATCACTAGACATGCAAAACTTAAGAAATTTATGCAATACAGTCAAAAAAACTTTTCAAAAAAATGGTTGAAGTTTTGTTTTACCAGATCGCCGTATTGCATTACGTGGCTGTCTTGGGTTTCACTTTTCACTATTTCGAATTGCGTAGCTAGAGTTTCTGCGGTAATTATTTCCTACAAAAAGAGAGAAGTAATATTCAGTTCATCAAGCATAAAAATAAATGCGTAAAAAATTATATACGGGAAACACCATTCACTGAGATTACGCACAATAAAAATGCAAACGAAATAAACAAGAAAGGTTACTCACTAAAAACAAAAACTTGCATAGTTTGTTATATACTATTGCATTTTATTTGTTTTATTTTACAGAGACATGTTGTTACACTCCGAGGTACCAAGTTACCAAACTCACACTTTAAGCATTGGCTGACGACCTGGAGGGAAGTATTGGAATTTAGAATAATTACCCGTGAATTTTTTACCTCCGAAATGCTAATGATTGGACGAGAGAGCTTGCCTTAAAAATTTGACCAATAAAAATCAAATTTTTCTGAATTCAGAAATGTCTAATTTAAATTCAAGATTGGCACAAGACAACAGACATTTAATTAACCTGAAAAACTATGAGTATGTTACAGGCACCGAACAGCCTCAATTTTTATATGATCTTACAGACTCAGCTCATCGGCATCTATAGTTTTTTAAACTGTTCATTTGCGGAATGTCCGCATGAAGAGATTCTAAATAGAAAAATAGTTTAGTCAGCAAGTCATGCAGATTTGAATCCTACAGAAATCTGTGCTGTTTACCCTGAACCAATAAAATAGTCATGTAAATAATAAACGTTTTTTTTTTCTTTGTACTTACAGTTTTTTGTTCTGGTTAATACGGAGTAGGATCCAAAAGTTACCGACTGCGCATGTACGGCACAGTAAGTCAGTGGCGAATCCTGGTATAGAATGGAGGTCATGCGGGCCGGAAATATGCAACATTGTAAGTAATTCTCTGCCTTAATACCAACCGAACCATATAATAACCCCTTATGGGTTTTAATAACAACGCAACATTGCATGTAGAGATTTTCTAATCCACCCGGGCTTCGAGAACTGTCGTTTTTAGAAAACAACAAACACGGCCAGCAAAATAGTTTATTTAAATTTCTGCAGCCTGCCAACCATAGATACAAATCATACTGAGAAACCTGAAAACACCGAGTATAAGTAATTTTTTATCCTTACAAATGTAAGAGAGATAAAGGTCAGTATGGTCTCCCGTTCTTTATTATTTTCATCTTTTCCATTGTAGTCCTCCTTGAAAAAGGTATTTCTAACAAATCTTGAATAATACTTTTACGACACTGCCTAAACTCACTGTTCAGTGAGAAAGTTTTGAAATTCTAGAAGAACTGTTCAGGATTTAAAGAAAAAACTACATAATTTGAAATAAACACAAGGATCATCACTGCTTTAGTCACCAACACCATTTACTGCATAACACACAATTCAAAATCTACAATCTGCAATCCAGCCCAAAGAAGAAAAAATTATGTTTGGTTGCTGCCTGCAGTCAACGGAAAAACAATTTCGAGAAAACGTACGTATGGCGTGTTTGCTGCCGCGTGATTTGATAAGCTAACAGAACCTGTTTTCCTTCCCCGTCTCTTGGTTCTGCCGTTGAAACCCACGCATGCGCTAAAGCAGGGGTGGCCAAACCGTGGCGTATTGGATGATTATAAGTGGCGCATTGCATCCTTGCGCCTACTTATTCTTTTGAAGTAGGCGCCATAACTGAATTTATCCATCTTCATATTTTCAGCATCTGAGTGCTCTCAGTTCAATTCATACAGCCTTCTTACTCATCAATTCAGCCGATTTTTTTTTGACAGTTTACAATTGAAGGATGTGAACAGTGTGTGTGTGTGTGTGGGTATAAGAGAGAAACTGCGTGAGTGAGATGTGGTACGATTGAAAACGGTGCGATTCACCCAATAAAACGCTCTCGCAAAAACTCTGCTTCAAACTCCACGCCGTGTCGTGGGTGGCTGACCTTAACAGGTCGCTAGTAAACATCGCTAAGAAACATTACTTCAGAGCGCTTTTTCCCACGAGTGCTGCGCCCTCTGGCAGAAGAAACTGAGTGAGCCATCGTGGCGTGGAGTTTGAAGCAGGGTTTTTGCGAGAGCGTTTTATTGAGTGTACTAGCGTGGTTTTTGTATTGAGAGTGACTGAAACACAGATTCAAGAATAAATATATATGACGTTCGTCGAAGAAGAGCGCCACTGCTGTTTCTTAACGTGAACATAGAATTCAAATCCCACATAATTGATGTTCTGTGACTGTATGATACGACGTACGTACTTGTGATCTATTTGTTCTTTTTCAACATTTAGATTTTTAGAGTTTTGTACTTTTCTATTTTTTTTTAAATTCCTTTTATCCATCACAGAGCAAAAGAAAATGAGCAAAAGAAGTGCAGAAAGTGATAGTAAGCGTGAATTTTACGAACAGTGGGAAAATGAGTTGTTATTTACAGCAAGTCCATCAGGAAAACCGTTTTGCATTGTTTGTGAAAGTACTCTTTTTTCACATAATAGAAGACATGATCTTAATAGACACTGTAAAACACAGCATCAGACTAATATAGAAGAAAAAATGAAGCTTGTTTTTGGGTCTGAGTTACGAAAAGAATATGTGACTAAGAAAAAGGAAGAAATCCGAAGAAGACAAAATATATTTGCTAAAGTAAGTTGTTAAGACTTGGCGATGACAGAAGCGTCATATGAAATTGCTTTAGCATTGGCGAAAAAAAGAAACCTTTCTCTGACGGGGAAGAAATTGTGAAGCCTTGTCTCCAAATATTTGCACGCCATCTTGGTAATAAAGGTATTGAAAGGAAAGCAGACGAAATTGCTATATCAAGGCAGACAGTTACGAGACGTATCGAGGAACTCTTTCAGGATGTATCTCAGCAACTGGAAGACCTTGTCCATTCTTGTACTTTCTGTTCTCTAGCTTTGGATGAATCAACGGACACATGTGATGTTGCCCAGTTAATCATTTTTATAAGAGGAATTGATGATAATTTTCATGTCTTTGAAGAACTTGCCAGTCTGGAGTCATTGCATGGTAAAACGATAGGATCAGACATATTTGAAAAAGTAAAATCATGCCTAGAAAATCTAAAATTAGATTATAGAAAACTCATCAGTGTGTGTACGGACGGAGCGCCGTCAATGATAGGTAAAGTCAATGGCACTACAACTTTGCTTGAAAAATTTTTAAACCCTCCTGCATTTAAAAATCACTGCATTATACAACAAGAGCAACTGTGTGGGAAAACTTTAAATATGCAGCATGTTATGCTACCGGTTGTGAAATGTGTGAATAAAATTAGAGCAAGAGCCTTACACAGACGAGAATTCAGAGAATACTGTCAATTGTTAGATTTGGAATATGGTGAACTTGTCCTTCATTGTGAGGTACGCTGGCTTTCTAAAGGGCAGGTTCTGAGTAGATTTTGGAAATTGAAAAATGCTGTTTCTAATTTTTTAGAACAGGAAAATGAACTACCTGATGAAAGAACCCTATTATTGGACAACAACTGGCTATTTGATTTGGCATTTTTAGTTGACGTTACTAGCCATCTCAATGATCTAAATTTAAAACTACAAGGCAAGAATAAATTATTTCCTAGCTTAGTCAACAGCATCAGTTCATTTAAAATGAAATTAAAACGGTTCATCTCTCAATTAGAAAATGAGGATTTGACTCAATTTTCACACTTGAAAGAGCAGAGTGAATGTGCTGCGGATAATAGCAATTTGACCAAATATATTGAAAAAATCAAGATATTGCAAGGGTCATTTGAAAGTCGTTTTCATGATTTTGCTAAAGAAGAAAACTGCAGGCTCGCATTTATAAACCCATTTTCACTTAGTGAACAAAACGTAATGCAGATGCCTAGTAACATACAAATGGAAGTAATTGATTTCAAAACAAATTCATTATTAGAAATGAAATTTGATGAGCTTTTTCCAGATCAAAATGATTCTGACATAATTAATTTCTGGCGTTCATTACCCTGTGAACATTTCCCAGAGCTAAGAAAATTTGCAAAAAGTTATATATGTCGCTTTGGAACGACATACAGATGTGAACAAGCATATTCGTCCACGAACTTGATTAAAAGCAAAACAAGGTCACGAATAACTGATTCAAATTTGAAGAATTCTCTGCTGCTCTCAGTAACAAATTTAACACCAAACATTGAAAGACTAGCGAAATCCAAACACGCTCAAAAGTTTCATTAATGGTAAGTAATGACAGCTGTAATAGATATTGTTTTACATACAATAATTAAATCATTTAAAAATGTCGATTATGTCTGTAAACAAAAGAGATCATTTCTGACTATTGTAGATTGGTGCTCCCATAAACGTGTCTTTTGAACTGGTGTAAATTAATTAATTAATTTAATTGCGTGATTGAGTTATTCCTTTTCCTCCCCTAAGCGAAGAATGACCTACCCCTATCCCTATTTTTCAACCTCAAACTTGAGTTGTATGATGGCGCATCTGAACTCATACGTGAAAAAATTGGCGCATGGTATGTAAAAGGTTGGCCACCACTGCGCTAAAGCATAATTCTGAACCGTAGTAAGGCTGTGAGCTCTCAGCATCCCTAACAAGTTTCGAGCTTCCTTATTGGCTTCCCAACCACAACGAGGGGTGAGCGTGTACCATGGAATGATTGAAGCTAAGCACGTGCTCTGGCGTTATACAGCTGATTTCAGCATTCAAGCTTTTTAAGAAACGGATTTTTTTTTTTTTTTTTTACATTTACATAAGATGTAATTGCAGATATTCCAGCTTTTATGAAACGGATTTTTCTAAATTTCGACAGTTTTAGTGGTCTGGCGGCGCACTACTAGCCATACCGCAGCATTCGCCACTGAAGTAAGCGTATCGCATACCCACGGTGATTATTAGATTACGTTACGACATTATTCCCCCTCACAAGGAAATTGGTTTCGGCCATCTACATCACACGCTTGCTGTGGTATATCCGGGTGTTGTGAGCAACTTACGCAGTGCTCGGCAATTGATGGCGTTTTTTGTGCAGCGTGTTAGCATTAAGTTTGGCGTCGGTTTTGGCAAAAGTCTAACAGATACTTACGAGATGTTGAAGCAAGTTTATGGCGAAAACACCCTGTCGCAGTCACAAACATTCGATCGGCATCGACGCTTCACAGAAGGCAGACAGGAGGTCGAAGACGACGAACAAAGCGGGATGCTAGTGACATCTCGAATGGGTGAAGACACTTCGAAGACTACAGCCATCGTACGCGCCAGCAGACGATCGAAAAGATAGCAGAGGCTGCTGGGATATCAGAGACTACGTGTCAGCGGATACTAACAGATGACCTGAAGATGCTAAGATGCACCGGGTTTGTGAACACATCATTCCCCCCATGTTAACTGAAGATCAGTTGGCCATACTGATGGAAATGGCTGGCGATCTTGTAACCACCGCCGATAAAGACCCACAATTTCTTAGAAAAATCATAACGGGGGGGTGAAAATGGCGCTTCCTCTTCGACTCGCAGACTAAGCAGATATCAGTTACGTGGAAATCGCCATCGTCTCCACGCAAGCAGAAATTCCGCCGAGATCACAGTAAAGGCAAGATCATGCTAGAGGTCTTCAACATCCAGGGTATTGTTCACCTTGTATTTATCCCTGAAGAACGCACTGTCAACACGGAGCTCTATCTGGACATCATGCGATGTCTACGTGAGTCGATCGGAAAGAAGAGGCCTCAACTGTAGGACGTTCAATCGTGGGTGTTGCTGCGTGACAATGCACCGACACACAGGTCACCCTCGTTCGTGAGTTTCTCGCAAAACAACGACTGTTGTTCTCCCACACCCACCGTACTCACCTGATCTCGACCCCTCCCCCCCCGTTACTTCCACCTCTACCCTGAGCTGACACGTCGACTTCAGGGTCGTCGATTTTCGAGCGTAGAAGGGAAAAACGCATAGCTAGTTGCACTGAATGACATTGCAAAGAATGGGTTCCAGAAGTGCTACGAGGAACTCGAACTCTACAACCGCTGGCAGAAGTGTATTGTATGACGATCTTATTTTGAAGGAGGATGTGCTTAAACTCTGTAACTCTAGCTATCCGGCAATTTCAAAAATACTGTCGTTTTTTCAACGTGTGAAGAAAAGAAAGAAAAATGTACCTGGAACAGGTGTTTTAATCCATGTAATAAGTGCCCCCGGTAATTACAACTTTCTCCCATCGATCGACAAGATTTTGAATCCCAGACTTGTAGAATTCCATGGGTTTCGATGCAAAAAAGGCAGAAAGGGTTTGCCGTACCTACTCCACATTTCGAAGTGTAGTCCCAGCAAGATGGTTTTGCAGGTTGCGAAAGAGGTGGTAGTCGGATGGGGCGAAGTCAGGGGAATATGCTGGATGCGGCAGTTTTCTCATCCGAAGTCCTGCAACGTGGCACTGGTCATTTTAGCTGTGTGTGGTTTTGCGTTGTTCTTTTGCAGCAGCACGCCTTTACGATTCACGAGTGCTGGACGTTTATCCTGCAAAGCAGTCAGCAGCTTGTAATGGGTTATGCCTTGCATATCCCACCACACAGACATCAAAACCTTTTGTGGGAAACGTCCTGGTTTCGCCACTGCTGCAGGCACATTCCCTTTGGAAAGCCAGTGCCGTTTACGCTTAATGTTGCGATAAATAATCCATTTTACATTGCCTGTGACAATTCTGTGCAAAAACGGCTCCCTTTTTTCACGGGAGAGCAAAGAAGTGCAAAAATGTCCACATGCTGTTGCAGCTGTTGTGGAGTGAGATCATGGGGTACCCACTTATCCAGTTTCGGCACATAACCGAGGTCCTGCAGATGCCGGCGAACAGTGGAATGGGTTGAAGGAACAAGTGGGCAAATTCCTCGGCTGTTGCCTGCGGATTTCCCTCAACAGCAGCTTTCAGCGCGTCGTTCGTTATACAGCTCAGCAGGCAGTCCGAGTCGCTGCATATCCTTAAGGCTGGTGTATCCCCTTCGAAATTTCTGGAACCAGCTTTGGCATTTCCTGACCTCCAGGGTACCGGGCCCATATACGGCATTGATGTTTCGTGTTGCAACCGTTGCTGAATATTGATGGTAGAACTCATACAGCATAATGCGTGTAATGCGGTCTTCTGACACTGCCATTTCCTATGCGGTTTAAGTAAACAACGACTGCACCTAGAACTCCCGTTTGCGGTCTCAAGTGACTTGAAGGTCTGCTCGCGTTATCTCTCTTATATTCACCGTGGTCGACGTCATAGTCTGGGCACCAGCGAAATCACTACTGTTGGGCTTGCGCAAAACGGCATTACTTCTGGAATGACCGGATATCTATGGACGTACGACCCAGTCCGGGAACTTTTGGATCCTACCTCGTATTTATGATTAGGTTTCCTTCTGCTTCGCGTCTGGAAAAAGATATGGCATACATAGAAAAAGATATAGTCCTATATTTATCAAGTGGTACAAAGCAGCAATGTCCTTTTTCCCAGTAAGAAGTCTGGCAAAACGTAAATCATATTTAATCACATACCTTATCGGAGTCTTCCATCCAATGAACACTGTATTCATCTCCAAGGAAGGTTTCTCTTTCAACGTCAAGGTAGCAGGCATACGAGGATTCATGTGGATTAGCAGCTGTTGTTGCGTAAACTGAAAACATTTGAAAATTCAGAATGAACAAGGTGCACGCATATGAACATGAACCTCTACAAAACATTAAACATATATATATATATATATATATATATATATATATCAGGGCTCAGCCCATTGCCATTTCAGGTATTTAACTCTGATCATGATGTCTTCCACTCTTGTCAGTTTTCTGATCCACGAGTTCCTTTTCTTATCTCTCCTGGTTACACCAAGCATGCACCTCTCCATACTTCTTTGAGTTGTCTGCAGCCTTTGTATGTCTCTTTTAGTTAAGGTCCACGTCTCTGCACCATACGTAAGCACTGGAAGGATGCATTGATCCAACACTTTTCTTTTAAGACATAATGGCATATTGCTCTTGAAAATTATGCTGTTTCTTCCAAAAGCTCTCCAGGCAAGTTTTGTACGCCGATTAATTTCTTCATCAATGTGACCCTCACTTGATATCTGCTGTTCAAGATAAACGTACGTGTCTGTTATCTCAAGCTTTTCGCCATCAATCGATAAATCTTCATTACTTGAAAAAGCATTGAACATCACTTTTGTCTTCTGAAAGTTCACTTTTAATCCCACTTCTTTACTCTTGTCAGCAAGTTCCTGAATCATACTCTGCAGCTCTGATGGGGTAGTTGCAAAAATGACTACGTCATCAGCAAAACGAAGGTGGGTTAGATAATCTCCATTAATCTTTATCCCTTTGTTTTCCCAGTTCAGTGATTGAAAGACATTTTCCAATGTGGCATTAAAGAGCTTCGGAGATATGGTGTCACCTTGTCTCACTCCCTTTCCAATTTTTATGTGTGTTGTATTTTCAAACAGCCGAATCGTTGCACTTGCATTTTCATAGATGTTATTAATGATATTAATGTATGTATCTTCAATACCACAGGATTTCAGAGCCATTGTAACTGCTGATGGTTTCACCGAATCAAAGGCTTTTTCATAATCGATAAAAGCCATGCACAATGGAAGTTCATATTCCCTCGCTCTTTCAATTAGTTCTCTCAGTACGTGGATATGATCTATTGTGCTGTAGCCACTCCTGAATCCAGCTTGTTCTCTCGGTTGAGCCATGTCCAGTGTTACCTTCAAGCGGTGTGAAAGAACTTTAGTGAAGAATGGCAATGGGCTGGACATACTGCTAGAAGGACAGACCATCGATGGACAAGCCAAAATTTTAGATTGGATTCCAAGGGACAGGAAAAGACCCAGAAGAAGACCACATGGAAGATGGGTAGATGAAATTCGAAAGTATGCGGGAGTGACATGGAGGAGACTGGCACAAGACAGACCGTCGTGGAGGAAACTTGGGGAGACCTTCGTCCAGCAGTGGATTGATAATAATGATGATGATGATATCAGGGCTAGAGAATAAGGAAGGGCTGGCTCATCCTTTTGTCTAGCGGTCTCAGTTTCGTGCTCCGACCGAGAGGGAATTGGAAGGCGCTGTGACGTCACTGCGAGGACACTCGGTGACCCCTGTGCCAACTCAGGGCCGGGGTATGGTGACATTCCAGTCGTTCTGTGCAGTTTATTTCTGTTGCTTTCCATTTACTGGAAGTGGTTCATGTAGTTGTTTATTAACGTCTGTTTTTTACTGATGTAAATTTTATTTTAACTAAAATTCAGCGTCTATTTTTTTATTCAAAGTAATACGCAACATGCCTTCGTCCTGTGCTTTCGCTAACTGTACAAATACGCATAAGAAAACAAAAGAACGTGGCGTTATTTACCATGTTTTCCCTTCAAATGTTAATGTGATAAAAGAATGGATTGTTAAAGTGTAAGCGAGCTGACAAGTTTAAAGTTGGAAGTGCAAGAATATGTAGTGATCACTTCCAAAATTCAGACTACAAAGATGACATGCGAAATCGCTTGCTTAGGCTTCCCGAAAAAATAAAAAATTCTGAAACCCACAGCTGTTCCCAGTTTGAGTTTACCGAATGAAAAATCAACGATATATACAAGCCGAGAACATAGAAGAATTAAGAGAGATATCCGTATAAAGGCATTGAATCGAACTCCGGAGCCAAAGCCCGAAAAGTTACACATCGATGAAGTTGCTTGCAATTCTGACAATGGATATTCAGAAGAAAAGTGTGCATCAGTTCAGTGTATGTGTTGCTCAGAGGTTAGAAGTCAGAACAAAATTCTCACAGAAAAAGTTTGACGTACTGGAACGAGATATACGTAGCTTGAAAAGCAAACACAAAAATACTGTTCGAGTTATGCGTCAAAAAAATATCAGCATACGAAATAAGAGAGCAGAAATTGTGCTAACACGAAATGCCCTGTCAAAAGCTAATATGAAAAATAAAATACTTGAACAGATGGAAATAAACCTCAGGAAAATTGTTACACCAACACAGATAAAGTTCTTCGCAACACAAAAAATTATTAACAAATGGACAGAAGAAGATATATCAAGAGGAATAGTAACTAGAGCTATTTCAAAAAAGCTTACGAATTTTGGAAGTGTAAAATTGGGATTCCTTTGCCAAGTGCTAGCACGTTAAAGCGATAGTATTTTAAATTTAGTTGTCATCCCAGAATTTTGCATAATATTTTCCTCCTTATGCGGAAAAATAGGGAAACCCTTTCCGAAAATGACAAAGTCTGCGTCTTAAGCTTTGATGAAGTACACGTTGATAGTACAGTGTGTTACGATACAGGAATGGACCAGATTTTAGGTCCGTATTCAAAGGTGCTAGTTGTTTTGGCTAGAGGAATATTGTCTTCCTGGAAACAACCCGTGTATTTTAACTTTCAACGTACAATGAATAAAAGGCTTGTATTTGAAATAATTGTTAACCTTGAAAAAACAGGGATTACAATAAAAGCGATTGTTTCAGATTTAGGTGGTTGTATGACCTTGTGGAAGGAACTATTATTTTCTCCCGAAAAATCATATTTTAATCATTCGCTGGACTACAGTTCAAAGATTTGGGTTTTTGCAGACCCTTCTCCCTATTTAAAAATTTTACGCAATCATTTCATAGACCATGGACTTGTCTTGCAGAACGGATCTGTGCTCCAAACTGGCATCATCAAAGTTTTCGAAAAGGATTCTGGGGAGGAAGAGTTGTGTCCTAAATTGCTGCCGTGCTATATAGCAATCAAAGGGAACGAGAGACAAAAAGTAGGCCCAGCAAAAACTTTGTTTTCAGTCACCACTGCCAAGGATATTGAATACCAAACAGAGCATAAAAGCGCTGGTTTTCTTCAATTTAGTAGATTCATTTTTTTTGACATTATGAATCGCAGTTACCCACACCCTGACAAAAGCAAACCTTTAAAAGCAGGTTTTGGTATTAACCCCCTTTTTATACAAAAAAAGGAAATTCTGAACAAAATGAAGTCACAAATACTGAATCTCAGAGTAATGGGGAGAAAACATATGCTACCTTTCCAAAAAGGCATTCTTGTCTCAATTTCTTCTCTTCTCGGTCTCTACGAGGATTTAACGCTTCGTGGAGTCCGTTACATTTTAACTACTCATTTGACTCAAGATGCCCTGGAGAGTTTGTTCTGTCAAATAAGAGGCATAGGTGCTTTTTATGACCACCCGTCGCCTACGGAATTTATTAGTCGTTTAAAACACATATTGCTGGCAAATAAATTGCCTAATTTGTCCAAAAAAGTTAATACAGAGTTTCAAGAAGGTAAAAGGCTCCAAACATATTTAACAGCAGAGCTACTAAAATAAGCTTTCACTACAGCTGATAAACAATAAATTCTTGATGGAGTATCTGGAGAAATAAACGCAAAGGACTTAGAATTAAAAGCTTTAGAAAATAAAATTGTAATGAGCCATGGCAGCAAGATTGGGACGACGACATACTTAAAACAGTTCAAAATGAGCAATGTAATGCTGAGAAACAAGCTCTGAGTTATGTCGCAGGTTATATTGCCTATCGCTTACGTGATAAATATCCATTCCTCGAAACAATTTCTAGAAATGCCGAAGATTTTCCATCTGCTCAATGGGTTAAAACTTTATCACTCGGGGGACTAACGGTGCCTTCTTCAAACTGGATGAGAACGATAGATCAATTTGAAATAATTTTTAAGTCAATTCACGGGACAGAGAGTTCCCGAGAGAAAGGAATAATTCGAAAATTAAAAACTGTAATAGAAGAAAGATTTCCTGACACCTGAAAAGAAGCTGTGAAAATTTATTGGCGCATACGAACATTTATCAGAATTTGGTATATTTAATCACAACAAAGATTTAGTGTCGGAAAAAAATCAAATCAAAAGAAAAACCAAATGGATAAATTCTGCCGTTAAAAAATGTAGCACGACGCTGTCAATATCTAAACCTGGTGAATATCTTCCTCCTTTTTAGCTATACAGGTATGTTAATAATTTTTTTCTTTCTATTATTTACGCCTTCCGATAAAATAAACAAAAACGTTACTTGCTATGATATATATATAACGTTCTGAGTTGTGTAAAAAAATATAATACGTGCAAAGGTGTTCAGCTTACTCCGACAGCTATGACTTCTGCCTTCGAAGGCAGAATCCCAAATCGTCAGTGTACTCGCAGTGACGTTACGTCCTCCCCAGCAAAGCGACTTGCTTTGGACTGCTTGGTGGGCCAGCCCTTCCTTATTCTCTAGCCCTGTATATATATACTCTATGTAGACATACGCAATCGGACACCTCCACGTATGCAAATAATTGTGTATTTGCAGAAACAGATGAGCACGCGTGGACTGTATTGGGTGCATAAAGGAATGCGTTGGCATACCTGTCAGATGGCACTGGAAGCGACTATGCCGCGTTGACCTCTAAACTCACGGACTTTGAAAGGGACATGGTGGTTTAATTCCTCTTGAGTAAAAAATCATTGCGCATCCCTGTTGCTCTCCTGGGACCCCTCAAATCCACTGCTGCTGAAATTCTTCATCCATGGAAAGCAGATCGTGCCACTACAGAAAAGCAGCACTGTAGGAGGTCGCACAAAACGAAGGATCCTGCTGAACAAAGAAACAAAGCTTACTGCGCAATGTGAAGGCATGCACTTCCTCTGCCACAGACCAGGCTAGCGCTGTCGTACAACGCACGGGAATAGCTATTTGCACCAGAATAGATCGTAGGGAGCTGCATGCTTGCGGTTATCAAGTTAGGTAAGTTGAGCACAACCTCTGCATCACTAGACAATGCGGAGGCATCGACTGCAATGGTGTCTCGCTCGCCGTTCGTGGGCAACAGAAGAGTGGAAAAGGGTCTTACGGAGTGACGAATCACTCTATTCATTCTTTCGTTCAGACGGACGTATTTGTGTTTGATGTTTGCTCGCGGAACACCGTGATTTAGCGTCCATGGAGTATGGCAGCAGAAGACCCACCAGAGTGCCTTTGTAAACACCACATCGGACACAGCGACCTGGGCTGATGAACACGGTAGTTTGTCCCTAGAAGACTGGCAACATGTGGCGTGGTCCGATGAGTCACGCTACCAGTTGTTACGAGCTGATCGTAGAGTTCGGGTCTGGCGCAGACCCCATGAAGCCATTGACCCAAGCTGTCAACAAGGCATTGTGTGAACATGGTAATTGGACCCTGGAAGACTGGCAACATGTGGCGTGGTCCGATGAGTCACGCTACCAGTTGTTACGAGCTGATGGTAGGGTTCGGATGTGGCGCAGACCCCATGAAGCCATGGGCCCAAGCTGTCAACAAGGCATTCTGTGAACACGGTAATTGGACCCTGGATGACTGGCAACATGTGGCGTGGTCCGATGAATCACGCTACCAGTTGTTACGAGCTGATGGTAGGGTTCGGATGTGGCGCAGACCCCATGAGGCCATGGGCCCAAGCTGTCAACAAGGCATTGTGTGAACACGGTAATTGGTACCCTGGAAGACTGGCAACATGTGGCGTGGTCCGATGAGTCACGCTACCAGTTGTTACGAGCTGATCGTAGAGTTCGGGTCTGGCGCAGACCCCATGAGGCCATGGGCCCAAGCTGTCAACAAGGCATTGTGTGAACACGGTAATTGGACCCTGGAAGACTGGCAACATGTGGCGTGGTCCGATGAGTCACGCTACCAGTTGTTACGAGCTGATGGTAGGGTTCGGATGTGGCGCAGACCCCATGAAGCCATGGGCCCAAGCTGTCAACAAGGCATTGTGTGAACATGGTAATTGGACCCTGGAAGGCTGGCAACATGTGGCGTGGTCCGATGAGTCACGCTACCAGTTGTTACGAGCTGATGGTAGGGTTCGGATGTGGCGCAGACCCCATGAGGCCATGGGCCCAAGCTGTCAACAAGGCATTGTGTGAACACGGTAATTGTACCCTGGAAGACTGGCAACATGTGGCGTGGTCCGATGAGTCACGCTACCAGTTGTTACGAGCTGATGGTAGGGTTCGGATGTGGCGCAGACCCCATGAGGCCATGGGCCCAAGCTGTCAACAAGGCATTGTGTGAACACGGTAATTGGACCCTGGAAGACTGGCAACATGTGGCGTGGTCCGATGAGTCACGCTACCAGTTGTTACGAGCTGATCGTAGAGTTCGGGTCTGGCGCAGACCCCATGAAGCCATTGACCCAAGCTGTCAACAAGGCATTGTGTGAACATGGTAATTGGACCCTGGAAGGCTGGCAACATGTGGCGTGGTCCGATGAGTCACGCTACCAGTTGTTACGAGCTGATCGTAGAGTTCGGGTCTGGCACAGACCCCATGAAGCCATTGACCCAAGCTGTCAACAAGGCATTGTGTGAACAAGGTAATTGGACCCTGGAAGACTGGCAACATGTGGCGTGGTCCGATGAGTCACGCTACCAGTTGTTACGAGCTGATGGTAGGGTTCGGGTGTGGCGCAGACCCCATGAGGTCATGAACCGAAGCTGTCAACAAGGCATTGTGTGAACACAGTAATTGGACCCTGGAAGACTGGCAACATGTGGCGTGGTCCGATGAGTCACGCTACCAGTTGTTACGAGATGATGGTAAGGTTCGGGTATGGTGTAGACACCATGAGGCCATGGATCCAAGCTATCAACAAGGCACTGTGCAAGCTGGTGGGCCGCCCCGGTGGCGCAGTGGTCTAAGGCGCTGGCCTCTGATCATTCGTCCGTAAGGGGTCCGTGTTCGAATCCCGGTGAGGCATGGATGTTGTGTTTGTTTACGGCACTGGCTCTCTCCCTTCCCTGGAACCAGTGACCCTAAATTAGGGACGGACGACTGCTTATAGCCCATTGAGTTGCTCACGGTGGTCGTTAAACCTCCAAAAAAAAAAAAAAGCTGGTGGTGGCTCCATACATGTGTGGGGGCCTTTACGTGGTACGGTTTGGGTTCTCTGGTCCTCTTAAACACGTCATTAACGGGTAATCGTGTTGTTGCTCTGCTGGGTGACCATTATCAGCCCTTCATGGACTTCATGTATCCAAACAACGATGGGATTTTTCAGGTGGACAATACACCATGTCATCGGGCCCAAGTTGTCCAAAATTGGTTCGAGAAGCATTCTGGACAGTTCAGACGCGTGGTGAGACCACCATTTTGCCCGACATGAACCCAATAGAGCACTTATGGGACGTGGTTGGAAGGTCCATTCCCACCTGAAAATCCTGCACCTACAAATACCAGGGAACTGTGGGCGGCAATTTAGACGGCATGGCTCAACATCTCTCCAGAAGTCTTCCGGCCATTTGTGGAATCGATACCACGGCGATTTGCTGCGCTTCGCTGGGCCGGAGGTGGTCCTACACGATACTAGGTACGCATCCAATGACTTTTGTCATTTCAGTATATATATATATATATATATTATGGAAGACACGGCCCGCCCTAGGCCCTTACAAAGGGTTCGATACTACCAGGATAATCACCACAACGATCAGTTATCAGCTTTTACCCCCATAGACGCGACTTACCTAGGGCTGTACAGTCTTTCGGGACGCGTCCCAGAAACAAAGTTACATTAGGTGGAATCTAGAGATTTCGATAGGAAAGTTGGTAAACCGAGAGAAAGCAAAATTCGTAGCTACTAGTGTACTTTGACATCGAGACTGACGCCACTCGACGAGGTCAAAGTACGTACTAGCAGTCGGGGAGAGAGAAACATGTAAGGGTGGAAAAGACGCCCTAACCCCGGGTCCGACGGCTTAAAATATCCATCCGATAATGGGTTTGCTGTTGATCTTTGGCTCTTTTATATTTCTTTCTCTGATTAAGTGATTCTATATAATAAGTAGTGATACTTATAAAATTGTATCGTCCCTCTTTTTTTGTGTGTGTGTTTCTTTGTGATGTCCGGAAAAAGAGACCTTCCAGATTGAATTCACGCAGCTTCAGTTGAATTGTCAATGGAAGTAAATATAGGACTATTTCAAAAGTGAAGGACAGTCCTGGTGGCGCAGTGGTCTAAGCTCTGGAGCTCTGGCTTCTAACCGTTCGTCCGAGTGCGTCTTCTTACGGCACTGCCCCCCCGAACCAGTGGTACCAAATTAGGAAATGAGTACTGCCTATAGCCCATTGAGCTATTCACAGTGGTCTCAAGCTCCCAAACAAAAAACAACAAAAAAGTAAAAACTCTGAATCACAATCTATTAACCTTTACTCCCTTTCTCTTTTTATGTTTCCCCCTCCGTCCCACCAGGGCCGTAGTTACCGGGAGGGCGGTTGCCCTCCTAGAATGGTCATAGCAGGGACCTAAATTCATGCTCTGGGGGTGTAAGAAATAAAAATCAACAACGTACGTATAACTACAAATTGTATTAGGTGTACAAATAAGTTTTAAAGCGTTTTTTGTATGACGTGTACCGCTAATTTACCCCTATCCGACATTACCCCACGTTGTTGTCATGTGACCGTAACTGGTCCAGAGTATAAAATGTGACACAGAAGTTTGCCCATCAGTAAAACGCACTTGCACATTGGTAGTGAAATATGGCAAGCGATACTGCATTTATTCAACACTGCATTCGTTATGAATTTCATCAGGGGAAAAGTGCTGCAAAATCATGTGCATCGATCTGTTCTGTTCTGCGGGAGAATATTGTATCGATATGAAGGGTGTGATGTGCTCTCTTATGAACTATTGGAACAGGGTCAAACTGTTACTGCTGATCGCTACAAGCAACAATTGCTGCGATTGAACCAGGAAGTCTGTCGGAAACGTCCATTCACAGGCAAAGGATTGCGTCCCGTGATGGGCCAAGCGTTGCGGCCAAGCGTTGTTACTGCATGACAACGCTTGGCCGCATGTCGCAAAATCGGTCAAGGGGACGTTATTGACGTTTGGCAGGGAAGTTTTGGAGCACCCGGCGTATAATCCCGACATATCCCCTTCAGACTATCATTTGTTCCGATCGATGCAACAGGGTTTGTCTGCTATACGGTTCCGGACATGTGACGAAGGGCAAAAATGGGTTGACGACTTCATCGCGTCACACGATGAAGTATTCTTCATGGCTGGAATTCGTCAGCTGGCAGACGATAGTGGAAGGTGGTTGGTAATGGCGGTGCATATTTTGATTCGTAAAGATATTGTTGTTTCCTCTCAAATTACATGTTGCGTTGTCTTAAAACGCTTTAAAACTTATTTGTACACCTAATACATTTACTGATAATTGTTACTCAAAAATAAAGTTATGCTTTCCAGTAATTTGTGTTAAAGACTAGTTAGCTACTACATACAGTATTCCACTCATCTAACTAGGACACAGAATAACCTACACTGTGAGGGGTGAATCTGTCATACGCATGAAAGGAATTGTCGGAAACAGCGGATGTAAACATATAAAACAATATGCGTATATGCTTAACTATCGTGATCTTTCGGAACATGTAATAGGGATGAACAGTTAATTGGTCATTTGTGCTCTGTCGCAGAAAGGTGCGCTGAGCATTTAGCCTTGAAAGGAATTTTTCAAAGCCTAAATCTCAAAGCATCTTCCTGTATCCACGCTCATTATCTAATATTCATTCATTCTCCGCTGGTATGTCTTTCGTTATGCATTTCTGCTGCATGTTGTGCTGCCAAACGTTCACATAATTTTTACGTTTTATTTGATATTTACATCTGTTGGATCTCCTTTTTTGGATCATACTTTTAGTCAGTTAGTAAGTGCAGGTTGGTAATTGCCAGTTTGAGGTTCTTTATATTTTGAGAATGCGGCTTCTCCTCTGATATAGCAATTGATTTGTTTTTCATGATCACATAATAATCGTGTTCGTTTTAATTACAATTTCAGTTGGGTATATAGTAATGAGATCCTTATGGCGTCATTAGATGTAGTGTTGTTGTTCCCTAATTTTCCACTTGAGCAAGTTTATCAAATTATTGCCGGATAATTACAGGAGGACTCGTCTATCTCCCCTTTCGAACATGAAGTGCCGCCCCGGTGGCGCAGTGGTCTAAGCGATGGTCTCTGATCATTCGTCCGAAAGGGGTCCGGGTTCGGATCCCGGTGAGGCATGGATGTTGTGTTTGTCTTACGGCACTGGCTCTCTCCCTTCCCTGGAACCAGTGACCCTAAATTAGGTACGGGCGACTGCTTATAGCCCATTGAGTTGCTCGCGGTGGTCGTTAAACCTTCATTCAAAAAAAAAAAAAAAAAGAACATGAAGCCGTGATTTCGGCCCTAAAGCTAGTAGCGAAACGTTCGTATTTCAGATTGATGGTAGATCTTTTCAACAGTTAGAAGGCGCACCAAAGCCCCCCTCTCCCCCATTTTGGCTGAAATCCTTTTACAGACTCTGGAACAGAGAGTTTTGACTGATTGCCCGTATAAACCTTCTCTCATACTTCGCTATGTTGATGCCATGTTAATCTTTTGGCCTCACCCGATGGTTCACCTTGAAGAATTTATGGATTGCCTCTCTTCCCAGTTTTCAACAATTAGGTTTACCAAAGAACTTGAGGTTGAGGGCAAATTATCCTTTTTGGATATTCTACTATCCCGCAACCAGGACACCAACCAGCTTGCGTTTTCCGTATATCGTAAACTAACGTTTACAACTTGTATCATTCCCATTTCCTCAGCTGACCCTCCTGAACATAAAGCCTCGGCCCTATGGTTCCTAATTAAAAGGGCCTTCACGCACTCTTCGTCCAGTAGAATTCGGAGGGATGAAATGTCTACGATTACGACCTTAGCCCGTTCCTTTGGTTACTCTACTCACTATATTCAAAGTTTGGTTCAAAAAGTCCCAAAGCTGAGATTCACGACATTAATACCTGAATCCAGTCAAGTTAAATTTGTTGGTAAACTAGATTACCACCCCATGATTTTCCCCTTTTTAAAAAGGGTATGTCACAAAAAGAACTTAGATTTTGATATAAACACCACAAATATTTTCTCTTTAGTACATAACGACAGGGATACAGTGCCTACCTTGCAGAAACCTGGTGTTTACTGTATCCCCCTCATCAATGGGGACCCGAATGGTGCCTTGAAATACTATATTGGCTATACACTCAGGACATTGAAGATCCGTTTGTCTGAGCATCAATATGCTCTACGCTCGGGCAACACCTCTACTGCCTTTACAGTTGCTGACAACCAGGAAGGATATATTCCGAACTGGTCTGAAGTGAAGATACTCAACTCCAATGTCACCAAACGAACTGTATTTTTCACAGAGAGCCTGTTTATTCTAAAGTATGGTGAAACGTGCTGCAATTTGGAACCCCCGTCATTTGTGCCCCGCCAGTGGAGACGTTTGATTGAACCATCGGGGCGATAGTCTGAAGGTGAGGAATTATTTTGATTCCCATTGATTTTTGAACTTTAACCTTATCAAACTGGCATCACCGAAAGTTGAGGCTGGCGACCAGATGTATTGTGGGTCTACCGCAGGTGCTTATAATGTAAGCTCCCCAGGTGTCTTGTTGGCACGGGCCGCTGGTTGCCTAGCGGGCAACGTTCGTGACTGCCGCGGAAAGGACCTCAGGCTCGATACGAACGCTCGATCCACTAAAATAACCGCCGTGCGTCGGATGGGCACGTTAAGCCGTCGGACCCCGGGTACTGGCACCCCGGTAATAAATAAGGGTGTCTTTCTCCCCTTTCTACTTCGCTTCCGTGTCACTTTCCTATCGGGCGCTCTAGCCCAAATCTCTTAGCTTCCTATTTCTAAGGGTTGTTTAAGACCTGGGGTCAGACACTCCCTTCCTAAAATCCTCTACATATGATCATCATCATTGTCTTGTCGGCACTTGACCTGATGATGGAGCTTAATGAGATCCGAAAGATCTTCTCTTTTTTAACTGACTTTTAGACTTGTAAATAAATATGGTTTTAATTTGCAATTTTGAAAGCTGGGTGTTTCGTATCGTACGAAGACAGCGTGATACTCAAATGACTATATCGTGCGAATAATTTTTAATTATTACTCAAATGATCCTTAGTCACATTGAATTTTCATCGTAGTGTGATAGAGGGGCAGTAATTGGAAAGTGTATGGGCAGTTATTAGTTCTTCCTGCTTTATTTCTTTCAGTAATTGCTTTCTTTGCCTTCGTTGAAGTTGTATATTTAATAGAAGAGTTGGATAATCCTGATTTGACAGTGAAGTCGACTGGACGTCAGAGATACTGAGTGTATGAGCACTTTTTTTTTTTTTTATTGGAGGTTTAACGACCACAGTGAGTAACTCAATGGGCTATAAGCAATCGCCCGTCCCTAATTTAGGACCACTGACTCCAGGGAAGGGAGAGAGCCAGTGCCCTAAGACAAACACAATATCCATGCCTCACCGAGATTCGTACCCGAACCCTTCTCAGAAGAATGGTCGAAAGCCAGCGCTTAGACCATTGTGCCACCGGGACAGTGTGTATGAGTATGCTGATTTAGATGCTAACGTTTTTGTGTCATATATTGTTCCTAGAGGGGAGGAGGAGAGATTTCGTTTATTATGATGCATTAAGATTGCCTTCAATATTTTCTTTACCTTTTAATAAATATTTTCAAAATAAAGAAGCGAGAATTTTGAAGGATACTTTCCTACCACGGAGGTGCGAGAAAGCAAATAAATAAATAAATAAATGAGATAAAATAAAAGCACTGCGTACTATTTCAAACTCGAAGGAGCGTAATTTCAAGTGTTGCCCTACCAGATAAGAAAATTTTGTTGCGGCACGGTGTCGCCCTGATGACAACACGGATCCCTGTCTGATGAGCTGGAGATCGATCATTGGTTCTGGAAAAATTTCCTGCTGACAAACAAGAATAAAATTTCGTCTTGAAAGATTTAACAGGAATTTGGACACTTGTATATTACTCTCTTCGTGCAGAAGAAAAACAACTTCGAGTTTCAGTATTTCATAGACACACTATGCGCACATATGAATTAAAATGAATTATAACAAAATACTTTTCAGGACAGTATACATGGACATAACAAAGAAAAAAGCCAAATTCATAAAAAACATTATGTGGTATATACCATTGATGTTCTCAGGAAGAAGCCCATCAAACATAGATCCTGATTCACAAGCTTCTATGTAAAACACCATCTGCAATGAAAATATTATACTGCCAAAACTCAGGTGGGACATTTAAATGCACTAAGTAACACGAAGAAAAAATTAGAGCAATGCTTTTAGTTTTTTTCCTAATAAAACTCAGGTGGGACATTTAAATACACTAAGTAACACGAAGGAAAAAAATTAGAGCAATTCTTTTAGTTTTTTTCCTAATAAAACTCAGGTGGGACATTTAAATGCACTAAGTAACACGAAGGAAAAATTAGAGCAATTCTTTTAGTTTTTTTCGTAATAAAACTCAGGTGGGACATTTAAATGCACTAAGTAACACGAAGAAAAAATTAGAGCAATTCGTTTAGTGTTTTTCCTAATAAAACTCAGGTGGGACATTTAAATGCTCTAAGTAACACGAAGAAAAAATTAGAGCAATTCTTTTAGTTTTTTTCCTAATAAAACTCAGGTGGGACATTTAAATGCACTAAGTAACACGAAGAAAAAATTAGAGCAATTCTTTTAGTTTTTTTCCTAATAAAACTCAGGTGGGACATTTAAATGCACTAAGTAACACGAAGAAAAAATTAGAGCAATTCTTTTAGTTTTTTTCCTAATAAAACTCAGGTGGGACATTTAAATGCACTAAGTAACACGAAGAAAAAATTAGAGCAATTCTTTTAGTTTTTTTCCTAATAAAACTCAGGTGGGACATTTAAATGCACTAAGTAACACGAAGAAAAAATTAGAGCAATTCTTTTAGTTTTTTTCTTAATAAAACTCAGGTGGGACATTTAAATGCACTAAGTAACACGAAGAAAAAATTAGAGCAATTCTTTTAGTTTCTTTCCTAATAAAACTCAGGTGGGACATTTAAATTCACTAAGTAACACGAAGAAAAATTAGGGCAATTCTTTTAGTTTCTTTCCTAATTCATAATTTTAAGAACATTTTTTTTATTTAGAGCATTTTTATGATTACGACGACATGCGAGATTGAGATTGCAAAAATTAATGTCTTAAATTTTAGTTACACAAACCTATTCAACTATGTTTTTTTCAAATACTAAGTATCACGATCTGTAGTTAGAAACTGGAGTAGTTTATAAGTAGCAGGTATATGAATAGCTTTTCGCACAAATCATGCTTCACTAGAACAATGTGTAAGCTTTCTTGAGAAATTATAAGGTAAAATCTGGTGGAAAAGCAACTGACATTTATGTACAGACGGCAAATATTGCTTTCGCATTTCTCTCTTCGAAACCTCTGTCTTGAGCTTTAAACATCAGATTTGGCCAAATTCTAAGTGGCTTACTTAAGATTATACAAATGAAATTTATGCTTTCACATCTACTTGCTATAGAAGTAGATGTAAAAGTAATGGATAATATGTTATGCTCTTGTTTTTATGTGTGTTATAAAACTTAATAAACAATTATAAACTTATCAGTAGTTTTGGTAGCTGCTGAATAGTTTAAAATTGTTTGGAGTACTAATAGTTTATAATTGTTCGCTGATCTAGAAAATCGTGTATATATTAAATATTTTAACATTGGAGTTAAAATAGTTATCGTGTCATTTCGGTAGTTTTTCATGTATGTAGTTTTGGTAGGGTAGTATCGCAGTAGGACACTAAAAACGAATTACTTTAAAAACCTCATTATCTCATATTTCTATCTAGAGCAGTTCTTCAACCAAACGTTGTGGAACGGCGACTCAATTTTAAGAACGACAAACTTTTGCCACCCACCTAGCTTAAATGGGCACGGCGAGGTGAGTATTGTTTAATTTATTATTTTTCATTACAATTTCTCAAATTTGTTTTTGAATGTAATTTTACAAAAACTGATGTATTTCTCATAATGAGGAGAATGCGTTGGCAGGGCTTGCTTCCTGTTTCTGTTGATGACTGCATTGACGTCCACGTTCCCGATTCCCGTATACGGCACGAACATAAAACCCGATTCCCGCATCCGTATAATATGCCTCTTATCCTCCTTTTTAACCCCCTTTTTTTTTTTTTCACTTTCCCAATTTTTCATGATTTTTTATTTTCTATTTCCAAAACTTTTACAGAAGCGTTTCGCGGCCCACTAAAAATCGGCTTGCGACCCACATTCTGGAAAACGCTGATCTAGAGAATAATAGTTACACCTCCACATTATTATTCTTACGTTTTCTTTTGCCAGTGCCAACGCAGAAAAAAAGACTACAGTACTAAAGGCGCAAATTTTTAATCTGTTTTTCTTATTTTTTCTGCTTCTAAATGTGCGTTTCAAAAATACTTTTAACGCCGGATAGCATTTACCTTGTGGAACACTTTAGGTTTGCATTTTAGGAGTTTTGTAGTTCACAGTTCTGTCGCTAGCTGGTGTTTTTGTACTTCCGTTTCTAAAAATCCAACAGGCCAATTTCTTCATTTACCGTATGCCATTCGCTACAATAAAGATGGGAAACATTATCCTCTTTAAATAATGCACATATTTTTCGCCAAGGGGCGTAAAGGTCAAAACCTTTTTCTCGCTAACCCTGCTTATGGGAGACGTATTTTAAAAATAAAATTTCATTAGCATAGCTTTTGCTATGAAGAATACTTTTCTCATATTTCCAACTTTCCTATATGCAAAATTGTTCCACTAGGGGCGTAGTGTTATATAATGTTTCCTTCTAGATTTCTTTTTTTAACTGTTCGATTTGAAAATTTCTTTGTCTCTGATACCTTCACTCTGCTATGAGAAACTTTTTGTGCGCCATTCATTAATCTTCGTGACATACTTTTTTCAGCCGTTAATGGAAGTACAGTAAGTAGCTAATTCTATTTCTGGATGTTTTATCGATTGTAGAAATCTGGTTGATATTTCTTCCTAACCGGTTTCAACGTTCCATTGACTTTGAATAACTTTGATAAATTTTATTCGCACAGGAAAGGATTTAAAAGAGGGGCTCATTACAACCGAAAATGCGGTGTCATCTTGCTTGTTTTTATTATTACGAAAAGAAATCTAAGAATATATGTTTTTCCTGAGTTCTGTTTCTCTCGTTTGAGCCGTATTCTACAATAAGGCTTCTTACGTTGTCCGCTCTGTCCCGTCGAATCTTGACATACCGAAATACGTTGTAGGCTGCCACCAAGGAGGTTAGAAGAAGAGGAGGTGAAAGGACCCGTTTTGGGTGAAGCCGAAACAGATCAGCTGTTTTGATCTTCTCTCTGAGGTGGTGCGGGTTTGCGGGAGTTAGGAAACGTGACGTCACTTCCTGTGCCTGAAGCAGTTACGCTTAGCACATACAAACCATGCAAAACAAGGATGCAAACAAGGGATATTTCGGACTTCGTATTTCTCAACATTAGAGTTTTGATAATATTTTAAACATGGCTACTTGCACAAGCGCAGTATGCAAGTAACTATACGCAGTATGCACTTCCGCTTAAATAATCATTATTTTGTTAAATTTTTTAAAGAAATACCAACATATATTTTCCTATTTTTTCTGGAATTTTACAATTATGGGAATGAATATCTCAGTCTCAATTTTTTTCATGACTGTATGGGTAGAATAAGGGTCCGAAAAACCTGTTCAAAATCGCGATTTCCCCATAGAGATATACAGGAGATTCTCGGGTTGGGCGCATTGGCAAAAAAGTGGCGTCACGCCAGAAGCACAGTGGAAGAGGATGTTGGCACCCCCTCCTTCTTCAAACCTCCTTGGCTGCCACATAGTCAGTGGATTACCTGCTGCCGTACAAATAACGAACATCCTTGTAACCATATGTCGTTCAGTGTTGAGAAAACAAGAGATCCATCTTGTAGTGTTGATACAAATATTCGTGAGTAGACCTTATATTCTGCAATCTATGCTTCGGATTACATGAAATGTTACAGGTACAATATGTAAGAAAATGCCGCATGTAAAATCAAATTCATGGCAGTACTCTTAGACATACCTGACATAACGGTACGGTATTGCATGATGTGTCACCGGTATAATATGTAAGAAAGTGTCGTATGTAAAATGAGATTCGTGCCAGTACTCCTAGGCATACCTGACAGAACTGTATGGTATTTTATGGTGTGTTACTGGTATAACATTTAGAAAAATGCCGTATGTAAAATGAGATTCGTGGCAGTACACCTAGGCATACCTGGCAGAACTGTACGGTATTTCTACGGAACAGCGGGGCGCACTGCACGATATTGAAAACATCCAAAAAAACACTAACCAAATATTTAATGTTACAACCTTGAAAACGCGAAAATAAATTGTATGCATATCATTAAAAAGATTATTTCAATGATATTTTCGATTTCCGTAGTAAGTACGGACAATCCGTAGTAGTTAGTCTCTGTATCTTACTCAAGACTAGAGCATAGCCGGAAGTTTTGCTAATCCTTTTCATTACAGCAATTTACGTAATTCAGAAATGTTAGCACAAATATAGTTTTGTCATCTTTCGAATGCCGAAATAGGATTTGAATTCACATAACGTACCTTACTGTACTTCTTCTGTTTGTACATGTTTAGGATAGCACTGTGGAGATCAGTAGCGCTTAGTTCCTGTAAAATATATACAAAAAATAATTATAAAACAGGTAGATGAAATGTTAAAATCAAAGATTATAAATTAAAACAATAAGAAGTTGATAGATAATAAGTTAGTGAAAGAGTCACCTTAATATATGATACTCTCTGTTGTGGGAAGATATCATAAAAGAACTGCTGAACATTTCATAATTATTTGTTTTAAGGAACTTATTTAACGAGGAAGGGGATTCACTTGTTTCCAAAGTAAACGAACAGGTCTCTGTGTCACAGCATAGGGCAAAGTGACCTAAATGTGAAGCACAGCTCAGTTTTGTACAGAACCACCCATGCTGCTGCATCGTTGACAACGGGCGGTCTATTTTTAGCATGACTTTTGAAGAAACGGAAGTTCTTGTGGCATCTTTATGTCTGTCCGTCTGTGGTCACCATATCTATGCACCTATTTGTCCGCTTTAAAAAGTCGTATTTGCATTCTGAAGCCTAAACGGCCAGAACGAAGTTCCATACCTTTTGGTCTGTTTCTTGCGCATTACTTTGCCACTAGAGAACATAAATGCAGCTGTTATTGAACTCAAAACATATTTTATTCTATTGCTTTTAAAAATCCATTTGAAACAATTTTTTCTCCATTGATACCTTTCACAAAGAGGACTATTTACCATACAATTTCTTTTCTAAATAATGTACAGTTTTCCCGCTAGAGGGAAAAATGTGAATTATAGTTTTCCCGGTACCTCTACTCCGATTTAAAAACTCCTTTTACATCGAATACCACTTACTTCAAGATGGGATATTTTGTGTATATTTTAGAATTTTTCATAATGCACCGTTATGACACTAGGTGGCGTGTGATTTCCTGTCTGCAACTCTACTTCCGTTTCTGAATGTTCAATTGAAAAAAAATATTTTTCGTCTACGTGCGATTTCCTATGCTAAAAATCGCGAACATTGTTCACTTCAAATAACGCCGTTTTCACGCTGGAGCGCATGTATCTAAATATTTTTCTTGCTATCTCTGCTTTTAAAAGTCATATTTGAAAAACTCTTTTACCGTCGAGTAGCTCCCGATATGAAAAATATTTTGGGCAAATTTTCTACTTTTCATAAAGAACAGTTCTGCCACTAGGGACGTTAACGCATATTTCTATTTTCTAGAATATCTCCGATTATAAAAATTCCATGGAAAAATTCTTCCTCGGTGAGATATCCTTCAATGTGAAGACATTTTACGCCGATTTTCTTTAAAGTTCAGTTTTCTAGTTTGGGGGCTTAAAGTTATATTGCACCTGGCTCCATATTCTGCTTCTGACTGTTCGACTTGAAATATTTGTTTTGTTTCGTATATCTTCAGCTACACCACTTTGCTTACAATTTTTACTTTTCTGTTGTGCACATTTCTACCACCTTAATGTCTGAAAGTAGCTATTTCCATTTTGCAAAGGTTTTATTCCTTCTTTAGAATTGGTTCCCTTCACTTTGAAGAATACTACTCACATTGTACATTTTAAATTGTGCGCAGTGTTTTTTGACAAGAGGCGGAAATCGCTTTCGCCCATTTTCTTCGTTCCTAAATGTCTTTGAAAATCTGTTCTATGTCGAAAAGGGATAAAAAGGCTTACTAATTGCGTGAGTGAATTTGGTTTCATCTTCCATGTTGAATTTTTGATTCATATAAACCTCCGAGTTGTGCGAATCCCAGCTGCATCGCAGAGGAGTGGAAGGAATGTTTGTAAAGTTTGAATAGCTGCCTGTTTTTGTTTTTTTTAACGACCACCGTGAGCAACTCGATGGGCTATAAGCAGTCGCCCGTCCCTAATTTAGGGTCACTGGTTACAGGGAAGGGAGAGAGCCAGTGCCGTAAGACAAACACAACATCCATGCCTCACCGGGATTCGAACCCAGATCCCATTCGGACGAATGATCAGAGGGCATCGCTTAGACCACTTCCCCACCGGAGCGGCACCTGGTTTTGAAAGTACTGCGTTCAGGAATCTCGCTGAAACACTTCACGCATTATCTTTCCCGGTGCTTTCCTAGCGTGAACCCAAAAACTATCTTCTGTTTGATCTCAAATAGTGTTTCTTCCGGTATGTTTACACACACACGCACACGCACGCACGCACACTGGCCGAAAAATACGAACTTTTGTTTAACATCGAGTAGGTTAGATATCTACCTAAGGCAACCTTTGTTGCGAATGATAGAACGTATACAACCATGCGCGGCATGGATTCCATGTAGAACTTTTCAGTTCGTTTTGATCAAAATGCAGCCATTTCTGCAGCAAAATATGTTGATGAAAGTAGGCACAGACGGCAAAAGGCTCTTTCCATCATGCCACACCCATGTTTCAATAGGATTACGATCAGAGGACTGTGGAGGCCATGGGAGGTAATGAAATTCCTCCTCGCGTTCCTCAAACTTTTCCGGCACGACTTGTCATCCATAAAGGTGCCATCGCATGCAGGAAAAAAAGTGTTACATTGCAGGATGCACTTGATGTGTTGCGACACTCAGGTATTCGCTAGACATCATCTTACCTTCCACTGGTATCAGCGTACCCAGTCCTTACCCACAGAACATTTCCCATAACATGGTGCCATATATAGATGCTTGGATTGTGTTCAAAAGGCATCGCTCCATTCTCTAACGACCAATCAGTGCAAAATCAACTTATAGCGTGATTTACCTGATTGCCTTTCTTCCGTAGCTCTACTGTCCATTTACGGGGATCTCAGCATCACTGCAAGAGGACTTTTTTTTTTCTTGAGTCATTCTAACAGGCTTCTAAATGGTTAGACGACCTCCAAGACCCAAATTCTTTAACTCTCTAAGTATGGTTCCAGGGGAAATGGACTGCTCCTGGCCTTGGTTGAATTCAGCAGTCAGTTGCTCCACACTGGAAGACCTATTCTTCCGTACAATCCTCCTCACTGTATTACGGTCATGCTCTTTAAGTCGAGACTCCTGTCAGCATTTATGACTTTTGGTAAGGAAGATCAGCTTGTCTTGCAGTCACTAAATACCTTTGGAAAAGCAGTAATTTTTTGTTTTGTTAATCATGAACCCAGCTAAAAGTGCGTCTGTGATAGACCTTCGGTTTTTTACGTGTTTACATGAGTTACTGTAGTCGAATAATCCGTACGTTCTTAATCACGGACAAGCCAAGCGTCATTAGCCCACGGGATTGTTACATTTTCATATATTTGCGTTTATTGTCTGTTATTTTGTTGTCATAAAGGTTCGCCATTTTGTTTAGACAGTGTGGGCAATGTTTAAGACTCCCGAACTTTATCCTTGAACTTGGATACATTTTATACCCTATGTTCTCAAAGCATTGGCCAGATGTTATGCTTATTGATAATCAGATATATGAGAGCTTTTCAAAAAATAAGTTGTACATAGTGTCGACTATCGGAAATGGAAAGAAGGAAAGAACACGGCTGCAGAGTGACGTCATACGTTTCGATATCTGCTTGTGGAAGGAGTGTGGTACAATTGTGCTGAGTAGCATATTCGTTAACAGTAGTTAGTTATGGTGCAGCAGCTGAGGTGTTACTCGAAATCGGAAGTTTGCAGAATAGTGCGGTTTTTTATGGGCAAAACGTTTAAATCCAACTGAAATCCATCGTGTTGTGTCGGATGTATATGGAGAACAGGCAATGCCTCTCCAGGCAATTGGAAAATAGTGTAAATAGTTCGAAAAAATACGTACGGATTTGATAAGTGTACCAGGCAGAGGCAGACCTTCAGCGACAGTTGATCACATTTTGCGCGTCGAGGAGTTGATTAGAGATAACTGCCGCATCAAAATTCATGAAATTGTTCAACATTTGGGCATATCATATGGTAGTGTACACGCTATCATTCACGAGCACTTACATTTCAGAAAAGTGCGCGCGAGATGGGTGCTACGATCTTCAACCGACAAGCACAAAAATCAGCAATCTGTGTTCCTGTAACGTTATTCTGTAGAAGGTACAGAGTTTTTTAAACCTCACTGTCACCGGCGATGAAACGTGAGTGCATCACTTAAAACCAGAAAACAAATCGGCATACCTGATGTGAAAAACCCTTAGTTCACCGACTGCAAAAAAATATAAAGTCGCGCCGTCTGACGGAAAAGTTATGGCAACGGTCGTTTTTGACTGCGAGGGGCCGGTGTACACAGAGCTTATGGCAAAAAGAAGTGCGATTAACTCTGCAATACGATAAACTTCTGCGAGACATTGAAGAAGTTAAGGAAAGCAATTGAGGATCGAAGACGAGGAAAATTGTTAAAATGAATCATCTTTTTGCACGACAACGCAACCCTACACACAGCTTCCGCCATGAAGGAGCTTCCTCGCAATTTCAAGTGGGAAATATATCCCCGTCTCCCATACAGTCCTGATTTTGTCCCCTGCAATTACCACTTGCTCCCAAAAATGAAAAAGGACCTTGGGGGCAAACATTTTGCAAATTATGATGAAGTCAAGGAAGCCATGAAACCATGTCTCCGTGAACTTAGGAGCGAACTTTTACTTTCTTGGTATTGAAAAACTGGTTTCTTGTCCCTACAAGCGTTTACTAAAACTTGGCGATTATGTGGAAAAATAAAGAAAAGGTATATGCTCCAGATTTTACACTGCTGGCCACCCAAAATGCAACACCAAGAAGGAAGCATCCGATCGGCCTGAAATTCGCAGCATGCATCGCCCGCGAGAGGACATGCAAACGATTAGCATTGCAGGGCATATGCAAATCATGTGCGCCCGGCACCTGACCGAAAAGCACTATAAGAAGGGTGCACAGAAGGCGGGGTGTAAGTAGTGGAAGTGTGTTGTACTGCCGGACCTGTGCGTGGGAAGCTTTCTGATGCCTTGTCACAGAATACCGCAGTCATTCCAGAACGTTTCGGAGTTCGACAGAGGACGAATAGTAGCTTATCGCGACAGCGGTTTATCGTACCGAGACATCGGCGCCCGTGTGGGACGACATCCAGCCACAGTGAGGCGATTATAGATTCGGTGGGTGCAGGATGAACGGACGGACCGACGTGAGCGATTGCCGCAGTCGCGGCACACCACCGAACGAGAGGAACTATATGTTGTGCGACGGGCATTGACGGCTCGCACCGCCACATCACGAACGTTAGCGCAGGAATTAGGGTATGTTTCACAACAACATGTGTCAGCACGTACCGTTCGACGTCGTCTGCAGGAGCGGGGAGTTGTCTCACGGCACCCATTGCTCCGATTACCATTGACGTTACACCACCAGCGAGTGCGGCGGCAGTGGGCCGTTGAACGCCACACCTGGACTACGGAATGGCACGACATTGTCTTCTCCGACGAATCCCGCTTCTGCCTGCAACACCACGATGGTCGGGTCCGCGTGTGGCGGCACCGTGGCGAGAGACTGTATGACGCCTGCATTATGCATCGCCATACCGGTCCGTCGCCTGGCGTTATGGTTTGGGGCGCAATTGGATATGACACCCGCACCCCTCTGGTATGCATCGCCGGTACACTCAACCGCCATCGCTACATCGCCGACATTTTAGAGCCGGTAGTCCTTCCTTACATGCAGGACCTGCCATCGGCCACGTTTCAACAGGACAATGTCCGCACGCATCGTGCAACATTTCTTCACGGCCCACCAGGTGGCACTGCTGTCGTGGCCCACCTGTTCTCCCGATATGTCGCCCATCGAACACGTCTTGTAGCTGATCGGCAACCGAGTGGCCCGGTAAGCACCACCCTCGGCCACACCTGATGAGTTGTGGCAACGTGTGGAAGTAGCCTGAACCGACATACCTTAAGCCTACATCCAAAGCCTCTTTAGTTCGATGCCGCGGCGTGTAGCGGCTGTTATTGCTAGCCATGGGGGCCACACGAACTATTGATGTCTGCGTGTTCCGCAAGTCGCACGGGCCTGTAAGCTCAATCGTTTCATCTTTGTATCTGTTGTTATGTGTCCAGTAAATCTGGCTTTGCTATCTCGTGTCCTCCTTGGTGTTGCATTTTGGGTGGCCAGCAGTGTATATTTTTCTGGTTTCTCATTGTTTAATAAAAGTTATGCGAAACATGAGAAACTTATTTTTTAATATGCCAATGTACCTGTACAAAATGTTATCTAGATTATTTAAAGCTCAGTTATAATTTTTAAACTGAAACAAGCTCAGATATTATAAATGCGATCGAAACTGAATTTTGAACTTAAGAGTACTACTATTCAACATAGAACATTTTCAAACTAACTTTTCTTTATTGAAATTGCAATAATATTAAGCAATGAAATAAACATTTTTCTAATTACTTATGATGTCAAGCATATCACATATCATTACTAATCGAATTGAAGGTCTCGCATTTTTTGACATTTGACACAGACTGGTCGCATACCACCTTATGACTGTTTAAAAAATGTACTTCGCAAAATATTTCACAGCACGCAATATTCAAACCAAGTGAACTTTTCTTAAAATGGAATACTTACACTTTCAGGGAAAGCTATCAAACCAGGAGCACCGTGGTCAGCAAAATAAACAAAAACATGGTCATTTGGTCCACTGAAAAGGATATGCAAACAATTTTCAAGCACAGGGATCAGCAAAATAAACAAAAACATAGTCATTTGGTCCACTGAAAAGGATATACAAGCAATTTTCAAGCACAGGGATCAGCAAAATAAACAAAAACATGGTTATTTGGTTGGTAGACTTAAAAGGATATACAAACAAGTTTGAAGCACGGTACTCAGCAAAATAAACAAAAACATAATAATTTGGTCCACTGAAAAGAATATACAAACAATTTTTAAGCACCGTGCTCAGCAAAATAAACAAAAACATGGTCATTTGGTCCACTGAAAAGGATACACAAACAATTTTCAATCAAGCATGCAACTCTCTCTGTATCGTAACTTTCTACAGTATATACTGTATATATTTAATTACGAACATACACCGAAGTAGGAAATTATTAGGAACCTGTACAAAATGTGTCGAATCGAGGCTGTTATGAAGACAAAGGGCGTCATAAGATGTTCCTAATAACATCTTATGACGCCCTTGGCCTTCATAACAGCCTCGATTCGATGGATTCATCGAGGTGCTGATTAGCTGAGCATACCTATCTATCTATTGGTATTTCATATAGCTAGAACTATAGCTATATGAAATACCAATAGTTAGATCTATAGGTATGTTCAGCCAAGCAGATGTGACAGCGTCCGCCATTTGCTGAATATTCACTGGAGGAGGATCTATGTTACGAATGATTCTCTTAATCTTATGATAAATGTCATGGCGGCTTATCCTGCTGGAAGTATCTCTCTCCAGCAGGAAACACGGTGCACATGTATGGGCGTGCCTAGTTCGTAATGATGTTAAGATAACTCGTGACATCGAAATGATATTCCAGAAGTACCAAAGAACCCAATGTCCTCCATGAAAACTAATTCCAGATCATTACATTGCCTCCACCAGCTTGAAAAGTGAATGCTAGGCAGCTGGGTTTCATCGATTCGTGCTGTTCACGCCATATTATGTACCATTCATTTTTGTGTATTAACTGAAAACGTGATTCATCGGACTAGGCGATCATTTTTTTCCTATCCTCTAGGTTCAAGTTTTGGTACTCTCGTGCCCACTGCAAACGAATTTGTCGGAATTTAGCAGATATAAGTGGTACACGAAGGAGAATGTTATAAATTTTGTGCAAGGATGTGTTAACCACTGCAATAATTTTTGGTTTCGGAATGGGGATGATAGTTGGTCAGAATTTTTACCTTATTTTTGATCCAAAGAATATTCGTAAAATTAAAAAACGCTGCCACCAGTCCATGATGAAGTTAAGGCCTGAACAACTTTGTTTAGATTCTCTTCTTCAGATGCGTGGTGAAGGATTCACACTGATTTTGAACAGAGTTGATACTAATAACAAACAAAAGAATTTTATTTCTGGAACAGGGTATGATGTGCTCCCGAGTATGAAGATGTTGTTGGATGATGAACTTCAGAGTATGGTAAAAAGTTGTTTAGGTAAACAGTTTCACAGTTCCTTTAAAGAATTGTTGCAGAAGTCCTTTACAGCATTGTTCAGAGTTTCTTTTCTGGGGTGATACATAGACAGTCCAGTTAGTAGGAGTTTCTTTTCTGGTACGATACATAGACAGTCCAGTTAATAGAAGTTTATTTTCTGGGGTGATACATAGACAGTCCAGTTAGTAGGAGTTTCTTTTCTGGTACGATACATACATAGTCCAGTTAATAGAAGTTTCTTTTCTGGCACGATACATAGACAGTCCAGTTAACAGAAGTTTGTTTTCTGGTACGATACATAGACAGTCCACTTAATAAAATTTCTTTTCTGGTACGATACATAGACAGTCCAGTTAATAGAAGTTTATTTTCTGGTACGATACATACACAGTCCAGTTAATAGAAGTTTCTTTTCTGGTACGATACATATACAGTCCAGTTAATAGACGTTTCTTTTCTGGTACGTTACATAGACAGTCCACTTAATAGAAGTTTCTTTTCTGGTACGATACATAGACAGTCCAGTTAATAGAAGTTTCTTTTCTGGTACGATACATAGACAGTCCAGTTAATAGAAGTTCCTTTTCTGGTACGATACATAGACAGTCAATTAATAGAAGTTTCTTTTCTAGCACGATACATAAACAGTCAATTAATAGAAGTTTCTTTTCTGGCACGATACATAGACAGTCCAGTTAATAGGACTGATACAGCTACCAATAGTGAGATTGCATGAACATGGAATTTGCCTGCTACCTGCATTCAGGAATTCTAGAACGCAGCCTGAACTAATAATGCCTATCCAGGGTAATACTAACCGCAGTTAGTGTAAACCCACGTGAGCTATTCAACCGCAGTCGAGAGCTAATTATAGATCCCCAATTCCATCTCCTGGTGACCAAACCTCCTCTCTAAGTATCCGATAGACGCAAATGCCCAGAATATTTCTCATGTTCCCACGTCCCCTAAAGTTTCTTCGAGCCTGAACTGTGCACAGCCAATCAGAAGCTTGCACGTTGCGGCCCTCGTCCTGCTCTTCTCTCTCTCTCTCTCTCTCTCTGCGTCCTGCATTCCTCTCACGTTAGTGCTCCACATACAATACTTGTTACTAGGATTTCTCGCAGTTTCTGAATTCAGCATTCCAAGATGTGAAGCCTTCCCCTGTTTTGGTGACCTCGTCATAAAATGTGTCCGTCCTTTTCTTTCTCCCTTCTTCTTGTCACTTAAAATGGCGTCCCACTATACCTTTCCGGAGGTTTTTTTTTTTTTTTCCGGTTTTGGAATTCAGCATTTAATAATACATCCTTAAACCTTTTTTTTTTTTTTTTGATTGGAGGTATAACGACCACCGTGAGAGCAACTCAATGGGCTATAAGCAGTCGCCCGTCCCTAATCACTGGTTCCAGGTAAGGGAGAGAGCCAGTGCCGTAAGACAAACACAACATCCTTGCCTCACTGGATTCGAACCCGGACCCCTTTTGGACAAATGATCAGAGGCCATCGCTTAGACCACTGCGCCACCGGGGCGGCTCTCTTTTTTGTAGTCATCCCAGAATTTCACATCATCACAGAGAAATCTACTGTTATGGCTTATTCGTGCCAACGTACTGCGGAACCGTTATGGTGAAATTCTCTCGATACTGTTGTTGTACTGCACTATTATTTGATCCAATGGAACTCGTCTCTTACCTCGTATAATCTTCCTCAGCCGCCGTTGCTTTCGAACATCAACCAGTTGTTTCGTTTTCGCCCGTGGAAAGACCCTGACGGCTTGTATCGTTTGTGAACCACTCATTGTACATCCTCGATGCAGTTGTTCTGATAGCCGAGAAGCTTTGTCGTTTCTAAGGTGCTTGCAACTAACTGCCCGTCTCACTCCCCCATCATGCCTGTTTCAAAGTCGCTTAAACCACGAGTCTTTCCCATAGTGCCGATATCTACGCTTCGTACACCTCTGAATCCTTTGCAGTGAGCTGTTTATAAACGTCGTAGTGTCGTATGCAAGTGAAGATGGCACATGTCTGAATGCTATTGGGCGTTCCTAATAATTTGCTACTTCAGTGTATATGTGAATCCTTTGCAGTGAGCTGTTTACAAAGCCATCTCAATGTCATATTTGTGTCTGTTAGTGAGGATGGCATGTGTTTGATTCTAATGGGTGTTCTTAATAACTTCTTATTTCAGTGTATGCATGCTTATAATTTTGTGACGAATAACCTATTTCATATAATTTTATCCCATGTATCGACAAATTAAATAAATGAGTACACAGCTGAACATCTGAAGCGCAAACTTAAATGATAAAGTGGTGTCGCCCCGGTGGCGCAGTGGTCTAAGCGATGGCCTCTTATCATTCGTCCGAAAGGGGTCCGGGTTCGAATACCGGTGAGGCACGGATGTTGTGTTTGTCTTACGGTACTGGCTCTCTCCCTTCCATGGTACCAATTACCCTAAATTAGGGACGGACGACTGCTTATAGCCCATTGAGTTGCTCACGGTGGTCGTTAAACCTCAAATCAAAATAATAATAATAAAGTGAGAGGGCAATTTGTTATATGCACTCACCTAATAATCTACGGGCAGTGCCGTACCGAAAATACATGAGCCCACAAAAAAAAAAAAAAAAAAAAATCTTCGAGGCAAGTATCTATTATATATAATGTATGACTATTAAACTTGTGGTTTTAAGATATAATAAAATTAGCAACGTTTCTCACAATACAACGTTTATTATACATCGACTGTATTTTCGCAGAGCGTTTGGCTCGGCATCATCAGGATGAATAGAGCGTAAACATTCAAATCATTGTGACATCATCAGAATGAATAGAGCGTAAACATTCAAATCATTGTGACATCATCAGAACTCTGATGATGTTACGCGTCAGAACTATGACGATCTGACGGTTTTACGTCAAATCCACCGTCAGAACTCAAAAGATCATCCGTCAGAACTCTGTTTAGAACTCACTCTGTAAAACCGTCAGAACTCTGATGATGTCCCCATGATTTGAATGTTTACGCTACATTCGTCCTGATCATGCCGAGTCAAATGTTCTGCGAAATTATAGTCGACGTATAAATAAACATTTTACTGTGAGAAACGTTGCTAATTTTATTGTATAACATTCTATTAGATTTCAATTACTGAAATATTTAAACTCCATGTTATTAACTAGATTTCACGAGCGTTTTAATAATTCAAATTCTTTGGAACCTACAGGTATTTTCCGTAAAGCCAAATTTATTGCACTTTGTTGCATGTAAACATAAATGTGCGGATTGTAATTAAAATGTTTGCGCTAGGTTTATAGCAATGCAAAGTACTACAGAACACTTACGTCAAAGTTAATCGTTTCATGCAAATTTTATTCTTTTGGAGAACCAAGACTAATCTCTTTGAAATGCTTCACGATCACTCACACAAAATACGTAACTGCTGGTAAAAGTGCCTAATGACCTTTCCCGATAATATAGCAAGTAAACAAGTACCAATCAAGAATTGTAGAAAAAAAGAAAAAAAAAACTTTATTTATTTATTCTTGAATATGAAAAACACACTTAACACATTGCCACAATGTTTTGCACATGCTAAAATTTATTCTCTCGACTCTGTTATATAAAAAATGACACAGATCTCTGTTTCTCCGTCCCCGCGAATAATAGCTGTAGTACATAACACCTTATCCTCATTGGTATAAAAATTTAACCAGTTTAACTGTTATTTTATATATGGCCGTAAAACGGGGCCTCAAGTCATATGGAATAGTTGTTTCCCATCATCCATTTTTTTTCAAAGCTAAACCGTGAAAATGAGTTCTAAATATTTTACTTATTTATTGAAAAAAACAAAAAACAAAAATTGCTTCGAATTCAAAAATACGTTTTATTTCACATATTTGCTTCTAAACATCCCATTGAAAAAATTCTTTTATCTTTCGATTCCATTTATGTCGAATAGTATTTAAGATATAGTTACTTTTTCAAATTATGCATAGATTTTCCGCTAGGGGGCGTAAAAGTAAATTACATTTTTCCCGGTAACTCTTCTTCTATAACTCCGATTTAAAAAATTTTTCTTCAGCGGATACATCTTCTGATGGAAAATCTTTTGCATATAATTTCGAATTTTTGGTAAAGAATACTTTGGCCACCAGGGGCCGTAAGTGTTAATTTTTGCTTCTGATGTGTTTGCCATAAAATTTGAGCTTCTAAAATATCGATTGAAAAAACTCTTTCGTGGACTGATGCCACTCACATCGATAAACCTTTTCGGAATATTTTCTTCCTAAAATATTCAACAATTTCTCCGCCAGGGGGCGTAGATGTATATTTTATTTTTGTCAATATCTCTACTTCTAGGAGTCCGATTTCAAAAATTCCTTCTTTGTTGGATAGTGTTTCCAGTGTGACATGTTTTTTATATAATTTCAAAATTTTTAAGTAATTCATAGACTTTCCGCTAGGGGGCGTAGAGGTAAATTGCGTTTCCCCTATATATCTGCTTATAAATCTCCGATTTGAAAAAATTCTTTCTGCACCGGATACAGCTCCTGATGGGAAATCGTTTGCATATAATTTCTAATTTTTGTAAAAAAATGGTTTGGCCACCAGAAATGGGGGCCAAACCATTTTTTACAAAAATTGTTTGGCCCCCATTTCCAGGGGGCGTAAATCTCAATTTCCGCTTCTGATGTATTTGCAGCAAAATATAAGCTTCTAAATTCTCGATTGAAAAAAAGTCGTTTGTTGACCGATACTACTCATGTCGACAAACCTTTTAAAACATTTTCTTCTTAAAATAATGCATGGTTTTTACGCCAGGGGGCGTAGATGTATATCTTATTTTTGTCAATATCTCTACTTCTAGGAGTCCGATTGAAGAATTCCTTCTTTGTTGGATAGCGTTTTCAGTGTGACATGTGTTTCATATAATTTCAAAATTTTCACGTAATTCATAGACTTTCCGCTAGGGGGCGAAGCGGTAAATTGCGTTTCCTCCTATATCTCTGCTTCTTAATCTCAGATTTGAAAAATTATTTCTGCACCGGATACAGCTCCTGATGGGAAATCCTTTGAACATAATTTATAATTTTTGTAAAAAATGGTTTGGCCACCAGTTGGCGTAAGTCTTAATTTTCGCTTCTGATGTATTTGCAGCAAAACATGAGCTTCTAAAATCTCGAATGAAAAAAAAAGTCGTTTGTTGACCGATACTACACATGTCGACAAACCTTTTAGGAACATTTTCTTCTTGAAATAATGCATGGTTTCTACGCCCCCTGGCGTAGATGTACATCTTATTTTTGTCAATATCTCTACTTCAAAGAGTCCGATTTGAAAAATTCCTTTATTGTTGGATAGTGTTTCCGAAAATTCCTTCTTTGTTGGATAGTGTTTCCCCTCACCAAGCAACTGCTAGAATCCCAACTACAGTTATGGGCCAAGTGTGTTTGCGAACTTCTGGGTTCACTTAGTAGCTAAGGAACGAGAATGTGTGTACCGTATGTTGCGGGAGGGCGGAGGTGTGTACAAGATGTTCTATTTATTCCCCAAGGAAGGGGGAGGGGGTAGTTGATTTTACTCCCGTTGGTTGTATAGGAGGCATTAGTGCTGTGCTCATAAGAGCTGAGTTCGAGCTCAATTTTAAGAGCTCGAGCCCGAAGTATGTCAGCCCTATTTTATATAGCAAGATAGAGCCCGGGTCTGAACGAGCCCGAAAACTACGATTAATCTGCTTAGGCATTAAAAAAAATCTAATCTTCCAAATCTCCATTCCTTCCTCCCCGTACAATTAACCGACGTCTTTCTCAACGGCGGAGTGGGGAAGGGATGTCTATCTATTTCTATAGTTTCTTTGATCATTCATTTCATCCTGAAATGTTTCAAGGGGCTCGGCATCAGGAAAAATCGGGAGACACAACAATCTACGTATGTTAACAGAATTGGGGTGGGGACTGAACAGGGCTAAAGTTTTTTCACTAGTTTGGTTAAAATAGTGAAAATACTCATTCATGTTTGATAAAGTCGCAGAACAATGCTAGATAATGGTCATTATGGGATGTACTATCCACTATATGACAACACAGAATCTAGAGTGAAAGTTAATAATATCAAGAACTTATTTTGAAATAACTGTAAGATTATTTGCGGGGTGTTCATATAAGATCCCTTTCCCCCGAAATGTTCTACCTACGCAGTGCTTTGAAAGATCTTGTAAGTTGTTGTGCCTTATAAATGTCTATTTTTTAGTACAGACTGTACTATTAAATATATCTTATCGTGCTGAAAGGCTTTTCGAATTAAAATATTGTTTAGCGCACGAAGAATCCTTATTAAAGTAAGAAAATCAATATTATTTTACGATCTGTCAAACATAAAAAGGCGATATAAGCAATTTTTTTATAAATTTTAATGTTCTTACTTCAGCGTTCTTAAGAGAAAATTTTAAACAAATATAAATATTGAGTGTGTCCAAAATTAGAAGCTTCTCCAACACAATTACATGCATAATTAACTAAACTAGTGATTTAAACCTGGTTATTCGCTTTTTCCACGTCGATTTAGTGAGTTTGTCACGATATTTAAATATCTTGAAATTTCTAACTGTGATTGTCCACAACAGAAAAATTGCAGTACAATTTTTCTGCAGTAAAATCTTGGCATGGGCAGATGAAAATTTTTCCGCAACACCCACTTAGGATGACGGATGTACCTTTTTAACCCCCCCCCCCCCAGTACTATGATTGCCACTGTTTCCAGAGCAACTGTACTTTTTGTTTTGTTTCTTAAATAAAAAAAGTGATTTTCAGTTGTGATACAATAGCACCGCAGAACTACAACTGAACGGGCCCATTTGTAAAAATTTTCCCTATCTCTTTTGCGACTGCCAATCCGCCCCTGGTTTTGCACATAATATAAATTCTCCTCTTTACTCTGTTACAAACAAAAAATGACATAGAACTTTCTTTGCTTCTCCCAGCGAAGAACATCTTTTCAGTTCATTATATCCTAAAGCATACGTGTAAACAGCTGTAATACATAATACATTGGTAAAAACTTTTCATTCATTGAACTGATATTTCTTCCACATTCTGTTATTAATATACATGTATAGGAACTATTACTATGACTGTGAGAAGAGGCCTCGTGTCCTCTGAAGTAAGGGTTCCTCGTCATCCAGTTTTTATAAATTGAAACCGTGAAAAAACAAGCCCAAAAATGTATTTTCTTTATTATTGTTCTTTCAAGGCTGCTGTAAAAATTTGCTGGCTATTTTTTATTTTCTCATGAAGTTTCCGCAAAAATTCTGTAAAATGTTTCTGCTGAGGCTAGACGCCCTCTTAGCCGTGAGGCTTCCCCGCAATGTGGTGATCTGCCAGATGGGCTTTTCTTCTCCATTAGTTAAAAGGAAACGGCTGGGCTGGGATCGAAACAGTAGAAAGAGATTATAGGGATTATTCTTCGAAATACGAAAATGATTTGTGAGTGATTATTGAAAGCCTATTTTTCCTTCGAACTACCATTGTGTAATCAGCTATTTTTCCACACTTCATCTACTGGAAAAAACTGAGTCATTCAATGCAATGATTTAACTTCTCTAGCTAAATCTATGTATCAATGATAAAACCAGTAATTCTACAAGCATACAGTCAGCCAAACACACGGAAACATCTTACCTGTTAATCACTTTTCCACTTCCTTTACCTCTGAGGAGAGAAGAGTTGCCTTGAAGAGCATCTAAGAAGTTCTTAGGAGTGACATTCTAAAAGAAGACGAAGCAATGTATCAATTGAATTAGGAGCTACAAGTCATGAAATGATGTACACTATAAAATGCGTCATGTTACCCAGTAGTCACGTGATCTAAAACATGATCCTCTGGGCCCTTGTGCTGTTATGACCTTTCCGAGTTTGTGCAGGATGGTCAGCGATTGTGAATTTCAAAATTCCCAGCTCACTCGATGATTTAAGGGTGCTGAATGTTAAATTTTCTCCAACAGCAATGGACCAGATGTCCAAGTCAACCGCATAGTGCCTTCCTGAACCTTTCATCCTCTCTAAACGCACCTCACCAGCCGCAAACTTCTTAAATAAGATTTGGGCTATCCAAGTGACCGCAACACCTTCCTTCGCCTTGGACATTTTTGGACTCCTGCAGCTGCCATAAACAGTTGCTTCCAGTAGTGGCGCAAAAGAATCAAAATTTCAAATTTCGTCGCTATTTTGTACAATGCAATAAAAGTTCAATGCACTTTTCGAAACACAGGTATTACAGATGAACCAGTTCCTCACACAGCGAGCTTTTATACGATCTGCAATATCGGCAACCTTACCCGCTGAAAACATGCAAATTTTGCGACACCAAGGGGCACAATACAAAAAAGCTATTGTTTTTTGTTTGTTTTTTCTCAGCCACTCCAGTATAATTATTTCGGGTCTGTCTCTGGCTGTCTCGAGTCTACAGGAGAAGTTTCGTCTTGTTCGCTGCAGACAGTAATGGCATACGAGCAGTGGCCTACGGGAAAATCTCGGGGTTCCCCGGCAAAAATCCCTTCGAGGCCTTTTTGCGAAAATCTATTAGCACTCAATCACTTAAATTTTTAATTCCATATTATTAACTAGGCTAAAGCCTTGTTAATAATATAGGCGTTTTAAGAATTCAAATTATTTGGAACCCACAGGTATTTTTCGGGAAACCAAAATTATTGCACTTTACTGAGTGTAACACAAATGTGCACCTTGTAATTGAAAAAGTTGCCCTGATTTTATACCAAAAGGAAACACTAAAAAACACTTGCGCCAAAGTTAATCATATCATGCAAATTTCATTCTTTCAGAGAACTAAGGCCAGCCTTTCGAAATGCCTCATGATCACATATACAAAACGCGTAACTTTCATGTGACAGTGTCTAATGACCTTTTCCGATTTGCACGAAAATATGTAACAATTAAGAATTTTGGCACAAAAAAGAGTAAAACTACTTAAATACATAGGATGAGTTGAAAGTTTTGCAATATTTGGATCAGATTATGTCTTCATACGTACCCTTACAACGAAAGCTGCCTAGCATTAAAAGTTTAGGCCATCGTGTTGCACCGTCTTTAGCCATCTGTCTGCCAGTTTTTTCTTCGATTCCGAGGCAGTGCCAGTTCTTGTCCTTCGAGGCGAAGAACTCCTACACCCCAGCTGCTCCCACCTCCTGGCTGTTGAAGTGTCTCCCGCGAAGGAAGTGGGCTCTGGACCGAAACCAGGGCCGGATCCAGAAGTTTACTGTAGGGGGGCGGTGTTTCGGGTATAAAAAGGGGGTGAGGGCGACATTATGGAAGAGCTTTTTTAGATATACATTACACACATTGGCGATGCCGCTCCTACTTGGGATTCCTTTGAAAGGTTTTTAAAACACTTTCAGTTGCTCCAGGAATGTTAAATCGTTAAATACCTGAACGACACTTATCCTATTTCGAGACGTTACAGACGCTAGACAATATGACAGTAGCAAAGAACTAACAAAAAATACCCCCTGCTGTCCCTATCTTTTGCGCGCTCTCTCTCTCTTTATTCCATTCCCTTCTCTTGCTTTTTTTCCCTGAAGCTAAATCAATGTAATACGTATTTTAAATCTAGTTCCGTAGTAAGTTTAATAGTTAATTTTTTTTCTTTAGAAAAACTGAAAAGAAAATATGCAAAGTTAATCATTTACGATATTCGCTACTTTAAACGTAAAAACTTCGTTAGGGTTTAGGGGGATCGCCCCGGTCGCCCCCCGCTGGATCCGTCACTGACCGAAACAAGTAATAATCCGACGGGGCAAGGTCCGGACTATATGTTGGGTGTGGCATCAGTTCGATGCCCTCAAGTTCCTGGAGTTTTGCCCTGGTAGTTCGCGCGGTATGAGGCCGAGCGTTGTCCTGTTGTAGGAAAGCCCGCGTTCTATTCACCAGTGTCGGGTGCTCCTCCTCCAAAACGGCACACATCCGTTCCAGCTGTTCAGAGTAGAGGTTGGCGTTGATGGTCCGACCGTCTGGAACAAATTCGTAATGGATTATCCCCTAGAAATTCCACCAGACGATGAGCATCAACGTGTGCTCGAAGCGCCCGCGTTTAGTAACAGGTTCAGGAAGCTGGCCCGGGTTCATCCACTGCAGTTGTGTGTTAGGATTACGGGAATAGATCCACTTTTCATCGCACGTAACAATTCTCTTGATGCAACGTACATCATGCGGGTCTTCTAGGAGTTTCGTGCGCTTTTCAACTCGGCAGTTTGCTTCAGCTGGCGTCAGTTCGTGAGGAACAATGCGGCAGCTCATGTAGATCTTGGCGGGATCCTGAAGGTGACGAACCACGGTGGTCTGTGATATGCCAGGCTCGCCTGATACTCTTCTAGTGCTGGTTGTAGGATTTGCCTCTACGGCCTGGCTCACGGCCTCCGAATCCATGGTTCGCGGCCTACCTGATCTCGGCTGATCGTCGAGGTATCTGTCACCTGAGTAAAATTCCTTGAACCATCTGGTTGCGGTGGTGTGGTCAACGGAACCTTCCCCTTTTGTATGATAAATGTTTCCTGTTGCTTTAGCAGCGTTATGGTTGAGTTCAAACTCGTGAAGCAAAAGTTCCCTAATTAGCCGGTTGCAGCCGTCCATCTTTTAGGGGACCCAAACCACTGACAGAACGACGACATGCAATGCTGTTTACAGCAACGACTACCATTTTATACACTGCCGGACAATTGTTAAGGACGAATGACAATAGCAACGATAGCAACCATAAAATGGAAGGCAGGAAAATGTGGAAATTAGCATAAGTGCGGGATACAGTAAGACGTGTTGTGCGCATGCAAATTTTGGATTGCCGAACTTGTTCGTGACGTCATAGCGCTGATAAGAGATATAAAGGATTTGATGCGTATTGACCGTTGTTGTTCAAACGCAAAGTTGAAAGGGAAAGAATCAATTGACAAACTTGAAATTTTCAGTATGTCTTCCCGACATCACCTAGATGATTTTACGTGTGGCCGTATTATTGGCAAGATTGAAGAAGGGCGAAAAATAACAGATGTTGCCAGGAAGTTCGACGTCAGCCACAGTGTTGTTTCAAGGCTTTGGAAATCATTTCAAACAAATGGAGAGTGTAGCAAACGTCACGGGGGAGGTCGTGTTCGCAGTACGACACCTGCAGAAGATCGGTACATAGTGCTATCAACAAAAAGACACCGGCGCAGCACAGCTAGTGAGGTAGCAAATCAGTTTATGGCTGCTACTGGCAAGCGGATCTCCCAAAAAACTGTCGCCAGACGTTTGGATAAATGAGGATTATACGCCCGCCGTCCTGTTGTGTGCATCCCATTGTCCAGACGTCACCGTACCGCCCGTTTTCAATGGTGCCATCAACATCGCAATTGGACTGATAACAACTGGTCTGCTGTCCTCTTCTCAGATGAGAGCAGATACAGTCTATCATCTGATTGTCGACGACAACTGATCTGGCGTGATAGTGGTACTGCATATTGCCCAGCAAACATACAGGAAAGGGACCGATATCCGACATGTAGTGTCATGGTATGGGCTGGCATCATGATCAATGGCCGTACGTCTCTCTACGTGCCTCCAACTGGGACTATGACTGGCCAACGATACATTAATGATGTTCTGCTACCTCATGTTCGCATGTTCCGTGGTGCTGTCTGTGATAGATTCATTTTCATGGACGACAACGCAACATGTCATCGAACAGTCGCTGTCCAGGAGTGTCTTGAGAACGAGGATATTCAACGCCTCGTATGGCCAGCACGTTATCCAGATCTGAATCTCATTGAAAATGTGTGGGATGCTTTGGGGAGGAGTCTTGCTGGTCGCCAATGCCCTCCAATAAACAAGGACACCCTCATCCGTGCACTGACAGAGGAATGGGATAAATTACCCCAACAGCGGCTTGATAACGTTGTGCAAAGCATGACACGACGTGTGGAATCTTGCATCGCCCTCCATGGTGGCCATATCCCGTAGTGACATCTTACGCCGGAACGCCTGCGGACGGTAATTGCATTTTTTTCACGTTTACGTATTCTGCACAAAATGGCCTGTTTGTCCCTTGAACACGTTCCAAAGCCTTCTGGATTTCAGAGCACAATAAATTGTCTTTCTTGTAATGTCCTGGCATTCTGACATTATTTTATTTCCCTTGGCATCCAACCACACTTACTTTTTTATGCGCTATATAGCCGTTTGTGATCCGTCCTTAGCAATTGTCCAGCAGTGTATCCCTTTCGATGAACTGCAGTGTGCGACTTAAACTAGTTTAAACACGTGACACGCCCGTGCAGCACATGCGTGCATGCAAATATTACAAAACTTTCGACTTACACTCTGTAATTTACTCTTGAATATAGAAAACAAGATTTTGAATATAGCTATAAGATTTACTCTTGAATATAGCTACAAGATTTTGCACATAGTAAAAATTTCTCTTTTTACTCCGTTATAGAAAAAATCGCATGCTTCTCCCTGCGAATAACACATTTCAGTTCATTATATTCTGAAGCATGCATAATTAAAACACCTTATCCTCATTGGTAAAAACTTTTCATTCAATGAACTGACATTTCTTTCACATTCCCCTGTTAATATACATGTATAGGAACTATTGCTATGACTGTGAAAAGGGGCCTCAGGTCTTCTGAAATAAGTGCTTTCCCGTCATCCAGTCTTTACAAGTTTTAACCTCGAAAAAACGAACTTGCAAAATTACGTTTCCTTCTAATACTTCTTCTAAATCTGCCGTAAAAATGCTGATTATTTCTTTATTCATGTGTTCCCGCAAAGGCAATTAATAAAAAATCAAATAATAAATAGGAACTGTACACCAACTATACTGAAAATAGCATAACTATACTAATGATCCGAATTTCTTGGCGTAGAATAGGAATCAAAGTTTCCAAGCTTTGGCGCATCAACCTGGTGGGTTTTTCAAGGTAGGTAGACAGCAGAAACCCAGCAGACTAGGCTTTTGCAAATGTTTTTGCTGAGACTAGAGGCCCTCTTAGCCGTGAGAACCCCGCAATGCTGGGGTTGCTGGGGCTATCAATACGCACCTGCATACGGGCAGGTCTTCTGATGTAAAGCGTGTGGTACAGCGTATAGGGCACCATGCCCTAACATCTTGCATCATACATTATGCCACCCGTGACAATTTAATTTATTTTAGTTTTGAATCAGGGACAATTTCCAATGCTCTTTAACCCTGTATTGCGTTTCTGCTAGCCAGTGCATGTCTGACTATACCATCCGCTCACGTCGAGAAGCGACTAGCAGTTTCCACATGCCATGGGCTCATTAACGGGTTTTTGCTACGTCAACCATTCTCTGTCTGCTCTTACTATTTTTGCTCGTCCACATTCCCTAGTCAGCAGTTTTACAGATACTCCCACCTCCTTTCTGATCTTTCTCACTGTCATCCCACGATCAAAATCCGTTAGCTCACATCGTAATCAATCACTGTAGGCATTCACTAACGTCTTCCAACCTAATAACTGAAAGCGTTCCCATGCACTTGATTATGTAGCCAAAGCGACATCGCGACAACAGCTGACGTTATATTATTTGCATAAAATGGTCTTCTGATCTTAGCTGAATTGTCCTTTAGAGTATTTTCCTAACACATTTTATTCCTGAAGCTACCACACTAATCACTGAAATACAAAGGGTTCAAAAAGTACGCAGACCATAAGATAATTTAGCAAAGTTCTGAAAAGTATACGTGATGTACTTACTTCCCCAATGTAGTCATGTGGCACACCTTTATACACGTCCTGCCCACTGGGATGGTTTATTATAATACCTTTAGTAGGGTTACTAGAAAAAAAAAACAAAATTGAAATTAAAAACATTTGCAATTATAAAAAACATTAGGACATTTCAGAAAACTATTTATAAATCATCAATGGAATACGGGATTACACCATACAATACAAATTTTGAGGATGTGAATCCGTTTTGTTGGTGTAAATATGACATGGGCGTTAAGTCAGATAATATCCGAAAACTTGAAAATTTCGTCGTCCTGGAGCGGGAATCGAACCTGCATCTGCCGGATAGCGCTAGAGTATGCTAATTCGTTTCCCGCTCAAGGACGACGAAATTTTCAAGTTTTCGGATATTATCTGACTTAACGTGCATTTCATATTTACACCAATAAACGGATTCACATCTTCAAAATTTGTAACTATCTATAATTAAAACATGTTGAAGTTAATGTTAACTAGACGAAACCCATCGGAATCGATGCTTAGTTTGTTTTTTTGTTTTCCTTGAAAAGAATAAACTCGTATGAAACAACAAATGTGAACTTTATTTGATTGACAAATTCATTCAACCACTTCAAGGTTCGTGATTTTTTTTTTTTTTTTTTTGACTGAAATTTAACGACCACCATTTTTCCAGGTTCGTGATTTTTTTGATTTTTTTTGACTGAAGGTTTAACGACCACCGTGACAACTCAATGGGCTATAAGCAATCGCCCGTAATATTTTCACTAACAATGGTCAACGGAATGTTTATTTACATCTTTACATATGTCTTACCTACGTGAATAAACTGGATCAAATAAATATTAAATTGTATAAATACATCACACAATCCAACGGCACGCAATCAGGTCTTCGACAGTGTTCGATGTTCCGATGAGAAGAACTTTGATAGGAATGCCTGCTAGCGTTGCTTTGTGCAACGGTTCGCTCATGAAAGATACGGCTTCGGACTTTGGATTATCTCAGTCCCTCCATGCTTCCGCCTTCAACAGCGCGTGAGTCAACCGCACGCTTCTCCCATAGACTTTACATGTAACTTTGCCGCCCCACAACGCCCGATCTCATTTTTCTCTTCGACTAGCACATCTACATGGTAAGACCTTTGTTTTGATACCTCAACCATATCTTTCGTTCAGCAGTTCTCTCAAAATAGGGCTCACAGTAAAAAACCTTATAGAATTAATATATAGGTTACCAGTGGCGTTGGGCCATTATCGGCATCCGGGGCTAAGCCCCGCATGAAAATGAGAAAAAAAGAAGTTTTTTTCTTTTAATTGGAAAAATTCCGAAATAAAAACCTTATTAGTAACCAGTCCATAGATTTTCTGAATGCAAATGTGAGCCACTACAACAGCCCTAAGCGCTCGCCTAGGGCCCTACAGCTTGAGGGGCCCCGAAAACGTATAACTGGATTGTCAGTATTGTTTTGGTTTTTACAGACCGAAACAAAAAATGCATGCCTTCTTAATTTTCTGATGAAAACACTAAGAAGAAATGCTTTCAAGAAACTCGTCAGATTCTCGCTTTCCTGCAGTGACTGATGAAATTCTTACTGTCCACCTTCCTTGATCTACGCCATTCGTCTATGCCAAAACTCCTCCACGAAAAGTCATCCATCCTTTTCAAATGGAGCACTGGGCATAAATTGCATTTTAGATGTATTTTCTAATGTGGAGAACTTTTCCGGTTGCCAATATCTTCAAGTATTTTATTTTTGCTTGATACCATGCTCGTTTCCTCCTAATTTGCTCAAAATGTAGAAAAACTAGGTGATTTTCCAAAGCTAAAGCAATGAAAAGAGCACGTTTTATAATTCAAAAGCATTCCAATTTTATGAAATCTTATAAGAATTTACACGCGATGTACGAAATTTCATTTTCAGCGCCCATAGCGTTAAATTTGCCAAGAAACTTGCAACTGAAAAGGAGTTAAAGTAATCAGTTTTGCCTAACGTATCAAACTCGAAAAGAACTTTTGCTGTAAGTGAAATAGTCTCTTCGTAGCGCAAAGCTAAAATTTACGAAAATTCCATTCTGAAAACTCCTAGTGGGAAATTTAGGAACTAGCAGTGAAATTTAAAATGGGAAAATTTTTACGAATTTTTATGTCCGATCATTCGCAAAAATTATTTTTGAAAAATCTGTGAAAACTAAATTTTTTTCCCTTCAGCAGGAAATTAACGAACTAATTGGAAAATTTAAATATTTGAGAAGGAACAGTTAAGCCTAATTCTAAGAGGCACAAAAATATTTTTTTCCTTTATGTCGAATAGTTTCTTCACAACAGAAATTTAATTTTTTGAATTTTTGACTAGACAGCCCTTAGCGGTATTTAAAGTGCCGAACTTAATATCCTTAGATTTCCTATTAGCCGCAAAAATAATTTTTGAAATATCTCTAAAAACAAAAAGTTCGATGTGCACGGGCAGACAAAAGGATTACACTAGCACTGTTTCTTACAAAACATTGTAGCAATAGGAAGATCGAATGGAATTTTAAAAAGCTTAAAAACTTTTTCCTCTACTTTTTTTTTCTTCTTTTTTTTGCTAATCTGACGGATGAAAATTTCTGAGGCGATTAGAAGGGGCAGGGGACCCCCCCCCTGAATCTCTTAGCGCCTAGGGCCCCAAAAGATCTAAAGTCGCCTCTGGCCACTGGCACTGTTGCCAACTCAGTCATTAAAAGTCTCCAAATCAGCTATAAAAAGTCTCCAAAAATATGTAAATCACGTTAAATTTTTGTAACTTCATGTGTCATTTAAAATTTAATGATGCATTATTATTTCTTTGATAATTAAAATTAACAATGTAAAAAGAAGTGGATGTGATGCCATTGTTACTTAATATGACTTCAATTCTATACTTTTGGTGAGAGAATCCAGTAACAATTTTTAAATGGCTAAGAAGACTAGCAAAAAAGCTTTCTATTCAAAATGTGATGGACTAATAAATCAAGGCATTGTAGATGAAATTATTTCTTACAAAACAACATGATTTCTTTTCTGTTATTTGTTATTGACATTTTGATTCAGATGAAATAGAACTTTTGCTTTAATGATACAATATTTCTGCGAATGGAAACCCGTCACCATCATCGAATTTATAGTTTAACGGATTCAAAAAAAAAAAAAAAAAACTCAGCTAGTACGGGCAAGTTTTCTATGCCTGATAAAAACAAAGATGGAGGGGGAAAAGTTCTGGCACTACATTCTACAAGCGTTACAATCCAAATACGTATATTAGTTAGACATAGTTTAATACAATTAGACACAGTTTCAGCAATTAATTTCAGCAAGAAGCTGGGGCACAGCAGATAATAATCCCAGAAAACATCGATCAGTACCCTTAAAGTTCTTCGTAGCGAGATATCTGCAACTGTCTCGCCGATGCCACTGTACATATACAGTATCTAGCAACACGAAATGTTCACTTTGAGCTTCTGTCCTGAAAGCCGTTGGTTTCTATATCCTCTGTTCGTGAGCGAATGTTTAAAGCATATATATATATATATATATATATATATATTCTATAAAGATACCTAAGCAAAAAAATACAAATATAATTTTGACTCACACCTAGTACAACATAGAAAAGGTTATGTATCTACCTGTGTGAGTAAAAGGAGAAAAGAAAAAAATAAAATAAAACAACTGAATGTAGAAGGTGTCGAGAATACTGAGCCTTGGCTTTATCAAGGACCAGCAAAAACTCTGCATTTTCTCACTTCCACAAAGACCTAGTTGGAAATGGGTTTCTGCAAGGCCATAGATGCAAGTAACATTCCCACCTAAAATAGTTTAAAAAATATATATATAAGTCATGTCCTCCGTAGAGTAGCATGACCTAGCACTAGTTAACAATTTCGCTTGCATCCATTAACCTTCATGGCCCGACCCATGCTCTTCATCTGTTACTATTAAACTGAGAGAAGAAGATTAAAGAGAACTCAAGCTGTGAGAGTGACATAATAAATAGAAATGATTTTCAGCTATAACGAAATTCCAAGTTCGTTTGAGAGAGAATTTAAACCTGAAAAACAAATTTTACATTGCAATTAAAAAAGGAAATGTTAATTTATAACGAACAGATTTTTGAAAGAAAACTTGAGTCTAAAACCCCTACTCTACAACTTATGACAGCACGAAAACGAGAATAAGTTAAAGATAATAATTAACTAAAGAAAACTTTGTGAAAGTTATATACCTTAAACAGTTAGTTGCAATATGTACAAAGTATTTCAGCAGTGCTTTAAGTGCATAATTAATTAGTTATTAAGAACTTAACTACTTTGAAAAAACAGCGCATAGACAGCGCATAGAAAAGGAACAAGCTTAGCCATCTTCTGTTCCTAGGTACCACAAAAGACGCTCAAAGTTACAAAGAAAAATAAGAGTTAAAACCCGCGTAAACTGCTCGTGTATTTTATAATATTTCTCATGTATTCTGGAGAGTTAATTCTGCTCATTCTGATCATACAGATCCACAGTCTTAAGTTTATATATTTTTTTCTCTGGTTAAAATCTCCGCGCGTTGGTTTCTTGCTGTATGAGGAGGCCATCAGCCCCACCCTCACTGCCCCCCAGCGTCTAGGGAGTGGCGGAAGAGGTCAGCCATGTTCTCCTCTTGTGAGGAGAAAAGTTTTTGTAACACAAGAGGTAAGCTCTCTTCCTTGTTTTTGGGTTCTAGGTTTTATAAGTTCAATGTTTGTACTTCATGTACCTTTTCTCTGTCGTTTTTTAGCTTTTCAGCTTTTAAGCATTGGTTTGTCTCTTAACATTTTTGCGGGTTTTAACTCTTTCTTTTCTTTGTAACTTTGAGCGTCTTTTGGGGTACCTAGGAACAGAAGATGGCTCAGCTTGTTCCTTTTCTATGCGCTGTCTATGCGCTGTTTTTTCAAAGTAGTTAAGTTCTTAATAACTAATTAATTATGCACTTAAAGCACTGCTGAAATACTTTGTACATATTGCAACTAACTGTTTAAGGTATATAACTTTCACAAAGTTTTCTTTAGTTAATTATTATCTTTAACTTATTCTCGTTTTCGTGCTGTCATAAGTTGTAGAGTAGGGGGTTTTAGACTCAAGTTTTCTTTCAAAAATCTGTTCGTTATAAATTAACATTTCCTTTTTTAATTGCAATGCAAAATTTGGATTTCTTTTGCATTGGTTTTCAGGTTTAAATTCTCTCTCAAACGAACTTGGAATTTCGTTATGGCTGAAAATCATTTTTAATTATTATGTCACTCTCACAGCTTGAGTTCTCTTTATCTTCTTCTCTCTGTTTAATAGTAACAGATGAAGAGTATGGGTCGGGCCAGGAAGGTTAATGGATGCAAGCGAAATTGTTAACTAGTGCTAGGTCATGCAACTCTAAGGAGGACATGACTTATATATATATTTTTTAAACTATTTTAGGTGGGAATGTTACTTGCATCTACGGCCTTGCAGAAACCCATTTCCAACTAGGTCTTTGTGGAAGTGAGAAAATGCAGAGTTTTTGCTGGTCCTTGATAAAGCCAAGGCTCAGTATTCTCGACACCTTCTACATTCAGTTGTTTTATTTTATTTTTTTATCTTTTCTCCTTTTGATCACACAGGTAGATACATAACCTTTTCTATGTTGTACTAGGTGTGAGTCAAAATTATATATGTATTTTTTTGCTTAGGTATCTTCTTTATAGAATGTGAATTCTGAATTTTCAAAACTGCTGCGTTGCGCGTTTTGATTTTCAGGTTATTTTGCACCCTTCGTTTTAAATTCTAAAATTTTTTCCTTAGTCTTCAGTTTTGCTCTTTAGTATATATATATATATATATATATATAGATAGATAGATAGATAGATAGATATATAGATATAGATAGATAGATAGTACATAAATAAAACAAAAAAATAACTTTATAAATGAATTATTTAACACAAGAAAAATAGACCAAAAAGGCTAATACCATGAGAAGCGCCGAAGGCAGCTAAACCTCATGTAGTAGCTTATATAGAATGAAAATATTACAGAACAAAAATACAAAATTTCAAAACAAGTAAAACACTGGAACAGGTTGCCGTCATCAGGAGAGCATCAACCTGTGGGAGTGGCCTTTCTAGTACCAACAAAACGACAAGGCAAGCCAAAATTGTCGGTTGGTCATGCTCCCTAGGCCACAAAACCAAATTCTAATAAGCACAAGAAATTACAAAAATGAAATTTGAAAAAGAAGAATTAAAAGCTTACCGGCAGAACAAAAACCGCCATGACAAAGAGTCAAACAAGACTGAACAGAGCACCCACAAGAAACCAAATATATACACTGTTTAACCGTGACCACCTTTCTTATCAGTGTATATATTTGGGTTCTTGTGGGTGCTCTGTTCAGTCTTGTTTGACTCTTTGTCATGGCGGTTTTTGTTCTGCCGGTAAGCTTTTAATTCTTCTTTTTTAAATTTCATTTTTGTAATTTCTTGTGCTTATTAGAATTTGGTTTTGTGGCCTAGGGAGCATGACCAACCGACAATTTTGGCTTGCCTTGTCGTTTTGTTGGTACTAGAAAGGCCACTCCCACAGGTTGATGCTCTCCTGATGACAGCAACCTGTTCCAGTTTTTTACTTGAATTGAAATTTTGTATTTTTGTTCTGTAATATTTTCATTCTATATATATATATATATATATATATATATATATATATATACCCAAGAGCATAGTCAAAGACAAAAAATTTTACCTAAGAATTTAAAACTAAATTTGCTTAAAAAACAATCTGAAGATCATGACGCGCAACACAGCTGCTATGAATATTCAGAACTTACACATTACTAAGTAGATACAGTAATAAAAAATTATTTAACAAGTACTAAAACAACATAGAAAACTTCAAAGCCCAACAGGCAAGAGTAAAAAAAGAAAATAAAGTAATAGCAAACCTGAATGTAGAAAGTGTCGAGAATGCCGAGCCTTGGCTTTATCAAGGACCAGCAAAACTCTGCATTTTCTTACTTCCACAAAGACCTAGTTGGAAATGGGTTCCGAGTAAACCAACTAGGAAAACTTTCCTAGGAAATAAGCAAGCAGTCTAAGAAATTATCAAAACTCGAGCAAAATCTACACCCCGAAAAAAATAGCCGAACAAGCTAAACAAAAAACATAGTACAAAACCAAAAAATAAAAAAATATATCATTAATTTTCATTTTATATATGCCATTATGTCTCAAAAGAAAAGTGTTTAGTCAATGCATCCTGCCAGTGCTTACGTATGGAGGAGAGACATGGACCTTAACTAAAAAAGACATACACAGATTGCAGACAACTCAAAGAAGCTTGAAGAGATGCATGCTTGGTGTAACTAGGAAAGATAAGAAGAGGAACTTGTGGATAAGGAAAATGACAGGAGTGGACGACATCATGACCAGAGTGAAATCACTGAAATGGCAATGGGCTGGACATGTTGCCAGAAGAACGGACTACCGATGGACAACCGAAATTTTAGACTGGATTCCGAGGGACAGGAAAAGACTCAGAAGAAGACCTCATGAGAGATGGAAGGATGAAATTCAAAAGTATGCTGGAGTGACATGGAGGAGGCAGACAATTGTGGAAGAAATTTGGGGAGACCTTCATACAGCAGTGGATTGATAATGGTTGATGATGATATATATATATATATAAGTCAAACTCTCTATACCTTCAACCAAGAACTTCCCGTAGAAATCCCTGAATCCCACTAAATTAACACACGCAAACTAAAATTAAAACTCTCACAATTCACATACAACAATAATAATAATAAAAAAAAATAATAATAATAGTAATAATTTTAAACACTTGGGGTCGGGTACCGGGAGCCACTCATCAGGGAAGGACTCCACCGGCCCCCGAACCCTGGTTCAGGTTTCATGCAGGTGTCTTTGAAATATGTGATTTCCGAAACAAGGGTACCAAAGCTCTTATGGAAACAGCAACAAAATTAGCTGGGTCTAAGAACAAGTTGCATGTGAACAAATTATCAGGAAAAACCAAAATGTTGATGCAAAAAAGAAGAGAGATGAGGACAACTAAAGAAGATGTGACTTCCAAAGTGGAATATATAGAGCTATGCAAGACAGTACGAAAAAGTATCACTGAAGACGTAAGGAAATTCAACTGTGAACTAGTGAGGAAAGCAATTGAAAACAACCAAAGCCTAAAGATAGCAAAGGGACATCTCAGTAAGGGAAGAAAACAGATTATGGCACTGAGAAAAGAAGATGGTTCTGTAACAAGAAATAGAGGCGAAATTTTGACAAGAGTGAAAGATTTCTACTCCAAATTATATGAAAGGGATGATATATGCACTCCAGACATCATGAAAGATACCAGTACCAGAGTTCATCCAGTCCTTCCAGCAGAAGTTGCACATGCAATCAAGAACATGAAGCGAGGAAAAGCTCCAGGAGAAGATGGAATTACTGTAGACATCATACAAGAAGCAAGTGGAGAAATCGAAACAGTACTCGCCCAAATTTTCACTCGATGCCTTAATGAAGGGAAGATTCCTGAGGATTGGAACACCGCTACAATGATCCTGCTACATAAGAAAGGAGCTACATAAGAAAGAAGACATTGAGGATCTCGGAAACTACAGACCTATCAGCCTCCTATCAGTGGTTTATAAAATCTTCACTAAAGTTCTTTCACACCGCTTGAAGGTAACACTGGACATGGCTCAACCGAGAGAACAAGCTGGATTCAGGAGTGGCTACAGCACAATAGATCATATCCACGTGCTGAGAGAACTAATTGAAAGAGCGAGGGAATATGAACTTCCATTGTGCATGGCTTTTATCGATTATGAAAAAGCCTTTGATTCGGTGAAACCATCAGCAGTTACAATGGCTCTGAAAACCTGCGGTATTGAAGATGCATACATTAATATTATTAATAACATCTATGAAAATGCAAGTGCAAAGATTAGGCTGTTTGAAAATACAACACACGTAAAAATTGGAAAGGGAGTGAGACAAGGTGACACCATATCTCCGAAGCTCTTTAATGCCACATTGGAGGGTGTTTTTCAGTCGCTGAGCTGGGAAAACAAGGGGATAAAGATTAATGGAGATTATCTAACCCACCTTCGTTTTGCTGATGACGTAGTCATTTTTGCAACTACCCCATCAGAGCTGCAGAGTATGATCCAGGAACTTGCTGACAAGAGTAAAGAAGTGGGATTAAAAATGAACTTTCAGAAGACAAAAGTGATGTTCAATGCTTTTACAAGAAATGAAGATTTATCGATTGATGGAGAAAAGCTGGAGATAACAGACACGTACGTTTATCTTGGACAGCAGATATCAAGTGAGGGTCACATTGATGAAGAAATTAATCGGCGTACAAAACTTGCCTGGAGAGCTTTTGGAAGAAACAGCATAATTTTCAAGAGCAATATGCCATTATGTCTTAAAAGAAAAGTGTTTGATCAATGCATCCTTCCAGTGCTTACGTATGGTGCAGAGACGTGGACCTTAACTAAAAGAGACATACAAAGGCTGCGGACAACGCAAAGAAGCATGGAGAGGTGTATGCTTAGTGTAACCAGGAGAGATAAGAAGAGGAACTCGTGGATCCGAAAAATGACAAGAGTGGAAGACATCATGATCAGAGTTAAATCCCTGAAATGGCAATGGGCTGGACATACTGCCAGAAGGACAGATCACAGATGGACAGCCGAAATTTTAGATTGGATTCCAAGGGACAGGAAAAGACCCAGAAGAAGACCACATGGGAGATGGGTGGATGAAATTCGAAAGTATGCAGGGGTGACATGGAGGAGACTGGCACAAGACAGACCGTTGTGGAGGAAACTTGGGGAGACCTTCGTCCAGCAGTGGATTGATAATGGTTGACAATGATGATATAGATATATATATATATATATATATATTTTTTTTTACTTTAGTGTTATACACCTGTTCTTCCCTACCTGAACCAACAACACAGAACTGAAATACAAAAACTTACCTGAAATGATGTGATCACCTTTAAAAGATTTATCATCATCATCATCATTGTCAACCATTATCAATCCACTGCTGGACGAAGGTCTCCCCAAGTTTCCTCCACAACGGTCTGTCTTGTGCCAGTCTCCTCCATGTCACTCCCGCATATTTACGAATTTCATCCACCCATCTCCCATGTGGTCTTTTTCTGGGTCTTTTCCTGTCCCTTGGAATCCAATCTAAAATTAAAAGATTTATATATATATATATACAGGGTGTCCGAGAATTATTGGACACATTACAAAATTATGTACAAAAAAAAAAACTATGAGCATTATCTGTTTTTCTATGTCATGTATTACTAACACGGTTTCTATATTTTTGTTTTGCAGAATTGTTATTCCCAGAATCTGATAGATGGCGCTAGGTGTGGCCTGATGAGGAATGTATGAGAAATGCACAGTATCCGACCAGGGCCAAAGCCGCCAAACTAGATTCTCTAGCCGGCCCTGATCCGACGCAGTTAATTTGAAACGGCGCATGACGTAGGCGTGGACGCCCAGTCTTTCGACTTCCCGCATCACTGTTTGTTCACAATTGGTGTGATGGAGTTTCCGCTATGAACGTAATTGATGTGCAACTGTTCGAAGTTTGTATCTCTAGTTTGATGTTTATGTTGCGTTTATTTTTATATTTATTTACCACTGAGATTCATTGTTTGAGTATTTCGTAAGAAACGCAATAATGCCGGGTTGTGCAGTGGCCTGTTTTAATACGTGCAATAGGAAAACCAAGAACACTGACATAGATTGAGTTCGTCATAATCAAGATTAGGAACTAAGTTTTATGTTCCGGAAAAGTCTATATCGGTATTAAATAAGTCCAAAAACGAAAACGAAGCAAGATGTTATATTGCCGTCTCCCGTTGTAGGATATCTTAATATACTTACACACCAAGTTAGTTAGTTAGTTAATTGATTTTAGTGGCGCAAGGGCCAGGTTTGGCCAAAGAGCACCAGACACAGAACTATCAGTTAAAGATTTTTAAAAGCGGGGTGAAATGATTAAGAGCAGACAGGCTTGATGAAAGTTAGAAAAGAGAATGATGAAAGCTGTGAAGACTAGTTAGTTAATTAGGTTTTTATATAAATTTATTAATTCACTGTTATAATTATTATAACTTTTTTTTTTTTTTTAATAAGTTTTAAAAAGTCAATCTGCTTTAAGAACGAAAAAACAGCGAAAGTGTCACAGTGGTCGCCCAAAAGCTTTTGCTGTGTAGCTGCGCCGTCATCCAGTAGATGAGACTGAAAATAGTGAAACCGATGATTACGAAAACGAACACAACTACATAAAACATGAGAGATGGTGAGTAAACAGTCGCACGCCTCACATATTGGGGCAGTGTCGCCACACAGCAAATAGCTATGCGTGAAGCGACAATGCCCAATGTGGAGACGCGCAAGAACAACTTCTTCCCAACGATTCCGGAGACACGATGATTTCCAAACTCCAAGGAAATTTTTTATACTGTGCAGTTTATTCTCCATTTGTTGGTCCCACAGACCCCGCCACGTTCGCCTGATATGATCGTGAACAAGAAAGCGAAAATCACGGTGAAACAGTGGCAAGGGTGTGACGACCAAAGAGGATGCAGATCTAGCAGCAGCATCGGCAGACTCGTTCATTGGGATCCCAACATGCCCAGGATATACTTACACACCAAATTGTAGTCTAAGGTCCAGTTGACACCTAAAATTATATATAATTTATGACTACAAAACTTGTGGTTTTGAGATAAAATAAAAATACCAACGTTTACTACAATCAAAGGCTTATTATATATCGGCTATAGTTTCGCAGAGCTATTGGCTCGGCATCATCAGGACGAATGGAGCGTAAACATTCAAATCATTGTGAAATTTTATTTTATCAAGAATGCTAACATTATGCACCATGTATTTCCCAAGGATTTATCACTTCTAAAATTGTCAGGATTCCTTCAAAGTTTCTAATGCAAGAGTGTGTTCCCAACATTTCACACATGTTACGAGCGTGACTTAAAGGCAGAGTTACTTGGGATGACTAGCAGAAAAGTGTTGAAACCTGATGCTGTACGTACATTAAACATTCCCACAAGCAATAATACTAGTATTAATAAGGTAAGTACGAGAACCAATATTGACATTTTAGGATCTGAGACTGCAACTCCAACTGCACTTAGATGTCATGACCGTAGAATTCGGAAGCGTGCATTGGAAACCCTTGTTAATCTATCTCCAAACTAGAGGAATATTGTGGGGGGGGAGGGATTTGGGATATTACACTACAAGACTCTGCAGGTATTCAGGTACCACCTTCTATTCCCCCCCCCTTTTTTTTGTAAGAAAATGCATCAAAGGAATGGTGTCATGAAATATTCTGCCATCAGAAAGCTAAGTTTTTATTTATTTCAATTTTTCATTGTTTGTATGAATGTATGTAAATATTTGCAATTTTTCTGATGGCTTTTATATATGCTTATGTGAGAAAGAAAAGTTTTATTTAAATACATCTGTCATGGGCACATTGTTTCATTGTTTTAAGGATCAAATCTGGTAACGGAAAAGTTGTAGAATTAAATTAACACAGTATTAGTGGTAAGGAATATACCAACTTATTTGCTAGTCATTAATATAAAAAAATTAAATACACACACCACACACATATACGAGTATATATATCATCATCATTGTCAACCATTATCAATCCACTGCTGGACGAAGGTCTCCCCAAGTTTCTTCCACAACGGTCTGTCTTGTGCCAGTCTCCTCCATGTTACTCCCGCATACTTTCAAATTTCATCCAACCATCTCCCATGTGGTCTTCTTCTGGGTCTTTTCCTGTCCCTTGGAATCCAATCTAAAATTTCGGCTGTCCATCGAGGGTCTGTCCTTCTGGCAGTATGTCCAGTCCATTGCCATTTCAGGGATTTAACTCTGATCATGATGTCTTCCACTCTTGTCATTTTTCGGAACCACGAGTTCCTCTTCTTATCTCTCCTGGTTACACCAAGCATGCACCTCTCCATGATGCTTTGAGTTGTATGCAGCCTTTGTATGCCTCTTTTAGTTAAAGTCCACGTCTCTGCACCATACGTAAGCACTATTAGGATGCATTGATCAAACACTTTATTTTTAAGACATAATGGCATATTGCTCTTGAAAATTATACTGTTTCTTATAAAAGCTCTCCAGGGAAGTTTTATTTGCCAATTAATTTCTCCATCAATGTGACCCTCACTTGATATCTGCTGTCCAAGATAAATGTAGGTATTTGTTATCTCCAGCTTTTCCCCATCAATCGATAAATCTTCATTTTTTTGTAAAAGCATTTACATCACTTTTTTTTTCTTCTGAAAGTTCATTTTTAATCCCAGTTCTTTACTCTTGTCAGCAAGTTCCTGGATCATACTCTGGAGCTCTGATGGGGTACTGCAAAAATGACTACGTCATCAGCAAAACGAAGGTGAGTTATATATATATGAGAGAGGGATGTAAGGTCAGGTGATGCGTAACATCACAGCCTCTCCTTGACAAATGTCAACCCCGCCTTCTCGTGGTACATCCTGTTCCCACTAAAGGGGCTCTGACGACCGCCAATAGCGGTATAACTATACCATCGGGATTAGAGGAAATGCTATCCCACACTCACCAACCCGCTTGGCCAGCGTGGTGAGTTATGGCCAAACCCCTCCAAAATGACTCCACAACTTAAATCTTGGCCCTCAGTCTCCGGCAGCTGGAATGTACCTGGCCAAGGCAGCGGCCAGTGCGACATGAAGGCAGAGGGTGCTAAGAATCCCCGGAGGACCGGACTAGGCTGCCATCTGATGCTGACCTTGGCTACATATAACGGACGCTCCCTATCTTCTGATTCAAGGCTTCTTGAATTGGAAGAGGAACTACAAAGAATCAAGTGGGACATCGTCGGGCTAAGTGAGGTAAGGAGAAAAGGAAAAGATCTCATTGAACTGAAAAGTTGACATCTCTTCTACTATCGTGGGACAGATACTGGCAGAACTAGTGGTGTTGGATTTATAATAAACAAGAAACTGAAGGATAAAGTTGTAGAAGTTGAAAGTTCCTCTGATAGAGCTGCACGACTCGTTATCCAACTCTCGAGAAGATACCAGGCTCAGATTATTCAAACTTATGCACCCACCACAAGTCATGCTGAAGAAGAAATTGAAGAATTTTATGAGGAAATTCGTGATCTAAATAATAAAGGTAAGCAGCACTTGAAGATAATTATGGGAGATTTCAATGCAAAAATAGGGCAACGGCAACAGAATGAAACTTCAGTAGGTAAATTCGGTCACGGCAACAGAAACCAGCGTGGAAATACTCTCGTAGAGTTTGCAGAGGCAGAAGGGTTTTTCATCTTGAACTCCTTTTTCAAGAAAAAGCCACACAGGAAATGGACATGGAGACATCCAAATGGGACGACAAGTGAAATTGATTTTATTATGTGTAACAAAAAATTCGTCATAGAAGACTGCAGTGTGCTAAACAAGTTCAACACAGGTAGTGACCATAGATTGGTGAGATGTAAGATGCACCTCAACACTAAACTCGAACGTAGCAAGCTCATAAGACAAACAAAATGTATTGACATAACCAACCTTAAAAAACACCATTATACCTTCAAATTGGAACTGAAGAACAGGTTCTCTGCTTTAGAAGGCCTAACATCGGAAGAAGTGAATATTTCTGAAGTTAACAGAAAAGTAACCAAAGCTCTTATGGAAACAGCAACAAAATTAGCTGGGTCTAAGAACAAATTACATGTGAACAAATTATCAGGAAAAACCAAAATGTTGATGCAAAAAAGAAGAGTGATGAGGACAACTAAAGAAGATGTGACTTCCAAAGTGGAATATATAGAGCTATGCAAAACAGTACGAAAAAGTATCACTGAAGACGTAAGGAAATTCAACTGTGAACTAGTAAGGAAAGCAATTGAAAACAACCAAAGCCTAAAGATAGCAAAGAGACATCTCAGTAAGGGAAAAAAACAGATTATGGCACTGAGAAAAGAAGATGGTTCTATAACAAGAAATAGAGGTGAAATTTTGACAAGAGTGAAAGATTTCTACTCCAAATTATATGAAAGGGATGATACATGTACTCCAGACATCATGAAAGGTACCAGTACCAGAGTTCTTCCAGTCCTTCCATGCAATCAAGAATATGAAGCGGGGGAAAGCTCAAGGAGAAGATGGAATTACTGTAGACATCATACAAGAAGCAAGTGGAGAAATCGAAACAGTACTCGCCCAAATTTTCACTCGATGCCTTAATGAAGGGAAAATTCCTGAGGATTGGAACAACGCTACAATGATCTTGCTACATAAAAAAGGTGACATTGAGGATCTCAGGAACTACAGACCTATCAGCCTCCTATCAGTGGTTTATAAAATCTTCACTAAAGTTCTTTCACACCGCTTGAAGGTGACACTGGACATGGCTCAACCGAGAGAACAAGCTGGATTCAGGAGTGGCTACAGCACAATAGATCATATCCACGTACTGAGAGAACTAATTGAAAGAGCGAGGGAATATGAACTTCCATTGTGCATGGCTTTTATCGATTATGAAAAAGCCTTTGATTCGGTGAAACCATCAGCAGTTACAATGGCTCTGAAATCCTGCGGTATTGAAGATGCATACATTAATATTATTAATAACATCTATGAAAATGCAAGTGCAAAGATTCGGCTGTTTGAAAATACAACACACATAAAAATTGGAAAAGGAGTGAGACAAAGTGACACCATATCTCCGAAGCTCTTTAATGCGGCATTGGAAAATGTCTTTCAATCACTGAACTGGGAAAACAAAGGGATAAAGATTAATGGAGATTATCTAACCCACCTTCGTTTTGCTGATGACATAGTCATTTTTGCAACTACCCCATCAGAGCTACAGAGTATGATCCAGGAACTTGTTGACAAGAGTAAAGAAGTGGGATTAAAAATGAACTTTCAGAAGACAAAAGTGATGTACAATGCTTTTACACGAAATGAAGATTTATCGATTGATGGAGAAAAGCTGGAGATAACAGACACGTACGTTTATCTTGGACAGCAGATATCAAGTGAGAGTCACATTGATGAAGAAATTAATCGGCGTACAAAACTTGCCTGGAGAGCTTTTGGAAGAAACAGCATAATTTTCAAGAGCAATATGCCATTATGTCTTAAAAGAAAAGTGTTTGATCAATGCATCCTTCCAGTGCTTACGTATGGTGCAGAGACGTGGACCTTAGCTAAAAGAGACATACAAAGGCTGCAGACAACTCAAAGCAGCATGGAGAGGTGCATGCTTGGTGTAACCAGGAGAGATAAGAAGAGGAACACGTGGATCCGAAAAATGACAAGAGTGGAAGACATCATGATCGGAGTTAAATCCCTGAAATGGCAATGGGCTGGACATACTGCCAGAAGAACAGACCATCGATGGACAGCCGAAATTTTAGATTGGATTCCAAGGGACAGGAAAAGACCCAGAAGAAGACCACATGGAAGATGGGTGGATGAAATTCGAAAGTATGCGGGAGTGACATGGAGGAGACTGGCACAAGACAGACCGTTGTGGAGGAAACTTGGGGAGACCTTCGTCCAGCAGTGGATTGATAATGGTTGACAATGATGATGATGATATGAGAGAAAAAAGATGTAAAATTTAATTAAAAAAATGAAAAATTGAAAAGATGAGACATTTTAATTTTCACCATTCCTCATTCCTTCATGGTGCGTATATATATATATATAGGTAGGAATATTTTTCAAGATGTCATTTTTTAAGTATTCCATACAGCTTCTATATCTTCACTTTCAGGAAAATTTTCAACATTCCTTCATGGTGTGTGTGTGTGTGCAAATAATTTTAAAAAGGAAAAACCTAAAACATATATATAGATATATATAAAAGAAGAATATCAGAACCCAGTCGCCAAGCTATATTGTCCCTTTGATGAGAGCAAAAACTAAAAAACAGTAACCCATAAAATTTTGAGTTCATAAAAGGAGATATGTACAAATTTGTAATGTAAAACATGTTGAAAATAATCAATTATAGCTTCTTCAGGGTCTAACAGAAATGCTACCTCTCTCATTTCTACAAAGACCTGAAAGTGGGTTTCTGCTATATTATTATACATCTGCTTAAGTGCACAAAAAACAAATTTTGCTAGTTAATAAAATCCTTGAACATTAAATTCTACTAAACCTGTTAACTACTAAAACAACCAGCTAGCACATATGCTGGTAGAAAAGGTTTAAAGTGAAAACCACATTCTTAAACTTTGAGCAAAATAAGCTTATTAAACATTACAGGAAAAAAAATAATTTTGAAAAAAAAAGGCATATAATAACACTTAACTCTCTCTTTGTATCTTGGTTTTCTTGCGCTTAAATTTGTGTTTTGTTTTTAGCCGCTTATGTGTTATATACATACACACCATGAAGGAATGTTGAAAAATCTTTCAATAGTGAATGTATGAAGAGAGACAGAATAGTTTTCGTGTTGTTCCTAGTACGGAAGTGATTGATATAGCTGCGGTACGTATTGCCGCCTTTGTTGGCATTTTTTGATGAAATAAGTTTCAGAACTAATTTAAGTATCAGTGTCTAACCTTAATACTTGTAGCTGTTTTATTTGTAGTGGCTTGGCTACCAATTTCGTTATTCAGTAAGTATTAAAATGTGAGTTCACATATATGCAAATAAATTTGGAAGTGTTACGCTTCAAGGAAGATAAATGCTTTGAATTTATGAGATTTATTTATGTGTGAGCAGTTTTTCGCAGTTTTATTTCGTTATTATCATAATAAGTGTGATTACCACGATCGTTTCGTATGCCGTAAACCCACGCCACAAGACGCTCAAAGCTTCCATGTTGGCTGCCATGCGTCCACGCCGACGTCATTTCAGCAGCCAATGAGAGGCTGACATCGTAGCGAGCCCAACCTTATACCACGCGAAGCGTTTATATTCTTTGCTTATACCATGAGATATATCTAAGGACCTTGAGTCAGTAGTCATGTCATCCATACAGCAGAAGGCGATGTGTGTGTTATGGCTTGCGGAATTAAAGTCTGTCATTAGAGTTAAAAGACGGTACGGTTTCGAGTATGGTGGTGATCCTCCGTCAACGAATTCAATTAAGCGGTGGATGAAACAGTTTAAAGAAACTGGCAATGTGGAACATTGTGTAGGAGCCGGTAGGCCTAGCGTCAGCGGTGAGACGGTTGACCAAGTTAATGAAAGTTTCCGACGAAGCCCCAGGAAATCCTTTCATAAAGCAAGCAGAGAATTGTGCATTCCGAAATAGACAGTTCACGATATCTTGCACAAGAAATGAAAGTTTCATGCTTATAAAATTCAAATAGTGCAAAAGATGCATGTAAATGATCACACTCTGCGATACGATTTCGCTGTGGATATACTGAATCGAGTGGAAAACGACGAAAACCTTCTCAGTACTGTAATTTTTAGTGATGAATCCACATTTCATGCATCAGGTATTCCGAATCGTCACAACTGTAGGATATGGGGCAGTGAACCGCCTCATGCTGCTATTGAACTGGAACGTGGTTCTCCAAAAGTTAATGTGTGGTGCGCCCTATCAAAAAGAGAAGTGATTGACCCTTTCTTCTTCTGTGAAAAAACCATAAATGTTGACATTTACTTGGATATGCTAGAAAATTTCGCTATACCCCAGATCAAAAGATATGACAACGTCGTTTTCCTACACCTCCGCATTAGTCAACGAGTGTACGTAAGTGCCTAAATGAGCATTCCCCCAACAAATGGATTGGGCGTGGTGGTCCTATTCCTTGGCCTCCTCGCTCTCCAGATCTAACTCCATTGGATTATTTAATGTGGGATTATGTGAAGGATCGTGTCTATCAGACGCCTTGTACGGATTTGCAGGAACTGAAGCAGCGTATCACAGCTGCTATTAATTCCATAACTCCTCAGATGCTTTCCAATACATGGCATGAAATCGAGTATCGCTTGGACGTACTACGAGCAACCAAGGGATCTCACATCGAAATTTATTAACTTGTATAGTTACATTGTAAGTTAGTACAGTCAGTTTCGTTCTATCTGTTTAATGTTTTGTTTTATACTGTATAATGTTGTAATGTGTCCAATAATTCTCGGACGCCCTGTATATTAGGAAATAAAAACAAAAATCGTTTTCGGAATTTTTTTATACTTATTATTATTTTACGTTTTGGGGATGCAATATTCTTAAAATGAGGTTTTTTATAAAAAAAAATTAGTTTTTCAAGTCTTCCCCCTTTTTCAAATAAGTTACCGCCCTTCATCCTACAGGCAGTGAGATTTGCTAATTTAGAACGATTTTTGTAACCACCTGAAACATTTTCGCATTCATGAAGCAGCAAATTAAATTTGATGATTTCGTGGCCCCTATTTTATATGTTCAATAATGTATGTTTCAATCAGATACTTAAATTTTTAAAAATAAAAAGAACAATATCCAAAGTTGTTTAGGGATATATCTGGAGACCAATTGTTAATGACTTTACGCTGAAAATTAAACAAAAAAAAAATAAGCAATATTTTCATATATGAGTACAAAAAAAAAAGAAGTCAGTAATTAGTCAGTTACCGCCTTGCATCAAAATTCAATCCCTAAATAATTAGCGTTAAAAAACTATTTGAGCGAATTTATTTTAAAGGGATCCTTATTATTCGCTACGCAGATTAGTTGAAGTTATCATTTTGTCAGGTAGTTTTTATAAGAATCACAATACAACCTTAATTCTCTCTCTCCTGGAAAGAAAGTAAATTTCAACAGTTTTTACTCTTTCACTTTCTGAACTTTCAATCCATATTACGTTCTTTTTTTCTTATTTTTAAGCAGGAACTATTTCTTTGAGATTATTTTTTCTTCATGATTGTTTTCTTGTGTGTTTTAAGCGGATGACATTTTTCAAGTTACGACTTTATTAAATATTGTATTTATTTTCTGGAGTCCACAATACAATTTTTCTCTGGGCGCAAATGTTCCATCCGGCCCTTGATAGGCCCCTAGGCTATCAATAGCCCCGTTAACCTCCACCTTAATCTTGCCCTGGTCACCATGTGCAACTATATAGGCTTGTCCACGGTGTTGCGCATGGTGGTTCTTAAACTACGAAACAAAACAACAGCAAAAGAAGGTCTTCTAACACTACAAGATTGTTTCAATAGTTTCCTTATATCAGCAAGCTACTACCATGAGAGCTGTAACTCAGTGGCAAAGGGTTCTACCACGAGGGTGTGTAGCTAAACGTTGAAGCGTTCGCTTTTTGCATGTGAAACTCCTCCAGCTCGATCCCCGGCACCTCCGAAAACGCGGCATTTTTTTTTTATATTAAATATTTTATCCATCTTTTCTATAACTTTACCAAAGAACCACTTTCTTTTCCAGCCCAACTCCATCATACCCAGACGCATACAACGATCACCGTCATTTGTTAGTTCAGGACTAAGATTTGATTGTCAGATTTGAATTACTAATCCCTCCTCCCCCCTTTTCACTCTTTTTTAATCTGGGTTTTAACTTTACCGTATCTTTGTTAACAATATGCTCGGCTGTTCTAAAATAAAGTTGATTGCTTAAAAAGCAAAAATACACCACTTAAAGATATACTTCGGAAAACTAGAAGTTTCGTTCTGTAAATTTATTGGTGTAAAAATATAAATATAAAAACAACACCAAGCTTTCACACGTCTACCGGACGGCTTTCTCAAGGTTCTAAACTATAGCGTATAAACAATGTAGAATGTTCTGTGTATTTATTTTTGTGCCAATAAATTTACGGATCGAAACTTCTAGTTTTCCGAAGTATATGATTACTTAAAGCTTAAGGTGTGGCGATACAGACCGACGCATTTAGTTATTGAATCAGGCACGTATCCAGGAATTTTCCTTGAAGGGAAGGGAGGGTAGCGAGTTTGAGCAAAAACCAAGAATAATTTATATATAGCAGATGTAGGTGGCAAGTTGTATTGACCATATGCTGTACTAACATGCCGCATGCATAATGTACATTCTCCTATACCATGTCTCTTGGGGGAGGGAGGGGAACCCTGAGATTACAGAGACAAATTTTCAAACTGATGCAATAGAAATAAAATAATAAATTAGGGTTGCTACTAGGAATACATGGAAATGCCAAATGCGAAATTTATAGAAATATATTAGACAGCCAATTTAAATTGCACAGAAACTTGCCTTGAAGATCGTTCACAAACGAACCGTTCTATATTCATTCATTAATTTTAATAGACTACATAAAGAAGCTTAAGAAGTTCTTTACAGCCTTTATTTAATGTGTAGGTAGCCGTAGGCCCAGGAATGGGTTCAGGGTTGGGGCAAGTGCGGAGGGCGCTGGTGAGAGATTTGTTTATCGCTTCCTCGAAAATAATTTTGCGGACAATTATTAAAAGAATAATAAAAAATCCACATTTTTTGTTGTTATTGTTGGGTAACCTTTGGGAGGGGTCCGGACCTCCTGGACCCCCGCCTTGGATACGCGCCTGTATTGAATAACATGTCACTGTTTGTTTGTGGTATCAACAACCACCGTTTTCACTAATTTGGGGCTACTGGTTCCAAGAAAGTAAGAGAACCAGCGCCGTTGTACAAACACACTACTCATGCCTCAATCAGCCAACTCGCGGCGGTCTAAGCAACTGCTTATGAATATTCGTCCGAGAAGGGTCTGGGTTCGAATCCCGTGAGGCATGGATGCTGTGTTTGTCTCACGGCACTGGCTCTCTCTCTCTCTCCTACCTGGAACCAGTGACCCTAAATTAGGGACGGGCGACTGCTTATAGCCCACTCAGTTGCTCACGGTGGTCGTTAAACCTCCAATCAAAAAAAAAAAAAATCAGCCAACTCGACATAACTTGCAAAAGTGAAGATGCGCCAGTTCACGAAATCGCGTCATATTCACAAAAAATTAACTGTGCCGGTCGCAACAGTGGTCAGTCGTCAAAACTTTTTCCCGTATTCTGGACGGACCATGTAAAGAGAGTAATACTTAAACGTTTTAACGTCCGTAGAATGGATGTCTCACTCACTTCCAGAAACCCAGGGTTTATCGCAACCAGAGATTTATCCACACACCAATAACATTGCTCCTTCATCACACCCTCACATTTTCTCAATCCCCCTCCCCCACACAAAATATCAACACCCCCAACCCCCCAATTTGGAGGTGTGTAACAGCGTTGGAAACGGGTCAAAAATTTTGGACCCGTACCCCGCCGGACAAATCTGCTTTGAACTATAATATGTACATAGAGCGTTCAAAAGTCTCTCCGCAGGGGCTGTCTTATAGGTTCTTTGGAAATCAAACAAATGTGTTACAGAATGTATAATTTATTCACTTATTTACAGGAAGTATTGAACTGTCGTCCTTCATTTGCAAGACATAACCAAACTGTTTTACACATGTTTTCAAACATGTCTGCGAAAGTCAAAAAATCTCTCCGCAGTAATGTTAAGGCAAATTTTGATGGTGCTAAAGTCAAAATTTTTGAATTAAGCAACTTGTTGTATGTTTAATTTCAGTTTTTGCTCTTTTCGTGATAATATAGCAAGCTTCAGAACATGTTTCACAACAACACCAATTTTCAAATGTTCATCATGAGTTCAAAGTTTCCAAAATCGTGGATGTTGTTTTCATCATTGCCCCTCAGAAGAAAGGAACACCTTTCCTTTTGAGGACACTCTTCCTTCGTATTACATGACAAATCATCTTTCAGTCCGCGGACACCAGTATCGAGCACAAAATTTCACACTGCGCATTTTGCTATCATTTTTTTTTTTTTTTTTTTCAAAAGTAAAACGGAAATAAAACTGGGTCGAAAGGTCATGAACACCTTGACCCGACCCGTTTGAACTACACGAAATTGTCAACCCGTTGACCCATGACCCATTTCCACACACACACACACACACACAAAGATATATGTGAAAGAAACCGGGTTCGATCCCCGACACCTCCAACGTTATTTTATTATTGATTTCTATTAAGCCTATAAGACGAATAAATTTGGATACCATCGAGTGTGAGGGTATATAGTCAGTGGTGGAGCGTTCGCTTTGCATGTGAAAGGCCTCGGGTCCGAAGCTGGCGCTGCGCTATGAGTGCGCTTCAGCCCACCCAACGTCTCTTTGAGCCCACACTTATCCCCCACCCACCGCCCCCAACATTTAAGCAGTTAGAACACATGATGAGCGCAGCCGTGTAAGATTTTAGGGAACTTGGATAAAAGTAGGTGAATTTTCCGAATTCATAGAAATTTTGTTTTATACGTAAAATGAATTTTTTGTTAAATTTAGTGTTGTACTGATGTTCTGTGAAATGGAAGGAATTTCGTGAGCGAATGTCTATAAGATAGTAGAAAGACACAAACCATTCTCGTAATTACAGTCAGTTTAAAAAGCTGTGATACTCCTTGTCAGATTACAAAGTAAAAATCATAAACCGCTTTACGACAGTAAATATTAAAAATTATTTTAAAAATGATGTAAGTTAGCTAAAATTGCGAATAAATAATAACTTGTTAAAATTGTTAAAAGCCATGGAGATTCGTTTCCATGGCTCCCAGTACTATATGCATTGAATAAATACTAGGTGCACATTATGAACATGAAAGCTTTTTATGCACTGGCGGAAAGTGATAAAAGAACACCAAGAAGGAATTGGCGGACGATCATGAAATTTACATACACTGACGGAAAAAAATCCCAACACCACGAAAAAATAGTTGAAGAGGAATGCAATGGCGGCAATGCATTTGTATAGGTAACATATTTAATCGATTAAGGTATCAAGATCACAGATTAATGTAAGCGCGAGAAGAGCCATTTTAAATGTGAAATGCTGGTACATTAATAACCGGTGTAACCGCCAGAATGTTGAATGCAAGCAAGCAAACGTTCATGCATTGTGTCGTACAGGTGCTGGATGTCAGTTTGTGGGATGGAGTTCCATGCCTGTTGCACTTGGTCGGTCAATACAGGGACGGTTAATGCTGGTAGGGGGTGATGCTGGAGTTCTCGTCCAATGATGTCCCATACGTGCTCGATTGGTAAAAGATCTGGTGATCTAGCAGGCCACGGCAACATGTCGACATTCTGTAGAGCATGTTGAGTTACAACAGCGGTATGCGGGTGAGCGTTATCCTGTTGGAAAACACCCCTGGAATGCTGTTCATGAATGGCAGCACAACAGGTTGAATCACCAGACCGACGTACAACTGTGCCGTCAGGGTGCGTGGGATAACCACGAGAGTGCTCCTGCTGTCATAGGAAATTGCTCCCCAGACCATAACTCCAGGTGTAGGTCCAGTGTGTCTCGGCCGCAGACAGATTGGTTGCAGGCGCTCACCTGGCCTCCTTCTAACCAACACTCGGCCATCATTGGCATCCAGGCAGAACCGGCTTTCATCAGAAAATACAACAGATCTCCACTCCGTCCTCCAATGAGCTCTAGCTTGACACCACTGACGTCGCAAACGGCAGTGGTTTGGAGTAAGTGGAATGCACGCTACAGGGCGTCTGGCTCGTAGCTGTCCTTCAAGTAACCGATTTTTAACAGTTTTTTGTGTCACTGTGGTGGCAACTGCAGCTCGAATTGCTACCACAGACGCAGTACGATGCGCCACGGCCATACGCCGTACACGGCGGTCTTCTCTCTCAGTAGTGCCACGTCTTCTTGAGGCAGTACCTTCCCTTGACCACCGCTGCCAACAATCATGCACAGTGGGTACATTCCTGCCAAGTCGTTCTGCAATATTGCGGAAAGAAAATCCACCTTCTCGTAGCCCTATTGCACGACCTCGTTCAAACTCCGTGAGCCGTTGATAATGGCTTCTTCGTCTTCTTAAAGGCATTCTTGACTAACATCAACACACTACGTCGAATCTCAACGATAACTAACGCTCACGAACGTTACAGCGCGTATTTACAGCAAACCTGCTTTGCATGTTCCGAGGGGCGCTACTAGCGCCACACGTATGCGCCGAGCGCGAAATTTGCATAGACGTCATTTTACAGATGTACTCTCACCGCCTACCAACTGTCGTTTATCTGACACAACCCCTTCTTGGTGTTGGGATTTTTTTCCGTCAGTGTATGTTAATGGGGTCGAGTTTACGTAGGTGTGGTGTTAATTTCGGGACCAACCGGTGATCGCTTACGCCACAGCACGGCATAATATGCAAATTATCGTCGGTGGTATTTAAGGAGTACGGCGAAGTGAATGTAATCAATCGTCGGCGTACGGACACGTGCGAAGACCCTGAAGAAGCTGCAATGCCTGGACATGGAAGACGTGTAGGATTTCAGCAGTTATTGGACTTTGTGCGAGGTCGTCTAATCGGACTCCGCGAGGCCGGGTGGTCGTATCGTCGTATTGCGGAGCGAATTAGACGGGAAGTATCGGTGGTGGCGTAGATGGTCCGAAGAACATTCCCACTCGAGAAGACATGGAACCGGGAGTCACAGACGGACTGATGAGCGGACCGATCGACGCATAAGAAGAGCGGCGTTGTCAAGCAGAACATCCACTGCGACGCAAATCTGAGCTGCCGTTGCACCTGAGGTGACTGTGCAAAGAATCCGCAACCGTCTACTGGATGCAGGACTACATGCACGTGTGCCTCTGGCATGTGTACCTCTGACTCCAGCCCACCGTCAGGAACGGCTGCAGTGGTGTCGCCAACGTCTGCACTGGAGAACGCAATGGCGATCTGTCGTGTTCAGCGATGAAAGCAGATTCTGCTTGGGAGCCTCCGATGGCCGTATGCGTATTCTCAGACGCACAGGGGAGCGTCTCCAACCTTCTTGCATTCGCCAGCGACCCACAGGGCTTACACCTGGTCTCCTGGTGTGAGGAGCGATCAGCTATCACTCCCGTATACAACTAGTGTTTGTACCGGGTACGTTAAACAGCACCCCCTACATCAACAACATCATTCAGCACGTTGTTATGCCATTTGTAAGGTCGGTCCATCGTGGGGTTTTTTTCAGCAAGATAACGCACGCCCACACACGGCACGTGCAACGCAACATGCACTTCAGGGTGTGAGACAACTTCCATGGCCTGCAGGTTCACCGGATTTGTCCCCCATTGAGCAAGTGTGGGACTTTATGGGACAACGACTTATCCGGTCTCCACGGCCAGCCACGACCATCCCCAATGTACGCGTCCAGGTTGAGGATGCTTGGAACTCAATACCCCAAACTTACATCCAACATCTGTACGACATACTCCATGCCAGAATTGCACAGTGTGACGCAGTTCATGGCGGTTCAACCTCGTACTAACCATGTTACATGGAAATGCTATTTTTCAGTTTACCAGCAAATACAGCTGTATTTTGCCATAATGTTTTGATCACGTTATCCTCTGTATCCCGTTATTATGCTGTATAAATTTCGTTGGTATCAGACGTCTCCTTCTTGTTCTTTTTTCACTTTCCACCAGTGTATATATATATGCAGAGGAAAACGGCATCAGCGTCGGGTTAAATTTACATATACGGAATGTTTTGGCAAAATTTCTGCCAAACACTTCAAAATATGTGCCCCCCCCCCTTGTGTGTCTCTTAGCCCCTTAATGAGCCCACTCAGTTCTTAACGTTTGGCGTCGCCACTGGCCTATTACGACAAAGGAATTTGGATACCAATGAGTGTGAGGGATGTAGCTCAGTGGTAGTGCGTTCCAGTGGCGGCTCGTGGTGTAAAATGCTGGTGAGGCGAACGGTCTTGATGTAAATGTAAAACAGTAACACATATGTTATTGAAAAATATATAAATTCGTATAACGTTATAGGAACATATATATATATATCAGTGGCGTAGCCGGGGGTCGTGGTTTGCACCCCCTAAGTAGGCGAGACAGTTAGCTTTTTCTAAGCACGTTTTATAGATAATTTCCCTATTTAAATTCATTGATTTTTACATAACTTACAATGTAATACAAATAAATTACATTGATACATAATATCAATGCAATTTCTTGATAATAGAACAGAAAGTAAAGCAAAGCAGCCAAAGAAGTTGCTTTATTAACTTTTTTATTAAAACAACTATAATTTATTGCATTTTCTTCATTTTATTAAATTAGCTTCGTTTTGTATTAATGTCCAAGATGTGCGTACGTACCAATAGAGAAATATTTGTCGAAGCGCCCCCCCAAATTGTTACATGTACTTATACACAGTTATACAGCATAAATGCAGAACCCCCCCCCCACCCTCAAAAAGTTTCATGTCAAAGGCAGTATCACCCATCGGATATCTTTGAAGTCCTGGGTTCGAGTCGGCTGAATCATTAAAATCCACTGAGATTCGGAAGTCTCGTTAAGCCATTGGTCTCGGTTAGGCGCCTTGTTATAAACAGCTGTAAACCCCATCCCTTAGGGCTCCATCCCATGCCATTTAGCCCTTATATACAAATATTATTCAACAGTAATGGAATAAAATTATAGAAATATATGAAACACGGCGTGGGAGTCTTTCTTCACGAAAAAATCCAAAACTTTTAGAGGAAAAATGTGCATATACCACTATATATATATATATATATATATGTGTGTGTGTGTGTAATATACGCTACTTTTGCAACAATATTTTTATGAAAACAATTATTCAATAATTTTACAACAAAGAAAGAAATATTTCACCTGTATTCTTTTATGTAATACACTTGAGCGAAAATACGCAATTTGTGCGGTTTCTTTAGCTAGTCAATGCGTCACTCACATCCCAACGCCAGTCGGAGATCCACTTCTTAAAAAATTCAAAGTAAATCATTTGAATAGAAATTGTTTTCTTACGAAATGTTTCTTGAGCTTGAATAAAAGTCACAGTTCGATTGGCATATTAGTGAAGGTGCATTTAGCACGGGTCATAGACTGAAGTCCAGGCTCGTGATAATTATTAGCTTCGTTTTGTATTAATGTCCAGGAGAAGTCAAGGAAGCACATTTCTATATAAAAAAAAGTATTAGGTAATTTAAACCTGGAATTAAAAACAGAGGAATGCGATATTAATTTGCTTTGGTCTCGAACAGAATGCTTTCAGTTTATGTTTTATAAATAAGTTCAATTCTGCGATCCTTTTTGGCTGCAAATTTGTCTATGATCAGATCATAAAATGGTTGAGTGGACATTAGATGGTTCAGCAATTCTTTCTCGATTGAAATTTTAGCGAGTGAAGACAAACGATCTTGTGCCGTTGTATTACGGAGGTAAGTCTTAATTCTCTTCAAACAAGAAAAACTCCTTTCAGCAGAAGAACTTGTTGATGCCAGTGTCAATACAAGAGAAAATAATTTGTAGGCTTCTGGTAACACATCTTTCAGCTCGTTTTCTTTCATTGTTTTCAAGGTTTTCTGAAAACTGAGTTCCCTGAAGTTGTGATCATTATATAAAAAATCTAATTCGTTTTTTAGTCGTTGTGTGTCTGTAAAAATGTTTGGATAAATTTTTTGAGAGTGTTAAGGGCACTGGATGGAAATGACTCTGACTAACTATGGTATTTTGAGCTGTCAACTAGCTGCAGAAACTCGAGCTTTCCCATATCTTCAAATCTGGTATTTATTTGGACTATTATGCTGTCAACGATTTCGTAAAACAAAATTTTGTAATAGTTTTCCACTTCTTCAGTCAAATGTTTCTTTTGGCGACATTTAGGACCTCCACTCAAACTAATTGCTTCACTGAAATGTTTCAAGTAAGTGGTTACATTCCTTTTCTTATTTATTCGTTCGCAACATTGTTTAATTTGTCTTTGGCAATAACTGATATCTAAAGTCTTTTTTTGTAAAACATCAAACAGTACATCCGTAATTCCAAAAATGTCATCAAAAATCAGTGATAAAAAAGCAAATTCAAAATTAGTGAAATTTTTCAAATATCCTATGGCTCCGTTGATTGATTCTGCCGTTGATTCCGGGTCATTCATTATGTTTTCAAACACATTCTTTAGTTTGCCCCATTCGCTCACAATTAAACGCAAAATGTGTGAAAGTGATGCCCAACGTGTTTCCGCTATTTGAGGAATCCGTTTCCCAACAACTGAATCTGCTACGTGGGTTCTCTTGGCAGATTTATGAAAAAATGAGGGCATGCTGGATACAGTTGCGAAATATATGCGACAATTTACAATACTTTTGCACCCCTGTTGTAGGACAAGGTTAAGGCGGTGGGCGAAACAGTGGGTAAACAAAGCTTGCGGGGCTTCTACCTTGACTCTTTTCTGCAGACCGCTCAACTCTCCAGCCATAACGCTTGCATCATCATAACACTGGCCTACTAACTTTGATTTAAAATCAAACTAATCCAAAACCGATGCTAGCAGATCATACAGTTCCACAGCAGTCCTGTCAGTGCTGATATCATAAAAACCAAGGAAGCGCTCAACTACTTCACAATTTGAGTCCAATATGTATCTGACAATTATTGAACACTGTGATTTTTGAGTAATATCAGTTGTATCATCAACTTGCACTGAAAAAAATTTTGACTCATTAATTTCGCTTTTAACACATTCGTTTATATATTCATGAATACACTCCAGTAAATCATTCTGTATCGTTTTAGATTGTCCAGAAAATAAGCTTCGTATTTCTTCAAAATGTGCTTTTAATTCTGGGGTGCTCCTACGAAGTAACAAATGGAACATCTCCTTGAAATTACCTTTATTTAATGAGGAAATAGATTCATCATGTCCTCGAAAAGGCAGTTCTTGCTTGCTTAGAACGACAACTAAATCGATTATATGTTCCATAAAAAGCCTATTTAGTCTGACCTTTTCATTAAACTTAGCTTTATGAAGAGCAGCATTTTCTTTGAGCATATCAGAAATAGTGTTTATATTTTTTTCCATCCGTTTCAGACCTACGTGATTAGTTATATGCTCTTTAGAGCTTTCGTGCAATTTTGCACTACGAGAAAAGTTTTTCAGATCAAAATAACCCGTTGTATTCCACACATTTTTCTTATTGCTCAAAAGTAAACATGGCCAGCAAAAGAGAGTTTGCTTGTAATAGCTACCAGAAAGCCAGGGGGAAAATCTCGTACCATGATTTATTGAAAGACCTAAGAAACGATTTGCCGCACTTCTTATCTTTAGATATTGAACTTATTACAGGTGTCGGTCTTCCAGATATGAGAACATCCCTTTTATTATAATCTTTCCAATGTTTAAAAGGAATTTCTTCCAGAACACAAATCACGTCGTTTATTGGGCCATTCATATTTTCCAACCCAAATCAAAATATGCTGTTTAGTAACAATAACAAAATAAAAAAGAAGAAAAACTCAACATTACTATGAACTAGCCAACACCCGCAAAAGAGAGGATTGAAAACACACTACAAAAAGTTAGACTCAAATATACTCTGACGAATAGTTAAAGCTACGTAGAAATCATCCTACTTCAAAGCATAGAGAGGCGAACGGCGTCATCGCCTGTAAAACCACTTTTTACCAAGGTCATCTGCTCATTTTCCCGCGCCCATTGGATACACAATCCTTGGGTTCTCCAATAACAGCAGAGATGCGATTCCAGTTTAAGCGAAATGGAGGGTCGCCTCAGAAATTTCCTTTCTCTTACTGGAAGTCCGGCACCTCCTTAGGTAGACCTCGGACCGTGGGGGTGGGGGGTTCACTCTGTAGGGCTCTTCTCTGATCCCCAGTTCCCAAAACCGGCTTCTCATCGAGACGATTCAGCCGGTCGCCTCTAAGCGCTTAAAACATGCAGCTGCTTTGCAAAAATAATGATTCATTCCTCTTCTTGAAAGCCTTTTTTTAACCTAATTCATGAATCACAATGTAAATTTCAGTGTTTCATTTATCCTGCAAAGTTCTTATATCTTCGTTACTGACCGAAGTTTTTTTTTTTCACTTCTCATTCTGCGGAATTTCAGGGTGAGGCGGCGCCTCACTTGCCTCATCTGACGGGCCGCCACTGGTGCGTTCGTAGCGCAAAGCTAAAATTTACGAAATTTCCATTTTGAGAACTCCTAGCGGGAAATTTAGGAACCAGTTGTGAAATTTAAAATAGGAAAATTTTTACGAATTTTTATGTCCGATCACTCGCAAAAATAATTTGTGAAAAATCTGTGAAAACCACATTTTTTGGCCTTCAGCAGCAAATTAACGAACTAATTGGAAAATTTAAATATTTGAGAAGGAACAGTTAAGCCTAATCTGAGAGGCACGAAAATTATTTTTTTCTTTATGTTGAATAGTTTCTTCACAACAGAACTTTAATTTTTTGAATTTTGAACTGGACAGCCCTTAGCGGTATTTAAAGTGCCGAACTTAATATCCTTAGATTTCCTATTAGCCGCAAAAATAATTTTTGAAATATCTCTAAAAAGAAAAAAGTTCGATCACGCGCAGACAAAAGGATTATACACTACCAATGTTTCTTACAAAACGCTGTAATAATACGAAGATCAAATTTTAAAAAGCGTAAAAGCTTCTTCCTAGATTTTTTTTTTTTTTTTTGCTAATCTGACGGATGAAAATTTCTGAGGCGATTAGAAGGGGCAGGGGCTCCCCTGAATCTTTTAGCGCTTAGGGCCCCAAAAGATCTAAAGTCGCCTCTGGTTATATTCAAATTAATCGGAAACGTGAAACTTGATCGTTCTGGATGGTGTATTGATAGCATACTCAGGCGCTATCCGGAAGACGCGGGTTCGATTCTCGTTCCAGGACGACGGAATTTTAAAGTTTTTGGATATTATCTGACTTAACATCCATGTCATATTTACACCAATAAATGGATTCACATCTTCCAAACAATTGCTCTCCCGTCGTCCGACAGTGAGTGGCTGATTTCGTTTGTGGAGTTGCAAGGTTCTGTCGTGTAAGTAAAATGAACAAAGTGGGCATTTTAATGAAACACACTTTTAGTTCATTAAGGAATAGAGAAAAAAAGCCTGTTAGAGACTTGAGCCCAAATCGACCAAAGATTTGCTTGGTGCAAAAACATCAAAATCAGTCTAGAACTTTTAAAGTAGAGTTATTGCAAAATGTCCTGATTAACTGGAAACGAAAGCAAACATATTTTACTTTGTTTCTTCTGTTTACTACTGTTTTGTTTCTACTTTTTTTGTTATGTTTATACACTATGCTACCTATATATCAATAAAATTTCTACTTCATTTTATGTGGTTAAGTATGATTTCAGCAGGTGGCGTTTGAAGACCTCACAATTCACGAAATTATATTTCACAGTACGGAAGAAGGTTGAGAGCAATTTTAAAAATATTTAGACCCGGATAAATTTTAGGCTACCCTACGCCACTGTTAACTACAGAGTAATCGGCAAATGGTTTTTCGTAATAATTTCTACAATTACTCAGTGTAAATTTTAGTAGATTGAAAGCAAACGGAATCACGAGTTACTAATTAATAAGTATCACGTAGTAAAAAGTCAAAATGACGGATTCTGTGGTACTTCAGAGAAGCACTAGAGAAGAAATTTCGGAAAACATGGATGGAGTGACACACGATAGAAGTCCTGATATCAAAATACAGTGAGTGCCATCACTGTACTTTATTTGTTTTTTGCAGCGCTTAAAACTTTATTATAAACTTTGAGGTGAATTACGGAATTCACACGGTTTTCCTGAGACACTTTGCCATTATTTTGGATTAGATTTGCTTACTGATATGGGAAAACATTTCACGAAATTTGGCCTAAATGAAAATCCTACAAATACATGGCGTCAGTGAATAAACAAAGCCATCGCTCTTTCCACGTTTTATCAACACATAGCACCCGAAAAACTGTTATCCGGTCACCGCTGGGGATCCGAATCCCAGATCTCTCGATATCTAGCCGAGTGCGTTACCCTTTTGCTACGGTGGTCAACAACCAACGGCGCTATGTGTGTTTTTCTGTCAGCTTCTGACATCATAAATCGGTAAGATGGGCTCAGCTACTGAGACGTCTCCAGCTGGTGGGAATTAACGGCACTGACATTAACGGCATTTATCTACATGCTATAGGAATGGACCTGATTCACCTCGCATTGCATCATGGGAAAGATTTTCTGTTGCCGCGGACCAACAATAGTTTATTTATTTTTTTATTTTCTTGATCTCAAAGACTACAGTCTTGTGACACTTATATATATATATTAAGGTAATACAACGTAGTTTGTCACAATTATTTATTTTTTCAAGCCGACCATGGTTTTGTCAGGGTCATAGTCTCACTGAAATTCAGAAGCGGACTTTACGATATAATTCTAACTTTGCTATCTCAAGAAAGATACCGGTATCAGACATAATTGCTTCAGTTGAGGAATATCTAATACAAAGTAGTCTCAACTTTGAAGAAAAAGAAATAGTTAGACATTGTATCAGCCAAGTGATAACCGCAAATCACGTTACATTACCTAGACCAAATTTAACCACCAAAGAAATGAATGCGCTTAAAGAATTGCGCTCAAATTCAAATTTAATCATCACTAGAGCTGACAAAGGAGGTCAGGTGGTTGTGTTAGACAAAAACCGTTATGATAACAAAGTCAAAAATCTTATTTCGGATGGACCTTACAAAGAAATAAAGAATGGTCTTTCAGATAAACAATTGAAACAAATACAGAAATTGACCAAAAACTCAGAAACTCTGAACCAAAACATAAAAAACAAACTTAAACCTTCATACGCCCGTTGTACGAGATTCTATGCTCTCCTTGAATAACATAAATCAGGAATTCCTTTCCAGCCTATAGTAAGTAATATCGACACAGCAACATACTGTATAAGTTACCGAAGTTCTTATCTTCAAAATTATCTACATCGGCCACTCCAAACGAAACATCTGTGAAAAATTCCATTGAGTTTACCAATCGACTCCAACTACACCCCTACGTAGATCAACTAATGCTGTCCTTTGATGTGGTATATGTTCACCAATGTTCCAGTAAAAGGAGCTCTGGAATCCCTAAAATCAAGTCTTGTAGAGCATCATTACAGCCAACCTGAAGTTGAAGAAATAACAAGACTAGTGGACATTTGCATAAAACAGAACAGTTTTACTTTCCGTGGAACGTTTTATGAACAGACGGAAGGTCTAGCCGTGGGCAGCCTACTGCCACCTATATTATGTGAAATCTACATGCGTCGATTTGAAGAAAAACTTTTCAAACTTGTGAAATATGACTTATGGATACGATATGCAGACGATACTTTCGTTCTATGGAAGGGAAAACATTCTGAAATTCCGGAATTAGTCAAACTTATAAATTCCATTAATCCTCACATTCAATTCAGCTACGAAACTGAAAATAACGGATGCCTACCGTTCCTTGACATCCTGGTAACTCGCTTAAATGGATCTCTCGCAACCACAATTTATCGGAAGCCTTTCGCTATTTTTTCACCTCCACATGCTAAGTCCAATCACGCTTATCAACAAAAATTCAGCGCCTTTTACACTTGCGTATATCGCGCGATACATATATGTTCAGATAAAGACAGTTTGGAAAAATAACTTTATTTCCTTAAACGTGTTGTAGGATACAACCCTTCCATTATAGACAAGGCTCTAACAAAATTCCGGAAACCGAAGCCTATCTCCACATTAACTCCTGTGATGCGCCCATTGCGAGAGAATTTTTCCATTATTCCTTTTCCCGTGACATTGCCTTCAAAATTACAAAAAGTCTCAAAACCTTTAATTTTAAGGTGATTTTTGAACCCATAAACAAAATGAGATTTTTAGGACCAAAGGACTATGTTGAAGACAAAAACTCGTAGGGAATTTATCAAATTCCATGTGAATGTGGCGCTTCGTATATAGGACAGACCCGTAGAGCCTTGCGTTTTCGATTGAAGGAGCACAAGACCTACATTCAGAATTGTGACCTAAAGAAGTAATCGATGGATAAACACTGTTAAGAAAAGAATCACAAATTTCTCTTTGAAGAAGCAAAACTAATTGACAAGCCAGATTCAACTACCAAACTTGATATTTTGGAAGCTTTCCATATATATTAGAAATCTTTGCAACTTGTAAATGACATGGCATCCGCGCCATTTCTATCAAGCGCGTGGAAGCATCTAACCAAAACACGTGACTGTAAACACCATTTATGATGTCATATACAATTTGAATATTTACGTGCCATTCGTCCTGATGAAGCTAGGTCAGTACCTAGCGAAACCATGTTCGGCTTGAAAAAATAAATAATTGTGACAAACTACGTTGATATATACACCAATAGTTTGTTTACAGGCGTTTTCCCATTGTTTAACATGGCGTTACGTTGCAGAGGTTCAGGAAAATTGCGATTCTTATAAATTTATTAAAGACATGTCTAACTTTTGCTGATCGCATAAATGTGCTAATCAATCCTGCCACCTAAATTGTATAGAGGAAGGAATAACTTTCCTTTGAAAAGGACGAATTCGTTTTTGTTTTTTTTTATTGGAGGTTTAACGACCACCGTGAGCAACTCATTGGGCTATATAAGCAGTCACCCGTCGCTAATTTAGGGTCACTGGTTCCAGGGAAGGGAAAGAGCCAGTGCCGTAAGACAAACACAACATCCATACCTCACGGGATTTGAACCCGGACCCCTTACGGACGAATGATCAGAGACCATCGCTTAGATCAGAGACCATCGCTTAGACCACTGCGCCACCGGGACGGCGACGACGAAATTGTTAAAGGAATGGCTGTGCAAAATGAAACGCGATGATTTCCATTCCAGTGTTCGTTCTCTAATATGTTCTGCCCGCTTTACCGAAAAAGAGAAAAAGATTTTGGATATTATGACACTACGAATCAAATGCAGTTGAAACCTCGTAGCCTTCCTTTCAATTTCAATTTCGAAAAAAAAAAAAAAAAAGGTAGAAGAAAATTAATAGCGTATTTGGATCAGTAAATTACGAATTGAGTTCTACGTTTTTTCTTCAAAGAACGAAACAAGCATATCTATAATTTTTCTTTTATTTAATGATACGCATTCATTTAATTTTTAAGAAGATTGACTAGAATGCGATGCTGGGAAGTTTTTAGATGTTTCCTTTTTTTTTCTTTTTAACCCTAGTTTGTTTCCATATTACGTATTTGCCTGAGCTTCTAAATGTTTTGTTTTGCAAAAAAAAAAAAAGGTTCCCAAGTTCATGTTTCAGATATTTCGCCAATGTCTGACAATAAGAACATGAAAAATTAATATACCGTGTACGAGAAATGCTCCATTAAAAACTTCATGATGACTAATGGCCATGCTCTCTAGCGTCATGCGAAATAAACATTGAACACAAAATTGCCTTGGTATATTTTCGCAACCTTGATTTGTTTTTCTAAGAAATTAATTTCTTCTTCTTCTTCGCCCTGTAGCTCTATTAATTCGTTGGCAGACTCCATGTCGTTAAGATTGCAAAAATTAGCCAACAGGACGGGATAATCAAATTGCGACAACATTGAATCAGCAGCCATGTTGGTCCGCAAAAATCCACTTCTGATGTCACATGAATAAAGTCCATTCTCCTCGGCTAGATATCGAGATCTCGGTTTCGGATCCCAGAGGCGACCGAATAACAATTCTTCCTTTGCTATGTAATGATAAAACGTGGAAAGAGAGATGTCTTGGTTTATTGGGCCTACATGTTTATACAATATTATGAGCTGTATAAAAGTTTCGTTGCCATTAAGGGCTTTCTTATCACAATAATGGCAATGATTATAACTTTGCTTCCAGTGATACCTAACCCGTTGAGGTACATGGCCCCACAGATCAAAGGCTGTGTGAGTACTGAGTATTGTTCCCATGAGTTCCGTAATCCACAACAGGATCATAGTAACCACTATGTTTGTATTTTTTTTTTTTTCAATTTCTTGTGCTCGCACCAAATGGAATATCAACATACGTTAGGAATTCTTCTGATGCTACCAACCTTCTTTTCTACGTAGAGATACTTGCAATCAGTGGTGGAAATGGGAATTATTCGCTGCCGGAACATAACGTACAAGTGAATGCCATAAAAATTTAATCCATTCTCAGTAGATATAAAACCATATATAAGGAAATTTCAAATATTCAATACCGCATATAATATGCGGTATTCAATATTTTGTACGTATTGTCCACTTGTTTTTCATTTATTTTATCAACAATATTCTCCAAGACTCCGATAGACGATTTTTTACGCTTTTCAACCGTAGGTTGAAGAAGCATACATGCTCCAGCTTTGTCCGTCCGTCAGTCCGTCTGTCTGTCTGTCTGTCCTTCCGCACGATAACTCGCGTAAAAATGGTTCGATTTCGATTAAATTTTAGTATGTGGTAGGGGACCACCTGAGGACGAACCCTATTGAAAATGGATGAAATGGGGTCAAAGGTCAGGACATAGGAGCAGGATCCATTCCATTGCCCTTATGCTCCATAACTAACCTAAAAATACTTCGATTTCGACAAAACTTTATCATGTTGTTTCGGAGGTATACTGAACCAATTCTGTTGAATATCATCGAAATGGGATCAAAGGTCAAGGCACAGGAGCCAGATTTATTCCACAGCCATTATCCTCGTTACTTGACTAAAAATGCTTCTATTGCGACAAAATTTTAGTATGTTGTTCCGGAGGTATACTGAATCAATTCCATTGAATATCATCGAAATGGGATCAAAGGTCAGGGCACAGTAGTAAGATTTATTCCATGCACAGCCATTATCCTCATAACTTGAGTAATAACTTGAGTTATGATTTCTGGTATGTTGAAAAGCGTATAATAATAATCAATGCATTGCATCATTTTACAAGCTTCTTTATGAGAGTGACTTTCTCTGTGCTCTTTTATTTTTTCAATTAGAGCTCTATTTTTTCTTCTTATCGTCAGCCGTAGACCTAACTTAAGAATGTACCCACTCCTTAGAAAGCCAAACATCACATAAAAAAAAAAAAAAAAAAAATTCTGAAACGTTCATATTCCCGGCGGTTTTACAGACAGCACATCCTAAACACCGATTTTTAAAACAATCCAAGAGTACTCTTTCAAAAAATACTTTGATCCTCAGTCCAACACTGCAGTTTACCTTCCTGAGTAAATATTTGCAGAAAGCGATTCAGATTCTTCCAATGAACCTCCCGATGAAGTGATTTCCTTCAACAGCTGCATTTTGGGCGATTTTCTTGGTGATACTTTACACGAGTTCAAACTAGCATGGGAAGTTCCCAAATTTCCCAGCTGTCGTCTTTTTTTCCCTCTTAACTCATCATTTTTCCCGAAAAAATCTGTTAGTGCTCTTTTCATTATTTTCTGTTAATCTTCTCATGCAAGAATAAATTGGAACCTAAAACAACGACTACAATATGAGGCAAAAATGACACGTCACTAAGTCTTAACACTACGAGAGCTGGTGCGGAAGTGAAAAGGACACTGGACAGCATGTGCAGTTAAGCCCTGTTGTGAGTTCTAGGTCACTTTATGCATACATAGTGCGGGGAAGGGTCTACAAGGTCGGCGATCAGCTCCTCTCGTGACCTTCACTCTTATCAAACACCTTTCATTCATCATGGGATTAAGCGGCATGGCGGAGGAATACGCGGAGGACGTCCGCCAGACGGTCGGCGATCAGCTCCTATCGTGAACTTCACTCTCGCAAACACCTTATTAGGGCTTTATTAGAGCAGAAAAAAATTGTTTTTGAAACAACGAACAATTCACACAAGATGGAATTAATTGAAATGTATAATGCATTGTGAAATGTTTTATTCAAATTGAATGCCCCCTTTCGTTTGGTGTCGCATCGCTCCCGGAACGTAGTGTTTCTCTTCCGGAACGGGGTTCCTGCCCACTTCCACCATTGCTCTTAATAATAATAATAATAAGTATCACCAGTAAAAGTCAAAATGACGGATTTTCTCCATTTTCCGGAACACAGAGCTCTCTCCCTTCCCCGGAACATGTGGCCCTAAATTAGGGATGGGTGACTGCTTCTAACTATGAGCTTAGAACTTAAAGCACCACGCTTCACAGCATCGCATCTACCAGAGTATGGTATTATCTATATCCTAATACTCCACGTGAACATAAATTAACTATCCATTTCCTGCACTTTCGACTACAACTCATGACAGAGGACAGCTTACCATTCCCTAAGAGAATGGTAAAAAATTTCTCACAGAGCGTGGATACATTCTTCTACTGTTACATAAAGACTAAAAAATTCCGAAGAGTCATAAAACGATTTCATCACCCAAGCATCGTTAATTGTCAGCACACGTAGCGGAAAAGAGAATGCCTCTCTTGTCGTTACTTTTTTCCTTTTCATTCTAGGAGGATGAGAAAATTTCTAAGTCCGGACATTTATCGAGAAGGAAAGATATATTAGGATGACCTCACCAATCTGATGAAGATTTTTGGCAAAGTATTTTCAGTTAAAAATACATGGAAAACACCTTGCTTATGTTATATGCTCCTTGAGTCATGCCTCAAATCTGAAAACTTGCTGTATACCTGCCAAACTGATGAAATGAAACTCGATAATTATTGCCAGGATCTTCGTGTCTCAAACTGGTCCTAGGAAAAGTATTGTTAGAAAGTTCTGATGGTATGTTCGTAACATCCATTTGTCTCTCCTTCCCTGGTGGTGCAGTGGTATAAAGGCTGGCTTGTGATCATTCGTCGGAGATGGGTCCGAATTTGGATCCCGGTGAGGCATGGTTGTTGTGTTTATCTTACGGCACTGGCTCTCTCCTTTCCCCAGAACCCGTGGCCCTAAATTAGGGATGTGTGACTGCTTATAGCCCACTGAGCTTCTCACGGTGGTCGTTAATCCCACTCCCTCAAAAAAGACCAAAAAAAAAAAAAAAAAAAAAAAAAAGACCCCATTCGGTTAGTGCATATACACTGTGTGTAAAAAATAAGTGGTGTGAATTCACGGAAAATTTTTGAAAATAACGTGCGGCAAAGTTGCCAGTAGGTATCCGTGTTTTTCAAAAATTTTCGTTTGTAAAAGTGCCCGTTCATTTTAACCCGTATTTTCACAGATATTTCCGTAGACAGAAATTCCGTTTATTTCAGAAAAAAACACTTCTGGTTTTTTCGTACTTAAATTGAAATTCCGCAGAATCAACAAACCTGCACAGCACTTGCCTGCAGAAGTCAGGATCGAACACCCGGCGTTACAGCTCGCCGGAGAGGCAGCTTGTGCCGTTAGCAACTGAGCCACAAACGCTCCGCCACAAGTTTCACGTACGTCATAAAACGAATTCCACAACAAAGAAATTTTGTTTTTGTCATTAATGTGAGTGATTTAGTCATTTTATTTTCTGTTGAGCTTATTATTTTTCTGAATAGGTTTGTAATTTATTTTTTTTCCTATAGGAAGACTTTTCAAATATTAAGCATTTTTCATCGTGGTTTTTCGAAGCAACAAATTGCTTTGCAACATGATTTTTTTAAACTGACAATGACTCATTTATCTTTAAAAAAGGTGAAATGTACTTTTTATAGTGTTATTTCACACACACACACACACACACACACACACACACACACACACAAAACTGAATATAAAATTTACTCTCGATAGCTATAACAGCTTTTGTCTTAAGTTGTCCAAAGACTGATAAACAGACATCGTATAATCATCTGTACAATACGTACGCGGTTTCTTACAGTAACACAATATATAATAAGTAGCTGGTGCACCAAGTAGGGGAAAGGAGAAATAACCTGGGCCACAAAAAAAAAAAAAAAAAAAAAAAATCTATGCAATATGCTATCCACAATATCCGATCTCGCTACGGAACTTCAAAATTCGACAGACGATTGAAATTTGAAAGTTAATCAAACCTCAAGTATTTCCACGAAACGCTACTATTAGAGGAAATTTCTCGTCATACGGATACGGAAAAAGTGAGAACGGAGATTTTCCGTAATTATACGAAAGAAACTGCGGAAAGGTTTCTGAAAATTCAGAATTTTCAGTTAACAGATCTCTAAAACGATAATTTGCCGTTAATATACGAAAGAAACTGCGGAAAGGTTTCTGAAAATTCAGAATTTTCCGTTAACAGATCTCTAAAACGGTAATTTACCGTTAATATACGAAAGAAACTGCGGAAAGGTTTCTGAAAATTCAGAACTTTCCCGTGGTACGAAAAGTCCGTTAAATTCAGGTTTTTTTCCGTCATTTCACGGAAAGGAAGTATCAGAAACATGCTTCGTTAATTCACGAAAGAAATGAAGAACACTTGTCCGTGAATTTCAGAATTTTTTTTACAGTGTACGTAATTGCTGAATTTTAGAATACTTGATTTACGCTTTTTCTTTTGCCTTGATGAAGTATTAATTAAAACCGCTTTGATAGCACGGACACTTTCTTTTGCAGCAGTTGCTTATTCCTAAATTTTATAGCCACTGGTTCCAGGTAAGGCCCAAAACCAACGCCTTATCCAGGATTCAAACTCGGATGATTAACCAGAACCTCCTCATCTCTGACCACTCGGCCACTGGGGTCGACTAAGAACTTATTATCGCGCAAGTTGGCAGCAAGTTTTGACATTGCCGAAAACATCACGAAGAAAAAGAACAAGTGCATCGGCTAAGTTTACGTGTTATTCTGAAACATTCTAAATTTAAGTGTGTTTAAAAAAATGGGCATTTTTCTCACGGCTTTGGTGAATTACACTTTTGTCGAAATCATGATGATCTCATATTATTTTATGTGAAAAATAATTCAGCCATTTTTTCAAAATCTAAAAAGTGAATCGACTTACTCAGAACTTTGGGCTATGTCATCATACATCATTACAACTATCTGTTCGTCTGGAATGCCATGGTTGTGCAAAACTTGATACGAATGACATACATCAGCCTAGAAAAGTTAGAAACATGCACAGTAATGCTATAACTAAAAGAAACAAGTATGCACTGATCCAGAAAACTGTAACGTTAAAAAAAGATTTTGCATTTCGCTTTCTAACATAAAATAAATTAAAGAAGCGAGAAAAAAATGTTTACCGTTTTTTTTTTTTTGAGGTTTAACGACCACCGTGAGCAACTCAATGGGCTATAAGCAGTCGCCCGTCCCTAATTTAGGGTCACTGTTTCCAGGAAAGGGAGAGAGCCAGTGCCGTAAGACAAACACAACATCCGTGCCTCAGCGGGATTCGAACCCGGACCCCTTTTGGACGAATGATCAGAGGCCATCGCTTAGACCACTGCGCCACCGGGGCAGCAAGTTTACCGTTGGTCTCGCTCTTTCTGCCCATTATTATTACGGCAGATTTTGTAAAAAGTTTTACATATACTCATAGATACATTCATATTCTTTTCTTCTGCATCCCCGAAGGTGTCCTATCAGGTGAAGCACAAAGTCTAAGCATAAACTATGAGAACAAAAATTGATAATAATTAAAAAACAAAATAAGAATTGATGCTAATTGTCCGCAAACTTTCGTCATATCTCTCTCTCTCTCTCTTTCTTTCTCTGTCTATCCTGAGACTTCCCGTCCCAACAAATTGCTACTTCTTACACTAGTGGCCAGTTCTACACCATCAATCTTTTTGGCTCAAGTGCTTTCACTTCGTCTGTCACCAGTCACTTTAGAACGTAACATCTGCCGAAGTACTTGCAGAAGTGCTTTTCTATGCTCTAGGAAATTCTAAATTCAAGGATGTAAATTTAATCTTTCTTCACAGAAAGTAGAAAAAAACAGGAGAATGTCTAGATTGAGACTAGCATGAAAAACTCTGGGAGAAAGAGCTTCAAGAATGGTAACAATCAAATTGGCAAAGCAATGAAGAGCTTTGGTAACAGCCACAGAATATCTATTAACGTCTTCGACATGTTGAATCAAATTGCAGTAATGAATAGATCAGATTACATTACGAAACTTAAGGAATTTGTGAAGCCGTAGAAATCTTTACTACAGTCCACAAATTCTCTAAATATTATAATATGGAAAGTTCAAACCCTGGCCAGAGACAGATTTACTTGAACTCATTAGGATATCAGTAAAGTTTTTCTGGTCCTGCAATTCCATCTCTCTTTGGGCGACTGAAAAATCTCTGGACTGGATCTACACTTACACCAGTAGTAGCGAAGAACAATTCCCCTATGTATCTGTTATAAAAACGTAACATCTGCCTTGGCACTCGTTGAAGTATGTAAGTAAATAAAAAAGTAAAGGCAATTTAAAAATTACGAGGTAACCACAACGGATAGAAACTCACGCAATACAACACGTTTGCAATGGCTCATGGTGGGTAGTTCGAACACGCACAGTGCAGCGCTCTGCCGTTAGTCTAGTTGAAGCCAAGGTCAAATAAACATGGACACTCCACTGCGGGATTTCACCATTGTTGAACAACGCGCCGTAGTGAGATTTCTCTGGGCAGAGGAAGTGAAACCTGCTTAAGTTCAGCGACGAATGTTGGATCAGTACGGAAATGAAAACATAACTAAACGAAAAGTTTATGAATGGGTAGAAAAAGTTTAAAGCTGGAAGAACAAGTTTAACCGACGTGAAACTCCATCTGGTCGGCCATCAGCATCGCGCACACAAGCCCAAATAGACAGAATGAATGGTTTGATCACAGAAGACCGACGGATTACGTTGTTACTGTAGATTTGGACTACGCTGTTTCTGCAGATTTGGATATCAGGTATGAATCGCACATGCCATAGTGCATGATGACTTGGGGTACCGTAAAGTTTGCATAGCCGCCCCGGTGGCGCAGTGGTCTAAGCGATGGCCTCTGATCATTCGTCCGAACAAGGTCCGGGTTCGAATCCCGGTGAGGCATGGATGTTGTGTTTGTCATACGGCACTGGCTCTCTCCCTTCCCTAGAACGAGTGACCCTAAATTAGGGACGGGCGGCTGCTTATAGCCCATTGAGTTGCTCACGGTGGTCGTTAAACCCTCCAATAAAAAAAAAAAAGTTTGCACAAGACAGGTACGCACACAGCTTACTGATCTGCTCAAGCAACAGCGCGTGGAGGTTGCCACCCAATTCTTGAAACGTTATGACTATTCGAGTGTTTTGGAGAGGGCTGTAACCAGCGACGAAACATGGGCCCATTACTATGAACTGGAAAGCAAGAGACAAAACATGCAGTGGAAACACCGGCCTTTTCCAGTAAAGACGAAACACAAACGGCAGCCCTCTGTCAAGAAAACCACGCTGACCTTCTTTTGAAACCTAAAGGGCCCTATTCTGGGACATTTTCAGGAACACGGACAAACAGTGACCAGTGCAACGTATTGTGCTATAATACTTAGAGAGAAACTGAAACCTGTAATCCCCAGCAAAAGAAGAGGAATGCTGTCAAAAACTGTCTGTACAATGAAGGTTAAATATTTTCGTATAAATAACAAAAATTCTTAAAAGGCTGTCGATACATGATTAAAATAAACTTGAAGAGATGGCATTTACAAGTTAAAAATCATTTAATTAAAAAACACACAAGATCTTTCGGACCCTGTCACAACAGGTCTTTCATCAGGTGAAAAGCATTATATAAACAGATGTGCAGTTCTCTTAGGTTGAGACATGCGCAATGAAAAAGGTTAGAACAGGGGGCAAGGAAATTAAGGTATGCGTAATTAAAGTTAATTGGGGTGGGGTTCATGGATAGTCCCTTAACCTCCTTCCATTCCTTTCCTTAACTCTATACTATTTCTTCCCCTTTACTTATAACTTAACAGCCCCCTTTTCCCTTCCCCCAACCCATTGTGCTATATTAACTCTAACCCATTACTTACTACTTCTTAACATTCTTCACCCCGGTCTCCCTCCCTATACTATATCCACGAACTCCACCCAAATTAACTTTAATTACGCATATCTTAATTTCCTTGCCCCCTCTTCTAAACTTTTTCATTGCGCATGTCTCAACAATTGACTTGTCCTATTTAAGACAACTGCACATCTGTTTATACAGTGTTTTTCACCAGATGAAGAACTTGTTGTGAGAGGGTCCGAAAGATCTTGTGTGTTTTTTAATTAAATGATTTTAAATACCATCTCTTAAGTTTATTTTAATCATATATCGACGGCCTTTTAAAAATTCTTCTCTGCACCATCACAATGCGCTTTCCCGTGTAGAGGCAGCAACGCAACAACTGCGGTTTGAACGTCTTCAACATCCACCTTACAGCCCTGATCTGGCGTTAGTCGACTTAAATAGACTCTACGTGTTTGCAGGTTCACCTCTGATGTTGAGGAAGAGGTTCAGACCTGGATTCGGTAGCAGCCGAAAAGCTTCTTCTCCCAGGGAATGAAGAAGCTAGTGGAACGATACAAGAAGTGCCTCGAGCTACAGTGGGAATATGGGGAGAAGCGAGATAACCGTTATGTTCATTTGATCACAGTTACCAGTATTAAAGGATTCGTTGCCTTTACATTTTGATTCTCCCACGTTCCTTTGATCTCTAACCAATTACTTTAGAATGTAACATCTGCCACGGTACTTGCTCAAATACTTTTCCCTGGTCTGTGACCAATTACTTTAGAACGTAACAACTGCCACATTCTTTTCATTTTCCATAGATATGAGCACGGGCCCGGGCCATGACATATAGCCCAGAAACGAATCCGGGCCATGACATATAGCCCAGAAACGAATCCGGGCCCGAGCGGGCTCTTATATCAAATCTTTGACTAAAACCCGGGCCCCTACTGGCCCGGGGTCAAGTTAATTTTCCCTTTCACTTTTTTTAATTAGTTTTATTTAACGCTGTTAACCGACTTAACTAACGCAATGAGAAACACACAACTGAATGGTTAGGCTACAGTTTCTTATTTGTTCTTTGCCTAAATTTTTTTATTACTGTTTATTGGGTGTTCAGCATATATTTCTTAACTCAACAACGTCTGTGAGTGTTTTAAGTAATAACTATGTATTTTTTCCCTAGACACGGTGAAAATTGGTGTTGTAGCATAAGCATTGCCCAGCTCTGGCGGGGGTAGGGATTGCAAACCAATCCCACAAGCCAGACTTCTTTAATTAATTTTAATTACCTTTGAAAGAAGAAAATTATATGGGATCTGATTACACAAAACAATTTTATAACTTGTTACCTAACTATATATATCTGACATTGAGAAGACTAGGATATCCAGAATTATATATACATAGTACAGACAACTGTCAATTGAACTTGTATTTTTATATAATTTATTTATTTAAATCAGCCAGAATAAAGCCAAACCACTGGATCACTAAGTTCCGTGTTGTATTACAAGCAATTTTACAACTTCTAACTTGCCGAAAACAGTCAAATTTAATAGTTTGCTAATAAAGGTTATTATAATTATAAATACAGGGTGCCCACTAAAGTCCTTTCTCAGCCCCGTAACTTTCGAGCGCCGACAGCTAGAGCCATAAAAACGGTGTCTAGGTACAGTAAAGTGGCTATGCGCTATTTGATGAGACAGCGTACAGCGCCTTCTAGCGGCAAAGTCAGGAGTTAGCGTGCCGATCTCAAAAACTATACGAGATACGGGAAAATAATCAGTTACATAATTGTAGAACAGCATCGATTTAGTACAAAAAGACACCTTGCGCACATGAATGCTAAGAATAGAACGCGTACAACGCTCGTTTGTTTGTTCGCGATGTCGAACACTGCTGCGTCACGAAACGCGTCAGAAAGGAGATAATATCGCCTTCCGCAAAGCACTAGCCCGACTCAACTGCGGAATGTTTAGTTCCAACATGACGGCGCCCCTCCGCACCAGCCAGGAAACTTAAGAAGGTACCTAGTCGAGACATTCTAGCAACAAATCATCGGCTAAGGTGGTTGCGTAGAGTGTCCTGCACGCTCACCGGACCTCACTCCATTGGACTTCTTCCTGTGGGGCTACTTCAAAGAGCAGGTGTATCAGACCCCTCCGACAACTTTGTAGGACTTTCGATGCCGTATAACTGATGCTTGTTCAATCGTGTCACTTGACATGCTGCAAAATGTGCAGCGTGAGATTCAATCTAGAGTCCAAATGTGTTTTGTGGCTGACGGAGAGCACATTGAGCACCGACGATAAATGTGCCTAGTGACAACTAATTGCTCCTTTCTGACGCGTTTCGTGTCGTAACAGTGTTCGACATCGCGAACAAACAAACGAGCGTTGTACGCGTTCTATTCTTAGCATTCATGTGCGCAAGTTATCTTTTCGTACTAAATCAATGCTGTTCTTCAACGTTGTAATTGACTATTTTCCCGTATCTTATATAGTTTTTGAGATCGGCACGCTAACTCCTGACTTTGCCGCTAGGAGGCGCTGTAAGCGGTCTCATCGAATAGCGCATAGCCACTTTACTATACCTAGACACCGTTTTTATTGCTATAGTTATCGGGGTTCGAAAGTTACGGAGCTGAGAAAGGACTTTACTGGGCACCTTGTATACATGCTAATAAAGGTTATTATATTTATAAAGAGTACATGTGGCAGTTTCACCAAATAATAAATAACATAAATGCCAAAACCAGCTCTGTAATAGTAGAACTAATAATATAAATTTCCATGTATTAAAAAGTACTACGACCTGTAAATGCACATTTACTCAATACTTAATCGGACCTAATCCGTCAGCAAAACAGGAATACAAAATTCTCATGTCATGAAAAAATGACATAGATTTTACAATAAATTTATAATGAAATTTAAGGGTTCAAAATCCTTACTTAAATTTTAATGAATAAAAAAAATAAAAACGAGTTTAGGACATTTGGGCACAGGACAACTGGGCACATTCACTTTTAGAGCCACGAAATTGCGCTGCATAAAAAGTTATAGTGTTCCTATATTTCTCCCTTCTTGAGCAAGTCGTGTATACGAAATTCCCCCCCCATATCTCATTATCATTAAGAAATTAAGAAATATTTACAATTTTCTGTATGAAAGGCGGGGCGCGGACACTTAGGAACCGGGCACCCGGACATTTGGGCGCAAATGTGTAAGGGGCCGTATGAAAATTGTCGTTTCTTGGCCCAATAATGAGAATTTGATCAAGAAAATGTTCACCGTAAGACAAGTAACAATTATACTTGAATTTGGGGAAACAAAAGCACATTCGAAAATACAAAAAAATTACATAGCACATTTCTTACAACGAAACAAAACAATTGCAGCAGAATTCACATTATGTTCTGAAAAGGACGACAAGGTGTGATTTTTTAATAATGCTGCACTTTTACTTAGGCACTAAATATTTGCATAACATATCAAGTTATTAATATAATTTGACATGTTATGTACAATTGCCCAAATGTCATTGTCAAATGTCGGGTGCCCAAATGTCCGGCGCTCAAATGTCCGAACCCCAATAAAAACAGCTAATTAGGTAAATGAATTAACTAACTTGATACACTTAATAAACAAAATGAAATGCATTTTGTTACCTGAATACGATGCACATAGTATAATTCTTTCTCTCTCTATTGGGGGGGAGCACTAACTAACATTCTTATCTGATGATGAAAATATAAATAGGAGTAAAGCAATGTGTCTTGTTTTTTTCTTATTCACACAATGAAAATAATATTCAAACCAGGGTTGCGCCCGGGATGGATCCGGACCTTAAAAAAGGAGCCAGTACTCATTTCTAATTTCCCATACGAGACATCCCAGCCCACCAAAGTATGTTTTCTTGAACTTTGTCTTCTACACAAGAAGCACTCAACTCTGATCTAAAATTTGAGTCACTAATCCTGTCTGTTACCTGTTTAAGCACTCGCCCGTGAACAATGCAATTCATGCCTGCAGGTGTTCAACTTAAAATTACATATTTAGATTTCTCTGCAGTTTCCCTCATTGTTAAATTCTTCACAAGTCACACACAGTTGATTAAGATTATACTGTAAAACACTAACATTCCAAAAGGCTTTGAAGAATAACTAATTCAAAAACACCAACATCGCATTCTGTGTTGTACTCAGGTGCATCTTTCAGCTGCTTTTATTTCAAAAATTTCATTTTAATGCTATACTGTTCAAACGGAAGTACTGACATTAATTTTTTAATCTTTAAAACAGCTCTGAGATTTTTCGAAGGAATGATTCATCCTAATTCTTCCATGTTGTGTGCAAGAGCCACATTCAAAGTGCTGTTTAATTAATCTCTGATAACTTAACAGTATACTTTATCCCATAAATGTAGAAACTGTTTGCCGCTGTAATAACAGCGGCAACAGATCTATTTTTATGAGCGCTTGTAACTTCTTTTGTCAAGCACTATTTCAAAAGCTGCAATTTCGCTTTTAAAATGAACTTTGTATTGAACTGAATGTACATCCGCGATCTTTTCTTCATCCAGGAGCGGAATGGCCAACCGGAACATTTCCAGGTGAATCACTCAAAAAATGACCCAGTTTCTCGTATTCTTTTTGTCTGGATTTTTTTGAACGGATGAATAATTATCTTGGAACTTATTAATAACAATTGTTAGTTTCGTTTGAGCTTTATTTCTGTCTCAAAAGTTATTTCCTTAAAGAAAAAAAATTAATTATCTATATGTTGAATTCTTCCATGTTGTGTGCAAGAGCACGTTGTTCGGCTGCATCTTGTTTTAAACAGTTTGGAAACAAAAATGATTACCCCGGAAATCTCCCCCACGCTCGATATTTTGTGTCAAATGCAATGTGTGCATGGTCCCTAACTGAAAAAGGTGGGGGACTTTTCCTGAGAGGGACTTTTCCGATGGGGTACTTTTCCGATGAGGAGGACTTTTCCGAAAGTGGAGCAAATTTCCTGTGGGGGACTCTTCCGTCCACCTGGACAATTGCTTTGAAACGACGTAGCAAAATTATCTGTACTTCCGTGAGAGAAGTGACACCAGACCAAGCGCGCTGTTATAAATCAATTAAGCAGAAGCTAACTACAGTTAGACGTAGGTTGTTGAATTTGCATCCCAGGGTCATTGGTAGGCCCTACCCTCCTTTTGCAATCTTGAAGGTGATACTAGTACCCCTGTGATGACTCATCTTTCCTGCCCCCTTATTCACAGACTGATGCAGAGCACAACCCCATTCTGCCGTATAGAGACATTCCGATATCAGTGACTAACCCACATTTGTCTCAAACGAAGTAGGTGTTACGCCCTGGAGGCGGCCGAATTAAAATAAAATAACGCTTAAAAAATTTGGAATGGTAGCCTACCGTACGACGGCCACGCCCAGAAGGTAAACATTAGAATTTAGATATATGAATTATTAAATGAGTTGATGAAGAGTCTTTGACAGTTTACGCCGATGAGCCTTTAAATTATGACCATCGCAAGCCAGAAAAATGAGCGCTCCTGGAGACCGAACGGTGGCGCATTATATAAACAACCCGAGAACCGGCTTTCGGTTAGTAGAATGTTCGGAGTCAGAATGAGAAAAACTGCCGATTTATCGGAGTTTGATAAAGGACAAATTGTGATGGCACGGCCCCTCGGAACTACGATCTCGGAAACGGCTCGGCTTGTGGGTTGTAAACGTGCTGCTGTAGTGAGTACGTATCAAAAGTGGTGCACAGATGGTCAAACGACGAACCGTCGTACAGCTGTGTGTCATCCGCAGCTCATTGATTCCAGAGCGGAGCAGAGAGTGTCGCGCATTGTTTACAGCTACCGCAGGGCCACAGTGCGACAAATCACCAGCAGCTACAACAGTGGTGATCAGGGCAATGTGTCACAGCACACAGTTCATCGCAGCCTTCTGCGCATAGGACGGCGTAGCCGAAGACACAGCCGGGTCCCCATGCTCACTGAACGTCATCGCCAACAACGCATGAAATGAGCCCAAGATAATCGAGATTGGACCTTGGATGATTGAAAGAAAGTGGCCTGGTCTGGCGAATCAAGATTCCTGGTGCATCACGTAGACGGCCGAGCACGGATACGCCAATTACCATTACAAACGGAGACTATGGCACCTGGATGCACTGTCGGGCGGAAACAGGCCGGCGGCTGCGGTGTTATGCTGTGGGCGATGTTTTCTTGGGACACTTTAGGCTCCATTATCCCAATAGCACAATCCCTGACAGCTGTCAGGCATCTGAACATCGTTGCGGACCAAGTTCATCCATTCATAGCAACTGTGTTCCCTGCTGGTGATGGCCATTACCAACAGGATAATGTGGCAAGCAACACTGCGAGAATCGTTAAGGAGTGGTTCGAGGAACATGCTGGTGACTTTCTGTTAATGCCATGGCCTCCAAATTCACCTGACATGAACCCAATGGAACATTTGTGGTTCGACTTGGAAAAGCGGGTTCGCGCTAAATCACCATTCCCCCGAAATGTACGGGAACTGGAGGACCTGCTGTTGACATTATGGTGCCAGATGCCTCAGGATACCTATTGCCACCTCATCGAATCTATGCTTCGCTGAGGGGCCGCTGTTTTGTGGGCTAATGGGGTTCTTTTTTTTTTTTTTTTTTTTTTTTTTTTGGTTGGAATTTTAACGACCACCGTGAGCAACTCAATGGGCTATAAGCAGTCGCCCGTCCCTAATTTAGGGTCACTGGTTCCAGGGAAGGGAGAGAGCCAGTGCCGTAAGACAAACACAACATCCATGCCTGACCGGGATTCGAACCGGGACCCCTTACGGACGAATGATCAGAGGCCAACGCCTTAGACCACTGCGCCACCGGGGCGGCGCTAATGGGGTTCCCCCTTTTTCCTTTATAATAATAGCTTATTACAGCTTATTAGGTAGGTGGTCATAATGAAATGGTTCATCAGCGTGTATTGGTTAAATTATGTCATTATGTTAAAACTTTGTAGAAACCATGACAAACTTACTTCCAAGGCTTGAACCCTTACTAAATATCTTACTTTATAAACCTATTCCTCTATCTTTTTCCAAAGAAAAACAGAAAAGAATTTTAAGTTTCCAGTTAGGTACGTATTTTATATAACTCCGAATTTATGAAAGATTTATATTTTTGGCTATTCTATCTTGTAGGCAAAATTGTACGCCGTGTTCAAGCTGTCTAGAATGAAAGAGATATATTTTTCTGAAAATTAGTATTTTAGGGGAAACAAATTTTTGCAAGGAAGTATCAATTTCTAAAGTTTAGAGTAAAAATTTTGAGTTGCGGGTTCCAAATTTTTTTTTACCTCTGTGCTAATCTACTTCACAACAGCAGTGGCTTTGTTATCAGGCATAATAGCTAATAAAAGAAAAAGGAGTAATTTCCAGTATTTTAGCACAGAAGAGATGATAGGGGTTTGAATCATAAACAAAAAAATACACAAGTAACGTATAACTGAGATACATGAAACATTGAAAATTGCGAATAATAATAATACATTGAAATAGTATTAAATTTAATGGAAGGCAGTATTTTTTTTATTAGGTCGTGCTCCTGGCAAAATAAAGTTTTTGTCGTTGTTACATGGCTATCAACCGTATCATTTTACCTTGATGATTTTGGGTCAAGTGATTCGGATTTCTGCAGATTGTTTCTGGACAACGCGCATTTTGACCATGCAAATGAAAACTGTAGTGCGTATGACAAACAGATAATAAATATTACAGGCGTATCACATCTCGTATGATTTGCAGTGTGTATCGCATCCTTGAGTGCTGAAAGAGAACATAACGGAGGTAGGTACTGTTTGCATCATGTCGAACAAATATTATTGGAAAAACAAACACATTCGACGCTGTCTGTACTCACGTGGAACAAATATTATTTAAGATTCAACTAATATTAGGATAAATATTTAGTACTGATACAAGATACGGTAAGTCAACAAGCAGAACGTGTTATTTACAAATTCACGTTATATGTTTAAAAAGTCTTTAATATTCTTAGCAATCCCCACGCTATTTTGATACCTTTTGTTGTTTTTAACTAAAGGAAGTAGTTTTTCCCTTCAAAAATAAGGTCTTTAGCTTATTGTTTAATTATTCCGTTCAATTCAATCTTTCAGTGCTATCAGTTTGTCCAGATTTTTGAGACAAACTAAGAGGCTTATTAAAAAAACATTACCCGCGCATTTATGTGGGAAGTTTCTAAAACACTACTCGAAATTTTGTGAATATGTGAGCATTGTTTTCTCGGGTAATTTTCAAACATGAAAAAAAAAAAAAAAAAACTTGGTACCTTAAGTATTGATTTCTCTGAATTAAAATCATTTATTGAATTTTTGACAAAAAACACGAATGGAGACAAAATACCTCTGAGGATGTTAGCAATATTCAGGAAAAGAAATAGGATTTGTTCTAACTGAGAAACTCTGTAAAACGTTTAATCCAATACGAAAACAGAAACAAATGAGTGTGTTCAGTATGAAACGAATTAAAAAATTTCGTATATAAATTTCAAGTACAAGAAAAACAAAGTACACGCGCAATTCAAATAGCTCCGTTGCTCACCCAGTTTTAAACGAAACAAGCGCTGGTTGATTGGAAATTATATTCCAGAAAGCCACTAATGGTAAGCCCCTCGCTCACGGACGTATTTAAAGGTGAAGGGGCCAAGGGGGCCCTTACCCTACCATAGTGCTTCATTTCTTTGTTGAAATGCAACTTGCATTAGAAAAAAATGCCTTAATTTAATAAAAATGCATCCACTTATAACAGAAAACAATGCTTTAGTTTTTTCTTCTAGTTTTCATCAAATTTGGTTTTGTCTTGGTGGATTTTAAAAACTTCCATTTTCGGTTGGCCATCCCCGGAAAAAAGTATATACGCCCTTGCCCACGCCGCTACAAGTAAATCCCACGCAAGTGGGAGAACTTACCTGATGTCGGTAATTGTCCCAGCCGCTTGATCCAGCAACTAAAAGAGCCCATAATTTCCCACCTTCGGGAGCTCGGAGTAAATTGAGGATGTTATTTTCCTCTGGTAACAAATAAGCGCCGCACACGCAAAGCAAAAGCACTAAACACCGTAACATTTTTCTTGTAGCCCAACTATAAGTGAGAGACAACTGCTCTTTATGCAATGTATCCGATTATCAATATCGTCACGAGCAGGAGAAGTTTCAACTTCAGGGGTCTGGTGCGTTTTCGTCTTTGTCATAGGACTGGCGGCGTATTATCTGTGAAACAGACACATTATCATGCGCTGCAAAGTACAACTGGAAAATGCAAGTTGCAGGGCGAGAATGAATCATCAACGAGACGAGTTGATAAACGCTCATTCCGTTCACTATTCCGCTCATTCCGTTCACTTCTCTCATTCCGTTCACTTACTCCTAACTGAAACACGAAACGATGACAAGTGATCGTCACCTACATAAAATATCACATGATATCAGTGTTTACGAGAAGAGACAGAACATTTTACTGCCAATTATACAGGGTGTTTCAGGAAGAGTCCAAAAGGACGTTTGCACCGGCTTCCGTAGGGGGCTGTTTAAATATTTAGTTTTCGTATTTTTCGAAAATTATCCATTCCCGTGGGGTGAAACTATTATAACTGAATTATCTTCTGTTTGCTGCGTATTTTGCAGTTTTCACTTTACTGCTATGACTAACAGTTACTTTCCTATTCCTTTCTGACACTCTTCGTAAAACACCCTGTAATTACATACGTAACAGTGGCGTAACAACCACCCCCGCAATTGCGCGGGGGGGGGGTCGCAGGTAACGAAGGGGCGTACTGCAGCTGCCAGTTATATTTTTATGAAAAACGGTAATTAATTCAAATATTCATATTTTGCTTTAAGATGTATTTAGCTTTGCCTAAATAAATGCCTAGTTTCACTTTTAAAACACTGAATGTCTTACAGATTGAAAGTGTTTGGGTTGTAATACGATTGCTGTGCAATAGGTTGTAAATAATACGATCGCTCCCCTATCGCCCTCTCTCTGCGCTGCTGAGGAAAATCGCGAGGCCACAGTGGGATTCCCCGTGGAGGATGTGGGAAAACAGTCAGTTACCTAGGATTACGTGCACGACGGGCGTCAGCATTTATTCACAGCAGCCGCAGATCTGCCATGTGTAAGAGGGTGATTTCTTCAAATGATTTATTTTAGTTTTGGACAAAACAATTACCCGTATTGTCAAATCCCTTAAAAATTACAGGGCCCTAGGTACCACCATTACTTTAACAGACACTCCCTGCCCCCCCCTCTCCCAACCACCACACACACACACACCCCGCGAAAAATGCATCCACCCTCGTGTTCGAAATCCTGGGGAAATTACTGTGCTTAGGGGTGCTGAAGTAAATCTTGCGGGGGGGGGGGGCGCACGCCGCCACTGCTGCGTAACCAACTATTTTTGATCCGCTGCTGGATAAAGATACTATTTTATACAAATAATAAAACGATCTCGTCTGTCTATGCGCCTGCCTATTGAAAAAAAATCGGGAGAGTACCCTGCTACTCTTTACAGATAATTTTTGTGCTATTCATCTTTCGCATGCCAAGATCTTCTTGGATGTGTAATAAAACGAGTGATTCGAGAGAATACATTTTTTTACGTACAACACATTGTATTTATTCGCGTCACGCACGACCACACAGAGCCACAGTCCGGTACATACTACGTGGAATTAAATCACAACAACAAACAATAAGGTTTACTAATTCCTGACATGGTGCGGTACTTAGGTAGGTGAATTAATGAATGTTATTGTCGTAAAACCAATGAAAGAAGATATGTGAATCACAAAGGTAAATATTTACTAAACTATGGTGGAGGCAAGCATTTTGACTCTTTAGTATTTCAAAACAACATCTATTTTTATTATTATGTATATTATTCAGATTTAGACCAACGTAAGAGACATTGGCGCACCCACGGAGGGAGTTTTGGGGGCTTAAGTCCCCTCCAAGGAGATTGAGAACGACGTACGTCACAAATTAAACATTCAAAAATGTTATTTTACGTGTTCAAAAAATTACACAGTGGCATCTTCCCAAAGCTCCAAAGAGATTAAAAGCGACGTACGTTACAAATTAAACATTCAAAAATATTATTTTGCATGTTCAAGAAATTACATAGTGTCTGATATAGTGTTTTCTATTACACAGTGTCTTCTTTCCAAAGCCCCAAAGAGATTAAAAGCGCCGTACGTCACAAATTAAACATTCAAAAATATTATTTTACATGTTCAAAAAATTACATAGTGTTTTCTTCCCAAAGCCCCAAAGAGAGACGTACGTCACAATCGTATATAAACTATAGGCGTACACCATATATACATATGTACACACTTTGTGTACATATACTATATATATACAGCCCCCTCCAACAAGAATTCCTGGATGCGCCACTGGTAAGAGACGATCCCGATACCGATGAAATGTGATGTACGTACAAATTCTAAACTACAAAAGTCCATCTGCGCATGCGCAAACTAAAATCTGACCTCAAGACAGAAATAAAAATTTAATCTCAAGTGTGTTAGTGAGGGGGATTGGCAACTTTTGGTCTAGGATATCTGAAGGTTACACTCCATCATTTTAAAGCTCTTGTCAATGGCAAGCAGTGCCGTATTGGGGGGGGGGGGGGGAGTGATCGGGATACAGCCCAGGGGCGAATTTTCCCACTGATCTGTGCAATTATACGACTGTAAAATTAGGTAAAAATTAAACATTAATTATTATTTTGTAGTACTATATTTATAATCAAAAATTCAGAGAGAAGTTCTGTGGTATGCAGTTTGAGATTTCCTCCTCCTTATCTGAGAAATGATGTAGCTTGTCACCTCAGCCGAACACCCGTAGTTCGTTTCCTTTCCATTGCTAACAAAATTCCAGTACTGTGAATGGAGGAGGGGGGAAGGAGTCAGAGCAGGAGCATTAGCAGGAATCAGGTATGTCCTGTTGTGACTCATCATTGGGGAACTTCAATGAACTTCACTGAACTTCGAAAAGCACAATGAGAGATAAGTTTATCATTTTACCTTGACGCATTACCAATTGATTGAGTGATTACGTTACTTGTTTAAATTTTATACGTTCGTTTTGAAATTTCATAAATAATAAGCAATAATAAAAATAAAGGCGCATTTTAAAGATTTTATCAAAATGAAATACAAAAATTTGATTTTTAAGTCATTCGAAAATGTCTAACAAACTATCAATACATAAAAGAACAAGAAAGATGACACCGAATTTTCGGGTGTAATAAGCAAGTCTTTTGAATCCGTTCTGACGCAAATTAAATTTATCAAAGCTATTCAAAGTCAATGGAACCGGTATGGAAAACAATAGTATCTGACTGAAGAAAGAAGTTTTTTAATCGGGTTTTTAATCCCGCAGATATTGCTGTAAACGGAATTGTGAGCTTACGCCCTCTGTTTGCAGACTTGTGCACTAAGAAAAACATGAATTTATATGAGGAACATTTCGCACCGGAAACGCTCTCCGACACAGAAATAATTTTTCAAATCGGACTCTTAGAAACAGAGATATTGGCAAAAATAAGATGTGACTTCACGTTCCCTGGTGGGAAAACCATGCATTATTTTAGGAAGAAAGTATTCTCAAAAGGTTTTTCCATATGACCGGTATCGGTCCAAGAAAAAAAAATTAGTCGAGTTTTCAGGAGCCCAGATTTTGCTACAAATACATCAAAAATTAACGAATATAGACATTTGACGAGGGCCAGGAACATCAAACAGAGGTCGTCGCTTTTTCCACGTTTTTAAGTGAGTCACGGAAAAATTCACATTGGCCGCCACCGGGAATCGTACCCAAGGTCTACCAGTTACGCGCCGGATATGCTTCCACTGCACTACAGCGGCCTCGAATTCCTCCAGACTCACACACGCTAACTGCCAAGCCAATTTGGCAGGTTGCTTCTTGGAACCCCGCACAATGCTGATGGACTTTCGTAGTTCAGCGTAACTGGAAGACCCTGGGTTCGATTCCCGGTGGAGGCCAATGAGACTTTTTCCGTGACTCACTTAAAAACGTGGAAAGAGCGACGACTTCTGTTTGATGCAGAAATTAACACTTATGCCCCCTGGTGGCCAAACCGATTCTTTACCAAACATTAGAAATTATGTGAAAAATATTTTCCATCAGGTCTTGTATGCGATACAGGAAGAATTTTTCAAAGCGGAGTTTTAGAAGCAGAAATAACGCAGAACACGCAATTTACCTTTGTGCCCCCTAGCGGAAAGTCTGTGATTTACTTGAAAATTTTGAATTTATAAGAAAAAACATTTCGGATCGGAAACACTATTCAACAAAGAAGGAATTTTTCAAATCGGACTCCTAGAAGTAGAGATATTGACAAAAATAGGATGCACATCTACGCCCCTTGGCGTAGAAACCATGCATTATTTCAAGAAGAAAATGTTCCTAAAAGGTTTGACGACATGAGTAGTATCGGTCAACAAATGACTTTTTTTATAATCGAGATTTTAGAAGCTCATATTTTGCTGCAAATATATCAGAAGCGGAATTTAAGACTTACGCCACCTGGTGGCCAAACCATTTTTTACGAAAATTAGAAATTACTTGCAAAGGATTTCCCATCAGGAGCTGTATCCGGTGCAGAAAGAATTTTTCAAATCGGAGATTTAGAAGCAGAGATATAGGGGGAAAGCAATTTACCTTTACGCCCCCTAGTGGAAAGTCTATGAATTACTTGAAAATTTTGAAATTATATGAAAAACATGTCACACTGGAAACACTATCCAACAAAGAGGGAATTTTTTCAAATCGGACTCCTAGAAGTAAATATATTGACAAAAATAAGATATGCATCTACGACCCATGGCGGAGTAACTGGAATATTTTAAGAAGAAAATACTGCGAAAAGGTTTATCGATGTGAATGGCATCAGTCCACGAAAGAATTTTTTCAATCGTTATTTTAGAAGCTCAGATTTTGTGGCAAATACATCAGAAGCAAAAATTAACACTTACGCCCACTGGTGGCCAAAGTATTCTTTACCAAAAATTTGAAATTATATGCAAAAGACTTTCCATCAGGAGTTGTATCCGCTAAAGAAAAAAAAAATTCTAATTGGAGTTTTAGAAGAAGAGTTATCGGGAAAAATGTAATTTACTTTTACGCCCCCTAGCGGAAAATCTATGCGTAATTTGAAAAAGTAACTATATCTAAAATACTCTTCGACATAAATGGAATCGAAAGATAAAATATTTTTTTCAATCGGATGTTTAGAAGCAAATATGCGGAATAAAACGTATTTTTATATTCGACATCATCTGCATTTACGCCCTCTAGCGTCGAAATTGTACATTGTCAAAAAACCCAACGAAATGAAGGATCAGCATTCGTATATTTCAAGCTTCCCAAAATCCCAACGCAAAAATAATTTTTCTAATCGGACTAATAGTTGCAGAGATATCGTGGGTACAGACGGACGGACGGACAAACCGGTAACATAAGCAGGATCTTTTTTTACAAAAGACTTGCTAAAAAATAATGAGTAGCAAAGGGGTGGGAGGATTTCATCTTAATCCGGTCCTGATGGTAAGTAACCCGGTACCCCACCTCTAGGGGTTTTGAAGCTCTCGTCAATGGCAAGTGCCCCGGTACCCCCTTAGGGGTGAGGGGGGGGGTATTTGCAATAGGGTACCTGATCGAGAAGAAGCCAAATCGCGTTATGACGTACGTTTTCATAGCACCAAAATTACATTTTTGTAATGGCTTTTATCACCTTTATCATCAGGTTCTCGTAATATACGCAGATTGCAATAAGATGTTGCTACGTTTATATAAAACGTGATGAAGTAATGCCCGGTGATGTTTTAATAAAATATATTTGAGTAGCAATTAAAGTAACTATTATTGCGTCACTTCATGCGACAGCATTCAAAAGTCAGATTTCAACAATGGTTTTGACTATTTCGGTTACCCATTTCCGTTGCATCGATTATTATTATTATTTTTTTCATTGAATTCACTTTACTGTTATCGAGGAAGATGCATAGCATCAAAAACTGCTGATTATACAAATGTAAATTTTGACGTAAATTCATGGATGCACCTACCTGTGTGCATCTTAGAACGATATCTTTCTTTCCTTTTATTTTATAAATTCAAAATTTTAAAACTTAGTGATCTCGGCTTTTATAAATGTGCGATTTACCTACTCTGCGGCTTTTAACTCCCATTGTTTCCTGAACAATGGGAGTTAAAAGTTAGTGCTCGGCAAACAGCAATTGTAAATTTGCGTGGGATATAACTCTTGCAGTAAATAACCATGAATTTCCTTCTGTTTTTGAGCCATTTTATCCCTGCAAGGTTATTGAAAACGAGAGGAAGATCCGTCACTCCCGTTTTTCCCCAGTGACTTGTCTTTTCCACTTTTCTTACAAAACTATACTGAGCAAAAGTTTCAGAATACTGCGAAATTTATCAAAATTCCGAAATTAAGCGTTGTTATGCCACTAAATTTAAATTTAACAAGAAAGGAATAGATTATCAGACCTTGAACGTATTAGCATTTTTTCATGAATGCAACTCGTAATGTACCTCAATTATTGTCTACAAAAGTATTTAATTTAAAATAATAGAATTCCTATTTAACGATAGCAGCTCTCAGAAATTTAGACGCTCTAGAATCTGCTATAGGGCGCATGAACTCTGTATCAACATACTGTATGTCTTCCATTTGTACACCGTGATGTTTGTGCCTTTGATTTATCTCTTGCCCATTTTCCCCTGGAGAAGTAGCTGACTAAATTTGACTATTTCTGCATTTATGGGTACTCTCACTGTTTACTAACTCACGATACTGCTTACCCTCGGGTGATTCTTACTCTCGTCACCTCCCATGCTGAGAGTTTGAAACCAAAAACAGTGACTACCATTTATGAGGGAGTTGGAGAGGGGGAAGGGGGCATTTCTCTCATATATAGTCAGCAGCAACGTAGGAGCCAAATATAAATAAGAGGAATTTGTAATACTGATCTCACGTCTTGTCACAACCTAATGCACTTTTGAGAACTTAATGTTAGTTCAAGAAAACAGGGCTGAAACTCTTATCAAAAATAGCATTCCTGGTTTTCACACAGGCAGTAAAAGTACTTGAAATTAAAAAACAAAGCTGATTTTTATTTCTACTTTCCTGCACGTTTCTGCTTCATTTATCTATTTATTTATACTTTTGTCATGAACATTCTGTCATAAGAAATGGCTATTTAACCTTTCTCACTTTTTTTCCATTCAGATATATTTTGATTGCACAAACCAGTTTTTTCAAATTAAAAATGACACCGGTTATGTATGCCGTAAAAACTATATTTACAGTGTCAAGCAAATGTGCCGGAAAAAAGCTAACGTTTTATTTATTTATTTATTTATTCGCTCATTTAATCATATGTATATTGGAAGACTGGGATGTAAGGTCAGGTGATGCGCATTATCACAGCCTCTCCTTGACAAATGTCAACCCCGCCTTCTCGTGGTACATCCTGTTCCCACTAAAGGGGCTCTGACGACCGCCAATAGCGGTATAACTATACCATTGGGATTAAAGGAAATGCTATCCCACACTCACCAACCCGCTTGGCCAGCGTGGTTAGTTATGGCCAAACCCCTCAAAATTAAATCCACAACTTAAATCTTGGCCCTCAGTCTCCGGCAGCTGGAATGTACCTGGCCAAGGCAGCGGCCAGTACGACATGAAGGCAGAGGGTGCTAAGAATCACCGGAGGACCGTACTAGGCTGCCATTTGATGCTGACCTTGGCTACTTACAATGGACACTCCCTATCTTCTGATTCAAGGCTTCTTGAATTGGAAGAGGAACTACAAAGGATCAAGTGGGACATCGTCGAGCTAAGTAAGGTAAGGAGAAAAGGAGAAGATCTCATTGAACTGAAAAGTGGACATCTCTTCTACTATCGTGGGACAGATACTGGCAGAACTAGTGGTGTCAGATTTATAATAAACAAGAAACTGAAGGATAAAGTTGTGGAAGTTGAAAGTTCCTCTGACAGAGCTGCACGACTCGTTATCCAACGCTCGAGAAGATACCAGGCTCAGATTATTCAAACTTATGCACCCACCACAAGTCATCCTGAAGAATAAATTGAAGAATTTTATGAGGAAATTCGTCATCTAAATAATAAAGGAAAGCAGCACTTGAAGATAATTATGAGAGATTTCAATGCCAAAATAGGGTAACGGCAACAGAATGAAACTTCAGTAGGTAAATTCGGTCACGGCAACAAAAACCAGCGTGGAAATACTCTCGTAGAGCTTGCAGGGGAAGAAATGTTTTTTATCATGAGTTCCTTTTTCAAGAAAAAGCCGCAAAAAAAATGGACATGGAGACTTCCCAATGGATGGACAAGTGAAATTGATTTTATTATGTGTAACAAGAAATTTGTCATGGAAGGCTGCAGTGTGCTGAACAAGTTCAACACAGGTAGTGTCCATAAAATGGTAAGATGTAAGATGCACCTCAATGCAAAACTCGAGCCTGACAAGCTCATAAAACAAACAAAGTGTATTGATGTGACCAACCTTAAAAAGCATCATAATACCTTCAATTAGAACTGAGGAACAGATTCTCTATTCTACATCAAAAGAAGTGGACATCTCATCTCTGAAGTTAACAGAAAAGTAACCAAAGCTCTTATAGAAACAGCAACAAAATCACCTGAGTCTGAGAACAAGTTGCATGTGAACAAATTATGAGGAAAAACCAAAATATTGATGCGAAAAAGATGAGAGATGAGGACAGCTAAAGAAGATGTGACTTCCAAAGGGGAATATATAGAGCTATGCAAGACAGTACGAAAAAGGTATCACTGAAGACGTAAGGAAATTCAACTCTGAACTAGTGAGGAAAGCAATTGAAAACAACCAAAGCCTGAAGATAGCAAAGGGACATCTCAGTAACGGAAGAAACAGATTATGGCACTGAGAAAAGAAAATGGTTCTGTAACAAGAAATAGAGGAGAAATGTTGACAAGAGTGAAAGATTTAGGCTCCAAATTATTTGAAAGGGATGATACGTGTACTCCAAGACATCATGAAAGGTACCAGTACCAGAGCTCTTCCAGTCCTCCCAGCAGAAGTTGCACATGCAATCAAGAACATGAAATAAGGAAAAGCTCCAGGAGAAGATAGAATTACCGTAGACATCATACAAGAAGCGAGTGGAGAAATTGAAACAGTACACGCACAAGTTTTCACTCGATGCCTTAATGAAGAGAAGATTCCTGAGGATTGGAACAACGCTACAATGATCCTGCTACATAAAAAAGGTGACATTGAGGATCTCAGGAACTACAGACCTATCAGCCTCCTATCAGTGGTTTATAAAATCTTCACTAAAGTTCTTTCACACCGTTTGAAGGTGACACTGGACATGGCTCAAACGAGAGAACAAGCTGGATTCAGGAGTGGCTACAGCACAATAGATCATATCCACGTACTGAGAAAACTAATTGAAAGAGCGAGGGAATATGAACTTCCATTGTGCATGGCTTTTATCGATTATGAAAAGGCCTTTGATTCGGTGAAACCATCAGCAGTTACAATGGCTTTGAAATCCTGCGGTATTGAAGATGCATACATTAATATTGTTAATAACATCTATGAAAATGCTAGTGCATATATTCGGCTGTTTGAGAATACAGCACACATAAAAATTGGAAAGGGAGTGAGATGAGGTGACACCATATCTCCGAAGCTCTTTAATGCCACATTGGAAAACGTCTTTCAATCACTGAACTGGGAAGACAAAGGGATAAAGATTAATGGAGATTATCTAACTCACTGTCGTTTTGCTGATGACGTAGTCATTTTTGCAACTACCCCATCAGAGCTGCAGAGTATAACCAGGAACTTGCTGACAAGAGTAAAGAAGTGGGATTAAAAATGAAGTTTCAGAAGACAAAAGTGATGAACAATGATTTTACAAGAAATGAAGATTTATCGATTGATGGAGAAGAGCTGGAGATAACAGACACGTACGTTTATCTTGGACAGCAGATATCAAGTGAGGGTCGCATTGATGAAGAAATTAATCGGCGTATAAAACTTGCCTGGAGAGCTTTTGGAAGAAACAGCATAATTTTCAAGAACAATATGCCAGTATGTCTTAAAAGAAAAGTGTTTGATCAATGCATCCTTCCAGTGCTTACGTATTGGGCAGAGACGTGGACCTTAACTAAAAGAGACATACAAAGACTGCAGACAACTCAAAGAGCATGGAGAGGTGCATGCTTGGTGTAACCAGGAGAGATACGAAGAGGAACTCGTGGATCCGATAAATGACAAGAGTGGAAGACATCATTATCAGAGTTAAATCCCTGAAATGGCAATGGGCTGGACATACTGCCAGAAGAACAGACCATCGATGGATAGTCGAAATTTTAGATTGGATTCCAAGGGACAGGAAAAGACCCAAAAGAAAACCACATGGAAGATGGGTGGATGAAATTCGAAAGTATTCGGGAGCAACATGGAGGATACTGGCACAAGACAGACTGTTGTGGAAGAGGCTTGAAGAGACCTTCGTCCAGCAGTGAATTGATAATGGTTGACAATGATGAATGATGATGATATTGGGAGACTACTATTAAATGTTCAGGAAAAAAGCAGCTACACTCTAAAAAAGATTTTTCAAATTCACGAGCTGTTTTCGCTGGTTCCTTTCGTTAATCAACGAAGTGTATTTCTGATACAATCTTTTCCCTGAAATGACGGAATAGAACCTGTTTCCGTGATTAAAAACTTTTTTCGTACGCCAGAAAAATTCTGAATTTTCAGAAGAGTTTCCGCAATTGTGTTTGTATATTAACGGGAGAATTCTATTCCCACTGTCTCCTCATCCACATGACAGGAATGTTCCGGTAATAGCAGCGATTTGAGGGAATATTTGAGGTCTGACTAACTATTTAATTTCAATAGTCCGTCGGAGGATCTGACTTTGAAGTTCTGTAGTAAGATCAGATACTGTGGATAGCATATCGCATGAAATTTTGGTTATTGTGGCACCGGATATTCCTTCCCGTCTCCCTCATTTTGTGAACCAGCTATTACATATTGTGTTACCATAAGAAACCTGGTATTTAAGGCTCTACGATACCCGTCATCTTGTATTGCTGCCTTCTCTTATTAACCAATGGGAAAGCGTATTTCACAAATTGCTCGGGCAATTTTGCACAATTTGGAACACCGTTTGTGGCTAACGCAAGATATATCATAAATAAAGAGTTCCCTGGTTTCAGATTTTCATTTTGGACCCTTTAAGTATTTTTTATTAATTAATAAAACTATGGAAGACGCCTTGGTACGACTTTCGCTGCAGATAAAAAATGAACGGAAAGGTCAATAAAAATTCCAAAATGTGCAAAATTGCCAGAGCAATTTGTGAAATACGCTTGCCCGTTGGTTAATAAGAGAAGGCAGCAATACAAGATGGCGGGTACCGTAGAGCCTTAAGTTATTGCACAGGTGATTGTATGATGTCTGTGCATCATACAATCACCTGTGCAATAATTGTATGTGTGTCTATGGAGTTACTTTGAAAAATCACGATGGAAAAAATACGTAATTTGTAACAAGTCCTCCTATAACAAAACAAAGTTATTACGAACCTATTTAGAAAAATAATAAGCCCAAACAGATATTATAAAATGACTAATTCACCTGCATTAATAACAAAAAAAAAAAATCATCTTCGCGCGATTAGAGTTCTACCGTATACGTGAGTGGTCTTTTGCGTGTCTTACTGACTCAACGGTACCGGCGTGTGGTACCGTTGAGTCAGTAAGACAACCCATTGAAGACGAACGGGTTTCGTAACGCATCAGGGGTGAGGGGAAAAGGTTTGTCAACAAGTCAAAATCGAAGATTTTGCGAAATTTGCGTATAAACAGTAAAGGACTCGAAGCTGTAGTCAGTAATTCCCTTTATTTCAGATAAAAAAATCTGAAATAAAGGGAATTACTGACTACAGAAAATCTGTCAAAATTCGGAAGTTAGAAGACACGGGAACTTGTGAGTCGTAGGATTGGTTTGATTGGTTGATGGCTTGATGTCGGGTGATGAAATTACATTACTTCTGGTTTCCTGTTTCATCTCGATGTATTCAAAGCACTACTCCGCTTTGAATCACTTACCACATTAACATTTTAAAACATAACACTTTTTTTTTAAGATGACAATCCGATTTTTGGCGTAAATGTGACAAGGATGGTAAGTCAGATAATATCCGAAAACTTGAAAATGTTCATCGTTCTGAAGCGGGACTCGAACCCGCGTCTCCCAGAAAACGCCCGGGTATGCTAACCACTACACCACCCAGAACGCCCAAGTTTTAAGTTTCCGATCAATTTGAATATAACCATCACAGGATTCGCTATTCGAAGCAACCGGCATTCATGTTTAGCGAATCTGGAGGTTAAGTATCTTATCCCGTGTTTGCCCGGAGAAGCAATTGATCGGAAACTTGAAACTTGGTCGTTCTGGGTGGTGTAGTGGTTAGCATACCCGGGCGTTTTCTGGGACATGCGGGTTCGAGTCCCGCTCCAGGACGATGAAAATTTTCAAGTTTTTGGATATTATCTGACTTACCATCCTTGTCACATTTACGCCAAAAATCGGATTGTCATCTTCGAAATTTGTATTATATGGCTTAATCCCGTATTTCTTACATAACACTTTATTATTACCCAAAAACAACATGCAGACACGAAGCTCTTCGCTACGAAACTCCACAACCTCTCTCTACGGTCTTACGTCACACACACAGTCTCTGCAATGCAATGTGCATCTGGGTCTGGCGCCATCTATTAAGCCAAATAGAATGTAAAAGATTGGGAATTACAAAAGTTACAACTAGACCCCCCTTTAATTATCATTCTACAGTCACTTGCAAAAGTTCTAAGAGTTCATAAAACTTATACAACATTTAAGAGTCTTAGGTAATTGTTGAGTTTAGATTTACTTAAAGGCTTAGTAAGAAAGTCTCAAAATTTGTCATCTGTAGTCACATACTGAAGATAAAATGTCTTATCTCTGAGTTTCTCATTCATGAAACTTACCTGACTTACCATATTATTTGATTTACGAGACGTACATCCACTGTTTCCTAGGAAAATTGCTGACTGGTTGTCACAATGTATAACTGAACTTTGGAATCCTTTTCCAGTGAATTCTTCCACAAAAAATTATGAAAATGTTCCAGTCTTCATGGCCTCGACGACAGCTGTAATTTTTGCATCACATGTCGAAAGTGAAACTGTTGTTTATGTTTTTGAAGTCCAGCTGATGAGATTTGGTCCCAGTAGGTATAGGTACCAACTTACTGATCTTTGCCCATTTTGTTTTCCACATTTCTATGACGCATCACTGTAGCATTCCAGTTTTGGATCACCTTGGGTAAACACCAAACAGTAATGTTTTGTTCCTTTTAAGCATCTTAGAAAACGCTTGAGTGCTTGCATATGTATTTCTCTTGGGTCCTTGGTAAATTTTGATAGAGCTGTTATTGGATAAGCTAAAGCTGGTCTTGTTTTTGTAGCAAGATCCATAAGTGATCCTAAAAGTTCTTGGTATTTTTTAACATCACATCTTTTTGATTATTCATACTTCTCCTGGTTTTGATTTAAGTCAAGTGGTGTAGTTACAGGATTGCCATTTTTCATTCTATACCTTCTCAGAATTTCCTAAAGATTTGTTGTTTAATAGTAATCTGTTCTTCCTTCTGAATGATTTCCATCCCTAGAACATTGCTTGTATCATCACTTTCTTTTAGCTTGAATCTTCTGCTGATTTTTTCAGTTACCTCTTTTAGTACCTCATTATCTAAATTAATAACAATCATGTCATCTGCATGTAAGCCTACAAATAATTTTGCGTTACCTTTATCATAGCTAAACGTACACTGGTGAGATTAGAAATTTTTAAATCCACATTTTACCAGATAGTTTTTGATAGTCTGGAAATATATTCTTCCACTATGTTTTAGCCCAGTGCCTTGTTTAACTTGCACACTAGCCTTTCATTGCCCTGTGTGTTTTAAAAGTCTGGAGGTCGTTCCATATACACTTTATTGACAAAAGTAACCGAACACCCCTTCAAAAGCAAATGAACGAATCCACTGCGTTGTTAAGATACGCGGCATAGCTGCAAATGGTATAAAAACACGCCTGCAGCTGACCGCGATCATATCGCACTGTGAGGTTGAGTGAAACTGTCGCAGCGGAAGAGAACCGACTTTGAGAAAGGAAAGATTGTTGGGTGTTATATTAGTGGGTTGTCCATAAGAGAAACCGGGAGGCGTTTAAACATACCGAAGTCAACTGTTTTGGATGTGCTGAATAAGTAGAAGATATATGAAGCAGCAAAACGTACCGGCAGATCAAAGAAAATCAGTTATAGAGGACGTCGAAGCCTCAGGAGAGTCGTTACAGCTAATCGACGGAGTACTGCATAAAACCTCAGTGTACAGGTGAGTAAAAATGCTGGAACCTCGGTATGTACTCGTACCATTCGCAGAGAACTTCATTCCATGGGTTGCTGTGGTCGTACGGCTGCTCATAAGCCTTTCATCTCCACTCGGAATGCTACTCGTCATTTAGCATGGTGTAAAGAACATTTATCGTGGACCATAGATCAATGGAAACGGGTCCTATGGACTAATGAATCCCGATACACGATCCATCAGTCCGATGGTCGTGTGTAGGTATGGCGGCAGCCGCCGGAACGCTATTTACCACAGTGCACTGTCCCTATGGCCAAGTTTGGAGCTGGCAGTGTACTCGTGTGGGGGTGTTTGTCGTGGTATGGTCCCGGCCCATTGGTTATCGTGGACAAACCTGTTAACCAGCACATCTATCTCGATATTCTGGACAATTATTCCCTACCAACTCTATGGCAATACCATGGAACCGAGCCATGTTGGTACCAGCAAGATAATGCACCGAGCCGTAATACAAAGACTGTTACGGCGTGGTTTGACGATAATTCCTTATCGTGTGAGGACTGGCCAGCACAGAGCCTTCCTGATATTAATCCCATTGAGCACCTATGGGATGAATTAGAGCGTCGCATAAGAAGTTGGGAACCAAGGCCTACTACTAAGCAGCAGTTAGCGGCAGCATTATGTGCTGAATGGAAGCGCATACCTATAGCTGTGTTCCAAAATCTTGTCGAAAGCATGTCTCGAAGGGTCAGTGCGTGCATTAAAGCCAAAGGTGAACCGACACCGTACTAATGTATGTCAATATATCCTATGTTGTGTTTCTCTTCTAGGTGTCCGGTGATTTTTGTCAATATAGTGTATATCCTATCCTGTAATTTTGCATACAAGAAAGCAGTTTCTACATCATAACGGTGTATTTGCCATTTTTTCATGGCTGCAAAAGCAATTAAGCATCGAAATTGTCTGCTTTCATTTCTGGCGAAAATGTTTCATTGTAGTCTTGCCCAAACCTTTGAGAACATCCTAGTGCAACTTGCCTTGTATATTTTGCTTCCTGATTTTTTCTCCTTTTACTTAATACACATTTACATCTTATAGGATTTAATAAATTTACTATCTCCCGTACTTTATGAGCCTTGAGAGAATTTATTTCTCCCTCCATTGCTTCTTTCTACTTGTCTGCATCAGACATTTGCATAGCTTCTCCGAGATTTAAATCTTGGATTTTAAATTTTGCTGTTTCCAACATTTCGCTTCCTTTCTTGTCTCTTAAGAATTTTACATCTCTAGATTCTACAATAGTATTTTTTATTGGATCATAGATACGGTTGGCTTTCCTATTACTTGAGTATCCCATAAAAATTCCGATTGATGTTTTGGGTTGGAGCTTTCCTCTTTCATGCTTTGGAATCCAGTAGTAAGCTGTACATCCAAAGATTCGAATATGGCCCGCAGTAGGGTTTTTTTCCTGAAAAGTTTTCTTCTGGAATTACTGTGTTCCTTTTTTGTTTTTGCAGGAGTTCTGTTTTTTTATGTTGGGGAAAGTGTCAGTTGCCTCTGACTGAAATTTCATTGGAAGTTTCGAGCCTATCAGTAATGCTCTGGTGCCTTCAATTAGTGATCTGTTGGCTCTTTTACAAATACCATCTTGTTGTGGTGTGTAGACTGTAGTCAACTGATGTTCAATACGCCTTGCCTTAAAATATTCTACAGCTTGTTTAAAAAGAAATTCCGAATCATTGTCAGATCTCATTCTTCTTACTTTTGCATTAACGGTGTTTTCAATTTGTTTAATAAAAGTAGACAATTTCTCTAGTCTTTAATTTTTGTTCTTTAAAAAAATGTGTGAACATTTTTCTGGAATAGTCATCTACAATAGTTAACACATAACTTGCACCTCCAATTGACTTCTCACGAACTGGACCAATTAAATCAATATGTAAAAGATCAAGTGGTTTAGTTGATTGAATTTCCTGCACTCTTTTGAAGGGTTTTCTAGAATATTTTGTTTAAATACTAGTTTCACAAGATCCAAGGTTTGTAATGTTTCCATCAAGTTTGTGGAAGATGGAATGTGTTTTCATTTGGTTCATGTATGTTTCATTTACATGTCCAAGTCGTTCATGCCAATTTTCCTATGTAATTTCCCTTGCTGAATTTCATAATAACAGATTTGTTGCTCATATCATCTTCACAGTTTATCACAAAAAAGCCATCTACTCTACTAGCATTTAATAGGTTTTCCCCATTTTCCATAATATGGCCACCATTCGAGTCGAAAATTACTTCTTGGTTATCCTCAATCAATTTATTAACAGATATCAAGTTTCCTAAAAGCTGAGGAACATATAAAACATCCTTCATTAATAGGGTTTTATTATTTTCGGTTTTTCATTCCACAGTACCCATAGTCTGTGCACGTATATTGGAATTGTCTGCCAGTTTTATTAACCTGTTATGTTCCCTTGCATTGGTTATCCACTTTGAATTAGATGTCATATGTGATGTAGCCCCAATGTCCAGAATCCATTCATTTTCTGAATATTTTTTTCTGGTTTTTCTGTCTTGACTGTCAGAAACTGTGTGACCCTTATTTGTTACATCATCTATAACATTCGCCTTTTGATGTTCCTTTCCGTTTGTTAGCTGCATTGTGCCAACATTCAGCAGCTTTGTGATTAGGCTTATTAGCGCAAACATGGCATATGATTTTCCTCCAATTTACATTTTGTCTGGGATAGTATGAAAGCCTTTCTCTATAATTTACTTTCTATGCTGAAAGAATCACGCGCATTTAGAGTAGGCTCATTTCTTTCATGGTGAGCTTTAAAAATTCTGCATACATCAGCCATCGTAGCACCTTCAAAATTATCAAATTGAGTTGCTATGAGGTTATATGTATTTACTCGGTAAACCCCTAATTAGTACATCGATAAATTCTTGGTCATCAATAGCTGCCCTTAATATTAGTGCCGTTTCGAGCAGTTTTTCATCTCTTAATAAATAATCCTTCCAATTTTCAGTCGCTCCCATTGTAATTCTAGAAACGTCATTTCTCGCCTCTACAATCCTGCTTTTTGAATCGCCTTCATAAAGCGTATACAGGGATTACCAAATTTGTTTACTAGTTTGACAAGTTAGAACTAGAGCAACTTGTGTATCTGACATAGAACATGTTATAATTCCTTTTGTCTGAGCCGTTTCGAACATGTTATAATCCCTTGTGACGTATATTCTAGATTAACTTTCCATTTTTAGTTTCTTTCCCTATGTAAATCTTGAGTTTATTCTCAGTATTCTTCACGCTTAACGAAATATCTTTTCTCTCAAACGAATACGTTTGGCAACACAATTGAGGTTGAATGCAAGTGACGTATATACCTGTTATGAGATAAGAACAAGAGATAAAAAGCGACGACTGATCTGTTGTAAGAGAGGTGTTGATAAGAGCGATTATTGAGAGCGATTATACTACGAGCGTTGTACCGTCGAGAGAGTTGTATGAGAACGTTGTATTATGAATTGATGAATACTAAAAAGAGTGGTGTGATAAATATGTGGAGAGTGTAGAGCTTTCCATAGTGAATAAAGGACATTTTCCGTAAGTTGACTTCTGTTTATATGTTTTGTCTGGCCGTAAAGGTTTGTTTCATTTAGGAACAATTTATAAGAGTATTGACGTGCTAAAACAGCGTAGAAGTCGAAGAGACTTTTACGCCACACCCTCTTTTTCCATATAGCCGTTTCAACTACGTGTTCTTGGGGGGGGGGGGTTCAGTTCAAACGGTATCTAACTTTTTACTTTCCAGATTGCACAACATTCTGTACTTCCATGATATAAAATATTTTCCATCAAATTTTGGAAGTTGTGTGTTTTCTGTCATCTTAAAGTGAATTTATTTCTGTAATGTAAATCAACGTTTCTTGCGTTTTCCACTTTGCGAAAAAATTGTAGCCTCTTTTTATGTTCTTCCCCCCCCCCCGCAAAAAGTGTTTTTACCTTTTCAGGAAGTTATCCTCGGTTGCCTAAGACCATTAGCAGCACTGAACGTAAAGACTTCCAAGTTCCAAGCCAAAAGCGAACATGGCGGAGTTGAGCTTCTCTTCGAAGAACGAAAGTAAAAATGACGCAGGCTTCTTCAGTCTGTTCCATGCTCAGCATTCTGTTTCCGCTCATGGGCCCATAACCCTTTGTGAGTTGGTAGGATTGGTTTGATTGGTTGATGTCATGATGTCGGGTGATTAAATTATATTACTTCTGGTTTCCTGTTTCATCTCGTTGTATCCATATCACTACTCCACTTTGAATCACTTACCACATTAATATTTTAAAACATAACAATTTATTATTACACCAAAATAACATGTAGACATGATGAGCTCTTCGCTACAAAACTCCACGACAACCTCTCTCTACGGAGGAGAACATCGAAGTGACACTCTTACCTCACACACACAGTCTCTGCAATGCGATGTGCATCTGGCGCCATCTATTAAGCCAAATAGTATGTAAAAGATTGGGAATTACAAAATTAACAGCAGAACTTTTAAAAACGGAAATTTCGTCAAAAGACGGGCCCCTACCGGCAACTTTGCTGCTCGTTATTTTTAGGAATTTTCCATGAATTCACACCATTTTTTTTATTACAGTGTACTGATAATAATTTCAGGAAACCCTAGACAACGCTACCCCATAAGCCGAATCAGGTATTTTTAATTAAATACGTGCAATTCCGGGCCGTGTGCTAGTATTCCATAAAATTTAGGCAATTCTTTTCCAGGTGGCTTCAGTATACTTGTCTACAGTGATGTTTAGGTAGGTGGTAGACGTCATAGTTTCTTGCAGATGAATTACTGGACATAGAATTTCCCAGCAGAACATTGCCCAAAGCATTGTGCTTCTTCCACCGGCTAGTTTTTGTCCCACGGGGCATCCTGGTGCCAACACTTCCCCAAGTAAATGACGCACACGTACCCGGCCACCAACGTGATGCAACAGGAAACGAGATTCATCGGATCAGACGACCTTCCAATCATTCAAAGTCTAGACTTGATACTCTCGTGTCCATTGTATTGCAATAGGTGCTTTCGACGGTGAACGGAAGTTAGCATGGGCACTCGGAGCGGCCTGCAGATACGCAGTCCCATTTTCAGCAAGATTCGATGTATGTGTGTTGTGACACATTCCACTGTAGTGACTAGCACTCAAATTATAGACTCATTATTCCTTCTGTTGGCTCGTATCATATGGAACAGCCTTCGCTCGCATTCAGCGTTAATGAGATAGTGGTCGGCCCACACTGCCTGCTGTTCGTGATCTCCCTCCTCGGATCATTTTTAGCACGTCTTTTGTAAAAAAAGATCGTGCTTATGCTATCGGTTTGTCCGTCCGTCTGTAGGCACGATATCTCTGCAACTATTATTCAATTTGAAAAATTCTTTTTGCATTGAGAAGCTTGAAATATGCGGATGATCCTTCATTTCGTTTTTTCTCTGTACGATGTACAATTTCGCCGCTAGAGGGCGTAAATGCAGATGATGTCGAATTCAAAAATACGTTTTATTCCACATATTTGCTTCTAAATATCCGATTGAAATAATTATTTTATCTTTCGATTCTATTTATATCGAAGAATATTTTAGGTATAGTTTCTTTTTCAAATTACGCACAGATTTTTCGTTAGGGGACGTAAAAGTAAATTACGTTTCCCCCGATATCTCTTCTTCTAAAACTCCGATTTGAAAAATGTTTTTTTTAGCGGATACAGCTCCTAATGAAAAATCTTTTGCATATAATTTCTAATTTTTGGTAAAGAATATTTTTTCCACTAGAGGGCGTAAATGTTAATTTTTGCTTCTGATGCATTTGCCATAAAATCTGAGCTCCTAAAACCTCGACTGAAAAAATTCTTTCGTGGGACGATGTCACTCACGTCGATAAACCTTTTCCGAATATTTTCTTAAAATATTCCATGGTTTCTCCGCCAGGGGGCGTAGATGTACATCTTATTTTTGCCAATATCTCTACTTCTAGGAGTCCGATTTGAAAAATATTTCCTTCTTTGTTGGATAGTGTTTTCATCGTGACACGTTTTTCACATAATTTCAAAATTTCCAAGTAATTTATAGACTTTCCGCTAGGTGGCGTAAAGGTAAATTGCGTTTCCCCCTATATCGCTGCTTCTAAATCTCTGATTTGAAAAATTCTTTCTGCACCGCATACAGCTCCTGATGGAAAATCCTTTGCACATAATTTCTGATTTTTTTAAAAAATGGTTTGCCCACCAGGGGGCGTAAGTCTTAATTTCCGCTTTTGATATATTTGCAGCAAAACATGAGATTCTAAAATCTCGATTGAAAAAAAAAGTCGTTTCTAGACCGATACTACTCATGTCGACAAACCTTTTAGGAACATTTTCTTCTTAAAATAATGCATGGTTTCTACGCCAGGGAGCGTAGATGTATACATTATTTTCTCCAATATCTCTACTTCTAGGCGTCCGATTTGAAAAATTCCTTCTTTGTTGAATAGTGTTCCCGATGCGAAATGTTTTTCATTTAAATTCGAAATTTTCAGTTTTGAATTTATATGAAATACATTTCGCAAAGGTAAATTGCGTTTTGTGCGTTATTTCTGCTTCTAAAACCCCGTTTTGAAAAATTCTTCCTGTATCGCGTACAAGACCTGATGGAAAATATTTTTCACATAATTTTCAATGTTTGGTAAAGAATGGTTTGGCCACCCCTGGTGGCCAAACGTTAATTTCTGCTTCTGATGTATTTGCAGCAAAATCTGAGCTCATGAAAACTCGACTAATTTTTTTTTTCTTAGACCGATACCGCTCATATTGAAAAACCATTTGAGAATACCTTCTTCCTAAAATAATGCATGGTTTTCCCACCAGGGGGCGTAAAGTCACATTTTTTTTTTTTGTTATTATCTCTGTTTCTAAGAGTCCGATTTAAAAAATTCTTTCTGTGTTGGAGAGCGTTTCCGGTGCAAAATGTTTCTCATATAAATTCATATTTTTCTTAACGCACAAGTCAGCAACCAGAGGGCGTAAGCTCACGATTCCGTTTACAGTGATATCTGAGGGAGTAAAAACCGGATTTATAAACTTCTTTCTTCCGTCAGATCCTATTGCCATCCACACCGGTTCCATTGACTTTGAATAGCTTTGATAAATTTAATTTGCGTCAGAACGGATTCAAAAGACGTGCTTATTACACCCGAAAATTTGGTGTCATCTTTCTTGTTTAAGGTACTAACCACGGCTGACGTCAGCACCCCACAAACCTTACCGCCTCATCGGTATTCGACAAGCTCAACAGCTGTTGCAGCTCATTCACAACATCGGTATTCGACAAGCTCATCAGCTGTTGTAGCTCATTCACAACGAGGCTTAATATATGGTGCATTCGGAGAATACATTAACGTTGAATTCAACTGTGATTTGCCGAGTTGCCGCCCGTTTGTTCGGTTGCACGATTCTATCCAGTCTACTTTCACCCCTGTTATCCACCAGCTGTTTTTGTCCGAGCAACGCCGATCACTGGACGTTTTTTGCGCGTCGCACCAGTCATGGTAAATCCTTGGTACGGTTGTGTGTGAAATACCCAGGACGCCGGTCGTTTGGGAAATGCTCGAACCGTTACGACTGGTACCAACCACCAGGCAAGGTTTAAACTAGCTCAGTTCACTTGTTTTTCCTATTCGGTCCCTCATTAGAAAGCCAACTGATGCTCGACGATCAGATCAGATCATATTGTTACGGTACCGGGCCGAGCTAGGTTATGCATGCACCGCTCGCCACCAAAATGTTACGACAGTGGGTCATTATCCCACCGCGGTCAATCAATTTAACAACCGTAGCCAAGCAATTAGTATATTTCTTATCTGAGGTCCTTCGACGTAGTTCTTGGCGCGAAAACTGTATTATATGGGCATACACTAAAACAACTTGAACCAATCCCATGCGTACACATAAATAATGTGTTCCATGACTGCGCTGACTGCCTAAACAAATATTTAATTGGCTATAAAAACATAACAATGGCACACATACGAATAAAATTTGGCTGTCTTCTGAACATAAGCATTGGGTCAACTTTGACCTAAATCAGTTCCCGCGAGATAATTTTAATGAACTTAAATTCCACAGTTCAGTCTTACTATTTCTCAGTTCAGTTCTTGCAATTTATTAGTTCAGTTCCTCAACTAATTGCGTAGCAGAAGTTATAATAAAAACTAAACGTTTCTACTTACATGGATGCTGTCAAGAATAAATCCAAATTGTGATTTAACTTTTCACCTGTATATTTGTTAGGTATCCAAGCCACTGCTCTTACGCTACCAATTTTCCTTGCGCCGGCTTTATCCCGTCGCACTTACACGTAGAGGCTGCGCTGCTTACGTAGCCACACACACACACACACATGGGGCCTCGCTTCGCCCCGCCGGACCAGATCGTTTCCTCCGCCGTTTCAGGGAGAGGATGGTGATTGCACACTGCCGTAGTTGGACTCGAACCAGATCTTTGGCTTGGCTTCGCTTCGGCCAACGTCCACTCGCAGACTTCTTAAATCCTCTGTAACTTTGCTTTCATTGGGCCAATCAGTCGCTGATTTCCATTAGACTCCGAGCCTAGAAATTGCTGCTTTATCACGCGGATTTAGGCATTTCGCTGTTTTTATGGCAAACTGGCATCTCTAGCTGCCCCGAGTTGTCTTCTCCGTTTCTTACCAAATGCAGGGAGTTTTGCTGCTTCATTTATCCCAATTCATATAGCAGATCCAATGCACCCAGCCTTTCACATCGGAGAGCGTCCAGACAACTAAACTTTCTTCCTTATTTCACGCTAAGTGCGAAATCTTATTTTTCTGCACGGACTACACACACAGAGAGCAATTGTTCTCGAAAATGCCCCAAACAATCGATGAATTTACGATTATTCACTAAACCTTTTGTCCCCCATCTTCATTCATTTACACAAGTGGCCCTCTTCGAAATGTACCTCTTTCCCTGTTTAGACGGGCCGTCAGCTGCAACCTTCGATTTACGACCTAGCAGAGCTATTTTGAGACCACCCAGCCAGAGGGAGAATTCTTCGCCTCTTTTCTTTCCAAACCCCCAGATAAAACTTTCTCTGCTGTTTACACTTTTAAACTCCAATCAAGCCTCGAACATAATTAATATTTAATTAATTTCACACATCCACCACGCCCATTAATTACTAAATTAATGGCAGGGGTGGGTCGTAACAATATGTAGAGGACTTTAGGAAGGGAGTGTCTAACCCCAGGTCTTAAACAACCCTTAGAAATAGGAAGCTAGGAGATTTGGGCTAGAGTGCCCGATAGGAAAGTGACACGGAAGCGAGGTAGAAAGGGAAAGGAAGATGCCCATGTTTATTACCGGGGGACCAGTACCCGGAACCCGACGGCTTAGCGTGCCCATCCGACGCACGGTGGATATTTAGTGGTTCGAGCGTTCGTACCTGGCTGGGGATCGAACACGAGGTCTTCTCCGTGGCAGACACGAACGCTGACCACTAGGCCACCCGTGGCCCTGATGCTCGACGAGTGAGGTCTGCCAGATTTATACCGCACAGCACGTTCAAGTGACGTCTCACCTGTTGGAGTGACCCATTTATGTGACGATGGATGATGTACCTAGTAAGCTGGCATGTTACAGAGATGGAAACGGGTCAGGGGTCAACGGCTCGACAATTTCTTGTGGGTCAAACGAGTCGGGTCAAGGTGTTCCTGATCCGATTTCGACCCCGTTTTATTTCCGTTTTGTTTTTGAAGAGTAAAAAATTATTTGAAAGAAAAATGCGTACTGTGGAATTTTGTGCTCAATGCTGGTGTCAGCGGAGTGAAAAAGAATTTGTCATACAAAAATATATCCGTATCTTTCTCTTTGGTCTGTGGAAAGAAGTTTTTCAGGGACCGACGATACCATATCGCAAAACGATACTTCCTTTGAGTTAGTTTTCCGTGCGATTGCCCGGAGCAATTTACAGGCAAACGCCTGACCCGCTTCTCTGGTGATTCATTCTCTCACACCCCACATGTCACATTGTAAAACTGAGAGTTACTTTTCACATCGCAAGTTTTGCATTGAACATTCAGAGATTTTCGTTTGACGTGCTAACATCCCATTCCATTTCATGTTGTGTCAGAATTAATGTGTTTTTTTTTTTTTTTTTGTTAATATCGATGAATTTAGTGTTAAGAAGATTGAAAAAAGCGTCGAGGCCAACAAATACGTTCTGGTTGAAAACTGAAAAGAGGAAGAGTGAATGCTGGAACCTGTTTCGTCTCATGAAGAAACCAGAATATGTTTCACACCAACACCAATTTTCACAAGCTTGTGAGGAATTGACACTTTCCAAAATGTGAATGTTGATTTCATGAGTGTTCCTTCCTTCTGAGGGGCAATGATGAAGTCAACATCCACATTTTGGAAAGTGTCAATTCCTCACAAGCTTGTGAAAATTGGTGTTGCTGTGAAACGCATTCTGAAGCTTGATATGTTATCAAGAAAACAGCAAAAACTGAAACTAAACATAAAACAAGTTATTTTATTCAAAAATTTTGAATGTAGCAGCATCAAAATTAAGTGCCTTCACATTACTGTGGAGGGAATTTTTGACTCTCGCAGATGCTTTCGAAAACATGTGTAAAACAGTTAGCTTATGTGAAGAGCGACAGTTTTAATACTTTCTGCTAAGTGAGTAAATTATACGTTTCCGCTATACATTTATGTGATTTCTACATAACCTACGAACATATAACCCATGACACCCAATGCGGAGATACTATATATATGTATAGTCATTGGCAAAAGTTTAAGACCACCTGTTGGCTTTAGGAGACTTCTGCTGATTGCGTCAGCTACTGTCTGTACTACTCAACTTCCTGTCGATGTTACATCATCCTACAGCGGCAGCTGTTGATAGAGTTAGGGGAAGCGTACGAACGTCAGTTTGCTTCTGGTTTTCATGCTGAGAGGTTTTGTGCGTATTTTATATATAGCGAAAAATGGGGTCCAAAGAAAACAACCCCGCGTGATGATAATACCATATAAGGCGAATAGTTATGCATTCTCTGAGGAGTTCATACAAGAAAATCAAGGCCTTTCTACGTTCAAAAGGGTCTGATATCAAAGTATCAGCACTGTTTACGTAAGAAGATATTAACTCATATGCAAGTGCACAGTGTTAGGTGAGAAGCTGTAAACTCATGTGCAAGTGCACAGATGCACAATCTTTACGCATGATGGTGCTCCATGCAACAGATCAAAGACAGTAAAGGACTACTTGCAGAGGAAAAACATAACTGTGCTTAACTGGCCCGGTAATTGTCCCGACGTTAACCCCATCGAAAGTTTGTGGACCATTTTAAAAGACAAGGTAGCGGAAAAACAGCCATAAAATTCCTAAGCTTTGATTGTCGCGATAAAGTACGTGTGGTGCAAAGACATTTCAAGTGACTACTGCAAATCTCTCATTGAGAGTATGCCACATCATATTCTGTTCGTTATAAAAAACAAAGGTGGCCACACAAAGTACTGATTTCGGTCTTTTTGTGCTCTATAGAATGTAAGTAGTCATCTGTGGTATCATTTTTTCAAATATCTCTGACTAGTAATTAGTTGTTATTTTTTAATCTTAATTTTCAGATTTTCAATAAATTGACAGGTGGTCTTAAACTTTTTCAAATGACAGTATATATATATATATATACCAAACAGAAATCATCGCTCTTTCCACGTTAATAAATGAGACTCATAACAATTCTTATCGGCCGCTACCGGGAATTGAACCCAGGGTCTTCCAGTTACGCGCAGGACATACTACTACTGCACCACAGCGGCCTCGAATTCTCCAGACTCACATGTGATTAACTGCAAAATTACATGGCACGTTGCTTCATGGAGCCCCGCACAATGCTGGGGATTCACCAAAGATGGAAAGCAGCAACTTGAACAAATAGAATATTCGCCGATGATGGATTGCGGACTCACACCTTCATTCTCCGGAGCGGCTCTTCTATTGACTGAACTTCGTCGGCATGGCTTATCGCTGCAACTTGTAGTTTGGACATGTACGTCATCTCTGTGGTAGGTACGTAACACGTATCCTTCTCTTAAGAAAGTCAGGTACGCGAAATCGCAGGTTTCGGGTCAGGCGACAAGCTATGCTTGAAGGAGCTCTCTGTAGAAAAGGGAATTCTGATTAATTCCAGACAATGTGTGGAAGAAGCATCCCAGTTTTTTTACGAACCTCACTGCCAGGAGATTCATTTTTCGTTAGGGCTCCAATATATAGTGAATTTGCCCTTTTTGCGGGTAATGGCATTTGAAGTATCATCTTCCTACTCCAGAGCGGCTGTTCTACCGACTGAACTACGTCGGCAAGGCTTATCCCGCCAATTAACAGTTTTGACATGTACGTCACCTCTGTGATTGATACGCTACACTTGCATTTCTACAGATGTTATCAATAATATTAACATGTGCATTTTCAAAGTCGAGGATTTCAAAGACATTACAACTGCAAATAGTTACACAAAATCAAAATACTTTTCATAATCAATAAACTAGAGGTCTGCATGGGCTTTATTTGGTGAGTCCGGCCCCGTCCGTTTCAAATATTAGACACTCGGCCCGTCAACTGCAGCTATTATTTAAGCCCGGCCCGTAATGTGCCGTTTTGCATTATTTTGTATTTCTATTGTATTTTATTAAATTGTCAAAATTTAATAATGAAATCAGATATTACTGAAAATATTTAGTTGACTGTAAGCCAAAAAAATATTAGCTAAACTTTGGCAATGATCGAGGAATATAACCTTTGAAGAGAAAGAAAAAAAGAAAGAAGACTAGGCGCGTTCAAAATCTTACTTTCTCTGAAATAGCAGGCGAAAAGTAAATCCCTAAACAGATTAGGGATAGGAGAAACAATCGTTATGACCATTCGTCTGAGTTGGGTCCGGGTTCAACTCCTGTGAGGCATGGATGTTGTGTTTGTCTGACGGCGCTGGCTCTCTCCCTTCCCTGAAACCAGTGGCCCTAAATTAGGGACGGGCAACTGCTTATAGCCCATTGAGTTACTTATGATGGTCGTTAAACCTTCAATCGAAAAAAAGAAAGAAAAAGAAAAAATCGATGTCGTCCCACTCTCATACAAACACCTACACACATACATCCCCTACCCCACTGCAAACACCCACCAACCTCCACTTCACATAACACATGCACTTGCTTGAGGGTCGAATCATCTTGTTGTCAACAAGCCCCCCCCCCCCCCCCCGAAAGTGTTTTTACCATCTTAATACCTACAGATAGCAAAAAAATTGAGTGTCTCTTCCCGCCTCCGTGATTACGCCCTGGGCTATGTCATGGAAGTAACTAAAGCCAGCAAAGCAGTTAAACAGACCAGGAAATCGGGAAACACAACTTCTTTGTTTCTTTACCATTGCGATAAAAAACAATGTGTCGACTTGGCCCGACCTGGCCCTTCGCTTTGTTCTCTAAACTAAAAAAAGGCCCGACCCGGCCAGGTCCGTGCAGACCTTTACATTAAACCCATACATAGCAGAAGTTCCTATTAATTTTCCCTATTTCTGTTACTACGTGGATATGATCTGTAAAGCATAATAAACTGTATGTATAAGGATTTATGTGTGTCTACTGATTAGCTAGTACGTACTAAATCTAGAGTTATGCACACACAATCCGTTTGGAGTTTCACAGAATTCTACTAAGTGAATGGATACATTCATTCACACTTCTACATAGGTAAATACGGTATTTATTCAAACTGTTCTGTTTACATTTGCACGAATACAAATGATACATATACATAGAGGATATTTTCCAACAAAGTTATTATTTTTTCAACAGTGTGGTTAAAAAGCATCTATAAAGTTAACAGAATAGCACTTTATTTAGTAATAGATAGGCACTTTCATTATGTGTTTTATATTAACTTCATACAGTCTTAAATATTTTGCTGTGACTGAATGTGTCACAGACAATTGAAAGAGTGGAACATCGCTCGAATGGAAATCTCTTGCAAAGATTTCACAATTACTATTTTGAAATTCCAAATCACTAAATTTCTTCTTTCATATAGCATGAAAATACAGTCTTAAGAATTCGTTTCTTACATAAGAAAGAGGAACGTTAAGCATTTTTAACCGGCTGCTTTTTTTGACTGTATGAGGTGAAAGAGAGGGACGCAACCGGATTTTAAAAAAATCTGCTTACACTAGACGAGAAGTTGAATTGTAGTTAAATTCATCGCAATCAAGAATTGTATCTGTAATTCGAAAGTAACTAAACGAAATGGTGAAACCCTGAAAACAAAAACAAAACATGAAAAAAGACCTGAATGTGATTCTAAAAAAACTGCAAAATGCCTATGATATCACACGCACAAATAATTTATAACAGCTATCGCAGTTTAAACAATGCCATACATTGGCGGATCCACACAAATTTTTTCCATAGCTTGCTTTTGTATGCTTGGGGTTATTCCACTCTCACAAAGGTTGACCAGCACATACATAAATCCCAAGGCGTATTCATTCTGAAAATAAAGAGAAAGCTTCAATTAAGAATTTTTATGAATTGTATACGAAAACGGTGTATTACAAGTCATACACTGTACAGATTAAAAACTCTGCAGCACAGTAAAAATGAGAAAATTGTTTCACTGTTGAATCTTCCGCATGCGGCCTTCATCAATAGAAAATTTAAGCAGATTATATTTGTACATAAATTTGCATTTTTGTTGATTAACATTTCAAAAGATCAAAGCTAAAAACAAAATTATTTTACATGACAGCACGATCCGGTAATTGTGATCACGTCGAAAAATCCTTCTTAAATAGCTATTCAGATATCAGCTTGTTCAAGATAGAACAAGAAAGTTGACACAAAATTTTTTATAATGACCACGACTTTTAAATCCTTTCCGACGGGAATAACATTTAACATCCGACGGGAATAACATTTATAAAATTATTCAAAGTCAATGGAATTGGTTAGGAAAAAAATTCAACAGGATTTTCACAATAGATGACACATCCAGAAATAGATAACACATCCAGAAATAAAAACAGATACTTACTTCCATCAGCGGCTAAAAATTACCTTACGAAAATTAAAAAATGATGCACAAAATATATAGCAGAAAAACTCTTAGAAGCAGAGAAGCAGGGGCCCCCAAGGGCAATTGCCGCCTCCCTTGTACGAGAATATTTCTCAGTTTTTAATCATTTTTACCTAAAATAAATATCTTTAGCATCATTATTCTCTATTTCCCTTAAAATAAGGGGTTTCATAATATATCATCATCATCATCATCATCATTGTCAACCATTATCAATCCACTGCTGGACGAAGGTCTCCCCAAGTTTCCTCCACAACGGTCTGTCTTGTGACAGTTTCCTCCATGTCACCCCTGCATACTTTCGAATTTCATCCACCCATCTCCCATGTGGTCTTCTTCTGGGTCTTTTCCTGTCCCTTGGAATCCAATCTAAAATTTAGGCTGTCCATCGATGATCTGTCCTTCTGGCAGTATGTCCAGCCCATTGCCATTTCAGGGATTTAACTCTGATCATGATGTCTTCCACTCTAGTCATTTTTCGGATCCATGTGTTCCTCTTCTTATCTCTCCTGGTTACACCAAGCATGCACCTCTCCATGATGCTTTGAGTTGTCTGCAGCCTTTGTATGTCTCTTTTAGTTAAGGTCCACGTCTCTGCACCATACGTAAGCACTGGAAGGATGCATTGATCAAACACTTTTCTTTTAAGACATAATGGCATATTGCTCTTGAAAATTATGCTGTTTCTTCCAAAAGCTCTCCAGGCAAGTTTTGTACGCCGATTAATTTCTTCATCAATGTGACCCTCACTTGATATCTGCTGTCCAAGATAAACGTACGTGTCTGTTATCTCCAGCTTTTCTCCATCAATCGATAAATCTTCATTTCTTGTAAAAGCATTGAACATCACTTTTGTCTTCTGAAAGTTCATTTTTAATCCTACTTCTTTACTCTTTTCAGCAAGTTCCTGGATCATACTCTGCAGCTCTGATGGGCTAGTTGCAAAAATGACTACGTCATCAGCAAAACGAAGGTGGGTTAGATAATCTCCATTAATCTTTATCCCCTTGTTTTCCCAGCTCAGCGACTGAAAAACACCCTCCAATGTGGCATTAAAGAGCTTCGGAGATATGGTGTCACCTTGTCTCACTCCCTTTCCAATTTTTACGTGTGTTGTATTTTCAAACAGCCTAATCTTTGCACTTGCATTTTCATAGATGTTATTAAAAATATTAATGTATGCATCTTCAATACTGCAGGTTTTCAGAGCCATTGTAACTGCTGATGGTTTCACCGAATCAAAGGCTTTTTCATAATCGATAAAAGCCATGCACAATGGAAGTTCATATTCCCTCGCTCTTTCAATTAGTTCTCTCAGCACGTGGATATGATCTATTGTGCGGTAGCCACTCCTGAATCCAGCTTGTTCTCTCGGTTGAGCCACGTCCAGTGTTACCTTCAAGCGGTGTGAAAGAACTTTAGTGAAGATTTTATAAACTACTGATAGGAGGCTGATAGGTCTGTAGTTTCCGAGATCCTCAATGTCACCTTTCTTATGTAGCAGGATCATTGTAGCGGTGTTCCAATCCTCAGGAATCTTTCCTTCATTAAGGCATCGAGTGAAAATTTGGGCGAGTATTGTTTCGATTTCTCCACTTGCTTCTTGTATGATGTCTACAGTAATTCCATCTTCTCCTGGAGCTTTTCCTCGCTTCATGTTATTGATTGCATGTGCAACTTCTGCTGGAAGGACTGGAGGAACTCTGGTACTGGTATCTTTCATGATGTCTGGAGTGCATATATCATCCCTTTCATATAATTTGGAGTAGAAATCTTTCACTCTTGTCAAACTTTCGCCTCTATTTCTTGTTACAGAACCATCTTCTTTTCTCAGTGCCATAATCTGTTTTCTTCCCTTACTGAGATGTCCCTTTGCTATCTTTAGGCTTTGGTTGTTTTCAATTGCTTTCCTCACCAGTTCACAGTTGAATTTCCTTACGTCTTCAGTGATACTTTTTCTTACTGTCTTGCATAGCTCTATATATTCCACTTTGGAAGTTACATCTTCTTTAGTTGTCCTCATCTCTCTTCTTTTTTGCATCAACATTTTGGTTTTTCCTGATAATTTGTTCACATGCAACTTGTTCTTAGACCCAGCTAATTTTGTTGCTGTTTCCATAAGAGCTTTGGTTACTTTTCTGTTAACTTCAGAGATGTCCACTTCTTCCGATGTTAGGCCTTCTAAAGCAGAGAACCTGTTCTTCAGTTCTAACTTGAAGGTATTATGGTGTTTTTTAAGGTTGGTTATGTCAATAGATTTTGTTTGTCTTATGAGCTTGCCACGTTCAAGTTTAGTGTTGAGGTGCATCTTACATCTCACCAATCTATGGTCACTACCTGTGTTGAACTTGTTTAGCACACTGCAGTCTTCTATGACGAATTTTTGTTACACATAATAAAATCAATTTCACTTGTGGTCCCATTTGGATGTCTCCATGTCCATTTCCTGTGTGGCTTTTTCTTGAAGAAGGAGTTCAAGATGAAAAACCCTTCTGCCTCTGCAAACTCAACGAGAGTATTTCCACGCTGGTTTCTGTTGCCATGACCGAATTTACCTACTGAAGTTTCATTCTGTTGCCGTTGCCCTATTTTTGCATTGAAATCTCCCATAATTATTTTCAAGTGCTGCTTACCTTTATTATTTAGATGACAAATTTCCTCATAAAATTCTTCAATTTCTTCTTCAGGATGACTTGTGGTGGGTGCATAAGTTTGAATAATCTGAGCCTGGTATCTTTTCGAGAGTTGGATAACAAGTCGTGCAGCTCTGTCAGAGGAACTTTCAACTTCTACAACTTTATCCTTCAGTTTCTTGTTTATTATAAATCCAACACCACTAGTTCTGCCAGTATCTGTCCCACGATAGTAGAAGAGATGTCCACTTTTTAGTTCGATGAGATCTTCTCCTTTTCTCCTTACCTCACTTAGCCCCACGATGTCCCACTTGATCCTTTGTAGTTCCTCTTCCAATTCAAGAAGCCTTGAATCAGAAGATAGGGAGCGTCCATTGTAAGTAGCCAAGGTCAGCATCAGATGGCAGCCTAGTCCGGTCCTCCGGGGATTCTTAGCACCCTCTGCCTTCATGTCGCACTGGCCGCTGCCTTGGCCAGGTACATTCCAGCTGCCGGAGACTGAGGGCCAAGATTTAAGTTGTGGAGTCATTTTGGAGGGGTTTGGCCATAACTCACCACGCTGGCCAAGCGGGTTGGTGAGTGTGGGATAGAATTTCCTCTAATCCCGATGGTATAGTTATACCGCTATTGGCGGTCGTCAGAGCCCCTTTAGTGGGAACAGGATGCACCACGAGAAGGCGGGGTTGACATTTGTCAAGGAGAGGCTGTGATGTTACGCATCACCTGACCTTACATGTTATATACTCGTGTATATATATTATGGGATGTAAGGTCAGGTGATGCGTAACATCACAGCCTCTCCTTGACAAATGTCAACCCCGCCTTCTCGTGGTGCATCCTGTTCCCACTAAAGGGGCTCTGACGACCGCCAATAGCGGTATAACTATACCATCGGGATTAAAGGAAATTCTATCCCACACTCACCAACCCGCTTGGCCAGCGTGGTGAGTTATGGCCAAACCCCTCCAAAATGACTCCACAACTTAAATCTTGGCCCTCAGTCTCCGGCAGCTGGAATGTACCTGGCCAAGGCAGCGGCCAGTGCGACATGAAGGCAGAGGGTGCTAAGAATCCCCGGAGGACCGGACTAGGCTGCCATCTGATGCTGACCTTGGCTACTTACAATGGACGCTCCCTATCTTCTGATTCAAGGCTTCTTGAATTGGAAGAGGAACTACAAAGGATCAAGTGGGACATCGTGGGGCTAAGTGAGGTAAGGAGAAAAGGAGAAGATCTCATCGAACTGAAAAGTGGACATCTCTTCTACTATCGTGGGACAGATACTGGCAGAACTAGTGGTGTTGGATTTATAATAAACAAGAAACTGAAGGATAAAGTTGTAGAAGTTGAAAGTTCCTCTGACAGAGCTGCACGACTTATTATCCAACTCTCGAAAAGATACCAGGCTCAGATTATTCAAACTTATGCACCCACCACAAGTCATCCTGAAGAAGAAATTGAAGAATTTTATGAGGAAATTTGTCATCTAAATAATAAAGGTAAGCAGCACTTGAAAATAATTATGGGAGATTTCAATGCAAAAATAGGGCAACGGCAACAGAATGAAACTTCAGTAGGTAAATTCGGTCATGGCAACAGAAACCAGCGTGGAAATACTCTCGTTGAGTTTGCAGAGGCAGAAGGGTTTTTCATCTTGAACTCCTTCTTCAAGAAAAAGCCACACAGGAAATGGACATGGAGACATCCAAATGGGACCACAAGTGAAATTGATTTTATTATGTGTAACAAAAAATTCGTCATAGAAGACTGCAGTGTGCTAAACAAGTTCAACACAGGTAGTGACCATAGATTGGTGAGATGTAAGATGCACCTCAACACTAAACTTGAACGTGGCAAGCTCATAAGACAAACAAAATCTATTGACATAACCAACCTTAAAACACCATAATACCTTCAAGTTAGAACTGAAGAACAGGTTCTCTGCTTTAGAAGGCCTAACATCGGAAGAAGTGGACATCTCTGAAGTTAACAGAAAAGTAACCAAAGCTCTTATGGAAACAGCAACAAAATTAGCTGGGTCTAAGAACAAGTTGCATGTGAACAAATTATCAGGAAAAACCAAAATGTTGATGCAAAAAAGAAGAGAGATGAGGACAACTAAAGAAGATGTAACTTCCAAAGTGGAATATATAGAGCTATGCAAGACAGTAAGAAAAAGTACCACTGAAGACGTAAGGAAATTCAACTGTGAACTGGTGAGGAAAGCAATTGAAAACAACCAAAGCCTAAAGATAGCAAAGGGACATCTCAGTAAGGGAAGAAAACAGATTATGGCACTGAGAAAAGAAGATGGTTCTGTAACAAGAAATAGAGGCGAAAGTTTGACAAGAGTGAAAGATTTCTACTCCAAATTATATGAAAGGGATGATATATGCACTCCAGACATCATGAAAGATACCAGTACCAGAGTTCCTCCAGTCCTTCCAGCAGAAGTTGCACATGCAATCAATAACATGAAGCGAGGAAAAGCTCCAGGAGAAGATGGAATTACTGTAGACATCATACAAGAAGCAAGTGGAGAAATCGAAACAATACTCGCCCAAATTTTCACTCGATGCCTTAATGAAGGAAAGATTCCTGAGGATTGGAACACCGCTACAATGATCCTGCTACATAAGAAAGGTGACATTGAGGATCTCGGAAACTACAGACCTATCAGCCTCCTATCAGTAGTTTATAAAATCTTCACTAAAGTTCTTTCACACCGCTTGAAGGTAACACTGGACATGGCTCAACCGAGAGAACAAGCTGGATTCAGGAGTGGCTACAGCACAATAGATCATATCCACGTGCTGAGAGAACTAATTGAAAGAGCGAGGGAATATGAACTTCCATTGTGCATGGCTTTTATCGATTATGAAAAAGCCTTTGATTCGGTGAAACCATCAGCAGTTACAATGGCTCTGAAAACCTGCAGTATTGAAGATGCATACATTAATATTTTTAATAACATCTATGAAAATGCAAGTGCAAAGATTAGGCTGTTTGAAAATACAACACACGTAAAAATTGAAAGGGAGTGAGACAAGGTGACACCATATCTCCGAAGCTCTTTAATGCCACATTGGAGGGTGTTTTTCAGTCGCTGAGCTGGGAAAACAAGGGGATAAAGATTAATGGAGATTATCTAACCCACCTTCGTTTTGCTGATGACGTAGTCATTTTTGCAACTAGCCCATCAGAGCTGCAGAGTATGATCCAGGAACTTGCTGAAAAGAGTAAAGAAGTAGGATTAAAAATGAACTTTCAGAAGACAAAAGTGATGTTCAATGCTTTTACAAGAAATGAAGATTTATCGATTGATGGAGAAAAGCTGGAGATAACAGACACGTACGTTTATCTTGGACAGCAGATATCAAGTGAGGGTCACATTGATGAAGAAATTAATCGGCGTACAAAACTTGCCTGGAGAGCTTTTGGAAGAAACAGCATAATTTTCAAGAGCAATATGCCATTATGTCTTAAAAGAAAAGTGTTTGATCAATGCATCCTTCCAGTGCTTACGTATGGTGCAGAGACGTGGACCTTAACTAAAAGAGACATACAAAGGCTGCAGACAACTCAAAGCATCATGGAGAGGTGCATGCTTGGTGTAACCAGGAGAGATAAGAAGAGGAACACATGGATCCGAAAAATGACAAGAGTGGAAGACATCATGATCAGAGTTAAATCCCTGAAATGGCAATGGGCTGGACATACTGCCAGAAGAACAGACCATCGATGGACAGCCGAAATTTTAGATTGGATTCCAAGGGACAGGAAAAGACCCAGAAGAAGACCACATGGAAGATGGGTGGATGAAATTCGAAAGTATGCGGGAGTGACATGGAGGAGACTGGCACAAGACAGACCGTTGTGGAGGAAACTTGGGGAGACCTTCGTCCAGCAGTGGATTGATAATGGTTGACAATGATGATGATGATGATATAACATTGTGGATGCAAGGTCAGGCGATGCGCAACGTATCACCTCTCCTTGACAAATGTCAACCCCGCCTTCTCATGGTGCATCCTTTTCCCACTAAAGGGACTCTGACAACAGCCAGTATCGGTATAACTATACCATCGGGATCAGAAGAAATGCTATCCCACACTCACCAACCCGCTTGACCAGCGTGGTGAGTTATGGCCAAAACCCCTCAAAGATGCTTACACAATTGCAAAATTGGCCCTATTCTCCGGCAACTGGAATGTACCTGGCCAAGGCAGCATGCAATGCGACATGAAGGCAGAGGGTGCTAAGAATCACCGGAGGAGTGGACTAGGCTGTCATTTTATGCTGACCTTGGCTACTTACAACGGACGCTTCCTTTCTTCTGATTCAAGGCTTCTTGAATTGGAAGAAGAACTACAAAGGATCAAGTGGGACATCGTCGGGCTAAGTGAGGTAAGGAGAAAAGGAGGTCTCATTGAACTCAAAAGTGGACATCTCTTCTACTATCGTGGTATAGATACTGGCAGAACTAGTGGTGTTGGATTTGCAATAAACAAGAAACTGAAGGATAAATTTGTAGAAGTTGAAAGTTCCTCTCACAGAGCTGCACGACTCGTTATTTAACTCTCGAGAACATACCAGGCCCAGATTATTGAAGCTTATGCACCCACCACAAGTGACCCTGAAGAAAAAAATTGAAAAAATTTTCGAGGAAATTCGGAATCTAAATAATTAAGGCCAGCAGCACTTGCAGATCATTATGGGTGATTTCAATGCCAAAGTAGGGCAACAGCAACAGAATGAAACTTCGGTTGGTAAATTCGGTAACGGGAACAGAAATCAACGTGGAAATACTCTCGTAGAATTTGCAAAAGCAGAAAGGTTTTTCATCATGAACTCCTTTTTCAAGAAAAAGAATGGACATGGAGACATCCGAATGGGATGATAAGTGAAACTGATTTTATTATGTGTAACAAAAAATTCGCCATCGAAGACTGCAGTGTGCTAAACAAGTTCAACACAAGTAGTGACCATAGATTGGTGAGATGTAAGATGCACCTCAACACTAAACTCGAACGTGGTAAGCTCATGAAACAAACAAAGTGTATTGACATAGCCAACCATAAAACACACCATAATACCTTCAAGTTGGAACTGAGGAACAGATTATCTGCTTTAGGAGGCCTAACATAGGAAGAAGTGGATATTTCTGAAGTTAACAGAGAACTCACTAAAGCTCATATGGAAACAGCAACAAAAATAGGTGGTACTAAGAACAAGTTCCATATGAAGAAAATTTCAGGAAAAACAAAAATGTTGATGCAAAGGAAAAGGGAGGTGAGAGCAAATAAAGACATAACTTCCAACGAGGAATATATAGAGCTATGCAAGACAGTGCGAAAAAGTATCACTGAAGACATAAGGAAATTCAATTATGAACTAGTGAGGAAAGCAATTGAAAACAACCAGAACCTGAAGAGAGCAAAAGGACATTTCCGTAAGGGAAGAAAACAGATTATGGCTCTGAGAATAGAAGATGGTACTGTATCAAGAAAGAGAAGCGAAATTTTGACAAGGGTGAAAGATTTCTATTCAAAACTATATGAAAGGGATGATACATCTATTCCAGACATTACGACAGGTACCAGTGCCAAAGTCCCTCCAATCCTCCCTGCAGAAGTTACATATGCAATTAAGAACATGAAACGGGGAAGAAATCCAGGAGCAGATGGAATTACCGTGGACATTATACAAGAAGGAAGTGGAGAAATTGAAATTACACTCACCCAAGTTTTCACCAGATGTCTTAATGAAGGGAAGATTCCTGCGGATTAGAACAATGCTACAATGATCCTGCTCCATAAAAAAGGTGACGTTGAAGATCTCAGGAACTACAGGTCCATTAGCCTCCTTTCAGTGGTTTATAAAATCTTCACTAAGGTTCTTTCACATCGCTTAAAGGTAACACTAGACATGGCCCAACCAAGAGAACAAGCTGGATTCACGAGTGGCTACAGCACTATAGATAATATCCATGTACTGAGACAACTAATTGAAAGAACAAGAGAATATGAACTCCCATTATGCATGGTTTTTATTGACTATGAAAAGGCCTTCGATTCCGTGAAAACATCAGCAGTAACAATGGCTTTGAAATCCTGCGCTGTTGAAGATGCATACATTAGCATTATTAATAACATCTATGAAAATACATGTGCAAAGGTTCGGATATTTGGGGATACAATGCAAATAAGAATTGGAAAGGGAGTAAGACAAGGTGACACCATATCTCCCAAGCTCTTTAACGCCCATTGCAAAATGTTTTCAATCACTGAACTGGTGAAACAAAGCGATAAAAATTAATAGAGATTACTTAACTCACCTTCGTTTTGCTGATGACGTAGTAATCTTTGCAACTACCCCTTCAGAGCTGAAGAGTATGATCCAAGAACTTGCTGACAAGAGTAAAGAAGTGGGATTAAAAATGAACTTTCAGAAGACAAAAGTGATGTACAATGCTTTTACAAGAAACGAAGATTTATCGATTGATGGAGAAAACCTTGAGACAACCAATACCTACATTTATCTTGGGCAGCAGATATCAAGTGAGGGTCACATTGATGAAGAAATTAATCGGCGTATAAAACTTGGATGGAGAGCTTTTGGAAGAAACAGTACAATTTTTAAGAGCAGTATGCCATTATGTCTCAAAAGAAAAGTATTAAATCAATGCATCCTGCCAGTGCTTACGTATGGAGCAGAGACATGGACCTTAGCTTAAAAAGACAAACAAAGACTGCAGACAACTCGAAGAAACATGCAGAGATACATGCTTGGTGTAACCAGGAAAGATAAGAAGAGGAACTTGTGGATAAGGAAAATGACAGGAGTGTACGACATCATGACCAGAGTGAAACCACTGAAATGGCAATGGGCTGGACATGTTGCCAGAAGAACGGACCACTGAAATGGCAATGGGCTGGACATGTTGCCAGAAGAACGGACCACCGATAGACAACCGAAATTTTAGAGTGGATTCCGAGGGACAGGAAAAGACCCAGAAGAAGACCCATGGGAGATGGATGGATGAAATTAGAAAGTATGCTAGAATGACATGGATGAGACAGTCCCAAGACATATAACGAAGTAAATTTCTCCGTCATTTTTATCCACTCCAGGATTCGAACCCGGATCCCCTCATTCCAGAATAAGTTGCTCTACCAATTGAGCTACGCGGACGTTTTATTCTGATTCCTATCTGCCTTTATGTCGTGTGCGTCCTTCTGGCAGGTACGTCACATCTCCTGGTACGTTACAGACAGACAATTGTGGAAAAATTTGGGAAGACTTTCATCCAGCAGTGGATTGATAATGGTTGATGATGATGACGATGATATAACATTGACACGACGGGCGTCTGTTTAACTATTCTAGCCAACTAACCAAAAATCTCTCATATGGGTACATATAGAAGTAAGTTGTTTAAAACTAAATACAGGATTCGAAATATCTGGTTTTCATATTTAAATAAAAATATTTTTGCATATGAAAATAAGTTGTATAAAACTAAAAACAGAATTCGAAATAACTAGTTTTCATGTTAATTATATTATTTTCTCATACGAACCTCGATATCCTTATTGCATCGATTTCTCACCTTGTTTCAGAGCGCGGTTTTAACGTCAACGTTGGAACTTCTTTGTTTAAAATTTGCCAAAGGTAAGTTAATTCAGAAAAGAAAGCATATATTTCTTGAATAATGCTAAAAATTTCTAGAGAAATTTTTTCGTCATTATTTGCGACCAGATTTAAAGTATGAGCCGCTCAAAGTACATAAAATGCATTAGGGTTTTAGATCGAAAAATTATGTTTTTTGAAGTCCACTTTGCTTTTCCTTTACACTGAAGAGCAATTGAATTAGAGATACCTGCCTAGTAACGTGTAGCACCACCTTTTGCACTGATGACGGCGGCGATTTGTCTCGGCATGGACTCGACAAGACACCGGAGCCGTTAGGAAGCCACACGGATCCATGTTTTAAAAAAAACGGAATGTGCATAAAAATGCGTTTCTACCCAACAGAAATCATAATACGAGGCATATTTACGGCACAGTTATACAGCTTTCATAGAGATTAAAGTTTTAAATGAGTAAAATGTAGCTTATGCCGAAGACAAAATTAATTACAAATTGTGCCCAAAAAAGTTGAAATAATTTTAACTCATTTCCGTCTGCCAACACAAGCCTGTTTTTTTTTTCACATTATCAAACGAAACGTTTAATTTCAAGAATGAATTATCACACAATAGAAAATTTAATTTATTGAGCAAAATGTGCTTACCATTGATAGTTTGAAGCATTCTTCATTGAAATATCCTCTCACTGTATCATAACAATCATAGTTTCGTAGTTTAGATCTTGTTAACCATAATTTATCCATGTGCTTATCATTTATGGACAAACTTTGCACTATTTTCCTCACCTTTGTCAATAAGTAAAGCCTGTTCTGAAGAGAAAAAGAAAAAATGACATCAATTTAAGTTGGTAAAATAATTATCACGAAAGCGTCACTTTGTTGCCACTTTGTGCCTAGTAACATCATGTAATGTCAGAGTCAAGAAATGTCACTAAAAGCTATAATTTATTCAATAATCAGAACTGTTGGAACAGTGAAAAAGCTTCAAATTACCATATTTGATTTGTTATGTTGTCAGAACTGTAAATGAGCTGTTTCCTCTCCTAAGCTTTTAGGTAGTACATTCATATTGCACTATAAAATATTGCACTGGTGCTGGTGTGCAAAACTGAAGGACGAAGTGGGAAAAGTAAAATAACGCCGCAGATGGCTGCAGCACCCAAACACAAATGAACTTAGGACCGTGTATGGGAACAGGAGCAACAGCACATGCGTAATAATGGAGCACGATGGGTGGTTTGCACGACGTGAGAACCAATTACGCTCAGGCCGTCCAATAGCATCAGTTAAACGGAAGTCACCCGATGGCGTTCATAAGTGTTACAGACGTTTTGTGCTAGAGACGACGAAATGGCCCGTGGAGAACAACTTGATGATTTTACTCGTGGTCGGATAATTCAAAGGCTCGAGGAGGCGTAAACTGTGATGAGTGCGGCCCAAGAGTTCGGTACCGCCCATAGCATCGTACCACGTGTGTGGTAGGCCTTTAGGAGTACAGCTGTGCGAAAGACCGGTGGTGATCGTCAACCAGAAACAACCCCCCAGTGATGACAGCTATTTGCTCCTACAGGACAAGAGGGATTGACACCAGACAGCAAATAACCTTGCAAAACACCTGCACAGGACACACATTATCGAAGTTTACAGTAGCCAGGTGATTACACAAAAGGGGACTGTTTGTTCGACGACCAACAAGCTATGTTCCATTAACAACTGCTCACCGGATACACCGTTTACTGTGGGCGAGAGAGCAAAGGAATTGGACAGCAGAACAGTGTGTAACGTACCAGGAGATGTGACGTACCTGCCAGAAGGACGCACACGACATAAAGGCAGATAGGAATCAGAATAAAATGTCCGCGTAGCTCAATTGGTAGAGCAACTTATTCCGGAATGAGTGGACCCGGGTTCGAATCCCGGCGTAGACCAAAAATGACGGAGAAATTTACTTCGTTATAAGTGGGGTACAGTACTTTTTCTGATGAGAGTCGATTTAGTCTCTAGCGATTCTGAACGCCAGCTAACCTGGCGTGAGGTATGCACTCGGTATCTTCCGAAAACATCGGTGACAGGGATAGATATGACGGCCGCGGTCTTCTTGTATGGGGAGGTATTCTGATCGATGGACGTACTGAGCTACAAGTACTGGAAGGAGGTACTGTAATCGGTGTGCGCTACTGTAACGAGGCAATTCTTCCCCGTGCTTTTCTGTTCCGAGGTACCATCGACCCATAGTGCGTGCTAAGGGACGATAACGCCTCACCCCATCGTACGGTGGCTATTGATGTGCTGCTGGAAAGTGAAGACATTCAGCGGATGGATTGGTCGGCGCGTTCTTCCGACCTAAATCCCATTGAACATGTGCGGGAAGCACTGGGAAAATGCATTTAGCACGTCAACACTCACCGAAAACTGCCCAACAGATATAGATGTCACTGACGTAAGAATGGGCGATGTTGCCGGAAGAACTCGCCAATAACCTAGTACGAAGTATGGACAGACGGTCCACATAATGCATTGACGTTAGGGGCGATCATATCCCTTACTGAAGACCTCCTCTTTCCTTCGTACAGTCTTTGTCAGTGATGCATCTCTATCATGGCACCCAGTGCTATGTATCCAATTCTGAATAAAGTACTACTGTATCCTTTGGTATCTGCAGTTGTGTCGGTGTAGTTTTCGTCTTCATTTCGGTAAGTAGTGGAGTTCCTGTGGTTTTGAATTTCACACACTCAGGCCGCACCTGTGTGACCCTACAGGTCAAAACCTGGCTCGTCCTTAAGTTTTGTACACCAGTGTACTTTAAACATGCCTGCTGAGTGCAGCGCAAAAACATGAGGTATTCAAAAACCAGAGGAAATAACATTTATTATCATAAATTTCAGGGAGAAAGGAAAGGTGAAGCTCTTTGCAGCATTCATTACCATAGGTTTCAGAATAAAGGAAGCTTTGTGGAATACTTTAGCATTTCCTGACTCTGCCATTACATGATGTTACTTAAGAACAATCAAAACATTACAAAGTCTTAAGAGAAAAGTGTTTAATCAATGCATCCTTCCAGTTTTTACCTATGGACCTTACTAAAAAAAACATGCTGGAGACAACTCAAACAAACATGGGAGGACGAGAGCTCAGTGTGACCAGGAAAGATAATAAAAGTAACACACATATACACTACATGGACAAAAGTCACCGGGCACCTAGAACAGAAACACAACAAAGCATTTTTTGACATTTATTAGGACCGTGTCGGTCCACCTTTGGCCTTAATGTATGTACTGACCCTTCGAGACATGCTTTCGACAAGGTTTTGGAGCACAACGATAGGTATGCGCTTCCATTCGATACATAATGCTGCCGCTAATTGTTGCTTAGTAGTAGGCCTTGGTTCCAAACTTCTTCTGCGGCACTCTAATTCATACCATAGGTGCCCTGTGGCATTAAGATCAGTGTTCTGTGCTAGCCAGTTCACACACGATACGGAATTATCGTCAAACCACGCTGTAACAGTCTTTACTTTATGGATCGGTGCATTATCCTTCTGGTACCAACAAGGCTCGGTTCCATAGTATTGCCAAAAATTTTGTACGGCATAATTTTCCAGAATATCGAGGTAGACGTGCTGATTAACAGGTTTGTTCACGATAACCAATGGGCCGGGACCATACCACGAAAAACACCCCCACACGAGTACACTGCCAACTCAGCTCCAAACTTGTCCTTAGGAACAGTACACTGTGGTAAATAGCGTTCCCCCGGCTGCCGCCATACCCACACACGGCCATCAGACTGATGGATCGTGTATCTGGATTCATCAGTTCATAGGACCCGTTTCCACTGATCTACGGCCTACGATAAATGTTCTTTACACCATGCTAAACGACAAGTAGCATTCCGAGTGGACATGAAAGGCTTATGAGCAGCCGCACGACCAGGGTAACCAACGAAATGAAGTTTTCTACGAATGGTATGTGTACATACCGAGGCTCCAGCATTTTTACTCACCTGTACACTGAGGTCTTGTGCAGTACTCCGTCGATTAGCTGTAACGACTCTCCTGAGGCTTCGACGTCTTCTATCACTGATTTTCTTTGGTCTGCCGGAAAGTTTCGCTGCTTCAGGCACTCCGTGTGTTTACCACTTATTCCGTTCATCCAAAACAGTTGACTTGGGTATGTTTAAACGCCTCTCGGTTTCTCTTATGAATAACATATTAACATAACACCCAACAATCTTTCCTTTCTCAAAGTCAGTGTTCTCTCCCGCCGCGACATATACACTCAACCTCATAGTGCGATTTTATCGCGGTCAGCTGGAGGCGTGTTTTTATACCGTTTGCAGCTGTACCGCGAATCTAAACAACGCAGCGGATCCGTTCATTGGCTTTTAAAATGATGTCCAGTGACATTTGTTAATAAAGTGTATATGAAAAATGACAAGAGTGACATCATGATAAAAGTAAAGACCCTGTTGTAGTGTTGTTAACGTATCTATTTGGTCGTAGATATTAGTTAAACGGCTCTCTCTATGTTTCCCCTAAACACGTTCTAGCGTTACTTAAATGTAAGTACTCTTCATACTAAAACATTCCGTAGCGTCAAGTCGTGCTCCGGCGAGCTTAACTAAACATTTAAAGCAAGCTTATGCACTAAATAACATAACGGTTAGAAAAGGCAAGCCTACTTCCTATTGCAACCTTCCATTGGTCTCAATAGGTATTCAAGTAAGCACATCAAAACAGAATTCACTTCACTTCATCCTCAATCATCTTGTACTTCGACAGCGAAATGCAACAGATTCTCAGTACATATACTTCTCAACAACAATTTAAGGCTTCAATATCAGTGAAGCGCAATATTCAAAGTGAAAGAATTAACCATTAACAAGTAAGCTAAACTCTTTTAACATCTATCTCCAAAGCACTTACAACGATCTCACAATCTAGCCGACTTGTAACGAGAGCGATGATACATTCATAAATATCTCTCTGATCAGTCTTGTTACTTACGTCATTCAACTTTTTGACCTCAAGTCAGGTTGCCACAAAAACATTCAGCGAGAGAGAAAATGTAGCTTTAAGTTCACAAAGGGCTTATGGGGAATGAGCCGAAAATTACATAAGATAACAAGACCCAAAACGGAAAGTTAAATTAGAGTATGCGTTACAACCCTCAAGTGGCAATGAGCTGGACATATCGCTAAAAGAACTGACCACCGTAACTTAAATACTAGGCTTGATGCAAGGGAAGGAAAAGGCCCAGAAGAAGAAGAGCACGTGGGTGATGGGTGGGCGAAATTCGAAATCATACCTGAGTAACATGGAAGAGAATTGTGGTAGAGACTTAGGGAGACCTCCTTCTAGCAAATAGGTCCCGGGAAAAACTTCTTAGGTGCAGCAGTGTCACCCTGAAATATCCTTTGGTTATATTGTACTTTTCGAACGTGGAAATTGCGTTTAGTTTTGATTTTCCTCGTATAGCGTAACCTGACTTTCAAACATGTGTCAACCAAATATAACTTCTGCTATTTTATTCAGTAGCTGCGAACTTATAGTAGGGTACCGATACACTCTTGTTTTTGATCAAATCTGTAACATTACGGAGAAAATTAATTGCTTATAAATCTTATCATCATGGAACATCTGATTACTTACTCTTATAATTTTATCGACATTTTTCTGCAGTTTGGTTTTTTCCTTCGTAGATTGAGCATTTTGCATTTTGCGTTTTGCAATGAACAACGGCACATCACGACTGTTCACGGGAATTAACTGGAAATAAAAAGAAGAGAAAGTGAAGCATTTTTATGGATTAAAATAATGTTTTATATAGGGAAAAAAATCCAAACCATCAAGCATTTAATACCATTTAGTTTCTTAAGGTTTTTCCACCCAAAATCTCTGCCTTATGTTTCCAATGCTAAAACTTCTTTACATATTTTCTTCACAATTAATATATTCCCAAGAATGAAAATGGTCACATCGATAAAACTAACTCTAAGTTATATCATGGGATACTTAATACTTGTTAAATCATAACCATAATTATATTAAAAATCAATCATTTTTCTGAGTAATGTTCAGACCTGTTAATAGATGGCGCGACCTGTACATTGATGACGTCAGTAGACAAACAAAGATTGAATTGCTTAGTTATGGCTATGTTTTAGCAAGTATTAAGTATCCCATGCTGTAATTTAAAGTTAGTTTTATCGATGTGCAAATTTTCATCCTTGGGAATACATTCATTGCGAAGAAAATATGTAAAGAAGTTTTACCATTGGAAACATAAGGCAGAGATTTTAGGTGGAACCACCTTAAAAATAAAACTGAAATGCCATTATCACGGTTTTCAGATGCGAACAATGGTGCCTACCTTGTTTCTGCAATAGATTTCATAGGAGTTGGAAGCAAGCTTAAAAAACGTGCTTTACACGATCGGTGTACTTTCACGGCGAATGGAAGCCGCTCGCGAATATGGGGTCCTGTTCTCTTCTCAATGACGTCACGGTCTTACGACATATCTCTTTTGCCTTGCTGAGGCAGAAAACTGGCCTGATTACATTTTAGTTCTGGAAATGCGGAAGATTGACTGAAAGTGGTTTTCGTCCCTAGTGCGTGTGCCGATAAAGTTCTGGAAGTTCGCCATGAAGAAGAAATCGTGGAGCATTGTAAATGTTTTGCGTTGCAGAAGAAAAAACAGACTGGTGTATTTCCGCCCAGGACGCCATGTCAATATACATATTTGTGATTCTGTGACAAAGAAAATTGTACGTTTGTTGTACCTTTATAATTAATGTTAAGGCCCTCATATTTTTTGTGAAATAAACTCTGACTTGTTGTATCAGCAGGATCATATCTTGATATCTGACCACAGTCAGGGCTCTATTCCGGAGAACGTGCAGGGGTCTACCACCGCCAATGTTGATGCCTGCGCACCCTTGGAGTCCACCACCACAAAAGCACCACTTTCCTTCACGAAGGATTATTCCGTGTTCCTCGTTCAGTCCAGTGAAAGATGCGACGATTATCGGGCTGCAGTGTGAACCGGGACTCATCTCTGAAAAGAGCGGTGCTCCATTGTTCAATGATCCAATCACGCTAGTCTTGAGCCCACTTTGTGCGGGCTCTTCGCTGATATGCAGAGAGAGAGAGAGAGAGAGAGAGAGAGAGAGAGAGAGAGAGAGAGAGAGAGAGAGAGAGAGAGAGAGAGAGAGAGAGAGAGTTATACATATCCTCAGCAGCGGGCATAAATTCTTCTTTGGTAGAACTGATTGCGTATAGTCTGTGGAGAAACACGTCGTCCTGTGGCCGAAGTAAATAGGCGTTACAATTCAGGTGCATTCCGTCCGCAGTAACTTCGAGCCAGTAAATTCAAATACTGGCCTTTTTGTGCTGTTGTTGACGTCCGCCAATCCTGCCCTGCTCTTCTTCGTACTATTCCTGTCTCCTGGGACTTCAACTGTTTCTGACACTATTTTCTCAGTCCAGCCAACTTCCGGTTCCTCTCCAAGCTCTCGATTATGGTCAGACATGTTTCTGAGACATCTTTCAACTGATATACACGTGCAACTGCAACTTGGAATGAGAACGATTTAGTGAGCGCGATACTCATAGCCGTTTTACCTGGATCATCGGTAAAGTGCACAAATGCATCAGTGCTGCTCATTTGTATGTTTTTATTCCCTTCTTCTTGTTGACGTGTTCCTCTGATAGGTGGACTTTTCATCGCACACTCGTAGATCATCGATTTTTTCATCACTTCATGCTGACATCGCAGTATCCCTTAATATTTTTACAGCAGCATACATTGTTTCTACCAACATTTTGTACTCATTGGATCGTTATAAAGATTTTAGAATATGCTAACGAAAGGGGAATTACTAAAAAGTTCTGATCATTTTTCCTGAAAGCGGCAACTCAGCATTCTATGTTACGTCATTCCAAACATGTCATCTCCCCTCTATGCCTAAATCAAAGTAAAAATGCAATTTCTCCGATTTTTCAACTGTTTGGCCCAGCGAAGAAAAGGAAATTACTGTTTCTACCTCGCATTAATTTCACAGCTAAAGACTTCAGGTCATCCTATCTTCCTCATGTCTCGACTTGTTGAAGATCAGATAAATATGAACTACCAAACAAATATTTTGTTGTTCATTCGGTGTGGCAAAGGAAACAGAGACCCTGCGTTTCAAATGATACAGTATGTATAACTTTGCAATCTGTTTGAAAAATATATTAAGTGACAAAATAAAGACTTATCCTTTCGTTTTGTATTTATGCACTTTAAAATGTTCATAACAGTGCAATAAATGGATAAGAGGTAAACAAAATGCGAAGATTTTTTTATGCATACTGTTGAAGTGCGTGTTGTGGGTGCGGAAGTGCTAATTAAAAAATGTACTCAGCAGGAAGCGTAACGTTAAACACAGAAATTTGGACTTTAATGAGTCTGGAAAGGGTAAATGAATAGCCCTTAAATTTTTTGAGCACAAGCTGTGTTTTTAGGCATTCATAAGAATGCCTATTTGCAAAATTTCACTGGAAACGCTTCCGTGGGTTTGAGGATAGAGTTACCCTGTTTGGGCCTTTCTTTGTGGGTGATATTGTACGTGCGTTAGCTACTAATAACATAAAATATTCGGTAGTAATTTGTGTACGTAATCACTATTTCCATAGCAGCAAAGCGGATCATTTATCTGTAAGCTTACATGAAATCAGTGTAGTGTTTTACTCCACACGTCAAATCAATCTCATGCTGACAAGTTTCTAAGTAGGTGTGCATCGTTTCACACCTGCTTCGAAACATGGAAACCAAAAGGAGACATCACAGCCGTCATTTTCTCAGCTTTCGATTATAATAAACAACCTTTTGGAAAAAGTAAATGGATACATATATATATATATATTTAATTTTTTTTTTTTTATAAAAAAAAAAAAATATTTCGAAAGTATGCGGGAGTGACATGGAAGAGACTGGCACAAGACAGACCGTTGTGGAGGAAACTTGGGGAGACTTTCGTCCAGCAGTGGATTGATAATGGTTGACAATGATGATGATGATGATATTTAAATAATTAAATGAGGTACAGTGGGACCTCGGTTATACGTTTTTCTAGGGTATGCCCTTAAAAAACGTATAAACGTGAAAAAAAGGTAAAAATGTAATTTCAAGGTGCTAAATACTACTGTAAAATTTCGAAAGCCTCCAAAAAAAAAAAAAAGAAAAAAGGAGGTCTCGTAATTTTATATTACACTAATTTATAATGTAAGACATACACACATAAATGAACACTTTGTTTGCTACATTAGGCCTATGTCTATTTTGACTTTTGTATTAATTTTTTCATTTTAATTTCATTATAAAAACTAGATAAATAAATTCTGTACGGTTTCATACTGTATGAGAAAAAAAACTTATCTTTGAAAAACTAGGTAGTAATTCCGAATTAGATTTTGTTTTACATTCAATACCCTCATTACACATTCTTTATTTACAAGTATTGCTCTTATTAAAGCAGTGTGTCTACTAGTTGATTCAGCATTAGTTCAGAGTAAACTATTCAATAATTTTTGGTTGTTTCAAATTTCTTGAATGTCACTTAGTAAATTTTGAGAACTGTGAACGTTATTTAGTAAATTTTTAGTTGCATCATTTATTTCATGGCTGCCAAAAAAATGCTGTCGCAATTCTGTCAAAGTACCGTGAGTTACGTATTACCGAATTGAAAAAGCAATAGGAATTACCGTAAAATATCAGGACAAGTGCAGAATTACGTATAAAAGTGAAAAACGTATAACCGAGGTTCCACTGTATTTCCAGGTTTCACTGTGCTGTATAGCGGATTGGGTAGGGTAAAAAATGCTCAGGATTACATACATTACACTTGTGTTTTTGATCTTGTTAAGCAGTCTATGCAAGAGTTTCCAAGCGCTTTACGGACGAATAGACGTCGTATTTACACAAACAAGTCGTATTTAATCACGATCGAATTACAGCATGTCATCGCTCTGCTCGGCCGAATGGCATGGAAATCTGTGCTCTGAAACTCATTCGACAGACCGCTACGCTGCTTGTCCTGCACGCAGCAATCAGCGATTCTGAACTTCGCAAACCACTGACACACTTGCTTGCACCTACAACTTTCTCGCCGTATGCCGAACAAATATACTCTCGTGCTTCTGCAGCGGTTTTCTCACGATCAAACATGAACAACAGACAGGGAAGAATATGCATTGTGTCGGTCGCCATGTTCTAGCTCAGCTAATCTGTCTTGTGGACTGTATACGCCAACATATGTCGTTCGATGCAGTTTTACCACCTTTCTTTTTTCTTTCACAGCACGAAATTCTGACAAAAATTCAATCGTTTCGCTTTTCCAGCCTGCAGCGTGAGTGCCAGATATTTACAAACACCTATTGTTTTGAAAGTATAAAGTTTGGTCAAATGAAAAGGCGACGACGACGCGCAAAAGTTCCCCGACAAAGCCAGCCGCGGCCGAAGTGGACGTGATGGGAGAGAAATAGGTTTGTGACGTCACGCAGCGAGGAACGACCGTGCGCAACAGTGTGGTGTGCAGCATTCGTTGGCCTCCAGTGGGATCAGCAGGTGTGTTTGAAACGTGTATTGCGTGAAAATGGCGTTTCAACTGAGAACTGCGTCGGCAAGCGAACAACGTGCGGTCATACGCTTTTTATCTGCCGAAGACAACAAGGCGATCGACGTTTATAAGTGGATGTTCGCCGTGTATGGGGAAAATTGAGTGTCGCGAAAAACTGCCCATAAGTGGAATGCACGTTTCCGACAAGTTCGTGACAGTCTGTTGGACGATGCGCGACCCGGCCAGGCCAACGTTGTCGTTACACCCGAACTCGTGGAACAAGTGGATGAATGCGTGAAGGTCGATCGTAGGGTGACCATACGTTCCCTGGAACAGATATGCAATGTGAGTCATGGCACCATGTGAACAGTTGTGCATGAGAAGTTGGGATACAGGAAAGTATGTGCACAATGGGTTCCAAAGTTGTTGTTCGATGCACAAAAATGTCTTCGAATGGGCCTTTCACTGGAGGTGCGGTATCAGAGTGACCCTGCCTTCCTTTCTAGATAAGTGACAGGTGATGAAACTTTATGCTGTCTCTTCGAACCGGAAACAAAAAGCAGCAGTATACAGTGAGAAAATCCCACATCGTCACCACGCAAAAAGGTCAAAGCTGCGCCTCGAACTGGGAAGGTTTTGTTAACGGTCTTATTCGATGAAAGGGGTGTGCTACTCATCGACTTCCTCCATCAACGGGGTACCTTCAACAGTGCAGCGTACTGTCAGACACTGCAACGACTACGTACCGCCATCAAAAACAAAAGGCTCGGGATGTTGATCTCCGGTATCGTGTTGTTACATGATAACGTTCGGCCACACATTTCCCGTGAAACCACCACTCTTCTAACGAAATTTCGATGGGAAGTACTTCAGTATCGGTCCTATAATCCGGGCATGTCACCCTGCGATTACCATTTGTTTGGCCCCCTGAAGAAACATCTCAAGGAACGACGTTTCCCATCGGAGGCTGAACTGCGTGTCTGTGTGACGGATTGGCTCCTCTCCTAGCCCAGATACTTCTTAGAGAAGGGTATTCACCGGCTACCGCAAACAGTGGGATCGCTGCCTACAAGCCAACGGTAAGTTCTTTTAACTGGCACGTGTATGTGCCTTCCCATGACTCTCGTTACCTTTTCACTTGACCAACCCTTACACAAGTAACTGACAGACTCATTCAGGAATTGTATTCTTAAAAGGTTATTTGAAAAAAGCCAACCCAATCGCTTTTTCTGTTTGTTCGTTTATCTGTACGTTTACACATTAGGGAATAATCGAAATCCCTGAGCTAAAAAAAAAAAAAAGCAGCCTGCGATCCTATTAAAAGCTGTTGAAAGCAGAAAAGGCTAAGTAGAGCACGACAGCATGAGCTGAACTTTTCTCGGCGCCATTTCTTATTAATGCCTCTTTTACCAGGGGCTGAGTCTTCTACAAAGGAGCACTCAGGACACGGCCGTCATGAACAAATCATCCCTATATGGCTCTTTCACCAGGGACCGGGTCTTTCCAAAGAGGAGTACTTGGCGACATACAGCCACCATGCACAAAATCACCCGTACCTATCATTTAGCGTCCAATCCAACTGACAACAGCAAAAGATGCATTGGTGATGTATGTACTAAGTGTTCCTTTGTTGAGGACTCAGCCTCTGGTGAAAGAGGCTGCAATTAGAAATAGCACAGAGTAAAGTTCAGCTTACCCCCTTGAGCTCTCTCAGTCCTTTCGGATTTTACAAATTTTTTCATACATTTTCAAGCGTTTTGATCGGCTTTGACCTTGTTCAATAACCTGCAGATGTTTAATGAGATATGTAATATAACAGAGGTCCCGCTAGAATTGGTTTCTGTCGTAGGTCCTTATTGATTGATTGGCTTCTGTGTTTTGATGGTGCAAAGAATGGGCCTCTCCAGGCAGCTCTAACAGAAAGACATATTAAGGTGACAGACTGCTACGGCCGAAGCGATCAACCGGCTGCTCTCGTGTAAGACCAGTGCTGTACTGTAGACATCCAGATCCCCGCGGTGCAAGGGTCCTGACAAAGAGGTGTCTCGAGATCCATGTGAATAATGTTTTCCTTTATTTCCGTTCCAAGTTTAAAGAAGTGCTTTTTTTTTTATCTTTGCATAATCCTTCAGAAGTAAAATCCCTTTTTCTTAAAGCAGGCTCTGTAACTAATTATTTTCTTTTCATCTTTTCATTCCACAGAATACGCTGGAAAGGATTCACTCGTCCCTGTTTAAAACCCAAATCGAAGAGGAGAATGCTACCGCAACACCTGCTGTGAATTACTGTTTTGCCCAATGTTCCCGATCAGTGGAGGAGTAAGGATCTTCTATCATTTTCCGAAACCGGGAGTTCAGATAAGCTGCTAAGTGGACGAAATTCCTCTTCAACAACGATCTTTCCAACTTGGCTATTACTCTTTTGGTTCTTTTGTCGGCGTGACTTTTCCCCACTCCTAGGTTTGTTTGTGTTTCGTATAATTCATATAAAATTATGTATGTTCATATGATTTACATGATATACAAAACGCTTGAAAATGTATGATTTTTAATGTACAAATATATATTGCGGATGTATGATTATGTCTGATCTAAATCATCAAAGTGCAATACTAATTTTTGTTGAGAGAAGAACCCCCCCATATTTTTCGCTACACCATAGCATAGCATAGGAAATTAATTTGTTTGATTAAAACTGCAAGAAGATTAAGGGTCATCGGTATTGTACCACACGAAGCAAACTTGTGGCATTGTAACGTATACTCTAGATTCAGTTTCCTTTTGATTTTACTATCTCTTGTTATTTTATTTTCCTATGCAAATTATCTTCTCACTTAACGAGATGTTATTTCTCCCGCTGAATGATATGTGGCAATGAGTGTAAGTCATGACGTGGTGGTATGCAGTACAAATAGGCACGCTCAACGATACCAAGAGAGCTTCGTTTTATGTGCCGGGAGCTTCGTTTTATGTGATTAGGTTCTTCTTCATTATTGTGATGCGATTCTACGAAGGTTCGGATATTCAGTAGTAGTGTGATTAGTAGAGTGTGTAACGTACCAGGAGATGTGACGTACCTGCCAGAAGGACGCACACGACATAAAGGCAGATAGGAATCAGAATAAAATGTCCGCCTAGCTTAATTGGTAGAGCAACTTATTCCGGAATGAGTGGACCCGGGTTCGAATCCTGGCGCGGATAAAAATGACGGAGAAATTCACTTCGTTATAAGTGTGTGTTGGATGATACCTGGAGTTTTCCAATAAAAGGTTTTAAAGTGAGTACATTTTTCTCAGTTCATATTATTGTCAGACCTCTGTCTGGCCTTTAGGTCTCTTTCATTAAGTGTCTCCATTAAGTCCAGGCATAAAACTTTATTCATTATAATTACTACCACACAACCCGTAAAACTTATTCATTATAGCATCTTTGATGAAGCACCGTAGCGAAAAGATGGAAAGTGCCTTCGTTTTAGTTTGGAGAGATCGTTTTCCTCAAAATGTTTGTGTCGAAAACCTAACAAACGTAATGAGAAAATTGCTTAAATTTCCTTAGAACAATTCCAACTCGTGGAACCACAAAATTCATTTTACCTCTCCTAACACCACAATCAGCATTTGCTACTCTGATCGTAAAATCGTAATGAACAGAATATTTGACAACCTGAGTCAAAATTTTGAGTGCTGATTATTTTCGTACTGTGCCTTTATCTTCTTTTTTATTTTTGTGATAGGACGTTTTGAAATTGTGTAAGACGATACATATCGTATTGCAAGCTGAAATTTGACAATATACACTTCCCTACCATTAATATCCGGACACTTCTCTATTGATAGAGAATTAGGTCCTACGGAAGCACCAAGTCACAGACTCAACTATATATACAGGGTGTTTCACTAGATAATTTCCCCAAAGAATCAGGCATATTTTGCAAAACATTCTACTAAGAAACATGATACGTGGTTTACAGCGTACCTTAGTTCATGGAAATGTAGTACCATTCACAATAAATGCTGGAAATGTCCTCCACCGACATCCAAACTCACTCGAACGTGACGCTGCATATTATCGAACGTCCTCCGCAGCATGTCCTCATCAATAGTCCGGACTGCTGCACTGATGTTGCAATGTAAATCTTCTAACGTGGGCTTCTGTAAGCACGACACTTCAAATATCCCCATAATAAAAATCGAGAGGAGTCAAATCGGGTGAATGAGGTGGCCACTGTCCATTGGGATCACTCGGTCACCAAAGAAAGTGGAAAGTTCACTCATGCTCACACTGGACGTGTGGCATGTCGGTCCGTCATGTTGAAAGTATCCAGTTGTCAAATCGGCGACAGTTAAGAGTCCCCCATGCCCTGTATTGTTGCAATTCCGCCGAATAGAAAATTGAAACAAATATAGCATCATGCAGATGGAAAAATCAATATATCATATCACTCGTATGTGTTCCCAAATTTTTATATTTCAAGAGAAAATATAGAAGTATTTTTCTGCTTTTTAAGCTAGCAGATATCAAAATTAGAACTTTTTTAAAAATAATTGCCAATCTGCCTATTATTTTACCCTTTTGGGATAATAACTAAAATATTACTCCGCAAAGTGACGCTAATACAGAAACGCAGAAAGATGGCTCAATGTGTTTTCTACATGTGAAAAAAACCACGCATTTCTAAATTGTTTTTTAAACGTGTAATTTCGTTCTGCAAATGCGTGTTTTGAGCTATTTTTCACGAGGTATGGAGGACCCTTAAATTGTCTGAAAATGTTCACAAATGACGCAATTATGCACTGGCGAAGTGTGTACCAACAAGGGCAGGATACCAGATCAGAAAGTAAACTTAAATTGATATCTTTAAGTTAGGCGGTAAGGAAAATATTTGATTAATGGATATATGCCACACACGAGTGTTAATCATAACATTATTTGATGATTTTTTGACTCTGGCTGTAGTTCGAAGGAATTTGCATAAATACATATTTTCTTAAATAATTCATGTACTTACTGGTGCTTTTGGCAGAACGATGGGATTTGCTGACTTTTTGCCTTGGAATTCACTCACATGCATTTGACCTATGCTCTAAAAATATAAGAAAAAACTGAGGTTAAACAAATTTGAACTTTCATTAGAAAAAAAACTTAGATGCCGCTTAATGTATTCTCTTCGGAAAAGAGATATATTTTAACAACAGTAACACAAGTCTGCAATGAGAAAATTGTCTGAAAAATGTTCACACTTTTTTTTACAGGTATTTGGGAGCTGATTTTAAGAAAAATATAAAAATAATTCTATCCCACACCATTTTTCCACAAAAATAAAAATTTAATTCCCTTATCTATTATTTGGTATGTTCCACATACACCGATGAGCAATTACATTATGAACAACTACCTAATAAACTGTAGGACCCCCTTTAGCCCGCAAAACAGCGGCCACTCTGTAAAACATCGATTCGATGAGGTGGCGATAGGTATCGTGAGGTATCTGGTACCATAATGTCAACAGCAAGTCCCCCAGTTCTTGTACATTTTGGGATAGTGGTGATTTAGCGCGAACCCGCTTTTCCAAGTCGAACCACAAATGTTCCATTAGGTTCATGTCAGGTGAATTTGGAGGTCAGCACATTAACAGAAAGTCACCAGTATGTTCCTCGAGCCACTCCTTGACGATTCTGGCAGTGTGGCATGGCGCATTATCCTGTTGGTAATGGTCATCACCAGCAGGGAACACAGTTGCCATGAATGGGTGAACTTGCTGCCATTGGGATAATGGGGCCTAAAGTGTTCAAAGAAAACATTGGTCTCAGCATGACACCGCCGCCGCCGCCGCCGGCCTGTTTCCGCCCAACACTACAACCAAGTGCCATAGCCTCCGTTGGTAATCGGCGTATCTGCGCTCGGCCGTCTACGTGATGCACCAGGAATCTTGATTCGTCAAACCAGGCAGCTTTCTTCCAATCATCCATGGTCCAATCTCGATGATCTTGGGCCCATTTCATGCGTTGTTGGCGGTCACTTACAGCATGGGGACCCGGCTGGGTTTTCGGCTACGCCGGCCCATGCGCAGAAGGCTGCGGCACATTGCCCTGATCATCACTGTTGTAGCTGCAGGTGATTTGTCACACTGTGGCCCTGCGGTCGCTGTGAACAATGCGCGCCAGTCTCCGCTCCCTCCTGGATCAGTGCGTTGCGGGCGACATACGGGTGGATGGACGACGGTTCGTTGTTTGGCCATCAGTGCACCACTTTTGTTACGTACTCACCACAGCGGCACGGGATCAACCCACAAACCTTACCGATTCCGAGATCGTAGTTGCGAGGCGCCGTTGTGACGTACATTTTATTTTAACTTTCCTTTTGAGTTTCTTTTCTACATAAATTTGAATTCGTTCTCTTAGACATTTTCAAACCACAGCATTATGTCTTTTCCCTCAAATGAGAATGATGTTGGCAACACACTGAGGTCGGAACGTGTGACGTATGTGTGGCCGGATAAGAACGATAGATAAAAAGCAATGCAGCGGTTGTTTAAGGGAATCGATGTGTTAAACATGCTGTTATACTGCTATTGGATGTTAACCGGATGTGAGTGGGGAGTACAAACCTTGCAAGCAAAATAAACGTATTTGTAAGTACTACAATTGACCTCATTCTTGTAATACGTATGAGTACCTTCTAATATTACATTGACTTTAGCATACATAACGTAATTAATGACGTAAGGACTAAGTTACAGCGGAAAGACAATTACGTTTAACTTGCCATCACAATTTGTCTTTTATCAAACTCCGATAAATCGACAGCTTTTCCCATTCTGACTCCGAACACTCTACTAACCGAAAGCCGTTCCTTGGGTTGTATATTACTGATCTGTGAACTTCACCTGCACCACCGTTCGGTCTCCAGGCGCGCTAATTTCTCTAGCCTGGGGGTGGTCATAACTAACGGTTCATCGGTGTATAAAACCATTGCTTTAATTTTATCTCTTTTGTTTAATAATTTACTATAATTTAACAAATCTACTGCAAAAGGATTAAGTTTACAACAAAATGAACACATTAAGATTGATAAAACTTCGATTGCACTGAAAAAAAAAAAATTTAGGGCCTCCCCGGTGGAGCAGTGGTCTAAGCGATGGCTTCTGATCATTCGTCCGAGGTGGGTCCGGGTTCGAATCGGGGGTGAGGCATGAATGTTGTATTTGTCTTACGGCACTGGCTCTCTCCCTTCCCTGCAGTCATTGGCCATAAATTAGGGACGGGCTTTTGCTTATAGCCCATTAAGTTGCTCACGGTGGTCGTTAAACACCCAATAAAAAAAAAAATCACTATGAAAAATTAGACTTAATTCTCACGAAGCTTAACCATGTATACAATGAGCAGAGATAGATGATCTGTGGTGATCTTAAAGTACTGTTCAGTGTTCTGCTCCTTGAATAGCAAGGAGGACACACAAAACACCCATGCTTGGTCAAAAAACAATGACCAAGCAGTGCTGCTTTAAAAACAGGAAATAAATTTTTTATCCGGAAAAGTTTGGTTGATCCCAAAAAAAAAGTCCTCCTACCTACTCTTCGTATCAAATTTGGACTTAGTTTACAAAACCTTCGATAAGAGAAAGAGTTTTAAGTATCTTTTTTTTAAGGCATCTGTGTAAAAATTTGAAGCATTTCTCTCATTTCATCATTTGTGGGAGGTTGACCGGCTTTTGTATTAATTTGTTTCAGCTTCTTTTTATCTCCTAACTCTGGTCCTTCACAGCAGTAGACCTTTTCTGATTCCAGTGACGCGAAAACCTTGAACTACACTGCATGACGTACACTGAGTAGACAAATAATTATATACATAGTCGAGTCACATTATTGTGACCACCTCCTACTTTTGACGTCAACAGCGCGTAGCCAATGAAAGAAGGCACATGTCGTGAGCTGGCTTGGAGGGTATATAAGGTGTGGTGCAGGCATTCTGAAAACATATCATTCGTTGCTGTCATGGATAAAAGGAGCGATTTATCAGATTTGAAAAACGGGATGATAATCGGTTTTCGGGCTAAGGGTGGCAGTATTTCTGAAACAGTGCAGTTTGTGAACTGTTCGCGTACTGATGTGGTTAAAGTGTATCGTGATTGGAGAAATGGCACCATTGCGAATATGCGACGTGGAATCTGCGGAGCACCACGTGCCATTGATGTGAGAGATGATCGTTGGCTTCACAGGTGCGGGAGGGCCGATCGACATGCTACAGTGGAGCAACTCACTGGCCGAATAATCAGTGGGCTACCGAAAGTGTGTCTAAAACAACAGTTCGGCGAACCCTGGTGCGTGTAGACCTCCTCTGATTAGCAAGGGATTGCCTTCTCCGATGAGTCACGTTTTTTACTTCATCGAACAGATGGACGTTAGGGTATAAGGCGAGAAACATCAGAAAACAAACACTCTTGAACCATTGCTGGCAGAACACAAGCTGGTGGGGGGCAGCGTTATGGCCTGGGTCCACTCATACCTGTGGAAGGCAACGAATTCGTTATGAATCCATCCTTGCAGACCACGTACACCCATACATGCTGATTGTCTTCCCTGGGGCGGATGGGATTTTTCAGCACGCCAATGCGACGTGTCACACTCACACAGCTAGAAATGTCCGACACTGGTTGGAAGAGCACGATGAAGACTTCAAAGTACTTCCCTGGCACCCTAATTCCCATACTTAAACCCAATTTAGTATCTGTGGGACCACTTCGAGCGTGTTGTTCGCTCTATGGATCCACCACGCACCCTCCAGCAGCTGTCAGATGCACTGCAGTCAGCATGGCTCCACATATCTGTGAATACCTTCCAGCACCTTATTGAGTCACTCCCAGCCCGTCTAGCTGCTGTCCGCGCTGCACACGGCGGTTACTCTGGATATTAGCTGGTGGACACAATAATGTGACTCGACCGTGTATAACCCATACACCTTATACATCCCGATGACACCATGCAAAGCAGAAGTATCGCGTCCTGTCACGTAAGTTGCTGAAATTCGCAATGCTCATAAATAGGAAGGCTAAGGATAAATAGAAAAGATCTCTACGCATTGGAAACCAGTCACGGAAAATCATAGGTAAAAGCAGCGACGTAAGTGATTTAGACTGTGGCCAGATAGCAGCTGCGAGGATGGCCCGTTTTTCAATCACCGCAGATGATGAAATGTTGGGATTTCCATATCAGACCGCCGCGCGTGTATACCTACACTACGTGAAATACGGCAAAAATTCGAACCAACGCGATTAATGTGGCCGTATACGTGATGGTTTTTAAGCGTGGAACTCTTCGCAATGAATGCGATATCAAAACGCTTAAAATGTTGAGCTTGAAGTAGAGGATAAAGCAAGGGAGCTCCACAAATAAAATATTGGGTTGGTGAGAATGAAATGTCCGGCAAAGGACCAGCACATGTGGACGGCGAGAATAGAAAAGTAGGACAACTTACCTAGGCAAAATAATCCCTCTCGGCATCGAACACAGTTGCCATCTGTCCGGCAAGGCCATGATCCTGGAACGAAAAAAGTCTTGTTCCTGGGACCCGAAAAAGTCATCAACTGCACGTTGAACATCGCTGATCCTGGAACGAAAAAAGTCTTGTTCCTGGGACCCGAAAAAGTCATCAACTGCACGTTGAACATCGCTGTCTGTCGTGAACTGTTTCCCGGACAGGAAGTGATCCAGGCGAGGAAACAGATGACAGTCTGTCGGACCAAAGTCCGGGGAATATGCAAGATGAGGCAGTGCTTCATAGCCCAAGGCACTTAGTTTCAGCATCGTTCCTTGTGCGACATGAGGGTGGGCGTTGTCATGGAGCACAAGAACACCATGTCTGTTGACTAAAGCAATTTTCTGCAGCAATTTCCGGTGTATTCGGTGTAATTCAGCACAATAATGTATATGTGATGATTTTTAGGCGCGGAACTCTTAGTACTGAATGCGATATCGAAATGCTTAATATGTTAAGCTTGAAGTACAAGATAAAGCAAGGGAGTTCCACAAACAAAATACAATATATTTATGGATGCCTGATGCCAAAATAGACAATACTGGTTTATTTCTTGGTAATACACTTGTGTGCAAATTGCTGTATGCTGATGACACGCAGCGCTGTTGGCAGAGAGCGAAGGTCAGTCGCAGGGTATGTTGCCCCGGATGCACGAAGCTTATATGAAATTCAAAACTGAGTATAAATATAGAAAAAAACAAAGTTATAGTCTTTGAGCGAGAAACCGTTAGCACTCGATGCAAGATCAGTCCAAATGGTGCAGATTATACACCAGGTGGATTAATTTATATATCTAGGTAGCATGTTTGACAGAGAAAACAGATAAAATGTGGAAATTAACAAGCAAGTGAATTCATCTTTTAAAGTCATAACTGCCTTAGGTGGATTTCGTAGAAATGTGGGGTTCTCGAAAAAGTCGCGAATGGCTGTATATGAAAGTGTAATTGCTCCTGCTCTAATGTACGAAAAAAAAAAAAAAAAAGCCGCAGAAGAGACACAGGAATCGTTTGTGTGCTGGAAAGATGCGCTACTTACGGGTGGAAGGGGGGGTAAAACACGTTCTGATCATGTGAGGAACGAAGATGTCTTGCATATGTGTAATGTGAAGCAAAATGTTGTTAGTAAGTGGAGACTCAGACAAATATTCTTAGGTGGTCTAGCCATGTTGAAAGAATGAATAGCGAGATGATTACTAATGTAAATTATTCAGCCCAAGTGGAAGGGAAGAAAGGTGCAGATAGGCCAAGGAAATCAAGAGAGAACCGTTTTGAGGGATGTCTGCATGAAAAAAGATAATGAGTTTCATGAAAATGCAAAAAATCTTGTGTGAGACGTGTGATAGATGTCAGTGAAGCTCGAGTTACGTGCCGAGTTCGCTATAAATGGAGGCATTTGATACATCAACAGTAAGTTCCACCAGTTTTAAACTTTAATCTGGCAGATGAGCTTTATTTGAGGAGCAAACTCTGAATCTCAGAGAAGAACTTAGTAGTATGTATGTAAACATTCTATTGTATCTCGAGGTGAGTGCAGACTGTCCCGCATCTTTACAAGGAATTGCACTACCACCGCGGAGCAGATAACGTCGGAATTTAAAGAGTGTGCTTCCACAAGCGTATGCACAAAGACTATCTGTTATACAATGTAAAACGTAGGCTGTGGTTGTTGACGTCCACAAGGTATTCTCTTGTTGGCTGCAAGCAGGGATGTAGAAGGGCCTTAGCGGCGCTAAGGCCCTTTTTTCTAGGCTTAGCGTCGCTAAGGCACTTTTCATGGTTAAAGCGGGACAAAGATACTTTTCGACGGCCATGTTGGCAGAAACGGCAATTGCTGTGTTTTATACTCAAACATATTCGTTGTACATCAAACTAATGATCGTGTTACAGTCGGTTCACGCTTTATGGCTTTCATAAATCGCAAGAGTTTTAGTGTTAAGAGAATAATAACTTCTTTGTTTCGACCGCAATTTTATTCTGTTTTGTTTGAAGGTTTAACCACTACTGTGAGCAACTCAATGGGCTGTAAGCTGCCGCCCGTCTTTAATTTAGGGTCACTGGTTCCAGGAAAGGGAAAGAGCCAGTGCCCTATAAGACAAACTCAACATCCATGCCTCACGGGGATTCAAACCCGGACCCTTCACGGACGAGTGATCATAAGCCAGCTCTTAGACAACGGCGCCACCGGGAGCGGCCCGCAATCTTCAAAATGGCGTTATAAGAAGTAGATTCTCCGTATGTTAAAATTTTACTAACAAGAAATAAATCAACACAGAAAAATTAAACAAGTATATAGCATAACTGACAAGTGTTTCATGGTTGCAGTGGGATTTTTGCTAAAGCCGTCACTTAGCGCATCCCCTGGTTCTTTACGGGTAACGCGAAAGGAAGCCCCGGTAAACAAGTGGGTAGAGGCTTTGGCTTCTGGCTAATCGCTGGAGCTGGTCTCGAACCCGTGACCAGTATGAAGCAGACCCCTGGGCTCATCCCTTCTTGGGACCAGTGGCCTCAAATCAGTGACGGAATTTGGGGCCTCATTAAACGCCCCCCCCCCCAAGAAGATATCTTTTTTTTTGGGGGGGGTTAACGACCGCCGCGAGAAACTCGATGGACTATAAGCAGTCGCCCTTCCATACTTTAGGGCCACTGGATCCGGGGAAAAGAGAGAACCAGTACCGTAAGACTGACACAACATCCATGCCTCACCGGGATTCGAATCCGGATCCCTTTCGGACGAATTATAAGAAGCCATCCCTTAGACCACTGCGCCACCGCGGCGGCACATTTTTTTTTTTTTTTTTTTTTCACTTTATACTTTGTCATTTGTCCATTTACAGAATTTGTTTATGATATGTTTCGCCAGTTTCGGATGCCTCGGCACCTTAAAATTTGTATTTCTCCCTCAAAATGTCCAGGAGATGTTGCTGGTTCACATTTCAGACATGAAAGCGTGGTGGTAGTGGTATGTTCAAAAGAAGAAGCGCAATCTTTGTCGACAACAATGAAGATCCCAGTCTTTATAGTCGGATGGTACGTTGCAAGATAAGGGTGCTGTTCTCATTGTTGGCGATTCTCAGGGGCCTATTCGATCATTACTGCGGCTACAAGCCATGACTGCGAGCTTCACTAGGTACGCTTGATGTGGTACTGAAGGCCCGAACTCCGAAGCATTTGGGGAAAAGCTATGCAGTCAGTCAGTTTGGTTGTGCCTCCCACATAGTGATAACATTGGGATAAGGCTTTAATTTTAAATATATTTAATTTGTCCAGATATATTTAATTTTGTAAAAAAATAATATTTTATTAATTATATATTTATATATTTAATTTTGATATTTAAATATATTAAATTTTATATTTATTTTGTAATATTAAAATATATATTAATTTTATTTTATATATTAATTTTATTTTATATATTAATTTTATTTTATATATTAATTTTCTTTTACATATAATATTATTATTATTATTAAATTTTTATTTTTATGTTTTATTTTTTTAATTATTAAATTTATACAATTAATTTTGTCCAAAATATATTTAATTTTTGTATATATTTTAATTTGTCGAGTAGCATATTAGAATGACTGGGGCACAAATATATATACTGTATATTATTATATTTAGAAGACAAAAGTGATGTTCAATGCTTTTACAAGAAATGAAGGTTTATCGAATGATGGGGAAAAGCTTTGGAGATAACCAATACCTACATTTATCTTGGACAGCAGATATCAAGTGAGAGTTACATTGATGAAGAAATTAATTGACGCATAAAACTTGCCTGGAGAACTTTTGGAAGAAACAGTATGATTTTCAAGTGCAATATGCCATTATATCTTAAAAGAAAAGTGTTTGATCAATGTATCCTTCCAGTGCTTACGCATGGTGCAGAGACGTGGACCTTAACTAGAAGAGACATACAAAGACTGCAGACAACTCAAAGCAGCATGGAGAGGTGCATGATTGGTGTAACTAGGAGAGATAAGAAGAGGTATTCGTGGATCAGAAAAGTGACAAGAGTGGAAGACATCATGATCAGGGTGGGAACCCTGAAATGGCAATTGGCTGGACATATTGCCAGAAAGAGAGACCATCGATGGACAGCTGAAATGTTAGACTGGATTCCAAGGGACAGGAAAAGACCCAGAAGAAGACCACGTGGGAGAAGGGTGGATGAAATTTGAAAGTATGCGGGAGTAACATGGAGGAGACTGGCATAAGGCAGACCGTTGTGGAAGAAACTTGGGGAGACCTTCATCCAGCAGTAGATTGATAATGGTTGACAACGATGATGATGATGATGATGATATTTAAAAGGCGCCGAAATGCCTAGTTACGCCTCTGCTGGTGCCGCTTATATCCGAGGCAGAGGTGGGCCTACAATGCACATACTGATTTATTCCACCTGTGAAGCTCTTTGGTCCGAATAAATAACCCAACTGCTCGGGAACTGCAATCATTTCTTTTCCTATGCGTGTTCATTGCACATACCAATTTTCTTTCTTTCTTTTCTTTTTTATTCGGATTTAACGACCACCATGAGCAACTCAATGGGCTATAAGCAGAAGACCCCATATTCTTCTTATTCTTCCTGGAAAGACCCATATTCTTCTTATTCTTTCTGCGACTTCAGGCCACTTGTATCCCACGTGTCATGAGTTTCCCGTGACCCGTCAATCGGTCATCAAGAAAAAAAATGCACTCAAGACGAAGTTCTGAAAAAACTTCGAGAGATCTTTGTCCAGAAATGAACGGCTGCTGCAGAGAATGGTGCCATATTTCTCATTCTTTCGTCTTTCATACTTTTCCACACTGTGCGAAAACACTAAGTGTAAAAATTCCATATCATTACTTTCTACTGCGAATTCCCAATGTTTTCTCTATTTCTACTGCTTACACAGGCATCCAGAAGTTCAACAGAAAAGTAGCAATCAGAATCACTTGCTCTCTCCCTTGCCTGATGGAACCAGTAGCCCTAAATTAGGGACGGGCAACTGCTTATAACCAACTGAGTTGCTCACTGTGGTCGTTAAACCCCTATAATATGAATAATAATAATAATAATAATAATAAAAGAACAGAAATGGCACAGTCCTATTTTCAGGTCAGAGCAAGTGCCTCCTCTTGGCCCCCACCATATGGGCGCCTCTGCCTGTGCTAAAGGCCGGCCCTGTACCTGTATGTATGCATATGTGCGTTATATGGGACCCATACACGAATTGTAAGTGAGAGTGTGTTGTAAAGGGATAGTGAGGTTTTGACGAGGAGGAGAAGTCGTCCCATAACTTAGCACCTGTGACAACACAACCATGAACTTGATTCCTATTGGAGTTCAGGCTTTTCGACGTCTCAAATGAAATTTCTCTTTCTTGCAACGTAACAGTACCTAACAATACCATTTCAATCGATTTTTACAAAACAACGGTTCTTTAACTTCCCTGACCTCCCATTGTTTTAAGGCATATCCTTTCATTTTATGTGTTCATTTTTCACGATGATGTCGGCCTTTTTACAGGGAGTAGTTCTTCCCCGTTCCCGCAGTAAGGTTATATAAAAAGAGTTTAGGTAAGTTATTGTATTTATTTATTTTTTATTCATTCCTTCATGATAGCACGTTTAAAAGTGTTTAAGCTGCCCAGGTGGGACAGTGGTGTAAGTGCTGGCTTCTGACCTTTCGTCTGAGATGAGTCTGGGTTCGAATGCCAGTGAGGCATGGATGTTGTGTTTGTCTTACGGCACTGGCTCTCTCCTCATGGTGGTCGTCACCCCCCCTTCCAAGTGCTTAATTTAAGAATTCAGCTGTTCCTTTGGCAATTTTTAGCCACAAAACTATCTTAAAAGCAAAGAGAGACGCGCATAGCCGCAGCTATTTATTAAAATGATTAGAAGTGTGCTGAGCTTAAGCCGCGGATGGCTTAGTGGTTAGTGCTTCAGACTGTCGATGCTGGGTCCCCAGGTTCAAGCCTGGGCTGATCTTTCAGAGATGGTGTGATTTACTAACAATCGCTGAATATCCGCCGTGCATCGGACGAGCACGTAAAGTGACGGCCCCCAGGCTGGACCCACTGGTAAAATGGTATCCTTTCCTATGTCCCCCCTGATATTCTCTCACCCATCTATGTGCAATATCGTACTTGTACGGTGGCGCCATCTACTGTACTCTAATCTCACTACAAACTGTTCTGTCAAAGTCGCTAGACTTGCTCTCATTCCTTCCGTTTCTGCGTCCTGCCCAAAAGGCGATCTCGCTGTAGGTGGCTGGGACCTAAACTCTACTCCCTGTGGACGGAAGTCCTACATAAAAATGACAAATCCTGCATCCCGTGTGCTGAGCTTAGGAAACAGTGTTTTGTAGAAGCGGAAATAGAATACAGCTGAGCAAATGAAGGTTCACTTTAAAAGTCGAGAGAGAAACATTAAAATTTTGAGCTGAGAACTCAAAAGAAACCTTGAATCAAATTTGCATCGTATAGAAACGAAATAACCGAATTTCGACATTGATATGAAATACCTGTGAACGGAAAATTTATTTAAAAAAAGTGGAAAATTTATTTAGTCGAAAGTCAAATATTTGAAAAATACGGAGGCATATTCCTCGGTTGGGGTTGCACTGTTCTTGCTTAATGCTGGGTTACTTCTGATTTATTGGTGTGGCTGACTATTTGCAGAATTTTTCAGAAAACTTAAACGCGGCTGCTCAGAAATCATGAGTTTAATCAAATTGGAAATATCAAGGAAATCGAATGAGATTTTCTTTCTATGTGCGTCATGGAAATTAATAATTATCGATATAAATATATTCTAGTTAAAAAAATCGACATGTGTGATCGCGCGTATTTTTCACAGCTTAACGTTAAGAGGGAAGTAATCAAATATAAGTTGTTTTTATAGTCGAGAGATCAAACTGTTAATATATTTATTCCACGCATTATCTACAATGCTCAAGCATCGAGTAGTTCCTGACGTTTGTATCCTTCCGCGGTAAAAATTGCTCGCGGAGAAAACCCGGGAAGTGCAGCGGCCTTGGAAAATGTAAACAAACCGCGGAAGGATACAAGGAAGCATTAGGAATTACATGCTGCTTGTGCATTCCGAAATCCTTACAACAATTTTTAGGAAGATTTTGTTCAACCATTTCCTCGAAATGCTTTAACTGATGCGCTATCGGCATGAGAATATCGCCAGATTAATGCAATGAAAGCGTAAAACAAGAATCTCTCTCCTTTGGTCTTGTTCCCCTTCAAACTTCAACAAACTCAATATCTTAGTTTAAGAAACAAAAGTGTTTCGTCTTTGTTTCCCAGTCGATAACGTTATTTTCGTCATATTTCGACTCCAAAACTTCACTAACAACAATCAAAAAGCGCTTACAGCGTAGTAAAATCCGTTTATTTACTGGCGTAAGACCTAAATAGATTCGCCAAGCTTTCGCTCTTCACTGGGAGGCTTTTTCAAGGCAATAGATAGACATCGTAAAGCACTTTTTGATTGTGCACAATCTGGTGTACTTGAAACTAATATTCACTAACAACTTGTTCTGAGCTGACTTCTGGTCAGTGACTTTCTGATTGTGTTTGTGCTGACTGTTTTTTCCATGAATCGTACTTTTGTTTTATCCCCTGCACTACAGCATTAAAGAATTTCGACACAGCAATAGCACACCTGTATCGCACCTGTACAGTGTAAAAAATTTTAAGTCACTTAGCAACAATCGGAAAAAATATTGGGCAACATTCTATTGTTCGGTATTGTTTACCATTAAGTTATCTAACCAGAGACTTTGTAACCTCCGTATCATGTTGGTTACAGGTATTTTAAATAATTATAATTTCCCTTTCTCCCACACCCAAGGTTAAATTAACGCAAAGTTTTGTCGAGAATAAAATTCTCTTAAAACACGCTTTGTGTTAATTGATTGATTCTAATGATGAATTAAATGCTAAACTTTATTTTTCAACCAGATTCTAATTGACTAATTAATCTTTGCATTATTCATTCTTCGATAATGACAAAAGCAGAGCAACAACAGTAAAAAAGAAACAGTTTCAAAAGAGTGTAAAGCCCTGGTCAAAAGGTCGTGAAGTGAAATATGCATATACACTCATGTGTCAGATCATTCTGACCACCCCGATCCCAACAAGCAGAAGTGGCGCACTCAGTGGGGGTGGACGAAAGGTCCGGGCCCTCCCCAAGATGTACCCCTTCGTTCTTTGCTGCTAATTTTTTAACATATTTTGTTTTATGTTTTTAAATATATATTTTACGAATAATTGGAAACGCACTTTAATGTGGCGGTGATACTTTTGTATGGCGTCCCAATATTTGGGGAGATGTTTTCTCCGAGGTATTTTAATTTGTATCTTCCATATTTTAGGCCACCCATATAAAGAAATCCTGGGGCGCCACTGAGACGCAGTATATACACTGCTCCACTATTAATATCCGGACACCCGCATATCTACAAATAATCTTTATTCACAGAAAATTTAATATTGCGTGCTGAAACTTCAGCCATATGAACGCTTTTCGTTTTAGTGGAATACTCCACCAGTTCTTTTGTTAACGTCCGCATATACTAACCACCTCACAATGCTGTCGTTACACGATTTAAAAAGCAGGTCTCAGTTGCAATTAAAAATGAACTTTATTTACATCTAAAAACCATCACAGGAAACATGCTAGTACTTTCGGACCCACACTGGGTCCATTATCGGGCAACATATTGGGCCGAACTCCCGTTTATAAGGAGGTGGTTAGTCACCTAAAGTCACTGGTTGGATGACGTAGTTCCATTTGACGCAAGCGCACTTCAGCATGATATACACATACACAAATACAAATCACTACAGGTTAATATGATGGTATGAATTGTGATAAAATGTAAAATGATTAAAAATGAAATGTCTCCATAACGATGGTAATATACATGGTGAGTCATCGTTACAGTATTGGTTGGAGAATAAGTTGATAAAAATGTTCTCCATAAATAGTAAATGGATTGGAACAATGTTAAATACTTAGCAACAGCATCCAAAAAAACTCTCTCTCTCTCTCTTTCACACACACACACGTGCACACACATCATTTTATACGTCTGTGCTCTTTTATGTGCACATAAATAATAAAATAAAACATGAAATAAATACGGGATTACACCATGTAATACAAATTTTGTAGATGACAATCCGATTTTTGGTGTAAATGTGACAACGCTGGTAAGTCTGATGATATCCGAAAACTTGAAAATTTCATTGTTCTGGAGCGGGACTCGAACCCGCGTCTCCCATCGTCCTGAGGGGGACTCGAACCTGCGTCTCTTCGCTGGTTCGAATCCCGCTCCAGGACGATGAAATTTTCAAGTTTTCGGATATTATCTGACTTACCATCCTTGTCACATTTACACCAAAAATCGGATTGTCATCTTCAAAATAAAACATATTACAGTGAATAAAAACTAAACCCTAATAAATTCGCAATTCAGCTAAAAATGTCTGTCACAAAGAGCAGGTTACGTGTCAGCCGAAGGAGTTTCGTTTTTCTTAATTGTCCGGATGAAAAATATTGAAAACATTTGGATTTCACTAATTGATTCCCTACCTAATTACACATAGTAATTACCGTAATAAATGAGCATAGTTAGTTCATCGACGTTATGTAGTATCAAAAGGACAAAAACTACACACCCGGGTAATTTAAACCAAGAGAAGAACACGGTGACGGTTCTAGACAACAAAAAATGTGAGGGGGGGCACAATTCCTGCATGTGCCCGTAATTAATCACCATTAATATGAGAGCCCCCCAGAGCCGTAGCTACCAGAAATTAAGAGCCTTTTCTTGAATGGCAAGGAAGCTCCCCCTGGAAAACGGACGTTGTTGAAAATTCTCTGAACTTTTATTTTCGCTAGTTTAGGAAAATTATTTTTGAGCTTCATTATAAGTATAAATACTTTTACCTTATTTACTCACATATACGCACCCCTTTTGTAAAAAACAAAAAAGCAAAACTGAAATGACGCAGCACGAAAGACTAATAACTCCAGATAAATGACTTCTCGATGTGAATCAGCAAGCACAGGTGCACCGGTGATTCTCTGCCACATGGGCACAGCGCTTGTTGGTGTAAAAGGTCACAGAAGAAAGCAACGCCTCATTTTTTTTTTTCGGAGAAACTTAATATTCGGAATCAGCCCCCCCCTCCCCCGAAAAAAAAGGTAGATGTGGAAGCGTACTTTACGTGAAAAATACTGTTCGCATTTTTTAAGTAACTATAAGATGCTGAGGTTCCGTTAAAAAAACTGTCTAGTTAAAGTAGGCAATAGTTAATGGCCTACACAGACATAGTTAATGGTCTGCAAAGAAACAGTCAATTGCTCGCTTTGTAGGCGATTTTTAATTGCCTACAACAAAGAAGTGTTTGCGTGGGGCAGTTTAGTTAAACTCTAAGGGGTTGGGAAATAGTGTTAGAAGAAAATCTGTGTCCGGGACAAAACGGGATTGAGAGAGGGAGAGCGTTCACAGCTTAATCCTGTCCATTGCTTTGTGATCAGTAGGTGTAGTTTTACAATGCTTCGTGTTAGATAAAAGGGATTTGTTGGCGGGAATCTGAGGGCCTTTAGTTCTTCAGCCGGGAAGGGAGGGAGTTTGGCTGTTGACCACGGTAAGGATAGACTACTACCGAGCAACAGCCAGAATGGCCAATTAAGCTGGAGGAATAAGCGGAACAGAAGAAGAGGAACAGAAAGAGTCGAAGTACAACACGAATGACTCCTCGATGCCATTGCGTGGATCCACGGAAAGTGACAAGAATATTAAAATACAGTAAAAGAACAAATTTTTCATGCTAACCAGAAGTTGCTTTGCCTCCAGTGACAATAACCCTGCAACTCAACTACCATCAAACAAATTCAGAGAAAGCAGCATCAAGGTCATGGCACCACTTTGGGAAAGACAAGTTAGTAGCGGAAACAGAAAATATTTCCCTTTCAGAAAGTATGCAAAAAGAAGATAATTTTTATCCGGCAGTTTCAATCAAGGGCACTATAAAATGCTGCCACACTCCTCGCAACAACATACCGTTGAAAGATCTTTCAGTACTCTGGGTACAGTGAAGTCTTGGATGAGTTCATCCATGACCGAGGAGAAACTAGGTAGTCTGTATGTATAATGAGTGTCAATCGAAACTGAATGTACGGAAATGCAGATTTTATAAGAAAAGTTGTCGACCGATTCGAGCAAAACAGTAAAAGACTGCTATTTTTATTTTCTTCCAACCAGGAGTGACACAATCATAATCCAGCTTAATCATTGTAAGAAGTAGCTCTTTGTTAGTTAATGGGTTTCGCAATATTTATTCAATTATTTTTTACTGAAATTGTAGTTAAATACTCTGTAACCGTTTTTCTTTCTCTTTGTCTTAAGAAATACACGTCTTTCCCTTTACGCAGTGACACTGAGACTGTATTTCTGTCACTTTTCTTGACTGGCTTAGTGAGGTCTCGTAGTGATGGAACTTTGCTTTGACCCCTCTGGAAAAAAATTCTACGGAGGCTCATGTTTGCTGTGATGTGTCTTTTTCACGATTTTTCACTCCGTTGACATAACAAATAAGCTTGTTGAACTTTAACAGCCGATACCCGGGGCCCACCTCATCGCTTTTTGTAGAGCGAAACGATTATGCTATTTCGACAAGCACAGTCACATCCATGCGTTGTTGCACTTCATTTGGGCTTAGAAAATACTGAACACCCTCGTGAGCTCTATTTGTATGTAAATCTCTTTGAAAGCCAAGATCTATTTCATATTGTTAAATGAAATCCTTGTTATTTTTGTTCTGCTTCATCCTATTGGTTGGAAAGGAAATAATGTCCAATGACGAGGTACCAGAAGTCGAAACACCGGCCACGGCGCACATTGGCCACTGATATTGCACAGCACACCAGTGTGACGTCAGCAGGTAGGTGACTTAAGTCAGTGATAGTTGGCCGTCAGAAGGCGAAGACTGTAAGATCCAGTCAACATGGCACTTGACTAAGAAGCGCATCCGCAATTGTATGTTGTATGAGTTTCGGCGCGGTAGTATCCCCGCAAGTGCTGTAAGGAACAGACTAATGTGTACCCTAATGCCATATCACATCGTCAGTGCTATCGTTGGTTCGAACGGTTTCTAAAGGGAAATTTTGACCTGTCAGACCGTTCCGAAGCCGGAAGATCCGCAACAGTGGATATGGACATGCTGAAGAACTTAGTGGAGACCGACCCATGTGTGACAACGGGGAAGTTGGCCGAAGGACTACTCACACGAGTGTTATCACGCACCTGCGTAAACTTGACCGAAGGACTACTCACACGAGTGTTATCACGCACCTGCGTAAACTTGACCGAAGGACTACTCACACGAGTGTTATCACGCACCTGCGTAAACTTGACCGAAGGACTACTCACTCGAGTGTTATCACGCACCTGCGTAAACTTGACCGAAGGACTACTCACACGAGTGTTATCACGCACCTGCGTAAACTTGGGAAGGTGCACAATGGTGAGGGGGAGTTTGGCTTACCCATCAACTCACAGTTGAGCAGAAAGTAAATCGCATGAGTACATGCGTTATCCTGCTTGCACGTGACCAAGTTGAATCGTTCTTGGACTTCATTGTGACAGGTGATGAGAAATGGGTCCTGTGTCACAATACCAGTGCCAGGAAACAGTTGTTGGACCCAAAACGGAAGCCCATGCCGAGCCCCAAAGTCGGCTTACACCAACGTAATGTCCTGCTGTCTGTTTGGTGGGATATGCGGGACGTCAGGTTTTTTGAGCTGCTGAAGGACAACAAAACTATCACTGCCGATGTGTACTGCCGTCAGCTCGACGATCTGAATGCATCGCTCACGTCGAAACGACTAGCACTGCTGAACCACAAGGTCGTCGTCCTACAGCAGGGTGGAACTACACACCCAGAGCACGGGTGACTTGTCGCAAGATCAGGGAACTGGGCTCGGAGCTGCTGCCGTACTCAGCCTATTCCTCGAACATTGTTCCCAAGAGACTACCACCTTTTCCTGGAAGGACAGTGGGTCACCAACCGGGAAGATGTCGAACGCGCACTTACTCACTTCTTTACGTCCGAGCCACCACAATTCTACAGGGACGGTATGCAACAGCTGCGCAGGATTTTTTCAGTCTACGTGACAAACGATGGCGACTATATTTTGGACTAGTTTGTACTTGTGTAAACGGTAATTAGCACTTCTCTATTGCCTTGCATTTGCAGATATCACTTTCCTTCCAACCCAATAATTTGATTTCGCATTTTCTGTCTTCTATAATTAGGCATATTTGATATTCGTTATCTTAACTTTTCACAAAACTATCTTAAAAGCAAGAGAGCCTCCTTTGATTCTGAGATCACCATTCTTCTTTAAATTTAATAGCAGTCTATGAGCTTTAGTTTCCGGTTGAACTGCCTTAAATAATTCAAGGTTTTCTCTATTTTTATAATATACTTAGTCATCTTCATACAGCAAGTGGTTTATAATTTCTCCTCTTGTCCTGAACCCGCCACATCAGCTTTTTTGAAAATATTTCCTGTATCAAATTTGAAGAGCCGGGATGGTATACAGCCAAGTCTGATAACCATTCCGCACTTAAAATTGAATTTTTAGCCACCATAAAAGGCTTCAACTCGTTTCACTAGACAGTATCCAACAGCCCCTAAGCAAAGGAAGAATTGTAATTGAACTTGAATGTGAAAGGATCAAATTCTTTTCGGTTTACAATTGCATAGCAATTCCATGATACCTAATACGCACTAAGGATAACCGAAAATACATTTTTTTTTCGAAAGTTTTGTCTCACTAGTGAAAAAAAAATCGAGAGAGTACCCTGGTACGCTTTGTGCATCTTTCGCATGCCAAGATCTTTTTGTGTGTAAAATAAAATGAGTGATTCGAGAATATACATTTATTTAAGTATAGCACATTGCACTTATTCGTGCCATTCAAAACCAAACCGAGCCACAGTCCGGTACATACTAAGTGGAATTAAACCATAACAACAAACAATAAAGTTTACTAATTCCTGACATTGAGCGTTTCTTAGGTAGGTCGATTAATGAATGTTGTTGTCGTAAAACCAATGAAAGAAGGCATGTGAGTTACAAAAGCAAATATTTACTGAAAATACTTATGTACAGATTGTAATAAATTCCTCTGTTTCAATCGAATATTATACACTGCTGGACAATTGCTAAGGACGGATCATAAACGGCTATATAGCGCATAAAAAAGTAAGTGTGGTTGGATGCCAAGTGAAATAAAATAATGTCACAATGCCAGGACATTACAAGAAAGACAATTTATTGTGCTCTAAAATCCAGAAGGCTTTGGAACGTGTTCAAGGGACAAACAGGCCATTTTGTGCAGAATACGTAAACGTGAAAAAATGTAATTACCGTCCGCAGGCGTTCCGGCGTAAGATGTCAATACGGGATATGGCCACCATGGAGGGCGATGCAAGATTCCACACGTCGTGTCATGCTTTGCACAACATTATCAAGCAGCTGTTGGGCTAATTTATCCCATTCCTCTGTCAGTGCACGGATGAGGGCGTCCTTGTTTATTTGAGGGCATTGGCGACCAGCAAGACTCCTCCCCAAAGCATCCCACACATTTTCAATGGGATTCAGATCTGGAGAACGTGCTGGCCGTACGAGGTGTTGAATATCCTCGCTCTCAAGACACTCCTGGACAGCGACTGTTCGATGACATGTTGCGTTGTCGTCCATGAAAATGAATCTATCACCGACAGCACCACGGAACATGCGAACATGAGGTAGCAGAACATCATTAATGTATCGTTGGCCAGTCATAGTCCCTGTTGGAAGCACATAGAGGGACGTACGGCCATTGATCATGATGCCAGCCCATACCATGACACTACATGCAGGATATCGGTCCCTTTCCTGTATGTTTGCTGGACAATATGCAGTACCCCTATCACGCCAGATCAGTTGTCGTCGACAATCAGACGATAGACTGTATCTACTCTCATCTGAGAAGAGGACAGCAGACCAGTCGTTATCAGTCCAATTGCGATGTTGATGGCACCATTGCAAACGGGCGGTACGGTGACGTCTGGACAATGGGATGCACACAACAGGACGGCGGGCGTATAGTCCGTCTTCATGCAAACGTCTGGCGACAGTTTTTCGGGAGATCCGCTTGCCAGTAGCAGCCATAAACTGATTTGCTACCTCACTAGCTGTGCTGCGCCGGTGTCTTTTTGTTGATAGCACTATGTACCGATCTTCTGCAGGTGTCGTACTGCGAACACGACCTCCCCGTAACCTTTGCTACACTCTCCATTTGTTTGAAATGATTTCCAAAGCCTTGAAACAACACTGTGGCTGACGTCGAACTCCCTGGCAACATCTGTTATTTTTCGCCCTTCTCCAATCTTGCCAATAATACGGCCACGCGTAAAATCATCTAGGTGATGTCGGGAAGACATACTGAAAATTGCAAGTTCGTTAATTGATTCTTTCCCTTTCAACTTTGCGTTTGAACAACAACGGTTAATACGCGTCAAATCCTTTATATCTCTTATTAGCGCTATGACGTCACGAACAAGTTCGGCTATCCAAAATTTGCACACGCTCAACACGTCTTACTGTATCCCGCACATATGCTAATTTCCACATTTTCCTGTCTTCCATTTTATGGTTGCTATCGTTGCTATTGCCATCCGTCCTTAGCAATTGTCCGGCAGTGTATATAAGATCTCTCTGTAGTATACATCAAGAATGGTATATGTTACAGAGAGAAAATCTTTGGTGTGCTATGTGATAACTGATGTTTTTCAGGATGTTCTATCGTGGCTGCTCAGATAAACTAGGAAGAACAAGAAAAGTGTAGCGAGGAGGTCAAGTCAAGCGATGTAAGGAGATCAAGTCAAGTTCAGCAAGGAGGTCAAGTCAAGTGCAGCAAGGGGGTCAAGTGAAGTGCAGCAAGGAGGTCAATTCAGGGTTGTAAGGACACCATTTCAACTATAGCGAAGAGAATAAGTCAAGTATAAACGTGAGTGAAGTAAAACACAGCAAAGACAGGAAGTCAACTATATAGCAAGGCGACCAAATGCATCGAGGAGACCAAATCAACCGCAGCAACAGGCGCTGCAAAGACATCAAGTTAAGCGCAGCAAAGATACAAAGTCGAGGGCAACAAGATGAACAAATCGAAAACAGCAAGAAGAGAGAGAGTCACGTCGTAGCAGTGAGGACGTATATACTGGACTACGTGTGCTCATTGTACAACACACTCAGGAAAAGGACCAATTCAGGTACAGCAAGATGAACAAATCAAAAGCAACAGGCAGAGGAAGCCACGTCCCGGCAGTTGGGATCTACATAATGAACCACGTGTGCGCACGGTGCAATACATGCCACCAGTAACGAAGTACGGTGAGCCAGGACAGGAGCAGCAAAGAGCCCAGCTCAAACACGGAAAGAATATCAAGTCAAACTCAGCATAAGGTGCAGCTACATGATCAAGTCAACAGCAACAAGGACAGGGAGTCTGGTCTTGTCGATGAGGGCGTATGTATTGAATCGTTTGCCCATGGTGTAATATATTCTGCCAGCAAGTCAGGACAGGGATTCAAGTCGAGTTCAGCAAGGAGAGTAAGTCAGGCCAACTGCAGCAAGGAGAACAAGCCAATAAAGTCAAATGAAGCAAGGAGAAGACAGACCAACAGCAGCAAGGAGAAAAAGCCAAGCAAGTTCCTGAGGAAACCGTATGTATTGAACCATGTGTATCCATGGTACAATATATACTGGATGCAAGTAAGGACAGAGAGACAAGTCAAGTGAAGCAAGGAGAAGTCAAGCCAACTACAGCAAGGAGAACAAGGTTAGAAAGTCTCTGAGCAAGAAGGAATATTATTGAACTATGTATATCCATCGTACAATATATACTGCTGCAAATAAGGACGGCGAAACAAGGAGAAGTTAGGCCAACAGCAGCATGGCGAACAAGCCAAGCAGGTCTTTGGGGACGAAGACGTATGTATTGAACCATATGTATCCATGGTACAATATATACTGGCAGCAAGTAAGGACGGGAAGACAAGTTAAGCAAGGAGATTCAGACCAACAGCAGCGTGGAGAATAAGCCAAGCAAGTTCCTGAGGAAGAAGGCATATGTATTGAACCATGTGTACCCATGGTACAATATATACTAGACGCAAGTGAGGACGGGGAAACAAATCAAGTGAGCCAAGGAGAAGTCAGGCCAACAGTAGCACGGAGAACAAGCCAAGCAAGTCCCTGAGGAAGAAGGCGTATGTATTGTACCATGTGTATGTATCCATGGTACAATATGCACCGGCAGCAAGTAAGGACAGGGAGACCAGTCAAGTGAAGCAAGGAGAAGTTAGTCCAACAGCAGAATGAAGAACATGTCAAGCAAGAGCCTGAAGGAGATGCCGTATGTATTGAACTTTGTAAATCCATGGTACAATACATACTGGCAGCAAGTAAGGTCGAGGAGACAAGTGCAACAAAGAGAAGTCAGGCCTAGTGGGAAAAGTTCGTGACTGCCACAGAAAGGGCTTCAGGTTCGATTCCAGACAGGTACGAACACTCGATCCACTAAATATCCGCTGTACGTCGGATGGGAGGACAACTGTAGCAAGAAGGACAAGTCAAGCAAGTCTCCGAGGGAGAAGCCGTATGTATGTATTGAACCATGTGTATCCATGGTACTGGCGCAAGTAAGGACCGGAAGACAAGTGCAGCAAGGAGAGGAAGTAAGGCCAACAGCAGTATTGAGAACAAGTAAAGCAAGTTCCTGAGACAGAATGTGTATGTATTGAACCATGTGTATGCATGGTACAATATGTAGTGGCAGTAAGTAAGGACGGAGACAACTCAAGTGAAGTAAGAAGTTAGGCCAACAGCAGAATTTAGAACAACTCAAGCAAGAGCCTGAAGGAGATACCATATGTATTGAACCATGTAAATCCATGGTACAATACATACTGGCAGAAAGTAAGGACGAGGAGACAATGCACAATAAGTCAGGCCAATTGTAGCAAGGGGGTCAAGTGAAGCAAGTCTTTGAGACGGAAGGTGTATGTATTGAACCATGTGTATCTAGTACAATAATACACTGGTAGCAAGTAAGGACGGAAAGTCAAGTGCATCAAGGAGAGGAGGTCAGGCCAACCGCTGCCAGGAGAACAAGGCACGCAAATCCCTGAGGGAGGAACCGTATGTACTTATTGAACCATGTGTATGCATGGTACAATATAGGGTGGTTATAAATTAGTTGTTCAAAAAGAAAACTTTATTGTGCATAGTTATAAGGATGCATATGATAAGTACGAATAATACATAGTTAAACGCACCAAGTTTCCTTTTTCTCACAAATGCTCGATGGGGCTTCCCTTGGTTACTCTGCAAATGTCCCATCTGTAAATCAGTTCTTCCAGCGTTACTGTCAGCATGTCGGCATCGACCAGTGCGATTGCAGCGGTGATTCTTGATTTCAGTTCAGGAAAGGACTTGGGAAGCGGCGGAAGGTAAACCTGATTTTAACCAAACCCCATAGACCGAAATCTAGGGGCGTTAGGTCCGTTGATCGGGGCGGGAGTAGGGGGTGGCATGCAATTGGGCCGCTGCGACCAATCCAAACTGGGATTTCAGCATTGAGGTAAGAAGTGACGTCCTTGTGGTAGTGAGGAGGCTACCCCGTCTTGCTGGTAAGTGAAACTTCCATTGTTTCCTTGAAGATTGGCATTAGGTAAAAGGGATGAATTAGAGCACCGCATTAGGTAAATGGGATGAATTAGAGCACCGCATTAGGTAAATGGGATGAATTAGAGCACCGCATAGCACCGCATTAGGTAAATGGGATGAATTAGAGCACCACATAGCACTGCATTAGGTAAATGGGAAGAATTAGAGCACCGCATATCCAGGTATGTGATTCCAGTAACAGTTCTTTCAGCAAAGAAAAATGAGCCATAAACGGAAGAACAACTCACGGCACAAAAAACGTTTACCTTGAGTCTGTCCCTTTCAAGTTCCAAGATGGTATGGGGGTTTGCTGATCCACAAACCCTCACATTGTGTCTATTCCCTTTGCCATTAAGTGAAACTTCGCCTTGTCACTGAACACCAATTTCGACAAGAAGTCATCATCAGGTTCCATGCGATTTAACATGTCACTGCAAAAATCTGCTCTCTGCTTCTTGTCGCCATCCTTCAGAGCTTGGACGAGCTGAATTTGTAAGGCCTAAATTTCAGACGTTTCCTTAGGAATTTTGCCATTGTTGATTTTGGAACTCCAAGCTCCAGACTTGCTCGTGCCGTCGATTTACGGGGGTCTCCAAAAGTGCTGCTCGCACTGCATCCACCGTCTCCTCGCGAATTCCAGGTCTGTCTTGGCCACTGTTCCTATGAGTCACACATCCAGTTTCGGTAAATCGTTTATTCTTTTTCGGTGCGGTTTTTCCATGTTTTCGGCGAAAATGTCGCTGCACTTGTGTTGCTGAATACGTCTCGTGAAACCACAGGCAGCATTTCGCTTTTTTCGCGCCGCTGAACCTCGCCATCGTACCGGAAACAATGAAACAATGAAGATGGGAGCAATCGCGCGTCCTCTGCTAGCGATACGTGATTTTGCGTGACTCAGCGACATCTGTCTACAAAAGGTAAACTTGGTGTGTTTAACTGTATATTATATTCTTACTTATTATCATAAGCATCTTTATACCTACGCACAGTAACGTTTTATTTTTGTCCAACTAATTTATAACCACTTGTGACGTACCTGCCAGCAGGACGCACACGACATAAAGGCACATAGCAATCAGAACAAATGTCTGCGTAGCTCAGTTGGTAGAGCGACTTGTTCCGGAATAAGAGGCCTCGGGTTCGAATTCCGGCGTGGACCAAAAATGACGGAGAAATTTACTTCGTTATACACTCTGTATATACTGGCAGGAAGTAAGGTCAAGTGAAGGAAGAAGTCGGGCTAGCTACAACGAGGAGAACAAGACAAGCAAGTCCTGAGGGAAAAAAACCGTATCTACTGAACCATGTGTATCCATGGTACAATATACACTATATTGACGAAAGTCACCGGACACCTAGAAGAGAAACACAACAGAGCATTTATTGACAAACATTAGTACGCTGTTGGTCCACCTACGGCCTTAATACATGCACTGACCCTTGGAGACACGCTATCGACAAGGTTTTGGAACACAGCTATAGGTATGCGCGTCCATTTAGGACATAATGCTGCCACTAACTGTTGCTTAGTAGTAGGTTTTGGTTCCAAACTTCTTATTCGGAGCTCTAATTTATCCCATAGGTGCTCTATGGGATTAATATCAGGGCTCTGTGCTGGCTAGTCCACACACGATACAGAATTATCGTCAAACCACGCCGTAACAGTGCTTGCTTTATGGCTCGGTGCATTATCCTTCTGGTACCAACAAGGCTCGGTTCCATAGTATTGCCACAGAGTTGGTAGGGCATAATTGTCCAGAATATCGAGGTAGACGTGCTGGTTAACAAGTTTGTCTACGATAACTAACGGGCCGGGACCATACCACGAAAAATACCCCCACACAAGTACACTGCCAGCTCCAAACTTTACCGTAGGAACAGTGCACTGTGGTAAACATCGTTCCCCCGGCTGCCGCAATACACACACACGGCCATCAGACTGATGGATCGTGTATCTGAATTCATCCGTCCATAGGACCCGTTTCCATTAATCTACGGTCCAAGATAAATGTTCTTTACACCATGCTAAACGAAGAGTAGCATTTCGAGTGAAGACGAAAGGCTTATGAGCAGCCGCACGACCACGGTAACCCATGGAATGAAGTTCTCTACGAATGGTACGTGTACATACCGAGGTTCCAGCGTTTGTACTCACCTGTACACTGAAGTTTTGTGCAGTACTCCGTCGATTAGCTGTAACGACTCTCCTGAGGCTTCGACGTCCTCTTTCACTGATTTTCTTTGGTCTGAAGGTTGCTGCTTCAGGCACGTCATGTGTTTTCCACTTATTCAGTACATCCAAAACGTTTGACTTGGGTATGTTTAAACGTCCTTCGGACACCCTCTCTTATGGACAACCCGCTAATATAACGCCCAACAATCTTTCCTTTCTCAAAGTCAGTTCTCTCTCGCCGTGACATTTTCACTCTACTTCACAATGCGATATGATCGCGGTCAGTTGCAGGCTTGTTTTTATACCGTTTACAGCTGTAGCGCGCATCTTGACAAAGTTGATCCGTTGATTTTTTTTTTTTTTTTTTTTGAAGGGGTGTCCGGTGACTTTTGTCAATATAGTGTATATGCTGGCAGAAAGTAAGAACGGCGAGACAAGTCAAGTCCAGCAAGAAGAGGAAGTCAGGCCAACAGCAGCACGGAGAACAAGTCCAGCAATTTCCTTTAGGAGAATCCGTATGTATTCATAAGCCCTCTCAGAACATGAAAACTCCCCAAATCACAGAAATTGCTTTCTAAACAATTGCGTCAGTCAAAAGGCTGCATGAAAAATCGACACAGATCTACACTGTAAAAAATAAGTGGTGTGAATTCACAGAACATTTCTGAAAATAACGTACAGCAAAGTTGCAAGGTAAGTGTCCGTTTTTTAACGGAATTTCGTTTTTGAAAGCTCCCGTTTTTATTTTTAAACTTCCATATTTTCAAAAAAATTTCCTTAGTCAGTAATTCCGTTTCTTTCCGGAAAGTCCGTTTCAGGCAGTTCCGTATTTAGAAATTTCGCAAAATCCGAATACGCTGAATATTTCAGCCCTTACTCGAGAGAAGCCTTTCGTGCCGTTGGTGGGGTATCGAGCACAGGCCGTTTGGGTTGAAGCTGTACGTCTTAACGACTAAGCCAGAAAGTCACAGGAATCAGGCTCACGTTCAAGGTAAAACTAATTGGGCGACGCCGAATTTTTCTTTTTTTTTCTTTTTCATTAATGCGAGTGATTTAGTCATTTTATTTACTATTAGAACTTATTATTTCTTTGAATACGTTTGTAATAATTTCATTTTTTCTGTAAGACGTCTTATTACAAATTACGTATTTTTTTCATCGTGATTCTTCGAAGTAACAGAATGATTTGGAGTTTGAGATCTTTTTTCAACTGACATTTACTTTCAATTATCTTTAAGAGAAGTTGAAATGTACTGTTTTATAATATTATTTCACAAAACTTCTGGATATAAAGTTTGTTCTTGATAGATACAGAACAGCTTTTGTTTAAAGGACTTCACATACTGACAGACATCGTACAATTACATGTACAATAAGTTAAGTACCCGGTCTCTTACGGTAACACAATATATAATAACTGGTGTACAAAATGGGTGAGAGGTGAAGAAATATCCTGCGCCACAGTAACAAAAATTCGCACAAAATACTATCCACAATGTTCGATCTCGTTACAACTTCAAAATCAAAAAGTTCGACACACTACTGAAATGTAACAGTTAAACAGACGCCCAAGTACTCCCGTGAATCTCTGCCATTACCGGAATTTCTTCGTCCTATGGATACGGAAAATGAGAACGAAGTTTTTCCGTTAATACAAGAAAGGGATTTCGTAAAGGTTCCTGAATATTCAAAAGTTTCCGTTAACACATCTTGAAAAAGGTAATTTACCGTGAATATAAGAAAGGAATTGAGGAAAAGTTTCTGAAAATTCAGAATTTTTCCGTACGAAAAATTCGCGAAATTCAGTGTTTTTTTCGTCATTTCACGGGAAACGTATCAGAAATATGCTTCGTTAATTCACGCAAGAAATCACGGGAAGTGACTCGTAAATTTCAGAATTTTTTTTTACAGTGTACAAATTTATTTGCATAAAGAGTGAAATTATTGGCAAGAGGGGCCCAAGAGAATTGTGGTAGTAATTGAAAATTGATGGCATTGAGGTGGCTGCTTTTCAGAGGCTACACGATCACGTCGTGGATCCGGAAAAAATGGAAACCATTTGGCATTTTTGAGCTGCAAAGCCAGTATTGATAAATTCCTTTCCAGCACGTGCCGAAATACAAAACTATTGAGAAAGGGAAGCATTCGCAACGATTGCAAATGGTTAATCGAAATTATGGAAAAGAAAGTTCTGGAAACTCATATTCTCAATTTTCATCGATCCCACGCCTATCTCTTCTTCCGACCAGTTAACTTATGCTACACTTTACGTAAGCAGCAGTGTTTCAACAGAGCGATTTCTTCAGTTTATTCCAAAGAAAGAAAAACATACAAGCACTGAAAAGTAAATGAAATTTAGAAAACTTTCGAGAAATTTCGTCTGATTAAAAATTTCTTGAATTTTGAAAATTGTGCATGGAAATAATTTCGTCAATGCTTTAAGAAGAACGGGGAATTCCCGTATGTTTTTCTGGAGTTATCAAAAGAAATCTGGTTACTGTTTAAACTTTGTGGTTATCTTTTAACCGGTGAAGGGTGCCGCTGGAGTTTCGGTTCTGTTTGATAAGGAGATTCCAAGTGTTTCTCTCTGATTATTTGCATCGTGAGAATTTTTTGTATCCTAGACGATGATTAGATTGATAATGGAAAAAATTTAATCTTTAGACATCTTTGAGTGTTGAACTTGTCTTAGTAACATCTGTTTTCATTACACTACTAACCAGGGGTGCTGACTTCTCCAAATTATTGGGGGCAAGGGGGGAGCAGGCGGGAAGAGATCAGACGTAAGAGAGGCATGGCTCTTCCATTGTCAGGAGGAAAATGGAAAAAGGGGGCGGGCGCAAAAAGATAAACTACGTGATTCGACGTATGTTTTAAAATGCAATTGTAATTGTTCACCAGCAAATGAAGAAGGAAACAAATATTCTTTTGCTGAATATTAATATTTAAAAAAAAGAATGTTCACCCTGTGATTTTATAAACATATCCAGAGAGATTCTATTTCCAAAATTTAGTAAAAAATATGAGAAATTAGCTAGGTTACTCAAGCAAACAACAAGAAGCGCAAAAGATAAATAGATAAATAAAGGCGCTAGAGATTATACGTTTCTGTATTTTATTTTATTCATTTTAATTTTGGTCATTGTTTTAAGCGTTTACCACATATAGCGAGTTCATGTCAAACATTATTAATACGGGGATGCCAATCCAGTTTCTTATCAAATGAGCAATGCTGAGAATGAGGGGAAAAGGTTCTGTTTATTTTGTTATTTATTTATTTTTTTGGAAATAAATTGCTCTGGCTTCTCCAAATTATTGGGGGAAGGGGGGGGGGGGCAAGACGATTATTTAATTAAACAGGACCAAAAATATTGGGTGGGCACAGCCCCCCAGTAAAATTATTGCAGGGGCAAGATTCACCTTGCCCCCTATAGTCGGCGCCTATGCTACTAACGTCAGATAGTTGTCAGGTTCTGATCACCAGAATGAAGTACAAAACCCGAGCTTGGGGTCCTAAGAATAACTTTAATATTAGCATCCTCTTATTTAGCACTAGCAACTTTAAACTTTTTTTTTCACACAAGTAATAAAATTTCCCTATCAGAAAATGCCCATGCAGAAATTTCGCTGGGTGAAAAAAAAAAAAAAGGAGAAAAAACATACCCCTGCAAGTGGTTTGCAAAAATCACTGTAAAAATCTAAATATTTATTTTGCAAAAATTACTGTAAAAACGTAAAATAATTTACTGCAAAGATCATTTTGATGAAGAATGCAAAATATGCTTCGAAATTTATGTTTTTTACTCGGGTAGACTTCAACTACAATTTGAAATCGTTCCTTCTGAGTGAAATTATTGCTACATCGGTGTGAAAAACTTAAGAACGAGCCAGGTTTTGACTTGTAGCGTCGCACAGGAGCGGTTTGGATATATGATATTCAAACCATAGGAACTCCATTACTTACCGAAATGATGACGTAAACATCACTGACACTACTGCATATACTGAACGATATTGTGGAACTGTATTCAGAACTGGCTACACAGCACAGGGTGCCAGGGACGGATTGGGTCGATGAAACCAGGAAGGAGAATTTAGTTCTTGTGCTCCACTACAGAAACACACGTACCCACAGGAAAATACCTCATAAATTCCCTCATGAAAAAAAAAAAAAATCTGTTAACTCCTGGATGAAATAGAATTGTTGAAATACGCATTGTAAAACTATTAATTCGGTCGTGAACATATTTTATCAGCAATTTAAGGGTGAAAGAACTTTAAAAATCCACTCATGACTGAATGTATAGTCGGATTTGTTTTCTTGGGACTTGACGATAATGGAATCGCCTGATTTTGGGGGTGCATCAAGCACTTCCCGGGTCTAAACAGATGTGATTTGCAGCAAGAAGTGAGCAGGCGAAGGATTCCGTAGTAGTCTCACCCTAGAGCGAAATTCTTGTTTCGGAAAGAGTGGCAGTAAACATTGCTTGATCTGAAAGGGGGAAGGAGGCTTCTTTGTCTCTTAAGTGATCCTTCTTAAGGGAACAGTGGGTTCTCCCTCCCCAGCAATTATCTTCCCAGTAAGCAATGTGAGACAATGGGGAGGCAACAATGGGCACAGCGGCTGAAGGATAAACCAAAGGGTGGGACTGCCTAAATCTTAGCCCCGCAGGGAACAAGTGACTGGGAAAGTTTTCGCCTGTTGTCTCTGAGCATCGGAAATCACCTCCTTCGACACGTCGCACCTAAAATGCTCGCACCCCCCAAAATAGGCGATTCCATTATCATCAAGGGCCAAGTAAAAAAATCCGACTACAGCATCAAACCATGCTCCAAACGGGGTGTTGTACCAGATAATTACGTTTATTTGGTCACTGATCGTCTACTGCGGAACGCTATTCGTACCACCTCCTTGAATAGAGGCTAGACGCCTTTTTCAAGTCTACTCATTATTTTTAATTATGAACTACCATTTTGATCCATGAACCAGTAAGTCGCTTCTTTTAAGATAAATGTGGGTGGGAAGCGGATTTTGGAACATCTCCGCCTGAGAATCGTTTTGTACTGTATGTCTGTACGTGGATAGGGGTGGGGGATGTTGGACCATCAAAATTGTTACTAGTGCCTCTTTCAAGATTACAAAAGGAGTGTAGGGCCAGCCAATGATGCTTTAGCTCCAAGTCAACGACCAATACGCTTAACCATAGTTAGCTTGTAACGTACCAGGAGATGTGACGTACCTTCCAGAAGGACGCACACGACATAAAGGCAGATAGGAATCAGAATAAAATGTCCGCGTAGCTCAATTGGTAGAGCAACTTATTCCGGAATGAGGGGACCCGGGTTCGAATCCCGGCGTAGACCAAAAATGACGGAGAAATTCACTTCGTTATAATGGCGCCCGAACTATCCAGATGACCCGACCGTTCACAATCTCGCAATGGTGTGATGTTATTTCCACACCGCGAGATAGGAAAAATAAGAGCAGCACTTCTAAAAAAAAAAAAAAAAAAAAAAATAAGGGGGAGATGATGTAACGTACCAGGAGATGTGACGTACCTTCCAGAAGGACGCACACGACATAAAGGCAGATAGGAATCAGAATAAAATGTCCGCGTAGCTCAATTGGTAGAGCAACTTATTCCGGAATGAGGGGACCCGGGTTCGAATCCCGGCGTAGACCAAAAATGACGGTGAAATTCACTTCGTTATAAGCTTGATTTACTTACAACAGCGTGCTTGGTCCGGCAGAAAAATTTTCATTGAAGTAGAGAGAATTTTACTTTGTCATTTTAAAGCAAACGCCCAACCTATCCATGGTTAGATGGAAACGCCAATTTTGCTTAAAGATAATAACGTTTTAGGCAGATAATATAAAGCTCAAATGAAGTTGATGGTTCTTATTCATAAGTACCAAAATAATTATTCGTTCTTTTCAAAGAACCCCGACAAAGAGGATACGAGAAAGTGGGTAATTTCTCGAGTTGTCCTCCGAGAAATATCCCGGCGGGTCAATCCCCCTCTGCTGGGTGCCATGATGCAGATGCATCACTTCCAAGACGGTACGAAGGGAAGAGGCGGTCATCAGCAGGGGATATGATAGCATATAATGTCGATACATGATTGACACCATCTGTCCATACTTCGCACTAGGTTGTTGACGATGTTGGAAATAAAATTATTTAAAATAAATTTAGTCCAACATGCACGTGCATAGATAGCCCCAGGGGATAGCGGGAGGCAATCTCAAGCCTTGTGACGATACTTAGGCCCCAGGGGATATAGGGGGGTCGGAAAAGTTGAAGGGTCAGTTCCCAAGGAGGGAGCGAAGTGACGTTCCCCGGACAGATTAGATGAATTCCAGACTGGTCAAGTGACCTTGGCATCCGCGGACAAGGTGAAGCTCAGAAGGTCAGAAGGTCTTCACTGGTCAACAGTGTGGAGTGCGTGTAGCGACAAGGGACAGACGTGGATAGCGGATCGTCGAGCGATGTGACGAGAGATAGATGAAGTACTGCCAGCGCTGACAATTGGAAAAAGATTTGGATTGAAAACCTGAAAGACATATGGAAATACCAGTTAAGTTATTTTTCCTTTTCCCTGTTATTGCATGTACTTGCTTAAATTAATTCATAACCCTATTCAGAGCACGTGGCGTGTGTATTGGTCATGATCAAACAATGAAAACCCAGTTAGCTAGGTAAAACATTTAAGTAAAGCATAGGAGAAAAGGAACTAGAAGTAAAATGAATCACTAAGCTTTGCACTTATATATATAGATAGATGTATGCAGAAATGATCGGAGACGTTTTAGAGAAAAATCGTAATAATAGTAAATTTCATGTGTAAGGTATTGCTAACGGCTGCACCCACGCACGTGGTACCTTAGTGTTCCTAATTCTCTCGTATTAAACTATTTTGATTACTTCCACATAAGATTCCTGTTTGTTTTCCTTATAACCACACAAGACATAAGTTAAGGTATGTGTAAACTAAGATATGTGTTTATGTTTCTGATTTCTTTCACGAGCGGCACCTTTACTCCCCCACCATTCCAGTGACGGGATAAAGGTGAATCACAACGCCGTGCTTTATTATATGCTAGTACATATAAGGGGGGATGTAAGGTCAAGTGATGCGTAACATCACAGCCTCTCCTTGACAAATGTCAACCCCGCCTTCTCGTGGTGCATCCTGTTCCCACTAAAGGGGCTCTGACGACCGCCCATAGCGGTATAACTATACCATCGGGATTAGAGGAAATTCTATCCCACACTCACCAACCCGCTTGGCCAGCGTGGTGAGTTATGGCCAAACCCCTCCAAAATGATTCCACAACTTAAATCTTGGCCCTCAGTCTCCGGCAGCTGGAATGTACCTGGCCAAGGCAGCGGCCAGTGCGACATGAAGGCAGAGGGTGCTAAGAATCCCCGGAGGACCGGACTAGGCTGCCATCTGATGCTGACCTTGGCAACGTACAATGGACGCTCCCTATCTTCTGATTCAAGGCTTCTTGAATTGGAAGAGGAATTACAAAGGATCAAGTGGGACATCGTGGGGCTAAGTGAGGTAAGGAGAAAAGGAGAAGATCTCATGGAACTGAAAAGTGGACATCTCTTCTACTATCGTGGGACAGATACTGGCAGAACTAGTGGTGTTGGATTTATAATAAACAAGAAACTGAAGGATAAAGTTGTAGAAGTTGAAAGTTCCTCTGACAGAGCTGCACGACTTGTTATCCAACTCTCGAAAAGATACCAGGCTCAGATTATTCAAACTTATGCACCCACCACAAGTCATCCTGAAGAAGAAATTGAAGAATTTTATGAGGAAATTTGTCATCTAAATAATAAAGGTAAGCAGCACTTGAAAATAATTATGGGAGATTTCAATGCAAAAATAGGGCAACGGCAACAGAATGAAACTTCAGTAGGTAAATTCGGTCACGGCAACAGAAACCAGCGTGGAAATACTCTCGTTGAGTTTGCAGAGGCAGAAGGGTTTTTCATCTTGAACTCCTTCTTCAAGAAAAAGCCACACAGGAAATGGACATGGAGACATCCAAATGGGACGACAAATGAAATTGATTTTATTATGTGTAACAAAAAATTCGTCATAGAAGACTGCAGTGTGCTAAACAAGTTCAACACAGGTAGTGACCATAGATTGGTGAGATGTAAGATGCACCTCAACGCTAAACTTGAACGTGGCAAGCTCATAAGACAAACAAAGTCTATTGACATAACCAACCTCAAAAAACACCATAATACCTTCAAGTTAGAACTGAAGAACAGGTTCTCTGCTTTAGAAGGCCTAACATCGGAAGAAGTGGACATCTCTGAAGTTAACAGAAAAGTAACCAAAGCTCTTATGGAAACAGCAACAAAATTAGCTGGGTCTAAGAACAAGTTGCATGTGAACAAATTATCAGGAAAAACCAAAATGTTGATGCAAAAAAGAAGAGAGATGAGGACAACTAAAGAAGATGTGACTTCCAAAGTAGAATATATAGAACTATGCAAGACAGTAAGAAAACGTATCACTGAAGACGTAAGGAAATTCAACTGTGAACTAGTGAGGAAAGCAATTGAAAACAACCAAAGCCTAAAGATAGCAAAGGGACATCTCAGTAAGGGAAGAAAACAGATTATGGCACTGAGAAAAGAAGATGGTTCTGTAACAAGAAATAGAGGCGAAATTTTGACAAGAGTGAAAGATTTCTACTCCAAATTATATGAAAGGGATGATATATGCACTCCAGACATCATGAAAGATACCAGTACCAGAGTTCCTCCAGTCCTTCCAGCAGAAGTTGCACATGCAATCAAGAACATGAAGCGAGGAAAAGCTCCAGGAGAAGATGGAATTACTGTAGACATCATACAAGAAGCAAGTGGAGAAATCGAAACAGTACTCGCCCAAATTTTTCACTCGATGCCTTAATGAAGGAAAGATTCCTGAGGATTGGAACACCGCTACAATGATCCTGCTACATAAGAAAGGTGACATTGAGGATCTCGGAAACTACAGACCTATCAGCCTCCTATCAGTAGTTTATAAAATCTTCACTAAAGTTCTTTCACACCGCTTGAAGGTAACACTGGACATGGCTCAACCGAGAGAACAAGCTGGATTCAGGAGTGGCTACAGCACAATAGATCATATCCACGTGCTGAGAGAACTAATTGAAAGAGCGAGGGAATATGAACTTCCATTGTGCATGGCTTTTATCGATTATGAAAAAGCCTTTGATTCGGTGAAACCATCAGCAGTAACAATGGCTCTGAAAACCTGCGGTATTGAAGATGCATACATTAATATTATTAATAACATCTATGAAAATGCAAGTGCAAAGATTAGGCTGTTTGAAAATACAACACACGTAAAAATTGGAAAGGGAGTGAGACAAGGTGACAACATATCTCCGAAGCTCTTTAATGCCACATTGGAGGGTGTTTTTCAGTCGCTGAGCTGGGAAAACAAGGGGATAAAGATTAATGGAGATTATCTAACCCACCTTCGTTTTGCTGATGACGTAGTCATTTTTGCAACTACCCCATCAGAGCTGCAGAGTATGATCCAGGAACTTGCTGACAAGAGTAAAGAAGTGGGATTAAAAATGAACTTTCAGAAGACAAAAGGGATGTTCAATGCTTTTACACGAAATGAAGATTTATCGATTGATGGAGAAAAGCTGGAGATAACAGACACGTACGTTTATCTTGGACAGCAGATATCAAGTGAGGGTCACATTGATGAAGAAATTAATCGGCGTACAAAACTTGCCTGGAGAGCTTTTGGAAGAAACAGCATAATTTTCAAGAGCAATATGCCATTATGTCTTAAAAGAAAAGTGTTTGATCAATGCATCCTTCCAGTGCTTACGTATGGTGCAGAGACGTGGACCTTAACTAAAAGAGACATACAAAGGCTGCAGACAACTCAAAGAAGCATGGAGAGGTGCATGCTTGGTGTAACCAGGAGAGATAAGAAGAGGAACTCGTGGATCCGAAAAATGACTAGAGTGGAAGACATCATGATCAGAGTTAAATCCCTGAAATGGCAATGGGCTGGAGCATACTGCCAGAAGGACAGATCATCGATGGACAGCCGAAATTTTAGATTGGATTCCAAGGGACAGGAAAAGACCCAGAAGAAGACCACATGGGAGATGGGTGGATGAAATTCGAAAGTATGCAGGGGTGACATGGAGGAGACTGGCACAAGACAGACCGTTGTGGAGGAAACTTGGGAGACCTTCGTCCAGCAGTGGATTGATAATGGTTGACAATGATGATGATGATGACATATAAGGGGCACGTTTTTGTCCATATACGATCACTGTAGAACAAAAGTCCCATAGTTATAAAAAGGCACGATAAAGTAAATTTAATCGGTAAATGATCTGTAACTGATGCACCTATAATTTGTTCATAATAATAAATATAACAATAAAATTAACACCTTGTATTTAACATTGATGACAGTAACACGTGTTCCAATGAATAGCATCAACACGTGTTCCATTGTTCATAACTTTAACACGTGTTTTGTATTAGAATGTAACGTTGGTACAGATTAACGTTTGAAGATTTATGGTGAATTGTTTCATAAAGTATATAACTATGGTGAATTGGTTTGAGCTAAATATTTGTTTATAACATATGATTATTCCTATGATTATAACGTTTCAAATAATTGAATATAACAACGAGCTCTTGCTGAAACATCGTCCATGCTTCCGTCAGCGCCGTCTTCAGCTGTTGGACAATTTACGATGTGTGTTGACGTGCCGCAGAGCTTCCCACACGAGTTCTATGAGATTTAGGTCGGGGAAACTTGCTGGTCAATCCATCTGCTGAACGTCTGCAGTTTCCAGCAACTGATCAACAGCCCCTGTACGGCGGAGTGTGACGTTATTGTCCATTAACACGAACCGTGCGCTAATGGCACCTCTGAACAGAAAAACATGGGGAAGGATTACCTCATCATAGTAGCGCGCACCGGTTACACTACCTTCTTCCAGTATCTGGAAACCAGAATGTCTCCCGTACGAGCCGACATATCTATCTATCCCTTTCACTGATGTTTTCGGTGCAATACCGAGTGCCTACCCGTAGGCCACTGCCTACCTCACGTCAGATTAGCTGACGTCTAGAATCGCTAGAATATACTCTCATCAGTAAAGAGCACCGTACCTCACTGTTCTGCTGTCCAGTTCTTATATTATCTGGGCTATTCTAAACGGTGTTCCTGGTGAGCAGTTGTTAATGGAACGCAGCATACTGGTAGTCGGGCTAACAGTCCATCTTTGTACAGTCGCGTGGCCATTGTAAACCGCGATGTAGTGCGTCCTGTGCTCATGATCAGTTGTTTTGCGAGGTTACTTACTGCCTAGTGTCAAACCCTCTTGGCCTGTATCAGCAGATAGCGGTCCTCACCGGGTGCTTTTTGGTGGACAACCACTAACGGTCTTTCGCATAGCTGTACCTGTAATCTTGAAGGCCGACCACGCACGTGATACCAGCAGTGCTGTCGAAGGTGCTTAGCGGCGCTAAGGCACTGTTTTTTTAGGCTTAGCTCTGCTAAGCCACTTTTCGCGGTTACACGGCAAGAAATCTGGGCAAAGGAACTTTTTAAAATGATAATGTATGTAAAAATAAAGTAAACTGCGTTTTGTATGCAAACATACTCGTATCATAACTGAATTTTCATACTACAGAAATGTCCGCCCTGTTGGTACAGTGGTCTGAAGCGTAAGGCTCCGACCATTCTTCTGAGCTAAGTCCCAATCCTGGATGAGTCATGGTGGCTGTGCATGGACAAATGTGCTTGATCTGTTTCTTCTCTGGTACAAGTAACATAAAATTACGAGCGAGCGACGGCTTATTGCCGTACGAGTTGCTCATGGTAGTTGTTAAACCCAGAAACAAGCAAACCAAAAATACTATATATACTGATCTACACAGTTGGATCACGTTGTAGGATTTGTCACAAATCATAAGGTTCTATCCCAAAGAAAAGGTCAACTCCTTTGTCAAAACGGCAGTCAAATTTGTAGGAGATGGCTGCTCCGTGGGGTTAAAACTGCAATGCTCAGAGAGAAAGAGGAACTGATGGACTTTGTATTAAACAACTCGGCTCCAAACAAAAGTAATCTCCTGAGCTCACTCTTCCTTCTTACGAGCAACACAAAAATCTTCCAAATGTTCCTCATGATCTTAATAAGAACGGCGCGTTAGTCATATTGAATTGATGTTACTCTGTTAGTTCATAAATATTCCCAAATATTTAAAATCGTATAGAACGACACAGAGCCGCATTTAAATAAAACTTTTATAATCCTAGCTTATGACTCTCACGTTACATTCTTACTATTATTTAAAATTGCTCAGATTACGCAGTTTCAATATAAATTGATATTGGTAATTAGTAATGAAAATTAAAAAATAATAAATAATAAAACAACGAATTAGATTTTGAAAATTTCGAAGGTATTTCTTCCTAGCCCGTTCACCGCTAAGGCACTTTTTTATTTAGAACTACATCACTGGCTGCAAGGAATTTAAAGATTAGGCTGCATTTTGCAAAGGTTTACCGCAACTGGAGTACGGAGAAGTGGAAACACGTGATCTGCTCTGACGAATCATGGTTTCAATTCCATTACGCCAATGGGAGTGTGTGTGTGTAGCGTAAACGATAGGAAGCAATATGCCCAGCTTGCCAAGTTGGGATCATACTGGCAGGTGGAGGCGGTGTAACAGTTTGGGGGCCTTTGCATGGGTTTCCTTCGGGCCCCTCATATTCGTCGAGATCTCCGTCACCCGATATGTGAACATTTACGGCGATCATGTTCACCCGTGCGTAACGATTCTCTTTCCGCACCATGACGCCATTTTTCAACAGGACAAAGTCAAATCGCAAACTTCCTGAGTGGCGACCACTTGGTTCTAGGAGCAGTCAAGTGAGTTTACCACACTCGAATAGCCCCTCAATCACCGGAGCTCAAACCCCAATGAGAATTTGTGGAACGAATCCGAGAGATATGTTCGAGCCTGCCAAATCCTATCAGCAACTGTGGATGAACATCCACAGCTGACAGGCGACAGGCGATCCCAGCTTCATGAGCGGCAAATGCCACCTCCGTGTTTTCACATATTGAGTCCTTAAAAAAACGTCTGGCTGCTGTTGTAAGGACAAAGGTGGAGGTAAGTGTACATCATAATTTGTCTATTCAGTTTAGTTTCACATGATGTACTTTCTCAAGACTGTTAGAGAAAACTCCGGAGCCCTGTGTGTGAGCGCTCGTTGTCCAGAAGACAAAAATGCGTATGTGTGAAAATTAAACCTTTTAATTTCACGAGGATCCAAAAGTGCTTCTCGTGATATTTAAAAAAAAGTAAGTGTTAAGTAAAACAGTTCATTTTGTCATTATCGTGTTTGTTCTTGCAAGTCATGGATATATACAAAAAATGCCTTTGCGGTGAACAGATTCGGAAAAAAGATCCTGAAATTTTTCAGAAACCATGTGAAATAGTTATGTCAGCCTCATTTCCTCGTAGAGATTCTCCTAAGGTTAAGTTTAAATATGACTTCTTTAGTGTGAAGAGACCTTTGTGTCAGGTACAAGAACGAAGGGGACAGAGATTCGGGTTAGAGCACCTTGATGGCTGTATCATGAAAGAGATGAAGAGAGGCGGGAGGCAGGATAAGGGGGTAATGTCTTTATTTTTATCAGGTGGAAGCTCCGAGGCGCGGTGGGTGTTCAGAGCTCGCAACCATCAGGTTGACTGTTAGCTGCTTCAACCACTAGGCAACTCACAGGCCTTCAAACTTGATTTGCATTTATTATTTATTTGTTTTTATTAAAATTTATTGCTGATTACCTTTATCATTTTGTTACACTTCTTAATTTGATGTAAAATGGAAATCAGATTTTCTCTAAACACCATTTTGTCATTCCACACGGGGCCACATACAACACTGAGTGGGATCAATGCGCCTTTTTTCCTGAGACTGTAAAATGCGTGTAGAAAATTTATTTTTTATGAATTGCTATACACCTGGTCAGGAGGAAATTTTTGGAATTTTACAAGTTAAGTGAATCTAATGATCTGATTCATTATAGAGTAAAACTGACAATATCCAGATTTGCGTGTTGGTTTTATACGTCACTGAAAATCCGCGTGAGATTTGAAGGTTTATTGTTAAGGGCCCTGCGTGTGAAACCTAGACTCCGAAGATGGCGCTGTTGCAGTCGACATGCCATCGCAGGTAGTGGCGACACTTTACGCAGAGAATCAAAAGCAATGCACAACGGCAGGTGGTCAGTTGTCCCAACATAGCTGGAAAGCGCAACAGGCAGCTACTTGACACTCATCCAAGCAAGCGCAACGCGCCGTGATCGTTTCTGACCAAAGAAGGCGCTATATCAGATGAGATTTTTCAGTGCGTTCGGGCAGTGCATGGAAAAGCCTGCTTACCACACAGTGCGGTACTTAAATAAAAGAAAAGTCAATGGAATATAATAAAACTCATGATCAGTTTAATAATTGAGTAATATGTAATAATTTTCCCAATTAATAATATTAAACGACAAAAGACACAGGACAGAGAGAGAGAAATAAGATAGGAGAGAGTGGTTAGAAAGAACGGGTGGAGAGAGAAGACAGAAAGAAGGAAGAAAGAGGAAGAGAGAGATAAAGAGAGGGGACAAAGATAAGAGAGAGAGAGAGAAAAAGAGAGGGGACAAAGATAAGAGATAGAGAGAGAAAAGAGGGGACAAAGATAAGAGATAGAGAGAGAAACAGAGGGGACAAAGATAAGAGGAGAGAAAGAGAGAGAGTGTGTGGTTAGAAAGAACGGGAGGAGAGAGAAGACAGAAAGAAGAGAGAAAGAGGAAGAGAGAGATAAAGAGATGAGACAAAGATAAGAGAGAGAGAGAGAGAGAGAGAGAGAGAGAGAGAGAGAGAGAGAGAGAGAGAGAGAGAGAGAGAGAGAGAGAAAGAACGGGAGGAGAGAGAAGGGAGAAAGAGAAAGAAAACAAAGAGAAAGAAGAGGAAGAAAGAGATAAAGAGATGAGACAAAGATAAGAGAGAGAAAGAGACAGAAAGAGAGGGGACACAGATAAGAGAAAGAAATAAGAGAGAGAGAGTGGTTAGAAAGAACGGGAGGAGAAAGAAAACAGAAAGAATGGAGAAAGAGAAAGAAAACAAAGAATAAAGAGGAAGAAGAGGAAAAGAGAAATAAAGAGATGGGACAAAGATAAGAGAAAGAGAGAGAGAGAGAGAGAGAGAGAGAGAGAGAGAGAGAGAGAGAGAGAATGGTTAGAAAGAACGGGAGGAGAGAAGACAGAAAGAAAGAGAAAGAAAACAAAGAATAGAGAAGAAGAAGACGAAAAGGGTGACAAAGAGAGGGTAGAAAGATAAGAGAGAGAAATAAGAGAGTGGTTAAAAAAACGGGAGGAAAGAGAAGACAGAAAGAAGGGAGAAAGAGAAAGAAAACAAAGAATAGAGAGGAAGGAGAAGAAAAGAGAGACAAATAGAGAGTACAAAGATAAGAGAGAAAAAAATAAGAGAGGAGAGGGTGGTTAGAAAGAACGGGAGGAGAGAGAAGAGAGAAAGAAGGGAGAAAGAGAAAAAAACAAAGAATAGACAGGAAGAAGAGGAAAAGAGAGATAAAGAGAGGGGGTAAAGATAAGAGAGAGAGAGACAGAGAAAGCATACTGAAGAGAAATGGCGAGAGAGAAGGCAAATGAAGAGAAAGGAAATAAAATGAGAGAGAAAGAGAGAGAGTGTGGATATGTACAATCTATCCTTACTATTCCCATGTTCCGTGTTGTCGCCTTCGTTCATTCGCGCAAGATGAAGTGTAACCCATTTTTTGTCATTCGCGGAATCTGCGGGTATTTGGCCATGTGCACTAGGGAAAAACCTCGAGACGCCTACTTCGCGGTGTCCCAGATGGGGGTCCAGCAAAGACATGCTGCCTCCTTGTTCTCGTGGCTTTCGTGTCTTTGTCAAGCATTTTTCATCCACATTCTTGAAATTTTACGCCGTTTTTACATATTTTTGTAATTAATAATGACATCCAATCGTAGTGCAATTGTGCTGCCGAATGTGCCTAAGCGTAAGAAAGCTGTGATGAACCTCAGTGATACAGAACATGTGTTAGATAAACATCGTTCTAGGGTATCTGTAGCATCCATCGGCCTCGAATTCGGTACGAATGAACTCACCATCCGATAGAGCTTCCACGAGGAAGAAGATATACGTAGAGCTAGCTGTGCGTGATTCGGTACGAGAGATGCAAAAATTGCAAATGTGGTTCATCATGGGACAGCCGGAAAAATAGAAAAATGTTTAAGTTTGTGGATTAATGCAATAGTGAGAGATAAAAAAAGTCATGTGGTTACCACTACTATCATCCTTAAAAGCCAAACAGATTTACGAACATGTCACGAACGGCAAAAAAACAAACAAAAAGAAAAAAACGCGAAGGCCATCTCAGCTAGTACTGTCTGTCTCGCTCGCTTCAAGAACCGATACGGCATGAAAGACATTAAAATTTCCAGTGAGACAGGTTCAGCTGATGCAGAAACTGGTGAAGTATTTAAAAAATGCATGCTTCAGCTCATCGAGTAAAAAGACAACCTCTCTGAGCAAGTGTTTAATGCCGACGAAACAGTGTTGTTCTAAAAGCAGGTAGGAAAGCGTACGTACATATTACAAACTTTCACCAAAGCGCATGGCTTTATAGCATTTCAGGATCGTTCCACCCTGCTTTTCTGCGTGACAGCTAGGGGTAACTTCCGATGCAAGCCCTACATATACAAAGAAAATAGTGTATGAAATACATTAATGAAATGCACAGTATAATAAATAAGCCGTTTTTTACAAGAGGGGTGTACGAAATTATTAGTTTAAGGAAATTGGTAGCAAATGTGTAAGGTGAATAGGATGGGGCAGGATTCTACCCCCCCCCTATAGTACTTGCGTGAGTGCTTCCGTATTCACAGGGTTTTCAAGTTTTCAAGGAACCTAACCCCGCGAATCGCGAGGATTTGATGTATATAGAGAGAGAAGAGGGACAGATTATAGTTGTAAAAATCTTCCTACCAGAATGCTTCGAAGCACTTACTTCTGGTGTCCATTTTCAGCTATTTTGAGTTCCCGATTTTGCAAAGTAAAAAAGAGAAAAAAGCACAGCAGTTAAATATAAAATATCATACGTATTGTAAGTATTTCTGTTTTCAGAAAGTACATATATAATCAGTTTTCGTAAAAAAACATCTTTGTGCCAGTTCGTCGGACTATATGCACTTAAATTACGAAATCAATCATTTTTAATAAAGGGGAAATTTCGTGCAAATTTTTGTTTATTTCCTTACCATAAACAAAAAATTTACTTCAAAATGACCAAAATTCTCAAATGGTGTTTCTACTTGTATTTTAATTAATCTAATATATATTATGGATATGTTTTGAGTTTAGTCTTCCAAGATTATCGTAAGACTAGGAGCTTATGTCTTAAACTGCACAACCTTTATATTAGAATGAACTCATTTTTGGTTCATTCTGCAAAACATTTTTTACCCGGAGTAAAAAGCTGTCTTATTTCTACTTTACGTAAATTGCATCTGGATAACTCCCACTTATATAATTTTTGTATGAGATTTATTTGCAAACGAAAATAAGAACTTTTGGGAAATGAAGAACGGTCGAAGAAAGCCAAAGCGCTAGAAACTCCTAGAAGAAATTTTATATTGGCATCTATGTGCACTAAAATTAAAATCATAACCAAAGCTCGTCAGCGTGAATCTTATTTTTTTACACGGTTTCGTTTCGCGAAATGGCACAACTATGCAACGTCTTTCTTGATCCGGCAGGGGAGATCATGTTCTTGTTCAGTATTTATTCTGATTTTTTGGGCATCCTGAGGTTGATTATTTTTATAAATTTACATCAATGTTGGCAACAGAGTGTTCAAATCCTTAACTGCTATATGTTTCTCGAAATACTGGAAAGAGTTCTTATACCTTTCCTTTATGTTGTTCAAGGCAAATAAATGAATGTTGTATTGGCAATATTTTGCAGTAAAGACTTCAAATTGCTACAAATTTGTTTGAAGCAACTGCTTAACATTTCTATTTTAAAATGAAAAATAATTAAGGATATTAGAAATCCAGAAAACAGATATTAATCTGATCTTCGTAATGTAGTAACAATGGTTTAAATGTTTTAATAAATCTAGTGAAGGATATAAATTGACTCAAATATACAGAAGGGAAATAATATACACCACTACCTCATTATGAAGTTTTACATTACCAGATCTCCGAACAGCATAACGCTACTATCAGTAGTTTCTTCTTTCACTATTTTGTATTGCTTATCCAGAGTTTCTTCAGTAAGCACCTCCTACGAAGGATTAAAATTCAAGTACGTGAATGTAAAAATAAAGGCTTTGAAAATATCACACATGTAAATTTCATTTTTCGTTCATTAATACAATTGCCGGCAAAAATGTATATGATATTATCTTGCAATTGGCATCAGCATTAAAATCTCCTGTAAACAGTAAAAAAATCTATTCAAACTCCGTTTATTGGTGTGAAAGTATAATTAAAGAAGGAATACAAGGGGAAATTGTATCTCCTGAGCTTTCGCTCTCCAACCGGGAGGCATTCTCAAGGGTTGCAGACGTTACTAACAAGTCTGGCGAGTAAAATCTTTATATATACTAGTTATACTTTCACACCAATAAACGGAGTTTGTATAGATTTGTTTACTGTATTATTTAGGTGTGAATCCCGTTCAACAAGTACCCCTGTAAACGTTCAGTTAGTTTTCTTTGAAGGTAATTTTTTATTCCATTTTTCAGAGTCCGTTTCTTCATTTCTTCAACATTCTATTATCAGACAAATAGTTTTATTTTGTAAAATATTTTGCATGCTGAAGTAGACAACCTCATCAAATGAACACGCGGCAACATATGCCCAATGATATCGAACCACGCTGTGCAAATCACGTTACTAGTGAAGTTAAAACATGGAAACAAATAGAATAGAACCCGTTTATAACAAGAAGCTCGAAACCGATGGAAATCTTCGCTATATCTGTTTTGAAGTGAAAGATCCCACCATGTACTGTAAAAACATGCATGCGTGCATATACGTTTACTACACTGAAGAGCAATTGAATTAGAGACTGCTGGCGTTATGCAAATGTGGCGCTGTGGGCAGCCCTGTAAACGGAAACGACATGACGTATGCAGCGATTCGACAATATAAGGAGTGATGCGACGGGAATCAGTAAGAATCGGATGCAGTATGGGTAAGACGAAGGATCTAAGCGCATTTAATCGTGGGCAAATTGTCGGGGCCCGACGAATGGGTCACTCCATCTCGGAAGATCTCAGAAACCACATACCTATCGGCCTTCTATCAGTGGTTTATAAAATCTTCACTAAAGTTCTTTCACACCGCTTGAAGGTGACAATGGACATAACTCAATAGAGAGAACAAGCTGGACTCAGGAGTGGCTGCAGCACTATAGATCATATCCACGTACTGAGAGAACTAATTGAAAGAGCGGGGGAATATGAACTTCTATTATGCATGGCTTTTATTGACTATGAAAAGCCTTTGATTCGGTGAAACCATCAGCAGTTACAGTGGCTTTGAAATCCTGCGGTATTGAAGATGCATACATTAATATTATTAATAACATCTATGAAAATGCAAGTGCAAAGATTCGGCTATTTGAGAATACAGCACCCATAAAGATTGAAAAGGGAGTGAGACAAGGTGACACTATATCTCCGAAACTCTTTAATGCCACATTGGAAAATGTCTTTCAATCACTGAACTGGGAAAACAAAGGGATAAAGATTAATGGAGATTATCTTTTGCTGATGACGTATAGATTTTTGCAATTACCCCATCAGAGCTGCAGAGTATGATCCAGAAACTTGCTGACAAGAGTAATGAAGTGGGATTAAAAATGAACTTTCAGAAGCCAAAAGTGATGTACAATGCTTTTACAAGAAATGAAGATTTATCGATTGATGGGGGAAAGCTGGAGATAACCAATACCTACATTTACCTTGGACAGCAGATACCAAGTGAGGGTCACATTGATGAAGAAAGTAATCGACGTATAAAACTTGCCAGGAGAGCGTTGGGAAGAAATAGTATAATTTTGAAGAGCAATATGCCATTATGTCTTAAAAGAAAAGTGTTTGATCAACGCATCCTTCCAGTGCTTACATATGGTGCAGAGACGTGGACCTTAACTAAAAGAGACATACAAAGGCTGCAGACAACTCAAAAAAGCATGGAGAGGTGCATGCTTGGTGTAACCAGGAGAGATAAGAAGAGGAACTCGTGGATCAGAAAAATGAAAAGAGTGGAAGACATCATGACCAGAGTAAAATCCCTGAAATGGCAATGGGCTGGACATATTACCAGAAGAACAGACCATCGATGGACAGCTAAAATTTTTTTTTTGATTGGAGGTTTAACGTCCACCGTGAGCAACTTAATGGGCTATAAGCAGTCGCCCGTCCCTAATTTAGGGTCACTGGTTCCAGGGAAGGGAGAGAGCCAGTGCCGTAAGACAAACACAGCACCCATGCCTCACCGGGATTCGAACCCGGACCCCTTTAGGACGCATGATCAGCGGCCATCGCTTAGACCACTGCGCCACCGGGGCGGCCTAAAATTTTTGACTGGATTCCAAGGGACAGGAAAAGACCCAGAAGAAGACCACATTGGAGATGGGTGGATGAAATCCGAAAGTATGCGGGAGTGACATGGAAGAGACTGGCAAAAGACAGACTTTGTGGTAGAAACTTGGGGAGACTTTTGTCCAGCAGGGGATTGATAATGGTTGACAATGATGATGATATATGTATATACTATATATTTCGTTAACGACCACGGTGAGCAACTCTTTGTGCCAGTCTCTAATTTGGGGCCACTGGTTCCAGAGAAGGGAGAGAACCAGTGCCGTAAGACAAACACGCTGCAGGTGTCGCATCCGGGGCTCGAAAACGGGCCCATTTCGGACGTAAGCTCAGGAGCCAGCGGTTAGGTCATTGCTCCAAAAGGGCGGCAAACTGTCATTCGTCGTAAAATCACCCCACACCGCACTTTACTCGCGATGTGGCTTTTACTTACATTCTGACTCACTCTCAGTGGTCAAAAAGTATAAGCCCCCCCCCGGTGGTGCAGTGGTCTAAGCGATGGCCTCTGATAATTCGCCCGAAAGGGGTCCGGGTTCGAATCTCGGTGAGGCATGGATGTTGTGTTTGTCTTACGGCACTGGCTCTCTCCCTTCCCGTGACCCTAAATTAGGGACGGGCGACTGCTTATAGCCCATTGACTTGTTCACACTGGTCGTTAAACCTCCAATAAAAAAAAAAAAAAAAAGTATAAGAAAATTCGGAGAGGTGACGTGCCGTCAGAAGTAGCACAATTTACGTAAGAACAAAAACCTCGAAAAGGAAGATCAAATTAAATATATACGCCACATTTCTTATGTAAATTATGTTACCCAAATGCATTTTTATTCTGAATGATACGCCGGAACCTCCAAGTTTCTTTACACGTTTCAGCAACAACTGGTAGCTAGTCGACTGGTAATGATATAGTCTGTAAAAGGTGTCAGGACAATTTTATAATCTTGTAAAAGGAATACTACCTACTTTGTGTGCCGAATGAGTATAGCTTGGTGTTATAAAGTTACGACTGTAAATAGTTGAGTTAATGTAGTGGGAGTTGTGTAATCTAAAAAGTGGACTTGTAAAGCGACAACGAAGGGCAGAATAAACGGTATAAATCATTTCATTAGCCTTTTTGTTTCCTGGACGTTAGTGTTTTCATCCAAATGCAAAGGTATAATAATTACAATTAGGTGACTACACAACAACAAGTAAAATAAGATGATTTTAAAACATTATAACAGGTTGACCATCTCAGATGCAAAATACTGAAATCCGCACTTATTTTTCGAGCTCTCACACAGTGGCGTTCCGGAAAAAATCGAAGCCCCCGCAAAAAATGTTTTCGAGGCCCTTTTGCGAAAATCCATTAGGTTTCAATTACTCAAAATTTTAACATCCGTATAATTAACTAGGCTTTGCGGGTGTTTTAATAAATCAAATTCTTTGGAATTTACGAGAATTCTTCGCAAAATCAAAATTATTTCACTTTATTGCGTGAAACAGAAATGTGTACGTTATAATTAAAGTGATTGCCCTAATTACCGATACAAAATACTACACAAAATATTGACGTCAAAGTTAATCAAATCATGCAAAATTTATTATTTTAAAGAACTAAGGCCTTCTTTTTGAAATGCCTCATAATTGCACACACAAAACATACAATAAAAAAAAAAAAAAAAACTTTTCCGATTTATACGAAATGTCACAACATAAGTCAGCAAATAACTAATTAAAGATTAAGAACTTTAGCACAAAAAACGTAAAACTACTTAAATTATTTACTCTGGAATATAAAAAACAACACTCTTAACATAATGCCATAATATTTTACAAAACAATATTTTGACTCTATTAAAAAAAATGACACAAGTCTCTGATGTTTCGCTCCCACGAAGAACACATTTTAGTTCATTATATTCGGAAGGACTCATAGTTATGTGCAAACAACTGTAATACATAACATCTTATTCTCAGTGGTAAAAAAATTCTGCTCATTAAACTGATATTTTTTCACATTCGCTTGTTAACATACCTGCGTAGAAACTATTGCAAGAGCTGTTAACTTGAGGCCCCTTGCAACAGCAAGGGCTATTACAGATCAGATCATATGTAGATGATTTTAGGATGGGAGTGTTTAACCCCAGGTCTTAAACAACCCTTAGAAATAGGAAGATATGAGATTTGGGCTAGAGTGCCCGATATCAAAGTGACACGGAAGCGAGGTAGAAAGGGGGAGGAAGACGCCCTTATTTATTACCGGGGACCAGTACTTGGGATTCGACGGCTTAACGTGCCCATCCGACGCACGGCAGACATTTGGTGGTTTGAGCGTTCGTACCTGCCTGGGATCGGACCCGAGGTTTTCTCCGGAGCAGTCACGAACCTAAGGGCTATTACAAGGGACCTCCAGTTCTTTTAAATAGCTGCTTTCCCGTCATCCATTTTTTATGAACTAAGGCAACGAAAATGATTTCTAAAGATTTTACGTATTTACTGAGAAAAAATGATTTTCTTCTTAATACTTCATTCAAAGCTGCCTTAATTCATGGCTATTTTTTTGACCAGTTTCGTACGAAGTTTCCGCAAAAAATTCTACCAAATCCTTTTGCTCAGGCTAGAGGCCCTTTTAACCGTGAGGGCCCCCGCACTGCGGGGTTGCGGGAGCTATCAGTACGTCTCTGCTCTCACACGACTCTATCAGTGGAAAATTGCGCTCATTAACTGATAGCGAAAATACGTAGGTAAAATGGTTCTGAATGAAGGTAATCGTGGCGATGACAGTGAAATTGAAGATGGCATCAGTGGCGGCGAAACCGCCCGGGCTGACAGGGCCCGGTCCATAATTTCAGCCAATATTTTTATCTTTTTTATTTGGCATATGCGCGATTTTTTGTTGTGATGTGCCTTAGAAAGTTCCTCTAGGTAAGTGGTCAGGTGGTCCTAATCCCTAACAAAGTTCTTTAGGCATAGTTTTTCTTCTGTTTATTCCGAGAAGCGGGAAGGTAGGCGGGGGGGGGGGGGGCACCACGATTCGAAATTTCGGGCCCGGTCAACGAACTTCACTTTCCGCCGCCCCTGGATGGCATTGTTGACACACTGGAAAACGTGCCATATACGGTATATTGATAATGTGTGGGAAGGACTAGAGCAGCGTGCCTTCATGGCGGAACAAAAATCGTGTCAGTTATGGTGATTTAGCGTTCAAAATCACGCTATAGAAAAACAGAGTCTCTGAGTAAACTTACAGTCTTCAGAGTCACTGATTTATTTCTTGAGTAGATTGAATCACCGAACACACAGCATATGATAAAAATACACATTTACAGACGGAGAAACACTATGTTAATAGCTTTAGTCAGTGAGTATATGATCCCCAGTCTAAAACTGCCCTTTTTCAGAAGAAGAAAGGTATACTCCAGGTCAATTTATTGTCGAAGGTACAGAACACTGTCTCCGCTATGAAAAGTAGTCCCTAGGCCTAGAGTTAAATAAAAAGTAACGGGATAATTGCTCACAATCCATTTGTGTTTGCTCAGCAATTTTACGGGCAAAATTGCTATTTAAGACAAAGTTTCAAAACGACTGAGCTTCTTAGAAACAGATTTGGTATGAGAAGTTACTCAATCGAGAAACTCACTCTTTCGGCAGCTGACTGTCTACCTGGGAAACGTACGTAACTTGAAGAGAGGGAGACATGGTGGAAGATATACTAGACTTCTCCCAACATTCGCAACACAAAGATATTTACTGTCGGGAAAACGCGAGGGGGTGTACTTAAGCACCCTTGCGTTTTCCTGACTGAGAAAGAGGAAAGAAAGGACAATGCAATGAGCTTCGGTTTGATCATAAAGCAGTAAATGGAGAGATCAGCGCCAGAGTAATGCTTGATAGCAAGGGCAGGAGTAGATTGTGACGTGGATTGATATCGTTCCTCGGAAATTCTGTGAGCTGACTATCCTATCTTCCTCTGTAAAATACTTTTACATTGAGTAAGGGAACTCAGTGGGAAACAAAAACAGAAATTTTTAGACACTAGGGGAGAAGGAAGTCGCTTCTCTTGAACAAGTCCAACGGAAAGGAGGAAAAGTGCACATCAGGAGAGAGGTGGATCAGAACATCCAAGCATCATCACATCATTCACTACCGACCACCCTCCAGGGGGCTATAGGAGCTAGAGTAACAATAAGTACTCACGGCCTCACACCAACCTGAGAAACAGAACATCCTTCTAGTTTAGACACTCACCAGGTGGTCTGTTAACCACAAGGCGCGACGCTACGGGTGTTCAGCCCATTCAGCTTTTTTTTTTTTAGCACCGCCCTCCTTAGCCCTTTTCCCTCAAATATTCAAGCTGTTAGAACATATGGCTGGTGCAACCGCCGAAGATTTTAAGGAAATGGATAAACGTACCTGAATTTTTCGAATTCACAGAAATTTGTTATATGAAATTAATTTATTATTAAATTTAGTGTTTGTACTTCTGGGAAATGCAGGAAGTTCTATGAGCAAATTTCTAAGAGGGTAGTAGAAACACATCATTTTTATAGTTATACCTAGTTTAAAATATTAAAGAGAGAGAGAGAGAGAGAGAGAGAGAGAGAGAGAGAGAGAGACAGACAGAGAAACAGACAGACGGACAGAGAGATTCGGTATTAGTGTAGCACGTATCCACCTGCGAGAAATTGTTTCCCCTTCAGTGTAGCACGTATCCACCTGTAAAAAAGCCTATTCCTGTCAGTGTAGAACGTATCCATCTGTGAAAAGAACTACTTTTGAACTTCTTATATAACATGTTTGCATTTTTGGTTAAATTGTTTCATTTTTTTTTTTTTTTTTACTTTTTCAATTTTTTTTTATTTTTTTTTTTTGGTTTTTTAATATAATGAAAATAAAATACTCATACGTACATTAACTTTTTACACTAAAGGAAATTTTCGAACTATTTCAGCTACAATACTATTAAAATGGTGCCTACTCATGCTCAGTTTTCCACCAGTATTCGGCCAAATGTCCAGGAAGCAAGACACCACGGGTGCCACGCATGTTTCTCAAAATTTTTGTTTTCACGTGACATCATTTGGTTTCAATGTTTTGAGTGTGGATACCAGTTATGGGGGCAATTAAATTTTGCTGGTGGTTGACCGTTTGGTGTTGGAAGTTGAAATCCGGCCAGTTATGAATGTTATGATAAGCCGCCCATTCATCGGACCAGATTGTTGTGCCAGGAGCCACAGGACGTTGTATGATGGGACGCAAGGTGGCTTCATTTCGTCGAAGAACATGGAACATTCGAAGTTCTTGAGTCCCATTTGAACGTTTCCAAACCAGGCCAAAAACCCATGGTCCAACCACTTGATTTCCGTAATTTTGACGGACAGGAGGCACGCGATTTCCTTGAAAATGAAACATTAGTTCTACGGGTTCAAAAAGCCCGTTTTCAAGGCTATAAAGTATAATATGTCATTTATTTACATAGGTATATAAGTGCTTTAATGACGGGATAAGTTTTTTTATAGGTGGATACGTGCTACACTGAAGGGGAAACAATTTTTTGGAGGTGGATGCGTGCTACACTAATACCGAGAGATTCCTTGTAAGGTTACAAACTAAAATTCATAAACAGCTTTATGACGGAAAAAAACAGGAAAGAAAGAAAAATCGACGTAAGCAAGATACAATTGCGAAGAAATAGTAACTTGCCATAGAGATTCGTATCCGTGGTTCCCGTACTAGATACGGTGAATAAATACTGCGTACAGTACGTACCTGAAATCCATATTTGACGAGGAATAACATTATCAGCGTTGGATCACATTCACACGAACGGATTTTTTTGCCAACATTTCTGCCTAGCACTTCAAAATTCATGCAGTCCCCCACCCCACCCCCATCATGTTTAGCTTCCGTAATAGCCCACCCAGTTCTGAGCGGCTAGCGTCACCACTGTTTATCATCCACCTTATTACTTAACAAGGATTTACTATCTGGTCAAATTCTTTTCCTGACACAAGAATAGAACTCGACGATGTCACTCTTCTTATATTCCAGTCGGAAGAGAGGAGGGGGGGCAGTGACCATCGCCTTAAGTTTGGGAAGCTTAAGGACTTCACTGAGGTCATAGTCGACTACAACCCTAACAGACAGTCAAGTTGCGAGGTTCCTGCATTTACACCAATCATCATGATTTTTCTGACTGCCAGTTACTGTATATTCCAGAGAAGGAAAAACCCATGGAAGTTAAGACCTGACGTTCAGTATCGAAAACATAAGCAACAAAAATAACATAAAGCTTGAAAGGCAGTGTATGTTCACACAGTTTATAAAATCAAAAGAGACTGTTACAATGAAAATCATGCGGCAGATGATTCTGGAACAAAGATTTAAGAAACCCACCTATGCATCCTCATTACTAAGGCATCCAATTCGTGGTCCCTGCGTTTGAGGGATGCTTCTCCTTGATGCCATTTTCATAATTCATTTTCATTGCATTCAACTGCAGTTAAATTTATTGCTGCATTCTTTGGTAGGCCTTATATAAAATCCAAAAACATATATGCTTGAAATCGGATGTTCTGGTTGTTTGTATATTTTATGTAAAACTGAACTATTGCCTTAGACAGAGATCTTTTGAGTAAATCATAGCATGTTGGGTAAAGACACTGAAATCCAGTAACGAATAAAAGTAAAACGTAAACGGATTACAGGTTTTCCAAATTCCGAAATGCATTCGGCCCCAAGTATTTTGGATGCTCAACTTGCAGTTCGAAAGCTAATCAATAAGTAAATCAGTGACTCCCTAAGATATTGTACTTTCCTAACAGCGGACGTTGTCCGGCACAGCGGTTTGAATAAAAAGGTAATGCGCTCAAAAGCAGTGTACGAGGGCTGATCTATAAGTAACTTCCGTTGAGCTTTGGAGGCATTTTGGATATATGAATCAGTGTCTCCCGACGTCAACACGCTCTACTGACTATAAACCTTGAAAGGTTATAGAGGGCATTGTTTAGCACAGGAGTTTGAATAAAAAGGCTAAGTTGCGGAGAGTAAAATACGAAGATTGATCAAGAAATAACTTCTGATGACTTTTGGAGGCGGATTAGGGATACATAAGCAGGTGTACCTCAACATCGTTATACAATTCAAGTGAAAATGACGATCGGCCTGAAAACATGATTTCACTCGGAGGTACGCGCGGTGATTTGGTTGAACGCTGTGACGCGCGATACCGAAAGAAGCATTTGCACCTGCAGCAATCTGATGCAATGTTACCTGTCTCCCTTCTTGCACCAGAGCCTCAACATATGTCACGTTGCTGTCTGTCGTCTATGCTGAAGCATTGCCACTGCGTTTCTAATCCTCAAACGCATTGTGCCTTTGTGCGAATTTCGAACACCATTTTGACTCGCTCCGAATTTTCATGACTTGAGGAATGAAGTCTTCTTGTAGTTGGCGATGGACTTCCACTGCTGGAATTTTCCGCTTCCAAAGAAATCTAACTGCAGCGGGTACCTCCCAGTTAGACCATGTTTCCAGGTATGCCGTCATTTTCACTTGAGTCTGTTCTTTCGCACGTTTCCTTTTCTTTCAAACTCCTGTGCCAAACAGCGCCCTCTAGTCAGCAGAATGTAATGACCAGTGCTAAGATTTTTATGACTTCGCTTTTTTTCTTCTTTTTTTTTATTGGCGATACTAAAATGTTGTTCAAGCGTATACAAATCTGTTTCACACAAAAAAAGCTGATTGAAGTACCTTTGTTAAGCATTTTTTTTTTCTGATTTTTACGGGATATTACATTTTTTCCAGGTTTTTCTGTCATTTTACGGCATTTTTTGTTATTTTTGAGTCATTATTTTGAATATTTTGGTATTTTCAATAAAAAGGGCATTTTTGGATGACTTTCTCTTGGATGAAGAAGATTGACTCGTTTGACAGCAATGAAGCGACCTCAATTAAAGTTGCACAGAGACTACTTTCTGATCCTGAAATATCAGGTAAAGTTTCCTACATAAAGTCGAATTTTGGATTTCTTCCTGGTGCCATTACTTTCTTGGAGAAGACAGTAGTGCTATTAGTGCATCAAATAGATTTGATGAAAAAATTGTGAATCACCTAGATACTATGGCAGGAAAAGTAGGAAAGGCTGTGCAAACGAAAATTGAGCAAGTTTTTAAAAAAAATGTTGGGTATGAAAAGCTGTGTTTAATTGCAAATATGCTATCGGGGAGAAACTTTTCCATTGGTGAAATTTCAGAAGAACTTGAACGAAGTGACACTTTATTTCAGACATGCTCCTGTGGTTTCAGTAGAAGTGGAAAGGAGCTTTTTAAGGTGGTTCCACCTAAAATCTCTGCCTTATGTTTCCAATGGTAAAACTTCTTTACATATTTTATTCGCAATTAATGTATTCCCAAGGATGAAAATTCGCACATCGATAAAACAAACTTTGAATTATAGCATAGGATATTTAATGCTTGCTGAAACATAACCGTAACTAAGCAATCGAATATTTGTTTGTCTACTGACATCATAATGTATCTGTTAACAAGTCTGATACTCAAAGAAAAATGACTGATTTTTAATATAACCATGGTTATGTTTTAGCAGGTATTAAGGATCCCATGCTATAACTTAAAGTTAGTTTTATTGATGTGAAAATTTTCAACTTTGGAAATACATTAATTGCGAAGAAATTATGTAAATAAATGTTACCATTGCAAACATAGGGCAGAGATTTTAGGTGGAACCATCTTAATGTGCCAATAGAAAATCATTTTCTTTTGAAAATCTGCACATGTTTTTTGATGTGCATTTAAGTTCTGGACTGATGAAATAAAAACTTTCAGTTTGCCATTGCAAACTAAAAATATTCACACACATTTTTTTAGTGAAATTCATTTTTTAGTGAATCATTTGGCACAGAAAATATAAGTTGCGTTTCTATTATTTTTCTTGTTTTCCTTTATAGGGCATTTTTTTTGTTAACAAAAAAAAATGATTCAGTTTAGCACAGAAACTGTAAAAAGTTAAAATTGTATTTTTAATGCTTTTTTTTACTGTCTTATAGGACATGTTTTCGACCAATAAATTTTTAGTTTGGCACAGAAACTGTAAAACAATTAATTTTTATTTCTTGATTAGTCTTTGTTTTGTTTTATAGGACATGTGTTCGTTCGTAAAATAAAGAATTTCACTTCACACAGCAACAGTCAAAAAATTGAAATACATTTTTCAGATTCCTTTTGTTTTGTTTGATGCACCTCTTCTTTTTTAATGAATTAGTTTTGCAAGGAAATAAAAAACAAATGTGCGTTCGTTAGGTCATGTTTTTGCTTTAAAGGGCTTTTTTTTAGATTTTTTGGGTCATAAATGCATTTTACAGGACATTTTTAGCAGTTTTAGGTCATAAAATTTATAGCCCTAGTAATGACATTTGGAGACACCAATTTATGTATTGCTAATTTACCACCAAAGGTCACAGGAAGTTACTTATTCATCAGTTTATCTACAGTTTTTCTACTCACAAAACGCTCCATTTTACGTGTGAAGTTGAGTTTTTATGCATTGAAAGTGCCCAAGCTTAATTGCGCACTAAGTTCGAAAGTAAAAATCAGTTCCACAACTTACGGAAAAGAACAAATATTTAGAAATACAGTTGCTAAAAAAATATGTTTCCAAATAGTAAGCAGTACTGTGGTTCAATGGTTAATTATAAAGAAATAGTTTTAAATTTTCAGCATTTGAGGATTTTAAATATTGAAATTTTTTATCTACGGAAAAGACAAAAGAAAAAAATCTGACTTCATCACTTACTTTGTCAGAGTCTTCCATCCATTTGACACTATAAACGTCGCCTAGTAATGTTTGTCTTTTGGAGTCAAAATAGCAACCATATGAACTTTCTTCGGGACTAGCAGCAGTGGTAGCGTAAACTGAAATTCATTATTATATTAATGAATGTGAGAGAAAGTAGACGTAACGTATATTTTTTACATCAATAACATGTTAAAAGCAACTTCTTACACAGAACCTGTTGAGTAAATTATCATTAAACACTAAAACGCATTTCAGTAAACTCCGGACTTTACTGTTACGATTAACTGAGAGTGATCCAAGGCAATTCACAGAAGATCAATACTTAGAATAAGGAAACGATCAAATTTATCTGAAAATAGAAAAAATCAAAGAAAACCGGGTTCAAAGTTTTGTTAGTTAAATTGAACACGGTTTTTATTGATGAAACTTTCAGCTCTGTGACTTCAGATGCGGATGATAACAAATTTACAGCAATATTATCATTATGTTTTGTTAATATGGCAGTATAAAGAGCGTTTGCATTACCAGTAAGTAGAGTAGAAAGATGTTGCGTCTACAGAGTGTAATGAAGTCTGTTTTCATCGATACATCTCATCGATATAAAAATGAATGACCACACCGCAGGAGAAGGTGAAATAGTGAGATTTGCTAGTGGCAAGGAACAGGCGAAAGGAGTCGTGCAGGATATTCTGTCAGAATCATCCAATCAAGACAAAGCTCAGTTACCGACTTGTTGAAAAAGTTGTGTGCTGCCATTTAGTACTGATTTTCTGACATTATAATATGAAAAAAATATTGGTCTTAGCATTTGTCGGCAATAAATATAACTGCAGAAAAGGAAAAGGAAATATGAAAGATCACAAGGTGTTTTTGAGAATAGCATAGTACTGTATTAATGTAAATGTTTTCGTGCTACATGTGCAAACAAAAGAAATATGTTAATATTGTAGAATACGTACCATTGGTATTGTTAGGGAGCAAATTTTCGAACATTGATCCTGATTCACAAGCTTCTACGTAAACCACCATCTGAAAAGGAATAAAGATAGAATATATACAGGGTGTTCGTAAACTGTTTTGACAAAAGAAGAGGGGTGATAGTAACCATAAAGACGAACAATATTTACAATGGAACCTAGGGTCGCATTCCACTCTGAGTGTCAGAAAAGAGCAACTTCGAAATACGTCCAACAAGCACAAGTCGTCACCTCAGACGTCATTTCTTTTCTGCCGGAGAAGTAGTACATCGCCAAAACATCACCGTCAAGCATTTACCGTATGCAAATTGCCAGAGAAAAGACGCAGCATCTACAGTTGCAGCTGATTGGCTTATCAAGGTGCAGTAGACACTTCCTGAATGCAACACATCCCGCACGATGGATTGGACCTGGCGGACCTGTGGCATGGCCTCCACGCTCGCCGGACTTAAACCCACTGGACTTCTTCTTCTGGGGGCACATAAAATCATTGATGTACGACACGCCTGTGGACTTCGTGGAAGATCTCGTCGCGAGAATCGTTGTTGCAGCGGACAGGATAAACACGACATCAGGAGTCTTCGAGAGGGTGCGCCAGTCTCATTCGCCGGTGTGAATTGTGCAACGGCACCCGTGGCCGCCACTTTGAGCATCTACTTTGAGTCTGTCCCTGATCTCCATAAATGGGATTGTGCAACTTATGATGATGTCGTTAATTCTCTTTCTTTGCACTGTTGAAAGTTCAACTTGGACATCTAACTTTACTCTTTTCTGACACTCAGAGTGGAATGCGACCCTAGGTTCCATTGTAAATATTGCTCGTCTTGATGGGTACTATCACCCCTCTTCTTTTGTCAAAACAGTTTACGAACACCCTGTATACTGTATATTATATGCACCTATGTATACAATTATTTTTTTATCATGCTTGCAGTTTTTCTTTTTTTGATTGGAGGTTTAACGACCACCGTGAGCAACTCAATGGGCTATAAGCAGTCGCCCGTCTCTAATTTAGGGTCACTGGTTCCAGGGAAGGGAGAGAGCCAGTGCCGTAAGACAAACACAACATCCATGCCTCACCGGGATTCGAACCCGGACCCCTTACGGACGAATGATTTGAGGCCATCGCTTAAACCACTGTGCCACCGGGGCGGCATGCTTGCAGTTGGAAAGACGAAATGTTTTAAGTGGTAAGATGTAAAAATCAAATGAATTTTTTGGGAGGCAGGGGGTTTAACGACTAACATTAGCAACTGTAAGGGCTATAAACGATCGCCCATCCCAAATTCAAGGCCACTGGTTCCAGGAGAGGAATAGACCCAACGCCATAAGACAACGCACCACTCATGCTTTGACCAGGACTCAAATCTGGGCTCATCGGAATGAACGGAAACCAGCGCCTCACGTCATTCGGCCAGTAAGGCGGGTTAAATTAGTTATCATATCTTATTGTCAAATATTTATAACAAGCACACGATTTGCTTCAAATAAATTAAAGTTTATTTGAAAATTTCTTATAAATATAAGTTAGAAACATTGAAAATTAATTGATTTAACATTTTTTTGTTTGTTTGCTTATTCGGGAAAAAATGTCGCAGACGGGTCGCGTTTTACCGAAGAACACGAAAGCATGAAAAACATACCGAAGGGCCAAAACATTATGACCACCTGCCTATCATGGCATTGGTACTCCACGTGCCGACAAAACAGCTCTTACCCGTCGAGAATGGACGTTACAAGATTTCTAAAGGTGCCTTGTGATATCTGGTACTGACACGTTACCAGCAGATGGTTTAACTCTTGCAAATTACGTGGCTGAGCCGTCTCAGATCGGTTCCAACACAAACCACAAATGCTCGGATGGATTTATAATATAAAAACATTATGGGCAATTTGACTACAGGGCAATACCTGAAAGTCTTCCTCATGTTCCGCGAACGATTCTCAAACAATCCGGGCAGTGTGGCATGGTGCATTATTCTTCTGAAAGAAGGCATTGCTAGAGGTGAATACCGTTGCCATGAAAGGATGTGCAATTATGCTTATGTAGTGGTAGACGCCATAGTTTCGTGCACATGACTGACTGGACCCAGGGTTTCCCAACAGAACATTACCTAAAGCATTACACTTCCTTCACCGTCTTGTTCTCGACACACGGTGCATCCTGGTGCCAACATTTCTCCATGTAAACGACACACACGTACCCTTCCGTCCACATGTTGAAACAGAAAACGAGATTCATTAGACAAGACGACCTTCTTGCAATCATTCAATGTAAATATTTGAAGTTTGTGTTCCCATTGTAGCCGCTTTCGACGGTGAAGCGAGATTATCATGGGCATTTGGAACGGCCTGCGGCTACACAACCTCAGTTTCAACAATATATGGTGCGATGTGGCACATTGTTCCCGTCACCAGCGGCAAAAATGGCGCTGTACAATCGTCACGGACTGCAATTCCCCGAGCGATAGCACACAAAACACCTTCAGTTGCCATGTGGTGACAAGAAATTTCTTTATTGGAAATGCTAGGTCGTCCATTTAAGATGTAACAGCATTCGAATGGGACCCTCTTAAACCTGATTTCCCTCGTCGGGAGCGATCCAGCAAACTTCCACTTTCCTCAGATCTTCTCACCAGACACTTCAAATCGGAATAGGTGATAAGACCCAGTGGCACACTCAGTAGGGATGGCCCAGGGACCTGGGCCTTCATCATTGCGTATCACATTTGGCGCTTTAATCTTTTTTATTGGCTACTTATTTGAAAATATAATAGTATATGTTTTTAAATACACTCATCGTCAAAAAAAAAAAAAAATAGTTGCACCCAGAAGGAAGCAACCGATAAGAATGAAACTTGGTGGGTATAAGTTCGACATCGTGAGACATGCAAATGATTCAAGTATCACGCTCGGCCGCGCATGTGACGCAAGCAAGGAGAGGTAGTAGTGCTATGCCCGGCAGGCTGTATAAGGTCGTCCTGTTGCCATTCTGACTCGTGCTGTTGTGTTGGTGGCATCCTTTGCAAGTGAAGTATGCCTCGGAGAAAAGTTCGGAAGCAATTCAAGCAGTTGGAGGAGTTCGAGCGGGGACATATCGTTGGGCTTCGGGAAGCGGGATGGTCTTATTGCCATATTGCGCAACACACCGATCGTGCGGATATCACCATAGCACGCTGTTGGCGGCAGTGGATAGAACAAGGCACGCAGCAGCGACAGGAAGTGTCTGGGAGACCTAAACGAACTACGGAGAGAGAGAGGACCGACGGGTTGTTCCACATGCGCGAAGTGGCCCAACAGCCACGATTGCGGATACTCAGCGAGCAGTGGTGCCGTCCATGCAATGTCTGATTAGTACCAGCAGCATTGGCAGACGGCTGCACGACGTAAGAATACACGCACGCAGACCGTTACGACGAATGCCCTTAACAACAGTGCATCGTCGCCAAAGACTGCAATGGTGTCGTGCCAGACTGTCATGCAGCCACACAGAATGTCAGCGGGTGATCTTCAGTGACGAGTCCCGCTTTTGTCTTGGAGGAGACGACCAACGAATCCGTGTGCGGAGGCACCGAGGTTAGAGCCAAGATGAACAGTTTGCTGTCTAGCGTCACACGTCATGAAGGCCTGGTGTCATTGATGTGGGGTGCAATTGCCTACGATGCTAGATCACCTTTGGTGTTCATTACGGGCACTTTTACAGCCCATCGTTACGTTAATTAAGTCCTGCATCCAGTGGCCCTACCTTTTCTGAAAGCTCACTCCAGTGTGATTTTCCAACAGGACAACGCTCGTCCGCATTCTGTTGCCGTCTCGAGAGCTTGCCTTCAATGCACTGACACTGTGCCATGGCCAGCCGTATCGCTAGATCTATTGCCGATTGAAAATGTTTGGGATGCTATTGAACGCGCTATCGACACTCAGCCTTTACTGCACAATCTGCAGGAACTGCGTGAGAAGATTCAATGTACATGGGGTGCTTATCGCAAGACACCATTAGTAACCTGTACAACTCCATGCCGAGACGTCTGGCATCCTGTGTGAACGAACATGGCGGTCCGATAGCATACTGAGAGACACTACTTATTGGCGTGTAGCTCAATAAATATTGCCCATATCAGTCTCAATATTTAATCATTTATTGTTCTCGGTAACCCTTACCTTCTTCTGGAATAGCATTGCAATCCGACACGTTCTTCTGGGTGTAACTAACTTTTTTTGACGATGAGTGTATATATATTTTGCGAATAAATGAAAGCGCACTTTAATATGGAGAAGATAACTTTATCTGTTCCTAATATCCAAACCTCTGTGCTATTCGTGCCAACTAAATACATCACAATAACTGAATGCTGTCTAGACTCGGTGCCAAACAATGGAGATAATTGCAGATTAAAAGATAAACTTTTATTTACAACTTAAAACCATATATGCATGCGAGATCTTTCAGACCCACTATGGGTCCATCATCAGGCACCGCAAATGGGTGGTTCCGGGATTATAAAGTCGGAAAAAACAACCCACAATGCATTGGCATGGAGGCGCCGCTCAAGCCCACGCATGCGCACTTGTTAAATATATAAACATGCAAATATTATAAAAGTACAAGAAACTCGAATACGGATTATGATGATATATACAATGATGTAAAATAAAATGTCTCCACAGGGCCTGATTTACGCCTAGGCACGCAAGGCACATGCCTAGGGCCCTCAAATTGAAAGGGCCCCAAAATCTTGGTTCAAAAAAACCAAAAAGCTTTCCCTTTTCAAAATATTTATACGTGGGTAGATGTGATGTGGAGTAACTATATATAAATCGCTGGCAAAATACAAGCAAGTACTGGCGATATAATATGTGATATTTCTAGTTAATATCAGTAACATTTTCCAGATAATTTATGGAGGGTTTTTGTGTGAGATTAAACAAAAAAATTTCGTGTTGTGTAATAAAAACTAGCAGTATGTGTATGTTTGTAATTATGGCTTACTAAGATCAACTATATACTTCAATTTCAAATACTGCATGGTTCTGAAGCAATTTTTAAACATTTTGACATTTTAGCTCCCTAAAAGTTATATTTGAAAAATCTTTGGACTTAATTCGGGTAGGGTTTGAATACCACCAAACCTCTCTCTTAAATACACCCTTGGTGAATATGGTAATAGTATAGTTTAGACACTCCTGGCAAAAAATCCAATGTCCAATTGAATTTTACCCGTCATGTGGCTTTGTCACACACAACTGTTTCATCGATGAAGGTTCAAGTCTTTTCAGATGCAAATCAGTAGGACAGCATAAAAATCTAGGAGAAAACAATATTTTTACCAGGTACTACCGTAATTTAATGTCAGTCTTATAAATGTATTGTGTTTATTAAATTATTACGCTGGATTGTAATACAGTCGCCCAAAATGGTCACACTACCTACTCGACTCCGTGAAGTAAATGTCGAGTGAAGGGGGCCTCGTTTTGGGTTGTGCCTAGGGCCCAATTCTGTGTAAGTCGGGCCCTGTGTCTCCATGATGAGGGTAATGTCGACGGCATGTCGTCATTACAACACTGGTTAGCAAATAGAGTTATGAACATGCTTTCAGTGAATAATAAGCCAGTCTTAGTTGCAGGTGTTGCTAAGATCTTGGTGCTGTTCCAGTCCGGAATGTGTTGGCCTTGTTTAACTAGTCGAGATAAGGCAGGGGTACCCGATCCAGTCCGGACATTGTACATGTGCTCAGAAATACGGGTAGCAATAGTCCGAATCGTGGATCCTACGAAATTGGTGTCCTGTATATCAGGCTCAGTAGCTTTTAATGGAATAGAATAGAAACCGTGCCTTTGGAACGTATTAACCTTGCCCCGATCCCTCCTAATCAAGGAGAATAATTTATTCTCTTTCCATCTGTAGATCTCTTTCCATTTTTTTAAGGATTAATAAATATAGTCGAACTCGCTTAATACAAAGTTCCGCATAAACTGAATGTTTTTTGTATTCCTTGAACTTCGTGATATTCTTCCTTGCTGTTTTAACCGCATATTACGAATAATAGTTTTTGGAGAAACCACATATATCGAAGTTCGGCACGGTTATCAGCAAACAAAGTAAATGCCATTCATCCAGCTTTTTAACTGGAAAACAAGGAATTACCTACTGTTGACGACACTTCGCGGTTCCCCTTATATGGTGGGTAAGTCAGTTTCTGACGTACTACAGAGGTAACGCACGTTTCAAGACGACAAATCTGCAGCGGTACATTCCGTCTGTGTCGCTTAGTTGGGAGAGCAACTTACTCTGGAGTGAGTGGCTTCCATCTCCACGGACAAACTTGTGTTTCCACAAGTTCGCATGAAGACGAGAATGTTTCAGTTGCTTTTCTACTACCTACCTACCGCTCTTCCCTCCCCCCACGCTTGCTAAACATACATCTCCTGGGCAAATGTTGCCTTTTTATACCTCATCCTTGCAATCTTTTAATCACTGAATCTCTGTTTAGAAAATCTCAGAGTTTATTCTGCATATTGTGACGTGCCTGCCCCGCAGTACGCACACGACATAAAGGCAGATAGCAGCAAGAACGAACGTCTGCGTAGCTGCTCAGTTGGTAGAGCGACTTGTTCCAGAACAAGTGGACTCGGGTTCGATCCCCGGCGTGGACCAAAAATGACGGGGAAATTTACTTCGTTATAATGTATTAATAGAAATATAAAATCACCGCGTCAGAGAAAATTGAAAAACATTGAAAGCAGCGATCATGAGCAAGTAAGAATTGGCTCATATATCCGACGTAACATGCAAGGCAGCATTAAGGAGGGGGGGTCTAAAGGGGATGCTAGGAGCGCACCATTACCAAGGGCCCATGAGACCTGCCACTACACCACAAATAATACACAGCTTATGGAGAGAGAGGTTTATAAAATAGTTTTAGTTTTGTCTCGTAATATTTCCACTTGATCACAAAGAAAGGCTGGAAGACGAACAGATTTCAAGGCAGTGAGTGACTCACTGAACGTAAAGGTTTCATGTCGCTGTGTACAGGGGTGTCAGGGCAGTGGTACAATCCTGAAAAAGAAAAAGCAGTGGCCAAGTGCTTTGAAGACCGGCCCAGGAGTTATCAACTCCAGCAGGGGTGGGGGGGGGGGTAAAGGGACGCGCCAACAAACCTTTGAAATCGAATATATTATTGGTGCGATCCTAAAAAAAAAGTACCCTGACAGTCTCCCCACATCCCTTAGCACGGTCAACCACTGCCAAATTAAGGGTGAGTTAATTGGAGTAGTGGGTCTACCGCAATTTGAAATTTCAAAAACTTTGCAGTACTGTCTATTGTTAGAAATACAGGAAGCGACTTTGATTAAGGATGTCCCGTTGAGGGAGGGGCAACCTCCCCCCAATTCTTTGGCTAAATTTTAGCAAAATGCTCTCTTGAAAGTCACATAGTCTACCTACCTAAAATTTAAGGGCTATTTTTTACCTTACTCCATACAGCCTGGAGAGTGACTGCTGTAATTTCCGGCTATAAGCCAAAATATAGCTGACCATAATTAAATTTCCGTCGAAAATATGAACAACCATATTGCTTGCAGTTCGCCAATTTTAAATGCATAATTTTTAAACTGTTGCACAGGACCCAATGCTATTTTCTTTACGCATTCCAGCCGTAGGTTGAAAGCGTCCCCAACTTTGTTCGGGTGTCCGTCAGTTTGTCTGTCCATCTGCATGATAACTTGCATAGATATCGTACGATTTCGATGAAATTTTAGTATGTTGTTTGAAACAACTTGGGCACACGAACCCAATTCAAAATGATCGAAATGGGGTCAAAGGTAAGAACACAGGTGTGGGATATATTTCCCGTCCTTCTGGGTGATTGCTTGCCGAAAGATGCATCGATTGCGTCCAAATTTTAGTATGTTATTCTAAAACAACATATGGCGAATTTCGATGGGAGATGATTGAATAAATAACTTTTGAAAAGTCAGATTCCGTTAAGTAAAATGTATCCTGGCGCCGCCAGGCCTCCACTGCACACCTGGATCGGCAAGACAGTTTCAGCGTTTCCACTACCATCCACCCAAACCTCCTATTGGCACTTGGACTTGGAAACCTTCATGGTCGAAGTCCCCTGTGGCTTCACATCGCGTGACGAAACAGGTGCACCAAGAAAAGTATATAACGCAAAATCATTAAAAAAATCAAAACAAAATCTAGGAACCTTAGGCTTTTAACTCATGTTCTTGTGAGAACAATGAAAAATACACTGACCTGTTACGAGAACTCTGAAGATAATTTATTAGTTTGAAGAATGCACTACGCATTAATTATTATGGCAAACGTATTGCTAGAGTGTCGTGTTTTAATGGACCTCATAATGATTCTCCGTCGTAAGTTCTTTAGCGACCCACTGAGATAGATGTCTTAGCCTAGGGGACCACTCAAATGTTTTAGCCTAGAGGCCCACTAAAGCCTTAATCAGGCCCTGGTAACATGTAACAGGTAAATTTCAAATTTTTAGGAATTTCTTTAGTTTTTGCATTCGTTAAATGCTTTAATCATTGCAGATCTCCACTCATATTGTTTTTCTAGCTAGATTTTTCAATTAAGAAATATTTACCTTCAGTTAATTTATAAATAGTTAATGATTGATTAGTTTTAACCTGATATAATGTAATATGCAAGAAAATATCCCTTTTTTGTCTGTCCCGTTATGATGAATATATGGAATGTTTTTGACTCTCCCTTCAACTTCGTTATATATGGGTTCGACTGTACAAAAAAAAGCCCGCTTTTTATAAGAATTCTTTAACTTCTTTCATTATTTTAAGCATTCTAACAATATTTAAATTCATACTGTACCTTTTTGTATTTCTTTTTTTCGTACATACTTTGAATCGCTTTGTTGAGATCCGTGGCACTTAATTCCTGTAAAACAGTAATAGTAAACACGATGATTTTTTTTTACAAATTAGACAGATATGATATTTTTTAAAACAGAAAATCTCTTGCACACACGACATCAGAGAACAATCTTTTAATTAAGTATGAAATGCACTGTAAAAAATAAGTGGTGTGAATTCACGGAAAATTGCTGAAAATAACGTGCAGTGAAGTGAGGGTATGTCTGATTTTTAAAGAAACTTTCGTTTTGTAAAGTTTCCGTTACTAATAACGGAAACATCAATGCTTTGATAGATTTTTTTGTTGTCACTAATTTTGCCTTTCTTTCATTTTTTTTTTTTTTTTTTTTTTTCTCTTTTACAGAAATATAAGTTTCGGGATTTTTTGTTCTTGTACAGAAATTTCCCGAGTTTCCGAAAACTTCGATTCCGACTTTTTCAGTACCTATGCAGAAACAACTAGCCGCCCCCCCCCCTTTTTTTTAAAGCCAAAATGCACTAGTCGCATGCAGAATTTTTTTTGGTGTACGAAGTGAAGAAATCCTTATCCTTGACAGGAGTTTTACACCCCAATAAGGAGCGCGACCGACTGAGCTAGCAAGACACCTACCACCGCACCACGTTTCTGGTGAAAACTAAGTGCACTGCAGTCTCGTGCGATGATGAAATGTTTTCCATTATGAATGAGGGTTAATTAGTCATTTTCTTTCCTTTAGGAGTTTATTATTTTTCTGAATAGGCTTATAATAATTTTATTTTTTCTATAGAAGAACTAGAAGATCCCATCCAAACGGCTCTAGTCGTTAACCTAGATGGTGCTATGTTCCACGATGTATCACCATTTTAAGCGGGTTACGTCCATTTAACAATGATGATGCAATACGCTGGGATACAGGAGCTGTTACTCAGGCACGGTTCACAGAGAATTCCAATGATATGCAGTACCTGTCATGGACTGCACTCATCAAATATGTAGCCCATGAAGAATATGTGAAACCATCTGGAATGACGCGTCCGAGATACACAGCATTCTGACGCATCTGAGGACTGTTTTCAACAGGAATGGAATAAGATTATCAGAGATAGTTGCATACCCCGAGAAGAATCCTTGCGTGTAGTAGCTATAGCAGATTCAGCTGGAACGACTGGGGTGATCTTTCCCTTAAAGCAGATTTTTTTTTTTGAAATGGAAAAGATCGTAAATAATTAATAAACGAAGGCCATCCCGAAAGAAAGTACTTTTTGAAGATAAAACAAAGAAAAAGTATTGATAACTAATCTTTAATGAGCGATGAATTCTACATACCTTAATCTAGTTTTCAACATATTCCCGTGGATGTTAAAACTTTGTCATACACTGGTGTGCAAAAATTAAGGACGAAGAGGAGAAATTAGCATAACAGCGGAACGAGCAGGCAGAACGGACCGAAAGACCACTCAGGAGATAGACTAGGGTCCGGTACGGTAGGGCATGCGCATATATGCAGCATGACGTAGGTGGAGGGGAGGGTCGGAAGGGTATAAAGCACATGGGCGGTGTACGCTCAGCAATTCGGTGAAAGCTATTGAACGCTGTACATCGGTTTGAACGACGTCGAGTTGCTGCCACCGTGTGATATGGCCAACAGGCAATCCAGTAGACGACATCTGAATGACTTTACCCGAGGTCGCGTCATTGGAAAGTTGGAAGAAGGTCGAAGTGTGACTAGTGTGGCAGAGGAGTTCCGGATCGCTCACAGCATCGTTTCATGAGCTTGGGGAACATTTCAAACGACAGCAGTGGTCTTTCACGAGCAACCACGGCGGCGGACGACCGGTATATTGTCCTACAGGCGAGAAGGGACAGACGGCAGACAGAGGGAGAAATCGCAAGGCACGTGCAACAGACAACTGGGCGTCCGTTATCGCGTTTTACCGTAGCCAGGAGGCTGCACAAAGGTGGTCTATTTGCACGACGACCAGTAAGGTGTGTGCCATTAACGCCTGCTCATCGGAGACGGCGGTTTCTGTGGTGCCAGGAACACAAGAACTGGACTCATCAGCAACGGGGTCGAGTTCTCTTTACGGATGAGAGCCGATTTAGTCTGACGAGCGATTCTAGACGTATATACATCTGGAGAGAGCAGGAAACACGCAATCACACCTCCAACATCATCGAAAGGGACCGGTTTGGAGGTGGCGGAGTTCTCGTTTGGGGCGGTATCATGCTTGGTAGCCGTACTGACCTACACATCTTCCAAGGAGGTTTAGTCACTGCTGTCCGCTATTGTACCGAGGTTCTCCTGCCTCACGTGCGTCTGTTTAGAGGTTCTGTGGGTCCTGAGTTCCTCTTCATGGATGACAACGCTACACCTTATCATACAGTGGCTGTCGCAGAGCTGTTGTAGAGTGAAGATATTCAACGCATGGATTGGCCCGCAAGGTCCCCGGCCCCAAATCCAATCGAACACGTGTGGGAACTTCTCGGGAGACGCTTGGCAGCACGTCACCAACCGGCAGCAACGATTCCGCAGCTGCAATTGGCGCTACAAGAGGAATGTGCCGCGATGCCTCAACAGCTCCTTGTCAACCTCGTCCTCAGCATGGACAGACGTTGTAAATCCTGCAACGCAGTCAGAGGTGATCATATCCTTTACTAAAGACTGGATTTTTCTTGGCAGCCGCCTGTCACATGGACGTTTCTGTCTTCTGTTCAGTTGTTCTGGAAGCTACCTTTTCAATAAAGTGTCTTTGTATCCTTTGGATTCCTTGTTTGGACGGTTTTGCTCACATGTCCCATATTCTTACATCTTGGGGATCTTATGGTATGATTTGAGTCGATGTGGATCCCTTCTGCACGACGTTACATTCGAAAAACCGTCTCGTCCTTAACTTTTGCACGCCAGTGTATATTGGCACACGTTTCTGGATACCCTTGTCATAATAGTCTGCCGCCTGGGTTTTGAACCACCACTCAACCGTCGTCTTCAGGTCATCGTCGTCATCGAACCGCTGGCCGGCAAGAAATCGTTTCAAGTAGAGAAACAAATGACAGTTACTGGGCTCCTACTCTGAACTGTAGGGAGGGTGGACCAGCTGTAGGAAGGGTGGACCAGCTGTAGGAAAGGTGGACCAGCTGCTCCCATCCAAATCTGGTGACCAGGTTGGGCGTCACATTCGCAGCATGAAGACTTGCGTTGACATAAAGAAGAACCACTCCTTTTCACAGCATGCCGCGTCGTTTATTTTGTGTTGCGTTGCGCAACTTTCTCAGTTTTGCGTAATATGCAGCCGCGTTTATTAATATGTACTTAGGCACGAATTCCACCAAACAGAATTCATTTCCTGTCCCAAAACACAGTGCACATGACCTTCCTCGTTGACATCGTCTGTTCGAATGGTTTGACCGCAGACGAGCCCATTTCAGGGACTGCTGTTTCGATTCAGATGTGACGTCAGAGACCCAAACCTCATCTTCCGTCATTATACGGCTTAAAAAAATCCTCGCTTTTCCTTCGTGTACCACACCAAAATTTCCTAAGCAGATCCCATGTGCCTCGTTTTGTGCTCTGCCGTCAACACCTTTGGCACCCACTGTGCATACACTTTGCGGAACTGAAGTTTTTCTGTAATGATTTCGAAACTTCAGAGAGATGTTCTGAAAGACCAGAAACTGTGAAGAGTCCGTTCTCTCTAATGTTTTTTCACTTGGTCTGACATTTCTCGCTTTCAGAAACCTTATCACAGACCACACTTCACAGTCGGCGGGCCGTTCTGTTAACTTAAACATTATTAACGTACAGCACAAACCTTTAATATAAGTCTAACCTCACAAAATGGCGTCAGAATGTGGCTAATGGATGAGGCAACACAACTAGGCATGCGCGACTCTGAAGCGAATACTTGAGCGGGAGTGATGCGCGAACTGCACTTACTTTCTGGATGGCCCTAGTACATATGCGCCGACTTCATGGGTTCGCGACAGTTTTTGAAACCCCAATGATTTTGTTGGGGCTTCCTCGAACCTCTAATATTTTTGTGCGTATTTCGTCGGAAAAATACACGTACGTATATGTGTATAAATTTTGTTTTTCGTTATCAGTTCTTCAAGTTTTTTATTATTCATTCCCCGTTTACTATATACAGAAAGTGTGTATAGAAATTTATCGTACAGACTGTTTATTGTACCTCAAAAAAGAATTGGTGTTTTTTCGTGCTGATCAAATTTGACGCGGCAAATTATACCTCAAATACCGTTGTTTGAGAGCATTTAGAACTGCCTCCTTTATAAAAGAAAATTCTTATAAAGATTTCCACTAAATACAAAAGTCTAGCTTAATGTCTGGAAATGAGAACCTATTCGAGTCATAGTGATAAAGGCGGAAATATGTTGTTCAGTCAGTTGACCCATCCTATCTTCGGGCAGTCGGGGACCAAGGAGGTTGGAAGAGAGAATATGGCATCAGCAGCAGCTGGTGAAGCCGAATCTGATCATCTGGTTTCTTGCGCCCTCCGGATGGGGAGGGTTCAATGACGTGACGTCACTTCCTGAAGACCTGTGCTGGAGCACAGGTTGATAGCGGCCGTCTCTTACTCTTGGCAGCAGTCCCTGAAGGTCAACAAGGCTAACACATCTTTAACAAGGCCGTGATTGGTTAATACGGAATATGCACTTCCGGTGGACGAAAAATAGTTTTTTTTTTTTTTAGAAAATACTAAACAGTATTTCTGTAACTTTGTGCAAATTCTTAGTTATGTGCATGTATATTTCGGTCTCATTTTTTCCTGACTGTACATGCTGCACAAGTGCCTCTAAAACGTCTTCAAAGTCAACGATTTCCCCATAGAAAAGTACAGAAGCAGCCCAAGTTGGGCTTATTGGGCATGCACAGCTGAAACGAAATAGAGCCCACGGAAAACGCAGGGCGTGCAGCTAGATGCCATGTCCTCTCCCTTCTAACCTCCTATTTTAACTCAAAAATCATTTGAAGAAAAAAATTGTTGGCATTCTTAAAATTGGTAAAAACAAAAGTAAATGTTTCATGTTTTTGTTACTTTTATAAGACAATTGAGTTAGAAATTCAGTATCTGTGTATTGTATATAATAAAGTCGCGCCTACAAAAACAAAATAAATGAAATAAATAATTATCTAGAGAGAAAAAAAATTCTGTAATTAACTATAATTCGTCTTATTGTGCCAGATAATCTGACTGAATTAAATTTAAATTAGACTTAAATGCCTTGAAAAATGCATGGGTAATTCGATTAAAAATTTCCGGAACACACAATAATATTTCAAGTCGGCGCTTATGCCCTGGTATTTGTTTTTTCAAAGTTACATTTATACAGTAGATGTACAGATTTTCGTAAATTTTCTTATTACAACTGAAATTTGCTGTGAAGACGGGGATAAAAAATGCTCTGTTCTAGCTTTAGCAGAAAGTAAAAAAAAACTGGAGGTAAATGCTCTGTTCTAGCTTTAGCAGAAAGTAAAAAAAAAACTGGAGGTAAATGCTCTGTTCTAGCTTTAGCAGAAAGTAAAAAAAAAACTGGAGGTAAATGCTCTGTTCTAGCTTTAGCAGAAAGTAAAAAAAACTGGAGGTAAATGCTCTGTTCTAGCTTTAGCAGAAAGTAAAAAAAAAACTGGAGTTAAATGCTCTGTTCTAGCTTTAGCATAAAGTAAAAAAATCTGGAGGTAAATGCTCTGTTCTAGCTTTAGCAGAAAGTAAAAAAAAACTGGAGGTAAATGCTCTGTTCTAGCTTTAGCAGAAAGTAAAAAAAAAACTGGAGGTTCGGAAACGGAAAAATAAGAGCGGAAGTGAAGAGAGCTTTTGATTGATCATGAAAAGCAATTGTGTGTTTTCTTCTGTTCTTTAGTATTGTTTGGTGTCATTATTAAGTGCGTTTGAAATAGTGTAAGTGACAAAGCCGAAGTACGTATCTCAACTGGGCCATAAACAAAAGCCCGTATCGCTAGTAACCCCAATCAATGATGCAGGTATGACTTCATGCAGTGAAATAAATAGAAGTTCTTTTAAAAAGAAGTGGTAATCATGCATCGTGGAAAAATAAGTTAACATTTTGAAGATGAATCGTCGTCATACTGCTTAGTCATGTTTGAATGATTCAAGCTGAAAAATGTTCTATTAAAGTAAGCTATCTGAATAAATGGGTTCAAAATTTAATTTGAAAGATTTTATCGAGAAGTGAGATTTGAAAAGCACCAAGCCCTTTTCATGGAAAAGCTGGTAATTGAACACCATTAAAATAGCGCTGATTTTCCATTTTGTGATTTTAAAATACAGGGTGTACACAAATTAGTTGGGCAAAAAGAGTGGTTTATTATGCGTAGTTATGAGAGTGAACAAGATTATAAGATAGTGAAACACACCAAGTTTACCTTTTTCACAAATGTTCGATGTGGCTGCCCTTCGTTACTCTGCAAATGTCCCATCGGTACATCAGTTTTTGCCATATGTTAGTGAGCATGTTCACGTCGATCAAACCAAGTGCAGTGCTGATTCGTTATTTCAATTCAGGAATGGATTTCCGAAGCGGCGGACGGTAAACCTGGTCTTTAACAAAACCCCATACACTGAAATCTAGGGGGAAAGATCTGGTAATCGTGCTGGCCATGGAATAACACCTCCGCGACCAATCCAAACTGGTACTTCAGCACTGAAGTAAGAAGTCACCGCTCTGTGGAAATGACACGGTGCGTCATCTTGTTAAAAAATGAAACCTTCAGGCATTGTTTCTTTCATAATCGGCATCAGGTAAATCTGAAGCATGTCCAGGTATACGATTCCCGTAACAGTTTTTTCAGCAAAGAAGAATGGGCCAAAAACATTATAACACCTTACGGCACAAAGCACGTTTACCTTGGGACTATCCCTTTCATGCTCAAAGGTGGCATTAGGATTTTCGGATCCCCATATCCTGACATTATGTCTATTCACTTTTCCACTCAAATGGAACAATGCCTCGTCACTGAAAACTAACTGCGATAACAAATCGTCTTCCCTTTCCATGCGCTCTAACATATCGGTGCAAAATTTTGCTCTATTCGTCAGGTTCATCGGCTTCAGAGCTTGAACAATTTGCAATTTGTAAGGTCTGAACATCAGCCGTTTTCGCTAGATTTTATGCACTGTTGTTTTAGGAATTCCCAGTTGTAAACTAGCGCGTGCTGTAGATTTTCCCGGACTTCTCACAAATGATTCTCTCACTGCATCCACCGTCTGTTCTCGCATTTTAGGTCTGCCTTGGCCACTAAGCCTATGTGCCACACATCCCGTTTCGGTAAATCGATTGTACCATACTACAATGGTGTCTCTTTTCGGCGCACTTTTGTGATATTCTCGACGGAAATTTCGTTGCACTTGCACAGCGGAATACGTTTCATGGAACCATAGTCAGCATTTCGCTTTTTCACCGCCGGTATACGTCTCCATCGTTACGCGAACACAGAACGAATGATAAACAACCGCGACCCACAGCTCACTGAGACGTGGACATGACACACCTAGCGCCATCTATCCGCAAACTTAGTATACACTAAGACTCATCTGCATTTGAACCGGTAACTTACAATTAATATTTCGCACATTATTCACTTACGAAATTGCCCAACTAATTTGTGTACACCCTGTATAGAACATCTTTTGGATGAAATGTTTTTTTAAAAGTGGGGCGGGAGGCAGAGCTGCCAGTTTATTTGTGTGTGTGTGTGTGTGTGTGTGTGTGTGTAAGCGACCCTTGCATAAAGTTTCTACTTACCCTTTTTTTGACCGGAGCGATTTGCCCACCTCCCCCAATATCAGCTTCTGGGTCTGCCCCTGGTACTAGTGAGTTGCAGCTGTAAATTCCGTAAAGCTATTGGATAAACCCCCATAATATTTTGATGGAGAGTTGTATTCAATATTTTAATGCTCCTTTCATAGGCACTGAAATGAGATCTACTTTTTCCCGTGATCATTATAATGTTCATGCAGAGGATTATTTATAAGCTAAAATACTTTGGTCGGTCTAGACCAGGGGTGGACAAACGGTCGATCGTTTGTTTGTTCGTACGGTTGACCCTTTTGGCAAATATGATATCGAGGAAGTTTCATAAAACATTTCCTTTACTTTCCTCTTCGATCAATGAAAGTTGAAGACTCGTGCAAGAATGAATCGCTGATACGAACGATTACCGCCTTTGGCACGTTTTAATGATAAAAGATGAAAAATATATACATTTAAAACCATATGTACATGAGCACTTTCGAGGCAGTGGCTACCTCATCCTCGGATGTATTGAACAAAAACACATTCAATCTATATATAGCATAGATTATGGCATTGTGGGAAGTAATGGGAGGCGTAAGAGCCAATAGCATTTCGTATGCGTCAAATAGTTGCGTACACAGCATGCTTAATGGTAAGTGAGGAAAAACATATTACAATGACTGAAGAATGAGGTGGGGTTTGGTGGGGTGAACATAGCATTTCAAACAAAAGTCCCAATTTAAAGTTAACAGATTTAATTAGTGAATTCCATGTGTCATAATCGCCCTTGTGGGGTGTTATGCTTATACTTATTTTTAATATATTTGTTTCTGGTAATTCGCTGCCACTAGACCAGGATATTTCAGTCCCGGTCAAACTTTTTTTAAAAAGCGGCGCGGGGGCGTTGTTTTTCTCCTCAGAGGCATGGTGAAGGAAAAGACGACTTGTAGAGTACAGACTTAGAGCTGAAAAATATGTACAGGTTGATTTACAACTTTGGTGACGAGTAGGTTGAAGATACATGTCACACGATAAAAACGATTCTTGAACTTGAGCAAGTCGACATTCCAGCACGATCATAGTTCATTCACAGTCCAGTTTTTTTGCATTATGAGTATGCACATAGCATCATGAAATTATTTTTACATAATTATATGCTTTTCACAGGTGGCTAGATTTCTCACTCGGGTGGAGTAATTATCTGGCAGACCGCAGTCTGGCATTTAGTAGTATTACACAGTTATAATCAATTACCCACAGGTAATGCAACGTATATACTCTAGTGGCCTTAACCCGCAGGTAGGCACCTAATTAACTTTCTAGTCAGCCGCAGCCGACTAGCGTACGTACATCTCGAGCGACGACTACAAAACGAACGTCCTCTTCCTATTCGAGCAAAAAGAGAAAAAGGTGCTCTAAAAGTTCGTTACAACTTTTTCCCGCTTACACTTGCGGAGCCCGGATAGCGCACAGCCAATCCCGAACGAGCAATCGTGGGAGCAAGAGGCCATGTGGTAAATCTCTCTTCCCTCCTCAGCTGTCTCTCGCTGCTTCAAACTTTCTGCGCCAGTAAGACATCCCAATGTTCTGTAAACTCCTGCCTCAGCATGGAATTCACCAAGGAGAGAATTTCCTTCCCCCTTCTCCTCTCCGTGGGACTCTGGGCACACAATATGGCCGACCTGAAGTCATTTTTCTTCCTACAAGGATAAAAGGGCGTTCCACCTCCCGTTTTGGATTTTTTCCATTTTCCCTGTTTTCAATATTTTTTTACATCATCACACCATGCATTGTACAATTCATAGGGGCTATATTCATTACAACATTGCACACTGGAAGCTTCTATATACACACTTTCGCTTATTAATAGGTCCCTGAGGTTGCTAGGAGTATGAAAAATTCTTGCATTACTCCAATCTGAATTAAGATTGTCTTGGAGTACATATTTGGCTAGCGATGTGCTATACATGCCTGCTTTAATGTTGTATTTATGTTCTTTAATCCTTAATCCAAGATTGCGTTTTGTGGAACCCAAATAATTTGAGGCAATTTGTCCTGTGGTTGCCTGAAGTAGTGGGATGTTGTAGATACCCCATTGATCCCTACTACAGCATTGTTTACGACCTTTACGAACAAATGAGAAAAGGTTTCGTGATTGTAGGTATGAGGAAAGAATGCCCACGGAAAAAACACCCACGGAAAAATCGCCCACGGAAAAAACGCCCACGGAAAAAACGCCCACGGAAAAAACGTCCACTTCGCGAAAATAGGAAAAAACGCCCACGGAAAAATCGCCCACAGACAAAATGCTCACGGGAAAAATATGTGATCGACTGATAAGTTTATATGTCTGTTATAAACGGTGTTCGGACAACTGGTCACACACTGCTGGCCAAAAAACCGTTAGGGGTCATATAAAAATTGCGGTTTCTTGGCCACCTCACCTACATAACGAAAATGGGTTTAGGAGAATTGGCCACAGGACAACTAGCCACAAAAGTTCAAGGGGGGGTGTAAGTATTATCGATTTTTGGCCTACATTGAGAATTGAATTAGGAACTCCAAACAAATTTCGAGAAAACGTTCTATGTAAGCCAAGCGAGAATTACAGTATAATTCATGTATGTTCGGAAAAGGACCCTAAGGTGGGATTTTTTAATAACGCTGCACTTTTACGTATTTACTAAATATTTACATAACATGTCAAGTTTGCAATATTTTTCTTTTACTTAATTAATTCACAGGCGAAGAAAAAAGTGTTGAATAGGCTTAGGCCTACGGCCTATTAATTAATGTATGGATTGAATGTATGGTGCATAAGTAGAAGCGCAATATTATTGACAATTAATACAGACATTTGACGTGGAATAGGAATAGCTGTGGTGCAGTGGAAGCATATCCGGCGCGTAACTGGAAGACCCTGAGTTCGATTCCTGGTGGCGGCCACTGAGAATTTTTCCGTGACTCACTTATAAACGTGGAAAGAGCGATGACTTCTGTTTGATTATTGACAATACTTGTTATGTAAATTTATGAATATGGGAATGGCGGAACGAAAACTTTTAGAAGGGCCTAAACGTTAGTCCTAATATTATTTTTTGCCTGAGTAATACCGCAATATTAATAATTTGATGTGTTACGTAAACGTTATGAATATAACATCGTTAGAATAAAAACTGTTAAATAGGCCAAGGCCTAGGACTTATGACTTAAGGGCCGCGGGTGGCCTAGTGAAGAACCAAATAAGATTGTTAACTTTCAACTTCCTACTGTAGAGTAGCTACTTTCTTTAAAAAATCCAGTTCGGCTTTACTGTAAAAAATTTGTGACTATTCTTATTTTTTAAAGTAAGGTCTTAATTTTTATAAAACTATGCATGTTTGTTATTTAACTATATCAATTAAAAGGGAAATCATTAAAAGTCAGATTATTTTATTTATAAATACTTGTAAAGTATAGCATTTAATTGTAAAAGCGATTTTCGTAAAAGGCGCAATGTACAGATATAACTTTGTGTAATGTGCTTTCTTTGCACTCTTGTCTCTTTTGGAAATCCTCTTTTGTGTACGGCGAGCGGAAGGGGGTGGGAGGCATCTGTCTTTCGTCAAAGTGGTGCTTTGCAGCTGCAGCTGGAACGTTTGCTAGCGACCGCACCCCAAATAACAAGCGATATATTTCATTTAAATTTATCGGTTGGCCACCGGTCAGGGTGTGTCTTCCCCGTGAGTAGTATAATCTCAAGTTACATGCATACTTCTTTTCTTCCCAGTGTAAAGAAAAAAATACGCACTCATAGCTTCCTGGGAGTTTTCCAAAGGACAACTAAAACAGTTAATTTCTACATGACGGGTGTAGGAGAACTGGCCACCGGAGAACTGGCCACAAAAATTTTAAGGGGCCTTATAAAAATAACGTTTTCGACCGCTTCGTGCCCACGATCCCCAGAGGTTGGTAATCAGAGTCATATAAAGTTTCCGTAATTTCGTCTTTTCTTAATTGCGATAATTAATGTAATTCTTTATAAGAAATGTTTATGATCTACATCTCAGCAAAAGATTTAAGGGTTTTCAAACTACAAGTCTGCAAATTATCTGAGCGCATGTGCTGACTCAGGAAACTTGTCGGGGGGGGGTAATATCAAAACTTCAAGATTTGAAAAATGTATCGTCCCATCGGGAGATTTTCAGTATTTACAAGCTACAGCTGGACAGATTATTTGAGGGCACGTGCCTACTCAGTAAACCTGGGGGGTGGGGTGGGGGGGGGTTATATGATAATTGTGAATTATATAGAATTTCTTGTCCGATCGGGCGGTTTTCATCATTCACATGCCTTCAGATAATGTGTCGAGTTGTAGCTGCTAATTGCCGAGAATCTCCCGATCGGACGAGAAATTGCTCATATTTTACACTTTTGGTATTCCCCCCCCCTTCGCCGACAGGTTTCCAGAGAGTGACATGCGCTAAGAAAATTTGTCGAGTTGCAGTTTCTAAATGCTGAAGATCTCCAGATCGGAAGAGAAATTCTTGATATTTTACGATTTTGGTATTACCTCCCCCACCCCCACCCCGACTAGTTTCCTGAGGCAGCAGATACCCTCAGATAATTCAACGTGTTGTAGCTTGTAAACGCTGGAAATCTCCCGATCGGACCAGAAATTCTTTATATTTCATATTTTAGATTTTAAGCACCCCCTCCCCAGACAAATTCCCTGGGTTTGCACATACTCGCAGACAATTTTTTTTATTTGTAGTTTCTAGAAAAATATTGTACAGCAGTTGGCTTGAAGACAACGGTGAATCATTAGTATGTTTTTAAATAACTGTTGCATAAGACTACCACGGCTTTCAGGCCAACACCATACAACCTCTACAGTCCATCAGTGCAATCCGAACTTTCCTCTCGTATTTGTAAGGTTTGCAGAAAATATTTTACACATCAAATTATTAATATTGCGGTATTACTCAGGCATAAAATAATATTAGTACTAACGTTCAGGCCCTTCTAAAAGTTTTCATTCCGTCATTCCCATATTCGCGTTATGTAGGTGAGGTGGCCTAGAAACCGCAATTTTTATATGACCCCTAACGGTTTTTTGGCCAGCAGTCTGTGACTAGTTGTCCGAACACCGTTTATAACAGACATAAAAACTTATCAGTCAAACACATATTTTTCCAGTGAGCATTTTGTCTGTGGGCGATTTTTCCGTGGGCGTTTTTTCCTACTTTCGAAAAGTGGGCGTTTTTTCCGTGGGCGATTTTTCCGTGGGCATTCTTTCATGCAATCTGATTGTAAGCCAAATTTCACATCATGTTTTTTACAAAGGTGTGATAAGGTTCTTGTTAAAAGTGGATTATACTGCATGGAGCCCACATATTTAGTGTTACGATTAGATTCTCTTGGCAAAGTAGTGTTCAGGGCATATTTGACTTTACTAAATACCTGACTAGTCAAGTATTTAGGATATCCGTGTTGCTCAGCTAAATTAAAAATGTATTTAACTTCTTGTTGTAGGAGTTCGGGGGTTGTCGAATGTGAGTGCGCTCTTCTGAACAAAAAGAACAGTGCTGACAATTTGTGTTGTTTTAGATGTGATGAGAAAAATGGAATAATTACTGGTTAATGGCAAGATTTTCTATATACACTGCTAGTGATACAGTTACAATTAGAATTATTATTAATAAGAATATCTGCTTCTAAATCTAAATTCTTCAGATTTAGAAGCAGAAATGGTGAAACTTCAATACAGCATAGTACTGAAGGCACGATATAGCGTCAGGTAACACATTTTGGACTCTATTGTCAGAAGAAAAACATCCCTGCTTGAGATCTGTTGCTTTGCGGCTGACTGCTTTCTCTGGATCCACATATCACTGTGAAACAGCTTTTCCAGAAATGAGAATAATGAAGTCGAAATACTGAAGCTGCCTGACTGATGCTCGCTTAGAAGCGTGTCTCCTACTGTGCCTGATTATTTCAAACCTTGTGAGGACATGCAGTGTCATGCATCAACATGTACGAATTAAATACTGTAAATAAAGAATTTATAAGTAAAATTATAATAATTTGTTAGAAAATTGGTGTTTCAGAAATAAAAAATGATTTAAATATTTTTTCTGTATTTGCTTCCAAACTTACAAAACCTCACACACTAACAAAACATGCGTAATATAGGCTTATTCTTATTTAAATATGCCTATAACACTGAGATAAACCATGGTGGATCACAGTCGGGAATGATAGCTTTAGGTAGATCTTGGTTTCTCAAAGTTTGGCCACCCCTGGTCTAGACTCCCACAAGAACACGAAATCTTCCTGCAGAACAATATTTGTTTGCTTGAGGATACAGTTGAAAAAAAGGGCATACGATACTTCCTTTGTAAAACATTTAACAAATGAAAATATGAAAATTAAATAAATTTTTTATTGAATTGTTTACCTTTCCTGGAAACATTACTACACCTGGTGCACCATGGTCAGAAAAGTAAATAAAAATATGGTCGTTTGGCCCACTGGAAAAAAATATTGAAACAATTTGACTTTTGATCGTATATATTTTATAAATATTTCATGAAATGTTATGTTATGCTACGTAAAACAAATACAAATGCCCGAAATATATATTCTAATTTAAGAGGAAGTACAATTCTACTGTTAATGTAATTAAAACATAAATATTATATTGTCAGACTTGCAGAGAAATTTTCGAACATTATTCTGACCATTACATAAAAGCGTAAAATAGATACACATGAGTACACACATATACACATATCTCTAGGATGTTCTCTGTGATTTGAAGGTTAGCTCCTCAAAGAACTCATTTGCCAGATTAAAGTTTAAAACAATACTTCCTTTGAGTCTTGAAAATCATAAAATTACATCAGTGTGGGGGATCAGCCTACAGCTGAAGGTTCCAGTTGGTCACCAAAGAATTTTGCAACAAAGCTCAGTGAGTTGGAGACTTTTAGCCAATGTCACACGGAACTAGCTAGTACCTCAACAATGTTTACACCGACACTTAATTTACGTTAGTTTTTCAGATTCACAAAGACCCTTGTTGCTGATGAGTATACACACATTAGAACATAATTACTTAGCCTTTAACTTTTGGTGAGATGTGTAATACCCTCCTATCAGGAACAAGATAGAAGGATAACACACATCTTATTAGAAGTTAAAGGTTAACAATAAATTCTTTAGTGACAGTTTCGGCGCTGTAAAGTACTGCAAAACTCCCAGGAGCTTACAAAAATGCACCCCAAAATGTCAATGAAGTTGAATGATCATCTGAGAAAATTAAACATCTTTCCTGGACATGGACTTGTAAAAACCCAACAAAAAGTTTTAAAAACTGAAAGTTGTTTTTCATCAGTTCCGTATAAATTCCTTATATTATGACCAGTGGCGTATTTCCAATTAGGCGCACTAGGCGCGCGCCTAGGGCCCACGAGATTGAGGGGCCCCGAAAACGTATAATTGGATTGTCAGTATTGTTTTGGTTTTCACAGACTGAAACCAAAAAAATGCAGACCTTCATCAATTTTCCAAAGCTGGAGCAACGGAAAGAGCACATTTAAAAACTGAAATGCATTCCAATTTTATGAAAGTTTACGCGTGACATGTACGAAATTTCATTTTCAACGTCCTTAGCGCTAAATTTGCCAAAAAACTTGCAACTGGTAAGGTGTTAAAGTAATCAGTTTTGCCTAACGTATCAAACTCCAGAAAAATTTTTGCTGTAACTGAAATAGTCTCTTCGTTGCACAAAGCTAAAATTTACGAAATTTCCACTTTGAGAACTCCTAGCGGGACATTTATAAAGTAGTGATGAAATTTAAAATGGGAAAACTTTAATGAATTTTAATGTCCGATCATTTGCAAAAATAATTTCTGGGAAACCTGTGAAAACCAAATTATTTGGCCTTCAGCGCTTTTAGCAGAAAATTAACGAACTGAAAATTTTAAATATTTGAGGAGGAACAGTTAAGCCTAATCTGAGAGACACAAAAATATTTTTTTCTTTTAAGTTGAATAGTTTCTTCCCAACAGAACTTTAATTTTTTGAATTTTTGGCTGGACAGCCCTTGGCGGTGTTTAAATTGCCAAACTTAATATCCCTAGATTCCCTATTATCCGCAAGAATAATTTTTGAAATATCTCTTAAAACAAAAAGTTCCATGTTCACTGGCAGACAAAGGGATTATACTAGCACTGTTTCTTACAAAACGTTCTAATAATAGGAAGATTGAACGAAATTTTAAAAATCGTAAATACTTTTTGTCGACTTCACCTTTTTTTTTTTTTTTTGCTAATCTGATGGATGAAAATTCCTGAGGCTGCGATAAGAAGGAGGAAGGGGCCCCCTGAATCTTTTAAGCGCCTAGGGCCCCGAAAGATCTACAGTCGCCTCTGATTATGACGAATTTTTTATGAATTTCAGGCAATGTTGTCAGAGACTTTTACCTGAATTCAGTAGACCAGAACTCAGAAAATCAGTAGATAAGGTTTTTTTGCTTGAAATGTGTACCACCTGACAAATGTAATGTATTTTTTCTGTTGGAGGTTTAACGACCACCGTAAGCAACTCAATGGGCTATAAGCAGTCGTCTGTCCCTAATTTAGGGCCGCTGGTTCCAGGGAAGAGAGAGAGACAGTGTCGTTAGACAAACACAACATCCATGCCTCACCGGAATTCGAACCCGGACCTCGTAGGGACGAATGATCAGAAGCCTTTGCTTAGACCACTGCGCCACTGGTGCGGCCAAATGTAATTAGCATTGGATGTAATCTCAATACGAAGGAACACTTAAATCTACTGTTGTTTCAAATAATACCAGTACTTCACAAACAACTATGGAACACCTGAATGAAAATTCACACCAATACAATCCTGAGTCACTTTTTCACAAGATATTAATGATGATCAGCTTAATAATGCTCTTCATTAAAACTGATGTTGGTGTTAATCATTATGGCATTGGCCTTTTAATATAGCCACATTTGCATCGGCTCGACTTGTTGTCTTCCTAAACACAAATAGTTATATACGTACACTTTTTACTAAACGATACCCAGGTGTTTCGGAAGTACGTGAAATAAGTGATGTACTAAAAAAGTACCATTAACACAAATATCTTACAGTAGATGTTTCCCTAACATTCTGGGTTTTAACAGATACTAAGGATAATCTTTGTAAAACAAACTAATTAGTTATGTAGGTAGAATAAAGAAGTATTTCACGACAACCAGTATGAAATTTGAAAAAAAAAAAGTGGAAGTCATAACTGACTGATAAACACGTATCTTTCGGTACTTCCAAGTTTTTTTCCTCCATTGCCTACAGAATATCCTTGTCTGGTCATCTAGCGACTAAAAAAATGGACGATGTCATCGCTCTGTCCACGTTATTTTATAAACAACGCATAGCGACTGAAAAATTGTGTTCCGACACCGCTGGGATCGAACCCCAGATCTCTCGATAACTAGTCAGTCGAGTGCGTTCGCATTTACGCTACGGCGTCAATAATTCTCAGCGCCACGCGTAGTTTATCAGTCAGCATCTGACTACACGAATCCGTATTGATGGTCTCAGCAGCTGAGATGTCGTCATCTGGTGGCATTTAACGGAACAGCTATTTAATGCTAGCTGATAAATTCAAAGGGCGATAGAAATGGTAAATATATATCAAATACGTGGAGATAATGAAAATGGACGATGTCATCGCTCTGTCCACGTTATTTTATAAACAACGCATAGCGACTGAAAAATTGTGTTCCGACACCGCTGGGATCGAACCCCAGATCTGTCGATAACTAGTCGAGTGCGTTCGCATTTACGCTACGGCGTCAACAATTCTCAGCGCCACGCGTAGTTTATCAGTCAGCATCTGACTACACGAATCCGTATTGATGGTCTCAGCAACTGAGATGTCGTCATCTGGTGGCATTTAACGGAACAGCTATTTAATGCTAGCTGATAAATTCAAAGGGCGATAGAAATGGTAAATATATATCAAATACGTGGAGATAATGAAAATGGACGATGTCATCGCTCTGTCCACGTTATTTTATAAACAACGCATAGCGACTGAAAAATTGTGTTCCGACACCGCTGGGATCGAACCCCAGATCTGTCGATAACTAGTCAGTCGAGTGCGTTCGCGTTTACGCTACGGCGTCAACAATTCTCAGCGCCACGCGTAGTTTATCAGTCAGCATCTGACTACACGAATCCGTATTGATGGTCTCAGCAGCTGAGATGTCGTCATCTGGTGGCATTTAACGGAACAGCTATTTAATGCTAGCTGATAAATTCAAAGGGCGATAGAAATGGTAAATATATATCAAATACGTGGAGATAATGAAAATGGACGATGTCATCGCTCTGTCCACGTTATTTTATAAACAACGCATAGCGACTGAAAAATTGTGTTCCGACACCGCTGGGATCGAACCAGCGGTGTTTTCATTATCTCCACGTATTTGATATATATTTACCATCTAGCGACTAATAACCAAGACTCTCACACACCTTGGAATCTGGGCGGAAGTCAGAACTGATTGATAAACACCTGTTTTTCTGTACTTCATTTCCATGTGTCATTCCTATCGGGCACTTAGCCTAAATCTCCTAGCTTCCTCCTTCTAAGGAGCGTTTAAGATCTAATTTCAGGTACCCCTTTCTTAAATTCCTCTCTAACAGCAGTCATTCATCGTTCATTTTTTTTATTAACTTTGAGAAAAATATAATTCCGCTGAAATAAGTGTAAGGCTTAATTCACTGAGCAACAATAACTCCGGCTTAAATAACTCACTGGGCAATGTATCTGAATATACTTCTCTAAGACACTCTATAAAATACAGCATAACCTGCTGCTTGAAAAATCACATAACATTAATATCAGAGGTGCATCATACAATTTTTTTTTACAGTTTATGGGAAAAAAGACATCGGTCAAATAATCAAAACATTTAGTATTTGGCTGTTGTAAGCCAAAAAATTAGGCATAATAGTTGAAAATTCAAGAGGTGCCCTTAAAACAGAGAAAAATCAGTAGATTACGAAAATCTATCAGTAGACAGGAGTCAAAATCAGTAGACCAATTGTTCATCAGTAGATTGTAAACACTGGTTTCAGATCCGATTCCGCGCAACTTATCACATTATTGTAGAACTGTGCATGGTTGTACCTTTGCTTTTTACTTCCTTGGTGGAGTGAACACAAAAAGCCAGAGTCGGTCTTCAGTATACAGGCGAGAAAGGCAGGTATCTAGGGTCACCATGTTGCTTGTTATCTACAGTGGATGTATACTTTTGCTTCTCTTATTTTTTCTAGGATGTTGTTAAGTGAAGCTATATTGAAGCAGCTTTACCCGTCCTTTTTGCATTGCTGTGAAGATTAATGTCTTTTCCGAATAAAACGGCAATAACAAAGGAGGAATGTGCAATAAAAAGAATGAATCAGTCGTCGTTTGTGAACGGTTGACCTAGGCTGAGGTCCAGGAGGTTTAACCTAGGCTGAGGTCCAGGAGGAGTTCAGGCGGATGTTTCACAAACCCGGTCGAACAAGCGCGAATATCAGGATCTTGGTGAAGAACGTCCGGGAGACCAGAGTCATCGGCAGAGACTGCGGCAAACATACAGGAAGCAAGCCAACAGAGCCCTCGTGTCTCCACACGCAGACTCAGCAGAGAGCTGGGTGCATCCCAAACAACTGTGTGGGAAAACCCTACGCTTCATTCTTCAGAAACGTACCTACCATGTCCAGGTAGTTCATTCACTTGAGGATGAAAACTATGCATCTCGGCAGGCTATGTGTTACGATATCCTGGAGGCTGTCAAACACGAGGACCTGATGAATCACCTGTTGGTCAAGCCATCTTTCACATGTGTGAAATGATAAACCGCTACAACAGCAGGATATGGACAGATGAACAGCCGCATGAGACCTTTCAGTGGGAAAAGAGCACACCTAAAGTTTATGCCTGTGGTTGGGATTCACTAAGACTAAAGTGTATGAGACTTTCATGTTTGCTGAATCCACAATCACAGGGGCAACGTATCTGGATATGCTACAACTGTTCTTAGAGCCACAATTGATTTCAGATGGCATTTTCGATATGTAGTTGTGTTCTAATGGCACCACACTACTTTGCGAACATTGTGCGTGATTGCCTGAATGAGGCGTTTCCTGGTAGGTGGATTGGACGAGGCTGACCTCGGCCATGGGCTCCTCGTTCACCTGACCTGACACCCCTGGACTTTTTTACCTGGAGATACGTCACACGACACAGGTGTATAAAGTGAAGATTAAGAGTATCCAGGAACTGAGGAATCGCATTGCAGCTGCTGTGGACACCATTACATCTAATGTTTTAATGTTTTGGAACGGACTTCTATACAGGGTGCATAGGAAAGTCCCTTTAGCCTGGAATAACTTGCGAACGGAGATAGGTACAGTTATGCAAGTGAGATAACGGTATCGTAAAGCGACTACTCCCGATCGAATGCATCCAATAGCTGCACCCCTAGTGGCGAAATGCGGAAGTTAGCCATTGCAAATCGAAAACGAAAAGAGACAGAGCAAAATTTCCAATTACAAAGTCGTAGAGCATCAATTAATTAGTACAAAACGACATTTGTTTCACACGGATAAGATAAATTGTCGCCTGAATACCTTAAAATGTCCGAAATCGATGCGCGACCCTTCGTGTGAACGTTTGAAGGGAACAGGCATAGGTATGAGCAAATACACACAATTTATTGCATAAATACGTACTTATGTCAATACAGTTTGATGACGCCAGACAGAACAAAAACATGAAAAGCAAACTGGCACACAGTGATAAAAAGTTAATGTCGAGTATGTTCGAAGAGTTCGCCATTGCCCACGATACACATTTGTATTCGTGAAAGTAACTCTGCATGCACATTCCTCAGCATGGAAGGTGTCACACTATTGCAAGCATCTGTAACACGACGACGTAGATCCAGCAGACTTGTAGGCGCTGTTGCATACACCTGTTTTTTTACGTAACTCCAGGAATCCAACCTCGCCATTCTCACACAGCGTACGTAGACCTAAACTTCTGATCAGGGTACATCCTGCTACTGGTTTTTATATCGTAGGTACGGTACAACGTCACAATCTGCATTTGCATTCGGCTAAATTTGCGAAATATGAATATGCAGATTCGAATCATTGCGCATTGATTTCGGACATTGTAGGGTATTCAGGCAACAATTTATCTTATCCGTGTGAAACAAATGTCGTTTTGTACTAATTAATTGATTCTCTACAACTTTGTAATTGGAAATTTTGCTCTATCTCTTTTCGTTTTCGATTTGCAATGGCTAACTTCAGCATTTCGCCACTAGGCGCACTGCAATTGGTTGCATTCGATCGGGCGTAGTCGCTTTACTACACCGTTATCTCACTTGTATAACTTTACCTATCTCCGTTCGCAAGTTATTCCAGGCTAAAGAGACTTTCCTATGCACCCTGTATATACCGTGTTTCCCCGAAAGTAAGACCTAGCCGGGAAATAAGCCCTAGCATGATTTTTCCGGATTCTCTTAATATAAGCCCTATATACCCCGAAAATAAGCCCCAGTTACGATACGTAGTACCGTAGTCAGCCAGCCTATCACTGTTAAAAAACTGAAGCGAGTGCCAAAATCACTGGAGGATACCCTGTTCATGAGTTTAATTTGCCTTGAATATCCAGAGTAAGAAAGAAAGCCGATTGTCTTTGATCTCAGCCGAGGATATGGTTTTTGTAATTACGGCGCATGCATTCAGTTCGGTTCAGAGATCTAGCGGGAGATGAAAAGAAACCGTCTTTTGTTCGGCAGCTGTAACATCCAGTTCCGAAAAGGGAATCCGACGTGAGAAACTTTACCGGTGAATGCTATCTTTGGCGGAAAAGTTATGCATCAACAAGCGGTGTGTGTTTTTAGAAGGGAGGGGGGGGGGAGGACACATGCGAACCCAAAGAAAAAGTAAGAAGTGTTCTAACCGCCTTCAATGGATTACGAAAGGGGTTCGTCCGTGTCCAAGTTATTGTGTTGGCAACGGTGACTGAAAATACTCTTTAAAAATTAGAGAGTTAATATTTTGGGGCCGAACGTACATTCTTAACTGTATCATTTTTGTTGCCACTCTTGTGTCGATTAACAATTAACACTTGATTTAATGGTAGATTTAAGGGGAATCATATTTTGACCCCCAGACAAGATGAGTGTAAAAAGAAAAAGCTATTCCGTCGAGTACAAGAAAGGAATCGTGGAGGACTCCCGGGGCAAGAATCTTACGGCTTTCTGCAAAGAGAACAAATTGGATCTCCGAATGGTTCGAAAATTGCGAGCAGAGTACGATAACCTCGGTCAACAGGTGGACGAGGGAAATGCTAAGAAGCGCAAGTGTGGATCAGGTTGGCAACCATTATTTCCTGAGCTGGAAGACATCATCTGTGAATGGATTGCTGACAGGAAAGCAAAGGCTTTGGTTGTGCGCAGGGCTGATATTCAAGCATTTGCCCTTGCAATGGCACCACAGTTAGAAATATCCCCAGGAGAATTCAAAGCATCACAACACTGGCTGGATGGCTTCCTTCAGAGATATGAACTGTCTCTAGGTCGACAACACTGTTCAAGCTGGAAGATACTGAAGTTATTAAACGTGCACTTGCATTCAAGTCCTTTGTTGATGGCATCGACTTTTCTAAATACCAACTTTCCAACGTGATTGCTATGGATGAAACTGCAGTGTTTATGGGCCAAGGATCTCAAACGACAATTGATCAGAGGGGTGCCTCGTCCTCCACTGGTTACGGAAGTGCACGTGTTACCTGTGTTTTGGCAATTCGTCTGGATGGAAAGAAAGCCCCACCTCTAATCATCATTAAGGGCAAGAAAGATAAGATTGAACGTGTTCCATACATTTATGTTCTTGAAACCGAAAAAGCCAGGTGCACACAAGCAGTTATAAGTAAATGGGTAGATTTAATGCTGCTACTTGTTTTGCGAGGTGGCCAAAGAGGTCTGCTAGTCTGGGATTCAGCCAGCACTCACTGCGCTATTAGAGACATGAAGAACTTCCTTGCAGAGAGAAGAATAGATCAAATAATGATTTCCACAGGAAAGACTGCCTATCTCCAGACTCTTGATATTGCAATAAACAAGCCATTCAAGGATCATTTGTGCATGGAAATCAATCCGCTACATTGAAAATAGAATGGAGAGAAATCAGCGTGGAAACTTTGTGAAGCCTAGCCAGCAAGAGGTCGTGACTTGGGTGAAGAATTCATGGGATAAAATCACTGACAGCTGTGTTGCCAATGCACTATAAGCAGGCTACATGGACAAGAAGTGCTCACTTAAGGAGAGCTTTATTTATTTATTTTTTTGATTCGAGGTTTAACGACCACCGTGAGCTACTCAATGGGCTATAAGCAGTCGCCCGTCCCTAATTTAGGGTCACTGGTTCCAGGGAAGGGAGAGATCCAGTGCCGTAAGACAAACACAACATCCATGCCTCACCGGGATTCGAACCCGGACCCCTTTCGGACGAATGATCAGAGGCCATCGCCTTAGACCACTGCGCCACCGGGGCGGCGGAGAGCTTTATTGCTGGACATGAGAGATTGGGGTCAATAGTTCTACAGGAAATGGAGTCGCAAGAAATTCAGGTCGGAACTCGGGGTTTGGAGAGTTATGACGATGTTCCAGAAGATGACATATGACTGTATGTGAATAAAAGGAAATTTTTGTACATAAATAAATGTAGATTTTTGTACATGAATAAATGTAGATGAAAAAAAAATGAAAAAAAGTTGGTAGTACATGAAAAAACAAGACATCCTCTGAAAATAAGCCCTAATTCGTCTTTTGGAGCAAAAATTAATATAAGACCCGGTCTTATTTTCGGGGAAACACGGTATATATACCAGCATCTGGTATGCTCCATACCTGGACGAATTAGGGTGTCCTGCCTGCCTAGGGCGGCGCAACACGCTACTACGTAGGTTGGTGCACCTAAGAAACTGGCATCTTAGAGTATTTTAAGGTTTAACGATTCCCACGAGCAGCTCTTAGAATCTTACTTACCTGGGTTAACGTTTTTACATTGCTATCTAAAAAATGCAACCGGTTTTTCCTTTATAGTATAATCTTATCTTATTTCGAGGAGGCAATTGTTTTCTTTTCAAAGCCTTTGTTTTCTAGGTCAAGCAAATGTTTTTATTTCTGTAACTGTTCTTCATCACGGGCAATAAGCTGTTTTTGCTTTCCTTACTTTTCTTATTTCCGGTTAAGCAAAGGTTTTCAGTTTCTAACTCTTTATGCCTCTAGAAGCAAGTGCATTCACGATTCACGTTAATGGAAAAGATAACCTGCTAAGGCCTTAAAGTTTCTAAAATGGAATAAATGCAACAGCTATAAATAAAATATCTCACCTGTTTATTACTTTTCCACTGCCTTTACCATTCAGGCCTGAAGGCTTCCCTTGAAGAACTGCCAAGAAATTCTCAGGAGTCACATCCTAAATTATTAAAACAGCATCGTTTAAAAGATACATCTTAAGATTAATTAAATACGAGGGTTGTACCGAAAGTAATGCAAAAGTGGGTATAACTTTTGTATTAACTGAGAGAAGTCGTTGAAATTGCACATGTTAGTAGAGTAACTCTTCTTCTGTAGTAACCTTTCTTCTTCATCGCAGATTTGGAGGAGAGAAGGGTGTGGAAGTCTGCTCTGATCTTCTGGAAGCGTTTTAAGCCAATGGTGACACGTTTCTTTTCGATCTGTTGACAGGGAATGAAGCATGTGTGTATCTTTACGATCCGGAAATGAAGAATCAATCCATGGAATGACGTCACACCTCTTCACCAAAGCCTATGAAGTTCAAGAGCCAGCGATCAGCACAGAAAGTCATGGTGACTGTTTTTCGGGATGACAGGGGTGTCATGTTCCTTGATTTTCTGAAACGTGGCCGTACTGTAACCAACGAGCGGTACATTGAGACACTCAAGAACCTTAGAGAAACCATAAGGAGGAAGAGACTGAAAAAGAATCTGAAAAGGATACTCATTCACCATGACAATGCGAGACCACACACATCTTTGGAAACAAATCAGGCGATCAGCAGATTAGGCTGGTCGGTGGTCCCCCTTCACAGTAGAGCCCAGATCTAGTGCCCTCCGACTTCCACTTGTTCGGTCCAATGAAGGACAGTCTCCGGGGACAACGATTTTGATGACACAGACTAGGTGGAAGTTTTTTTTTTTTTTGATTGAAGGTTTAACGACCACCGTGAGCAACTCAATGGGCTATAAGCAGTCGCCCGTCCCTAATTTAGGGGCACTGGTTCCAGGGAAGGGAGAGAGCCAGTGCCGTAAGACAAACACAACATCCATGCCTCACCGGGATTCGAACCCGGACCCCTTTCGGACGAATGATCAGAAGCCATCGCTTAGACCACTGCGCCACCGGAGCGGCACTAGGTGGAAGTGGCTGTGAAGAAGTGGGTACAACAGTCCACACCTGATTTTTTTTTCAAAGAGGATTCGAGAGTTGGGTTCAACGATAGGTCAAATGCATCGCTTATGATGGAGACTATGTTGAGTAGTACCTTTGTATAGTCAAAGAGTTACTCTAACAATATGTGCAGTTTGAACGACCTCTGTCGGTTAATAAAAAGGTTATGCCCAGTTTGGCATTACTTTCGGTACAACCTCGTATTTAAGTACCATAAGAATCTAAAAAGAAAACACTAAATTTTCGGGTGTAAGGAGCATGTCTTTTGAACCTTTTCCGACACCACAAAAATATTTCAAAGCAGATTTTTAGAAGAAAATACAGTGCTGTCTGTTGGAAATGCGACACCAAGGAAGATCTGAGATATTGAAGTAAGATTTATATGCTACATTACTTATGATACAAGACGTAAGGGATAAGAAGTATAAACCTGTTAAGTGCTGTGGAACACATAATATTCAGTACCTTGTGTACCAACCACGAGTGGCGAAAACGGCTGGTACATGGTGTGGCATGGACTGGAGGAGATTCTATATGTCACATTGCGGACGACCATTCCATGCTTCCTCGATTCTTACTCAAAGTTCATCTTGAGTAACTGGCGGCGGAGACTGACTGGTCAGGCGTCGAGCGACCATATCCTACCCTTGTTCAATGGGCGACAAATCCGGCGAACGCGCTGGCCATGGAAGATGTGGCACAAGCCCATGGAAGATGTGGCACAAGCCAGGCATCCAGGAACTGTAAGACGTTTTGGGTCACATGTGGTCGGGCATCGTCCTGTTGAAAGACGGCACCGCGGACCGTCTGTAAATGTGGAAGCACTTCAGCCTCCATAACTTCCGCGATATAACGGTGGCTGGTCATGTTCCTGCAATTCGTAGGAGACGGGAGCGTTAATGGAATCCAACAGTACCCCACATAGCACGCCCGGTGTTGAGCCCGTATCAGGCTGCATAATGCATACCTCCAGAAGTCGTTCACCATGGTGTCCCCGTACAAGGATACGTCAATCACAGGTCATTAGGTTGTACCACGACACGTCGGAAAACACTATGAACTGCCATTCATCATGACAGTGTCTGAGTTCTTGGCACTTTTTCAGCCACTGACGTCTGTGGTTTAAGGTCAGGGGAAGACGAAACAACGAACAACGAGCGACGAGGCCTCTCCGAAGCAAACGGCGTCGGTCAGAGATTGCACGCATCCCTTAATGTGATACAGACCTCCACTGTAATGTTAACTCTCGTGACTGGTATGTCCGCCAACGCCATACGGTGTACTTTCTGTGCGTTCTTCCGTCGTTTGTCTTCATACTTCCTCACGTGAGTGCGTCAGACCTTCCTGACGCCCCATTCGCAACACTGTGCTGGCGTTTCGTACAACACGAGCGCTGATGTCGCGGAAGCAAAGTCCGCCTTCTCTCAGTCCAACACATCGGCCTCGCTCAAAGTCCGCCTTCCGGCAGTCCAACGCATCGGCCTTCCTCAAAGTCCATTAGTTGTACGTGCGGGTCTCATCTACTGCGACTTGGCATACTCTGTTACTTACGCTACAATTCTACATATTGCAACTTCCACCTGACATTGGCGTGCTTGAAGTCTTCCGATCGCTCTCCATTTCAGTTCATCTGTTAAATGATATCTCGCAGCCATTACAACAAATCTGCGATTTCGAAATCCTGTCTTTACATTTCGCAAACGATGTGACGCACACCTCCGCAACAGTCTGTTTTATGCTGCAGCTCTTTTGCATAAGCTGATGTCATCACCATCATTTGCATACGGTACCCTGACTGTACATTACCATCAAGTCATATATCTAAGCTTCAAGCATTTCCAACTCTTCTTTCACAAATAATCGCGATTTTCTGTTTTTTCCTTAATTTATGGAAACAAGTGAACGTAAATTTCCACTGCGCCGTCTGATGCCTCTAGCATTTTTTTTTACCAAGAACACACTCAGATAAATTTAATTCAAAACTATAAGACCCAAAAACTGCATTAAAAATATCGATAGAGTAAGTTCGGCAGCATGTTGGGACAGTAAGGAATTTCTCTGTTGCTTTTTTGAGAATTGTGCCTTTCTGCCATTTGTTTCGATTACGCCACAAAACTCGAATTTATCACTCAATTGATCGTCATGAAGGGAAACAAAATACCCTCAAGATAATGTTCTGGAAAAAAAAACTTTGGGCGCTTTTTGTCCAGCAGCAAATGGCTTTTGTAGAAGATGGTGTGCTTTTCTTTTCTTCGTATTTCAAGTGTTCCGTTCTGTACTCATATACAAATTTGTATGTTCTGTTTTAACATATAATGGAAAATTTCAATATTATTACTTTCTGCTGCAAATTTCCAATATTTTTACTATTTTTACTGAACACGCAGACACACATCTTCAGAAGCTCAACAGAAAAATTAACGATCAGAATCAATGTTGTGGCAAAAATCTTTGTAGTGCCCCCCAAGAACTGAAGTGACAGTCAGATTTCCAGGGAGGACAAGTGTCACCTCCTGCCCCTCCCTATGGGCGACTATGAGAGGTAATGTGCCAGTTCTTCATTGTCTTGTCGTAAAAAATAAGCAATTGATTAAATAAATACATCGCTCTTAACCACGTTCTAGAAACATACAGCAACCGAAAAATTGCTTTTCAGCCGTCGCTGTGGAATTGAACCAACAGAACTCTCGATATCTAGCCGAGTGCGTTACATATACGCCACAGTGGCCAACAATCCGGATGCTGAGCCTATCTTACGGATTTATGATGTCAGAAGCTGACTTAAAAATACACATAGCACCGTGGATTGTTGGCCACCGGTATATGTAACGCACTCGGCTAGATATCGGTTCAATTCCACAGCGGCGGCTGAAAAACAATTTTTCAGTTGCTGTGTGTTTCTAGAACGTGGTTAAGAGCGATGTATTTACTTATTTACTGTCGCCACGTATTTGGAGTATTTTCAACTAAGCAATTGACAATGAGGATAAATGGCAATAATTCTTTTTTTTTTTTTTTTTTTTGCAATGGATATTTTCGTGTCTCGACGTCTGACTGGAAACAGTGTGTCACTTGAAAGAGCTGGCTGCAAAATTCCTATAGCGACATTAGCTTGTCTGTGTAAAGTGTTGAATAAGTATTTTTACTGGGGGAAAAAAGTCATCATTTAGTTATGTTTCTCATTTTTTCAATTGCGAATTTCACACTTTCGCAAATACAGGGGTGGCAAAAATTGTGGACCCGTTTTTTTTTTTAATTTTATGTTTTGCAAATTAGTAGACTTATAAAAAATGTTGTTTTACTAAAGGCAAATGTTTATATATCAATTGAAAGAGAATTTAATGCTGAATTCAATACGAAAAACAGAATTCAATTATATACAGTACAAAAAAGTTATGCTTACTTTAGTCTAAAAAACGAACACAGGGGTGATTCAGTTAAGAAGCGGAATGTGAGTGCAAACCTTACTGGCCAATCACAGTCCATCTTCTGGGGACCAATCAAATGGCAGTAGGTGCAATACATCAGGTGTCAAGTTGGGGTAAGTCAGTTTTGCTGTAGATTTTATAGAAGAAAGAACGTTATCCGTGTAAGTAAAGCGCAATTGGAGATTGCGCGCATACATTTAGTATTTCTTGAAATTTAAAGTGTAGATAATAATAGAGCTATGGCAAAAAAGAAACGAGTTCATTGGGCACCCACGAAAAGAAGCAGGGTTGTTTTGTTACGTGAATCAGGTCTTTTCTATGCTGAAATTGCAAGGCAAATAGATGGGACAGTGACGACATCTGGAGTGCTCGTCGGTTCAAAGTCACTGAAAACCAAAGCAGGAAAAGGCCGAGAAAAATGCAATAATTCTGTTGATGATAAAAGAATAAAAAGGATGTGTCTCAAGGACAGAAGAATTTCATCTGAGGCCATCAGACGTGAACTGGGTGCAACTTGTGTTTCTGTCAGTTCAAGAACGATAAGGAGAAGACTATCAGATGTGGGAGTAAGAGGTAGGATTCCGAGAAAAGAAATCCATATCTGAATATACAGCAGCGCAAGAAATGGCTACAGTGTGCAAAAGAACACATTGAATGAACAGAAAATTAGTGGAAGTAAGTTATTTGGAGTGACGAGAGTAAAATATCCCTAATTTGGTAGTGATGGGGAAAATATGTGAGACGTAGAGTGGGAGAAGAGCTGCATCCCGATTGCATGGAAGCAAATGTAAAGCACCCAACAAGCAGTATGATTTGGGCATGTACGGCAGCAAATGGTGTTGGCCGCCTTCATGTAATGACGGCACGTTGGACGCAAGAAAATACGTTGACACCATGCATCCTGGAACCAAAACTGCTACCTTCCATCATGGATCTGTTTCCCAACAATGCATCATTTCTTTTTCAGCAGGATTCAGCTTCCTGCCACACCGCACAAATATGCAAACAGTGGTTCACAGCAAAGGGTATTCCATTGTTGACCTGTCTGGAAAACAGCCCTGACCTGAACTCCTTAGAAACTTGGTGGCACCGTTTGATAAACCTTGTATGAATGAGGCGTCCATATAATAAAAAGCAATTAATTGAGGCTTAATTGTTTCCTGACAACACGTGATAGCGAAGGCAGAGTTTCAAACACTTGTTGGCTCAATGAGACACCTCATAAGTATCTAATATCATTTCATCGGATTGCAGTGTAGATTTATCATGAATGCAGTATTCGCAGTATAACTTTTCTTAGTATTGCAGATATTTGAATTCTGTTTTTTTTTATTATTGAATTCAGCATTAAAATCTCTTTCAATTGATATGTAAACATTTGCGTTTAGTGAAACATAACACTTCCTATAAGCCTACAAATTTTCAAAACATGAAATTTCCAAAATGGGCCCACAATTTTTTCCATCACAGTATAAGCCAATAGAAACAGGTGCACTGGGTTTTACTTTGAAAATTTTGTCACTGCATAATATTTATTTAAAAAAGATGATTCTTTTTAACAAATAAGCAAAACGGTGAAGAATATATTGTTCCATTTTTTTCGGGATTTTAATTTTAATTTTTTTTTTTTTTTTTGTATGTGTGAAACTTTACAAACCACTTAACTCCAAGAGAGCCTTAAGGTGATTCCACCTAAAATCTCTGCCTCATGTTTCCAATGGTAAAACTTCTTTACATATTTTCTTCGCAATTAATGTATTCCCAAGGATGAAAATTTGCACATCGATAAAACTAACTTTAAGTTATAGCATGAGATATTTAATACTTGCTAAAACGTAACCATAATTAAGCAATACAACATTTTTTTTTGTTAATTGACGTTATCAATGTACTCTATCTCCATCTATTAACAGGTCTAAATATTACTTCAAAGAAAAATGATCTATCGCCATCTATTAACAGGTCTAAATATTACTTCAAAGAAAAATGATTGATTTTTAATATAATTATGGTTATTTTTTAGGAATTGTTAAGTATCCCATGCTATAACTTAAAGTTAGTTTTATCAATGTGAAAATGTTCATCCTTGGGAATACATTGATTGAGAAGAAAATATGTAAAGAAGTTTTACCATCGTAAACATAAGGCAGAGATTTTAGGTGGAACCACTTTAAGTGTGATATCTCTACCTGAACTTATACACTGAGTGGCCACTTTATTATCACCACCCCCTCAGTACTTCGTTGGACCATTTTTTGCCTTTAATACTGCGTCGATTCTTCGTGGCATGGACTCCACGAGATGTTGATAGGTGGTTTGTGGAATCTGAGGCCATGCTTGATGAATAGCACTTTCCAGGAGTGTGAGATTGCAGGGTTGTGGATCCAACTGTCTGATGGCTCGTTCAACTTCATCCCACAAATTCTCAATGGGGTTGAGATCTGGAGATTGTGGGAGCCACCTAAGCAAAGTAAACTCACCGGCATGTTCCTGAAACCAATCCTGTACAATATAAGCACTATGGCAGGACGCATTGTTATGTTGAAAGTAGCCATCACCATAGCGATAAACCATCCACATGACAGGATGCACTTGGCCCGCAACGATGTTTAGATATGATGTGCCAGTCAGACGTTGATCAACACGAATTAAAGGGCCCAAAGTATGCCAGGAAAACATTCCCCAAACCATAACTTTGCCTCCACCAGCTTGAAGGGTTGTAGCAATGCATTTGGGGTCCATGCTTTCGTGCTGTTTCCGCCAACACTCGGCCATCGGCATGGTGCAACTGAAAACGTGATTCAGCGGACCACATAATTGGTTTCCAATTATCGACTGTTCAATCCTTGTGCCCCTATGCGAACTGGAGACGTTTTCTCTTGTTAACTGCAGACAGCATAGGTGTTCGAACAGGCCTTCGGCTGCCATATCCCATCCGATGCAGTGTACGGCGAACAGTGCATGCAGAGATCATTTGAGGGGATCCTTGATTAAGATGGTCTGTAATTTGCTGCACTGTTGCCCTTCTGTTGTCAGTTACTAGTCTGGACACTCTCGGTTCCGGCCGAGCAGTCACTAGTCGATGACGAACACACGTTGCACGTAGAGACCCAGTTTTTTGGCTGACAGTCCAGCCTTTAAAGTTTAAACACTTTAACAACAGCTGCTCTGGAACATTTCACGAATGCGGCGGTATCGGTGATACTCGCTCCATGGCTCCGAGCTCCTGCAATCATCCCACGTTGAAAGTCCGTTAAATCACAGTTTTTACCCATCTCGTCACCCAAAAATCACTTCTACTACTTTCGCAAGCACTAAGCTTTCCCATTTTATACTAGCCTCGCCCTCTGGCGGCAACAGCGTGCAGCCATAGCTCATTTGCTTAAAGCTGTCAGGTGGTCATAATAAAGTGGCCACTCAGTGTATTGTCTTTTCATGAAATGCTTCGTTCATAATGCAATTGTAGTTGGAATGAAAGCTTCGAAAACTGCAATTATTGTGAGCATCTACAGAAGAGGTTTGGTATAAACTCTAAATATGACATATATTATGTACACATGTACTTACGTTCCCAGTATAGTCGTGTGGAACACCTTTATACACATCAGGACCATTAGGATGATTCCATATGACGCCTGGAGTGGGGTTCCTGATAAACATGATAGGCAATTAATAAACATTTAAAACATAACTAAACTATTTAAGCTAAAATCGGATGAATAAATAAGGAACAATGGAAAAAACTGCAGTTCGCCATCGAGTGACTTACAATAGAAAATACCAACTAATTATATAAAATTAAGTACAAAAATAAAAATTCTATACATAAAGTCAAGCGATCAGGCCTGAGGCCACGGACCGTTTTGGAAGATTGTAAGTTGTAACGTAAATACATTTTGTATGCGTAAACTTATGGTAAAATTTAATAAAAGTGACTCAACGGATCAGTCTTCATGTGTTTACAAAGAAACTTGGCCCCGGGCTTTTTTTGGAAGATTTGAAGTTACAATATGCATATTTGGCATGAGATAATATGATATAAAAGCTAGCAAAAGAAAATCAATGAATCAGTCTTCAGAGGTTTGCAAGGCACGTAGGCCGTTGGTCTTTTTGGAGAATGTTTGGTTACAACCTAAATATTGGGTATGCGTAAACATGCAATAAAAGCTAGTAGAATAGGCTCAACAGGTTAGTCTTCAGGTGTTTATGAGGCCCAAGGTCTAGGCCCTATTAGCACTTTCTAATCCGCCGTGCTCATATTCATAAGGCTTATACAGTATAACAAGGCGACAGTGTTGCTCTTTTACTTAAGCATCAAACATTTATTACAAGACTCTGATCCTGGGACTTTTCAGAAATGCTTAATAAGCGCAACATTATTAACTTGACTTATTACATAAACCTTAAGAAAATGAGCTCAGCGGATTAAAAACTGCAAAAAGGGCCTAGGCCTAGGGTTGTGTAAACACCTGAACACAACCTGTTGAGTCTCTTCTACAAGCTTTTATTGTACGTTCATACACATACCCAGTATTTAGGCTGTAACTTAAAATTCTCCGTTGAGTCCTTATCATTAGCTTTTATAAAATGTTTACTCGTACAAAAAATTTTGGTTGTAACTTCAAATCTTCCGAAGATCAGATCCATTGAGTCCTTCTTATTAGCTTTTATAAAATGTTTACTCGTACAAAAAATTTTGGTTGTAACTTCAAACCTTCCGAAGATCAGATCCGTTGAGAGATTGATCCGTTGAGTCCTTCTTATTAGCTTTTATAAAATGTTTACTCGTACAAAAAATTTTGGTTGTAACTTCAAATCTTCCGAAGATCAGATCCGTTGAGAGATTGATCCGTTGAGTCCTTCTTATTAGCTTTTATAAAATGTTTACTCGTACACAAAATTTTGGTTGTAACTTCAAATCTTCCGAAGATCAGATCCGTTGAGAGATTGATCCGTTGAGTCCTTCTTATTAGCTTTTATAAAATGTTTACTCGTACACAAAATTTTGGTTGTAACTTCAAATCTTCCGAAGATCAGATTCGTTGAGAGACTGATCCGTTGAGTCCTTCTTATTAGCTTTTATAAAATGTTTACTCGTACACAAAATTTTGGTTGTAACTTCAAATCTTCCGAAGATCAGATTCGTTGAGAGACTGATCCGTTGAGTCCTTCTTATTAGCTTTTATAAAATGTTTACTCGTACAAAAAATTTTGGTTGTAACTTCAAATCTTCCGAAGATCAGATCCGTTGAGAGACTGATCCGTTGAGTCCTTCTTATTAGCTTTTATAAAATGTTTACTCGTACAAAAAATTGTGGGTTGTAACTTCAAATCTTCCGAAGATCAGATTCGTTGAGTCCTTCTTATTAGCTTTTATAAAATGTTTACTCGTACAAAAATATTTTGGTTGTAACTTCAAATCATCCGAAATGGTTAGCGGTCTAGGTGGTTTGTAAATACCTCAGAACAGATGGCTTGATTCCCTTTTATCAGGTTTTATTACATGTTTACACATATACCAAATATTAAAATCATAACTTAAGATTCAGTGAGTCGGAAAGCTTCTTCATATTTCTTGTGTCATTAAGATCTACCTACATACCCTTTTATGTCAGTCAGAAAACTATTACTTACACTGTAAAAAAATCTGATATTCAGAAAATTTCAAAATTTAATTATTTCAAAATTTTAGTTATTCTGAACTTTGAGCCACTTTCCGGGATTTTGTTGTGAATTAACGAAGCATATTTCTAATACAACTTTTTTCGTGAAACGGCGGAAAATTTATCGAATTTCACGAATTTTTCGTACACCAGAAAAATTCTGAATTTTCAGAAACCTTTCCGCAATTCGTTTCTTATATTGACGGTAAATTACCGTTTTCAAGATGTACTAACGGAAGATTTTGAATTTTCTGAAACCTTTCGGCAGTTCCTTTCTTATATTAACGGAAAAACTGCTTTCTCACTTTTTTGTATCCATATGATGAAAATTTTCCGATAACACGAGAGATTCACGGGAGTACTTGGGGGTTTGATTAACTGCTAAACTTCAAGTCGTCGAAGTATTTGATTTTGAAGTTCTATAGCGAGATCGGATATTGTGGATAGTATATCTGTTGTGAAGTGGAATTATTAACCTTAATTTATTGGAAATAGACTTTCCCCTAAAGGATAGCTTTCCCGCAGGAGATCAAATAAAGTAAACGGCAATTCGCTTTTTGAAAGTCAAAGCAGAATTCATGCTAAGAAATCCCCAAAATAACTAGAAGAAGAATTCGTTGTCGTTGAAGGCTTTGCCCTTTGCAGTATTTTGCGTGTTTCTATAAATATCGCGAAACTAAGCATTACCTTATAAGGATCGCCGATACCGAAGCAGGAGACGCGTTTCTAAAGATAACCGCAAAATAGGCGAATATGAAGATGGTTAAAAGCATTTGTTCTTAGGTGCTTGCAGGCAGTTCAGTTCTACTTTCTTCTCACGTGACGTATCTGACTCTCCTCCTGTAAGCCCGAGGGGCTGGGGGTGACGGCTGGGGTCCGGGATTTCCCCCGAGGGAGGCTGATATTCACGCATCGCGCGTATCTTTATTCCCTTCGCACTAAACAATTAGGACTTTCGTATATTTACTGTGGAGTGAAATTGACCTTGATTGTCCTATTAACCTTGATTGTCCTAAACTTATAGAGGGGTGAGACTTCACTTATTGTAGTCTTTTATTCAGTCTGGCCATTAGGGCAATTTAACCATGCTTAAAGCCGAATAAAGGCAAGTAGTTTACAAAGAAACTTTAGTCCTCTGAATTTTATTCAAGGCTTTTCTTCAATCTATCATTACTCTTTTTAATTCCGGACGCAGCGCTTTGACAAACAAGACGATCACGACCTAGTGGTGGCCGGGAGTGAAGGGACAAAGCCGGTCACCACAACATATCGCATGAATTGGCTACTGTGGCATAAGATATTTCTTCTCCACTTCCCCATTTTGTGCACCAGCTATTATACATATTGTGTTACTGTAAGATACCGGGTACTTAACTTATCGTACAGGTGATTGTACGATGTCTATGTAGCAGTCTGTGGAGTTCTTAAGATAAAAACTATATAGCTATCAACAGCAAATTTCATATTTAGAATTTTGTGAAATTGCAATATAAACAGTCCATTGCACCTTCTCTTAAAGATAATTGAGTTGTTGTTAGTTGAAAAAAGATCTCAAATTCCAAATCACTTTGTTACTTTGGAACATCGCGATGAAGAAAAATACGTAATTTTTAAAATCACCTCCTACAGAAAAAATAAAATAATTAGAAACGTATTCAAAAAAATAATGAGCTCCAATGGAAAATAAAATGATTAAATCACTCACATTAATGAAAAATAAAATTCATCATCGCCCAATTAGTTTTACCTTGAACGTGAGTCTAACTGCTGTGACTTTCTGGCTCAGTGGTTGAGACACGTGGCTTCAACCCAAATGACCTTTGCTCGATCCCCAACACCGGCGCAAAAGGATTCTCTGGCCTAAGGGCCGAAATATTTAAATCGTTGGAGTTTGCGAAATTTGTGTCTAAATACGAAAAAACTTGAAACGGACTTTTCTGAAATAAACGGAATTACTGCCTATATATATACATATTTATAGTGTATTGGTTTGTGACACTTACAAGGGATGTGTTTAGGTTCGAACGCGCCAATCGACATGAAATGTGGGCACATGTGTGCAGGTATGATGAGTACGGACCACCTTAGGGTGAGTCATTCCCGTGTAAAACGTATTTAACGCCGGCAGCGCCACCGAGAATCCAATGCCATGTTTCCGTAGTGGGACCAAGAATACATCACTGTGAGAGTTGTCATCCTGCCCAATGCTGTCGTCTTCATTATTTTCTGTCGAGTGTCGTTGCGTGCAGCGTTTCCAATCCATTTTCGTACTTGCCGATAATTACGTTGGTTAAAACTGTCGGAAATTATCTCATCTTCCACCGCAATAAGCGTTTCATCGGTAAGTCGCCGCCTTATTTTGGCTTTCAGCAGCACAGCGACATTTAGGGGGGGGGGGGGCTAATGGTGACAATTTTCACCATGTTCGAATAATTACGACAGCACCTCACACACAATGTGCTGAGCAATGCACACGAGTTGTTCACCTGGACGCTGTTAACTCCACGCAAAATACGCTACTTATGACGAGTGTGTTTTGAAGGACAAGGTGGCGCTGCCGACATTTAACACGTTTTACACGGGAATGACTCACCCTACCGTGGTCTTTACTCATACCTGTACTCATGTGCCGCGTCTCATGACGATTGGCGCTTTCGACCCCACACACATCCTTTGTTAGACAAGATCTCCGAACGAAATGCAGTTTGTGCACGTTCCCTTATATGAGAAGGTGTAGGAGTTTTCCGCTGTGTAGCAGTTTTTCTAGCGGTAGGAGAAAGTGTAGGAGTTTTCTGGTGAAGGACTTTACCTGGGTTCAGTGTGTTTGTCCTACGGCGCTGGTTATCACGCTTTACTAGAACTAATGGCGCGAACTTAGGGATGGGCGAGTATTTATAACAGAATTTCTTATGGCGGTTGTTAAACCCCGAAATAAAAATTAAAAAAAAATCCCTTAATTTTTTCTGATTGGATGGCATCAGCGACCATCGGATGCTTCTTTATTTTAGTTCTGTGAGTGGCTCTGTGCGACCTTTTGGAGGGGGGGGGGGGTGAAGACCACCGTGAGCAACTCGATGGGCTATGAGTAGTAGTACCTCATCTCTAATTTAGGGCCACTGGTTCCAGGGAAGGGACAGAGCCAGGGCCGTAAGACAAACACAACATGCATGCCTTACCGGGATTCGAACCTGGACCCACTTGGACGAACCGAGCGGTCATAAAGCAGCGCTTGGACCACTGCGCCACCTGGGCGGCTCTGCCCGTATAATCACAAGAGTTGTTTAAATCTGACAAATCAACCGACACTTTCATGAAAATTAAAAAAATAAAAAAATAACTTACTGTGAATTATATGCGATGTCGTCTTTCATCATTACCACTATCTGATCATCTGGAATGCCGTGTCTGTGTAACACTTGGTAAGAATGACATACGTCAGCCTGAAAACATATAAAATATTGCAATAACTTCAAAGAGAGAGAGAGAGAGAGAGAGAGGGACATACTGATATACGTCAGCCTGAAAACATATAAAATATTGCAATAACTTCAAAGAGAGAGAGAGAGAGGGACATACTGATATTCGTCAGCCTGAAAACATATAAAATGTCACAATAACTTCAAAGAGAGAGAGAGAGAGACACTGACATACGGCAGCCTGAAAACATTTAAAATATTACACTAACTTAAAAGAGAGAGAGAAAAAGAAAGAGAGAGTGAGGGAGAGAGAGACATACTGACATACGTCAGCCTGAAAACATCTTATATACGTAAAATTTGGTAGAGCCCTCTTCCGTGCCACACAAAAAAAAAAAAAAAAAAAATACGCAATAAGAAAATTTATAACATCTGAACAAACGTAACAATATTTGATTAACAATATGTGATACACGTGTTAGTGATCATCAACGATCAAGTGCATCACGTGCTTTCAGATTTGGAACAGGATAAGAATAACGTTACAAACGTGTAGCTCTTTGAGTCAACGACGCTGACTTTATTAATTTGAAAAATTCCACATGCAATCACCGCATGTGACGAAATTCCATTTTTTTTTCTTGCGGTTGCACCTAAATAATTCGAAGTCATTTGTGCTTTGGCTCTCTTCGAATAAATAATCAATTTATGTTGTGGTTCATTTGTCTCAAAACATCAAACATACGCCTACTATACGAAAAAATCTGCTGAGGAAGTAGCTGCCTAAAAGGAAGCAGCAAAATGACGAAAGTGCGGAGCGAGAAAGGGCACGTCAGAAAAGTATGACTGTTCAGTCCAAAGAGAATGCGATCGGGATCGCCATCGCATGGCAAATATGACTCCTCAGATGTTAGAAAAAGTCGGAATATATCTGCCTGAACCGGTGTTTAGCCACGGTCATCAGCATGTGGCAATGTCAAGAGTACGACAATATGACGACGTCAAGATAAAATAGTTCAGGGAAAAGAACAGTGAAAATTGATACAGGGTTCACAGTCAGTGTACACGAAAAATGTTGTGTACAAGGAAGTGTTCACGATAGGGACTCAAGATTTTACAAAACACATAAAAGACAAACGGACAAGTAGACAGACTAACAGACAGATAGACGGACGGACAGGGAAGCCATGGAAGATCAAGTTCCTCGCGCTGCGTAGAACGGGCCTTTTTGCTATAAATAAATAAAAAAAAACTGCTCTGGATATCTTATTTTTGCCCGTCATAATTGACGGGCTTTCACCTATATATTCAATAAATAAATAATTTAAAACATTGCTCCGGATATCATATTTTCCCCGTCATTATTGATGGGCTTTCACGGATTATAAAATATCATAATAACTTCAAACAAAGAGAGAGAGAGAGAGAGAGAGAGAGAGAGATACTGACATACGTCAGCCTGAAAACATATACAGTGCGTCAAAGAATTTTTAAGACTGGCGCTAGATTTCAGCCTACGGTTGCGCCACCAGTGTAATCCCGAATGCGCTATAAACCGTGACCATCTGCTTGCTTTCTGTCAAAAGTACTGCGCAGTTGTTAAAGTAACTCAAATGAAACGGCCGTTCATTAGAGAAGTAAAATTTTTTTCATGTTGAAATATTAAGATGGAACAAAGGACTGTTATTAAATTTAACGCAAAACTTGGTAAAAGTGCCTCGGAAACGTACCAAATGATGAAACAAGTTTACGGTGAGTTTTGTTTAAGTAGATCAAATGTTTTCCTGTAGCACAAACGTTTTTTGGACGGAAGAGATACGCTAGAAGATGATAAGCATACCGGAAGACCAAGTTCATCTAGGACACCTGGGATTATTGAAAAAGTGCGTGATTTCGTGGCAAGCAATCGATGTGCGTCATTAAGAATGATGGAAGAGTCTTTAAACATCAACAAAGAAACGATTCGAACCATCCTGCATGAAGATTTGGGCAAAACAAAAGTCTGTGCTAAATTTGTTCCACACACGTTAACCAATGAATAAAAAACAAGGAGAAGTGCACATTGCAGAGACATCATTTCAGCCGCTGAAAATGATCCAAACTTCTTAAAATCAATTGTTACTGGTGACGAAGCATGGTGTTTTCAATATGATCCTAAAACAAAGCGACAAAGTGCGGAATGGAAGTCAAAAAACTCACCACAAGCCAATAAAACAAGAAAAGTTTCATCGAAAATCAAAACAATGCTCATTACATTCTTCGATAGCATATGAATTTGTTCCAAGTGGACAAACAATTACGGGTGAGTTTTATTTAAATGTTTTGAGGCGTTTGATGAGCAGAATTCGTCACATTCGTCCAGAATATCGGGATGAAAACAGTTGGTGTTTGTTGCACGATAATGCACCCAGTCACACCTCACTTCTTGTTCGTAGATTTTTGGCAAAAAATAACGTATGTGTGTTGAATCATCCACCGTATTCGCCTGTTTTAGCACCCTGTGACTTTTCTTTATTACCAAAGCTTAAAATGACGTTAAAAGGGTGTTATTTTGATGATATTTCGACCATACAAACAGCTTCGACGCGTGCTTTGGAGGCAGTTCCGCAAAGTGAACTGGAACAGGCATTCGAATCATTATTAAATCGCTGTAACAAGTGTATTGAAGCCAGAGGGAACTTATTTTGAATAACAAACCGAAACAAATTATAATTTATTTTTTCTATTTCATTTTACAGACCCAGTCAAAAAAATTATTTGCCACACTGTGTATAAAATATCACAATAACTTTAAAGAGAGAGAGAGAGAGAAAGAGAGAAAGAATACTGACATACGTCAGATAGAAAACATCTTATGTACGTATAATTTGGTAGAGTCCTCCTACCAAATTATACGTATATAAAATGTTATATCACGTATTGTTACTGGAGATGAAAAGTGGTGCCTGTTGAATTTCAGGCATCGGAGGGAATGGTTAAGCTCAAACAAGACGCCCACACCACGTCCGAAACGTGACCTTCATCCTGAGACGATCATGCTGTGTGTCCGGTGGGACATAGAAGGCATTATTCACTGGGAAATACTACCACGAAATCGGACCATCAACGCTGCACTCTATTGTGAGCAACTCCGCTGTGTGGAGGGAGAAATTCAGCAGAAACTGCCACATTGGCGCCATGGTGTCCTTCTCCGACATAACGCTCGCTCTCATAGTGCAAACATGACCAAAATGGCGATTCAGGACATGAAATAGGAGATCCTTCCACATCCGGCCTATTACCCAGATGTCGCCCCTTCAGACTATCACCTGTTCCGATCTCTGTCGGATGTACTCCGTGGCAGAACTAGCAACAATGATGTTGATCTCCAGAATTTCCTTGATGATTTCTTCGCAGCAAAACCTGCACGTTTTTCCAAGAATGGCATTGCTGACCTATCCAGACATTGGGACACCATCGTAAACAATGGGAGGTGGATACACAGTTAATTGATTTCATTTTCTCTTCTGATGTAATACATTCCTATAGTGCGGCGAAAAAAACGGTATAAGCTTACGCATCAACCCAATACATAGAGGGAATCTGGCAATTTTTTGTACTGTTTACACTCATAAGGAAGGTTTAGACGTAGCTACTTATGTCACATGAGACTTTTGTTCTACATATCAGTACCCCGGAACCGACTGCTTAATGTGCCGATCTGGCGCACGGCGAGGTTTCAGTGTTTTGCGATTGATCCCGTGACCATTTGGTCGGAAGGCGGTTTCTCTAACCACTAAGACACTCGGTGCCGGCGGAAGCTACATTGTTTCGCCTTATTGAGATAATAGTTATATGTGAGACATTCACACTGTCTACGTACTGCCGTTCATCTCCTACGGCCTTAGTAAGCAGAAAATCCTTCTGCTTGGCTCAGCAAAGGTAAAATAGTTGCTTTGCGCACCTACTGCGCATGCAAACGGCTAGTCCGCATGCTCAGTAGAGTATACATGCGTGTGTTCTGCTTGTTTTCCGGTGGCCTCTAAGCAGAAAATTCCTCTATTCTGTCGTTAAGGAAAGTTGTTTTGAGTTTGATTCTTGACTATATTCTTTGATATGCCTGATAAAAAGCACTTTCATAGTGCATTTTAATATTTTATTTCTGTGTTGAGCCAGTACATTTTTAATAGACCTTCCTTTTGCAGTTTGACAATGCGTTTTTATTTTTATTTATTTATTTATTTATTTTGATTGAAGGTTTAACGACCACCATGAGCAACTCGATGGGCAGTCACCCGTCCCTAATTTAGAGCCACTGGTTCCTGAGAAGGCAGAGAGCCAGTGCCGTAAGACAAGCACAACATCCATGCCTCACCGGGATTCGAACCCGCACCCATCTCGGACGAGTGGTCTGAAGCCATCGTTTAGACCGCTGCGCCACCAAGGGCGGCCGTTTTTATTTTGAGCAAACATAAAAGTTGGTCTTTTAGTTTGGCATCTTTTCGTAAATGATGAGATATTTGTGAATTTTGATGAATGAGCCACAAAAATATCTCACATTGTGATGCTAACTCATAATTTTTTTTAAATTTATACCATGCTGTTTTGATTTAATTGCTGAATAATGACCCAGTCTTGTACAATAGAAAATTGTTATAAACATCATTTTAGCGTGAGTGTTTCAATTAAAAAATTGAACTGCATACCCAGTGGCATGAGCATCGTGCGCCATCATCACTAGATCAGAACAGAAGCGAAAAGTTGAAAACCAGCATTAATGTCCTTTCTTCTGACAAACCTATTGCTTTAAGTAGCAGCATTTCCGGTAGCAATTTGTTGATGATATGCGAGTAACATAAATAATGTGAGTAACAGAACAATGTTGGTCGCGATCTTCAATACTTCGTTTCTACGCTGGCAAGAACAAGAAAAAAAAAGTACCATATCTGAAGTGGTACAACAGCAAGTGCAGTGTTGCTTGAAAAAAGTATGAAAAAAGATCAAAGTTTCATATTCGTTGGTGATTTCTGAGAGCTTGATAAGAAAATTATACGTAATATTTAAAAATATATATAAACTTTGCAGGAACTGAACGATTTCTTTCACGCTAATGTACGGTTTGAATCGATTTTTTCAAACCCGAAAAAGAAACATTTGCAGTAATTTTCTGTTCCCTTTCAAAATGTTTTATATCTTCTATAGCGGGTGTTTCTTGTTACGTTCTCTGAAGGGTCGTTGTGTACCTGACCAAATTTCCTGTCTACAACATGAAGTTCCTGCATTTTTCGTCAGAACACATCTGTGTCTTAATAGTCCTTGCAGAAAAGGAGACAACAAATAAAAACTCTTAATTTATTCTGCAAATTTTTAATATTTTTTATTTCCCAAAGGTAGCATGAGCACTTCATAAATCCATTTCGATTTTGCTCACATCAGTTACTGATTAAAAACCAAAATCTCTACACACTGCGCAGACAAACGTATTCGGACACCAAGATTGAATGAAAAAAGGGGCGTTTATTAGCCGAAATCAGTACTTTGTCGGGTCACCTCCGACCGTTACGACTGCAACGACCTCCTAGACATGCTTTCCACGAGATGCTGAAAGATCTGTGCACCGGAATTTTCCACCATTCAACCTATAAAACTGATGTAGATGTATGTCTGCTGACCGGTTGAGATCAGATTCAGAGTTACAGATTGCCCGGCACATGTTCTATTAGATTTAGATCGGAACTTTGCGCAGGCCAATCCAACACTTGGACATCCTGCCCCTCAATGCGCAAGGGACGAGAATCGACCCTCTTAGAAAAGGGCATGATCAGTGGATACAGATAAAACGGTGGCAGTATACTGGAATTGGCGAACTCTGTCGGCTATTCACTGGCTGCTGTAGATAAAATGTATTGAGAGTGGGTGGAAAGAGGCGCAACCGGCAGCTGGGTGTCGGACGGTTATGGCTGTTCAGCGCTAGGGAAGAAAGGAGGCTCAGCGGTGTTGTCCGAAACAACGCGTCATCTGCGAAAACGACTGGAGTTGGCAAGAAAACATCGGAAATGGACCGTGGAGTATTGGAAGAAAGTTGCTTTCTCTGATGAATCACGTTTCCTATACAACATTGAGTGGATGGACGATGACGAATAAGAACAGATGCGAGGAAGATGGGTAAAGATGCCGTGACCCCAAGAGAACAGGCAAGTGGCGGGGATATAACACTCTGAAAAATATTTTCCTGGAACGCTCTCGGTCCCCTGATAGCGTTTGATGGCACCCTGAACGCCACAACCTACCCATCATTGCAGACCAGGCTCATCTGCTTATGATGACAGTGTTTCCAGACCGAGTTGGGGTGTTCCAAAAGGTCAATGCGCCGTGCAATAAGGCCCGTACCGTGCAGGACAGACACACGTGGTTGACTTCCATGTTCTCCCATGTCACCCTATATGAACCCAAGTGAACATATTTGGTACCGTATGGATCGCCAGATGCGGCGTATGGAATCTTCACCACGAGCACTGAAAGAGCTGCAGGTAGCACTTATACAGATATGGTGCAACATACCAGTTGACACCTTCCTGGGGCTTGTGGAGTTCATGTCTCCTCTCATGGCAACAGTGGTGGCGGCTCACACAGAACCTGCACAATCCTAGGGAAGTGGCCATCATCTTTTGCACCTATATGTAAAGTGGAATATCCATTGAACATTTATTGGCATATGAAATCTCACAATTAAGGGTTCATTATAACAAACAACCATCTTCGTCAGAAAAATAGCCTTTCGATGCAAAAAGAACTATTTGAATTGTTTTTTTAGAAGCAGAAAAACAGTTCAAACAGAAATACTCATTTGCATATTTACCAGAAAACTGAAATAACGCAAAGTTTACAGAAAATGTTTTTCGCAGAGAAATCTTTTTGTTTTGTTTTTATTGGAGGTTTAACGACCACCGTGAGCAACTCAATGGGCTATAAGCAGTCGCCCGTCCCTAATTTAGGGCCACTGGCTCCAGGGAAAGGAGAGAGCCAATGCCGTAAGACAAACACAACATCCATGCCTCACCGGGATTCGAACCCGGACCCCTTTCGGACGAATAATCAGAGGGCATCGCTTAGACCACTGCGCCACCGGGGCGGCCCCAAAGAAATCTATCCGAAGCGAAAAATGTGTATGGATGGATGTGGATGGATGGATGGATGTATACTTACACATACACAGTCGAGTCACATTATTGTGACCACCTCCTACTTTTGATGTCAACAGCGTGTAACCAATGAAAGAAGGCACGTGTCGTGAGCTGGCTTGGAGGGTATATAAGATGTGCTGTAGGCATTCTGAAAACATATCACTCGTTGCTGTCATGGATAAAAGGAGCGATTTATCAGATTTGCAAAAAGCGATGATTACCGGCTTTCGGGCCAAAGGTGGCAGTATTTCTGAAACAGCGCAGTTTGTGAACTGTTCGTGTTCTGCTGCGGTTAAGCTGTATCGTGATTGGAGAAATGGCACCATTGCGAATAAGCGACGTGAAAACTGCGGAGCACCACGGGCCATTGATGTGAGAAATGAACGTCGGCTGCGTAGGTGCGTGAGGGCCGATCGACACGCTACGGTGGTGCAACTCACTAGCCGAAAGAACCAGGAGGCTACCGAAAATGTGTTTAAAACGACAGTTCAGCGAACCCCGCTGCGTATGGGACTACGATGGTGACGGATGGTCACTACACTTATGCTAACGAAGGCGCATCGGCAGAAAAGGCTTACATTTGCACGGCAGTATTGGAATTAGACCTCTGCTGATTGGCAAATGATTGCCTTTTCCGATGAGTCACGTTTTCTGCTTCATCGAATGGATGGACGTTGGTGTTTAAGGCGAAAAACATCGGAGAACAAACACTCTTCAACCACTGCTGGAAGAACACAAGCTGGTGGGGGCAGCGTTATGGTTTGGGGAATGTTTTCGTGGCATGCTCTGGGTTCACTCATACTTATGAAGGGCACTATGGACCGAATTCGTTGTGAATCCATCCTTGCAGACCATGTACACCCATACATGCTAATTGTCTTCCCTGGGGCGGACGGGATCTTCCAGCTTGGCAATGAGACGGGTCGCTCAGCTAGAAATGTTTGAGAGTGGTTGGAAGAGCCCGATGACGACTTCAAAGTACTTCCCTGGCCCCCTAATTCTCCAGACTTTAAACTGAATTGAGCATCTGTGGGACCACCTCGATCGTGTTGTTAGCTGTACGGATCCTCCACCACGCACCCTCCAGCAGCTGTCAGCTGCACTGCAGTCGGCATGGCTCCACATACCGGTAAACACCTTCCAGCACCTTATTGAGTCACTCCCAGGCCATCTAGCTGCTGCCTGCGCTGCACACGGCGGTTACTCTGGATATTAGCTGGTGGTCACAATAATGTAACTCGACCGTGTATATATATATTTGTGGTCGGGCTTTCACAAATGGAAATGTTGTCGCAAAAATAAGCAAATAAATAAATAAAAAAATGAGAATGATGACACCGAATTCTTGGGTGCAATGGGCACATTTTTTTAATCCTTTCGTACAAGAAAAATATATTTCGAAGCAGAATAGCACCTCCTAGAGAGAATCTGTGCATAATTTACAGTGCGCGATGTATGCAGTGTTCCGCATAGTGTACTGAACCGTTTAAAAAACAACAACAACAAAAACGGATTTCTACACAATGTGTAAGACATCTGTAAATAGAACGCTGAAACTCGTGCTACAAAAAAATTATTACTTGTGCACAAAAGGTTTCTCATAACGGAAGATATCCAAAGCAAGGGGGTATTTTTCAAATCCCGTTCTCAGAAGCGAATGTGTGGTTCCAAATGTGGTACAAATAGAAATGAACACTTACACTTGCTAGTGGCAAAACTGTATGGTACAAATTTGGCAAACATCTGAAAATTATTTCTCGCTACAAACGCTATCACTACTAAAGAGAAGTTCTTAAATCGGACTTTCAGAAGTGGGGATATCAACATTACTGGGATTTACATAAGGCTCCCTAACAGGACTGAACATTGTTTTGAGAAAAAAAAAAAAAACATAAATGTTTTCCGCGGTGAGTTGCGTCTGACTGAAAAAGAATTCCCTCAGTCAGATTTTTACAAGCGGCTACACTGTTGCAAACATATTAGAAACAGAAAAATGCACTTATGCCCCCAGCGACAAAACATTTAACCTTGCAAAATGCATGAAAAGTACTCATCGTCGTGGCCTCTATCTAACGCAAAAGTAATTTTCAAAATCTGTTTTCTAGAAACAGAGATTTCAGGAAAAATGCAATACACATTTACGCCCTCTTGTGGTGACATGACGCATTATTTCAAAAAGAACCTGTACGTAAAATGCTGTTCGTGTAAAAGGTATCGGAAGATAAAAATGATTTTTTGAAACTTTTTTGTTTTAAACAATTGTGTAGAGTAAATATATATTTTGAATTTAAAAACATGTGCATTCGCGCCCCCTATCGGCAAGGTTGTGCATCGAAAAAAGACAAAAACGTACGGATCGTCATTTTTGCAATTCAGACTTTCGACCGCAAAAGGAATTTTTAAAATTGGATTAATAGTTGTAGAGAAATGGTATCCACAGACGGAACGACACGTACTATGTTTTCAGAAGACATGTTAATAAAGGCTTGTACTTAGGGTGAAAATATTGTGCGCCATTAGAAGCAGAAGACGCATCCAAATCTTTCTTTATCACACTGCTGCTCTCCAAAGCAAAAAAAAAAAAAAAAAAAAAACTTTGAATCAGTGTTTTTTTTTTTGATTGGAGGTTTTGCGACCACCGTGTGCAACTCACTGGGCTATAAGCAGTCGCCTGTCCCTAATTTAGAGTCACTTGTTCCAGGGAAGGGACAGAGACAGTGCCTTGAGACAAACACAATATCTATGCCTCGCCGGAATTCGAACCAGGACCCTTCTCGGATAAAGGGTCATAAGCCAACGCTTAGACCACTGCACCACCGGGGCGGTGAATCAGTATTTTGGAAGCAAATCTATGAATCCGAAAACAAATTCCATTTCCAAACTTAGTGGCAGAATTGAGCATTATGGAAACTATTAAATGTCCGTAATATACGTTTTGAATAACATAAGCTTTTTGACACGAAAAGTACTTTTCAAACGACAATTAGAGGAAAACGAATTGTATTTAGACTTCCTAGAGGTGAAAATGCGCATTATATAAAATCCACAACTCTTCGTTTCAATACCACGCCGTTATATCTGCTCGTGGCGATATGAATACTGAATATAGTGTCTTCCACCGCACTCGTAGTCAGTGGCGGCTTGTGCTATGAGGCTGCAGGGTCGCCCCAGCCTCCACCCAAAGAACTCATTTTTCTTCATGCTGTATCAAAGTTTTCTAAACTCAGCTAGGATTTTTCTGCATAATGCGAAATCTATTGTCTCCTTCCCATTCAGTGCTGAACTGGTAGCACAGCCTTTAGGTCTATTGAAGCTAACTCATGTGAGAGTCCCAGCCTATTTCCACATCAGCTAGTTCCCAAGGAATAAATCCTCCGCTGGGCTGTCTTCCTCACAGATCCGGCTAGCTCATACAATTTATTTGAGTGGTCCACGGTGTCCCTGGCCAGTGACATAGCTGGAATGTATTGCTGCTTTACTCTGTATAGTGAGCATTGTTGACAAGTACAATGCTGTTGCCGAATCGATACTAGAAAATTATCGTGTTTACCTGTCTGTCATTCGTCTACAAAAGAAACTACTGAAACCGATTTGAAATTTGGGACGAACAAGCGACGGAGGAACGGGAGGTTCACCTGCGAACCATTTTATTAAAGTTTTAATTTGCAGATTTTTAATTAATTTATTTAGTTTTTAAAACTTTCAACCGTTGTTGAACTTCGATCTTGCGTCATGCAGTCTCATGAGCTGACGCAACAATAGTTCACTTCATTGGTACGCAATAATATTTCATTATGTCCAACCGTATTTCATCACATTTTACATAAACATAAGAATATCTCATTACATTTTTGCTTAAATTACGAGAACCTGATGCTAAACGTGAAAGAAGCTATTATAAAAATGCATTTTCTATTGACGTAGCAACTTATATGTGCCAAACGTTAGCACGCTTACGGTTACATCGAGGCAGGCACTAGATACCATAGATACCAGATACATCGAGGCAGGCACTAGATACCTATGCGGGATATCACCTACGAGAGAATAGAAACGACGATATTAATGTTTTGCGCCGAAATTTTTGGGGCTGCACTTCCGATGTATGATTTGTTTTCTTTCGCGTAGATGCAGACGGGTTTGTGTACGTTTTAGATTGCAGTTTTCTGTGTGTTACCACGAATTATAACTTATAGTCTATAAGTAGTTCCAAGCTGTTTCTGTGAGAAGAGTTTGACTAAATTTTTTCAACCATTGTTTGGAATTTGACATAACGCGCGATTTACAATTTGAAATATTTTCTTGCTGTATGAACCGTGTTAAACTTTCGAAGTGTGTCCCGCAGAAGTTGCCCGCGCGTTTGTTTATGCTTCAGACGGCTGCTCGCAATGTGTAACTTATGTACAGGTATAATCTGTTTTTACGGGGAGATTCTGACAAGGTTTCTTCAACCATTACTTCGAATTTCACACAGTATGATGCCCTATTAGCAATAAGAAATTTGCTTTTTCTGTTTACTGCGTTTTAGACTTCCAAAGCATTACGTGTATCCCTCCACCTGTTGCCAGCGGGTTTCTTTACATTTCAGATCGCGGTCTCACAGTATTACTGCTAGCTACAAACAGTAAATACCCATCGAACTGGAGAAAATTATTCATGCTTGCTAATAACAAAATCTCAGTTGCCGTTATTATTATTTTTTTATTTTTTTTTTTATTGATTGATTGGAGGTTGAATGACCACCGTGAGCCACTCAATGGGTTATAAGCAGTCGCCCGTCCCTAATTTAGAGCCACTGGTTCCAGGGAAGGGAGCGAGTCAGGGCCGTAAGACAAACGTACGAATGATCAAAAACCATCGCTTAGACCACTGCGCCACCGGCGCGGCCCGTTATTTTTGTAAAAAGTTTTAGTTATTTCCTCTTCTGGTCAAAATGGGCATGCGAATAAATAGCGATTAGGATTAAAGTTCGGTAATGAATAAATTGAAGCAAAACAAAATGTAACTAATTTCTGCATCAAGATACAGGTATAAAATTTAATTTTTCACTTAACTAGCAGAGTGAGATTTTTGGTTTCTAACCACGTAAATTTGTATTCATCAAAAATCATTAAAGTTACTCCATTAAGTACATTTTATTTTTCTGCTGCATTTTGTTTTCGAAACAAGCTTGCGTTTTGGTTTAGGTAGTGAACTATACTTAATTCCTTAAGAACAATATTTAACCAGAGACATAAGCATTAACGGATAACTTCGTCTTCGCACTATCACGCGAAAAACGCCCAATGAGCATGTTCCATTCACACCGAAGACTTAAACTGTAGCTTTCGTTGTTTAGAAATGTACAAAGATGGTAAATTTTGGAAACAAAATTTTCTACAGTAAATTGTAGCCATAGCTTTAAAATTAAAATTGAATACGTTTTCAGTCTAAATTTGTTAAAGAGAATTATCTGTGTGTAAATTGTAGAAATAACTCACAGCGAAATCGTTGCAGACGCTTCAAAATTTGGCACTGTGTTTTTTTATTGCTGTCCAAGTTGTAGTGGGTGGCTTCAAGTCGAGGTCCCAAAGGGGGCATAGCAGAAGCCAAAATATTTATTATGATATTTCTATAGGGGACCCAGAAAGACACCTGAGAACGCGTATGAAACCTTGAATGTGTGTGCGCTGCACACACATTCAAGGTGATGATGATACCGCTGCAATTGGCAGCGGTATCATCATTTTTTTTTCACGTGTGTATCGTAAGAAGCAAAACGGGTTCCTTTAATTGGTTGCTGCTATAAAATATTTCATGGTCACGAACTGTAGCCTGGAATTTCTTAAGGGGTTGTCCATGGATTTGGTTCATCGGTGAAAGCCTCCAAAACAAAAATACTCCAAGTGGGAATACACCAAAAATTTTTAAAAGTAAAAAATAAAATAAAAATCACTGTAAATTTGTTTTTAAATATATTGTATGTACGTAGGTGAATCAAAAAGTAAGTTACACTTAGCGCCATCTGGAGTGGGATTGCAGTCAGACCGTGTGTGCTTGGGAGTGAAGTAGACAATACGTCACAGCTGCCGACGGGAGGTGTTTTAGTTCAGTAACTGCGTAAGGCGTGTGCAGGAGGCAGTTCGCAATGGCGAAGTAGACAGTACGTCAGAGCTGCCGACGGGAGGTGTTTTAGTTCAGTAACTGCGTAAGGCGTGTGCAGGAGGCAGTTCGTAATGGCGCGTCAATTGGGTTTTTACTCCAAATTGGAAGTGCGAGGAACCATTCGATTTTTGTGGGCTAAGCGCCTGAATTGCTTTGACATCCATCGTGGAATCTGTACTCTATACGGGGGAAATGCCATGTCTCGCCCTGCCATTGTAAAGTGCTGCAAACAATTTGAATAGGGTCGCACAAATTTGATGGACGAATACCGCGAAAGCAGACCATCAATATCCAGCAGTCCGAAGCATGTTGACGACATGATACGGGATAATAGGTGTAAGAAAATCAAGGGAATTGCCAGTACGTTAGATACTTTTCTTACGGGACAGTGCATTCATTCCATCACTCACGAGCAGCTGGTATTCCAAACCGATAAAACTGTGAACACTGTTGTTCTTAACTGGTTGCAGCAAACTGGAGGAGACTTTTTCTGTACAGATATTAATCACACGTTCCGATGAATGTTTACAGTCCTTAAGAGACTATGTCAAAAAATGAATAAATGTTGTACCTTTAAACCAACATACATCCTCTGAGTATATATATTTATATGTTTCTTTTATTCAACAGCGTAAATAACTTTTTGATCCGCCCTCGTATATACATACATATAGCTTTAAATTCGAACTCAATCCCCCTCAAGTGAGGGTCTGAACCGACGACCCTCCCTCTTGGTCACGGTCTGAACCGAGGACCATCCCCTACGCCTCTGGTCACGAGCGTACGTCACTCCCAGAAGCATGCAGTGTTTCACTATTGGGACTCAGTGGGGGTAAATTATTTTACCTACCGTTCATAAAAGAATATGCAGGGTGTGTGCATATTAAACTCAATTTTCTTTGCGTTCCTTCAGACTGAGGAAACTCATAGCCGCAGTTATGGAAACAGAAGAAGAAAAAATTCAGAGAAAAGCAACAGTTCAGCAAAGACGATTAACGTAGTTTATAAAGAGGTGTTATAAACTGAGAATTCAAAATTTTTCTGCATTCATGTATTTCAAAGATATCATTACTGTACTGCTAACAATGTTTGCTCACATTGCGAATATTTTCCGTAGCTAAAGGAATCTGGGGGAAAGGGAGTATTCGTTACACAACCATTCACTTCAGTAACAAGAAAGGTGACACTGAATTTTCGGGTGTAATAAGCATGTCTTTTGAATCCATTCTGACGCAAATTAAATTTATCAAAGCTATTCAAAGTCAATGGAACCGGTATGGAAAACAATAGTATCTGACGGAAGAAATAAGTTTTTCAATCGGGTTTTTAATCCCTCAGATATTGCTGTAAACGGAATCGTGAGCTTACGCCCTCTGGTTGCAGACTTGTGCGTTAAGAAAAACATGAATTTATATGAGAAACATTTCGCACCGGAAACGCTCTCCAACACAGAAAGAAGTTTTCAAATCGAATTTTAGAAACAGAGATATCGACAAAAATAAGATGTGACTTTGCGTCCCTTGGTGAGAAAACCATGCATTATTTTAGGAAGAAAGTATTCTAATAAGGATTTTCCATAAAACCAGTATCGGTCCAAGAAAAAAAAAAAATTAGGCGAGTTTTCAGGAGCCCAGATTTTGCTACAAATACATCCGGAGCAGGAATTAACTCTTATGCCCTCAGGTGGCAACTATTCTTTACCAAACATTAGAAATTATGTTAAAAATATTTTCCATCAATTCTTGTTTGAGATACGGAAGAATTTTTCAAATCGGAGTTTTAGAAGCAGAAATAACGCAGAAAACGCAATTTACCTTTGTGCCCCCTAGCGGAAAGTCTATGATTTACTTGTAAATTTTGAATTTTTAGGAAAAACATTTCGCATCGAAAACACCATCCAACAAAGAACGGATTTTCCAAATCGAACTCCTAGAAGTAGAGATATTGACAAAAATAAGATATACATCTACGACCCCTGGCGTAGAAACCATGCATTATTTCAAGAAGAAAATGTTCCTAAAAGGTTTGCCGACATGAGTAGTATCCTCTTTTTCAATCGAGATTTTAGAAGTTCATATTTTGCTGCAAATACATCAGAAGCGGAAATTAAGACTTACGCCACCTGGTGGCCAAACCATTTTTTACAAAAATTTAAAATTATGTGCAAAGGATTTCCCATCAGAAGCTGTATCCGCTGCAGAAAGAATTTTTCAAATCGGAGATTTAGAAGCAGAGATATAGGGGGAAAGCAATTTACATTTACGCCTCCTAGCGGAAAGTTTATGAATTACTTGCAAATTTTCAAATTATATGAAAAACATGTCACACTAGAAACACTATCCAACAAAGAAGGAATTTTTCAAATCGGGCTCCTAGAAGTAGAGATATTGACGAAAATGAGATATATATCTACGCCCCCTGGCGGAGACACTGTGGAATATTTTAGAAAAAATATTCCAAAAAAATTATCGATGTGAGTGCCATTAGTCCAAGAAAGAATTTTTCAATCGATATTTTAGAAGCTCAGATTTTATGGCAAATACATCAGAAGCCAAAGTTAATACTTACGCCCTCTGGTGGCCAAAGTATTCTTTACCAAAAATTATAAATTATATGCAAAAGATTTTCCATCAGGAGGTGTATCCGCTGAAGAAAAAAAAAAATTCAAATCGGAGTTTTAGAAGAAGAGCTATCGGGAAAAATGTAATTTACTTTTACGCCCCCTAGCGGAAAATCTATACGTAATTTGAAAAAGTAACTGTATCTAAAATACTCTTCGACATAAATGGAATCGAAATATAAAATATTTTTTTCAATCGGATGTTTAGAAGTAAATATGTGGATTAAAACGTATTTTTGAATTCGACATCATCTGCGTTTACGCCCTCTAGCGGCGAAATTGTACATCGTAAAAAAAAACGAAATAAAGGATCATCATTCGCATATTTCAAGCTTCCCAATGCAAACAGAATTTTTCAAATCGAACTAATAGTTGCAGAGATATCGTGTGTACAGACGGACGGACGGACAAACCGATAACATACGCACGATCTTTTTTTACAAAAGACGTGCTAAAAAACAGAATAAACAGGTTGCATCTTAAACGGTATATCTGGGCTACACCCAGTACAATTCAGCTAGTTAGGAAAAGTGACATCGCTACACTTCGAAATCAAGGAGGGCGACAGATGATCGCGTATTATATTTGGCGGGGCAAATTTGATAGCAACTTTATTTACGAAACACTGAAACAGAGAATTTTCAAAGCTTTTCATTATCGGCTACAAAGGACGTCGTGCAATCCTCACATTCTCCCTCTGTAACACATACACACACACACACACACACACAAAGGCGCGCGCGAGATCTGGCTAGTTATGCCACTGGTATAAGATACAAATGTTGGTAGAATGTCGTCTTCAACTTTTGAGCACGTCTTTTGTAAAAAAAGATCGTGCTTATGTTACCGGTTTGTCCGTCCGTCCGTACCCACGATATCTCTGCAACTATTAGTCCGATTTGAAAAATTATTTTTGCATTGGGAAGCTTGAAATATGCGAATGATGATCTTTTATTTCGTTTTTTTTTTACGATGTACAAATTTGCCGCTAGAGGGCGTAAATGCAGATGATGTCGAATTCAAAAATACGTTTTATTCCACATATTTGTTTCTAAACATTCGATTGTAAAAATTATTTAATCTTTCGATTCCATTTATGTCGAAGAGTATTTTAGATATAGTTCCTTTTTCAAATCACGCATAGATTTTCCGCTAGGGGCGTAAAAGTAAATTAAATTTTTCCCAATGAGTTATTGGGGAAAATTTAATTTACTTTTGATAGCAACTTTAATTTACTTTTGATTCTTCTAAAACTCCGATTTGAAAACGCTTTTCTTCAGCGGATACACCTCCTGATGGAAAATTGTTTGCATATAATTTCAAATTTTTGGTAAAGAATACTTTGTCCACCAGGAGGCGTAAGCGTTAATTTTTGCTTCTGATGTATTTGCCATAAAATCTGAGCTTCTAACAATATCGATTGAAAAAAATTTTTCGTGTACTGATGCCACTCACATCGATAAACCTTTTCGGAATATTTTCTTCTTAAAATATTCCACAGTTTCTCCGCCAGGAGACTAGATGTATATCTTATTTTCGTCAATATCTCTACTTCTAGGAGTCCGATTTGAAAAAATTCCTTCGTTGTTGGATAGTGTTTCGAGTGTGACATGTTTTTCATATAATTTGAAAATTTTCAAGTAATTAATAAACTTTCCGCTAGGGGGCGTAAAAGTAAATAGCTTCTCCGCAATATCTCTGCTTCTCCGATTTAAAAAATTCTTTCTGTACCGGATACAGCTCCTAATGGAAAATCCTTTGCATAATTTCAATTTTTTGTAAAAAATGGTGTGGCCACCAGGTGGCGTAAGTCTTAATTTCCGCTTCTGATGTATTTGCAGCAAAATATGAGTTTCTAAAATCTCGATTGAAAAAAAAATCGTTTGTTGACCGATACTACTAATGTCGACAAACCTTTTAGAAACATTTTCTTTTTGATATAATGCATGGTTTCTACGCCAGGGGTCGTAGATATATATCTTATTTTTGTCAATATCTCTACTTCTAGGAGTCCGGTTTGAAAAATTCCTTCTTTGTTGGTTAGTGTTTCCGATGCGAAATGTTTTTCCCAAAAATTCAAAATTTACAAGTAAATCAGAGACTTTCCGCTAGGGGGCACAAAGGTAAATTGCATTTTCTGCGTTATTTCTGCTTCTAAAACTCCGATTTGAAAAATTATTCCTGTATCGCATACTGCACCTGATGGAAAATATTTTTCACATAGTTTCTAATGTTTGGTAAAGAATAGTTCGGCCACCAGGGGGCATAAGTGTTAATTTCTGCTTCTGATGTATTTGTAGCAAAATCTGGGCGCCTGGAAGCACGACTAAATTTGTTTTTCTTGAACCGATACCGCTCATATGGAAAAACCTTTTGAGAATAATTTCTTCCTAAAATAATGCATGGTTTTCCCACCAGGGGACTTAAAGTCACATCTTATTTTTGTCGATATTTCTGTTTCTAAAAGTTCGATTTGAAAACTTCTTTCTGTGCTGGAGAGCGTTTCCGGTGCGAAATGTTTCTCATATAAATTCATGTTTTTCTTAACGCACAAGTCTGCAACCAGGGGGCGTAAGCTCACGATTCCGTTTACAGCAATATCTGAGGGATTAAAAACCTGATTGAAAAACTTTTTCTTCCGTCAGATACTATTGTTTTCCATACAGGTTCCATTGACTTGGAATAGCTTTGATAAATTTAATTTGCGTCCGAGCGGATTCAAAAGATGTGCTTATTACACCCGAAATTTTGGTGTCATCTTTCTTGTTTCTTGCTGTGAATGCATTGTATTAATTGCTTTCAAAATTTTGCATTTTTGCTTATGAAAATAGTACTATACTTGAACAATTTCTTTAAAGAATTAAAGAATTGGATTACAGAATTTCTCTACTTAGGAATTTCTTTGTCTTTTTGTTTATCTAAATCAAATTTTAACGTCATGACACTCAGACACAATATCTAACTATTCCGTAACTCTGTTTCTTCAATCCAGCGACAGTATCCTTCACTCGTCTCCTCGAAAGCAGTCGTCAGCTACGCCCTGCTCCCTCACTACGCCAGTAAAAGGCTTAGGAACGCTGGAATAGCTTATTCATTTATTTTTCCGGGTTTAACTACTCCCGTGAACAACTTCTCGATGGGCTATAAGCAGTCACCGGTCTCTAATTTAAGGCCACTGGCTGCAGGGAAAAGGGAGCGAGCCAGTGGCGTATGACAAATATAACATCCATGCCTCACAAGAATTCGAACCCAGACCCATCTCAGACAAATAGTCAGAAGCCAGCTCTTGGACAACTGCGCCATCGGAACACCATGGTATAACTTTACGTTTCACTTTCTGTACTGGAATTCCCTACTTAGTAGCACAAACAAACAGCAGAGGAATCAGTAATAACCTTCCTTAGTAAATTGCTATCCACCCTCTTCATTGGCCCCTGCCTTTAGTAACATGAAAAAAAGTTTAAACTAAGAATTTGGAAGAGTGGAGAACAATTGAATTTTCATGAACCTGTGAAAGCTATTTTGATAATCTTTCTATGGTAAACAACGCACTTCATAAGGGGAAATACGTAGGGATATACGACGAAAAACATTACACTTATTATTACTTGGCAAAGTCCAGATTATACTTTAAAGTTAAAAAAATTGGAAAATGATACATCTTGAACTGGGTGGGCAAAAGACAAATTTCAAGGTGGGGTCCAGCCCACCCTCGCATTCCCTTGGCGACGTCTCTGATTAGAAGTAATCCAAAAATCAATTCTGTTGATGAATAGGGAGTAAAAAAGAAAACGTTAGGTCTATGGAATACATCAATATTGGTACTTTTTAAATAGCTCGAACTTTATATGTCACGATTTCATTTGTTCAATATCCTCACATCATAAATCTACTGAAGCAGTTCACTGTATATAGTAGACACTATTAAAAAAAAAATGAAAAACTTAAGGCACTGACAGGCTCACAATAATTTAGCTTCAGAAGTAATATCTACAGAATTGGGATACATTCACCAACACCTCCATCTCAGCTTACCACGAGCCACTGCTGCTTAGGGGCCGTCCATAAAGTACGTCCGAGATTACAGTGGGATGGGGTTTCCCGACAACCGGACCAAATGTGACATGGGGGAGGGGGAGGTTCAGTAATTCGGACGTCCAGCGGCAAAAATATAGTGCATGGTATTTCTTCGTTTTGTTTCCTCTTTTTTCTTCTTTTAATAGTTAAACAAGGTATGAAATATTTCAGATTTCTGATGATATTTAGCTAAATCAGATTATTAGTATTAAGTTCTCGTATTTGTACTACCAAATCTATCGTGTTTTGTGGATGGTATATCGGGAGTGTTGCAGCCTTGAATGCGTGCGTTTATTTGTAGATCTTTATTTCAGAATGATAAAATTCGGGTAGCATTTGGGAATAAAATAATGTCTAAATAATAAATATTTTCTGAAGCAAACGTATAAATATATGGAAGATTCTTTAAATAATTACATGTTTTCTTTCTGTTTCTCAACGGACTTCTAAAAGCAGTCGTCAAAAATAAAGGGGTTGCAGGAATTAGGGCGTACTTTTTAGGGGGATGTGTCAACAATTAGAAAAAAGGTGACACGCGGGAGGGGGGGGAGTATAAAAATAGTAAAAAATTACAGACGTACTTTATGGATGACCCTTACAGCACTGTAATTTTAATTTTTACTGCCTCGTGTCATAAGTAATCTGAATTATTTCAGTATACGTATGAATTATGCTTCGTTATGATGTGTCTATCTAGTTGCAATTCGTAGAAACAGCTGTGTATATACTACTTCAGAATACTTATGTGTCTAATTGCTAATATGATACTCTCATCGTAATAATCTAGTTCAGACAGGCACAACCCGCGGCCCTTTGCCGGATTGTATACGTGGCCCACGCGCACAAAATCCCAGGGGGCACAAAGCGGAAATTAGTCAAACATTTATTTAAAAAAATGAAAAATTATTGCGATATGAAAATTTTGTTACAGACTGGAAATCAACACAAATATATATAAAGATATGAAAATTTTACTGGGGTACACACAAATATATGATGTGTTTGCAATACTATTCGCAACTAATGTTGAAAAGGAGTCCGTCGATTTTCAGATAGAACTTGCTGATCTTCAAAGCAACCTGGAATTTGAAAAACCTGCGGATCGGTGTGTCTGATATTCAAAATAACCTGCGGATCGGTGTGTCTGATCTTCAAAATAACATGCGGATTGTTGCGTCTAATATTCAAAATAACCTGCGAATCGCCGTGTCTGATATTCAAAATAACCTGCGGATCGGTGTGTCTGATCTTTAAAATAACCTGCGGATCGGTGTGTCTGATCTTCAAAATAACCTGTGTATCAGTGTGTCTAAACTGAACCAGATATTGGAAGGCTAATAAAAAACAATGTCAAACTTCTCACAAACCTACAAAAATCAAAATGTTTTTGCTACACCTGCATATTTTTCAAGCACTGTACACTTTTTATCAGTTTTTTTTTTTTTTTTTAATTTTGGTTTTGGGATTTTTATTTTGTTATTTTGGAATCTTTTTTTGTGGGGATACCCCTGCGGCCCGCCGTTGTTCAGTCAATCTGAAATTGGCTCTCAGGTGTTGAAATGTTGTGTACTCCTGATCAAGTTATTATTACGATGAGAGTATCCGAGTAATCTGAGCAATCATCAAATAAAACCATGTGCGGATTGATAAGAAAGAATCGCTGGGTGAAAACTCGCGCAAATTTAATTAAGACATTCGAAGATCTTACCTGGTGCCGATAATTTCCCCATGTTTCAGATCCAGCAACTAAGAGCGCCCATATCTTTCCGTTCTCGGGTGCGTGGAATATATCGTTGCTATTGGCAGGGAATAAATACACTTTGCAGAAGAAAAGCGAAAACACCAAAAAACGCAACATTTTCTTGACACTCCAGCAGCCCAACTCTAAAGAAGTAACGTCTGAGAAGGCCAAAGAGATATGTGACAGCAACTGCAAACTTTGGATTTCTCTTTTTGATATCAGTGTTATCGTAGAAGTCCCGAATCAGCAGAGCAGTTTCACTTTTGTTCAAAACAACTTACGATAGAACTCCAGCATTTATCTTCTTCTGTTTTCCATTTTCGATCTGATTTTATCTTATCAGTAAGTGAGTAAGTGGCGCATCATGTGTCATTTAATGCTCTCCAGCTTTCCATTGAGGGAAATGGAGGGTTGTCGTGCAGGAATGAATCATGAGCACGAGGTGGCGGTAATCGTGTGTTCGTTTCTTGTTGTCTGGGAAAGTTCTGGCAAACTGAGTGATAAAACAAAATGCGGACAAACTATAACACAAATTTCATTTCCTACTTGAACAACTGTTATGTTACCAGAATCGTAACGACAGATAAAACTACCAGAATTTACAGCATAACTCCCACGTGGAAAAGAAGAAAATTTGAAATAGCTATTGTTTCTTTCTAATTATATCCCTTGTATCATCATTATCAACAACAACTATTCCCAATCCTCCGCTCGATGGAGGCCTCCCTAAGTCTCTTCCCTAAGTCTCTATCTCAAACAATTCTCGGTTATGTCCTAATACAGACGACTTTGAAATCCACCGGGAGATGCAGCGAAGTCTCGCGGCGAAGATCACGGACTGACACGGCAATTTTCTTCGTTGACGACTGTCGCTTCGACTGTTGGATCTCTAAGGGCTCCTCCTGCAAATTGCGTTCGTAAAATTCACCTAACTTGTTCCAAGGAGTTGTGCAGCAGGAAAACGAGTGAGTCCCCAAATAGGAAAAGCAAGGGGTCAGTGTATGCAAATGAGCTGACACCAAGGGCTATCTCCTAACTAAGGGTGATACAGAAATCTATATAACACCACTTGTTTTAAAGCTTAGAACAAGTGCTATCCGGAAAACGAGTGAGTCCCCAAATAGGAAAAGCAAGGGGTCAGTGTATGCAAATGAGCTGACACCAAGGGCTATCTCCCTAACTAAGGGTGATACAGAAATCTATATAACACCACTTGTTTTAAAGCTTAGAACAAGTGCTATCCGGAATACATTTTCAGAATGGACCCTGGGCTAACACCTAAAAAGTTATTAAATGTTATTACCCTGACTGCAGGTAAAATGGTGAGGCAACCAGAGAAAATAAAGATAAAGGGATATCTCAAGAACTAATGGAGATACACTTGTTTTAAAGCTTAGGACAAGTGCTATCTGAAGTACATTGTTGGAGTGTACATTGGGCTAATACAAAAAAGGTTATTAAACGTTATTACCCTGACAGCAGGTAAAACACTGAGGCAACTACAGAAAATAAAACTACTTTTAAACTTACGGTTTTCATAATCAGCATGCATGCATGCATTTTATGGTAGCCGCTGTCTTTTGTATTAGTGTATTATACCTACACTCACGGACAATGAAATTTGCACACCAAGAAGGAACCATTGGACTGAACTGAAATTTTATGGACGTAATGATACAGATGAATGATACACATGATGGCAAAAACAGAGCTGCAGGACAATTACAAAGGAATCTGTGGCACGCAGTCCGGTCATCTTCAATAGCGCGTCGCACCGCCTCTTGCGGCGATGCATGCTGCAATACGGTCCGGCATGGAGGCGAACAGACGCCTGATGTTGTCCTGCGACAGACTGGCCTACGTGTGTTAGACGGTGTGCTCCAAATCCCGGATAGTGTGGCACGGCGGCAGCTGGCGTTTCAACTGGTCCCACACATTCTTGATAGGGAACATGTCCGGGGAGCGGGCAGGCAATGGAAGTGTCTGGACATAACGTACAGCCCTGGGCAACCCTAGCCGTATGCGGGCGGGCATTATCCTGCTGCTATAGCCCACCTGGAATCCCGTACAGGAATAGGAGCACATGGGGCCCGTAGGATCTCATTCACATACCGTTAGTCCGTCAATGATCCACGTACAACTATTAGAGCTGATCGGCTATCGTAGGCAATGGCTCTCCAGACCATAATGCCTGCAGTGGGGGAGGTGTGGCGCTCGATAATAAGGTTGGGATTGTGCCGTTGACCCGGGGACCTCCACACCCGGACACGATGATCATCTGTTCCCAAAACGAAGCGGCACTCATCGCTAAACACCACATGTCACCGGTCTGTGGCGTCGCTCTGGCCTGGCACCACTGCACACGGAGCCGGCGATGTTCCGGTGTTAATGGCAACACACGTAAGGGGCGCTGAATTGCAGATTCGCTTCCGCGAGGCGTCGGGAAACGGTTCGTGGGCACACAGGAGCAGCTACACCTGCCTGTATAGTTGGCAGGGTCCCTGTGGGATCCGTTCGTGACTGGCCTACGATCCGTCGATCCTTTCTACCGGTGGTCCTCCTGGTGCGTCCGGAGCCGCTCCGCCGTGTGGCAGTGCCGTCACGTGTCAACTGCTCCCAACACAGTCGGACGGTATGGCCAGAACCATCCACGTGGCGGGCTATACGGCGTGCCGACCACCCTACGGTTTTTAGCCAAATGATTTGGCCTCTCTCAAAGTCCGTTAGTTTCGTAAATCGACTTCTCTGGCATCTACCCGGCATTCTTGTCACTCTGTACTTTTGCTTGCGTCGGTCGGAGCTTTTCGCTTTCATGGGGCATCGACTATACGCTGGTTTATAAGGCTGCCTGTTCGTGCTTGCAGCGCCATCACAGTGTGTGTGGTCATGCGCACTCACACCAAACGTGGATCATTTGCATACCAGCATGCATTCTAGCTATTTGTAAAGTTTCGCGGTTGTAGCATGTTTTCTTCTAGGTGCGCAAATTCCATTGTCCATAAGTGTATTTATGCTGTGTGTAAAAGAGAAAAATGGATCCAATCCAGGCTGTATTTCCTACGTTATTGCTAAAAACGCAATTTGCAGACGGACCCGTAAAAGGTCCAAGAGTCGACTGTCGTCAGCAAAGATAGCTGCCGTGTTTGACCGCAATCTTCGCCGCGACACTTCGCTGCATCTCCCGGTGGATTTCAAAGTTGTCTGTATTACGATATTACCCAATTCTCTTCCATGTCACTCTAGCATGCTTTTGAATTTTATTCACCCATCTACCACGTGATATTTTTCTTGGTCTTTTCCAGTCCTTTGATTTCCAGTCTAGTATTTCAATTGTCCAACAGCGGCAGCGACGTCGGAATCCCTGGGGCAGAGGGGTCATCTTCCCCTTCACTCATTTGCATGCAGGGACGAAATATCACATTTCCCCCCTCACTTTTCTTTTTTTAATTATGTTTGTAATTAGAAATCGGATTAACACTTGGATTTTGTTTTATTTCTCGCCATTTCTTTCTAATAAAACAAAATATTATTTTCTACTTTGATTATTAACCATCTAGAACTCTGAATTTCTGAGACACGAGACACGGATTAAACTCACCTCGTTTGTCCAGTGTGAGAACAAAAAAGTTTCACGAAATACTAGCCTTATTAAAAAAGAGTTTTCTGAAATTCATGATTTATTTATTTATTTATTTATTCTTTGTTTTTCTAAAAACAGAGGGAGCGTTTTCTCTATTTCATTTAAGTATAATAAAATTAGTCTTTCTTTAAGAAAGGAAATGGCAGAAGGAAAAGGAATGAGATATACAATATTTTTATTCTTGTGCTGCTTTATGTATAACGTAAGGACTACGGTTCACGTGGAATTCATGCCAATGTGAAGGTCTTCAAATCAATATAGTTTCATCATCATCATCATCATTGTCAACCATTATGAATCCACTGCAGGACGAAGGTCACTCTAAGCCTCTTCCACAACGGTCTGTCTTGTGCCAGTCTCCTCCATGTTACTCCCGCATACTTTCGAATTTCATCCACCCATCTCCCATGTGGTCTTCTGGATCTTTTCCTGTCCCTTGGAATCCAATCTGAAATTTCGGCTGTCCATCCATGGTCTGTCCTTCTGGCAGTATGTCCAGCCCATTGCCATTTCAGGGATTTAACTCTGATCATGATGTCTTCCACTCTTGTCATTTTTCTGATACACGAGTTCCTCTTCTTATCTCTCATGGTTACACCAAGCATGCACCTCTCCACGCTGCTTTGAGTTGTCTGCAGCCTTTGTATGTCTCTTTTTGTTAAAGTCCACGTCTTTACACCATACGTAAGCACTGGAAGGATGCATTGATCAAATACTTTTCTTTTAAGACATAATGGCATATTGCTCTTGAAAATTATGCTGTTTCTGTAAGGTGATGAGGTGATGCGCAACATCCCAGCCTCTCCTTGACAAATGTCAACCCCGCCTTCTCGTGGTGCATCGTGTTCCCACTAAAGGGGCTCTGACGACTGCCAATAGCGGTATAACTATACCATCGGGATTAGAGGAAATGCTATCCCACGCTCACCAACCCGCTTGGCCAGCGTGGTGAGTTATGGCCAAACCCCTCCAAAATTACTCCACAACTTAAATCTTGACCCTCAGTCTCCGGCAGCTGGAATGTACCTGGCCAAGGCAGCGGCCAGTGCGACATATACACTGACGGAAAAAAAATTCCAACACCAAGAAGGGGTTGTGTTAGATAAACGACAGTTGGTAGGCGGTAAGAGTACATCTGTAAGATGACGTCTATGCAAATTTCACGCTCGGCGCATACGTGTGGCGCTAGTAGCGCCCCTCGGAACATGCAAAGCAGGTTTGCTGTAAATACGCGCTGCACCGTTCGTGAGCGTTAGTTATCGTTGAGATTCGACGTAGGGTGTTGATGTTAGTCAAGAATGCCTTTAAGAAGACGAAGAAGCCATTATCAACAGCTCACGGCGTTTGAACGAGGTCGTGTAATAGAGCTACGAGAAGGTGTATTTTCTTTCCACAATATTGCAGAACGACTTGGCAGGAATGTAGCCACTGTGCATGATTATTGGCAGCGGTGGTCAAGGGAAGGTACTGCCTCAAGAAGACCTGGTTCCGGCCGGCCACGTGGCACTACTGAGAGGGAAGACCGCCATGTACGGCGCATGGCCGTGGCGCATCGTACTGCGTCTGCGGCAGCAATTCGAGCTGCAGTTGCCACCACAGTGACACAACAAACTGTTACAAATCGGTTACTTGAAGGACAGCTCCGAGCCAGACGCCCTGTAGCGTGCATTCCACTTACTCCAAACCACTGCCGTTTGCAACGTCATTGGTGTCAAGCTAGAGCTCATTGGAGGACGGAGTGGAGATCTGTTGTGTTTTCTGATGAAAGCCGGTTCTGCTTGGGTGCCAGTGATGGCCGTGTGTTGGTTAGAAGGAGGCCAGGTGAGCGCCTGCAACCATCCTGTCTGCGGTCGAGACACACTGGACCTATACCTGAAGTTATGGTCTAAGAAGCAATTTCCTATGACAGCAGGTGCACTCTCGTGGTTATCCCACGCACCCTGACGGCACAGTTGTACGTCCGTCTGGTGATTCAACCTGTTTTGCTGCCATTCATGAACAGCATTCCAGAGGGTGTTTTCCAACAGGATAACACTCGCCCGCATACCGCTGTTGTAACCCAACATGCTCTACAGAGTGTCGACATGTTGCCGTGGCCTGATAGATCACCAGATCTTTCACCAATCGAGCACGTATGGGATATCATTGGACGACAACTCCAGCGTCACCCCCAACCAGCATTAACCGTCCCTGTATTGACCGTCTAAATGCAATAGGCATGGAACTGCATCCCACAAACTGACATCCAGCACCTGTACGACACAATGCGTGAACGTTTGCGTGCTTGCATTCAACATTCTGGTGGTTACACCGGTTATTAATGTACCAGCATTTCACATTTAAAATGGCTCTTCTCGCGCTTACAATAAGCTGTTATCTTGAAACCTTAATCGATTAAATATGTTACTTATACAAATGTATTGCCGCCATTTCATTCCTCTACAACTATTTTTTCGTGGTGTTGGGATTGTTTTTTCCGTCAGTGTATAAATACCTGAGTCGGAGATCTCTCATTCAGTATTTCGTTTCGTCTCAACATGGGAAAAGCAAATATGTCGACAAAGGCCAGATCATTATGGCAAGATGCTTGGTAAGAGCATCTCCGAAACAGCGACGTTGGTAGGCTGCTCACGCTATGCAGCAATTAGTACCTATGAAAGATAGTCCGAAACAGGTGATACTTTGAGCCGCCGAAAGGAGTATGCAGGGCACACTTCTTTGATGCCAGAGGTCAGCACAAGCTATCTCGTCTTGCCCTCAGCAACAGGAGGGCTACTGTCTTTAACAATACCCATCATTTCAATTGTGGTGAAGGGGCTAATGTGTCCGAGCCCACAATTCATCGTATGCTCCGGGTCCTGGATATGGGTCTCCGCAGCCGCAGATCCATTCGCGTGCATATGCTCACAGATGTTCACCGTCGTCAACGCTTGCAGTGGGCACGTAATCATTGACATTGGACAAAAACTTCTCTAATAGAAAGCCTCAGAACTGCTCTGTGACGTCAGAGCGGGCCGAGCTCCTGTCTTGAACGCATATCGGATAATGCTTTGTCTCAGTGCAAAATGATTTTCGCGAGTGCGATACTTTATATGATTGGCGCAAATGGCGATAAATTGACCATGTTTTCTTTGGACTTTTTTTCTGATTTTTTTTTTTTTTTTTTTTTTTGTCATTAGATAATGTAAAGAGAAAATTTTACATTATGGCATCACAATTTTTGTCATTATGTTATTCTTTTCCTCCATTTTCTGCAATATCGCAAGTATTCAATGCTGGAGAAACTATTATATTCCTTTACGCATTATGACGCAGTAAATTTCTCCAACATCTTTATGCCAGGGGTGGGATTCGAACCCACAACTCTCGGCTCCGGAGCTCCGAGTGCTATCCACTATACTACACTGGCATGTGCTCTCACTGCTATCTGCCTTTATCTCATGTGCGTGCTGCGGGGCAGGCACATCACAGCATCACACGAGCTCAGGATTTTAGCTATTAAAAGTTTTTTTCCCCTTTTCTTTCATTTTTGTAAACATTTCACTTTAAGAATTTCCGAATTACTTTCACGTTCATTGTGTAATAAAAATAAAAAAAAACTTTCTCTAATTACATAACAAACGAAAGGCAAAATTTCTGATTTAGTGAGTATATTTTCAGAAAAGAATTTTCTAAAATTCTCTAAATTCAAAATCTTGCCAGTTGCCACTATTTCTAAAAGGAAGAAAAATTATACATAAAAATCACTTAGGACAAACTTCGGGAGGGGGGGGGGGGTTGGTTAATGATCACCGTGAGCAACTCAATGGGCTATAAATAAGGTGACCATGTTTTTGGGGAATGAAATTGGGGACAAAATGTCGTGATACGTTGTCTCCAATTTCAATGCGCGATTGAGGACAATTTTGTTTCAAAATGAGAACATGATTGAGAACAACATCTGACACATTATGGTAAGGCCGAAGATTAGTACAGAATGTTACGGCATGAACCGTAATTGTTCAGCTTCATAGGAAAACATACAGTGAATCTGAAGGCTAATTTTCATGCGAAATAAGTACAAAATACTATTATGCAAGAAGATTACTTCTGATAAATTTTAAATGTTACTCAAAGAGGACAGCACATGCAAACAAAGCTACATTGTGAATTTGTACTGAAATTTCATTGTGATCCTGTACAAGAAAAAATACATGAAGCCAGAAAATTACCATATACACTGAGCAAACAGCAATCATTGGATACCTGTATGTTATCTCTATGAGAAGGAATATTTCAAGTGCAATAACTTCACCTGAAGAAACAGTTTAATGAAAAAATGTACTGAACAAAAGTTGTAGAACTCTCAATGCAATCTACCAAATGCAACCAAATTTAGCATCAATAACTTATTCAATTGCGGGAAAATAGATGCTGAAAGAGATGAGATTTATTCCCTATCCGATAAACAGTTCAGCTAAATCCAGTTGAAATAGGAATGAAATAACACCACGATTATCGAGATGATTTTTTTCGATGATAACGCTGGGGATGGTCATGTTCCGACTTCTCCTAGCATCCCGAAAGAAAGTTTGAAGTTTGAATTCGTTTTCATTGTCATTATTTCATTTGGAGAGCAGGGGGGGGGGGGTTCAAAAATTGAGTACTAAAAATAAGAAACTGAGGACATTTGATATCCTCATTTTCTATAGAACTGAGGAAGAAGCACTGGAATTGATGACTGTCCCCAGAAAATAAGGACGTCTGTCCACCTTATTAACGAGCAGTCGCCCTTCCCTAATTTAGAACGACTGGTTCCAGGGAAGGGAGAGATCCGGTGCCGTAAGACAAACACAACATCCATGCCTCAACGGGTTTCGAACCCGAACCCATCTTGAACGAAAGGTCAGAAGCCATCGCTTAGACCACTGCGCCATCGGAGTGTGGCAAAAACTTTTTTGTCCAAAAAACATGGAAGGTGTTAATTTGAATGTCTTCGAATTTACACATAACATCGAAAACTCTATGCTGAGAATTAGAGGTGGGATGAATCCTAAATTGCCGCCCCGGTAGCGCAGTGGTCTATAAGCGATAGCCTCTGATCATTCGTCCAAAAGGGGTCCGGGTTCGAGTCCCGGTGAGGCATGGATGTTGTGTTTGTCTTACGGCACTGTTTCTCTCCCTTCCCTGGAACCAGTGGCCCTAAATTAGGGACGGGCGACTGCTTATAGCCCATTGAGTTGCTCACGGTGGTCGTTAAAACTCCAATCAAAAAAAAAAAAAAAAAAAAAAAAGAATCCTAAATTTTCTCGAATCCGAATACTAAAAAGTTCTCGAATCTCTCGAATCCTACATATAAGAATAATTATAAGAAGAAAAGACCTACTTAAAATTAAAAGTTTTTAATTGAAGCAAAATTTGAAATCTGTGTTTAATAAAAAACAAATTAAAGAATACAGTTTTCAATATCATCATCATCATCATCATTGTCAACCATTATCAATCCACTGCTGGACGAAGGTCTCCCCAAGTTTCCTAGACAACGGTCTGTCTTGTGCCAGTCTCCTCCATGTCACTCCCGCATATTTTCGAATTTCATCCACCCATCTCCCATGTGGTCTTTTTCTGGGTCTTTTCCTGTCCCTTGGAATCCAATCTAAAATTTCGGCTGTCCATCTATGGTCTGTCCTTCTGGCAGTATGTCCAGCCCATTGCCATTTCAGGGATTTAACTCTGATCATGATGTCTTTCACTCTCGTCATTTTTCGGATCCACGAGTTCCTCTTCTTATCTCTCCTGGTTATACCAAGCATGCACCTCTCCACGCTGCTTTGAGTTGTCTGCAGCCTTTGTATGTCGCTTTTAGTTAAGGTCCACGTCTCTGCACCATACGGAGGCACTGGAAGGATGCATTGATCAAACACTTTTCTTTTAAGACATAATGGCATATTGCTCTTGAAAATTATGCTGTTTCTTCCAAAAGCTCTCCAGGCAAGTTTTGTACGCCGATTAATTTCTTCATCAATGTGACCCTCACTTGATATCTGCTGTCCAAGTTTTCAATATACCCATACTTATTAAGAAGATACAAAAGAAATTTATAATTTACATTTACCAAACGAAGTACACAACTCGTGAGTCTTGAAGTTCATTTCCATTTTCTGAACATAATTTGAAAATATATATATATATTTGAGTAACAATTCACATTTTTGACATTTTTCTTTAATAACAAAAGTTCCAAACCCTTTTTAAATCAAAGTGTAGAGGTGGGGAGGATTATTTCAAGAGTTAATGTAGATAAGCACTAAACATGGAACACTAAATTAAATAAATTCATTCCAGAAAATTAAGAAAAATCAAAAACATGTTTATTTTAAGAGTTAATAAAAACACTAAACACTTACCTCTTTCATGGCAATGTAAAAAAATCAGAAACCTTTAATGGAGATTTTTATTTAAAAACATTAGCATTCGAACTCACTCTGGGTCTGGCCTATTTCGTTTTTTATCAGCTATGGCACCTGATGTGCTGAATAGTCTTTCTAACATTACGGTCGATGGTGGTGTGATTAAAAACTTTTTAGAGAGTTTCCTCAATTTTTTTTTTTTTTTTTTTTGGTGGAACTAGAAACGCTGAGTTGTAAACAAAGTAACTTGAGTCATGTGCGCGACGCGGTTCAAGGTCACACTGCCCTCTCCGTTCTCAAGCTCTTTACAACAGTAACGGATGCCGGAAAAGAGATAAAATATGGCTGAGTCACTTTCCCACTATATTTGAGGTATGGTGGCTAAGGTACTTTCCGATGGGAGACGCCTGTAGCTTCGGCGGTTGCTCTCTGTGTTTGGCTGAACAACTCCTTCACTGTTGCATCCGGTTTGGAAGTAACGAGCTATTTCAAATAGTTGTGTACACACTGTACACGATCTTCTTCGATTGTTTTCTAATGTCAGAACTCGTCATGCTGACAAAAATTCGAACAAATATCGGTCTAGAACAAGCACCAAACTCCAAGTTTTTTAGGTTAAGATTCGAAAGATTCGAATGACGGAAAAAGCGCGAAGATTCGAGTTTTTGAATCTCGAATCTTTTTCAAGATTCGCGGGATTCAAGAATTCGCATGTCCCATCCCTATTGAGAAATATAAACGTCGTATACTTTTTTACGCTTTCCAACCGTAAGTTGAAGAAGCGTATATGCTCCAACTTTGTCCGTCTATCTGTCTGTCCGCACGATAACTTGCGTAAAAATGGTTCGATTTCGATGAAATTTTAGAATGTGGTAAGGGACAACCTAGGGAAGAATCCTATTGATAATGAATGAATTAGGGTCAAAGGTCGGGACATAGGAGCGGGATCCATTCCATCGCCATTATGCGTCAGAACTTACGTAAAAGTGCTTCGATTGCGACAAAACTTTATCATGTTGTTCCGGAGGTATACTGAACTGGTTCTGTCGAATATCATCGAAACGGGGTCAAATGTCAGGGCACAGGAACGAGATTTATTCCAAAGCCATTATCCTCAAAACTTGAGTAATAACTTGAATAATGATTTCTGGCATGTTGGAAAGCGTATCATAATCAATGCATGGCATGATTTTACTAACTTGTTTTTTTAACTTTGTGAAAACATTTTACAAAGAGTATTTACTTTCTCCAACTGTATAATGCAGTGGCGGCTTTTCAGGTGAAGTAGGTGAAGTGCCTCTTCACCTATTTTACTCAAAATAAAGTTTTATTCAGTATTTTTTTATAATATATTCTTTTTGCCTTTATTCAGTTCCAAAATACTCAAAATTTTGGATAGATATTAATTCACATGGTGCGCTCAATAAGGAAAACAAATCCTTATCCGCAAAACAGTGCAAGTGAAGAGCCGAAATGAGAATGTTTGGAAGTCTGCAGGTGTCCGCCGAGTTGCCATGGTAACCGTGACCTCACCCTCCCCAATCTGCTCGCTCAAGTGAAGCGTTTCAGCTTCACGCGTATTCCTCTGCATCTTTCAGTTTTTGAGCTTAAAGTCGTGAGAGATCACGGTGGAGCGGGTGTTAATTTTTTTTTATTTTTTTTTTTTTTTTGGCCCTGCTTACTTTTTAGTAATAAACATTCGGCGTGGAATAAAGACGGATTCTCAGATTTATTAAGCGTAACACGGTCACCTCATAAACATCGTGATTCTAGCGAACACCTGAAATGCGGATTAATGTTAAGGAATTTTGAAAAAATTAAAAACACCATTGCCGATGCCCTGAGGAAAAATGCTAGGCTTTTGAAAACACATTTTAACGAAACCGTTCGTTTAAATAAACTTTTCCTGCAGAAAGTGATTGATGCAGTATTAGTCTATACTGTATTTGAGGAAACAAGAACTAGTATTCCATGGCCATGACGAAAGCATGGGCTCGATAAATCGTGGAAATTTCATTGAATTACTTTCATTGTTGATATGAAGAAGTTCTTTAGACATTGAAAATCAATACGAAAGGATAAAAAATTATTTAAAATGAATTAATTGAATGTATTTCTGAATATATAAACTATCACGTCAAAAATTAAATAATTTTTGATTGTTGATTCGGAAGGTGTATTGGTTGAGGGATTTTTGGGTTTTCATGATGTGAATGAAGATAGAACGTCAGGAGCTTTATACAAAATGCTAGACAAAATTTTGGAACAGTCTGATTACCAACACAAATAAATACACTGACGGAAAAAAATCCCAACACCAAGATGGGGTTGTGTTAGATAAACGACAGTTAGTAGGCGGTGAGAGTACATCTGTAAGATGACGTCTATGCAAATTTCGCGCTCGGCGCACACGTGTGGCGCTAGTAGCGCCCCTCGGGACATGCAAAGCAGGTTTGCTGTAAATACGCGCTGTAACGTTCGTGAACGTTAGTTATCGTTGAGATTCGACGTAGTGTGTTGATGTTAGTCAAGAATGCCTTTAAGAAGACCAAGAAGCCATTATCAACAGCTCACGGAGTTTGAATGAGGTCGTGTAATAGGGCTACGAGAAGGTGGATTTTCTTTCCGCAATATTGCAGAACGACTTGGCAGGAATTTAGCCACTGTGCATGATTGTTGGCAGCGGTGGTCAAGGGTAGGTACTGCCTCAAGAAGACCGGGTTTCGGCCGGCCACGTGGCACTACTGAGAGGGAAAACCGCCGTGTACGGCGTATGGCCGTGGCGCATCGTACTGCGTCTGCGGCAGCAATTCGAGCTGCAGTTGACACCACAGTGACACAACGGACTGTTACAAATCGGTTACTTGAAGGACAGCTCCGAGCCAGACGCCCTGTAGCGTGCATTCCACTTACTCCAAACCACTGCCGTTTGCGACGTCAGTGGTGTCAAGCTAGAGCTCATTGGAGGACGGAGTGAAGATCTATTGTGTTTTCTGATGAAAGCCGGTTCTGCCTGGGTACCAGTGATGGCCGTGTGTTGGTTAGAAGGAGGCCAGGTGAGCGCCTGCAACCAACCTGTCTGCGGCCGAGACACACTGGACCTACACCTGGAGTTATGGTCTGGGGAGCAATTTCCTATGACAGCAGGAGCACTCTCGTGGTTATCCCACGCACCCTGACGGCACAGTTGTACGTCGGTCTGATGATTCAACCTGTTTTGCTGCCATTCATGAACAGCATTCCAGGGGTGTTTTACAACAGGATAACGCTCGCCCGCATAACGCTGTTGTAACCCAAAATGCTCTACAGAGTGTCGACATGTTGCCGTGGCCTGCTAGATCACCAGATATTTCTCCAATCGAGCACGTATGGGACATCATTGGACGACAACTCCAGCGTCACCCCCAACCAGCATTAACCGTCCCTGTATTGACCGACCAAGTGCAACAGGCATGGAACTCCATCCCACAAACTGACATCCAGCACCTGTACGACACAATGCATGAACGTTTGCATGCTTGCATTCAACATTCTGGCGGTTACACCGGTTATTAATGTACCAGCATTTCACATTTAAAATGGCTCTTCTCGCGCTTACATTAAGCTGTGATCTTGAAACCTTAATCGATTAAATATGTTACCTATACAAATGTATTGCCGCCATTTCATTCCTCTACAACTATTTTTTCGTGGTGTTGGGATTTTTTTTCCCGTCAGTACACACTTAAATGGGCTACAGAAAAAATAGTCAAAGATAAAGCTTCTCAAGCTGTTTTTGTTCATTGCTTAGTTCATCGTTGGAATCTTGTATTACACCAGAGTTTTTCTAAAATTTCCAAGTGTCGAATACTTTTTGCAAGCCTCCGTGGAATTGCTTCGTTTGTTCACCATTCTGCGAAGCGGTCTTATACACATATCAACAACCGCAAGATGATTGATTGATTGGAGGTTTAACGACCAGCGTGAGCAACTCAATGGGCCGTTAGTAGTCGCCTGTCCCTAATTTAGGGTCACTGGTTCCAGGGAAGGGGAGAGCCAGTGCCGTAAGACAAACACAGCATCCATGCCTCACCGGGATTCAACCCCGGACCCCGTTCGGACGAATGATCAGAGCCCATCGCTTAGACCACTGCGCCACCGGGGCGGCAAAACCGCAAGATGCAGACCAACCATAGCAGAAACTCTATGGTCCTCCACTTCGAAATTAGTACGTGTAGTTGTTGAAGATTGGGATAAATTGAAGGAAGTGTTCGGATTTCTGATGAATAGCGAATAATCAGACAAAAAATCAATTCATCTTGCCAAGGGATTTTTGAATGATATTAACACTTTCGAATTTACATTTTTGGCTCCACCGATCTATTATTCGAACTTTTGAAGAAAAAATAACTAAACATAAACTACTGTGTAACTCAAATTAAAAAAAAACAAAAAAAACTCGTGAAATTTTGAGCCATAAAAGAAACGATGAGTTATTTGAAGCACAGTTTGGAAAAGCTAGCAAAATCACAGAAATAAGCACGGGAATATGCTGCTCTTACACAGGAAACAAATTTTAAAATACAATTGTTTATAATTTTTCAAAATTATAAACAATTGTATTTTAAAATTTTGGACCACATTCTTATGGAAATGGATATAAGATTTCAAGACTGTAAGAAACTTCAATTTGTCTGACTTGCTGACACAACCAAATTCGAATAATTTAATGCATGCTTTCCCTCTCGCGCTCTTGAAAATCTACATTTTTACGGAAACATATTTACTAAACACAGCGCCTTAAAAATGAACTGAGTCTTGTATATGCCGATGAAAAATTAAGGAATATATTAACTCAAGAACTCCTTCGAGTGTTTCACGGAGACAAAGACATTTTTACAGAAGATTATAAGTTGGTTTTCCTCAGTTTAACAATTCCATCTACAAGTGTGCCAGTGGAAAGAAGTTTTCTTAAAAGAATACAAACTTTCTCAAGAAGTACTAGTTCCCAAGATAGACTTGCTTCTCTGGCAAATATTTCTATTCAGGAAGACATTTTATTGATGCTCACGAAGAAACAACCATCTAACCATCTTATGACGACATAATCGACAAATCTGCAGCTTTAAAAAGGAAGAAAAATTGATTTAATATAAAAAAAAGTAAAATCCTCATTAAGGGATTTTAATTGTAGACAGTAGATATATTTTCATACTGCTCTTGTACCTCTTCACCTATTTTTCCAACCACGAGCCGCCACTGGTATAATGGCAGAGTATTTATTTTCTCCAACTGTATAATGGCAGAGCATTTTTTTTATACTGAAATTGCATTACTTTCACCGAATTTTTCGTGGGTAAAACATAATATTAGGAATATCCATTAACATATTAACGGAGGGAAAAAAAGAGAGAGAGAGAAAACAGAATCACCAAAAAATGTGATCCTTTATGTTATACATGTAGATCGTTTTCTTTCACACGATATGTATCTTGCAAAGTGAAACATATTTCTAAAGAAAACTCCCATGTATCCGTATAACAGTGCTTTTGAAATCCCGCTATTGAACTTTATTTGGAACTACGCTGCCGTTGGCTTGAAATCCTTCCAAGGTATGGCATTAATTCGTTTAAGCTTGAGGTCTTCCTCGTCAGGAAAGCTGAAGACTGATGCTTTACCATTTTTTACATAATTTGATTTGCACATGGGAACACAACAATTCTATGGCATTTTTCCTTTCTAAAATTGTGCATGAATAATAAGTGAAACACTAGGCACAATGACAAAAATATGGTCATGTATAATGTTGGACAGGTGTAAGACACCTCCATGGTAACCGTATGTACGGTCCCTTATGTGACGTCTCTCATTCCACCAATGAGAAGCATTGTTAGAACAGGTGTCTTCTCCTACTGTGATTTCTTGTGCGCTTTACTCCAAAAGTTCGCTTTTTGTTGTCTGTTAGCGCATGCGAGGTTTGTGTTGATAATTTACGACAGCCTCGGATTCTTCATCATACCATTTGGCACGAAGTCTTTTATTACATAGTTCAATTTAGCTGTTAAAAATAATAGTTAAAATGAATTTTGGTTTCCGTCATTCTATCAACGATTATTTTGGATACGTTTTTCTCATAAGAAGACGCTTTAAACGTTATCAAGAACTTCGAGATTTCTTCTAACACTCATTGTGTTAAAAAAAACGCTATGTAGTTCACAATCTAGGGCAAGCCCAGTTAAGTGATATTAAAGGTGTGAAGAAGGATGTTATGTTCGAAGGGGAAAAAATTCCAATGTTGAAAACAGGATACCATTTGATATAATCAAGGTCGTTCATTCAACAAAACTAAGATGAAAGCAATTCAAGATCATGACTTCTCCTGTAGTAAAAGTAAAGTTCAAACAAAACAAAAATTTAAGCTTCCTTTATACATTGCTTCTCTCGTGCGAATACCATTAATAACGATGTCCAAAACTACACAAATTCTGGACACTCATGATAAATTTTACGAAGCCGTTTTCATACAAACATCTTACTAGTTGAATCAGAATCTCTAACAGTAATTATTGAAAATAAGAAGATATTCGAAGCTAAAACACTGAATAAGACCGTAAAATTATCAACAAACAACTAATTTTTGTCAGCGTACAAGAAATCATAATCGGAGGAGCTACCTTTTCTAACAACGCTTCTCATTGGTGGAATGGAAGACGCCACATAAGGGACCGTATATGCGATTAAGGTCAGGTGAAGCTTAACATCACAGCCTCTCCTTGACAAATGTCAACCCCGCCTTCTCGTGGTGCATCCTGTTCCCACTAAAGGTGCTCTGACGACCGCCAATAGCGGTATAACTATACCATCGGGATTAGAGGAAATGCTATCCCACACTCACCAACCCGCTTGGCCAGCGTGGTGAGTTATGGCCAAACCCCTCCAAAATGACTCCACAACTTAAATCTGGCCCTCAGTCTCCGGCAGCTGGAATGTACCTGGCCAAGGCAGCGGCCAGTGCGACATGAAGGCAGAGGGTGCTAAGAATCACCGGAGGACCGGACTAGGCTGCCATCTGATGCTGACCTTGTCTACGTATAATGGACGCTCCCTATCTTCTGATTCAAGGCTTCTTTAATTGGAAGAGAAACTACAAAGGATCAAGTGGGACATCGTCAGGCTAAGTGAGGTAAGGAGAAAAGGAGAAGATCTCATTGAACTGAAAAGTGGACATCTCTTCTACTATCGTGGGACAGATACTGGCAGAACTAGTGGTGTTGGATTTATAATAAACAAGAAATTGAAGGATAAAGTTGTAGAAGTTGAAAGTTCCTCTGACAGAGCTGCACGACTCGTTATCCAACTCTCGAGAAGATACCAGACTCAGATTATTCAAACTTATGCACCCCCCACAAGTCATCCTGAAGAAGAAATTGACGAATTTTATGAGGAAATTCGTCATCTAAATAATAAAGGTAAGCAGCACTTGAAGATAATTATGGGAGATTTCAATGCAGAAATAGGGCAACGACAACAGAATGAAACTTCAGTAGGTAAATTTGGTCACAGCAACAGAGACTACCGTGGAAATACTCTCGTTAAGTTTGCAGAGGCAGAAGGGTTTTTCATCTTGAACTCCTTTTTCAAGAAAAAGCTGCAAAGGAAATGGACATGGAGGCATCCAAATGGGACCACAAGTGAAATTGATTTTATTATGTGTAACAAAAAATTCGTCGTAGAAGACTGCAGTGTGCTAAACAAGTTCAACACAGGTAGTGACCATAGATTGGTGAGATGTAAGATGCACCTCAACACTAAACTCGAACGTGGCTAGTTCATAAGACAAACAAAATGTATTAACATAGCCAACCTTAAAAAACACCATAATACCTTCAAGTTGGAACTGAAGAACAGATTTTTAGCGTTAGAAGGCCTATCAGCGGAAGAAGCGGATATTTCTGAAGTTAACAGAAAAGTAACCAAAGCTCTTATGGAAACAGCAACAAAATTAGCTGGGTCTAAGGACAAGTTGCATGTGAACAAATTATCAGGAAAAACCAAAATGTTGATGCAAAAAAGAAGAGAGATGAGGACAACTAAAGAAGATGTGACTTCCAAAGAGGAATATATAGAGAGCTATGAAAGACAGTACGAAAAAGTATCACTGAACACATAAGGAAATTCAACTGTGAACTAGTGAAGAAAGCAATTGAAAACAACCAAAGCCTAAAGATAGCAAAGGGACATCTCGGTAAGGGAAGAAAACAGATTATGGCACTGAGAAAAGAAGATGGTTCTGTAACAAGAAATAGAGGCGAAAGTTTGACAAGAGTGAAAGATTTCTACTCCAAATTATATGAAAGGGATGATACATGTACTCCAGACATCATGAAAGGTACCAGTACCCGAGTTCTTCCAGTCCTCCCAGCACAAGTTGCACATGCAATCAAGAACATGAAGCGGGGGAAAGCGCCAGGAGAAGATGAAATTACTGTAGACATCATACAAGAAGCAAGTGGAGAAATCGAAACAGTACTCGCCCAAATTTTCACTCGATGCCTTAATGAAGGGAAGATTCCTAAGGATTGGAACTACGCTACAATGATCCTGCTACATAAAAAAGGTGACATTGAGGATCTCCGGAACTGCAGACCTATCAGCCTCCTATCAGTGGTTTATAAAATATTCACTAAAGTTCTTTCACACCGCTTGAAGGCAACACTGGACATGGCTCAACCGAGAGAACAAGCTGGATTCAGGAGTGGCTACAACACAATAGATCATATCCACGTACTGAGAGAACTAATTGAAAGAGCGAGGGAATATGAACTTCCATTGTGCATGGCTTTTACCGATTATGAAAAAGCCTTTGATTCGGTGAAACCATCAGCAGTTGCAATGGCTCTGAAATCCTGTGGTATTGAAGATACATACAGTAATATTATTAATAACATCTATGAAAATGCAAGTGCAAAGATTCGGCTGTTTGAAAATACAACAAACTTAAAAATTGGAAAGGGAGTGAGACAAGGTGACACCATATCTCCGAAGCTCTTTAATGCCACATCGGAAAATGTCTTTCAATCACTGAGCTGGGAAAACAAGGGGATAAATATTAATGGAGATTATCTAACTCACCTTCGTTTTGCTGTTGACGTAGCCATTTTTGCAACTACCCCATCAGAGCTGCAGAGTATGATCCAGGAACTTGCTGACAAGAGTAAAGAAGTGGGATTAAAAATAAACTTTCAGAAGACAAAAGGGATGTTCAATGCTTTTACAAGAAATGAAGATATATCGATTGATGGAGAAAAGCTGGAGATAAAAGACACGTACGTTTATCTTGGACAGTAGATATCAAGTGAGGGTCATATTGAGGAAGAAATTAATCGGCGTACAAAACTTGCCTATAGAGCTTTTGGAAGAAACAGCATAATTTTCAAGAGCAATATGCCATTATTATGTCTTAAAAGAAAAGTGTTTGATCAATGCATCCTTCTAGTGCTTACGTATGGTGCAGAGACGTGGACCTTAACTAAAAGAGACATACAAAGGCTGCGGACAACTCAAAGAGGCATGGAGAGGTGCATGCTTCGTGTAACCAGGAGAGAAGAGGAACTCGTGGATCCGAAAAATGACAAGAGTGGAAGACGTCATGGTCAGAGTTAAATCTCTGAAATGGCAATGGGCTGGACATACTGCCAGAAGGACAGACCATCGATGGACAGCCGAAATTTCAGATTGGATTCCAAGGGACAGGAAAAGACCCAGAAGAAGACCACATGGGAGATGGGTGGATGAAATTCGAAAGTATGCGGGAGTGACATGGAGGAGACTGGCACAAGACAGACCGTTGTGGAGGAAACTTGGGGAGACCTTCGTCCAGCAGTGGATTGATAATGGTTGACAATAATGATGATGACATGCGATTACCACTGAGTGGCCTATATCTGTCCAACATTATACATGACCTGTAAACAAGTGATGAGACCATAAAGTAAGAAAGATACGGAACGGAAAGAACCATAGAAACCCATTGAAACTCCTCTCATAAAAGGTGGTGTCCCCATCAGTTGACCACCAAAGCAAAACGTGACGTGACATGCGCCGTGACGTCGGCAATGGTTGCTATGGCAAACCAGCAACTGAACCACATAACAAACATGTGGTCGTTTTGCATAGGTAACTGAGAACATAGTGAGAAATAATGGGCCAGATATAGGGGAAAGGTTTTCAGGTAGTAGGATGAAAAGAAATGCTAATTATTAGGAAAGTACTTTGGAAGTAACAGCAAAATTACGAAATAAAGATGGAAGACCAGTTTTTACAAATATATCTGCCAATTAGAAACAGAAAGGCAATAACATAAAAACGCTCAGTACAAAAAGAAAAAACAAGAAGCTCTTGAAAAAGATAACGTAGATATCAAGACAGACAACAAAGGAATACAAATGAGGATTAAAAGCAAAGACTCACTTATAACAGATTTATATAAAAATAAAATATTACTGAAGAAAAGCATGACAAAATTCACGCAAATGAAATAGAAAACTGAGACTTGAAAATCTACGTTCTGGAAAGTGAAAGAAAAAATAAATGATGCAGTAAAGAATATGCAAAAATAAGTCCACTTATTGGGATGTTAAAGAAAACAATAACTGAAAAATGATACCACTGTAAATATTTGTCTTCGGTCTAAGACAAGTAGGTTAGAATACGATATCTGGAGATGCCCTTGTTAATGAAGCAGTACCACTTTACGAGAAGCCTGTAACCGCGAGACCCGGCTAGCAAAGTGTTTGAAAACTGATGGTTTTCAAAGCTATTGCAATGAATTTTGTGTTGGCCGAATCGTCTTCTTTCGTCGCAAATATTTCCAATTTCGCATCATAACTTGTTGCCAATGTGTGAGAAAATGCTGAATTTATGAAATTCTTAATTACTTTGAGGCTCCTTCCCATTTTTATTTTAAATTGAAATATACGAACATTCGCGCGAATTCTAAACAAAACAACGTTAAAATTGTAAACTTCACTCGTGTAAGAAGTAAAATTCATTCCAGTTTGATATTAACACGGTTTTTGCAATCAAAAACCACGCAATTCCAAAATACAAACAGATGAAATTACATAGGTATCATGTAAACAATGGCAAATTCCCACAGTTTGCGGCTCCACGGTTAAGATACCAGGGCATCTCCAGAAGTATTATTCTAACCTACTTATTCTAAGAGTCCGAAAATTGGAATGGAAGCAGAAACAACCTTTATGTGACATATGTGGCTGCCTGGGAATCCCAGCTGTCAGTCAACGGCTAGTTCGGTGGCGAGCCGATGGTGTGCTGCAGTCGATTTCATGATGTCATAGTTTCATCTTCGTAAAGGCTGTCACTTTATGCAGGCTGTGTCTACTCTGTATATTTTCTTATCTTATAGATGAGACGGCTACCTGTGCGTGATGTCACAAGCTTTCTCCTCAGCAGTTCTGAGGCTTTCTAACATTAAAGACGGTTTTGCATTGGATCATACAAGACTAGGAGAGGGTCTCATGTCTCATTCGAATGGAAGCAGTCACAACCTTTATGTGGCATACACTATATTGACAAAAGTTACCGGACATCCCTTCAAAAGCAAATGAACGGATCTGCTGCGTTTTTAAGATGCGCGGTACAGTTGCAAATGGTATAAAACCAAGCCTGCAGCTGACCGCGATCATATCACACTGTGAGGGTGAGTGAAAATGTCGCGGCGGCAGAGAACTGACTTTGAGAAAGAAAAGATTGTTGGGTGTTATATTAGTGGGTTGTTCATAAAAGAAACCCAGAGGCGTTTAAACATTTCCAAGTCAACTGTTCTGGATGTACTGAATAAATGGAAGACACATGGCGAGCCTGAAGCAGCAAAACATACCTGCAGACCAAAGAAAATCAGTGATAGAGGACGTCGGAGCCTCAGGAGAGTTGTTACAGCTAATCGACGGAGTAATGCACAAGACCGCAATATACAGGTGCATAAAAATGCTGGAACCTAAATATGTACACGTACCATTCACAGAGAACTTCATTCCAAAGGTTACCGTGGTCGTGCGGCTGCTCATAAGTCTTTCATCGCCACTTGGAATGCTACTCGTCGTTTAGCATGGTAAAAAGAACATTTATCGTGGACCGTAGATCAGTGGAAACTGGTCCCATGGACTGATAAATCCAGATACATGATCCATCAGTCTGATGGCCGTGTGTGGGTTTGGCGGCAGCCAGGGAAACGCTATTTACCAGTGTACTGTCCCTACGGTCAAGTTTGGAGCTGGCAGTGTACTCGTGTGGGGGTGTTTTTCGTGGTATGGTCCCCGCCCATTGGTTATCGTGGACAAACTTGTTAACCAGCACGTCTACCTTGATATTCTGGACAATTATGCCCTACCAACTCTGTGGCAATACTACGGAACCGAGCTTTGTTGGTACCAGCAGGAAAATGCAACGAGCCATAAAGCAAGGACTGTTACAGCATGGTTTGACGATAATCCCGTATCGTGTGTGGACTGGCCAGCACAGAGCCTTGATCTTTATCCCATAGAGCACCTATAGGATGAATTAGAGCGCCGCATAAGAAGTTTGAAACCAAGGCCTACTGCTAAGCAATTGTTAGCAGCAGCATTATGTACTGAATGGAAGCGCATACTTATCAGTATTCCAAAACCTTGTCGGAAAGCATGTCTTGAAGAGTCAGTGTTTGCATTAAGGCCAAAGGTGGACCGACATCGTACTAATGTACGTCAATAAATGCTATCTTGTGTTTCTCTTCTAGGTGTCCGGTGACTTTCGTCAATACAGGGTACGTGGCCGTCTGGGAACCTCATCTGTCAATCAACGGTTAGTTCGGTGGCGAGCCAATGGTGTGCTGCAGCCGATTTCATGATGTCATAGTTTCATCTTTGTACAAGCTGTCACTTTATGCAGGCTGTGTCCACTCTGTATATTTTCTTACTTTATAGATGAGATGGCCCCCTGCGTATGATATCCCAAGTTTTCTCCTCAGCAGTTCTGAGGCTTTCTAATATTAGAGATGGTTTTGCATTTGATCATAGAAGACTGGAAGATGGCCTCATGGTCAGAGGAATACCATTTCTTGTTACACCATGTCAACAGATGAGCTCTTGTGTATTTACCCAAGGAAGCCTTCTCACCTGGATACACTGTGAGACGGATCCAGGTGGGAGTGTGATGGTCTGGGCTTCTTGGGGAACACTTGGACTCATTATCCCTGTAGAGCGAACTCTGGCAGCTGTCATGTACCTGAATACTATGGCCGACCAAGTACACCCCTGTATGGCGAATGTTGGTGGAGATGACGTCTTTCAACAGACTCCATGCCATCACTGTGAAAAGCTTCAGGAATGGTTCCAAGGACATGAATTCCATTTATTGCCATGGCCCTCAAATTCGCCGGACGTGAATCCTATCAAGCATTTGTGATTTGAGTTGGAGAAACCTGTAAGAGCAGCATCACCCCAAACACATAATTAACGAGAACTGCTGTATCATCTGTTGGAGTCATGGTACCAAATATCAAGAGACACCTACCAACATCTCGTTGAATCTATGCCACATTGGGTGAGAGCTCTTTTGTGACGAGAAGAGGACCCACATCATATTCTGTAGGTGGTTTTAATATATATATATTTTTTTTGATTGGAGTTTTAACGACCACCGTGAGCAACTCAATGGGCTATAAGCAGTCGCCCGTCCCTAATTTAGGGTCACTGGTTCCAGGGAAGGGAGAGAGCCAGTGCCGTAAGACAAACACAACATCCATGCCTCACCGGGATTCGAACCCGGACCCCTTACGGACGAATGATTAGAGGCCAGCGCCTTAGACCACTGCGCCACCGGGGCGGCTTTAATATTTTGGCTGATTAGTGTATGGCTAAAGTAGTTGGGTTATGATATTTTACATCCCTGACAATGATTACTTTTCCTCTTTTGGCCACAAACATTAACGTCAGTACACTAAAGCTTGGCAGCCGAGTGGTGTAGTGAGTAAACGTTTCATTTCTCGTATTGCCGAGTCTGGGTTTGAATCCCAGGGCAAGATGGAGATACTATGTTTCTTATTAGGGCTCATGTTCTCTTCTTTCCGTGGAACCAGTGGATCTATGTTGGAAATGGAATATGCCTTGGCTGTGCATAAGGTTTTCAAACTCCAAAACAGGTTAAAAAAGGATTAAATGGGAAGTTTTAAAGAGTTCATTCATTGCTAGAATAAATAGTGTTTCTTAAATTCAGTCCTTTCTCGCATTAATACATGATAAAATTGAAATTCTGTCAAAAAATTGACTTACAATTATTTTTTGTTCCTATAATACTACATAGTGACAATGATGCACACAAGGGAAGGGACTGTCAGGTCCAGACCCCCACCCCACGCACACACACCCATTCATAAGAATGCCCTTTTGCTTCATTCGTCAGACAAAGAAAACAAGTGATTTTATAAAATATGTTAGTCCAACTATGGCTAAATTTAAAAAAAACATTTTTCTGCATATAGTTTTATAATTTTAATATTTTTATTATGATCAACTATTTTCCCATACGTTTAAGCTGTAGTTTTTGTAATGATCCTTCTTTTTCTGTACATCTTACAGTCTTATACTCAAGGGTCACACTGCTGATCGCATTCTTCGCAATTTGCGAAAAAGAAATCATTTTGGCGATGGGGAAAAAAGCTTGGTGATGGGGAAAAAGATTTGGCAATTACCTTTTTGTACTGTTATAACACTTTGGCGATAAAAAATAAATGAATTTGACGAATAAGTTGGCAAAACTTTAAAAAAGCCAGAGCAACCCCTGTTATACTGAATATCAAATTTATCTCAATTATTAAAAAAAAAGTTAAACACGTGTGTCCATCAGTGTTGATTTATGCCAACATTCATTAAAAAAAATACATACATTCGTATATATATAGATCAATAAAATGTGTAGAAAATCAAATTGAAACCAAATTTATTATCCAAATAACTCTAAAAAGTAGAAGTCTTTTTGCACTTAAAAGACTGTGAATCAAGAACTTTCTCTAAAATGTGCAAATTGATATTGTTTTTAACCTGTGTAGTCACATAAAAAAAAATTAAGTGGTGCTTATGTTTGCTGAATAAGACATCTGCAATGACACAGAAATTATACATACATGAGACCGGCCGATGACAAAAAAAGCTGAACTTTTTAACTGGGTGGAAAATTGGGACACGCGAACGCGCGGTGAGCAAATTCAAATACAGCATATATACAACATTTAAAAGTATACTAGCCATAGGGAATTATTTTCTGTAAATTATGTAAGTAAATATTAAAGTGAAGCACATTATTATATTCACAATAGAAAAGTAGGGATTTAAGAACAAAATAAAATGAAATATTTTAAAAAATCAGATTTAAAACTTACATGTGAATCTTTACTAGCTAAATCCTGAGGTGAAAAGTATTTGTCTAGGAAAGTTTGTGCATTTAGTCAAGCAATTAGAAACTTGCAAGAATTAGAACCATATATCCAAAGATTAGTTTTTAGTCATTAAAGTCAATAAAGTATTTGTCAATGTAACCTTATAAAATGGCTTGCAAAGTTTTTTGCTTGCATTGTGAATATGGTGACATGAATCTCCATCATGTCAAGCAAGTGGGGAGATTTCCTCTGCCGAATTCTTGTTTTTAACCCTGGTTTTGAGCCACGACACATTCTTTCCACTTAGCTTTTTTAGATGCTTCGGTCAGACGTAATACTGGAACGAAGCCGTGCCCCCCCCCCCATCCCCAACTTAGCTTTCAAACATGCAAAACACATTCTTCCTTAGAAAAAAAGAAAGGAAAGAAACAGAGTTGCGTCACGAACTTTGTTCAGCGGCTTCGGGCCGACGTTATCCTAGCCGGGTGCCGTGCTTTCTTTCCACTAAGTTTTCAAACAAGCAGAACACATTCCTCCTCCTCAAGGTTCGTCACGAACATGGTTCAGAGGCATCGGGCAGACGCAATTCCGGGCAACAGTGAAAGCACGTCCGAACCAACGTAATTCAGGATCACGGCAAAAGAAGCACGTCCGAACCAACGTAATTCAGGATCACGGCAAAAGAAGCCCACCAGGCCTACATAATCCAGTGGCGGCTTTTCAGGTGAAGTGCCTCTTCACCTATTTTATTTGAAATAGTTTCACTTAATAATTTCGTATAATATATTCTTTTTTTGCCTTTATTGCATGCTAAAATACCCAAAATTTTGATTAGATATCAATTCACAATGCGCGTCCAATACGGAAAACAAGTCCTTGTACGCAAAACAGTTCAAGTGAATAGCTGAAATCAGAATGCTTGGAGGTCTGCAGTTTCCGTCCGAGTTGCCATGGTAACTGTGACGTCACCCTCCCCTATCTGCCGGGCAAGTGAAGTGTTTTAGCTTGAGACGCCAAGCCTCTGCACCTGAAGTCGTGACCTTCCAAAGAGATTGCAGTGGAACGGGAATCCTTGGCAATCCACTAGGGCTTTGCGGTGTTTCGGTACATACTTTCCGAAAGAGATTTGTTTTTTCGTATTTTGTGATTGTTTGTTAAAAACTTCATTATTTACTTTAGTTTTGTGTACAGTTTAACTAACAGTGATAGTATTAGTTTTCAGTATGTATCCTGTGAACGACATTGTCTGTAATTTATTGCAAACTCCGTTCAATCGGTGGAAAGATTAAAATAAAAGAGACATTTTACTTCAACGACGACCGACGGATTCACTGACAATTGTCGCCAAGAAAGAAATCAAGCAGAGCGTCAAATCTTACAATATTAATTTTAAAAATTGTTGGTTTGCTGAATATAAATGGCTTTGTAGCCCTTCTGTATTACAAAAACTATTTTGTTGGCCTTGCTTATTTTTTGGTAATAAAATTCGGCGTGGAATAAAGACAATTTTCAGATTTCTTAAATATAAAACGGTCACTTCACAAACGTGGGGATTCTAGCGAACACCTGAAATGCGAATTAATGCTAAATAATTTTGAAAAGAATCAGAATATCATTGCCGATGCCCCGAGGGAGAATGCTAGGCTTTTAAAAATGCATTTCAGCGAAAGCGTTCGTTTAAATACTTTTCCTGCAGACAATGATTGATGCAGTACTGTATTTGAGTAAACAAGAACTAGCATTCCGTGACCATGACGAAGGCATTGACTCGATAAATCGTAAAAATTCAAGGAATTGCTTTCACTGTTGATATCAAGAACTCCTTTAAAAATTCTAAATCAATACGAAACGATAAAAAATGTCTTCACAGGTGACTCAAAAACTATTAAAAACGAATTAATTGAATGTATTTCTGCATATATAAACGATCACATCAAAAATGAAATAAATGAAGTTCAATGCTTTTATATTAAAGTAGATGGGAAACCATAACCAGACTTCCGAGTACTCTTTAATAATACGATCTGTTGATTCGGAAGGTGTATTGGTTGAGTGATTTTTGGGTTTCCATGGTGTGAGTGAAGACAGAACGTCAGAAGCTTTATACAAAACGCTAGACAAAGTTTTGAAACAGTTTGATTATCAACACAAGTCAATAGGACAATGTTAAGATGGGGCAAACGTAATGTCTGGACACTGGACTGGGCTCCAGAAAAAAAGTTAAGCATAAAGCTTCTCAAGCTGTTTTTGTTATTGCTCAGTACATCGTTTGAACCTTGTATTACAGCAGTTTTTCTAAAATTTCTAAGTGTCGAATATTTTTTGCAAGCATCAATGTAATTCCTTTGTTTTTTCACCACTCAGCGAAGAGATCGCTTCGCTGAGTGGTGAAAAAATAATACACTCACATCAACAACCGCAAGATGCATGCAAACCATAACAGAAACTCGACGGTCTTCCACCTCGAAGTTAGTATGTGTAATAGTTGAAGTTGGGACAAATTGAAGGAAGTATTCGAATTTCTCACAAATAGTGACCAGTCAGAAAAAAATCAATTCAACTTGCCCAAGGGTTTTTAAATGGTATGAACACTTTTGAATTTACATTTTTGGGAATAGTATTTAATGAAATATTTGACCTCACCGATCTATTGTTCGAAATTTTGCAGAAAAAATCACTAGACAAACTACTGTGTTACTCAAATTAAAAACAACTTAAGAAATTTTGAGCCATAAAAGGAACGATGAGGTATTTGGAACACTGTTTGAAAAAGCTAGCAAAATCACAGAAATAAGCAGATCTACACGGGAATATGCTGCTCTTACACCAGAAACAATTTTTTCAAAATTATAAACAATTGCATTTTGAAATTCTGTACCACATTCTTATGGAAATTGATATAAGATTTCAAGACTGTGAGAAACTTAAACTTCAATTTGCCTGGCTTGATGACACAACCAAATTCGACCAATTTAATTCATGCTTTCCCTCTCACACTTTTGAAAATCTACATTTTTATGGAAATTTTTTTACTAAACACCAGCGCCTTAAAGATGAACTGAGTCTTGTATATGCTGATAAAAAATTAAGGAATATATCGACTCATGAACTTCTTCGAGTGCTTCATGGAGATAAACGCATTTTTACAGAAGCGTATAAATTGGTTTCCCTGATTTTAACAATTGCATCTGCAAATGTTTCAGTGGAAAGAAGTTTTTCTTGCCTTAAAAGAATACAAAGTTACTCTAGAAACACTATTTCTCCAGATAAACTTGCTTCTTTGGCAAATTATTCTATTCAGAAAGACATTTTCTTGATGTCACGAAGAAACAGCCATTTTCTGACGACATAATCGACACATTTCCAGCTTTAAAGGGAAGAAGAATTTATCTAATATATAAAAAAATAGGCAAGTTCTCATTAACTGATTTTCATTGAAGACAGTAGATATCTTTTCATATTGCTCTTGTAGCTCTTCACCTATTTTTCCTACCACGAGCCGCCACTGACATAATCCCGGCGCGGCGCCATGCTTCCTTTCCACTTAGCTTTCAAACAAGCAAAACAAATTCCTTCTCTTCGGGGGGGGGGTAGAACGAATTTAAGAAAAGAAAGCTGCGTCACGAACTTTATTTAGATGTTTCAGGTCGACGTAATCCCGGGCCACGGCGAAAGAAGCACGACGGGCATTTTTTTTGTTCGCACTTTGAAACAAGCAAAACAAATTCCTTCTCTTCGGGGGGTAGAACGAATTTAAGAAAAGAAAGCTGCGTCACGAACTTTATTTAGATGTTTCAGGTCGACGTAATCCCGAGCCACGGCGAAAGAAGCACGACGGGCATTTTTTTTTTTTTTTTTTTTGTTCACACTTTGAAACAAGCAAAACAAATTCCACCACTTGAGAAAAAAAAAAAAAAAAAAAGACAAAAGGCTGTGTTACGAACTTTGTTCAGAGCCTTTTACGTCGATTATTTACAAAATCAATAAAACTTTCTTAATAACAGCGAAAATCTGAATATCCATAATTTTTTTGTTAGTCACCCGTAATCCCGGGAGAAATCCGTAATAATTACGGAGATTCCGTATTTTTTGGCATCCTCCGTAGGAAGAGGATTCACCAGAGCTTCGATTCTCGAACGATCTCAGAAAAGCGGGAACGCATTCGGGTACATTTGCAAATTACAAGAGAGTTTCTGGCGATGACGTCACGGATAGAATCAAGCGGATAGTTTGGCCCTGATAGAATGCAGAGTGGCGATTCCCCGCAAGACACTGAAAGGGCTGCGGGAGTTTCCCTAACGCACGAAGTAGGCGGAGCTTCCACCCTTTGCGTTGCGATGCTCAAGTGACTGACATCCCATCCATTGTTGATAGCAGTAAACGAATTGAGCTATTGATTGTACCTTCCAACATTTCTTCTTGCACCCCGTGTCTGCTCCAAAAACAACGCTTTCAGCTAGAAAGTGCTTAGTTCTTTTACTCCACAAAAAGCGGAATCGCGGAATTCCGCTTTGTTTTTAATCTTTCTATAGAACGACGACCCCCCCACCCTTAAAAAATCTTGAAAAATTTATCTTCATTTTTGCAATGACCTCTAGAATGACCAAAGCGATGCCGAAAAAAGCTGAATTCCGTGAATTCGCGGAAGAATCTCATGTATGATTATATTAATAGCAAGAAACTAGTTTTACAAAATAACATGACACACATCATAAAATGACATCACAATGAACTTGTGATACAGTACAGCTTTATTTAAACAAATTTGTGTCATTACTATACATTACAGATGATTGTTTTCCATTATTAGGATAACACAATAGTGTCCCATCATTTTAAGTCATGGTGTAAGACTAGAATAATTTAATATACAAGAATTTTACAAAAGTAGTTCATTTCCACTAAAATAAAACAGCGTATGAATGCATATATTTACATAAAATAACCAAATGTATATCCATACATTTTGATAGCGTGCAAAGCATTTTGGGCAAATCTACCTTGAAGTGCATTTATGTGAGTACACACATGCACATATATACAGAAACAGTTGGTGCTTTAACACAGTAAAGAATGTTCAACAAAGTAAATCAACAATGCCTTAACAAAACAGCTCGTGAACTTCATGGAATCTCAACTTGCATAATTGATATTTTGCATTGTATTCTCAGCTTATCCTTCTTAACTGAGCTTAAAGAAGTTATTATGATTGAAATATATTTAACAATAACAACTGCAAAAGTATACTTCATCCTCAATAATTAACTTGGCCAACATCAGCAGAAATAAAAATGTCCAGCACATATTTCATAACTTAATTCCAAAAAACAATCATATATATTTATCAGCATATTCCTTTAGTCATGCCCCATCCCAATATAGTGATAAAATGCTGCAATTAGTTTTAAGAAGAGAATGTTACACATTTTTCTTGAAGAATGGAGTTTTTCTTTCACAACAAGTAAGAGCTTTATTGAAACAGAACACAAAGAGGAATGAAAAACCAATGAATGCTGAAATGGACATTAAAGCAAGATGCTGACATTTACTCTGTATTCATATAACATAACAGCAGTAATAAGAAAACCAGGAGAGTTGAGGGAAGGTATTCCACAACAAAATTTCCCATTTTTTTGTAAATAAGCAGAAGGTAGTAATAAATCACAAAAAAAGTGGTGTAAAGTCCACTGACTATTTTGAGACAATTATAATAAAAAAAAACTAAAAAAAAATAAATGACAGCAGCCATAATTTAAACAATGCCATATATCGGTGGGTGCACACAAATTCTTTCCATGGCTTGCTTCTGGGTGCTTGGAGGCACCCCATTCTCACAGAGGTTAACTAGAACGTACATGAAGTCTAGGGCATATTCATTCTGAAAATAAAAACAACATTAATAAAGAATTTCTAAGGATGTCACACATTTAATAAATTCTGCAAGACTGTTCTGTACTAAAAAATAAAAGAATAAATAAAAAGAAAGGAACACATTCATTCCCATCAATTTTTAGCATTTGCACTGAGGCACGTGTTTTAAAAAAATTATACTACAGGGTTTATTACAAATGAAATAGACAGTTTTAAAGTTTTATAATATCAAAACTATCTAAGATATTGAAATTCACATGACACCATTTTGTAGGGAAACGCTTGAAGTGTGTTACAGTAACTTACAGATGTTTGATGTGTGCACCCTTAGTCACATGGCATATAACAACAAAGCAGTTGAATTCTTGCCAAATACATGTTAACATATCTTCACCAACTCCAGCAATAGCTGTTGTGATACAGTGTCTCAGATAAGCTAAATTAACAAGGAAAGAGACGAAGTTCTTGTCTTTGGCATAACCCCATAACGAAAAATCACAGGGTGTTAGATCTAGACTTTGTGGTGGCCAACATGTAAGTGACATGCTGTTGCCTGTTGCATGGCTAATCCATCGCTGTGGAAGATTTTCATCGAGGTAATTTCTAACTTCCCAATGCCATTGGGGTGGTGCTACATCCTGTTGGAAAATGAAGATGTCATTATCTTCGTGCAATTAAGACATCGACCTAATAATCATGCATGAGAACGACCAAGGAAAAAAAAAAAGCTGAACTTCTGAACTGGGTGAAAAATCAAAACATGCGCCAAAAAATGTGAAAATAACACAGCACAAGCAAGATGGAATTGTTCACTGTATTCACAATATAAAATTACTGAATTCAAAACAAAATAAAGTGGTTTTAAAAGGCATTGCTTCAAACACATTTTTTTTTTTTTGTACTTGCTAGAACATCAGCTGAATTTTCCTCTTGTCAGCAAGTTCCATGGCCGTGCCTTTTGTTGCTCTGCAGCTGCACAGCAATCTTTGCTTAGATTTTCTTTCTGTTCATATCATTCTCTTCCTATTTATTCACCACTATTCTTCTCCCCCCACTCCCCTTTCATTCCCTCAGATGACAATAATTTATCCATCATTCTGAAAAAACTTTCAGCCTAAGGACCATGAATGCACGATATTAAAGCTTCCACTACTTTTCATAACTTTGAGAACATGAATGCTTTGAACACCACGCATCAATTCTAACAAATTTTCAAACTTCGTCACTTCCGTTTTCTGAAAGTTTCAGAAGAGACGGATTTCCCTTCTCAAACGAAAAACGAATCCCACCATTACACCTCCCAATGTCTGTTCAGTTGTGCATTGATATCAAGAATGCTCAAAATGACACTAGAAATGGTGAAATTATTCAAATCCACAGAGAAGAATCTTGTGCCTGAAGACTACAGGGAAATTTTTGTGCTGTCTTAACTTCCATTTTTGGAAATCGTTGCCCACAATTTCAGCCTCAAATACAAACATTTACACAAAAAATATTTAATAATAATAATACTGGACACAGGCAACATCATGAGAAAAAGGAAATTACGATTAAGGGGGAAATCGTCACTCCGTTTAACTTCCGTTTTTGAAAGTTTTGAAAGGTGAACCCCCCCTCCCCGACGGAAAACGATACCCCCACCCTCCCCAAATTTCTTTTCAGTTCTGCATCGATCTCGAGAATTACCCAAAGGATGACAAAAAAAAAAAGCGGAATTCCACGAATTCGCGGAAAAATATCATGTTTGAATAATTAGTATATTGAGATAAGAACTTTCCATTAGTGTTTCTTTGAAGAAAAAAAAGGGGGGGAGCCATACACTTTTTTACAGAATACAGCACAGAACACATTACATCCTGCACATGCTGCAGCACTGTTGCTCTAGGATTTCCAGTCACCCAAATGTGAATGTTAAGTTTAACTTTCCCATTTATGTGAAATGTCGATTCGGTACTGAAAATTAGACACTCATTAAAACCATAATGATAAATAACTTACCTTTCAAGGCCAGCACCTTTAAACATTTCACTGCATGTCAGGTTTAGGGGTTTCTGATGGTTCCCGCCCGGTGTGGTGATCTCATTTGGTCATTGTTGTATTTCTCATGTGCAGATGGGAATAATAGAAGTACTACTGTTCACTCTGGTAGTCGCAAGTACAGCTTGACAATAGAATTAATTAAAAATAATCCCTAAATCATAATTAAACAGTTGTCCATACGCAGAAGGTAGCTAGTAAAACAAAAGTGAGAAAAGTACTGAAAAAAATCACCGAGTTCACAACATAAAAGATGCTGTGTAACAAAACCAGGGAATCATGACATTGAATGAATGTTTGCTCTATGGGTTAGATATTTTCTAAGAGCTCATGCATTTTTTCTTCGGTTATATGTGTATAAGTGTGGTTGACAAAACTCACAGTCTTTCATAACCACTATTAGAAGGAAACGGACATCATCAATGGTATCACTATCGGCTCATACACAAGGCAGATATGCTATACATTCCGACTGCCAATATGGAATGGATTACTTCATAGGTAATTTGCATCTCATTACTGTTTCACATTTGAATAATTTTTTTTATTCAAAACTGTTTCCAGGGGTAACACTTGATACTAGCATGCTTCGCCCAATTTCTGATACAATCAGACTTAAAATCAATTTTCGGCCAATAGACACAGTTTACAAAATAAAATAAAACAAACCTTTCACTATGCAACAGATGCTTACCTTTGATAGCTTGAAGCACTCTTCATTGAAATATGCTCTCACTTCATCGTAACAAGCAAAGTCTCTCAGTTCTGATCGTCCTTGCCAAAATTTCGTCATGAGTTCATCACTCTTAGATAAAATCTGTACTAGCTGCATCACTTTTTTTGACAAGTACAGTCTATTCTAAAGGGACAGAGAAAACAATATCAACACTCTCAATTAAAGCATTCATATATTTGCAAGTGATATGACAACATCAATATGCACACATCTGATTCCAATACAAAAGGTAGCCATATATCTATAAAAAACCTATACTGCTCATTCAAAGAAAAGCCAGCACAATTATTTTTTCATGATTTCTTGCCTTTGAACAAACAGCTGTGTACTTACATACAGCTTCAACAACAGAATGGTAATCAAATAGGTTGTTTTATACATCGGTAAAACGATATTTGCTCTGATCTTGCAAATGATTACCACAGTACTGACATCGCTCATGTGGCAAACAAATTCAGTTTCAGTTGAGGTAACAAAAAAAGAAAAAAAGTGTTTCCTTCCTATTATTCTTGATTTTTCTACATGCCAAAGAAATATTATTGGAAAATACTCATAGATAGGGTGGTTCAAAACGTTGTCAGAGATGATTTGCTCTTATGGGGACTGGACAATGCTGAGTTAGAATTTTGAAGTGAGAAGAATTAGGAAGAAAAGTTGAGGTATGAATGGGGAAGAGCCTAATATTTTTCTTTTCTTTTTTTTTTTTTTTTTTTTTCGATTGCAGGTTTAAATACCACCATGAGCAACTCAGTGGGCTATAAGCAGTCACCCATCCCTAATTTAAGGCCATTGGTTCCAGGGAAGGGAGACAGCCAGTGCCATAAGACAAACACAACATCCATCCCTCACCACGATTCAAACCCGGACCCATCTCAGATGAATTATCACAAGTGATCGCTTAGACCACTGTGCCACCGGGGTGGCCTAATATTTTTCAAAGGCTACACAAAAACCCATTTTGTAGATACTTCAAACTCATTTTTTACACTCACTACCTCTATCACAATTCACAGATACCTCAGACCCACTGTATTTAGGTTATCAAGCATTACAATCTTCTCAATTCAGTTCCTTCGCAGAAACTAACAAAGGAAACAAAAATTATCCAAAATAGCTAGGTTGGTTTTTAGAAAATATCACAGCAGAGTAGGTATCTGTTGTTGAAAGCTTTGGATCAAAACTGTACTACAATTCAGTCTGAATAAGACATCTGCAATGAAACAGAATTATAATCTCTTTTATTTAGGGTTTTTATTATTTCAATAATATTAACAAGAAAAGAAATCAGGCATAATTTCCATAATGTTTGTTCCCTTAAAATGGAACAACTAAAGTTATGAACTCTTGCAGTTGCTCGATGTAGATGCAAATCATGCAAAAGAGATTCGTACAGCAGCAACATTTTAAACTGTTTCTAGAGGTTGAATTTTTTTTTCCAGAGACCAACATTACAAAATGTTCAAAGCAAAACAATTCCATGTATTTACAAAATGCCAACTCTGTACTCTTGCACAAAACTTTTCAGGTTTTTTGCTAGCACAAATTTTTCTGGCATTCCTTTATTTTTAAACCAAAGTGTAAATACAGTATACCGTAAATTTTGTCATATAATCCGTAGATTATCTGCTAAAAAAATTTAAAACATAGGCTCTGCAGATTATACACCGATGCAATTAATACACCTATTTAAAAAAAAAAAAAAAAAAAAAAAAAAAAAAGAAGAAGTTTTTGCAGCCCTTTGATTTTTAAAAAAATCCACTGGGTAATTGTGCAGGAGATGGAGTATAATTGGAAAAGGAACTCCCTCGGAAAACATTTTCTCAGTTCAGGAGTTTGTAGGGAGCAGAGAGGGGTGTCATAATGAAAGATCGGAGAAGTTGTGGGGAGGGACTGCGTGGGTCATTTTCTGTTGTTGAGAAGGACAACTCTGAGTGTTGTGCCATCTCTGTTTTTGTCAACCAGCCAATGAAGATGTATGCACAGGGCTTGGTGCATGAACCTATCTATGCATGCCTCCTTTCAGTTCTTTGTTTTGGATCTTGTGTGCACTGTGCAGTGTGTTTAGTTCATTCTTTGCCATTTTGACCAACGTCTTTACTGCGGATATTTTCCTTCATTGCTATTTATTATGTTTTCGAAAAGGAAAAGTTTCAGTTACACTGCCGAATTTAAACTTAAAGTGAGGGCCACAGCTGGGGATATGATCGTGTCACTGCAAGATAGTTTTCAGAAGGTTAGAAAACAATTGTGCAGTCTAAAACATAACTAAATCCATTGGTGAATTCTGCGGGAGAATTGACAGAAGTCCAGCCCTATTTTTTATTGACACACATATAAGCTGATCCCCCCAACTTTGAAAGCAGGATTTCTTCCAAAAGCTTTCGACTTATATGTGAGTATAAAATAGGTATTTCTGACTTGTTCTGTATCAGCGTTTCATTATTGGCAAGGTGTAATGCATTATTCTGGAGCTGCATCACCATGACCAAATTTGGTGCTCTATTGATGCCGCACCACAGAGCTTTATTTGTCTGGAGATAAAAATATAAAAAAAAATAACCTTTAAATTTCTTATTTAATAAGATCGTTATTATTTCTTTATTTAATAAGAACTTTTTTTTTCTTACTTCTTCACTCTCCTGGGTCATTATGTGACTGAATTTTTTGTTGGAAATCCTCCTTCTGGATCAACATATGTGATGTGTGGATTATATGGCGATTTTTTTTTCTGAATGCCATGGTCTGCAGATTATACGAAGGAAAAAAAAATCTGTGTGAACTTCACAGTCTGTGTATAATATGACAAAAATTACGGTATATATATATATATTACTAAAATTTAATAGTGTATATTACTAAATAAAGATATACACATAAATATATACTGTTGGGCAAAACAGAATTAACATCATACCTCTATGTGGGAGGCACAATCAAACCGCAACTGCTTGTTCGGTTTTTCCGAACTGCTTCAGAGTTTGAACCTTCAGCACACATTAAACTGACTAAATGCAGCTGGCAGTCATGGCTCACAGTTGCAGTAATGATTGAATAATCCCCATAGAATCTTCAACATGTGACAGACATCCTTAGCTTACAACTTATGCACAACCACACCTTCATTTCTGAATAGACAAACTAACATCCCAAGAATGTTTTGAGGAAGAAATGCGAATTTTAAGCTGCCAAAACATATTATACACAAAATCTGTGAATAGACAAATAACAAAGAGTATGGCACGAAATAAACTGTGCCAGAAGCTGGTGCAAAAGTTTCAAGTCCAATTTTAATAGGATTTTAAGTATTGATGTTTGCACTCTCTCTCACGTTGCACCCAAGGCAGTCGCCCTAGTTATGCTTCTGCATGTGATGCAATATCTCGTTACTTACCCTTATAATCTTGTCTACTTTTTTCTGCAGTTCAACCTTTTCCTTTTCAGACTGAGCTTTCTGAACTCGGCGTTTTGCAATTGCCAAAGGAACATCACGACTACGCATGGGAGTTAACTAGGAAAAAGAAATTATCATTACAATATTTTAATGCATTTGTATTGATAAATGTACATCAGATAATAACTTCGATCATTAATATAACACTATTATCATATGATACAAATAAAAACAATGCAATCTGTCTCATGTTGATATGGTAGTTTACAGTTCACAGAAACATGGATGGTGTTAACTTTTATGAGGCTGAAATAAATCCCTTTAAAGGTATTAAATACATATACTGCAGCCCCTTGCCGATTACATTACGCTTATGTTCTACACAGACCATCTGATAATCATGGCAAAACCAGGGCCTGATTTACGCGTAGGCTCGCAAGGCCCAAGCCTAAGGCCCCACATTTTAGGGGGCCCTAGAATTGCAATGCAAAAAAATTATGCTTTTTTTATTAATTAACTAGGCCTATTATGATTGGAAAAAAGCATTTGGGGAGGGGTTTTTTTTTATTTTATACTATACACCTCTTGAGATAGGTTTTGCATTACTAAGACACTTTGTAGAAGCTTTGAGTATTTCATATTGTAAAGTATCAGATTTTAAAATTGCTTGGGTTTAAATTAAGTGAATTAATGAGCTGAAGAATGTGCTTTTATGAGTGTGAGAATTATCCAGTTATGCATGTTTGTGCAAATCTAAGTATCATTTCTCATTTAATAGAATTATTCTACTATAATATTGAACAAATCACAGGTGATTAATCAGCTACATGGACGTTCATCCTGCCCCCAAAAAATCATTCTGTACGAAGTCTAAATAATATTCAGCAATGAAAACTAAAATTAAAAAGGGATCAATAACTTAACATATGGGGATATTTGAATTATTGCAAAATTAAATGCAAAAACAGCAATACTAAACCATTAAATAGTGTTATACTTACCTGTCTATGTTTTTAAGTGTGAATTTCCTTGCTGATATTAAGATATAATAAGGTAGATATTATTTCCTATTTTTTCCCACACAGTGTTCCATTTATTAAATCAACTTTTAGATTACTTGATAATATTTAGTGGCAACAACTGCACTCACTGTTTTAAGAATGTGGACTCGAGGGAGACTCATCTTGTGCTGTGCCTAGGGCCCAATTCTGTGTAAATTGGGCCCTGGGCAAAATGCATTCATTGCATCTAGTGTTTCAAAGGTATGTCTGTAAATGGTATCAAACTTAAACCAATTTTGGATCACATCTTCAGCCTGGAGAAACTGGTCAAAGACACAGATGATATCAGAGTTACTGAATATGGTTTAATTTTTTTTCATGTTGGAAAAATGAATGTAAGAGTACACTGAGATTTCACTATAAATTAATATGACATCACATGCTGGAATACACTACTCAGCTGTACTTTAGCATCATCATCAGGCAATTACAGCACACCTCATTGGTTAGAGCACGGTTTGGGAACCTTTATCAAATAAAGTGCCAAAACTCCAATGAATGTCAGCAAAAAGTCAAATTAAAAGAGCTGCTACTATATTGTTGTATAAAAGTCAAAAAACATAATACACAAGCATTCTTTTTAGTAAGTGCATTCAAAGTCAATTGCAAAAATAAATATATCTTTTCCATTCATAAACAAAACTGCTCATCAAATTTTTAATAACATCAGTCCCCCTCCACCTCAATGCACAGCTAGGTTAACTGTTCAACAGAGTGAGCTGGATCACATCACCACCTCTCAGGTACAGCACAGCACAGCACAGCACAAAGCAGCTGGTGAGGTATGGGTATGCCAATCATATTTTTCTGTCACAATTTTTTCTTAAAATGCTCTTAGCTAAGAAAAAGAAACTTCTTTATGGCCCATTTCACACCTCTACCTTCCTATATCACATCAATTTCATCTTTAAAGTGTTGAATGGAAGGGAGCATTAAAAAAATTGAGATTTTTTAAAATCAAAATACAAAATAGTTGCACTCAGCTCTGGTGCTGCCGGCTCTCAACTTCTAAGTTCGAGAAACTGCCATTAATAGATACATTCATTAAACAAATAAACAAACAAACAAAAATATCCGGCTATAAGGGTTCTCTACTTGGAGTGTCCAGTACAGAGGAATGAACATTTCCGACATCTTCTCTCTCCTCTACAAGTTTAACAAGAGATCCTCAGCCGCTGATGTTACTCGACAAATTTGTGCTGTGTATAGGGAAGATAGATAGTATTGCTCCAAGGACATCCCACAAATGGTTTGAGCAGTTCTGAGGTGGCAATTTTGACCTCAACGACTCTCCATGCTCAGGTCGTCCGTCTCACTTTGATGAGGATCATTTGAACCATCTCATCCACTTGGATCCGCGTCAAATCACACACGAATTGCCACTGAGATAGACTGTGATCAGGCCACAGTGGTGTGACACCTGGAACATATGGGAAAGGTCCAGAAATCGAGGTTTTGGGTGCCTCACACTCTCACCGAGGACAACAAGAAGCAGCGTGTTGCCATATGTGGTTCCTTGCTCGCCCGTTATTGTGAATGTTCTCCACAAACACAAACCCTTTCTGTCCCATATTGTTACTGGAGATGAAAAGTGGTGCCTGTACATGAATTTCAGGCATCCGAGGGAATGGTTAACCCCAAACAAGACACCCACATGACATCCAAAACATGACCTCCATCCTGCAAAGATCATGTTGTGTGTTTGGTGGGACATGGAAGGCATTATTCACTGGGAAATGCTGCAGAGGAATCGGACCATCAATACTGCACTCTATTGTGAGCAACTCCACCATGTGGAGAGAGCAATTCAGCAGAAACGGCCAAATGGGCACTATGGTGTCCTTCTCCAACATGACAATGCATGCCCTCACAGTGCAAACATGACCAAAATGGCCATTCAGGACATGAAATGGGAGATCCTTCCGCATCTGGCCTATTCCCCAGATGTCGCCCCTTCAGACTATCACCTGTTCCGATCTCTGTCGAATGCACTTTGTGGCAGAGCGTTCAACAATGATGTTGATCTCCAGAACATCCTTGATGATTTCTTCGCAGCAAAACCTGCACGTTTTCTCAAGAATGGCATTGCAGACTTATCCAGACATTGGGACACCATTGTAAACAATGAGGGGAGGGGCGGGGAATACATAGTTGATTGATTCCGTTTTCACTTCTGATGTAATATTCATGTAGTGCAGTGAAAAATGGCATGAACTTGTGCATCAACCCAATATCACAATGTTTCTTAATAGTATAAGTGCTGTTAATTACTCATTACAAGGTGAACTGCTATTATTTTAGTTTCTTTTTTCTTTTTGTTTCTTAATATTTAAAAAAAAAATGTAAGATGAGGTGGCCACTATTCTAAAACATAACAATGTCTCATGAGAAAATACTTCACACACCATAGCATTAAACTTGGTGATTAAGAAACAATAGAATCACCAGTTTTTAACTTTTATTTTAATATTTCAAAACTGGAGTTTAAGTAATTACATACTGGTCCAAGAGTTCAACTTCTGAATTTCATAAGCAATTTTATGAAGCTTAAACACAAAAATTGAATATTTTAGTAAATAAAAGAGTGGTAGGCATTAAGAAGAAGGCATTAACAAACACATTAAAAGAGTGGTAGGCATTAACAAACACATTAAGAAGAAGGTAGTGTAGAACACATTAAGTGACGTATAAAAGTTTTAAGGCAAATATATTTCAGCCATTACTATGGCCTTCAGTCGCACTGATGAAGGCCATAGTAATGGCTGAAATATATTTGCCTTAAAACTTTTATACGTAACTTAGCGTGTTCTACACTACCATCTCCTTAATTTATTTAAGTAAAATCTCAATTCAAAAAACTCTCTACAGATTATTACTCTACAGGAACTTTTTTAACTCACTACCTTTTTCTTCTGACATTCAATTAATACAGTTACATCTTGAGCTGCAAAGCTAAACAAAAAACAACTAAATTTTATTTCATCATTCAATATACCCAAATTTCATATCATTCCTGAAGAACAAACATGAGATAATATCTTTCCCCAAAATTTTGGATGGGGATCTGTCTCACTGTTTCTCAGAATTCTTTCCATTTAAACCATTAATATACACTCAGTAGGAGTGTGATGGGCAGTTGACATGGGCATCACTCATGCAGAGTGGAACAGACTCAAACCAGATGCAAGCTATAAACAGGTGAACAGCAAAGCTTCCCACCAATGTATTGCAATTGGCAAACATGGGTAAACGTGGTGATCTGAGCAACTTTGATCATGGACGTATTGTCGGCGCAAGACAGATGGGGTCATTCTATCACCCAATTAAAAAAATGTTTTTGCAGATATAGTGTTACAAACAATTTTATTTAAAGGGACGATTAACCAAACTGAAAGTGATAACACAAACCCTAGGGTTCCTGAGGGCAACCATTTCAAGGGTGTAAAGTAAGTATAGCATCAACAGATGTATCTCTGCTCAGAGAGCAAGTGGTGGCCGACCACATGCCATTGATGACTGAGGTTGGCTTAGACTATCCAGGCTAGTAGAAACAAACCGCTCGCCAATGGTGGCAGAAATCACATCCAGGTTAAATTTTGAAGGCCCATTGGGGAGCCTTCTCATGGTACACATTATGTCCCCTAGTGTAACTGTAGAGGTCTTTAACTGCTGTGCACTACCAGCATGTGCTGGATGATCACCTACAAGTTTACATGGCCTTTGCGCACCCTCCAGCTGATGGTCTGTTCCAGCAAGACAATGCGCTGCCCCACTGCGCCAGAGCCACACCGGCATGGCTTCAGGAACACTCATCTGAGTTTGGAACCATCCAGTGGCCCACAAAGTCCACAGATTTAAACCCTGAGGAAGCTCTCTGGAATGCTGTGGAGCAGAATATCAGATCCATGGATCCCGGACTGACATCTCGGGAAAAGTTGTGAACAATGCTGCAAACATGCATGGCTAACATTACTTCCAGAAACCCTCCGGCATGTGGTGGAGTCGATGCCTCAGCATGTATAATCTGTTATTCACACTAGAGGAGGACCAACATGGTATTAGGCAGGTATCTTTAATGTTTTGTCCACGGGACGAAACATTAGTGTATAATACTTGGTTAAAGGTATGACACTTTGCAGAAATTCACAAGCTACGTTTGTGAGCATGTAACAGGAAACATTTTGGATCTTGAATTATGAGAAAATATATGCATATATATTTCACTGATTAGATACTTACTGGTGCTTTTGGCAATATGATTGGATCTGATGCCTTTTTGCCTTGGAATTCACTCACATGCAGTTTGTTTATGGTCTAAAAATATAAGAATTAAATTAAGTAAAACCAGTCTGAAAAAAAAAACATTTAATAAAAAAACAATTTTCATATCATGTTTACTATAATTCATATGTACATAGTCATAATCAGTGTAAATATTGAAATCAATTCAAAACTTGAAAATGAGTTAAAATCAAAGTTCAGATGTGCAACTAAACTGATGTTGTACAGATTTATTTTTTATTTTCTTTCAAAAGATACCTGTACACCTTCAACTTCGTTCTGAATCTAAACTTCAGTTTAATGCAGAAGTTTTTTTAGATTTCGAATGTGCTAGGTACAATAGTTTCATTTTACACATTTCTTAAATAGTTAAGTGGAAAAGATAGTAAAAACATAATTTATATCATAATGAAATAAATAATAATTGCAAAAAACTTTAATGCAGAACTGAATCAAAGAGAGCTTTCCTCATGAAGAAAGCTACAAAACATAATAAAGTTCAATAAATGTATGCAAAAACGAAAAACATAGCTTCTGTGCTCATTGAAAGATTTGACAGTATCCACTTAAAAAGCCTGAGACTAGTAAATACTTCCATGGTCCATTTTTCATTAAAGCAACATCTAAAAATCAAGATCTACTGCCAAATGTATATAACAAAACCTATCAGAAAACGGCAAATTTCCCTTCTTGGTATATCTACAACCTTATCACACACTCAATTATAAGTCTTTTGAACTATCAGTTGGCTGTTAAAGATCAAACACTGTCAGTTATGAGCTGCTGTGAATTGAAGGGTGCATTGCTTATGATATAAGGGATGTTACTTTTAGACGTGTCTTCATATTTGATGCCTGAAGAGAAAACAGCATCTTATTGCATGTATATGAGTTCTGTTTGTGTATCGCATTGCAAAACAAAATAATTAAAATTTATCAAAAATAACAAAATATCCTTGCACATATTGTGCAATCTTTAATTTTTTTACCATGACACAGCAAAAAACTCATTGAGTTGCATGCAATGAATACTGTTTTTTTCTTTTTTGCCTAATCTTGGAGATTATTTGTGTCATTTCCTTGATTTTTTTCACATGCTCATATATTTTCTGATCTCTGTTGCTTATTCTAATCATCAACAGCCAATACTAGAAGAAATCAAAAAACCCAACTCATTACTTTGTAAGGATAGTTAGAGTGAACACAGCAATCATGAATAAAGTCTTGCTGTGTTAGGAAGCTTAACACACAAAAAATAAATAAATAAATAAATAAAATACTAATTTAAAACCTTTTCTTGTTATCAATATCTTTGATTTCACAGGACTTGTGTTTCATTCATATTATCAGCATTTTCCTTAAAATCAGAAATGAAATGCATCCATGAAAAGGATGAGAATTGCATCATTGTTTGAAATCACTACAAAGTAAATCAATGTAGAACCTTTGTCTATAAAACTATACTTCATTCTGGAATTTTCATGTTTAAATCTACCATAGATCTATTGACTTTCTACTAGTGTCATGCATGCACAGGGATGCTTTAAGAACCTGTGAGGCCCCTGGCCCATTATGGCACATGCTGCCTCCCCCCATCCATCTCACGCTTGTACACATGCATATAATTACATTTTATCATCTAAAACCTAAAAATATTGCTAGGTATATCTTTTTCTTTTCATCTCAAGAAAATACAATAAAAATGTCTTGCAGTGTATTTTAGCAATACATCTGCATATATAATTGATATATATTATTACGTTTACATAAAAAGTCCGTCAGATAAATAAGACAGGAAAAGATAAAATAATTATGCAATATTAATCCCAGACCTTGAGACAGTGGTGGTTAAGTAGAAGCACATTGTTTACATCAAAGTCAAGTGAAAATCAAGGCATTGGTGCATTTTTCTGATTTTCAGTAGATCCACAATAAAATAATCAATATAAGTATTTATTGTAAATAAATCAAATAAATAAAGAAATTAATTTGTAAAAATATATAAAAAAAATTGTTCTCAACAAAAGCATCTGAATGTCTTCAAGTATATGGCACATTGGTTGTATGATTAATTTAATGACCCAGACTAAAGCCACAAGGTTTTGAGGGAGAATAATAATATAAAGTTCAAGAATGGCTTTAAACTTACTGTTTTTGCTCATTTTATTTCTTTTATTGGGATTAATGGTGGAAGAGCCAGGGTTGGCTAAAGAGTGCCAGGTGCAGTAAAAAACCAGTTACATGGTCAGCTAGGACCGTGAGGATGCTATCCCTCAATCAGCTGGAGCTCCAGCTGACCCTATGCGAGTTTGCTCATTTTTCACAACCACCCATTGGGCAATAAGCTTGGTTGCATTGCAACTTGTTTTTTTTTTTTTTTTTTTTTTTTTTACGGGAATGAGATTTCCAGTAGGTCTATAAAAATATCAAGCACTGTGTTTAAAATATGCTTAAACTAAAAGCGTTTTTTTTTTTATTTCCTTTTGGTATTTCCTTTCTCTCCCCCCTCCCCTATTAGATTTGGCAAATCTTAAAAAGGATATATAAAACATGCTCTCTGCAGTGTGAGTTGGAGTGAGAAAATGGTGTAACACAGATCTTAGGCATCTCATTTAAAACGGTGTTCGACGGAGACCACCCCCCCCCAGCAAATGCCAGGTACGCCCATGCGATAAAATGAAATGTCTTTGTGCATGCAGGGGTGATATGCTAAGTTGATAACAGCCATCTGGTATTGACAGCAACATGAATGTTGGTCACAAAGGAGTGTCAAGTCACATTTGTTTATTAAAGTAAAAAGTTTTATTGCAGCCAATGATGCATTCTGTGTTGAATGTAAACCACAGCAAGGAAGGGCGATCAGGAAATGTACTCATTATTAAACATGTTACATGTTTGAGCATGGCCTTTTTCTTTTTTCTCAATGCTAATTCCTCAAAGGTTTTTTAATTAACCTATTGCAAGCTAACTAAGTAAACTGCAATCTCATCCACTTTCAACAAGTTTAACCATTGGTAACAATAACTAACAAAATACTCAAATTTCATTTAATTAAAATGTACTTTTATACATATACTGTACGTATACACAGTCGAGTCACATTATTGTGACCACCTCCTACTTTTGACGTCAACAGCGCGTAGCCAGTGAAAGAAGGCACATGTTGTGAGCTGGCTTGGAGGGTATATAAGGTGTGGTGTAGGCATTCTGAAAACATATCACTCGTTGTTGTCAGGGATAAAAGGAGCGATTAATCAGATTTGCAAAAAGGGATGATTATTGGCTTTTGGGCCATGGGTGGCAGTATTTCTGAAGCAGTGCAGTTTGTGTGCTGCTGTGGTTAAAGTGTATCGTGATTGGAGAAATAGCACCATTGCGAATAAGCGACTGGAAACTGCGGAGCACCACATGCCTTTGATGTGAGAGGTGAATGTCACGTCAGCTGCAAAGATGTGCGAGGGCCAATCGACATGCTACACCGGCAACTCACTGGCCAAATGAACCAGGGGGCTACCGGAAGTGTGTCTAAAATGACAGTTCAGCAAACCCTGCTGCGTATGGGGCTCTGATGCAAATGGATGGTCACTGCACCTATGCTAAGGAAGAAGCATCGGCAAAAAAGGCTTACATTTGCACGGAAGTATTGGAATTGGACCTCCACTGATTGACAAGGATTGCCTTCTCCGATGAGTCACGTTTTCTGCTTCATTGAACGGATGGACAATGGGGAATAAGGTGAGAACGTCGGAGAACAAACACTCTTCAACCATTGCTGGAAGAGCACAAGCTGGTAGGGGCAGCATTATGGTCTGGGGAATGTTTTTGTGGTATTCCCTGTGCCCACTCATACCTGTGGAAGGCACTATGGACTGAATTCATTATGAATCCATTCTTGCAGACCACGTACACCCATACATGCTGATTGTCTTCTCTGGGGCGGATGGGATCTTCCAGCAAGACAATGTGACTTGCCACACAGCTAGAAATATCAGAGTGGTAGGACGAGCACGATGAAAACTTCAAAGTACTTCCCTAGCCCCCTAATTCCCCAGACTTAAACCCAATTGAGCATCTGTGGGACCAACTCACTCGTGTTGTTCGCTTTATGGATCCTCCACCATGCACCCTCCAGCAGCTGTCAGATGCACTGCAGTCAGCATGACTCCATATACTTGTGAACACCTTCCAGCACCTTACTGAGTCACTCCCAGCTCGTCTAGCTGCTGTCCGAGCTGCACACGGCGGTTACTCTGGATATTAGCTAGAGGTCACAATAATGTGACTCGACTATATATACAGGGTGCCCAGTAAAGTCCTTTCTCAGACCCGTAACTTTCGAACGCCAATAGCTACAGCCATAAAAACGGTGTCTAGGTATAGTAAAGTGGCTATACGCTGCACTAGCCCGACTCATGGCCCAGTGGTAGCACGCGCTCTTCGCATGCGATAGGACCTTGGTTCGATCCTCGTCGGGTCCATGCAATAGTCACTGTCTGTAAGAAACAAGTGGACTCGGTGGCGATCGTGACAATTCGTCCCGCATCGACTAATCAACTCAACTCAACCTGCGATTGGTATGCGAGTCGCATGCAATTTCTGGGATATGCAAATCAGTATGGAACGTAATACCTTTTTGGCAGGTATAAAAGAGAGTTCCCAAAGCGTATGTCAAATCTCGTGATCATGGAGAAATATTCCAATGATGAGTATTGCGAGATGTTGTTCCTATATGGTGAATGTGGTCGCAATGCAAGAAAGGCAGAACAGCTATATCGTGAACGTTTTCCTGCAGGATCGCATCCATCATGGAAGACCATCCTCAATGCTGTTAATAGTTTAAGGGAGACGGGCTGTGTGACCAACCGACCTCAATCCGGCAGACCAGCTGCTGTAGGCCATCAACTGCAACCAGAGGATGTCTTAGCATACATCCTCAACATGATGATGATGGACAAAACACGTAACAATATTAGCAAATAAAGGTAACTTGATCACGCTAGTTACGTTAAATGAAAACTTTTACCAAAAAGCTCGTAAATTGGAAGACCTTATCTTAGGTCTTCATCGCGCCAATGGAGGACTAAGATTGTTGCCAGATTCTACATTTGAATTTTTCCTATTTTTGTTGCCAAAACTTAGAATTGATCTCCAGATCATCGGAATGTAGAGAGGAGATTCGGAATTGCAAGTCATTGAGTTGAAAATAATTTCCAGGCTTTCACTGTAACGGAGGGCAAAACGATTGTCAAAAGAAGCAATTCGTTTTGCTTCGTTCCAGTGGGGAACTGCAGATGTGTCTTCCATTGTCAAAATAGACAAGGCAGTATTAGGATTGGCTTTTGAAACATCTTTTTTATGTTCTAAAATTCTATGGCTAATGCTCCTGTATGTGCTTCCAATGTATAAGTTATCCCCAGTAGAAGAAGAGATAGGAATGCAGTAAACTCCTGGGAGGTTCAGGCTTTCAACTTTGTCCCTATCCCTTTGTAGAAGTTTCAAGATGTTTGGGGTAGATTTAATGGCAAGATGGTAACCAAAACTTCTAAAAAGAATCTGTAACTTATAAGCATAGGAAGGATGGTAAGGAACAGAACCACAGAATTTCAGGTTTTCTTTCTTTTGAGGAAGGAGGCATTCAATTTTCGAATTGTTTTCATATTTCTTTATGAGGGAGTTGACTGTAAGAGCAGGGAAACCATGAGAGAGGGCTATTGTAGAGATTTTGGAGAATTCTTCTTGAAGAGAAAGTTGGTTGTTGCAAATGATATGAGCACTGTGGATGTAGGACTTCAATGCTGCAAGCTTGTAGAGATGCAGAGTGAAAGATTTGTAGGGAATGATGTTAGTGGCCACAGAAGGTTTACGATAGACGGAATGAGTAATGGAGAGATCAGCATTTCTGCAGATAGATACATCCAGGAAATCAATTTTGTGGTTTACTTCCTTAGATATAGTGAGATTAATGGAAGGAAATTTTTCCGTAATGGAGTTGATCAGTGTCTGTAGTTCAGACTCGGTATGTGGCCAGCTAATGAAAATGTTGTCTACATATCTTAACCACAGGGAAGGTTGAAAAGGGTGTTGAGGAATGATGGAAACTTCAATATGTTGCATGTAGATTTCTGCAAGCAGAGGGGAAAGAGGTGAGCCCATGGGGAGACCAGATTGTTGCTTGTACACAATTTTGTTGAAAACAAAACAACTGTGTTGATGAATAGTGTGGAAACAATCATTAAGATCTTTTATAAGAGTACCGGGTGGTTCAAAATGAAGAATCAGTTTCTTCATGAGGAGCATGTAGGACTCAAAATATGGTACAGAGGGAAACAAAGATTCTACATCAAGAGTATACAGATTAACACTAGGAGAAAAGGAATTAGGAAGTTTGTGGATGAAGTTTGAAGTAGAGACAACAGTATGAGGATGGTTGGCTGCCAGGGATTTGCATTTGAGGACCAATCTCTTTTCAAGGTTTACTGCTGGAGAAAAAGAATATTCAACTAAAGGTCTGATGGGGTTACCAGCTTTATGCAGTTTAACTTGCAGGAAAAGCCTGAATGCCTCCTTCCTCAAAAGAAAGAAACCCTGAAATTCTGTGGTTCTGTTCCTTACCATCTTTCCTATGCTTATAAGTTACAGATTCTTTTTAGAAGTTTTGGTTACCACCTTGCCATTAAATCTACTCCAAACATCTTGAAACTTCTACAAAGGGATAGGAACAAAGTTGAAAGCCTGAACCTCCCAGGAGTTTACTGCATTCCTATCTCTTCTTCTACTGGGGATAACTTATACATTGGAAGCACATACAGGAGCATTAACCATAGAATTTTAGAACATAAAAAAGATGTTTTAAAAGCCAATCCTAATACTGCCTTGTCTATTTTGACAATGGAAGACACATCTGCAGTTCCCCACTGGAACGAAGCAAAACGAATTGCTTCTTTTGACAATCGTTTTGCCCTCAGTTGCAGTGAAAGCCTGGAAATTATTTTCAACTCAATGACTTGCAATTCCGAATCTCCTCTCTACATTCCGATGATCTGGAGATCAATTCTAAGTTTTGGCAACAAAAATAGGAAAAATTCAAATGTAGAATCTGGCAACAATCTTAGTCCTCCATTGGTGTGATGAAGACCTAAGATAAGGTCGAAAGCTTCCAACTTACGAACTTTTTTGTAAAAGTTTTCATTTAATGTAACTAGCGTGATCAAGTTACCTTTATTTGGTACATCCTCAACAATCCTGACAGCAGCACAAGAGAGGTTAGTGCCGAGTGTGGCCTCTCAAAAAGCCGCGTATGGCAAATCCTGCGGCGACACTGTTGCCGGCACTACAGCCAAGGGATGCTGAGCAACATTACGACTGGTGTAACTTCCGTCATGAACAAATTAGAGGTCCGATTCCTTGCCGACATTATTTAGACAGATGAGGTGTGTTTTAGGTGTAATGGCGTCTACAATAGGCAGAACACCCATTAATGGGCGCTGGAAAATCCTGCACATGGTCTACCAGTTCGTCATCAGGTGCGGTGGTCCATTAATGTTTGGTGCACCATTTTCAAGGACAGCCTCATCGAACCTGTGTTTTGTTAGAAATTATTATTAGAAATATGACTGTCAGAGTTCTTTGAACCAGACACCTCAGCGAACATTTAACAGAATTGCAGGTGGCGCTGCTCAAAACGTTTTTTAGTTGTTTACTCGTTGCCTGAGAAGAAGATCCCCTTCTGCTGCTCACGTCGGTTAGTAATCTAAGTGGTTGATCTTTGACTGAACAAAAACAATGTCTGTGATATGTAGAGGGTGTGCGTGTTGGAATAGTGAGTTATTACCTTTTTGTGGAGATGTACAATAAATATTAGTGTGTTGTCATTGAAGCATTTAGATATGTGGAATCCCCTTTTTTCTCTCTGTGATTACTAAGGATAGATCTTCCTGCAGCTGGTAAGTGGCTTACTGCATTACTTAAAAGAATTATAGATTTTATTTATTAGAAATATTTAACATGTTTTACGAGGGTACGTTAATGAGTGCCCAATACTTGGAGCTTCTACAGTACATATTACCCAATCTTTTGGACAGCCTGCCATTGCCTCAACTGCGGAATGTTTGGTTCCAACATGACGGCGCCCCTCTGCACCAGCCAGGAAATGTAAGAAGGTACTTGGTCGAGACATTCGAGCAACAAATCATCGGCTATGGTGGTTGCGTAGAGTGGCCTGCACGCTCACCGGACCTCACCCCATTGGACTTCTTCCTGTGGGGCTATCTCAAAGAGCAGGTGTATCAGACCCCTTCGATGCAGTATAACTGATGCTTGTTCCAGCGTATCACCTGACATGCTGCAAAATGTGCAGCGTGAGATTCAATCTAGAGTCCAAATGTGTATTGTGGCTGATGGAGAGCACATTGAGCACTGACGGTAAATGTGCATAGTGACAACTAATTGCTCCTTTCTGGCGCGTTTCGTGAAGAAACAGTGTTCGACATCGCGAACAAACAAACGAGCGTTGTACGCATTCTATTCTTAGTATTCATGTGCGCAAGGTATCTTTTCATACTAAATCAATGCTGCTCTACAACTTTGTAAGTGACTATTTTCCTGCATCTCGTATAGTTTTCGAGATCGGCACGCTAACTCCTGACTTTGCCACTAGGAGGCGTTGTAAACGGTCTCATCGAATAGCACATAGCCACTTTATTATACCTAGACACTGTTTTTATGGCTATAGCTATCGGCGTTCGAAAGTTAAGGGGCTGAGAAAGGACTTTACTGGGCACCCTGTATATACACTGAGTGGCCACTTTATTATGACCACCTGACAGTTTTAAGCAAATGAGCTATGGCTGCACGCTGTTGCCGCCAGAGGGCGAGGCTAGTATAAAAAGGGAAAGCTTAGTGCTTGCGACAGTAGTAGAAGTGATTTTTGGGTGACGAGATGGGTAAAAAATGCGAATTGATGGACTTTCAATGTGGGATGATTGTAGGAGCTCGGAGCCATGGAGCGAGTATCACCAAAACTGCCGCATTCGTGAAATGTTCCAGAGCAGCTGTTGTTAAAGTGTTAAAAACTGGACTGTCAGCCAAAAAATTGGGTCTCTACGTGCAACGTGTGGTCGTCATCGACTAGTGACTGCTCGGGCGGAACGGAGTGTCCAGACTGATAACAGACAACAAAAGGGCAACAGTGCAACAAATTACAGACCATCTTAATCGAGGATCCCCTCAAATGATCTCTGCACGCACTGTTCGCAGTACACTGCATCAGATGGGATATGGCAGCCGAAGGCCTGTTCGAACACCTTTGCTGTCTGGAGTTAACAAGAGAAAATGTCTCCAGTTCGCACAGGAGCACAAGGATTGGACAGTCGATAATTGAAAACAAATTATGAGGTCCGATGAATCACGTTTTCAGTTGCACCATGCCGATGGCCGAGTGAGAATTTGGCGGAAACAGCATGAAAGCATGGACCCCAAAGGCATTGCTACGACCCTTCAAGCTGGTAGAGGCACCGTTATGGTTTGGAGAATGTTTTCCTGGCATGCTTTGGGTCCTTTAATTCGTGTTGATCAACGTCTGTCTGGTACATCATATCTAAACAACATTGCGGACCAAGTGCATCTTGTCATGTGGATGGTTTATCCCAATGGCGGTGGCTACTTTCAATAAGATAATGCGTCCTGCCATAGTGCTCGTATTGTACAGGATTGGTTTCAGGAACATGCCGGTGAGTTTACTTTGCTTAAGTGGCCCCCACAATCTCCAGATCTCAACCCCATTGAGAATTTGTAGGATGAAGTTGAACAAGCCATCAGACAACTGGATCCACAACCCTGCAATCTCACACTCCTGGGAAGAGCTATTCATCAAGCATGGTCTCAGATTCCACAAACCACCTATCAACATCTCGTTGAATCAATGCCACAAAGAATCGACGCAGTATTAAAGGCAAAAGGTGGCCCAACGAAGTACTGAGGGGGTGGTCATAATAAAGTGGCCACTCAGTGTATATATATATATATAGGTCAGGGGATGCGCAATATACTCCAGCCTCTCCTTGACAACTGTCAACCCCGCCTTCTCGTGGTACATCCTGTTCCCACTAAAGGTGCTCTGACGACCGCCAAATTTGCGGTATAACTATACCATCGGGATTACAGGAAATGCTATCCCACACTCACCAACCCGCTTGGCCAGCGTGGTGAGTTATGGCCAAACCCCTCTAAAATTACTCCACAATTTAAATCTTGGCCCTCAGTCTCCGGCAGCTGAAATGTACCTGGCCAAGGCAGTGGCCAGTGCGACATGAAGGCAGAGGGTGCTAAGAATCACCGGAGGACCGGACTAGGGTGCCATCTGATGCTGACCTTGGCTACGTATAATGGATGCTCCCTATCTTCTGATTCAAGGCTCCTTGAATTGGAAGAAGAACTACAAAGGATCAAGTGGCACATTGTCGGGCTAAGTGAGGTAAGAAGAAAAGGAGATCTCAGTGAACTGAAAAGTGGACATTTCTTCTATTATCATAGGACACATACTGGCAGAACTAGTGGTGTTGGATTTATAACAAACAAGAAACTGAAGCATAAAGTTGTAGAAGTTGAAAGTTCCTCTGACAGAGCTGCACAACTTGTTATTCAACTCTCGAGAAGATACCAGGCTCAGATTATTCAAGCTTATGCACCCACTACAAGTCATTCTGAAGAAGAGATTGAAGAATTTTATTAGGAAATTTGTCATCTAAATAATAAAGGCAAGCAGCACTTGAAGATCATTATGGGAGATTTCAATGCGAGAATAGGGCAACCGCAACAGAATGAAACTTCAGTAGGTAAATTCGGTCACGATAACAGAAACTAGTGTGGAAATACTCTCGTAGAATTTGCAGAGGCAGAAGGGTTTTTCATCATGAACTCCTTTTTCAAGAAAAAGCTGCAAAGGCAATGGACATGGAAGCATCCCGATGGATTGACAAATGAAATTGATTTTATTATGTGTAACAAGAAATTTGCCATGGAAGACTGCACTGTGCTAAACAAGTTCAACACAGGTAGTGATCATAGAATGGTAAAATGTAAGATGCACCTCAATTCTAAACCCCAGCGTGGCAAGCTCATAAAACAAACAAAGTGAATTGGCATGACCAACCTTAAAAAGCAGTATAATACCTTCAAATTAGAACTGATTAACAGATTCTCTATTATAGAAGGTCTAACATCAGAAAAAGTGGACAACTCTGAAGTTAACAGAAAAGTAACCAAAGCTCTTATGGAAACAGCAACAAAATTAGCTGGGTCTAAGAACAAGATGCATGTGAACAAACTATCAGGAAAAACCAAAAGGTTGATGCAAAAAAGAAGAGAGATGAGGACAACTAAAGAAGATGTGACTTCCAAAGTGGAATATATAAAGCTATGCAAGACAATACGAAAAAGTATCACTTAAGATGTAAGGAAATTCAACTGTGAACTAGTGAGGAAAGCAATTGAAAACAACCAAAGCCTGAAGAGAGCAAAGGGACGTCTGAGTAAGGGAAGAAAACGGATTATGGCTCTGAGAAAAGAAGATGGTACTGTAACAAGAAATAGAGGTGAAATTTTGACAAGAGTGAAAGATTTCTACTCAAAACTGTATGAAAGGGATGATTCATGTACTCCAGACATTACAAAAGGTACCAGAGTTCTTCCAGTCCTCCCAGCAGAAGTTGCACATGCAATCGAGAACATGAAATGGGGAAAAGCTCCAGGAGAAGATGGAATTACCGTAGACATCATACAAGAAGTAAGTGGAGAAATTGAAACAGTACTCGCCCAAGTTTTCACTCGATGCCTTAATGAAGGGAAGATTCCTGAGGATTGGAACAGTGCTATAATGATCCTGCTACATAAAAAAGGTGACACTGAGGATCTCAAGAACTACAGACCTATCAGCCTCCTATCAGTGGTTTATAAAATCTTCACTAAAGTTCTTTCACACCGCTTGAAGGTGACACTGGACATGGCTCAACCAAGAAAACAAGCTGGATTCATGAGTGGCTACAGTACTATAGATCATATCCACGTACTGTGACAACTAATTGAAAGAGCGAGGGAATATAAACTTCCGTTACGCATGGCTTTTATCAATTATGAAAATGCCTTTGATTCGGTAAAACCATCAGCAGTTACAATGGCTTTGAAATCCTGTGGTATTGAAGATGCATACATTAATATTATTAATAACATCTATGAAAACGCAAGTGCAATGATTCGGCTATTTGAGAATATAGCACCCATAAAAATTGGAAAAGGAGTGAGACAAGGCAACACTATATCTCCCAAACTCTTTAATGCCACTTTGAAAAATGTTTCAATCCCTGAACTGGGAAAACAAAGGGATAAAGATTAATGGAGATTATCTAAGTCACCTTCGTTTTGCTGATGACGTAGTCATTTTTGCAACTACCGCATCAGAGCTGCAAAGTATGATCCAAGAACTTGCTGACAAGAGTAAAGAAGTGGGATTAAAAATGTGCTTTCAGAAGACAAAAGTGAAGTACAATGCTTTTAGAAGAAATGAAGATTTATCGATTGATGGAGAAAAGCTGGAGATAACAGACACGTACGTTTATCTTGGACAGCAGATATCAAGTGAGGGTCACAATGATGAAGAAATTAATTAGCATATAAAACTTGCCTGGAGAGCTTTTGGAAGAAACAGTATAATATTCAATAGTAATATGTCATCATGTCTTAAAAGAAAAGTGTTTGATCAATGCATCCTTCCAGTGCTTACGTATGGTACAGAGACGCGGACCTTAACTAAAAGAGACATACAAAGACTGCAGAAACCTCAAAGAAGCATGGAGAGGCGCATGCTTGGTGTAACCAGGAGGGATAAGAAGAGGAACTCATGGATCAGAAAAATGATAAGAGTGGAAGACATCATGGTCAGAGTAAAATCCCTGAAATGGCAGTGGGCTGGACATATTGCCATAAGGACAGACCATCGATGGACAGCTGAAATTTTAGACTGGGTTCTGAAGGACAGGAAAAGACCCAGAAGAAGACCACATGGTAGATGGGTGGATGAAATTCGAAAGTATGCGGTAGTGACATGGAGGAGACTAGCTGAAGACAGACAATTGTGGAAGAAACTTGGGGAGACCTTCATCCAGCAGTGGATTGAAAATGGTTGACGATGATGATGATATATATATATACATATACACGGGAGCCATTTTGCCAAACTGTTGGGTGAACAACATATTTCTCTTTTACTTTTGTAATATTGATTCTGTTTGAATAGTTTTCAAGAGGATAAATCCCTTGGCTTCGTTTAACAGAATATCAGTAATGTGTGTTGATGGATGAAACAATGAAAAAGAAAGGGGGTGAATGGGGAAGAAGAAAAAACTTTAGCCCTGAACTGGCAAAGGTTTGCTTGTTTTAGGGTGTTTACTACCACCATGAGGAATTTTAAGAGCTATATGGCAGTCCCTAATTAGTGCCACTGGTTCCATGGAGGTAAGAGAGCCAGCCAGCACCAATCAAAAGGCACACCACCCATGCCTCATCCAGGTCTTGAACCCAGGCCAATCTTGGACAGCTAATCCAAAGCCTAGGCCTCAGAGCACTTGGACACCAGGGCGGAATTTTCATCTGAACGTCAAATTTGACACACAGTTCCACTGAGCCATCATAACTTTTACATGCATCCCATGCAAACTGGGCTAAACTGGCTGATAGCATTTTTGCATACATGCATCAGTAAGTTTTGTAAAGAAGTTTGCAAGAAGCAAAGAAATGGGTAACACAAAATAAATTTCACAATGTACATGTAACTAAAAGTTCAGGAAAAGGTTAAATTGTTGGTTGCAAACCAAAAATCCATTTGAACTGTGATGGAAAAATTCTTGATTATGCAGTTTATCACCAGGAGCTATCAAACTATACCTGCTAGCATTAGATCAGTAAACTAGGGTAGCATTATTTTTGCATGCTTAAACATCTAGATTTAAGGGAAACTTAAGTCATGAGCAACTCTGCATAAAATACCTTGCAGCAGTAGTAAATTATGCCATTGAATCCAAGGATGTGTGATTGATTATGCACAATATACAATACTGAAGTTTTATTATTCTCAGAAGACATTACAATTTTAGTAAATGTTTTTTTTTTTTTATATTGGAGGTTTAACGACCACCGTGAGCAACTCAATGGGCTATAAGCAGTCGCCCGTCCCTAATTTAGGGTCACTGGTTCCAGGGAAGGGAGAGAGCCAGTGCCGTAAGACAAACACAACATCCATGCCTGACCGGGATTCGAACCCGGACCCCATTCAGACGAATGATCAGAGGCCATCACTCAGACCACTGCGCCACCGGGGCGGCTTAGTAAATGTTATACAGTGAAACATGGGAATTGTGCAGAATAATTGAATATAAAAAATATGATTTAAGCATAGATGTCAACCTCTAAAAGTATGGTTTAAAACTCAGGCTTCACATGACAATAACACATAAACATATAAAACGAGTGAAACACACAGAATCACGTACGGTAAAAGGTTCGTTTAGCGGTAGCTTTCGGTCATCCTACGACCTCGATCACCCATGATCGACTGGGTGGGCTGGTTGCCAGAACTACAATTTGAAGTTGGGGTGTTGGAAATAAATGGGATTTGGTGAGGGGTCTCTGAATTGCAGTTTTTGGTGAACAAAATTTCAATGCTCTCTTGGAAACGCAGAGATCCCTTGTTGATGAAAGGGGCAACTTTTTTGGTTTCTTTCCAAATGGGAACTGCAGAGGTGTCTTCAAGGGTTAGTGCAGATAAAGCTGTCTTTGGAAGATCATTTGAAACATCTTTTTTGCGTTCACCAAGTCTTGTTTTGATGCTTCGGTATGTGCTTCCAATATACACTGAGAGACCAGAGGAAGTTGAAATAGGAATAGCATAAACTCCAGGGGTGTCCAAGGGTGAGACAGGATCCCTGTCTTTAAGCAGGCACATTATTGCAGAAGGGTTTGGTTTCACTGTGAGAGTGTAGCCCATAGTTTTGAAAAGTTTACACATCTTATAAGAGATGGATCCATGGAAAGGGATGGAACCAATGAATGGTGGTTTTTCCATTATTATTGGTGAGAGAGCAGACAGATATTTCAAGTGGGAATTTTGGAGGAATTTTTTAATTGTAGAAGGTGGGAACTGATGGGCTTTGGCAATTTTCTTTATGGTGTAAATTTCTTCATTGAAGGAAGATTCAGTGTTGCAGACAATCCTGGCACGATTGACATAAGTTTTAAAGGCTGCAAATTTGTGAGCAGTTGGGGAGCGGGATGAAAATGGGATTATGTTTGCTATTGCAGAGGGTTTTCTGTATACTGATCTGTTGAGATGATTCCCTTGCCTTGCCAGGTGGACATCCAAAAAGTCAATGCCTTGCTGTGATTCTACATTGATGGTGAATTTTATTGATGGGAACTTTAGGGAAATCTTTTCAAGAAGAGATTCAAGGTCAGTTTTATTGTGTGGCCAAATTACAAAAATACCATCAACATATCTAAGCCAAATGGAAGGTCGTAGATTGTGTTCCATGATTATGTATTTTTTTATATGTTGCATGAAAACTTCAGCCAGAAGTGGAGAGAGAGGTGAATCCATCGGAAGTCCTTCTTGCTGACAGTAGTATTTGTTGTTGAACTTGAAACAGTTAAGATCTCTAAGAGTTCGAAGGCAGTCATACAGGTCTTTTGTTAGTGGGCCAGAGAGTGGTTGGTTTTCTTTTAGCAACTGTACTAGCAGCATATGAGAGTGGAAAAGAGGGACTGAAGGGAAGAGAGAGACTACATCCAGAGTGAACATTTTGTCAGAGGGTTCAATGCTAGGAGGGAGTTTTCTAATGAACTCTTTAGTGTAGGATATTGACTAAAGATGGCTGGAGGTGAGATGTTTACATTTTCCCACAATCCTCCTTTCAAGGTTACGGGTGGGAAAGAAAGTATATTCCATAGTATATTCCATGGGTGGTCAGAGAGGGAAACCAGTTTTATGAAGTTTAATCTGGAAGAATAAGCGTGGAGTTCGGAAATATGGTGGTGGTGTAAAATCTCCAAGAAAAGTCTTCAGAGTGGGTTTTTTGTTGAGTCTTTCAACTGCAATTTTAAGTTTGGGGGTTGTATCAGATTTTAGAACCTTGCAGTTCAAGTTGAGAGGAATGATTCAGCTTTTTCATTGAGAACAGTTTTGGAGATAATGACAGGGCAGCCAGTTTTATCAGCTTTACAGATTGCAAGATTCCTTTCATTCATTAGATTGCTGATTTCTTTGAGGAATGAGGAAGAATACTCCAGAGGTTTCTTTTCCACTTTTGCAAGATAGAGTGCTGCCTTGGCACGGAGGATTGGTTGAGCTTCGGGTTTAGTATGGTGAACTGCTGCTTCAAGCATGGAGATCGTGGCTTTTAGATTTAGATTAGTTTCAGGAGTGAATTTTGGTCCAAGTGAAAGGAAGGCTTCCAGTTTTGGAGGAAGTGGTTCCATCCCTTTCCATGGATCCTTCTCTTATAAGATGTGTAAACTTTTCAAAACTATGGGCTACACTCTCACAGTGAAACCAAACCCTTCTGCAATAATGTGCCTGCTTAAAAACAGGGATCCTGTCTCACCCTTGGACACCCCTGGAGTTTATGCTATTCCTATTTCAACTTCCTCTGGTCTCTCAGTGTATACTGGAAACACATACCGAAGCATCAAAACAAGACTTGGTGAACACAAAAAAGATGTTTCCAATGGTCTTCCAAAGACAGCTTTATATGCACTAACCCTTGAAGACACCTCTGCAGTTCTCATTTGGAAAGAAACAAAAAAGTTGCCTCTTTCATCAACAAGGCATCTCTGCATTTCCAAGAGAGCATTGAAATTTTGTTCACCAAAAACTGCAATTCAGAGACCCCTCACCAAATCCCATTTATTTGGATCTCTCTTCTAAAATCTGGCAACATTTCCAACACCCCAACTTCAAATTGTAGTTCTGGCAACCAGCCAATTCAGTCGATCGCGGGTGATCAAGGTCATAGGTTGACCGAAAGCTACCGCTAAACGAACCTTTTACCATACGTGACTGTGTGTTTCACTCGTTTTATATGTTTATCTCTAAAAGTAGTTTTCAGTAACCAACAACAAAAAAAAAAATTCATAATTTTCTGTAATCCAGTCCCACAAATTTGGGTATTTAACAACATGACAACAAATTCCAGTTTGTCACAACTATTTAAAAAGGAATTAATATAATAAAAAAAATTTAGTGGAAAATTAAAAATATTGTCTACAGGAAAAAATATAAAAGATTACCCTCCAGGCAAGAAGAAAAATCATTCCTTGGAAAGTTGATAATTTTTCGATTCTGTGTGCCTTCGGCAATCACCCCGCCTACTAGTGGCACACCCAGAATTTCTTTATGGGGGTTACCCAAAATATTGAAGATGAGTAAACATCTCCCAAAATATTGAAAAGCGATAATAATATTTCCACTATATTAAAGTGTGCTTCCAATTATTCGTAAATTATATATTTAAAAACAAGTATATTTACAAATGTCAAGGTGACATTGAGGATCTGAGGAGCTACAGACCTATCAGCCTCCTATCAGTGGTTTATAAAATCTTCACTAAAGTTGTTTCACATCGTTTGAAGGTAACACTGGACATGGCTCAACCGAGAGAACAAGCTGGATTCAGGAGTGGCTACAGCACTATAGATCATATCCACGTACTGAGAGAACTAATTGAAAGAGCGAGGGAATATGAACTTCCATTGTGCATGGCTTTTATCGATTATGAAAAAGCCTTTGGTTCGGTGAAACCATCAGCAGCTACAATGGCTCTGAAATCCTGCAGTATTGAAGATGCATACATTAATATTATTAATAACATCTATGAAAATGCGAGTGCAAAGATTCGGCTGTTTGAAAATACAACACACATAAAAATTGGAAAGGGAGTGAGACAAGGTGACACCATATCTCCGAAGCTCTTTAACGCCACATTGGAAAATGTCTTTCAATCACTGAACTGGGAAAACAAAGGGATAAAGATTAATGGAGATTATCTAACCCACCTTCATTTTGCTGATGACATAATCATTTTTGCAACTACCCCATCAGAGCTGCAGAGTATGATCCAAGAACTTGCTGACAAGAGTAAAGAAGTGGGATTAAAAATGAACTTTCAGAAGACAAAAGTGATGTTCAATGCTTTTACACAAAATGAAGATTTATCGATTGATGGACAAAAGCTGGAGATCACAGACATGTACGTTTATCTTGGACAGCAGATATCAAGTGAGGGTCACATTGATGAAGAAATTAATCGGCGTACAAAACTTGCCTGGAGAGCTTTTGGAAGAAACAGCATAATTTTCAAGAGCAATGTGCCATTAGGTCTTAAAAGAAAAGTGTTTGATCAATGCATCCTTCCAGTGCTTACGTATGGTGCAGAGACGTGGACCTTAACTAACAGAGACATACAAAGGCTGCAGACAACTCAAAAAAGCATGGAGAGGTGCATGCTTGGTGTAACCAGGAGAGATAAGAAGAGGAACTCGCGGATCCGAAAAATGACAAGAGTGGAAGACATCATGATCAGAGTTAAATCCCTGAAATGGCAATGGGCTGGGCATACTGCCAGAAGGACGGACCATCGATGGACAGCCGAAATTTTAGATTGGATTCCAAGGGACAGGAAAAGACCCAGAAGAAGACCACATGGGAGATGGGTGGATGAAATTCGAAAGTATGCAGGAGTGACATGGAGGAGACTGGCACAAGACAGACTGTTGTGGAGGAAACTTGGGGAGACCTTCGTCCAGCAGTGGATTGATAATGGTTGACAATGATGATGATGATGATGTTGTTTACAAATAACCACCAATAACAAAGAACGAAGAGATACCTCATGGGGAGGGCCCGTGCCTCTGGGCCACCCCACTCAGTGCACCACTGTCACCCACTGTGAACGATACTAAACTAAAATCACATCTACAAATGCTGCAAAACACATTGTTCACAGAAACCTGTGACTTTTGGAAACAAGGCTAGTTTCTGTGGTTATTTCTAAAAAACACTTTCTTTTTAGATGAAAATTGGCCTGAAGAACACTTCAGTTTACATAAATAATAAAAAGAACCCTTCATGATTGCACAACCGATTGTCATGCTTTTCTATCTGACAGTAGCATGTGCTGCAAAGACCAGAGAGCATAAAGAAAAAGCTATTCAAATGCACTAGTGTCCATGCAACACAGGTATTTTGTGTAGCTGCAGGTGTCACAGAGAGCATCATCAGAGGGGGTAAAATGGGGAACAAATGCCAGAACAGTGTCCATGCAACACATGCTTTCCGCATAGTTGCAGGTGGTATGCAGAGCATCATGGGAGGAGTAAAATGGGGGCGAAAGGATAAGCCAGCATCAAGTTGCTGCTATTATTCATTGTTGCTGGATTTCCTTTTGTAGATAGGTTGCTCATGGGATTACCAATTAAAATACAGAAATCCATATTAAGCCAAACACAGCTTTAAAACTTTTTTCTCCCAGATAAACTTAAAGAACAAACAAAAAACTTTAAGTTGATGAGAAAACTGCTTTCCATGTCAGAAAAATCAAACAGTGATTTTCCGTAATTTCATCGGTATACCTGTACTTCTGTAACAGCAACCAAAAATCCCTAAAATTACGGAAAATCCATACTAGTTGGCATCTACGTTTAAGTGAACATTATTAAAAAAAAAATACTGGTAGCATAACTTAAAATGGCTTCCTATACCTAAACATGTAAAACTTAAAAAGCATGCATCCATCAAATGGCTTTTGAATTAAGCACTTTAAATGTATGAAACATGTATGATAAAAAAACCATTAGAAATATCACTAATTTTACATTACCAAATCTCCATACTGCATAACATGGCTAGTGTTAGTTTCTTGTTTCACTATCTTGAATTGTTTAGCAATAGTTTCTGTAGTAAGCACTTCCTATAAAAGAATAATATTAAGAAACATGTAGTTTCTGATTATAAACTCTTCCAAACATTACAAATCAAAATCTTACATTTCCTTCATTGAGGTAGTTCACAGCAAAAATATCGACAAAATTAGTAATAAAATGAACACAGAATAAAAAATTAAGTGAATCACATTAGCGGATTTAATGGTAAAAGCAAATATTTATTCTTATCTATAAATTTGTTTTCAAACTATGTTTTTTATCTACCAAAAATATTTACAAAAAAATTATTATTACACCAAAACTGCATGCTGACTGATCAACAGCAAGATTTACAGACATCCATATCTTCAATCACGGCAATACATGATTGAAGATACAGATGTTCTGTATATATGGATGTCCATATCTTCAATCATGGCAATAAACCACATAAATTGGATTAGTTACGGAATTATGGGAAATAAAAAGTAAAGTTATTATGATACAATAATTTAAAAAGTAGGAAATGAAATATATATAAGTGAACACATTTGAAACAAACTGTCATAAAAAATAATTCATCATTTACATAAAAAATCTCACTTATTCAAAGATAAAACAATTCAAATTTTGGAGAGGATATCTAGAAATTTAAATAACTGGTACACACTACACAACTCCTAATCCAATTTGTTGAGCCCCTGCTAGTGGCAATCAAGTGTTTTCCATTTTCAGGGTTTAAAACCACTATGAACAACTCTAATGATTATAAGCAGTTGCTTGTCCTTAATTTAGGACAACTGGTTCCAAGAGAGAGGTTCCACCATCAGATAAACACAACCACTCATGCCTTATCTGGGAATCTAACCCAGACTCACCTCAGACAAATGGTAAGAAGCCAACGCCTCAGACTGCTCGGCTACAGGGATGGCATGACTGAACTAAATGGACATATTGCATGGGATGTTTTTCCATGCACTTTCCAAATGCTTTGAGACTGCATTTTGTTCATCTGTCTACCAAGCAAGCTTCTCAGTTCGTGTAGTTGACAGAGGTGACTGGACTCAAATGGCACACTCTAAAGGTTTTAGATCAAATTCAGGCCACAGCTTTGAAGGTAAAGAAATGAGCTGGAAATCTGTCTAATGATGTGCACAACCTGAGTGTCATGAATAATACATACCACTGTTCTACTTCAATGTGGAAGCTACATTTAAACTAATAACTAATTTTTATGTGCATTAAATGAAATGGTAATTTGATATTTTACCTCAAATTTTTGAAAGAAATTCTCAATCATCTTCAAGAGGAGTTATTTCCACAGTGTCAATGACCATGTTGGATAGATTTGCCAATGTGCATTAAAGTAGCAATATCAATGATTTGCCAGCATTCATTGATATTGCCACTTTACATTTGAAAAATGTCTTATAATTCTTCCAGTTCAGAGATACGCATGTTTGCTTGACACTTAATCACTATTACAGAGTCCCAGCCCATTTGTATCCTGTTTGTTGTAAGTGTCAATCTAGCCCTATTTTATTGGAAATATTTCTAATAGTGGTTCTATGATTGTTCAACACAGGCAGTAATACTTGCCCTGTCTCCCCTTTCAATACCTATAAAAATCAGTTATTAGTTTAAACAGTTTTATCAGAAGCCATGATGTCATTAATTACACGATCAAGTTCTTTCAAGAACTATGCATGACTGAGAAGCACTTCACCATCAAGGATGCAAGTTTCCAACCAGTGAGGATTCTTTACAGAGACATTAGAGAACCTCACTTTATGTAGGTAAACATACCCCAAACAAACACACTGGCATCAATACAGTGGGAACTACACATGATGGGCATATGATTTCATAGAACTCACTCTGTCATATTATTGAGGGTAAGCAGTAAAACACATTTCCCATTTTGTTATTACTTGAAATACATACATACATACATATCACTAAGCTGTTCTCTGATATTCAGAGGTTAGCTCCACAAAGAAATACAAACGACGAGATAATTTTTACTTACTGTTGCCGTATCAAATTTCTCAATTTACAGAGATCTTGACATACAACTCGAGTTTCACTCACATCCATCACACACCGTACACAAGATCTTTTATACTTCATACTCATAATCTTTTTCTCATGCAGACACTCCTGAATCTGATCCTCTCATGACTTCCTTGGACTTCCTCTACCTTTCCTTCCTGCCACCTGGTCTAAAGAGATTTTCTTCGTAAGCATCTCATCACTCATTCTTTCAACCTGTGGCCAAACCAGCAAAGCATATAAGTCTCCACCTCGCTAACAACATTTTGCCTCACATTACACAACTGCAACACATCTTCATTCCTCACACAGTCAGAACGTGTTTTGCCACAAACCCTCCATAACTAACGCATTTCTCTAGCACACAAACGACACCTATGTTTCTTCTGTAGCACCCAGGTTTTACTGCCATACATCAGAGTAGGAACAATTACACTTTCACACGCAGCCATATGGGACTCTCTTGGGAACCCATCATTCCTGTGAAAACCTCCCAAAGCAGCCATGACTTTCAATGAAGAATTCACACGCCTACTAATTTCACCATCCAATTTTTTCTCTCTGTCAAACATGCTTCCTAAATACATAAACTCACTCACCTGGTCAATCACTGTGCCATTTAGACATATATTACATTCAGTACTACCAGTTCCTCTCTCAAAAACCATAACTTTGGTTTTTCCTTATTTATACTCAGTTTGAATGCAAACTTCATACAACCGAGACAACATACTATGCAACTCACTTTTGCTCTCTGCCAACAGGACAGTGTCATCAGCATACAGCAATCTGCACACATGGATGTCACCAAGATATAAACCAGTATTATCTATTTTGGCATCACGCATGCACACATCCATAAATATATTAAACAGAAATGGTGACATTACACAACCCTGTCTGACTCCTGCACCAATAGAAAACCATTTGGATAAAACACCATTCACTCGTACACAAGCTCTATTGTCAGCATACATGGCCTTTACACTGTGAAGTAGATTCCCAGTAGCACAATATTCATTCAACACTTTCCACAAAAGTGTCCTATTTACTCAGTCGTAAGCTTTCTCTAAATCTATGAAGGCAGCACAAACTTTCTTACCAACAGCCACATACTTTTCAAATCATCATGTGTGATGCAAAAATTTGGTTAGTGCAGCCTTTTAACAACTCTGAACATCCCACACTTTCTTCAATGCAAGACCCCGTACTTTTACAATAACGACCTTACCAAACACTTTCCCTGGCACACTCAGCAGGCTAATACCATGATAGTTCTTGCAGTTAGTCTGATCACCTTTTCCCTTATACAAGAGAACGATGATAGCATCCTTCCAATACCGAGGGACCATTCCTAACTCCCAGCACAACTGGCAACTTTCAGTTAACCAGTCAATTACAGAGTCACCACCATATTTCAACATCTCAGCAGTTATGCCATCAACTCCTGTAGCCTTACCATTCTGAAGAGATTTTAGAGCTTTACACACACCTTCTCTTGAGATCCCTCCTGTGCTTCCATCCATTCCCTGTGACATCATCTGCTTCTGCCTCTGAATCACCTTTGCTTTCCTTATCTAATAACTCACAGAAGTATTCACCCCATCTTTCACTTAACTCATTGGGCTCCCATATCATTTCCCCGATCCTTTTCTTAACACAGCTTGCAACTTTGTTTCCCCTTTTTTCCTGATTCTCATGCACTTCCAGAAAGTCTTCCTATCTTTCCAAAAAGTCAATCCATGCCTTTCCACCTTCTCCTTCCTATCTTTTGCCTTACTCTGGCAAACCAGCCTAGCGGCTTCACGCTTCTTACAGCGATATTCATCCACAGAACCTCTACCTTGTCCCCAAATAGGCTTCCTTCTTTCTCTTTACTGCCTCTTCAATCTCACTATTCCACCAGGCATCACCTCTATTGTTACCCACTGTTACGGTGCCACAGACCTCTTCAGCAGCAGTGACAACACAGTACTTAAAACATTCCCACTTCTTTTCTACATTCCTCTCACAAGACTTCAGCTCCTTCAGTCGTTCTCTGAGTAAGTCAGAATAACGCTGATGATCTTCAGGGAGCATTTCAACCTTTATTCTTTCCATCCTGGGCCTCTTCCTATTTCTTTTCACCAACATTCAGTTTCACTTGTGACACTACCAAGTAATGATCAGAACCAACATCTGCACCTCTCATCACACGGGTGTCAACAATTAAGAGTTTCAGACGTTGATCATAGACAACAAAATCTATCACACTCTTTTGACCAAGAGTACGGTTTTCCCAAGTATATGTATGGATATACTTGTAGTTGAAAAACGTATTGTATACGCACAAACCATTCTCAATGAAGAGTTCAATTAATCTTTATTACTTGAAAGCATCAAAGTTACTCTATTTCAAATATTCAGAAAAGTTTTGAGGTAAGTTTTTTTTAATTAAAAAATTACTTGTTCTGTTTCCAACTCTAACATATAGTTTATCCTGCACATTCTTTTATTATTAATAATAGTCACAAATCATCAAAGAAGCACAATTTCAGATTTCAGTCCATAATTCAGTCATTGTTGGCATTGTGGGTGATTAATAGCAGGTATTTTGTTACTGTTATTGATTGTCAAAGAACCTGCAGGAATAAACTATATGCTAGAAGGGGAAGTATGTAAAATGTAGAATTTTTCAATAACATAAAAAAAATTACATGAACAAAATTTTAAGAATTTTTTTTTAAAAAAATAACAGCACATTAAATCTCAATCAAACATTAAAATTTGAAATACAAAATTATTTAAATTTAGAAGTTGGATATTTTGGGAGACAAAATGCTTTCAAATCATTACATAGTTTTCAAACCACATTTAGTTCAATTTTCAGTATAGTAATTGCTGATATGAGTAGAAGAATATTCAGCGCTAATGTTTACCTATTGCTGAACTGTAATGACTATTCTGTTTTACAGTGTGGGCCAACTGGTACCTATCCCTGTTCAGCAGTATTACTTTCAGCCATGTTTTCCCAACTCAGCTAATTGTGTTGTAGCTGTTTTTCACATGCATAATACAACTCGAATAATAATTTTGGCTGTTTTTAAATCGGTTTTGTAAGCCAATGAACACAGATCTGTGTAAATATCAAGAAGCTTTTAAATATATATGTTTTTAATAAAACAGAGTGTGAGTGAAAATGTCCACTTCTTTATTCCATTTTTAGAAAAAAATTGTGATAGAGATACTAATGAAGATATATTTAAAACAAATATGCTTTAATTTAAGTAGGGACTTTTCAAAGAAGCTACTCATGTGAAATTATACTTTCACTTGCAAGTTTTGTATAACACACTGATATTTTCTAGAATGTATAAACCTAACCCTATCACCACAGTTCAAAATGCTAATTTTCTGCTACAAAATAGATCTTGAAAAAAATAAATAAACTAATTTTGTTGAAATATTACATACCTCTTTAGATTATGTAAATGTGAACTAGCATTTTGTACTATATTTAGTCCAGTGTTGATATGATGTGAGATATTTAATGATTACAAAAAATGACAACTTTATTATGAGTTTTTATAAGAGTTCATTAAATTACTTTAGACTAATTTTCAAAGTGAATGTTATTCCTCCATCCAGATGCGCCACAGAAGAAAACATCACTGAAGAAAGTCTAGGATAATAATAAGGCTTTCTGTAATCATTAATATTTGAAACTCTAGAGTAACAATCATGGAATCTTTCACTAGTAGTAATATTTTAGTTATTTGGACTTACAAACTAATTTTACTGAAATTTTATAGATGCAGGATTCTTTTGAAGAACAGGCATGTACTTTATGTATTGTATGATGTTTACTACTGCTACGTGACCAAAAGAGCTTCCATTCCTGTTAAGATAGTGTCAGATTTAATATAAAATTCTGATAGATGAATTTAACATTTTAGATAGAATTTTGGGCATTATTTCCTTTTTACATCTCAACAAAAAAAAAAAGTGTAAATGATTTTGTACTACCTGATATTATCATGCACACACTGAATTTTATTTTGTTGCTTTTCCAGTAGATCATTAAAATGTACCAATTGCTTTTAATACATCGGTGATGCACATTCAGAACGGCCAAACTGCCTCTGGACAAGGTGATAGATATCCATATTTATACATATTTTTCTAACATTAAAATTTTGCAATGAAGGGCAAATATGAGTATAGAATCTTATACTGAACACTGCTGGTGTTTTTGGACTGTATAAAAACTCAGTTTTTGTAATCAAAACAAAAATATAGTAACAGCAGCAACTACTAAAATGAGCATTCATCTCTACAAAAGCAAAATAATTTCACATCCTTTTAGCAAAATTTCCCTCCATTTTGTAAAGATTTTGATCCTCTTTCCAGTAAATATACTTCCAGAAACACAAATAAACTCAGTTTGGAAGAATGGAGGGTTCAGCAAGCATGCCATATGGAGATCACTTCCAGGGGGGTGGGGTGATCTTCCATTCAACTATGATTGTAGTATACATGCAAACAGAGGCAAAAAAAAAAAAATTCTTACAATATATCTAAATCAGAATTTTCATGTTTTCTTCATTTGAATTCAGCACCAATACAGAGACTAAATGAAAATAGCCCAACTTCTTTGAGATAAAGTTAAAAATAAATCACACATAAACTCGTGTTACATCCATATTTCTGGTATTCATCTCTTTATTTTATACTACCAAGTATAACTAGAATATTAACTCCTCCTTTGCATGCCTGATATTTGAAATATCATTTTATCACACTAGGAGCAAACAAGTGAATACATAACTTAACTTTGCTCTGGTATCATTTTTAGCAACAACTGAAGTGATCCACCATATGCAAATTTCAAAAACATCTTCAGAGCCATGAATTTAGCAATCAGAAATGCCTGAATTACCACTTTTACTGTTCAGTACATACCACCAGGAGCATATTTAGAGGGGGGGACAAAGGAATCTTTCCCCCAAAGAAGTGTTTTATTTTTTTATGTTTTGGGGTAAAATATGACTTACATTAGAAAAAATGTTTAATTTTCTCTTCAATTTTTCATTAACTTTTATTTTCTTCTGGTGGATTTCAAAAATGTCCATGTTCGCCCCCCCCCCCCAAAAAAAAAGAATTCTGTATGCCCTAGTACCACCATCACATCAAAAAACTTGAAAATTACATCACTGTGGAGCAGGAAGATACTTGGAGCTCCACTCAGTGGCGTAACCATGTTTCAAAATCTGGGCGGGTTCGATCATACATACACACATTATATATCATCATCATCATCATCATTGTCAACCATTATCAATCCACTGCAGGACGAAGGTCTCTCCAAGCCTCTTCCACAACGGTCTGTCTTGTGCCAGTCTCCTCCATGTCACCCCTGCATACTTTCGAATTTCATCCACCCATCTCCCATGTGGTCTTCTTCTGGGTCTTTTCCTGTCCCTTGGAATCCAATCTAAAATTTCGGTTGTCCATCGATGGTCTGTCTTTCTGGCAGTATGTCCAGCCCATTGCCATTTCAGGGATTTAACTCTGATCATGATGTCTTCCACTCTTGTCATTTTTTGAATCCACAAGTTCCTCTTCTTATCTCTCTTGGTTACACGAAGCATGCACCTCTCCATGCTTTTTTAGTTGTCTGCAGCCTTTGCGATATAACTATACCATCGGGATTAGAGAAAATGCTATCCCACACTCACCAACCCGCTTGGCCAGTGTGGTGAGTTATGGCCAAACCCCTTGAAAATGTCTCCACAACTTAAATTTGACATTATATATATATATGAGGATCCCAGACTCTGAAGATTTAGAGGTTAACCCACAAAGAAAGATAAGCACAGAGAGCTCATTAGCTCCATTTACAAGCATACATATCCCTAAGCTGTTCTCTGAGATTCAGAGGTTAACCCACAAAGAAAGATAATCCACCATATAAATGCTTAACTGATTAATTGCTTATTGTTGCCATATCAAACATCTCCATTTACGGCGATCTTGACACACAGCTCAAGTTTCACTGACATCCATCACACGACATACACAAAACCTTCTGTACTTAATACTCATGATCTTTTTCTCATGCATACACTCCTGAATATGGTCTTACCATTATTTTCTTAGCCTTCCTCTACTTTTCTTTCCTGCCACTTAGGCTGAAAATATTTTCTTAGTAAGCATCTCTTCTCTCAACATGGCCAAACCACCTACGCATATTAGACTCCACTTTACTGACAACATTTTGCCTCACATTACACGACTGCAATACATCTTCAATCCTCACATGATCAGAGAGTGTCTTGCCACAAATCCTCATAAGTATTGCATCTCTTCCACACAACTCCTTTGTCTCTTTTGCAGTACCCAGGTTTCACTGCCATACATCAGAGTAGGAACAATCACACTTTCATACACAGCCATTTGGGACTCTCTTGAGGAGCCATCATTCCTGTGAAATCCTCCTAAGGCACCTATGAATTCCAATGAAGAATTCACTTGCCTACTAATTTCACCATCCAATTTGTACTCTCTGTCAAACATGCTTCCTAAATACACAAACTCATTCACCTGGTCAATTACTGTGCCATTTAGACTCATCCTGCATTTAGTATTATCAGTTCCTCGCACAAGAACCATAACTTTGGGGTTTCCCTTATTTATACTCAGTTTGAATTTCATACAAACTTTGTACATCCGGGACAACATACTCTACAACTCACCTTGCTCTCTACCAACAGGACTGTGTCATCAGAATACAGCAATCTGCACAAACAGATATTACCAAGACATAAACCAGTATTGTCCATTTTGCCATCACTCATACATGATTCTATAAATATATTAAACAGCCAGGGTCAAACAGATATTACCAAGACATAAACCAGTATTGTCCATTTTGCCATCACTCATGCATGATTCTATAAATATATTAAACAGCCATGGTGACATTACACAACCTTATCTGACTCCTGTACCAATAGAAAACCATTTTGATACACGACCATTCACTTGTACAGAAGCTCTACTGCCAGCAAACATGGCTTTCACATTATATATTAAGTAGATTCCCAGTTATATTATACTCATTCAGTACCTCCCACAGAAGTACCCTATTTACTCAGTCATAAGCCCTTTAAAAACTTTGCGTCTTTTTTTCATTGGTAAAGTACACCAGTGCAGGGAATTAGCTCACACTAGCTGCATTTAAAAGCAGAAATGTAACCACCCTGGAAGCTGAGGGGTATAAGGCACTGGCTTCTGACCATTCTTCCAAGCTGGTCCCACGGTTTGAGTCCTAGATGAGGCATGGGTGGTGTGTTCTTACACAATCACTGATTCCTTCCCCTTCCTGGATCCAGTGGTCTTAAATTAAGGATGGGTAACTGCTTATAGTCCTAAAGTTTGCTTGTGATGGTTGTCAAACCCCAAAACAAAACAAAACAAAACACAGAAAAACCACATTTAATCACTTACTTTATCAGAGTCTTCCATCCAGTTAACACTGTAGACATCTCCAAGGTATGTCTCTCTTGCATCGTCATAGTAGCAGGCATATGAGGATTCATCAGGATTAGCAGCAGTAGTGGCATAAACTGAAAAACGTGAAGTATTTTTTAATGTACTTCAAAATACATCAAACAGACATCCCACCTATAAAGTTCACACACAAAAAAAAATGTTCTTGAGTACTTTTATTAATTCTAAGTGTTGAGTGTCAATATTAAATTTCAGAGCACTTCTCCCTCAATTCAAGCTTAGGTGATAAATATTGACTGGAAATGCTGCCAAGATTACATACTGATCTTCAAACCATCTACACAAACAGAATCTCTTGGTTACAGTTAAAGGTTTTGTGGCAATTAGTTCAGTTGACCAGCTTCACTAGCAAATGTACTGAACAACTTTACAGTATCCACATACATTAGATACAATTGGTATAGATCAAATACGTCAATGATCTACACCATATAACATTTTGTTTATGTATCAATAAGAATCATAAAATTGCACGTATATTATGTGCAATGCAGGTTGTAAGCAAAGTCAAGAAAGGATTAAATTGATAAATGCCATAACTTTAAATAATGACAAAGAAAATATCACATACATTGATGATCCATGTAGTCTAGGACAGTTGACACTGCAGCTTGATAAAGATATTATTTGCTGCAGTGCTGACTGTCCTAGACCACTTGGATCATCAAGGTATGTGATATATGTTCTTTGTCATTATTTAAAGTTATGATACTTATCAATTTAATCCATTTCTTGACTTTGCTTACAATCTGCATGGCACGTAATATGCATACAATTTTAGCAAGTTATGATTCTTACCGATACATGATAAACAGAATTTTGTATGGTGTAGATCATTGAGCTATAGCAATTGTACCTAATAATCATATTAATTTTGACTGATATATAACGTATGTTATAATATATATTGCATCTATATTCCACATACTACCACGAAATATCATTTTTGTCAATTCATTACCAAAATTTTTGCCCAAAATTGGCATTGCAGTCTCAAATATCACTCCTTATGAGCAGAGGCAGCTTCAGTGTTCACAGCACCAGGTGCAATGATGCTTGTTGACATCACCCCATGCCCAGCATTTTAGTGTATGTGCTGAATTATATGGTTTCTCAGCCACATATGAAATATATACAACATAAATTAAGCTGCATGCACTGATCCCAATGTAGAAGCCAAAAACACCACCTCCGTTTTGGAATTGATTGTAACAGTACTCTGTTGTGATGATTTGGGTTGTTCCAGTGACAGTGAGACCTTTCATCTCAGATTATAATACTCAAAGTGTATTTATTTCTCTTTTTATATACGTATAATCTACCACATCTACCACGTATAATCTACCACTTCACACACACACATAAGTTCAGCTTGGCACCAGATGCTGCAATACCATCCTAAAGGTGGCTCTGCTTATGACATTACCATCACTATTCACCACTATCAATCCACTGCTGGATGACTGTCTCCCCAAGTCTCTTCCACAATTCTCTGTCTTAAGCAATTCCCTTCCATGTCACTTTGGCATGATTTCAAATTTCATTCACCATCTTCCATTTGGTCTTCTTCTGTTCCTTCATACCAAAGACCTCTCAATTTAATAGTATGTGGCTTGCACACAATAACTGGCTGAAATTCTGCAATCACAGTCTCCTCCAATTCACACTGATTTCTTATTTGTTAATGCACCTTGCCTAGTACTGTCACTACTTTGAACTTGCTACTTATTGTGACTTTTCACAGAACCTTGACAATCTTCCAAATTGTATGCTCATTGTGAAGCCTGCTTCTATTTATCATCATTTGCACATGATCTGCTTCACTTGACAACAGCTCTCAGCTTTCATTGTAAATCAACATTTTGTCACTGTAAATACTACTTATTCATATCATATAATAGGTAATTGAACTCATTTCTGCATATTCATTGTGCATAATTTTTTATCAATAGAAGAATTTTGATCGCATGTAAATATTTTGATTCAATGAAGCGATTTTGAAATCCAAGTCAAGTATTTCAGTTGTCCAATGGTAGTCAGTTCTTCAAGCAACATGCCCAGCCCATTGCAACTTAAGGATCTTTATTTTGATCATGATGCCATCCACTCTTGTCATTTTACCGATCCACGAGTTCCTTTTCAAATCTTTCTTGGTTACACCAAGTATGCATCTCTCCTTGCTTTTTTTGAGTTGTCTGTAGCCTCTGTATAACTTTTTTTTTTAGTTAAGGACCATGTCTCTGATCCATAAATAAGAATTGGGAGAATGCATTGATTAAACACTTTCTTTAAAAACGTACTCCAGCAAAGTTTTATTGCCTATTAATTTCTTCTACGATGTGGTTCTCCCTTGATATCTGTTGTCCATAGATATAGGCATCAGTTACTTCTAAATTATCCCCATCAACTTCTAAATTTTCAGCTCTTGCAAAATCATTGTACATAAATTTTGTTTTACATAAGTTCATTTTTAATCCCATTTCTTTGCTGTAGTCAGCAAGTTCCTGGATCATAATCTGCATCTCCAATGTGAGGGAGTACTTGCAAAAATGACTCTGTTGTCAGCAAGACATATGAAACTATATATGCCAGGGGTGTATATAGAAAAAAATTTCGGCGAAGAAGAGGGGACGACCGAAAATGAAAGTGTCTGAAATCCATCAGAACAAAATAAAAGTTAATGAAAAACAGAAGAAAAAATTAAAGCATTATTTTCTATTGTAAGTTGAAAGATTGCACGTAATTATGCATTTTTTAAAAATGCGTTTGATGAATTTTTAGCACGTCTTTTGCGAAAAAGATCGTGCTTATGTTATCGGTTTGTCCGTCCGCCTGTACCCACGGTATCTCTGCAACTATTAGTCCGATTTGAAAAATTCTTTTTGCATTCGAAAGCTTGAAATATGCGAATGACGATCCTTTATTTCGTTTTTTTTTTTTTTACGATGTACAATTTCGCCGCTAGAGGGCGTAAATGCAGATGATGTCGAATTCAAAAATACGTTTTATTCTACATATTTGCTTCTAAACATCCGGTTGAAAAAAATCTTTTAACTTTCGATTTTATTTATGTCGAAGAGTATTTTGGATATAGTTTCTTTTTCAAATTACGCATAGATTTTCCGCTAGGGGGCATAAAAGTAAATTGCATTTTTCCGATAACTCTTCTTCTAAAACTCCGATTTGAAAAAAAAATTTCAGCGGATACATCTCCTGATGCCTAATCTTTTGCATATAATTTCGAATTTTTGGTAAAGAATACTTTGGCCACCAGGGGGCGTAAGGGTTAATTTCTCTTCTGATGTATTTGCCATAAAATCTGAGCTTCTAAAATATCGATTGAAAAAATTCTTTCGTGGACTGATGCCACTCACATCGATAAACCTTTTTGGAATATTTTCTTCCTAAAATATTGCATAGTTTCTCCGTCAGGGGCATAGATGTATATCTCATTTTTGTCAATATCTCTACTTCTAGGAGTCCGATTTTAAAAATTCCTTCTTTGTTGCATAGTGTTTTTCGTGTCGCATGTTTTTCATATAAATTCAAAATTTTCAAGTAATTCATAGACTTTCCGCTAGGGGCGTAAAGGTAAATTGTGTTTTCCCCTATATCTCTGCTTCTAAATCTCCGATCTGAAAAATTATTTCTACACCGGATACAGCTCCTGATGGGAAATCGTTTGCATGTAATTTCAAATTTTTGTAAAAAATTGTTTGGCCACCAGGTGGCGTAAGTCTTAGTTTCCGCTTCTGATGTACTTGCAGCAAAATATGAGCTCCTAAAATCTTGATTGAAAAAAAGTCTTTTGTGGACCGATATTACTCATGTCGACAAACATTTTAGGAACATTTTCTTCTTGAAATAATCCATGGTTTCAACGCCATGGGGCGTAGATGTATACCTTATTTTTGTCAATATCTCTACTTCTAAAGGTCCGATTTGAAAAATTCCTTCTTTGTTGGATAGTGTCTCCAATGCGAAAAGTTTTTCCTATAAATTCAAAATTTACAAGTAAATCATAGACTTTCCGCTAGGGCGCACAATGGTAAATTGCGTTTTCTGCTCCTAAAACTCTGATTTGAAAAATTCTTCCTGTATCGCATACAAGACCTGACGGAAATTATTTTTCACGTAATTTCTAATGTTTGGTAAAGAATGGTTTGGCCACCAAGGGTCATAAGTGTTAATTTCTATTTCTGATGTATTTGTAGTAAAAGCTGGGCTCCTGAAAACTTGACTAAAATTCTTTTTCTTGGACCGATACCGCTCATATGGATAAACCTTTTGTGAATACTTTCTTCCTAAAATAATGCATGGTTTTCCCACCAAGGTACGTAAAGTCACATCTTATTTTTGTCGATAACTCTGTTTCTAAGAGTTCGTAAGCTCACGATTCCATTTACAGCAATATCTGAGGGATTAAAGTCCCGATTGAAAAACTTCTTTCTTCCGTCAGATACTATTGTTTTCCATACCAGTTCCATTGACTTTGAATAGCTTTGATAAATTTAATTTGCATCAGAACAGATTCAAAAGACGTGCTTATTACACCCGAAAATTCGGTGTCATCTTTCTTGTTATTAAATGCATTTGACGCATTTTTATTAAATTAAAGCATTTTTTTCTAATGAAACGCACATTTTAACAAAGAAATGAACCACTTTTGGAGGGGGCAAGGCCTCCTTGGACCCCCACTAAATACGCCCCTGATATAAACAAAAAAATTCTATCCTTCCATAGCCACAATTCATGACATTATTAACATTAATGATATTTATTCTCATTTCAGAAGATTTAAACAGATTCTTCCATCTCTCAGTCCGTCAGCAAAAACTTCAAAATGAGATAACAGTTTTTCAATCTAAATATTTCCAGAAAGCATCTCATCACCTCCACTTCTCAAAAAACTCTTGACTCCCATTCTTTTACCAGGTATAATTATATATAATAATATTAGTGTGCAGGCCACCCCACGGCTTTAAACTGCTTTGGTCAATCCATTGCTGTCTGTGCTCAACATTGGAATAAAAGACCCACTTTTTACTCACACCACACACACACATCCCCAGTAACAATGCATCCTAAAAATAGTTCATTATGTACATACAATACAATACAATAAATACACACACATACACACATATCACTAAGCTGTTCCCTGTGATTCAGATTCAGAGGTTAGCTTTACAAAGAAATATAAACTACCAGATAAATTTCAAACTGATTATTTACTTTCTGTTGCCATATCAAACTTCCATTTTTATGGTGTTCTATAAAAGGCAGATGTATCATTACATGCAGTTTGACTAAACTGGGACACTGTTTCTGTTGCCATAAGTTGACAATGGCTAGTTAAATGAGTTGATTGGAGTTAAAGGCCATTTCTTCCTACAATAAACTGTGATTTGCTTGACCATGTCCTCAGTATGTCTTCATCGAGAATTGATAGCTTACCAGAATGTTTCTTAACTGATAGAACGTAATTGCCAGTTCAGAACTTTTCAAGCAAGTTTCACCAGATTTGTTCTGAGAAACATGCCTCTTCATAGATGTTGGCAATGTTTCTCCAAGCATACATAACAATTTCCCCTTTCTTAAACTTATACAGTATAACATCCTGAATATGAGTTTTTAGTATTTCCATCTTTCACAGTACTGAAATTCATTTCTACACTGAGGGTACCATGGCAATACCAATCCCACCATAACAGTACCTGTCATCAAATTATGTAAATATTTTGACCTATGTTCAGGGGGCGAAAAATGCAGTAGCCTGGTCACCCAGGGCGACCAAAAAAATTGTCCGGGCCACCACAGAAAACATCACTGAAAAACATGTACCATAATTTTCGTCGTGTAATCTGCAAATAAACACCGATTTTAAAAAATTATTTTTGCATCCGTTTGATTTAAAAAAAAATCTGCAGGTAATTGTGCAGGAGAGGGGGTTAATTGGAAAACGAGCTATCTCAGAAAAAATTTCCTCAGTTCAGAAGTTTGTACGGAGCGTAGTGCAGAGGAAGGGGAAAGGGGTGTCCTAATGAGAGACCATGAAAGTTGTAGGGATGGATGGTGGAAGTTACTTTGTCTCTGTATTGTTGGGAAACACAAAATGCTGACTGTGCTTATGCCCTCTCTTCGTCAATTGGCCAATAAAAACATACGCACAGTGCTCGCTGCACAAACCTGTATACACATGCATGCCTCATTTCAAAGTTCCACGTTCTAGATCTCATGTGCGCTGTGCCTCGTATTTTAGTTCGCCCTTCGCCATTTTGACCAGTCTTTGCTGCTGATATTTTCCTTCGTCGCTATTTATGATGTCTCCGAAAAGAAAACGTTTCAGTTACACTGCCGAATTTAAACTTAAAGTGGGGGCACAGCTGAGGATATGATCGTGTCACTACGTGATAGTTTTCAAAAGGTCAGTGACACGCGAAAAGCCGCTGTTTAAAACGTAAACAAACCCGTCTGTAAACTCTGCAGAAGAATTCACAGAAGTCCAGCTCTTTTTTTTTTTTTTTTTTTACCTGTGTGTAAGCCAACTTCCCTGCTTTGAAAACAGGATTTCTTCCAAAAACTTTCGACTTCATTACAAAAATCTGGCTTAATAACAAAGCTGTTTTTTCAGGAAACTCCCTGAAGGAGTTAGCCCTCTCAAGGCAAGCTCTTGTATATTTATATCAGATATGTTTCATTCCACCAAAGCCTATTATATCAACATATATACTCTTCGGGCGATACAACTTCATTCACATCTCTTTTCTTTTAATTTAATGAGGACTGAGGAAGCAGAAGGATGGTGTCTGACTGAGCTACAACAATGCATTAACTCAATCATGGAAGACAAACAGCTCTTTCAGAGCAGGACTCTCTCCTTGCTTTGGAACTCCTCAACACTGAATCTTATAACATACTACCACAACTTCACACAAACTATAATGTCAGAACTACATTTTACTCTAATTATGGATTCATACATCAGTCTACCATTCTAGCAACACTTCCAGTTTGAGAGCCATCCAAAAGAAGCACTGAGTGAAAGTGAAAATTCTGATTATATTAATACTTGTTTCTGTAACATTTAGAGCAAACAAAGAAGATGATGGTTTGAAGGAGCAAAATGTATAAGCCACATGAAAAATTAACAGGTAAACCAGACTAAAATTGTTTTCAGAACAGTAATAATGACATGAACAAAAAATTAGGTTAATATTATTGAAGACATACCATTGATGTTGTCAGGAAGAAGACCACTAAACATTGATCCAGATTCACATGCTTCAATGTATAACACCATCTATAAAGAAAAAACAAAACATGTTTAAAGTATATAATATTTATATTAATTAAATAAGCACAAAATAAAAAATAAGTGATTGTCTCATAGTCTGTTGCCTAATTATATGTTATATACATTTTCTAAACAAATTAAAGAGCATATCTCTTATAATCACAAGTTACGTGAGACTCTTGAAATTAATTGCTTTCACTTTCTTTTGATGCCATAACCAAGGTTCTGACATATTGGAAAACACTAAATTAATCCCATTGTGTGGCTAACAAAACTAATTATATCACCAAAACATCAAAAAAAAAAAAGTATCTGCAACACAGATGCATTTGCAATATGTATAATTTTACATGCAGCTTTAGATTGTCTTCTTTCATTAAATGATATTCATGTAGCCAACGTTTGGTTTACAGAGTTTTTACAGAATTTATCTTCCTATCCATAGAATGACAATATGACACTGCAAATAACACTATTACCTCCTCTCACTTTTCCCATATACTGGTATCAAACTACATTTATTCAGTGGGAGTTGATTTTATAAAATAAATCATTATCAGCATGACTGAATGAAAATATCTACATGGTCAAGTCACATTATTGTGTCCACCAGCTAATATCCAGAGTAACCACCGTGTGCAGTGCGGACAACAGCTAGATGGGCTGAGAGTGACTCAATAAGGAGCTGGAAGATGTTCACAGGTATGTGGAGCCATGCTGACTGCAGTGAATCTGACAGCTAATGGAGAGTGCATGGTGGAGGATCCATAGAGCAAAAAACATAATCGAGGTGGTCCCACAGATGCTCAACTGGGTTCAAGTCTGGGGAATTAGGGGGACCAGGGAAGTACTTTGAAGTCTTCATTGTGCTCTTCCAACCACTCTCAGACATTTCTAGCTGTGTGACATGTCACGCTGTAGTGCTGGAAGATCCCATCTGCCCCAGGAAAGATCAGCATGTATGGGTGTACGTGGTCTGCAAGGATGGATTCATAATTAAATCAGTCCATAGTGCCTTCCACAGGTATAAGTGGACCCAGGGAATGTCACAAAAACATTCCCCAAACTATAATGCTGCCCCCACCAGCTTGTGTTCTTCCAGCAGTGGTTGAAGAGTGTTTGTTCTCCGAAGTTTCTCACTTTATACACCAATGTCCATTCATTCGATGAAGCAGAAAATGTGACTCATCGGAGAAGGCAATCCTTTGCCAATCAGTGGAGGTCCAATTCCAATATTGCCGTGCAAATCTAAGCCTTTTCTGCCAATTCACCTTCGTTAGCATAGGTGCAGTGACCATCCATCTGAATCAGAGCTCCATACGCAGCAGGGTTTGCTGAACTGTCACTTTAGACACACTTCCGGTAGCCCCTGGTTCATTCGGTCAGTGAGATGCTCTACTGTAACATGCGAATCGGCCCTCACACACCTTCAAATCTGACATTCACCACACATCAATGGCACATGGTGTGCTAGTTTCCACATTGCTTGTTCGCAATGGTGCCATTTCTCCAATCACGATACACTTTAGCCACAGCAGCATGTGAACAGTTCACAAACTGCCCTGTTTCAGAAATACTGCCACCCTTGGCACGAAAGCCAATAATTATCTTTTTTTGCGAATCTGATAAATCACTCCCTTTATCCATGACAGCAACGAGTGATATGTTTTCAGAATGCCTACAGCACATTTTATGTACCCTCCAAGCCAGCTCATGACACGTGCCTTCTTTCATTGACTACATGCTGTTGACGTCAAAAGTAGGAGGTGGTCGCAATAATGTGACTCGACTGTGTATTTAAAAGTACAGCATATCAAAAGTTCTTCAGCAAACAACTGCCAATTCATTAATATTCAAGGTTTTTTTTTCTCTTTGGTTTCTCAGAGTTTGATATACACTAATGCTTCCCAAATTAGCTGCCTTCCCCTAAATCTAATAGCTATTACTTTCTAATTGATTATGCTTATAAAAATATAGAGAGGCAGTTCATTCTCCCAAAACTGTGAAACATAGTATAGCATAATTTTATAAATTATAGTGAAACCTCCATTAATGGATACTTCTGGACAACAATAACCTCTGAGCAATGACACATTTTGGTTGGTACAGAACAGCTGTCATAGGATTAACATTAATGATTACCTCTGAACAATGAAACCTCTTAACACAGGTCAACGGACAACACAGTCAGTCCAGAAAAAGATCTAATCGTCACCTTGTTTCTTAGGATTTTATGCAGTTCCTTTGGCACTTCGGCATGAGGGATAAGATGCAAAGAATATTGCTAAAGGAACTGTACCTCAAGTAGGATTGGTTGGCTTACAGTAGGTACAATGGTGCATGATTAAGTGAAAAGAAAGGAATTAAAGTTTAGTCTTATGTGAAGCAAGTTCCACCTACCATGTATGTTTCAGTCTCCCACCTGGGCTGCAATAGTGGTTTCTGGTGCCTGGAATGTTGCTCATTGGCAGTGGTATTTCTTGGTTTGGTTCCTGTGGGTTCTGTTCCTGCTTTCTGGTGCGCAGCAAGCACATTGTGTAGTTACAATTCACTGTTTAATATTTTTTCTTTCTTTCCTTTAGAATATCCTAAGCTTAAACCCTTAGCTTGCTATTCTTAAGTGCTGTTTAAGACCAGATGTAAAACACTGCTTTCCTAAAATATTTTGTCCTGGATGTACAAAGTTTGCATGAAATTCAAACTGAGTATTAATAAGGGAAAAACCAAGTTATGGTTTTTGAGTGGGGAACTCGTAGTACTGAATGTAGCATAAGTCTAAATAGCACAGTGAATGAGTTTGTGTATTTAGGAAGCATGTTTGACAGAGAGAACAAATTGGATAGTGAAATTAGTAGGAGATTGAATTCTTCATTGAAAGTCACAGCTGCCTTGCGAGTTTTTCACAGGAATAATGGGTTCTCAAGGGAGTCCCGCATGGCTGTATATGAAAGTGTAATTGTTCCTACTCTGATGTATGGCAGTGAAACCTGGGTACTACAGAAGAAACATAGGAGCCGTTAATGTGCTGGAGAAATGCATTACTTACGGGGTGTTTGTGGTAAGACACGTTCTGATCGTGTGAGGAATGAAGATGTGTTGTAGTTGTGTAATGTGAAGCAAAATGTTGTTAGCAAGGTGGAAAACTAATATGCTTTGGTGGTTTGGGCATGTTGAAAAAATGAGTGATGAGATGCTTACTATGAAATCTTTTTCAGCCCGAGTGGCAAAGAGGAAAAGCAGAGGAAGGCCAAGGAAGTCATGGGAGGGTCAGATTCAGGAGTGTCTGCATGAGAAAAAGATCATGAGTATGAAGTATAGAAGATCTTGTGAGCGTCATGCGATGGATGTCAGTGAAGCTCGAATTGTGCGCCATGATCGCTGTAAGTGGAGGAGTTTGATATGGCAACAGTAAGTAAATAATCAGATAAAAATTATCTGGTAGTTTGTCTTTTCTTTGTGGAGCTAACCTCTGAATCTCAGAGAACAGCTTAGTGATATGTATGTATGTATGTATGTTTTACACCATATTTTTACTTGATTATTATATTGAGTTTTATAGAGTATTTAGCATTTAGTGATAGTACGACAACAGTTTTCTTTGTGCATAAGCTTCATATACTTATTCTGCATTTGTACAAACACAAGAGACTAGCAATGTTAACTTATGCCTAACATACAAACATACACCTCCTGACAGCAGTAACTTTTCTCTGGTCCACGCAGTGACCATTATTAGGAAATTTCACTGTAATGTCAGAGAGTCTCAATTCATGGCTAAAATAATCTAGTTAATCCTGAACGCATATGGTAGTTTTAGTATTTTCATGAAAGTATTTTAAACCACATATCTAAAACATGGAGACAAATCATATTATTTGCATCTTTAAAGGCATTAAATACCAACAAAGTGCACATATTTATGTGCAAGTCATTAATGACATATCAATCAAAAAAGCCAACCACTTACCTAAAAGCTCTTGGCTACTTTCTTGCTAAACACTTCATGCACGTCAATACTAACTGAAGTGCATAGCAAGAGCTTTTAGGTAAGTGGTTGGCACTTACCTAAATAAGCAAGAGCTTTTAGGTAAGTGGTTGACCTTTTTGATTGATATGTCATGGAGACAAATACCAAACATATTTAAAAAAAAAAAAAAAAGAGAGAAATTAATTTAAAAACGTTTAAACCACAATATTTTCATGACATTAATAAAAATTAAAATATTTAATGTAACAAAATCTATTATTTTTTATATAGGGTGTTTCACTACTAGGCTGACCTTGTAAATTAATTATTACATAAATGCTATTCATTGTAAGAAGATTAAACTGCGGTACAATGTACCTGAAATAATATGAAAGCGAATGCTACCAGACACCATGTTGTCACATTCTCCAGATGGATAATGTAACGTCTGGTGCCGAGCTAACTCCACATGCAGACTGGCGCTGCCACTCATCATTCGAGACAATGCTGACGTTAAAGCAACATGTTTTTCTCTTGCACTCCTACAGGGTAACAGGATCATTTAAGTTACGTCGAAAAGACTTTCAAGAAAAATATGGCATGCTGCAAGAATTATGTCTACCTGATTTGGAAAAAAGTCATTGTTACTGTCATTGTTACTGTCAATGGTTTAAAGGCTTCATTAATGGTAATGAAGACACTTTAGACTTAATATGGCTTTCCGACGAGGCCTGGTTTCACTTTTCGGACTATGTATATTCCCAGAATACGCACATTTCGGCTGCATAGCATCTGCATGCCATCCACGAGTAGCCCCTTCACCCACAGAAAATTGGAGTATGGTGCGTGTTGTCTCATACAGACATAGCGGGTCCAATTTTCTTTGACAGAAATGTGAACAGCAATGTGTACATGAAAATTTTGGAAGAGTTCGTCAACCTGTTGGATGACCGGGATGACCGTGAGCTGTCTCTTGGTTACTTCCAACAAGACGGGGCAACCTGTCACACTTCTGAAAAACCCATTCGGTTCATCAGCTCCTTCTTCGAGAGCAGAATAATTTCTAAAGGACTCTGGCCATCTCACTCCCCAGATCTGACAGGCCCCAACTATTTCCTTTGGGGAATGATGAAGGACAGGGCGCACATAAACAATCCACATATGTTGGATGAATTAAAGCACATGATCACCACCAAAAATGCCCTCATTACACCTATTATGCTTGCTTCAACTTTTGCCAGCATGGAAAGATATGACACCCTGTGTTTGCAACAGAAAAGTGGCCACTTCTAGCATTTGCTGTAATGACACTTATTCAGGTACAGTTTAATCTTTCTACAACAAATATTTGTGTGAGAATTAATTTACCAGGTCAATCTAGTTAATCTTCCTACAACAAATAGCATTTGTGTAAAATTAATTTACTGGGTCAACCTAGTAATAAAACACCATGTACCAAACACCACAGAATTCCAAATAATGTTTGGTGTGAAAACGAGTCACTTGATTAACTATTCTTTAAAAGCTACATATGTATTCTTAATAGCTACAAATGTAAAAACATTTAAAACACTACATTTTCATGGCATTAATAAAAAATAAAATATTAAATGTAACAAAGCCTATTCCTTTCTATATCAAACACTACATAATTCCACATAATGTTTGGTGTGAAAATGAGTCACTTGATAAATTATTATTTAAGACCTACATATAATAAAAGCATTTCATTTTATTTTTGAGAGCAGTAGTTTTAATAAAAGTATGAGAATTATAGTATATCAAATATTACATAAGCACTGTTTTTATAAAAATATCAAATAAAATAGAATTTTCAAAATTATTACTGAAATTTCTCTCTCTCCCTCTTACATTATCTATGCATTACATACATTTTAACATTTTAAATTTCATATATTTTCACTTTATGTAGATGCATGCATTTCTCTCCCTCTCTCCATTTTTCCTTCATTGCTTTCATAAATATACAACAAGTAAATGGGATCACAGTCAGTTAATTTATTTCATTATCCAAAAGTATACTTAAGATTTAAATCTATAACATACCTTGCTGTACCTTTTGTTCTTGTACATATTTTGAATTGCTTTGTTGAGATCACTAGCGCTTAGTTCCTGTGAAATAAAAAAAGAAATCTGTAACAGCATGAAGTTTTACAAAGTGCAACAAAAAAAAAAAAAAAAAAAAAACCATGCTTTCTTCATAAGTTCGCACTAAACAATTCAAGAAAAAATATATATTCAATAAAAAATGCATCATCTTATTGAAGTAAAAGTGGTAAAGTAGTGGGTTTTGGCATATGCTTCTTTCTCCTTAGGATATGGGATTCAGTCACTCTATGATCCCTTCTTTTGAACTAAATCTCTGTATTTTCAACCTGTGTGATAGTAGAATATTATTTATCAGCATCACTGGCCTCCTAAATATTTGAAAGCCATGGTTGGGCTTTTTGAAAACTTTTGATTGAATGGAATGGACCACTACACTTAAACAAAAATTTGAATCATTGGAAAACCTCTCAGCAAAAAAAGAAAACTGAATTCTAGATATAAAATCATCAGATCTCTCCAAAAAATTAGTGAAAAGTATGGAATAATACATGAACCACATTTTAACAGTAAAATATTTTTTCTCACATAGGAAAGAATTTAAAAACAATATCTTTCTCAAAAGGAGATATTCCATCACAGAACATAGCCATAGATTTTCTCACAGAGTACAGACAGAATGTCTGCTGAATACTTGCAGCCACCCTAGTGGTGCAGTGGTTTAAGCGATGGCTACTGCCATTAATCCGAGATGGTTCTATGTTCGAATCCCAGTGAGGCATGGGTGTTGCGTTTGCTTTATGGCACTGGCTCTCTCCCTTCCCTGGAAGCAGTAGTCCTAAATTAGGGCCGGGCCACTGCTTATAGTCAATGGAGCTGCTCACAGTGGTCATTAAATCCCCAATCGAAAAAATAATAATAATACTCGCACATGTGGTCATAAATCAGGAGAAACTGCTCAGAAAGTGAACTGACATTCACTTTAGAATAATTAAACATCAAAATGATATAAAAAAAGAAAATCAAACAAACTTCACTACCAATGAATTCACCACTACTGGGAGTATGATTCAAAACAATTAGCCCAAACCACAGTGGATTGTAGTGATAAAAGACTTATAGAGAAGGCAGGTAAACTTCAAAAAATTAGCTATTAGTAACTACATTTCAGTAAAAAAAAATGGGGGAAGCAATAAAATAAAATAAAACTTACTAAAAAGAATAGAACGTTTCCAATTTTACTCTATAAGCAAATAACCTTAAAGTTTCTTTTCAGATACCAGTTTAATAAAGTGCTAATGCTCTTTAGACTGTGAAAAGAAGAATTGAAAACAAAGAAAATTTATTGTTTTCTACTGCTCTTTGAAATAAAGTGGATTTAAGATTTTTCTTTTAACAAATTGATGTAAACCTTTTTACTCCAGATCCATAAGATAGATGAATGAGATATGCAACATACTCTGCGGTGCTCTCTCTCTCTCTCTCTCTCTCTCTCTCTCTCTCTCTCTCTCTCTCTCTCTCTCTCTCTCTCTCTCTCTCTCTCTCTCTCTCTCTCTCTCTCTCTCTCTCAAACACACACACACCAGTCTGGCAGCACACTAATAGCAGATATAGACAATCAGATGGCCACTTATTCTGAAATGTAGTAACGTTAACACCTTATTTTTCTTCTGCAAGCCCTAGTATATTACTGATTTCTTTTTCTTGCAGAATACAGTATCAAACTTCACCAATCATACAAGATCAAAAGACTTAGAAAAGTAAAAAGCATTATAAAAATGAATGCATCTAATAAATTTAATTACTAATCTTCCTAACTGTATTAAAGCACTCAGTCAACTTCTCCCTCACCTTCTTCTCCACAAAAAATGCAAATTATTTTTTCTGGAAAAATGAATTTCACTGCATCCCTCCTGTTCTCAGCACACGGCAAGTCATGAAAAAAAAATTACATATCTGAAGATGCACAACTCTTACATAAGTAAAAATACATTAACTTTATACTTTAAACAAGTTAAAAATCACAACAAAATGTTGATTAGTATGGAGCTTTGATCAAAATATGCCTAGCTTTGAATAAGTAGGGAAAATTAACTGACAAATGTTATTTAAGAAAAACTGCCAAATTCTCTCCAGTGCAAATGAGAAACAAATATTAAAAAAAATCATTTAAAAAAACAAAAAAAAACATTTCTTCAAGTTTCTTAGATGATCTAAGAATGCTACGAGGTATGCAAAGTAAAATATTATTTGACATTCTACAAGTTTTTGAAGCCGAAGTGTAGAAACAGCAGAACAAATCCCAATTTGAATGATGTGGCTTCTGCATTATGTTTATCTGTGTTGAGGTACACTATATGATTCAAAGTATTCGGACATACCTTTTGAGTAGTGGATATGCCTATATACACTAAATTGACAAAAGTCACCGGACACCCTTCAAAAGCAAATGAACTGATCCACTACATTGTTAAGATGTGCAGTACGGCAGCTGCAAATGATATAAAAACAAGCCTGCAGCTGACCACGATCATATTGCTCTGTGAGGTTGAATGAAAATGTTGTGGCGAGAGAGAACTGACTTTGAGAAAGGAAATATTGCTGGGTGTCATATTAGTGGGTTATCCATAAGAGAAACCGAGAGGCATTTAAACATATCCAAGTAAACTGTTTTGGATGTACTGAATATGTGAAAGACACATGGCGTGCCTGAAGCAGCAAAATGTACCGGCAGACCATAGAAAATCAGTGATAGAGGACGTAGAAGCCTTAGGAGAGTCATTACAGTTAATCGATGGAGTACTGCACAAGACCTCAGTGTATGGGTGAGTAAAAATGCTGGAACTTTGGTATGTACACGTACCATTCACAGAGAACTTCATTCCATGGGTTACTGTGGTCGTGCGGCTGCTCATAAGTCTTTCATCTCTACTCGGAATGCTACTCGTCGTTTAGCATAGTGTGAAGGACATTTATCGTGGACCATAAATCAATGGAAACAGGTCCTATGGACTGATGAATCCAGATACACGATCCATCAGTCTGATGGCCGAGTATGGGTATGGCGGCAGCCGGGGAACGCTATTTACCAGTGTTCTGTTCCTACAGTCAGTTTGGAGCTGGCAATGTACTCGTGTAGGAGTGTTTTTTGTGGTATGGTTCCGGCCCATTGGTTATCGTGGACAAACCTGTTAGCCAGCACGTCTACCTCGATATTCTGGACAATTATGCCCTACCAACTCTGTGGCAATACTATGGAACTAAGCCTTGTTGGTACCAGCAGGATAATGCACCGAGCTATAAAACAAGGACTGTTATGGTGTGATTTGATGATAATTCCGTATCGTGTGTGGACTGGCTAGCACAGAACCCTAATCTTAATCCCACAGAGAACCTATGGGATGAATTAGATCACCGCACAAGAAGTTTGGAACCAAGGCTTACTACTAAGCAACAGTTAGCGGCAGCATTATGTACTGAATGGAAGCGCATACCTATTGTTGTGTTTCAAAACCTTGTTGAAAGCATGTCTTGAAGGGTCAGTGCATGTATTAAGGCCAAAGGTGGACCGACACTGTACTAATGTATGTCGATAAAGGCTATGTTGTGGTTCTCTTCTAGGTGTCCGGTGACTTTTGTCAATACAGTGTACATCACAGCCATGGCCCATGCAGATAAATATAAAAAAGAATGCACATGGCCTGGAAAACATCACAGATAAGCATGAACTGTAGAATGGGACATATGGTAGAGTTCAGACCTTCAACATGGCATAGTCATAGGATGTCATCTTAGCAACAAGTCAGTTTGGGAAGTTTCTGCCCTGCTGCAGATGCCCCGATCAACTGTAAGTGATGTTATTGTCAAGCGGAAATGCCCGGGAGCAGCAACAGTGAAGTTGCAACTGGTTAGCCATGTAAAATGACAGAGAAAGACTGCAGAGTGCTGAAGTGAGTGGGACAACAAAATTGCCTGTCCTAGGATGAAACACTCAACACTGAGTTGCAAAGTGAATACCATAACAGTTTGTTGAGAGCTGAAGGGAATGGGTTTCACCCATATACAAGCCTAACAGCAGCAAGATCAACACCAAGCATCAGTTGGAGTGGTGTAAAGCTTGGCACCAGTGAACTCTGGAGCAGGGAAGTGTGCTGTCTGGAGTGATAAATTAGGCTTCACCATCGTGCAGTCCTATGGACAAATCTGGATATGGAAGATGCTAGGTGAACACTACCTGTCTGACTGTTGTGCCAATTGCGAAGTTTGGTGGAGGAAGCATTATGCTCTGGGGCTGTTTTTCATGCTAGAGAGTGAACAGGAATCTTAACAAAAATAGTTGAGACTTTTATTTATTCTAAGCTATATGATCACTTCAAACATGTCCTCAACTCCGCACAGCATGGTTTTGTGAAGAAATGTTCAAAGCTTACCAACCTACTCCACATCACAGAGGATATTTTGTTATCTATTGACAGAGGATTACAAGTTGATGTTATTTACACCAACTTTGCTAAAGCTTTTGACAAAGTTCATCATGGCATTTTACTCAAGAAATTGAATTGCCTTGGCCTTAGTGATAACCCGATGTTCTCATTTAAGCCCTATCTTTTCAATCAATCCCAATCTGTTATTTATAACAACCATGTTTCTGATCCCTACATTGCCACGTCTGGATACCCCAAGGTTCTAACTTAGGACCGCTTTTGTTTTCCATATAATTAATGTCCTTCCTTTTTGCACCGATGACCCTGATCTCTTGTTCGCTGATGATCTCAAGCTTTATCGCAATGTACAGACTCCTGATGACTGTCTAGCTCTTCAAACAGACATCAATCACTAAAGCAGGTGCTTTAGTGGTGTATGTTAAACCATCTCCACCTCAACATCTCCAAGTGGTGCCATGTCGTTTCCTTTTCCCAGAAAAGAAACCCAATTCTTTTTACTACAAAGCTGGCGACTATTCTCCTAGCCAGACAAACGATGTCCAGCACATGGGAGCCACATTTGATTCCAACTTGGACTTAAAAAGTCATATCAAAAGAATTGTATGTACAGCATATAGAAATCTTAGATTCATCATGCGACATTCCAAGTATTTTTCGAATCCTCAGACACTTATTCGCTTTTTTGAGACTACAGTCAGATCCTCATTAGAGTATGTGGTGATCATTTGGAGCCTTAGCCTTGTAACTCTAGTAAATGAAATCGAGAAAGTTCAAAAAATTTTCTTAGACACCTTTTTACAAATTGACTGGTGTTTATATAGCGGCCATCCCAATGGCTGACCTTCTGTCATTTTTTAAGATGACCTCTCCGCAATCGAGAAGGAAGGCTCTCCAACTCAAGTTTCTGTATGGTATCGTCAATGGAGAAATAGATGATACTCAAATTGTAAATCAATTAAGTTTCCGTGTCCCATGTTTACCAAGGACAAAATGTGAACTATTTGCAGTGCCATTTTGCAGGACTGATGCTGGAAAAAATTCTCCGTTATGCAAAACGTATAGACTTTGCAACTCACTTGAAGAATGTCCGGATATTTTTAACATAAGTCATAATTTTTTTCGTGTAGCATGCTTTGCAAGATTGTAAATTTCACTATAGCAATTCCTGTAACTAGATATACCATCTGTAGGGATGTGCTTACAAATAAATATTATATACAATGACATTCTTGACAATTCTGTGCTCCCAACATTATGGCAACAGTTCAGTGAAGACCCTTTCCTTTACCAAAAGGGCATTGCCCTCATTCACAGAGAGAGATCCATGCAGGAATGGTTTGGTGAGATTGGTGAGGAAGAATTTGACTGGCCTGCACAAAGTCCCGATCTCAAACTGTTGGAACACCTTGGAATGAACTGAAATGCCACCTGCAAGCCAGGCTGAACCATCTGACATCAGTGACTGGCATGACTAATGCTCTTGTGGCAGAATAGAAGGCAATTTCTGCAGTAACATACCCAAAATCTCATGAAAAGCCTTTTCAGCAGAGTAGAGGTGGTATTAGCAGCAAAGGGGGAACAACACGATATCACTTCCTTTCCTATTTATTACAGGGATCTTGTTGATAAGCAAGTGTCTGAAAACTTTTGATCTCATAGTGTATGTCTGTAATTAAATATGACATTTAACTTAATATGACTTAAAATGGGCCAAAAGTACCATGTAAGTCCATCATTCTCTGTCTCTCAGAAAAAGTGACTAGAAAACAAAGTCAAATGTGAAAGCATGCATCTTCTCTGCCCCTGAAAAAGTTCCATGTTCCACCATCAGAACAGTTCCCAAACTAATCATGATTGACTACCTGGGAAAGAGTATCACTGTCACTGGTGCATACTACACAAATTTCATAAACCAACTTCATGCAGTCATCACATCACAAAAAGGTGGCACAGAAAACTGAGAAGACATATCTTTTTTCTTCAAGACAATGCACTAAGTCCCACCTCCCAGATTTGCAAAGATTACCACACAGACTGCAAGATGTGAGTTTCTTCTACACCCACCTTATTTGACAAATTTGGACACAAGCACATAGCCCTAAATAAATAAATAAAAATCATCATCATTGTCAATCCACTGTTGTGTTATAAGAAACGCCAATCCACTGTTAGATGAAGGTCACCCCAAGTTTCTTCCCCAACGGTCTGTCTTGGGCCAGTCTCCTCCATGTCACTTCCGCATGCTTTCAAATTTAATCTACCCATCTCCCATTTGGTCTTCTTTTGGGTCTTTTTCTGTCCCTTGGAATCCAGTCTAAAATGTTGGTTGTCCATCGGTGTTCTATTCTCCTGGCAATATGTCCAGCCCATTGCCATTTCAGGGATTTTACTGTGATCATGAGGTCTTCAACTTTTGTCATTTTCCTTATCCACAAGTTCCTCTTCTTATTTTTCTTAGTTACACCAAGCATGCATCCTTCCACGTTTCATTCAGTTGTTCACAGCTTCTGTATGTCTTTTTTAGCTAAGCTCCATGTCAGTTATCTAAAAGTCAGAGAAATAAAAGTATGCATTGATTAAACACTTTTCTTTTAAGGCATAATGGTAAATTGCTCTTGAAAGTTGTACAGTTTCTTCCTAAAGTTTTACATCCACCCTATTCACCAGATCTTGCCTCCTAGTGGCTTTTTCTTGCTCTCCAAGATGAAGGTAAACATCCATAAGAAGTGTTATGCCACCAGCTATTAGGTGGTCACAATGTTGAGTGTGTTACTGGAAGACCAAGATAAAAAAATCCCCACCAGGATCAAAACACTAGGCTAGTGGTGTCAGAAGTGTGTTACAATGGACAGGAACAATTTCAGAAAAAGGAAAAGGAATCATAACAGCACAACTTTTCTGTATGTGTTAAAATAAGAACCTTTTGAAGGACCCTTGTATTTATTTGATGGTGACTGATAGGTTTATGGCCACACTAAAAAAAGAGGTATGCCACAACTTTCCCTAGAAAAATATTGTGTTATAAGAAATGCAAAACAAAATTAACTTAGTGTGGTTTAAACACTTACATCTTCGGGGAAAGCTATTATGCCAGGAGCTCCATGATCAGCAAAAAAAACGAAAACATGGTCATTTGGCCCACTGGAAAGTAAAATTGAAAAAAGCATAATGATAAGAAATAGATGAAATCTATGCAACAAGATAACAATAATGAGGTTCACGAAGAAGCATTCCTAATAAAACATAAGAAATGAATTCTACAATTTTAAGTTACATAAAATAAAATTAAGTGGGACATTTTGGTAGAGACTCCTACCTTCTTTAGCTATGGAATGTATGAGGACAACATAAGGTGGTAACATGTGCTGATTCAAATGTTGCCAAATTTGAGAATGGATTTTCAAATGATAGGAATATGACATGGTGAGTCTGTGTTACAAGTGTTATGGGAAAAGTAGATTTCAATATTTCTGAGATTATCTGAGAGATTTTCGATTCAAGTTGCAAAACGTTTCATGTTTTTCAATCACGCCCAGCAGATGGCAAATAAAGATAAGGAAGTGGATGGCTTAGCTTTCTTTATACAGAAAAGAAAGGTAATCCATTGAAAATTGAAGATCTTTTGGCTATGTACATTACATTCATGCATTGTATAATGCATTAAATATGTATTAAGAAATATGAACACCCATGTTGTACATATCTGTATCTTTCATTACCAGTCATTCTCAATTCACTAATGAATGAAGTTCTCTGTTCTTGTCATCTCCAAAATTCTATGTCTCCAGCAACAATTTGGAGTTTTCCAGCTTAGTTTCTAATTTTGCCTGTACTAATTTTAATAATTCAATGTGGTCTTAATTCTTTTCTCCAGTCTTCATTAATTTCCAGATCCAGACTACTGCCATTTAAAAAGTTATAATGCCTGTAAATATTGTATTTTGCTTGACTCATAAGTTCATTTTCCTGTCTCTTAAAGCAATCCCCCATGTTCCTTCCTTCTACTTCTCTTTGTTTTCTTTTTCTTTTTTTCTGGGTGGGTGGGGAGGTATCAAGAATCTGCATCCAATGTGAAGAAGTTTGAACATTTTACGATTGTGATCACATTTTAATTTCTAAGGAAAATATTATTTACTAAGGAAATATAGTACATATGAGTTCTGTACAACATTTATTTCCATTGCTTTATAAAAAACAATGACATATCAAATAAATAACTGAATACAAAAAAGAAGAAACACAAATGAGGCTCTTCCCACATACATAGGCAATACTACACCAAAATTTACATTTGTTTCTTTGCTTCTCATCAAGATCATCATATAGAGGGACTAATATTTCCTAGAATGGAGAGGTGAATACCCATTAGGACTGGTTATGGATCATTTCATGTGAAAAAGGCCAAAGGTTTTGGATGTGGGTTCACAAGTTTTGATGGGATTCTTGGAATTTGAAGTTCTCCTCAGGACATTGGCAAAATCAATGAAAAATATCCTAGCTATCCGGCATGCATTTACAGGAGCATGTGATTGGTCAACAAACCTTCAATACAATATTTTGTTCACAGAAATGCAGGCATTTTCTTATCAAAATAATCATGATGATTCACAGATCACTACAATGAGGAAGAGCGACTCTTTCCTTTCACAGGGTCATTTGTTGAACAGCTAAGTACATGCTGGAAGGGACTCTGCTAGGTGGCACACTGGAATGTACTACCTACCCTCTGTAAGCAAATGACTCAACAATGTATAAGATTGTTTGTTATTGCACAAGACATTGCTGGAGGGATGCAGCATGTATCACTCTCATACTGCAAAGATTGTCTGCCATACTCACTTCACTGCCAACATGAAAAGGTGCTATATCAAGGAAAGCACATACTTTTTTTAATAATAAAAAATATATACTGAAATGCCCTGTGTGCACCACAGCTGTTCATGTGATTGTGCAAAAGCAATCACTGTTGATCTCAAATGTGTACTTAGTTTGCCACTGTTCCTTTCTCACGTACGATCTCTTAGGATAAAAAAGACGATGTAATGTAACCACCAACACATGAGGAACTGAACAGTGATGATTTTCCTGTATAACCTTATATATTTTCAAAGTTTTTCTTCACCATTCAGCAAATGACCCCACAGAAGAAAATATCTTAATCACTGAGATCAGTGAATCCTCATGATTGGTTCTATAGAGGGGGAAAAAAGCTGCATACCTGTGAATGAAATCATGTATCAAGGCTCTGATCAACTGATTGCATGCATGAAAGTTAAAAAAAATTCATTAATTTTGGATGTAGCTCCAACAAGTACTTTTAACAAAGAAGTCCACTGAAAACTGGAAATCCACCCCTACAGCTTTTGGATACTTTCATGTGGAAGGAGTCTAATGTATTATATGTAAATCTGTGGAACTTCAGCAACAGGTTCCTAACACAAATATGTTCTTTAAATACTATCGCCCCATTTTTTGTAGGCTTTTTGTTTATCTGTATGAGCACCTGAAATACATTTTCGGTATTCTAAACAAGAAACCTACAACTCACAAAGCATACGATATAATAGTTCAGAATTCTAAATAATTGTGTCATATATTTTAAAACTAAATAGCTGTTGTATGCATGTGTACGTGCAAGTGTGCATGTGCTTGTGCGCATGATGTGTGCAATATTTATGCACAAACATTTCCTGAAATCTTCTTGTCACTAATAAATATATTAAACGCTTTTATGTCTTGGAATGCAATCATGTACAATGGCCATTCCACAAAAACTGAGAGTAAAATTGCACAAAATGAAGAAATATAGGAACAGCAAAATATATGTTATTCTTTCTCAAAGTATCTTCCCTTGGATGATATGCAATAATCCCAAGATTCAGTCCATTTTTCAAATCATGCGGCGAAGGTATTTTGTGAAAACTGCTTTAGCGACCCCTGAACAGCTTGAATAACATCAGCATCTGTGTTGAATGTTGCGCCACGGAACTTGTCCTTCATTGTTGGAAACAACCAGAAAACGCACGGTGCAAGGTTAGGACTATAGGCAGGGTGTGACATGATTTCAATGCTGCATTTCGTAAGAAACTGTTGAACACAAGCAGCCACATGTGGGCAGGTGTTGTCATGGTGTAGGATCCACTTGTCCACCAGTTCCGGTCGCTTAATCGATATGTGTCGACACAGCCGCTTCAAGACTGAAACGTAATACTCAGCACTGAGAGTAATTTGTAGAGGAACAGCATGATGGTAGACTACACCTTCATGATTAAAGAAAATTATCATCATCACCTTTCCAGCTGATTTGGTTTGGCAGACTTTTTTCGGAGGAGGCCAGCCTGTGTGTTTCTAGACACTCGTTGTGCGCTTCGTGAGGGCGTCAAAATAGTGGACCCATGTTTCATTGGCAGTTTTTACTCTGTTTAGAAAGTTTGGATCCTTTGCAATAATTTGTTTCCACTCATGACACACCTGAACTTTGGCTAACAACTGTTCTCTCATCAGGTGATGAGGTGCCCATCTGGAACACACACAATGCAGCAGTAATTTGACACGTAGAATGCAGACGTTTTTGAAATATTAGTTGATGCTGCTATGTCTTCACACAACATTCGTCGATCTTCTTTCAGAATTGCCCAAACAGTGTTAACAATACACTCTGTAACAACACTTTTAGGTCAACCAGGCCTAGGAGCAAGTTCTGCCGACAAATGCCCTTTTTTAAATCATGGTGCCATCTAAAAATCATTGACTCACCCAAACATTTATCTTTCTAAGCTTTTTTCATTAAACCAACTGTTTCTGGAGCCATTTTACCGAAATGATAACAACATTTTATCGCACAACGCATTTCACTTCTCAACTTTGAATCACTTAGCTGCCTAGCTGTATGGCGAAATGCAGAACAACTGCGCAATGACAAAACCAGAATCGTCTGCCACGGCTAATAACTGCTGCCATAGATACTTCCTTAATTCAGTTAGTCGTCTGCATGGTTATTTTCCCCTTCGCACTGTTGCCATCCAAGAACAATTACTCTGAGTTTTTGTAGAACCACCTTTGTAAAATTTAAATGAATGATGCCTTTCCTACTAATGAAAAGAAAAACTGAATAAGAGAGATCACTGTTTTAAATGATCAGAAGTTCGATTTTTTTTTTTTTTGGATGTATAGGTGTTTGCATCCTTACTAAATGAGAAATTACAAAAAAAAAAAAAAAAAAGAAAGCAAACTTTAACTGTTATGACAAAAAACTGTAAAAGCAATATTCTAGATACAAGTCAAGAAATTTTTGCTAGTGCGCAACACTAGTGAATGAGCCATGGCACTGGGATGGATTGCATTGATGAATTAATTGACACTGTAGTTACCACAAAATGAAAAATATTAAATGCATATCACTCTAGTTTTACCCCACAACCAAGTACTCATTAATTCAAATTTTATACATGCCATTACTATAAATAATGGTTTGTCAAGTAAAAAGAATGTTTTGTGGTTGTCTGTTTATTTTGAGCCCACTTTGAGCTTTGAAAAACCTGTATTGCAGCCACAACACACAGGTTTTAACACAACACACAGGTTTTTCAATACACACAAAATCACAACCACACAGAAGAAAACAGGCTGCAATATTTGCAAAAATATCTCACCTGTTGATTACTTTTCCACTTCCTTTACCTCTCAGAGCTGAAGAGTTACCTTGAAGGATTGCTAAAAAGTTCTGAGGTGTCACACTCTGGATAAAAAACAAACAAAAACATTTATAATTGTGAACAAGCAACTAAAAATTCCTAAAGTATTAACTACAAAAGATATTTTCCTACAGTTAAACATTGTAACTAATTGCAGTTTAAGTTCCAGAAACACCATTAAATATAATGGGGCTCCAGACTACCACATAACTTGTAAGATGTATTAAATTTTCACTACACACCAGGGCTTGAAAAATATCTGAAAAGTTACATGCCCAGCTGGGCATGTGCAGAAATTATTTACCTGCCCAGGTAGTAAAAGTTGGATACACAGGGAAATTTGTATTTTAAGATAACAAACCAGGACCCTCAATTTCTTTTAGTTAAAAAAACGTGATTTTTTTTTTTTTTTTTTTTTTTTTTTTGCGTTTCCATTTTAAGGGTCTGTTTTCAAATCACAAGTTTTAAGATGATGATGATGAAATTGGCATGAAATGATACGACGATAAAATTGGTATTTGAGAAATTTAGCGATTCTGCCAGGTTCCTTTCATTGAGTGTTTTCGCTTTTCGTCACTAAACATTGGAGGCTAGTTCCATCATCAGAGGAATACATTCCATCGCCGACCATAAACTACATTTGGAGCAAAACTACATATAGTTTCTATTTCTGGATCTTGAGCATAAAATACTAGGGGCGTTCAAATGAAAAGGTACGAAACGTCATAAGAACGTAACCGTTAACATATTTGCCTATGCCGCTATGGGAGAACGTAGCGACACATCTAGGGATGCGATTGGAGTCGCCGGCATGGATCGGAGCATGCGCGGGCGCCCGCATGCGCAGGAGAGAGCAGAGGCTCTTATAAGAGCGCCGTCCAATTGACGCGGCAGTGCGTGTGAGGACAGGATGGCGTTCACATTGCAAAATTCGAGGATTGAGGAACAGCGAGGCGTTATCCGATTTCTGACAGCGGAAGGTGTTAAACCGGCCGCTATTCATTGCGGAGGGTGTGGTTCTGCTCCATGATAACGCGTGTCCACACGTCTCCAGGGTCACACACGCGGAACTGGCCAAGTTCCAGTGGGAGCAGCTTGACCATCCGCCCTACAGCCCGGACATGTCGCCCTGCGATTTCCATGTGTTTGGTCCCCTGAAAAAACATCTGAAAGGGAAGCGCTTCCACTCGGACCACGGACTCAAGGACGCTGTGCAGGACTGGGTCTCGTCACGGCCACAGGAATTCTGGGAACAAGGAATCCTTCAGCTCGTTAATCAATGGGATCGTTGTGCTACGGCCTATGGTGTATACTTTGAATAAAGTCTTCATTTATACCCACAGTGTCGTTTCGTACCTTTTCATTTGAACACTCCTTGTAATTAAAGAAGTGATATTCTTCTGTCCTTGGCACTCCATAACAATAATGCAACTTCCAGTGATCAGCAGTGAAATGAAACACAATATATGACGACTCTTGTTTCTTTTAGTAGGAAATTCTATTAAAACTTTGTTTTAAAATATAGTTGCTTGGTCCAGGCAACTAGATATATATATATATTTTTTTACCTGCTGAAGCCAATAATTTACATGTCCCAAGAATCTTGGGCATAGTACGTTTGAAGCCCTGCATACTATGATGCATATCTAATTTTCAATTGTCTTTCTAACATATTATTCAAAATCCCACTAGTATGAATGATAGAAGCAAACAGTAAAAAAAAAAAAAAAAAAATATTAGCAAATACTCTTAATAATATGTAAAATGAACTTACCTCCCCAGTGTAATCATGTGGAACACCCTGATACACATCAGCACCATTAGGATGGTTTATTACTACACCTTGTGTGGGATTCCTGAAATCAATAATGAAAAACAAAATTGAAAAAAACTGAAATCATACAGAACTAAGAAATGGCTATGGCATTTAAGTCAAACTATCATCTCAATTAATACTTAACCATATTGGCAACCAGTAAATCATTAACAGGTCTCACAGAGTAACATATGAAATGATACTTCAAAATATGATGACAAAAAATACTATTAAGAAACCATTTTATAATGCTCCTGTTTCTTTCCCACTCTAATTGAAGTTTACAAATCTCACTCCTCACCCATGTCAACAGGCAACATGCCACCACATATTGGGATGTCGGATGTAATTGTAATTCATCTTCTACCGACGCCACTTCCTCCCCTTTTCCTCTTCCGTCCTCTCTGGCTATTTAGACCAAAAGCGAAACCAGAGCAGCATTTACCTGAGCACCCGATCTCCGGCTCTCTAAGCACAGCCCATCCCAGTCTGGCATTTTGATGTTATAAAGAAACAATAAACTATGATTCCGACTGGTCTCTCTTAACATGATAAATAAATAAATAAGCAATCTCAAAAACACCTGATAATAGAACAATTCTGATTAATAAAGTGCCAGACACAGAGTTTCCTGTACTTCTATAAATTTGTCACTGATGACCAGTGAGTGTAGTGAGAAAAAAATGTCCTTCTGAAGTAAGGTTTATCAAAGGAAATAACAGAAGCAATTTGTAAAAAAAAAAGGTGAAAAGAACATAATGGTGACTCCTGTTGGTCTAATAACTTACAATAAACAAGCAAAATAATTTTGCCCCAAAAAATTTAGGGGGGGGGGGGCTAAAACCTCTCTCCTGGATATGGCCATGCCATACAGCACTGGTTCCATCACTTCCTTGGAACTAGCTGCCCTAGATTAGAAATATCCGACTCCTTATTGTCTCAGATGCTGAAGGGGAATATTAAAAAACACCAAAATAATTTTTTTATTAAAATGTTGTTCATAATGTAATGCTCTGTGATCTGAAATACAAGTCCAAAGGCTTAGTTAATAAAAAAATCCTCATAAATAAAAAACAAGGTTAGGGATGTGAGTTTCTAAGAAAAAGAAAAGTTGTCTATGAGAACAAAAACAGTGTAACAGCCACATCAGCAATCTGAACTTTTAATCCCACAAGAGCTCCAAATTTCTTGAAATCCTCTTAGAAGCTCAATGAAACACAGATATAAGCCACTTTCCATAAGAAATATATTAACATATTTTGCTAGCAAACATAGATTAGACATTTTTAACTGGAATATAAAATGAACTTCTTATCTGAATCTATATTTGCTCTGTTAAACAAAAATCTGAGTTCTAGAAATCAAATAACAATCTTTCTTTAAAATAGATTGAGGTGTATTTAATTGGAAATCATCTTATTTTTATTTGAATGATAGCGATAAAAAAACTAACAAATTAACCAAGGAAAGTGATTAGAAGTTTATCCTGACATATAGCCTGACCACACGATAATAGTAATGACACTCACCAACCAAATAGATAGGAAAAATGGTGAATATTCATCAGTACAGTATGAACAAGCACTAAACCAACGGCATTTTTAAAAATTCTCATTCCTTTATACAAACCATGTAAAACCAAAAGTATCACAGTGTAAATTTAGGGTCAGTGAAAAGGTAGAAATTTCAGGAAAGGTAGACATTTATAGCAAATACAATCAAATTAGGTTTTACTGACACAGATGGGAATGTGAAATTTATGTCACTATAAAAGAGTGCCATATTAACTGATAAAGGAATTAAGTTAATACTAGACGAAACCTGTCATAATCGACAGTTAGTTTTTTTTTGTTTGTTTTTTTTTTTGAAAAGAATAAACTCATATGAAACAACAAATGTAAACTTTATTTGATTGACAAATTCATTCAACCACTTCAGTAAAAACAACCACTTCAGTCCAGGTTCGTGATTTTTTTTTTATTTTTTTTTTGACTGAAGGTTTAACGACCACCGTGAGCAACTCAATGGGCTATAAGCAGTCACCCGTCCTTAATTTAGGGTCACTGGTTTCAGGGAAGGGACAGAGCCAGTGCCGCAAGACAAACACAACATCCATGCCTCACCAGGATTCGAACCCGGTCCCTTCACAAACGAATCATCATAAGCCAGCGCTTAGACCACTGTGCCACTGAGGCAGCCAGGTTCGTGATGAGCATCATGACTGCACCCTTTTTCAGTCGTAGAATGTGAGACGGAAGTCCACTCATGTCAATCGTGTGCAAAAATTCAACTGGATAGTGCACTCTTTCACTCTCATCTTCAGTCACAACTGTGTTTGTAAATGTTGTTGGAATGAGATTCGTGTTACGAATACTCTTCATTCTCTCTTGTCTGAGACATATAGTTGTGATCCATTGATCTCTCACGCCTTCCTGTAAAGATCTGAACGTTTTCTTTCTTCTCTTTTTTCTGTGGGAGAGACATTCTGTTAAGGGTAAGTATGCAATAAAGTATTTACTTACTTTAGGACTGATCATAGAACACCATGCAGACACAAAGTCTGACACTGAACTGAGCGCCTGATGTAGGTAAGGGCTGCATGCTTCTCCCATAGACTTTACATGGGAACTTTATCACCTCGCCATGCCCGAACTGTTGCTCCAATCTCAATTTTCTCTTTGACTGGCACATCTACAGGGTAAGACCTTTATTTTGATACCTGGACCATATTTTTATGTAACTTTGCTGCCCCACCAAGCCCAAACCGTTGCTCCAATCTTAGTTTTCTCTTCGACTGGCACATCTACATGGTAAAGCCTCTATTTTGATACATAAACCCTATTTTTACGTTCAGCCATTCTCTCAAAATCGGTCTCACACTAAAAAAAACTTACAGAATGAGTATATAGATGGCACAACTCAATATGTACATTCTAAATATTTTCACTAACAATGGTCAATGGAATGTTTATTTACATCTTTACACAATGTGAAACATCTTACCTATGTGAATAAACTGGATCGAATGAATATTAAATTGTATATATACATCACACAGTCCAACGGCATAATGAAAGCAGGTCTTTGAGTGTTCGCTGTTCCGATGAGAAAAACTTTGATACAAATGCCTGCTAGCAACAGTTTGCTAAGAGAAGACTTTGGACTATCTCAGTCCCCCCATTCTTTCGTTTTCATCAGCGCGTGAGTCAACCACAGGCAATCGAATGTCAACTGCACGCTTCTCCCACAGACTTTACATGGGAACTTTGCCACCCCACAATGCTCGAACTGTTGCCCCAATCTCATTTTTCTTTTCGACTGGCACATCTACATGGTAAAACTTTAATTTTGATACCTCAACCATATCTTTATGTTCAGCCATTCTCTCAAAATAGGACTCATAGTAAAAAACCACATGGAATTAATATATAGATGTAATCAATACCACTCAGTATTTAATGCTATAGCTGATGTGGCACTATAACCAAGTTCAAAAATACATAACACTCGTGTGTTATCTATGATCTAAACCCATTTCCTCAGTACAAGAAGCTTTCAAAGCATGAATAACAGTAAACCTTCATACTGCTTGCCAAACATGTGGATCAATGTGTATCCTAAGTAGCTAAAGAGTTAACGCATGTTAAGGCGGACTTCTAGTGATTTTGTTTCATATACTTCCAAAGGAAAAAATTTGACCCTATTTCCTCAGCAAAGAAAGATTTTCCAATTGGCCTGCTGAAAAAAAAAAAAACATACATTCTCCCTTAGATTGTACAGTTGGTGTTTTTTGCAGCAAACTGTTTTGAACTATATTAAAAATCAAAACTTTACTTTGATGTAGTTATGATACTTGCTTACAGGTGGCGCCTTTCTTCCTACCACTACATTAATCAGTAAAGTTATTGATTTTTAATACAGTTCAGACCGAGTGTAAAATCTAAGTTAGGATTGGATGTTTTTATATCAGTAGACCAATGTTAATGTATGGAAAACCTTTCTTTGCTGAGGAAACAGGGTCCGAGTTTCTTCCAATGGAAGTACAGGGAACAAAATCACTAGAAGACCACCTCAAGAATGTATACATACACAGTCGTATCAGAATAATATGACCACCCCCAGTATCACAGTGCAATTGCCCAGGCGTGTCACAGAGTGCACGTGACAAGGTCGACCACACTGAGGTATACACGGCCGGCCAGGACATATGAGCCATAGTGTGTGACGTGAGCACAATGGGCAGAGATAGTGTTTTGATGGGCGTTCAAGAAGGAATGATCATTGGCTACCGCACCAAGGATGGAAGCATCTCAGAAACAGCAGACTTTGTGGGCTGTTCATGAGGTCATGTAGTAAGGATGTACCAAGAACAGAAAGCTGGCACACCGAATACCTCCCAACATTGCAGCTGTGGAGCCCCAAAAGCCATCAACCATAGAGGAGAATGTCGCCTCCGTCGACTGGCAAAGGGCAATCAACGCGCAACAGTGCAACAACTGACCATGCAAAGGAATACTGGAGCACCCAGGTACATGCCACCGATAACAGTAGAGTGAACCCTGTTATGCATGGGTGTCCGGAGTCGACGCTGCATCAATGTGCCCATGTTAACCCAAGTCCATCAGCAATGATGCCTACAGTTCACATGGAACTACCATCATTGGACAGCGGAAGAGTGGAAAAAGGTTGCCTTCTTCGATTAATAAAGGTTTCTACTTCACAGAAGTGACAGGAGGTGGAGGATAGGGATTCAGACAAATGAGAACCAACACCTGAACATGCTTGTCGGTCAAGCACAGGCTGGCGGTGGCAGTGTGCATGTCTGCGGGGTATTTTCCTAGTATGACCTGGGACCACTGGATGGGTCCCAGAATGCCAATGGCTACCTGTCCATCCTCACTGACAACATGCATCCATTCACATTGGATGTTTACCCTGGTGGTAATGGTGTCTACCAACAGGACAATGAGCCTTGCCACGTCGCTAAGGGGGTGCTTGACTGGTTCCAGGAACATGACAGCGATGTCTCCGTTCTCCCTTGGCTGGAGCAATTGCCCAACCGCAATCCCATAGAGCACTTGTGGGACTATTTCGATTGACAGGTTTGATGTGCTGACCCACAACCACATCCTCTCCGAGACCTCTGTGCTTTGCTGCAGTCCGAATGGGCACATGTCCTTCGAGCAACCTTCCAGAGCCTCAATGCATCCATGCGATGCCATCTCACCACGTTATCCGGACCAAGGGTGGTTATTCCCATTATTAGGTAGGTGGTTATATTATTCTAATATGACAGTGTAATACATGCATCACATTACAAGTCACTTTACTTTTTTCAACAAAAACATTTTTCCAGTTGCTTGCTTTGTGATATCACCATGTTCTGATGTGACAGGCAGCAGGGGTTTATCTGTGAATTTCAAATTGGGATATGTTGAAAAAAAATTGGAGGTGTTGGATGAAGAAAGCAAAGTTTTTGAAGTTGAATATTTGTATAGCAAAATATTTAAGCTTTTTAAACCTAAGATCAAAAATAGGGAAAACTTTTAAAATGGAGAACTGTTGATTTTTTTTTTTTTTTTTGTAGTTAACAGTAGTTAAAACCAGAAATCTTTTTTTCCATAATTAAACACAGTTATTTTGTTTTAGGGATTTTTTCTATTTCTTTTGTCATCTCTCATGTCTAATGCTTTCCTAAACAAGGCTAAAGCAAAGAAATATTAACATAAGTTACTGAAACAGTAATATTGATATTTTTACAAATTTTGTGCATGCTGAAATGATTCAGAAATCTGCAAAACCTGTAACAGACTAAAATGAGGAGATACATGCATATGTTTTGTGGTCGCAATGCCCAATTTTCAAGTTATGCTTTAAACAAATAAAGATAAAACATTACACTGCTATATACACACACAGTTCAAAGTTAAAAAGCAAGGAAATTTATTCTTCCATTATGGTAAAAGATACTTTAAGGTAAAGTTGAGGAATTTATGTAAATGCAAATGCTAACTGCTATTGACAATTGAGCTATATATAGCAAAAAAGACTAATACTTAAAAATTAAAATGTGTGTGTGTGTATGTGTGTGATCTAAAGAGGTGTTGGGCTTTTTATGGGGGGATGTTTGAGGACATGGGGGTTATATAAATCTCTGACAAGCAGTACAAAAAACCACCAGTCTTATCAATCTCTACCTCTCTACATCACTTTTTTTATTTTCTTGACACTTCTTTTGCATATGGTGCTCCATTGTTGCATTTAATCCTAACACCATTAAATTTAACCACATGTGACCAACCATTTTATCTACAGTGTATACAATGGATATGAGTATGAATGCAAAAACTTACTCTGAATCAAACGCTATGTCATCTTTCATCATTACCACTATCTGCTCATCAGGAATACCATGCCTGTGCAAAATCTGATAAGAGTGACACGCATCAGCCTGAAAAAATACATAAAGTATTATTACACCTCATATACAAGGAATCAGAAATAAATAATTTTGTTCTTTAATAAAAATTGCAGTCCTTTCACACCAACCTCTGTATCATTCCTTTTCATTCTAGGGGTTCTCTAATTATTTTACAATTCATACCTTTTGGAAATCTCCAATCCTCAAGTTTAGTGTTGATGCGCTAGTAAGTTACAATTGCCACTGTCATTGAAAAAGTTTCAATCTACACTAGTTACATTCTCTCAGTGCTGAGTGTTAATCCCTAGTAGCTCTTCTACTGAAGCTTTAATGCAGATCCATGGAAAACCACATATGTTAGATGTTTTCATCCTGAATTACTAATTTCCACAGGAGAGATAGGTTTCATGGCATGATAAAGTTTTTTTAATCATCATCATTCCCTTGTGTTTTGTTGGTTAAATAATCTTGATTTCAAGCATTTAACACCACTTATTTCCACATTGTTGTATTTCAACTTTCTACATGTTATGCTTGGAGTACCTGGGATAGGTGACATTTAAAAAAAGCCACTACAAATCCAGAACAGAAAAATTAAAAAGTATGTAATTATATCATGGAAATTAATAATTGCTAGGTCTAGATGCTAGGTCTACAGACCTAGCAATTGTTAATCTCCATGGTAATCATATACTTTTTAATTTTTCTGCTCTGGATTTGTAGCGGCTTTTTTTAAATGCGTTACCTATCCCAGGTACTCCAAGTATAATGTGTAGAAAGTTGAAATACAACACTGTGGAAATAAGTGTTGTAAAATGCTTAATTTTACATTTGACACATTAATTTAGGCTTAAGTCATACGATATTGCCTAACCCTAATGCTACACAACCTTGATTTTATTTAAGTCTGGTGTTCCGTGGTTTCATTGTTGTTTTGTCACTCTAGTATCCTCTTATCTGTTCTTTTGGATACCAAGATATCTTAGTACTCACCACAAGAATTCTAAGTATATCCTAGGTCTTTCAAAGATCTTCACAGTTTTGATGTTTTTAAGAACGCTGCTTTTAATGCCCTTATTATTGTTTCATTTTCTGCAAATCTTTTTATAGTGTTTGTGATTTGTGGAATAAGAAAAGGTAGACAAACAGTGTATCTTGGTTTTGACACAATTTTCTTTTCTCTTTTGTTGGTCTTGAATTCATGTGATAAGATTATTAAATGGCATTTGCTTCGCACCTAGATTGTTTCCGTGTTGCTTACATACTTTAGATTGGTTTATCTTATTCTTTTGTTGTGGTTGTGGGTAAAAGCTCTCCTGATACATAAAAGTTACAAAAGCAATTTTGTAGTTCCAACTGTACAATTAATCACCTAGGATGTTTGAAGAAATGTACTGCATAATTTTCATTGTATAATCCACAGATCATCTGTTTAAAAAGTTACAACTTTAAGCTCTGCAGATAATACGGCACAATGAAACAAATAAAAAGAAAGTTTTAGCATCACTTTGATTTTTAAAAAATCCATGTCATAATTGTCAGGAGAGGTTGAACATTTGGAAATTTTTTAATTTACTTCCGATATTGGAGGTTATTTTTTTAACGTGCATTAATGCATTTGCATTGTTGAACTTTCATTTTGTTGGTGAAGTTCGATTAAACACTTACCGCACGTGAGGCTTGGCTGTCATTCTTATATCCGTTATGTGGATGCAGGCAGCATTGGGGTTTTTCATTCAGTAGCGTGTCCACTTCATTTTTTTTCCCCGTTGGTTTTACTTGGTCTCGTTACTAAATGAGTTTTTCCTTTGTCGCTTCCTCATGAGCTTCAAAGGAAGCGATAGCCGATAACAGAAGTAGCCCGCGAGAACCACAGAAATGCCCTGCTGACACCGACCGTGCTAGTCAGAGCAAAACGTCCCCATGATGATGGTAATGGAATATCACCGAAAGTACTCGGGTAGTAAAACTTATTGAAGCTCATGAGGGAGCGACAAAGGAAAAGCTCATTTAGTAATGAGACCAAGTAAAACCAACGGGGGAAAAAAAATGAAGTGGACACGCTACTGAATGAAAAAACCCCCAATGCCGCATCCACATAACGGATATAAGAATGACAGCCAAGCCCCACGTGCGGTAAGGTTATTAATCGAACTTCACCAACAAAATGAAAGTTCAATAATGCAAATTTGGAAAATTGCCAAAAATTTGTTAATAACAGAAAAATGTAATACTGTACGATGTGAAATTAGAGGTCTGCAAACAGCTGGAAAGATTTTTTTATTTATAAGCAAAATGCTCATAAAAAATTACTTATCACAAAGGTTTATTTGAATCTTTAAAGAGAATTAATAAGAAATATGATATACTACTAGCTCCAAATTTAGAGAACAAAGTTAAAGAATTTTTTCCAAAGATAGTTCCAAGAGAAGAAATTTTAAAAATGCAAGGAGTGGCCTATGAAGTTGTGGACTATCTTACATAAATGAGACAGATTGCAGACTAGAAACTCAAACAGCAGAACATGAACCAGCTATAAAAATTCTCCAACAAGACAGATTTAGATAGTCATGTTAAAGAAACTGGTCACAAAATGGACTGGAATTCCCATGAAGCCATCAGTTTCCAAAGAACTTCCAAAAATGAAAATTAAAAAGAAGGAAGAAATTGATAAAAATCAGAATTCCATCATCAATGACTGCAGAGGTTTGTTCCTGCCTAACATCTGGTAAGATTTTGTGAAAAATAACCATAACCATCAAAGTTAACCACAGCCACGATAGTGATAGAGAAAGAGTGGCAAAAGATGAAGAAGAGTTTTCTCGGAAAATTTGAGATTTAAAATAAAAATTTCCTAGAATAAAAAAACATGTTAGAAGTTTAATTATCTTTTTTTTTTTTTTTTATGAGCATTTTGTATATAGTAGGAATCAAGCAGGAAAATGAAAAGTTGGGCCTCCAATTCAACATGAAAAAGACTAAGATCATGAAAACAGCTGGTAATGGAATGGTGAAAATAGCAATCAATGATGAGGAGATTGAATGTGTTGGGGACTTCTGCTTCCTGAGATACATGCCTGATCGTACAGGAGATTGCGGCAGTGAGATTAAACGGGGGATCACATGAGGCTGTTGCGTGATGCTGAACTAAAACCAAATTTGGTAGAGCAGGAACATGAATCTCACCACCAAACGTAGGCTGGTTCATTCTACTGAGTTTCCCATAGCAACATATGTGTGTGAAAGTTAGACCTTGAAAGAAAACTGACCAAAGGAGGATTGATGCATTTGAGCTATGGTGCTGGGGGAGATTGTTAAGGATATATGGATAGCAAGGGTTACCAACAAAAACCAGAAATGCCACTTCAGGGAAAGATTATCAGATTACAGCTCACTTACTTTGGTCAGGTGGTGCAACTGAACTCACTGGAGAAAGAAATGATCTTGGAATGGTGGAGGGAACAAGATGAGGACGACCAAGAACATGTTAGTTGGATATAATCAAAATGAATGCTTATCTTATTCCTAACTGAATTTACTATTTCACGTTTTTTATTGTAAATTACTTTAACTTCTGTACTTTGATTTGTTCTTTTTTTATTTTATTGGAGGTTTAATGACCACCATGAGCAACTCAGTGAGCTATAAGTAGCCGTCTGTCTCTAATTTAGTGCCAGTGGTGTAAGACAAACACAACATCTATGCCTCACCGGGATTCAAACCCGGACCCATCTCGGACGAAAGATCAGAAGCCAGCACTGAGACCGCTGCGGCTTGATTTGTTCAACAATGATACTTATTTTGACAATGCCAGTTAAATACCTAGTGGTACTAATTGGTGTTCAAGCATTCCTTTTCTCCAAAGATATCAATAATATATTGATATTGCGTGCAAATAATTGGTGTACTATTTGTATAGCTTTCATCGATATCATCCACCAGAAAAAAATTCTACTTGCATACCTGATCACAATCCTTAGGATTGATATTGCCATTGCTATCGAAAAATTCTTAAAAGCATTAATGAAGAAATAGAATACAATGGGATGAATCAGAGGTGTGTCCAATTGTTAGAAAATAGTATTTAAGAATAGAAAAAACTCACGGCAATCTCAAGTAACATTTTAACTGAGCTACTTCAATTTATATGAGTTTTGTATACTGTAAGCACATAAACCAATTCTTCCAGTAGCAACCAACTTATGTAATTGTTGACACAATGAAGTCCTAAATTTCAAGTCCTTTTAATTTCTCTACTATGATGTTCTTTTGGTAATAAATAATTTTAAGTGAATACCAATTCATTTTTAACTAGTCTCAATGTCTAATCCAGTTTTGTGGCATACATCGAGCAAAGAGAGGAACGCTGTATATGAATTTGCAAGGTAAGAAACAACTGCATAATTAAAAAAAACAAACAGAAATTGCATTTTTTGAATGTTTTTACACTTTGCTATTTTTTTTACATAAACATCAGATGCAGCCACATTAAAAGTAATTGTGCATATTAAAGCCTCCACATTAAGCTTCCAATGGGAAAAAAATCTCAGCTGTAGCTTTAAAATTTCAAGAGTTATTAACTCCCCAAAATTAGAAATTTCCTTTTGCTGCAAAGGCTTCACTGCAGCACATTTTAAAAATGCCATAATTTGCATACAATTTTTTTTCCAGAAATAAAAATAATGTTTTCTGTTATCATATGACTAAGATTTCAAAATATATTTTTTCCATGAAAATTCCTGAAGGTCACCCCACATGTTTTGCAAAATTGCCTGAATTGAAATGGAATGGGTTTGTGTAGGGAGTGTTTTCATGGCCATTGATACTGGTAGAGAAACATCACATAACACCTGAGCTTTTTTTCCAATGACAGTTAGCAGTTCATGGCAATAATATATCTGTCCATAAATGGATTCTTTCAGCATAATAAGACTTCGTGTCAGAATGCTAGAATTATTCAAAATTGGTTCTAGATCCATGTGAGGGACTCCATATTAATAGAGGTACCTTCCCAGTCACCAGATCTCAATACAACTGGGGATTTGTGAGATAAGATAGAATTAGCTCCTCAACGTAGAGATTCACCAAGCAAATTACACAAACTATGGAAAGCGATGGAGTTGGCGTGAATCAGCATTTCTGTGGTGTGTTCTTGATGCCCTGTTAAGTACATACAGCAATAAATCTTGGCTGTTCTAAAGGCAAAAGGGAACAACTTGCTGTTAATTATGTGTACCTAATAAAATGGTCATTTAGTATATGTGTACAACTTCACACATGCATAAAAACTGAACATAAGTACTATATACCATGTGTTTTTTAACAAAACATTACATACGCTTGAACATTTTATCATAACTCACCTATGTATAAAAATAAATTTTAAGCTTTTATTGCTATTTTATAGGTAAATACATGTAGTACTGTCATGTAAACTTAAGATGTATTTAAGATATTTAAAAGGTTACTCACTAGAAGTTTTAAGATTTCTAATACCAGAAAGTCATAAATAACCATCAAACAATATGTTTTAGAAAATATGTTCAATAATTTACCAATCAATGTGTTTTAGAAATATGATTCTACAGTGTTCATACTGTCAGTAAAATGTGTTTGCTGTAATCAAGCTTCCTGCATCTTCACAAGATGAACTGCCCCACACACAAATGTAACCAATGTCCAGCTACTTGAATTTTACTTGAATGCTTAAGAACTGCATCACACAACTCTTAAGCATTCCAAAAAGACATGTCATACACAATGTGACCACTTTTTTGTTGACTGCTACTAAACTCACTTAGCCTCAAATGTCCTAAAGTTGAGACAATGAAAAAAAAAAGTCTATAATTTTTTTGTTCGTAAAAGTTATATCTAAGTTAGAAACAGAAGAAAACAGATGCAATACTTCTGCATATTTTAACCAATAATTAATATATATTTAATATTTCCATTACAAAAGTATGCAGAAGAAAGTTTACATTTTGCAAAAGCTGTTACATGCACCCAAATTCAATAGCAGCCAGCTATTTGTCAAATAACAGAACTCGCAAACATGTGCAGAATGAAATCAGTTGCATTTGGAGTGTTAATAACTTTCACAAATGACCTAAATCTTGGATTCAAGTCACATGCAGGGAACTAATATTGGCAAATGTGTAGTTCAGAATCCTATTAAACACTGGTTAACTCCAGGGCTTAATTTTTAACAAAAAAAAAAAAGTGTGAGATGAGACCAGTATGCAGGACTAGTGCAGCAAAGCCACAATTACTGGAGTTGATAAAGTTTGCCCATCACTATTTCTTATTAAAGGTAGAATTAGTGACTGAAACTGCACATTAAAAGCCTTTAGTGCCACCATGATGGTGCAGTGGTCTAAGCGATGGCTTCTGATTATTCGTCTGAGATTGCTCTGGGTTTGAATCCCGGTAAAGCATAGATGTTGTGTTTGTTTGTCTTATGGCACTGACAGTGGCCCTAGATTAGGGACAGGCGACTGCTGATAGCCCATTGAGTTGCTTTTACGGTGGTCATTAAGGATTGATTTTGATAATGCACTCTCACTTGTGTGTGCAAAAAAACTTGAATTTTTGTAGTGGTTAATAATACACTGGCGGAAAGTGAAAAAAGAACACCAAGAAGGAGATGTCTGATACCAACAAAATTTATACAGCATAATAACGGAATATAGAGGATAACGTGATCAAAACATTGTGGCAAAATACAGCTGTATTTGCTGGTAAACTGAAAAATAACATTTCCATGTAACATGGTTAGTATGAGGTTGAACCGCCATGAACTGTGCCACACTGTGCAATTCTGGCATGGAGTCTGTCGTACAAGATGTTGGATGTAAGTTTGGGGTATTGAGTTCCAAGCATCCTCAACCTGGACGCGTAAATCAGGGATGGTCGTGGCTGGCCGTGGAAACCGGATAAGTCGTTGTCTCATAAAATCCCACACGTGCTCAACGGGGGACAAATCTGGTGAATGTGCAGGCCATGGAAGTTGTCTCACACCCTGAAGTGCATGTTGTGTTGCATGTGCCGTGTGTGTGTGGGCATGCGTTATCTTGCTAGAAAACACCACGATGGACCGACCTTACAAATGGCACAACAACGGGCTGCATGATGTTGTTGATGTAGGAGGTGCTGTTTAACGTACCTGGTACAAACACTAGTTGTGTACGGGAGCGATAGCTGATCGCTCCCCACACCAGGAGACCAGGTATAGGCCCTGTGTGTTGCTGGTGGATGCAAGAAGGGTGGAGACGCTCCCCTGTGCATCTGCGAACACGTATACGGCCATCGGAGGCTCCCAAGCAGAATCTGCTTTCATTGCTGAACACGACAGATCGCCATTGCGTTCTCCAGTGCAGACGTCGGTGACACCACTGCAGCCGTTCCTGACGGTGGGCTGGAGTCAGAGGTACACATGCCAGAGGCACACGTGCACGTAGTCCTGCATCCAGTAGGCAGTTGCGGATTGTTCGCACAGTCACCTCAGGTGCAACGGCAGCTCGGATTTGCATTGCAGTGGATGTTCGGCTTGACAATGCCGCTCTTCTTATGCGTCGATCAGTCCGTTCATCAGTCCGTCTGTGACTCCCGGTTCCACGTCTTCTCGTGTTGGAATGTTCCTCGGACCATCTATGCCACCATCGTACCACCACCGATACTTCCCGTCCAATTCGCTCTGCAATACGACGATACGGCCACCCAGCCTCGCGGAGTCCGACTAGACGACCTCGCTCAAAGTCCGATAACTGCTGAAATCGTACACGTTTTCCATGTCCAGGCATTGCAGCTTCTTCAGGGTCTTCGCACGTGTCCGTACGCCGACGACTGATTACATTCACTTTGCCGTACTCCTTCAATACCACCGACGATAATTTGCATATTATGCCGTGCTGTGGCGTAAGCGCTCACCGGTTGGTCCTGAAATTAGCATCACAGCTACGTAAACTTGACCCCATTAACATACGTAAATTTCATGATCGTCTGCCAATTCCTTTTTGGTGCTCTTTTTCACTTTCCGCCAGTGTATTTAAATATTTGCAAAATGAAGTACTGGTGCATCACTCTGGTGAGTTTTGGCCCAAATTAACCCCTGATTAACTCTTTTACCAGTATGCGGTCATGAATTTACTCCTATCCTTCCCAAACGAATGTTTATTTCCACAAATAATTTTTTCTGTTAATTTTTAATAAATTTCAATTAACTAAAACATCATGTAAATTCATCCTCAAATGATAACAATATATATATTTTTTAATTCAAGTTTGAACACACAGTCTCCTAACTTTTAATCTTAGTTCAACTTTTCTCCTGGGCAATACATAATTTCCGTGTTCTCCGTTCATATCTTCTGAACAAAAGTATGTTACTCAAAACATTCCTGCAGATTTGGGAGGGGAGGGTTAATGACCAATGTGAGCAACTCAATGGGCTATAAGCAGTCGCCCGTCCCTAATTTACGGCCACTGGTTCCAGGAAAGGGAGAGAGCCAGTGCCGTAAGATGAACACAACATCCATGCCTAACAGGGATTTGAACCCAGACCCATCTTGTACGAATGGTCAGTAGCTGTCGCTCAAACCACTGTGCCACCAGGGTGGCACAGAATTTTTTTCAATGGGGTTAAAGCAAAGTTCCATCAGACAGGACCTGTCTAAGCTCTACATCATTCAGAAATGCAGTTGCAGTCTCACTGCTTAAAGGGGAATATATTATCATATTAAGTCTTTAAGATAAAGAGTAAGATAATACCTTTCTTTGAAAGATATTATCTTTGCTATAGGTTATTTAGCGACAATTTAAGCAAAAAATAATTAAAAGTTTGGAAACTTATTTAGTTTGCAAAGAACAACTTCTAACAATAACTAAGCTGGTTTGTGATTGTTTCACTTCTGGTTGGAAGAAAATAAAAATTGCAGTCTTCCACTGCTTTTCTTGAATTTGTCAACAATCTCTCTTATAAAGTCTCCCTTTCAGTACATCCAGCTTCAATGAAAACTCATTTACAGAGACACCATCTAGTTTTGCCTCTGTCACAGTTGATCTCGTCCAAAACTTTACCCTATGCAGGGTACTGAAAGACCTTTATTGTGACAAACAATATTCTTTTGCTGTTGCTTGTTAGATCTTTTTGTTGTGGCGAGTGTGGCTACAATCTGTAGCAGGGGCGTATATAGAAATTTTTTCGGGGGCTGGGGGGCCGACCGAAAATGAAAGTGTTCGAAATCCATCAGGACAAAATAAAAGTTAATGAAAAAACAGAAGAAAAAATTAAGGCATTATTTTCTATTGTAAGTTGAAAGCTTGCACGCAATTATGCATTTTTTCTAATGTAAGTCGCATTTTAACAAAGAAATGAACCACTTGCTCTTGAACTTGACAGGGAAAATTTCTTCACTTCCTGAAAGGGAAATCTTTTTTCCACTCAGACTCATCTTTCTAAAGTGGTACCATGACCTTGATACTGCATCTAAATTATTAAGGTACATGCTGTACGTTACTGCATCTAAATTATTAAGGTACATGCTGTACGTTACTGCATCTAAATTATTAAGGTTCATGCTGTACGTTACGTTACTGAAATGGCAACAAAACATTTTCAGTTGTCATTCAATTTCCAGAGGGGATAAGTTGACCCTCATTGACCCTAGTTGGGGGCGCCCATACATGCTCATCTTGTTAATTTGAATAAAATAAAATTAGTCCCTAAAATATACTTCGTTGCTCAAACGATTACTTAAAATTCACTCGTCCTTTGGGAGAACATTAGTGTTTCAAAATAGATGCTTCGGGATGCTATTTACGCTCTACCTCCACAACAATCTTCATAGGCTTTCAATTATTAGTACATACAGTAGTTTCTCGTGTTGTTTAAATCAAATCTGGTTACGAAAGATATGTGGTAATGTTGGTACACACATTAGAAAATTAATTCAATCAAATCTCACATTACTGAGAGACATTACCTGGTGTCGATAGTTGAACCACGAGTCTGATCCCGCAACTAAGAGAGCCCATAATTTCCCGTCCTTTGGAGCTTCTAGTATGTTTTCAGGAAACAAATAAACGCCGCACACACACAGCGAAAGTACTAAATACCGCAACATTTTCTCTCCACACAAGTAGTCCTGCACGCGAGATCAGAATGCAGCAAGAACCGACAGGAGAGCGTCCGGAGTTATAAACACTGGATTTTCCCTTTATTGCATCACAGTTATCTCTTACAATAGGCTTTGGTTATCTCAATTTCAGTCTGAAGGGCGGAGCTTCTTCTGTGTTTATTATGGTTACCAGCAGCAGCAGCAGCGCTCTGATACATTTTTTTTTTTTTCCTTTTCCGTGAATAAGAAATCACGAGCTATGTTTATTCATCGTTTCATCGTAAAGAAAATGGCGACCTGTCACACAGGAATGAATCATCATCACCTGAAAATGAATATTCTTTGGTCAGCCTTTGCTACCAGGAAATGAGGAGCACTGAGTTGAAGGGGAAGAGGCAAGGGGAGAGCGCTCAACCCTCATCTGAGACGGGTCTCTCAAGAGAATTGTACATTTTGTTAATTTACTGCACTACAGGGCAGGATAATTTCTCAAACGCCAAAAATAAAATTAAAAAAACAAAACAGATAGGGATAAGAAAAGTATTCTGGTTGCTAAAATTAACGCGTTTTGTGTAGAAATCAAAGGAAAAGGGAAGACTATTGAAATGAAAGTTATTTTTAAATTCATTTAAACTAATGGTTAAGATTTGGAAACAAGCTTTGCAAATTAAAGGGATTTAATTCTCTTTTGCAGTGGTGACGCCAGCCGCTCAGAACAGGGTGGGCTATTAGGGAGGTTAAGCGTGTGGGGGGGTCATAAATTTTGAAGTGCTAAGCAAAAATGTTGGTAAAAAGTTCCGTTCATGCGGATTTTACCAGACGCTGTTAATGTTATTCCTAATCAAAAAAAGGTTTTCTGGTGCATACTGCACGTAACATTTATTCAACGTATGGTAGTATGGGAACTATGGATACGAATCTCTATGACAAGTTACTATTTCTCCGGAATTTTAGTTTACTTAGGTCTTTTTTTTTTTTTTTTTTGTTACCATAAAGCTGTTTATGAATTTTAGTTTGTAACCTGACAAGGAAATCTCTCTCACCTTTTTTTTTTTTTTTTTTTTTTTGATCGGAAGTTTAACGACCACAGTGAGCAACTCATCGGGCTATAAGCAGTCGCCTGTCCCTAATTTAGGGACAGGCGACTGCTTATAGCCCGTAGGGACAGGCGACTGCTTATAGCCCGTAGGGACAGGCGACTGCTTATAGCCCGAAGGGAGATAACCAGTGCCGAAAGACAAACACAACATCCATTCCTCACTGGATTTGAACCCGGACCCTTCTCGGACGAATGGTCAGAAGCCAGCGCTTCGACCACTGCGCGCCACCGGGTCGGCTCTTTCATCTTTTAAACTATAATTATAAAAATGGTGTGTTTCTACTACTCTCTTAGAAATTTGCTCAGAGGACTTTCTCCATTTCTCAGAAGTACGAACACTAAATTTAACAAAAAAATTTATTTTACATAACAAAATTTCTGTGAATTCGAAAAATGCAGGTACTTTTATCCAAGTTCTCTAAAATCTTCGACGGTTGCACCAGCCAGTTAGTTGTCCTATCAGCTTAAATATTTGGAAGAGGGGCTAAAGGGCGGGCAAGTCGGGTGGCGTGAACCCCACCAGTAGCGTCGCTCCTGCTCCTGTTTAATATATTGAACCTATACAGTCTATTCAGGCGGTAGCACGGCCGTAGCCAGAAAGAATTTTCGAGAGGAATTTCTGAATTTAAAAATTAAGTTCTACCGTTCGTTATACACACGTATATACGTTGAGTTTTTTCTGTTACATTTTATTTGCACACGAAATTCTTCTATTTAATGCTCCCCATTTTCCAGATACTGACTTATAAGCTACACTAGTTACAAACATTTAGAAAATTCATAAAACAATTATTTTATTTTTGAGACATTTTAAACATTTTGGGGAGGGTTTAAACCCTCAAAAAAAACCCTCCGTGGCTAAGGCCCTGGGCGGTAGAAGAGTCCAAGAGGGAATTAAGAGAGTGCAATGCACCAGGACCTTGCTGGCATAAAGGTGCCTCAATATTTTCTAAAGTACGGTATTTTTTGGCATATAGGCAGGGCCAGCTGGACCATAGGGGCAACCGGCGCGTTCGCCCCGGGCCCCGCAGTTTAAGAAATAAAAACAAAATCATTTTCAGTAAAAAAAATTAATTAATTATTTTTTTGTAAGTTTTGGGGTGACACTGAAACGAGGTAGAAAGGGGAAGGAAGACTCCCTTATTTATAAGATGCCCTTAAAAAGATATTTTGTTTTTAGTTTCTAAATATTCCCCCACTTTCAAACAGATTATAGCCCTTCACCGTACAGATACTGCGATTTACAGATTTCAAATGATTATTGTAACACCTTAATATTTTCCGTATTCATGAAATAGCAAATTAAATTTCATCATTTTGTGGTCCCTTACTTTTATATATTCAGCAATTTGTGTGTAAACCAGATACTTAATTTTTTTTAAAAATAAGAAAAGAACAGTATCAAAGTTGTTTATTAGACTGCATGTGGAGGACAGTTATTCAGTGACATTAAAAACATAACTGAAAATTTTACAAGAAAGCAATTTTCGAATGTGTGCGCGGATAAAAGTTTAAGAAGTCGCTAATTTGTCAGTTACTCCACTTTGCATTAAAATCAATCACAAAAACATGGATCAGGGGAAAAACTATTAAAACGGATTTATTTTAGAGGGATCCTTATATCATGCACAGAAATATTCGCTATGCGGAGTAGTTAAAGTTATCTTTTTATTTTGTGAGGAAGTTTTTATAAGAATCACAATACAATCTCAAGTTCCTCTCCCCAGAGAGAAAATCGTAGATTTTAACACTTTTTCTCTCTCCCTGCCTGGGCCACGGATGGCCTAGTGGTCAACGTTCGTGACTGGCACGGAGGAACCTCAGGTTTGATCCCGGGAAGGTACGAACGCTCGAACCACTAAATATCCGCCGTGCGTCGGATGGGCTCGTTAAGCCGTCGGACCCCGGGTACTGGCCCCCCGGTTATAAATAAGGGAGTCTTCCTTCCCCTTCTACCTCGTTTCAGTGTCACTTTCCTATCGGGCACTCTAGCTCATATCTCCTAGGTTCCTATTTCTAAGGGTTGTTTAAGACCTGGAGTCAGACGCTCCCTTCCTAAAATCCTCTACATATGATCTGATCTTCTCTCTCTCTCTCTCTCTCTCTCCCGGCCTGTCTCTCTGAACTTTCAATCCATGTTGTGGTCTTTTTCTTAAGCTCAAAGCAAATACACCGGTTTCCAGAAATCAAGCAACAAACTGAAAAATCGCGATAATTGGGCGCAATATATTGTTCAAATTGCACGAAATTTGCATATGTTACGGGCGAAGGCACTCAATGTACGGAAGGCAAATGAGTAGCGCTGGCAGCGCTTTATGCAAATACGCAAGAGCTTAAAATCAGCTGTTTCGGAGCGAGTCACCAATTCATGTACGGCGGGGAATGACAAGATTTCGAAATAGCGATTTTGTTAACATGGCTTTGAGACGTCATTTACCAGCGGAGTTACGGTACAGAGCGATAGGCCGACTCGAAGCAGTGTAACAGCAGGCGGGCGTCACAAGATGGCTCAACGTCGATCGTTCTGTTGTCAGCAGGATGTGGCAGCAGTTCCAAGCCACGGGTACAGCTTCCGGAAAGTACAGCGAAGGCAGGCCAAGAACGACGACCTCCGCGGATGACAGGTATTTGCGGCTTTCGGCACGGCGGAACGGGACGGCTACACCAACCCTCTCAGATCTGTGCTTGCTGCAGCCGCCGGACTGACGGTATCAGCTTCGACGGTACTCAGAAGGTTACATGCATCATGAGGACTGTATTATGCGTGCCACCCCCCCACCCCCGCGCGTCACCAGAGGGAACGTTTCAGTTGGGCACGAATGCATATGAACTGGACTCAAAACCAGTGGAGGTCCGTTCTGTTCACTGATGAGTCGTGATACTGTTTACAGAGTGATTCTCGCCGAGCTTACATCTGGAGAGAGGACGGTACTCGATATCTTCCCTCTAATATCCATGAAAGGGGCACCTATTATGGCGGTAGTGTTCTGGTGTAAGCAGGCATATCGTTAGGCGACCGTACCGACCTCTATGTGATGTCACAAGGAAACCTCAATGCTCAGAGGTATAGAGACGACATCCTGGACCCTATTGTTCGTCCGTATGCGGCCGCAATTGGCGATACATTTGTACTGCAGACGGATAACGCCCGCCCTCAGACAGCTCGTCTTATTCAGCAGTACTTGGAACAGAAGATTATAGTCCGTATGGAGTAGCCAGCACGCTTTCCCGATCTGAATCCCATTGAGCATGTCTGGGATGCTCTCGGGAGGCGTGTTGCCGGCCTCCAGCCCCCTTCCTGAACCCTGCAGGGGCTCCGCACTACTTTGCTCGAGCAATGGACGCAGCTACCCACGGGACTGCTCGGCGCCATAATTAACAGCATGGAATATAGCTGTCGGGCCTGTATTGCTGGTCGGGGTAACCACACTCCGTATTCAAGTAACTTTTCCTATTTCGTCTTGATACCTATATTTCTGTATTTTCATATTTGCATCACTCATATAAAATGTAAATGCTTTGTGGCACATGTTATTACGTTGTTGTTTTTTTGTTCTATTCGGTGTGATAAAGCTTACCACCAAATTTAATCCGAATCGGTAGCATACTTTTCGAGGTATCACGATTTTTCCATTTGTTGCTTAATTTATGGAAACCAGTGTACTTTGAGAAAAAATTTTCTTTACGATAGTAAAGAAAAATGTGTATTCTTACGGACGACATTTTTCATGTAACGACTTTATTAAAAAAATAAGATGCATTTTCTAAGGTCCGCAATGAAATTTTGTACAAAAGCTCCATCCGGCCCTGCATATAAGATGAGACTTTTTTCTTCAGAAGTCCGGTCCTCGACTTATCTACTGAAATTTCTTAATGAGGGGGGGGGGGGAATGATGTACCTTAAATTCGGTTGAGATCCAAGCAGCTGCAAATCAAAATTACGTTCATAAGAAACCATTCCAAGCGTCTGAAATGTAATATTTCTTTCACTAAGAACTTGTTTAAAATAAAAGCTCCTGAAACGCCTGAAACGCCTGAAACGAATACTTCGGTTCAACGTAAACATTTAAATCGCCGATATCGATTTTGAAGTGGCAGCTGCCCGTATGTTAGTTGCCTCTTCCTCGCGATCTCCCCCACCCCTAAGATCCCGTGGGTGGCATTCACCCTTGGTTTTGCAAAGCCACCAGAATTACATTGGGTGCACCTTATACTGTATACAGTATCTCGCAATGATTAAATCTCTGAAACATGTTACTGCCACGCAGCTGATTCCTAGTGAGAATTATGTCGACAGCCGGCGGCACATGCGCTTTAAGAATAGCAATTACCAACTGCTAGCGAAGGCAGTATTTTTTCATCGCTCTCCCAAGCTCTCAATTCAGTGGCGTCTCTAGACTAACTTTTCGGGGCTACCCTCCCCCCCCCAATGAAGAGCAAAGCCCTCCCAATCAAAATAAATTTTTCTTGTATTAGCTTCCCTTTACGTATGTAATATTTTTCCACTTAAAAAAAAAAAAGGCAGATAGGAATTTTCTTAAGTATTTTGTTATAAAAGCAAAAAAAAAAAAAAAAAAAAAAAGTACTCTTCCTTCGATTCCCTTTTTTTTCGATGAGGGGGTCAGGTGTCACAGCAACAGCATTAAGATAATATTACTCTAGTTGTGGTAATCTCGTAGCCTGGTCTCTGCAGAGGTTAGGTCATTAAGGAACAAAACGTCAAACAACTTAATGATATACGGGGGATGGGAGTACCGTGAAGGCACGTATCATCAGTCCCAAGCTAACAAAACCCCAAACCCTGAGAATCAGCCGTAGATTAAAAGACTGAAGGAACGATGTACAACAGCAACTGCAACAGCTTGACGGTAATATCCATGTGAAAAGGCGGCATCTTTACTAGGGTAATCAAAAACAGCATGAAAGGGAACCGAAGTTTCCACTAAGTGAAGGCGTTTGTTTCACGGGGTAAAGGGATTTCGGTGGGGTATTAGCGCATTTCTCGTTAGGGTAGTTTGTTGGTGGATGTATTTGGCCAACAGGCGTGGAAATAGAATAAGGGCGTTGAGAGTGGGGAACTCTCGTATGCTAGATTCTTTTTTACAGAACAGTGTTGCCACGTATTCTTCTCAATTAAGAGCAGTTGATTTTTTCGTCCACCACAAGCTGTACTTTCAGAACTACTAGGATGGAGTTTTTTTAAAGATAGCACCGCGAAATATTTCCTTTGGAAAACAGCGTCAAACAACGGTCTTTAACCCAAGTAGTCACTGTGTGTACGAGCTCTCTAACACACAAGAAATACATTCCAGACAAAAATGCTCTATCTATTGTCGATTTTACGATTTTATTCAAATTCAGTTTCAGACAATTCTCCTGTCATACAGAGGAAAAATCTGCCATGTATAGGGTTCGACATTATTCCAGTTTTATAAAAAAAACTGAGGTAAATCTGGGTACTTTGGATATATATATTCTATTAAGAAGAGACCTAAGCAAAAAAATACATATATATTTTTGACTCATACCAAGTACAACATAGAAAAGGTTATGTATCTACCGGTGTGAGTAAAAGGAGAAAAGATAAAAGAATAAAATAAAACAACTGATTCCTTCTTCTTTCATCAAAAGAACTTTAAGAAAAATTATTCTGAATAATAGAGTAAGGTTGGCAGATCTGCTTTAATTTTCTACACAGTTAATAATATGATTCTGACCAATCAAAGCCGTAAGGAAGTTGGCTAGAGGATGCCTATTAACTACTAAAAGGAACCTTAGTGCTATGGATATGAAGGTCCTATTAAAACAAAAAATTAAATAATATAGAAAAAATCACAAAAAAGCTTAAAAATCTGTTTATAAAAGAAAATAAAAACAAATAAAAAAGAAAACTAGTTATTCATCACTAGGATAGCTATACTAAAAATTGTAAAACTAACATTAAAATTAATAAGATTCTGATTAATCTATAGAAGCTCACTAAGGTGATTTAATACATGCAAAGATTATTAAATACACCACTCGTGTATTTTATAATATTTCTCATGTATTCTGGAGAGTTAATTCTGCTCTTTCTGATCATACAGATCCACAGTCTTAAGTATATATATATATTTTTTTTTTCTCTGGTTAAAATCTCCGCGAGTTGGTTTCTTTCAGTATGAGGAGGCCATCAGCCCCACCCACACTGTCCCCCAGCGACTAGGGAGTGGCAGAAGTGTTAGGACGCGTGGGGAAGAGGTCAGCCATGTTTTTCTCTTGTGTGGAGAAAGTTTAGTTGCACAAGAGGTAAGCTCTCTTCCTTGTATTTGGGTTTTAGGTTTTATAAGTTCAATGTTTGTACTTCATGTACTTTTTTTCTCTGTTGATTTTTTGCTTTTCAGCTTTTAGGCACTGGCTTGTCTGTCAACATTTTTGCGGGTTTTAACTCTTTCTTTTCATGGTAACTTTGCGCGTCTTTTAGGGAACTTAGGCACAGCAGATGGCTAAGCATAGTTCCTTTTCTTTGCGCTGTATTTTCAAAGTAGTTAAGTTCTTAATAACTACTTAATTATGCACTTAAAGCACTGCTGAAATATTTTGTACATATTGCAACTAATTGTTTAAGTCATATAACTTTCACAAAGCTTTTCTTTAGTTAATTATTGTCTTTAACTTATTCTCGTTTTTGTGTTGTCAGAAGTTGTAGAGTAGGGGGTTTTAGAATCAAGTTTTCTTTCAAAAATCTGATTTTTAAAAAAATTAATATTTCCTTTTTTAATTGCAATGTAAAAATTTGGATTTCTTTTGCATTGTTTTTCAATTTTAAATTCTCTCTCAGGCGAACTTGGCATTTCGTTATAGCTGAAAATTATTTCTAATTATTATCTCACTCTCACAGCTCGAGTTCTCTTTAATCTTCTTCTCTCTGTTTAATAGTAACAGATGAAGAGCATGGGTCGGGCCAGGAGGGTTATGGATGCAAGCGAAATTGTTAACTAGTGCTAGGTCATACAACTCTGCGGAGGACATGACATATATATATATTTTAAAACAATTTTTGGTGGGCTTGTTACTTGCATCTATGGCCTTGCAGAAACCCATTTCCAACTAGGTCTTTGTGGAAGTGAGAAAATGCAGAGTTTTTGCTGGTCCTTGATAAAGCCAAGGCTCAGTATTCTCGACACCTTCTACATTCAGTTGTTTTATTTTATTTTTTTATCTTTTCTCCTTTTACTCACACCGGTAGATACATAACCTTTTCTATGTTGTACTTGGTATGAGTCAAAAATATATATGTATTTTTTTTGCTTAGGTCTCTTCTTAATAGAATGTGAATTCTGAATTTTCAAAACTGCTGTGTTGCGCGTTTTGATCTTCAGGTTATTTTGCAACTTTCGTTTTAAATTCTAAAGTTTTTACTTAGTTTTCAGTTTTGCTCTTCTCTCTCTCTCTATATATATATATATACACACTATATTAACAAAAGTCACCGGACACCTAGAAGAGGAACACAACATAGCATTTATTGACATACATTAGTACAGTATCGGTCCACCTTTGGCCTTAATGAATGCACGGACCCTCCGAGACATGCTTTCGACAAGGTTTTGGATCACAGCGATAGGTATGCGCTTCCATTCAGTACATAATGATGCCGCTAACTGTTGCTCAGTTACAAACTTCTTATGCGGCGCTCTAATTCATGCCATGGGTGCTCTATGGGATTAAAATCAGGGCTATGTGCTGGCCAGACCACACACGATACGGAATTACCGTCAAACTACGCCGTAACAGTCCTAGAACCCTAGGACATTCTACACCTCCTTTGCTGAGTTCCGTGGCACCCTGGTGGCCCTCCTCCACTCTACGACTCGTGCAATCCACACTACCGTTGAATTGTGAATGCTAATGCCATCTCAGTGTTTTTTCATGCTTACTCGTGTACATTACTTACTTTCACCCCGCCTGTATTATGTTGCTTTGGTGCCCTCGTTAAATAACTTGCACAATTGTGCACGCTGTGTTTTTATCTCATGTATGTAATGTTTTACCTTCACGGCGGTGTTTGTGCTGTTCTTTTTCTAATTGTGTACTATTGTTTCGCCTGTGTTATCCTGTAAATCATGCCCAGCCAATGTCATGTGACACGATGTGTTTCTCTTTGTCACTTCTGCAATTTTTTATTCAATAAGCTTTGCTTGCAGCATTTGTTATTCATCCCCATTGTCATTGCAGTGTATATACCATCATGTTTTTAACAGTTTTGTATTATTTCCCAGTGAGATGCCCAATACTGTACGTCTCCTCTTATGTTTTCTTATGATAAATTAGAATAAAGCGATTTTGAAACCTTGCTTTATGGCTCAGTGCATTATCCTGCTGGCATCAACAAGGCTCGGTTCCATAGTATTGCCACGGAGTTGGTAGGGCATAACTGTCCCGAATATCGAGGTAGACGTGCTGGTTAACAGGTTCGTTCAGGATAACCAATGGACCGGGGCCATACCATGAAAAACACCGCCACACGAGTACGCTGCCAGCTCCAAACATGGCCGTAGGAACAGTACACTGTGGTAAACAACGTTCCCCCGGCTGCCGCCATATCCACACACGGCCATCAGACTGATGGATCGTGTATCTGGATTCATCAACCCATAGGACCCGTTTCCATTGATTTACGGTATACAATAAATTTTCTTTACACCATGCTAAACAACGAGTAGCATTCCGACTGGAGATGAAAGGCTTATGAGCAGCCGCACGACCACAGTAACTCATGGAATGAAGTTCTCTGCGAATGGTATGTGTACATACCGAGGTTCCAGCATTTTTACTCACCTGTACACCGAGGTCTTGTGTAGTACTCCGTCGATTAGCTGTAACGACTCTCCTGAGGCTTCGAATTCCTCTATCACTGATTTTCTTTGGTCTGCTGATACGTTTTGCTGCTTCATGCACGGCATGTGTCTTCCACTTATTCAGTACATCCAAAACAGTTGACTTGGGTATGTTTAAAGGCCTCTCGGTTTCTCTTATGGGCAACCCACTAATATAACACCCAACAATCTTTCCTTTCTCAAATTCAGTTTTCTCCTGCCGCGACATTTTCACTCAACCTCACAGTGTGATATGATCGCGGTCAGCTGCAGGCTTGTTCTTTACGCTTTCCAATCGTAGGTTGAAGAAGCGTACAGTAGTGGCCAAAATTGTGGAAACCTTTTGGAAAAAGTGTATTTTTGATGTTTGATGGCTCGTAACACCACAGTTTTTTAAAGTAATACAATAAAATTATATATCAATGGAAATATAATTTCATCAAAAATGTAATGCAACAAAGTTTGTTCAATCATCTCTACTCTATAAAAAGTTATAGCCAAATAACAAGAAAACGGAAGCACAACTTGCTTAGGTTGATATGAAGTAGCTTTCCTTCATTCGAATGAAGCCAGTGAGCATGAGTGTTTAAAGAGCCAATCAGGTGTCATCTTGTTTTGGAAATGAGCCAATCTGGTCACAGTAGGATTCAGCTATTGATGTCATGTATTGGAGCTGAGAGGAGGACATTTGTCAATGTGTTATGTGATTGCTATCAAGTTTTTGTGTGCGTGCGTGCGTGCGTGCGTGTGTGTGTGTGTGTTCTTTCATTTAGTGAGCTTATAAAACGTAATAAATTTAAAGAAATGGCGCAAAGAATTGACTGGTCACCCAGAAAGCGATGTAAAATAGTACTATTAAGTGAACAGGGTTTCAGTTAGGAAGAAATTAGAAGAAAACTTGGTGGAAACTTAACCAAAGGTCGCATTTCTAAATTTTTGAAGAGGTATAAGGAGACTCAGTCACTACAAAACCACACTGGTAAAGGCAGGAAAAGGTGCACAACAGCAAGTGATGATTGAAGAATTAAGATACTGTGCCTAGGTGACAGAAGAAAATCATCTGGGTGGACACAAGATGAAATGGCGCAATGCAATGCGAAGTTGAGTGCAAGGACTATTCGGCACAGACTGCAGGAATTTGGTCTAAAAGCTAGAATTCCACGAAAAAAAAATAATTTATGTCTCAAACAAAGGTTGAAAAAATTAAGTTGAGCTAAAACCCATGTTAACTGGACAGCGAAACAATGTGACAGTGTTATTTGTAGTGATGAGACTAAAATCTCCCTGTTTTGTAGTGATGGCATAAAATACGTAAGGAGAAGAATCGGAGAAGATTTGCATCCTAATTGCATTACATGTACCGTGAAACACCCAGTTAGTGTTATGATCTGGGGTTGTAAGACATCAAAAGCTGCGAGCTGAATTTGCGTGATTAATGGGAATATAAATGGCCAAAAATACATTAATGAAATACTTGAGCCCAAACTGAAGCCTTCCGCACATGATCTTTTTCAAGACAATGAAGCATTTATATTTCATCAGGATTCAGCTCCATGTCATGTTGCTGCTGTGTGCAAAAAGTGGTTTCAAGATAATCATATTTCACTGCTGGAATGGCCTGGGAATAGCCTAGACCTTGACCCCATCGAAAATCTTTTTATGGAGCCGACTAAAGAAACTTGTTAGTCAGAAGCAACCCAGCAATAAAACCCAATTAATAGAAGCAATAATTCAATCTTGGTTTCACATTATAACAGCTGCAGAACTAAGAACTTGGTACACTCCATGGGAGGGCGTTGTAAGGCTGCAATTAAGGCTAAAGGTTACCCAACTAAGTATTAACTGACATGGTGAGAATTTTTGTATATCTCATTTTTTCTATGTTTTTCACTTTTCTTCTTTATAACTGCTGTTCTAATACAAAATCGTTCATAAAAGTTATTGCATTACATTCTTGATGAAATTATATTTCCATTGATATATAATTTTATGGTATTACTCCAAAAAAAAATTGTGTTATGAGCCATCAAACCTCGAAAATACACTATTTCCAAAAGGTTTCCATAATTTTGGCAACTACTGTATATCGAAAGCAAAAATTTCGAGGAGGCAGAAAAAAACAACAACGAAAAATCGAAGTTTTTGAAATCCACCAGAACAAAATAAGAGTTAAAGAAAAATGGGTGAAAAAATATATCATATTTTTCTAATGTAATAACATTTTTTCCAATGTAAAAATGCATCAGCATTTTTATTAAATTAAATCTTTTTGTTTTCTAATGTAAGTCGCAGTTTAACCAAAAACGTAAAATAAATGAAAAATATTCGAGGGGGAGAGCAAAGGTCCTTGCCGCCTCCCTCTAAATACGCCCCTGGCAGGAACTTATCAACTTATTATCATGCGAATGGGGAGTCATTCACTTCTGCTTTCTACAGGGTGAGTCAAAAGTTGCAGGTCACCCTTGTATTTTAGAAATGGGAGGGGAAATGAAATATCTAAATACCCCAGCAAAGAATCGTCAAGGGGGCCTATCGTTTAGGCTATTTCCGGAACATTGCCGACATCTTGAAATCCGCCATATTGGATCAAGGTCAAATTTTCCAAATGGTAAGGGGATCATGTTGCATATCAAACAAAAACAGAATTTTCTCAGATTTTGATTCCCGTAATCAGATTTGACATGTGTGTTGTGGTTCACAAGTTATCAACACAGAAAGTAGAAATAACCATTGTTTGTTGCAGGTAACTGAAGATGGCATTGACGAAAGAGGAGAGGATTGAGGTGATCCTAATGTCTGGGGAATGCAGCTGCTGTATCATAGACGCAGACAGAGCCGGCTGGACCAACCATAGGGGCAACCGCGGCGGTCGTCCCGGTTGCCCCGCACCTTCAAAGGGTCCCGCAGTCTAGGAAATAATCATTTTCGGTAGAATTTTTTACAATTGCCGTTTGTGTGTAAGTTTTGTGGGTGCGAGAACCTTAAAAAGAAAAGTTTTATTTTTTTTTCAAATCCCCCCCCCCCCCCATTTTGGAAAATACGTTATCGCCCTTCGCCGTACAAATATTGAAATTTGCAGACTTCAATTGACTATTGTAACTGCCTTAATATTTTCCGCATTCATCTTAGAGCAAATTAAGTTTCATCATTTTGTGACTCTTTTATATATTTAACAATTTGTGTGCAAACCAGATACTTAAATTTAAAGAAATAAAAAGAAAAATATCAAAGTTGGTTTTGGGCTACATATGGAAACCATTTATTCAGTGACTTTTAAAACATTACTAGAAATTAAAAAAAAGAATCATATATGAGCGCGTATAAAAGTTTAAAAAGTCACTAATTTGTCACTTGGAATTAAAAATCAATCACTAAAACATGAATTAGGAGAAAAAAATATGAATACGAATTTCTTATTATTCCTACATCAAAATATTCGCAATCCAAAAAAAATCGCTATGCAGGTAGCTTTTTGTCATTTTGTGAGGAAGTTTTTATAAGAGTCATAATACAACCTCAACCCCATCTCCCCGGAAAGAAAATAGTAGATTTTAACAGTTCTTTCTCTCTCTCAAAATCATTTATGAGATAAGCATTTTGCCCTCATGATAGTTTTCATTATGACGTACTGCAGAGGTGAAACACATGCCAAGATGAAAAAGTTTCATCAATAAATTCCGTCGGTGTAGCTTAATTGGTAAAGCATTCGGTTCTAGAGCAAAGGGATGCATGTTCGTCACCGGTAAATTTGTGAATTTCACATCGTGTGTGTTTTATACGGACATTTTTCCCATAACTTTATTAAAATATGAGATTTATTTCCTAGTGCCACCAATGAAATTTTACTCCGGGAGCCCCGCAATGAAATTTCGCCCTGGGCCCCGCAAAAGCTCCATCCGGTCCTGGCCGGAGACGTCAGCAACCGACACCCAGAAAGACCACCAATTCCACACAGCACTGTCGCATACCTGATATCCAAATTCCGAGAAACTGGGACTGTGGGCGACAAGCCATGTAGTGGTCGGCAGAAAACTGCTACCGACGAGGAAACCTCAACAATGGTCTTGGTATCCTTTGTAACGAGTCCACAACGTAGCACACGAAGTCTCGCAGCAGAATTCGGTATCAGCCAGTCAGCCATTGTACGGAGTCTTCACACCACTCACAGGCATCCGTTCAAGATCCAGATGCAGCATCCTCTAATGAAAGTGTCGAATTCTGCACCAGGGCTTTGGACCAACATCAACGGGATCCCTCATTTGCACAGGGCATTTTATTCAGTGACGAAGACAATATTTATATCAGTTGTGGCGTAAAAGTCTCTTCGACTTCTACGCTGTTTTAACACGTCAATACTCTAATAAATCGTTCCTAAATGAAACAAACCTTAACGGCCAGACGAAACATGTAAACAGAAGTCAACTTACGGAAAAAGTCCTTTATTCGGAATGGAATGCATTATACTCTCTACACATTATCTCAACACTATTCAATTCCCTCGTACAACACTTTCTTAACAACGCTCCCAATAATCGCTCTTATCAACACCTCTCCTTTTCAATAGATCAGTCGTCGCTTTTTATCTCTTGTTCTTATCCCATAACAGGTATACGTCACTTGCATTCAACCTCAATTGTGTTGCCAAACGTATTCGTTTGAGAGAAAAGATATTTCGTTAAGCGTGAAGAATACTGAGAATAAACTCAATATTTACATAGGGAAAGAAACTAAAAAAGGAAAGTTAATCTAGAATACACGTCACACAGTGGTGAAGTTAACAGTCAGAACCACATGTACTGGAGTGACAGGAACCGTCACTGGATGGAACCATCCAACGTCGTTAGTAATGTAAAGGTGTTGTGTGGAATATTGGGCACCCGTGTAATCAGATCGATTTTCATCGACAATAACCTAAATGCTCAGTTCTACCTGGAAATGCTATTGGAAACAGCAATCCCTTCCCTTCTGAATGAAGATGGCAGTTTCCTATGTTATTTCCAACACGATGTGGCTCCACCACACTACGGAGCAACTGTTCGTCAATGGCTAGATGTTCAATTCCCTGGTCACTGGATTGGCCGGTGTGGTCATGTTGAATGGCCACCTAGATCCCCTGACCTCACACCACTCGACTTTTATCTGTGGTTTCATCTAAAACACCTGCTGAGAAAATCCGCGACAAACACCACTTTCAGCAACCCATCCTGGAGGCTTGTAACCGCATTTCTCTCGATATTCTCATGCTGGTGCATAACGACTGGATCAAACGCCTTCAGCTCTGTGTTCAGCAACAGAGACAACACATTGAACACATAAAAAAAACTGCGCATCGCAAGGTACTTTAGAGGTTGTTATTTCGACTTCCTGTGCTGGTAACTTGTGAACCGCAACACATATGTCAAATCTGATTACGGCAATCAATTTCTGAGAAAATTCTGGTCTTGTTTGATATCCGACATGACCCCGTTATCAGTTGGAAAATTTGACCTTTATCCAATAAGGCGGATTTCCAGATGTCGGCCATGTTACAGAAATATCCTACAAGATAGGCATCCTCACCGATTCTTTGCTGAGGTATTCAGATATCTTATTTTCCCTCCCGTTTCTGAAACACAAGGGTGTCCTGCGACTTTTGACTCACCCTGTAGAATAGCAGCTGAATTTTTCTAGCTTGAATCCCCGAATCATGCTTAAGCAATATGGCCGATTATTTCTTTTCATAATGTTCGTTTATTCTTCCCGATGCATAATTCCCAGTTTTCTTGAAAGGAATTTCTGTTTATTTCACTTCGTCAAGACATTCCTGCATAATTCATAGTCTCACTGGCGATCTTCTCTCGGAAGTTTAAAGAAATATCACGCTAAGCATTTCTTTTTTTTTTCGCATAAAATTCTGAAATCGTCAACCAGTCTTTGTTTGTATTTATTGCTGCTTTAACAGTTGCACCATAGAAGATTTAAGATTGCGTGCAACGTTCAAAATTTTGCATACATGTGCATATAGACGCCGACTTCTGAAAATTTCGAGGGGTGCTGAAATTCAAAAGGCAGGTACTGTTTCCAGTGTTGAAATTTTAGATGTTTAAATGGACCTTGTCTTCAGTGTAAACGCAAACAAACCGATACATGATTTAATCATAAAGATATTACATTTTTTTATAGCAACTAAATACTTGAACTCCGTTTTAATTCTTCCGATTTAATTTTCTGTATTTTTTTCTTTTGGACAAAATTTGAGCATTTTCTTGGGGACTACTACCAGAAAACCAAACTTGTTTAAAAAGGCTGAGATTGGCAGTATATATCATTAGTCAAAACAGACAGTATGCTAATAGTGATACCTTTGAGGAGCTCGCTCTAGCAGTAGCACACAAACCGACGTGTTCAGTGTTGGAATGGAACGCACTCCATAATCATTGCACTGTATTATTTTCCTTACTTGTTATTGTTAGCATTTAGTGTATAACGCAGCATATATCACAGTGAAAATTTTGCTCCGATCAACAAGTATAACTTGGAAATCTCCACCCCCACCCCGCCATCATTTATTTTGAAGTCCATGTGAACCGGTTGATTGATTGATTGATTGGAGGTTTAACGACCACCGTGAGCAACTCAGTGGGCTATAAGCAGTCGAAAGTGAACCGGTTGCTATCGATTTGGCATATCACCCCAGCATGGATTGATTGGTGTTACTATTGGTGACTGCTTATATGTTTTATGAAGCTGGGGAGAAAAAAAGGCCTCAACAGAATTATGTCAAACAAACAAACAAACAAACAATAACTGCAACAACAACAGCAAAAAAAAAAAAAAAACTTCGGAATTATCCTTTGGGCGAGAAAAGATCATTCGCAGTCTCGCTGTGTGTCTTCTGCTCTCGGACGGTCATTCATTACTTCCCTTCTGACATTTATGGCTTTATGACACTACCGAAGCTCACGGAGTGCATGCAGATCTGAAAACATCACATCTGATGTGCAAGGAACGTGGTTGCAAAAAAAAAAAATAAAAAAAAATCGGTAGCTTTAAACAATTAGGAAGGTAGGGTACAAACCACATCTCACACACCCAATTTCTCGCTTGCTTGGATGTCTTATTTCTTAAGTGTTTATTCGCTATCAGTGGCTAAAACACGATTTTTTGAAGATATTGATTTTTTTTTATAGAAACCAAATATTTGCGCTATATTCTGATTATCTTACTTAATTTTATCTAAAGTGGAACTAAATATTTAAATATGAATTCAGTACATATAACAAAAATTCGGAGGAGTGCGGAGCCCAAATGACTTCAAGGGGTGCTCAAGCCCCTGAGCACCCCCGTAGTTGGCGCCAGTGTACATGTGTGTGTGTGCGCGTGCAGTCGTAGACTGGGCCGCCGGGATGCCGGGAGAATTCCCGGTGGGTCGCTATACATATTCTGAGCCTCTTCGCGTTATTTTAACTCATGAAAAAAAAAATTTATATACAGAGTGTCCGTTAAGTAATGAGACAAAAATTATTTTATCAAAAATACAAATTATCTTTTGAATTGTCACTTACACAGATTCAAAATAATTTCCTCCAACTCCTCACAACAGTGAGATTTTTCGTACAGGTTTTCGAAGGCACGGTGGAAGTCCTGAACCGGAACCTCCTTCAGTCTGTTAGTCATACCTCGTTGCGTCGTTGGATGTCCACAATGTCGCTGAAGCGTTCCCCTTTCAAGGCACACTTCACTTTTGATAAGTGGAAAAAATCTGCGGGAGCCAAATCTGGCCAGTAAGGTGGACGTTCGATCACACAGATTGACTTCGAAGCCAGGAACTGCGGTTCGTTTGATGCTCTCTCTGTTCGTGTGTCAATGTGTGCGGTACAAACCTCGAACAAATTTTCCTCTTGTGTAGATCTTTTTCTAAGATTACCCTGGCCGTTTCCTTGCCGACACCTAGCTGTTCAGTTAGTCGCCTAGTGGTTATTCGCCCGTCATGGGCAACAAATTCGCTACCCTTCACCACATTTTCATTTGTCCATGCAGAAACTGGACGTCCTGTACGTGGTTCATCCTCGAGGGACTCTCTCCATCTTTAAACTTTGGAAAGCCGCCCCGGTGGCGCAGTGGTCTAAGGCGCTGGCCTCTGATCATTCGTCCGTAAGGGGTCCGGGTTCGAATCCCGGTGAGGCATGGATGTTGTGTTTGTCTTACGGCACTGGCTCTCTCCCTTCCCTGGAACCAGTGACCCTAAATTAGGGACGGGCGACTGCTTATAGCCCATTGAGTTGCTCACGGTGGTCGTTAAACCTCCAATCAAAAAAAAAAAAAACTTTGGAAACCAGCGGAACACCTGTGCACGGCTCAGAGAGTCATTGTCGTAAACTTTTTTGGGGGTCTTTGTACACTTCCGTGGCAGTTTTCTTTAATTTACAGAAAATTTTTATCGCAGGTCTATGGCGCAACTTCTCACACGCTCCACTCACACAGTCTTACTTCGGCTGTGGCCATTCGAAAACTGCTGCGTCCTCCGACTCGAAAGTTTTCCCTGATTCACGGTAAAATTTTATCACAGCTCTTTGCTCCATGACGCAACTTCTGACACGCTTCACTCACACAGTCTTACTTAAACGGTGGGCATACGAAAACTGTTGCGTCACCCGACTCGAGAGTTGCTCCTGCGATTACAGCACACTCCAGCGGTCAAAACTACAAACACGTTTGTTACTTTTATTCAAAGGGCTGTCCCATAAGAAATCAGTCTCATTACTTAACGGGCTCACTATGTATACATGCTTGTACTTCAATATTGTGTATTGTTGTAAAAGAAAACCAAATTATGATAAAGCGGCAAAGTTCGTTTACCACTTTGATAAAAAAAAAAAAAAAAAAAATACGTAGCAAATGTTCTGTTGAGCCAAACACTGTTTTAGATCATGAATGGAATACGGGATTACACCATACAATACAAATTTTGAATATGACAATCCATGTTTTGGTGTAATTATGACAAGGATGGTAAGTCAGATAATATGCGAAAATTTGAAAATTTCGTCATCCTGGAGCGGGAGTTCAATCCGCGTCTCTCAGATAGCGCCCGGGTATGCTAACGGGTATGTTAATCCTGAGCGCTATCTGGGAGACGCTGGTTCGATTTTCTCTCCAGGACGACGACGTTTTAAAGTTTTCGGATATTATCTGACTTACCATCCTTGTCATTATTACACCAAAAAACGGATTGTCATCTTCAAAATTTGTACTGTTTTAGATGCCTTCTCGATTTTTAAAGTTAAACTTTGTTCTTTTCGGTTGATATCCTTTACCTCAATTCGCTTTTGCCAATTACAGTTGAATACAGTGTTGCATTCAGCGAGCTTTTTCGGGAGGGGGGGGAGCAATTACAAATTTTTGGGGTGGCTGAAACTTGTTGACTGATTTATTGAGGGTCACATTGATGAAGAAATTAATCGGCGTAAAAAACTTGCCTGGAGAGCTTTTGGAAGAAGCAGCATAATTTTCAAGAGCAATATGCCATTATGTCTTAAAAGAAAAGTGTTTGATCAATGCATCCTTCCAGTGCTTACGTATGGTGCAGAGACGTGGACCTTAACTAAAAGAGACATACAAAGGCTGCAGACAACTCAAAGTAGCATGGAGAGGTGCATACTTGGTGTAACCAGGAGAGATAGGAAGAGGAACTCGTGGATCCGAAAAATGACAAGAGTGGAAGACATCATGATCAGAGTTAAATCCCTGAAATGGCAATGGGCTGGACATACTGCCAGAAGGACAGATCATCGATGGACAGCCGAAATTTTAGATTGGATTCCAAGGGACAGGAAAAGACCCAGAAGAAGACCACATGGGAGATGGGTGGATGAAATTCGAAAGTATGCAGGGGTGACATGGAGGAGACTGGCACAAGACAGACCGTTGTGGAGGAAACTTGGGGAGACCTTCGTCCAGCAGTGGATTGATAATGGTTGACAATGATGATGATGAATTGGACTCCATCTCCAGGATGACAAGTTTTCGGATATTATCTGACTTACCATTCTTGTCATAATTACACCAAAAAACGGATTGTCATCTTCAAAATTTGTATATACTGTTTTAGATGCCTTCTCGATTTTTAAATTTAAGCTTTGTCCTTTTCGGTTGATATCCTCTACCTCAATTCGCTTTTGCCAATTGCAGTTGAATACAGTGTTGCATTCAGCGAGCTTTTTCTGGGGGGGGGGGGGGCAATTACAAATTTTGGGGGTGGCTGAAACTTGTTGACTGATTTATATACATATAATCACAATTTTGTTATTTATACATACGTTAACACATTTAAAATTTTTAAATAGAGTATAAAAAAAAGTTTCTGCTCGTATATCGAAAATGTGAATTCCAAAAAATCTACACATACAAATGATTGCAAATATGAAAATGTTATACCTTTGCTTTAATTCAGTAACGCACCACAGATTTCACCATAGGGTAATGTAAAATATTGAGGATGACAAGCGCGTTTCTGATTACTACGGAATCATTACAGCGCTACCTGAAAACGCACGGTGTAAACCGTTCCCCTGCCATTTGGGTTCAACCTCCTTAGATTATTTAGACTAGCACCTATAGTAAAAAAAAAAACCTAATTAACCGTTTGTTTGTGTGGATGACAGTTTGAGGTGCCTTGATTTTTTTTTTTTTTTTTTTTTTGTCACAGAACGTAAATCACCCACCGCCATGGAAAGAAACCCCCTTTTTATGGGAACAATTTCTCATAATTGGCTATTGTTAAAAATTAGTTAGCAAATATTTTGTTGCATTCCAAAATATGATGATGTATTGCAGTGCAAGCATCTCTACCTTCTGGCATTGGGTTTTTATTGCGGAAGTAGTCTAGTTGTCAGTGCTTGAAAAATTGCCCCTTCAGCGAGGACTGTTTAAGGTTTTATTGACGGATGATAGAAATTTCAGACTGAAGTTCATGCGGATGTCTTTCTATTATTATAATATTTTCCCTCATTTTCTTAAGTTTTTCCTTTTAATTAATTTCTCCGAATATACAGCCATAAACGAAAACAATTAGATTAAATACAAGGGGAGATCATCCAAAAAACCTACGGGGAAGGGGGCGTTTCATGGATTGGGGGCGGGGGGGGCTCAGCACTCCCGAAAAGATGCCTGAATACATCACTGGTTGAGTAATCAGTGTAATATGTGTAATAAAATATGCTACCAATAATCTGGGATGGAATTGTGTACGTCGGTAAAATGGGTTGCTTTATGTCCATCTACATGCATTTTTTTTTTTTTATTTAACGAGATTTGTATCTGATTTACTTCTGTTGGGCGTTAAAGTTACGCGGCTTCTTGAATTGCAGTTCTGGAAAGTCTCTTACACCTACCGCAAAATTACTTTTTTCCATTTGAAAGATATTAAACAAAAATTAATTTTTGCATTCTTTAATTTCTCTCACTTTATAAATTTGCGCCGAAGTCCTTTCTTGTAATCACAAGACATTTGTGGAAGTTTTAATTAATGAAGTTAATATCAAATTTTTGCAGAGTATCACAGCTCCCTCATCACACTTAGCATTCAGTCTAGAGCAATTCATATTTTTTACAACTCTAATTTTTCTTTAAATTTGCTTTTGCCTTTCCTGTCGAACAACTGTTCATTCCTTGCTCACAGAAGGTTGGACATACTGCGTCACGTCTTTCCCGTTGGCCAAATTTCTTAGGAAACAGCATGCTGGCGACTAATCTTGTTTAGGGACAAGAAGACGAAGCCGTGTTTCAACTATAGAAGCTTCGCTTCAAAGCTGAATCTTCGATTTTTGTTTTTGTTCTCTCTCTCTCTCTCTCTCTCTCTCTCTCTCTCTCTCTCTCTCTCTCTCTCTCTCACACACACACACAGAAATTTTTAAATAATACCAAAAAAGATTGGCGATCACGTACCTATTTCCGAGTTCTTTGCAATATAGATATACTTTTTGCCAAAAAAACGAAGCACCCGAAGAAAGTCGTTCGTCCGTTCGATCCTGATGAAACACCACATGCAAGTACCACAGGGCAGAATATGCAAATTATTGAATAAAAAGGACCAATGACGAAATAGTGGCGCGCCACAGCGCATGGGAGCCGCGCATCGAGGAGAGTATATCAAAAGCAAAGCTCGCACGCAAGGACGATTGTGACAGAGGATTGCGGTTGCATTAACATCCACAGATTGTGAGGATACCTCGATGTCGGATCGTGCACACTACGAGCAGTTGACGAAGTTTGAGAGAGAACGTATAATTGGTCTGAGAGAGATCGGTTGGCCAAGTCGATGTATCACCAGGAATTTGGGCCGGAGCGACGGGGCAACCGGATGATGTTGGCACCAATGGTTTGAGGAGGGCGCAACCCAATGGCACGCGGGCAGTGGACGGCTGAGATCAACGACTGAACGAGAGGATCAAGCGATTGTGAAAGCCACCCAAACAGAACCGAATTTGTCTCTGTCAATCATGCATATGTGGCCATGTTGCGTCATCTACAGGTACGGAAGTGGACATCCGGACCGTTGCCAGACAACTTGCGACACGGGGACTACATTCGAGGAGGCCACACCGCTGCCTACCACTGACCAGCGACCATCGCCGGCACCGGTTGCAGTGGTATCGGGACCGATCAACGTAGGATAGTGTCCAGTGGCGTTGTATTGTCTTCAGTGATGAGTCACAATTTGCACTTGACGTCGATGACTGGCGTATGCGTTTCTCGAGACGAGCCGGTCAGGGACGGATTCAGCCTTTGCCGTGGAGTGGCACAGAGCTCGCACACCGTGAGTGACTGTCTGGGGAGCAATTTCCCACGATAGACGGACACCAGAGCTGAGACGGGCTGAGCCTGAGCCCGAAAGCCCGAAGCAGATCCGGGGCCCGAATCGGGCTCGGGTTGTAGAATATTTACTGCGGTTCGGGCTCATGCGGGCTCGGGCTCTTACAGGAAGAACGAGATAATTTTTTTATGTAAAAATGTAAAAAATAAATAGTTGGTAAAGAGAATTCTTCGGCAACTGGTTCTGGCTGGAAAGCGGGTATTCGAGATGGCTATTTATTTTGGGCTTGGGTAGAAAATGCCATAGGCCGCGCATTTGTGTGTTTCTACAGAGAAGAAGCTTTTTCAAGAACTATAGATATTGGATAGTTGACAGCTTGCCGACGATAATTTACCCCCTATCTCCACGCAGTAGCTCTCTGCTAATTCTATTTAGCAACGTACATATTGCAGCGCATTATGGCGTGATAATATTAGCATTATTTGAGCAACATAACAATCGCAGCACCGCCCGATCGTTTTGAATGTCCGGCAGCCCGAAGCACTTCAGGTGAAAACAAACTGTCAAAGAGAATCGCACAGTTACACTATAAAAATAGATAGAGGTCCCTTTCCCATGCACTCCCCATTTGAGAAATACACTCACGGACAATAAAATTTGCGCACCAAGAAGGAAGCATCGGATTGAACTGAAATTGTATGGACGTAATGATACAGATGAATGATGCATATGATAACAAAAACAGAGCTGCAGGACAATTACAGAGGGATCTGTGGCACGCAGTCCGGTTATCTTCAATAGCGCGTCTCACCACCTCGTACGGCGATCCATGCTGCAATACGGTCCGGCATAGAGGCGAACAGACGCCTGATGCTGTTCTGAGGCAGACTGGCCCACACGTGCTGGACGGTGTGCTCCAAATCCCGGATAGGGCCACATGGCGGCAGCTGGCGTTTCAACTGGTCCCACACATGCTCGATAGGGGACATGTCCGCAGAGCAGGCAGGCCATGGAAGTGTCTAGGCATGACGTATAAGAAGTCCTGGGCAACCCGAGACGTATGCGGCGAACATTTTCCTGATGGTATAGCGCACCTGGAATCCCGGCCGGGAATGGGAGCACATGAGGCTGTTGGATCTCATCCACATACCGCCGTCCCGATCAGCTATAGTAGATCCGCGTATCAACGTGGATCTACTAGAGCTGATCGGCTATCGTAGGCAATGGCTCCCCAGATCGTAATGCCTGCAGTGAGGGACGTGTGGCGCTCGATAGCAAGGTTGGGATTGTGCCGTTGACCCGGGGACCTCCACACCAGCACACGATGATCATCTGTCCCCAAAACGAAGCGGCACACATCGATATACACCATACGTCGACAGTATGTGGAGTTCCACGTCGCTCTGGCCTGGCGCCACTGCACACAGAGCCGGCGATGTTCCGGTGTTAATGGTAGCACACGTAAGGGGTGCTGGGTTCGTAGATTTGCTTCCGCGAGGCGTCGGGAAGTGGTTCGTGGGCACACAGGAGCCACTACATCTGTCTGTATAGTGTACCGGGTCCTCATGTGATCCGTTCCAGCCTGGCGCACGATCCGTCGTTCCTCTCTACCAGTGGTCCTCCTGGTCCGTCCAGAGCCGCTCCGCCGTGTGGCAGTGCTGTCACGTGTCCACTGCTCCCAACACAGTCCGACGGTATGGTCAGAACGATCCGTGTGGTGGGTTATACAGCACGCCGACCACCCTGTGGTTTTCAGCCCGATGATCAGGCCTCTCTCAAAGTTCGTAAGCTGCGTAAATCGACGTCTCTGGCGTCTACCCGGCATTCTTGTCCCTCTGTACTCTTGCTTGCGTCGGACGGTGCTTTTCACTTTCATGGGGCATCGACTACACGCCTGTTTATAAAGCTGTCGGTTCGTGTTTGCAGCGTCACCACAGGGTGTGCGGTCATGCCCCCTCGCACCAAACGTGGATCACTTGCATACCAACACGCACTCTAGCTATTTGCAAAGTTTCGCGGTTTTTCTTCGAGGTGCGTAAGTTTCATTGTTCGTGAATGTACATTGGTTAATTGCAGGAGGAGGAGAGAGTGGAGATGTTTAAAAGGAGATGTTTTTTTTCATTAATGGTTGAATAGGTGTGCAAGTTTTCAGGCTTGTTGGCGCTGGGGATCTATCTTACAATATAAAACTCGGGCTCGGGTGGGTGAGGGCTCCGAAAATTGAGTTCGAACTCAGCTCTGCCGGACACCCTTGGTAGTCCTCCATACCACCCTTTCGGCTCAACGGTACGTCAACGACATTCAACGGCCTGCTGTATTGCCATTCTTCTCTACCAGCATCACCGAGCAATTTTTCAATAGGATAATGCCCGGCCACACACGGCACGACTTTTCCAGGCCTGCTTCTGTAATGTCGACATCCTTCCATGGCCAGCCCGATCGCTCGACTTCTCACCGATCGAACATGTTTGGGACATGATGGGACGCCCAAACATGCCCATCTGGGAATGTCGGCGAACTGGCCGGCAATTTGGACACCATTTGGCATTCTGTACCTCAGGAGAGTTTCCGTAAACTGTATGCATCTATGCCACGCCAAGTAACCACTTGTATATGAGCCAGAGGTGGCGCTATACAGCGAACTCACTTGTTCCACTCGTGTAGCTGTTTTATCCGAATAAATGGCCCAACTGCTCTGGAATTGCACTAATTTCCTTTCCTATGCATGTACAGTGGCGCCCATATGAGTACTTTTAGGGGGGGCTGAGAAAAACCCTTACTTCCTTCAAGGCTGTCAAACAGTTCAGCAAATGTACAAGATACTAAAATACAACAAAAATAAAGAAGTTTGATAATTGCAGTCATTCATTAATGTCTTATTATTTTTAAAAATGCTTTAAAAATGATTTCGTCTATTTTAGTGTTTTAAATTTATAAAAAAATTTACTATACCAACTGTTAGGGGGTCAAGTCCCACCCACCCTACATGTACATTGTCCATACCAATTTTCAGCTCGGTTGGATGATTCCTTCGGGGTGTTTCGTTATATTTTTGGCAAAGAGTGTATTTGCATATCTTTTTCACATGCAACCCTCTCATTTAGCGAAACTTTGATCCCCTTACCCATTTTTTGGAATTAAACTGTTTCCTGCTATTTTCGGCCTTTGGATCCACACAAGAAGATGCACGATGTGTATGAGAAACAATTGAATTAGAGAAACAAAAGTGGTTCAATTTGTGAACCAACTGAGCATTAAATGTGTATCGGCGTGTATGTGGTACTTTACGACAGCCGTAGAGCATTTTTTTTTGCTTTCTTTTTATTAACAAGAAAGGGTAGATAGATGCTTTTCCAACTTTTCCAACATTTTGCTCTCTACATGTACAGTCCTTTAAAATTTGATAACACGAACTTTCTATTGAAAACTTTGGCACAGTGCCTCAGAAAGAGAGAAATTCTTTATAACTCTAATCTATTGTGTACACGTATGCAGCATATCATAAAAACCTACATATCGAAAAAAAAAATTTCAAAACGTATTGGAAAATATGGGGCATACAAACGTTTATTCAATCCAAGGAAATTTCTTTAAGTTCATCCTCTAAAACCAGAATATTGTGAGAAATACAAACACAAATACACCAGAAGCTGGAATTTCGTAAAAGAGACACGTATACCGTATTTTTCGGCTTATGAATCGCTATAGAGCATAAGTCGAATAAGTTTGATCTTTGATTTGAGTATAAGACGAAGCTAGAGGAAGTACAATGATTGCTATGAATTCATCTAACCAGTGGTGGAAATGGGAATTTTTCGCTACCGGAACGCGACGTACAACTTGCAGTGTTGTCGCAACGTTTTGTCTATTTCTGACTGCATAGTCAGAATTCGTCAAAAAGGCTTAACGCAGTTTTGACGGGTTTTGGCGACAACACTACAACGGTACAAGTGCGTGCATAAAAATTTAATATTCGCAAACCCATTTGCTGTACACATAAAACCATATAAGGAAATTTCGTTATTAAACTTTAAAATGAAATAGTCACATTTAGCGAAAGTCAGAGCTGTTTTCTTTATTCAGAAGTATGTTTCTTATTAGAAAGACCACGCGAATGTGTGCCGGTGCAATTAAAGGTATCACCCTTTTTGGAGATGTCCTCAAATAACAAACATCGGAGAAAAAACGTCAGCTCTTATTTGAGGCAGAGATATGTAAGTAACTACTGTATATGGGGTGGCAAAGTAAAGAAATTCAGCTTTGTCTGAAATATCCATTTATTTAGCTGCAATATATATTATAACTTCGATTTGAAAAAAAAATCATCTCCTAAAATAATCTCCAAAGTTTTTGTTTCAACAAGCCTTCTTGCATCTTTTCTTCACGTTCTCTGCAAGCCAAAAAATCTGCATTTCTCCTTCCGTCACTCAACCATTTCCGTACATACGGCTCGGGATTGAAGATCTTTGAAGGAGGCCCGTTTATTTTTATGAACATGAGGTTGCTGACGTGTGTAACGTTTAAAGCGTTTCTTAAATCAGTTATTATCAAATTCATGGTACTAAAACCTCTTTCACACTCAGCTGTTGATATAGCAACCGCAGCAACAGATTTTAATAAGGCTTTTAAATGATGTGAAACTTTTTTGGTTTCCTTGAAATGTCTGAACTCTTCAATGATTTTCCTTTCTTCCTCCAATCCGAATATTCGGCATCAACTTAGAACCTCTCCTTCTCCATATAAAATACCTATGTCGGTCGGCCAAAAAGACGGATACAAAACCTGAAGTTAATTGTTTTACAATGTACTCGCTGCTGAATAATCTGGCAGATAAATTGTTGGCAACACTCCGAAAAAACTGAACACGGTTTATTTTCCCGTTAGATTTATATTCCCTTGAATGTAAATCCACCCCTTTGAGCACCATATTTTTTACGGCATCTGATGCTACTAAATAAAACTCGTCAAAACCACCATCAGCTAAACCTTGGAAAACTTTCACTGTAAGGGAAATATGCGAATGTGCTTCTAGTAACGATACAAATTTTCCTTGAAGACGCAATGACAATGAACTAAGTTCCTTCAAGGCGGTTTTCATTAGTGCCAAATTTTCCAGGAAGCATGTGCTCGTAAAGTCTTTTCAGTAAGCCAGAAAACATGCTTCTTTCTTTCTTTACTATCCCTTGAAGCATCAGCACATGCAGCTTTAAAATGCAAAGCCAAGGCTGGAAACGTATTCCAGACAGCAGATACTGTTCGCTCACTAGATGCGACCCATCTTGTTCCAAGAACTCTCCCGATTGAAGAAAACAAAACTGCAATTTCTTCAGCACAGTGATGAGACTCACGGGCGTTCTTTTGTGAAGCGTGATACAAAGAGTATAATTTATCGCAAAACGATTTAAAACTCTGTATGCCGTAAACCTCTTTAATTACGTCCCCGACAGCAAGTTCTAACTTATGATTTGCAAAGTGCCATATAATAAGTTCGGGAATTTTTTTTTAAGCTGTTGAACTACACCAGATACCTGCGAAGTTTGCAGCTCCGTCGGAAGTGAAAGATATCAGATTATTTTTAATAAGCCCTATTGGAAAGTACTTCACCAAGCAGTTCATAATCGATTCAGTTATTGCTGTTGCTTTCAAATCGTGTAATTCAAACAAGTCAAAAAATAGAGTTTGGGCTATTATATATCCGGATCTATGGACATTCTTATGCAGATTATGAGTACTGAGAGTCGGCTTACAGTTGTACACTCATCAACCAAGATACTGAATTTCATATTTTGGGAGACGATTTCTTCACAGAGCTTTTTAACGCATGTCATTTCCTATAGAATCGCAAATATCCGTACATGTCTTCCTAGACTGCAATATCCTCCCCATCTCAGTGCCGTTTTTCTTTTGAAGATCAATCAAACCAGGAAAATTGGCAAAAGGTCTATTGTTCTTCACAATGAAATATGCGGTAATGAATATTTTGTACGTATTGTCCACTTTATTTTTATTTATTTTTTCAACAATATTTTCAAAGATGCCTTCAGAACGTTTTGCGTTCATTTTAGAAGCTTTTTTATGAGCGTGACTTTCTCTGTGCTCCTTTATTTTTTTCCTTTGAGCTGTATTTTGCTTCTTCTTATCGTCAGCCGTAGATCTAACTTTGCAATCTATCCACTCCTTAGAAAGCCTTGCACCAGTTAAAAATTCTGAAACGTTCATATTCCCGGCGGTTTTACAGACGGCACATCCTAAACACCCATTTTTTTAAAGCAAGCCAAGAGTACTCTTTCAAAAAATACTTACTTTGATCCTCAGTCCAACACTCGGGTTTACCATTTGTTGAGCTTTGACGAGATTCAGATTCTTCTGATGAACTTCCTGATGCAGTGATTTTCTTTGACTGTTGTATTTTCGGCGATTTTCTTGGTGATACTTCACACGGAGTCCGAGCTTGAACAGGGAGGGAAGGATTCCAAATTCCCGAGTTCTGAATTTTTCCTTTTGACTCATCTTTTTCCCCAAAGAAATCTGTTAGTGTTCTTTTTATTATTTTCAGTTGCTTCCTTTTCTCACACAAGAACAAATTAAAACTTACAACAACAACTACAATATCAGTCAAAAAGTCACGTTCTACCACGACACGAGCTGGAGTTGAAGTGACAGCATGTGTAGAGTGTAGTAATTAAGCTCGTTGCCATGTTACAGGAACTGAGAAGTCATTTTATGCCAAGAGCGGAGAGAGGTTGCAAGGTCATCGAGCAATCAGCTCCTGTCATGACCTTCTCTCTCACGCAAACACTTCGCACTCATCGTGGAATTAAGCGGCGTTGCAGTCGTCACCATGGCGGAAAATCGCGAAGGAAGGACGCCATGTGGCGAAGAGAAAATTTTTTGAGAACTGCAGCTACAACCCCGGTAGTACCTACACAAATGGCGAGTGAGCTTTATTAGAGAAAAATAAAAAAAATAAAAAAAATTGAAACGACGAACAATTAATACAAGATGGTGTCATTAATTGAAATGTATAATGCATTACGAAATATTTTATGAAAATTAAATGCTCCCTTTCTGCTGGTGTCGATAACGGAACGCCGGGACGCAAGGTTTTGCTTCCGGAACGCAGGGTTTTGCTTCCGGAACGCGGGGTTTCGCTCCCGGATCGGCGTTCCGGTGCGTTCCGGCCCATTTCCACCACTGCATCTAACTATACACCAATGAGCCATTACATTATGACCACCCCCCATCCCAGAGAAATGAGCGCGCTTGGAGACCGGACGGTGGTGCAGGTGAAGTTCACAGATCAGTAATATACAACCCGAGGAACGGCTTTCGGTTAGTAGAGTGTTCGGAGTCAGAATGGCAAAAGCTGCCGATTTATCGGAGTTTTGATAAGGGACAAACTGTGATGGCACAGCGCCTAGGAACTAAGATCTCAGAAACTGCGCGGCTTATGGGTTGTTCACGTGTCGCTGTAGTGAGTACGCATCAAAAGTGGTGCACAGATGGCCAAACGGCGAACTGTCGTCCAGCCATGTGTCGTCCGCTACTCATTGATGCCAGATAGGAGCGGAGACTCTCGCATTTTTCACAGCGACCGCAGCAGGGCCACAGTGCGATAAATCACCCACAGCTATACAACAGTGCTGATCAGAGCAATGTGTCACAGCACAAGGTCATCTCAGCCTACTGCGTATGGGTCTGCGTAGCCAGCCAAAGACCCAGCCGGGTCCGCATGCTCACTCCACGTCATTCCCAACAACGCATGAAATGGGCCCAAGATCATCGAGATTGGACCGTGGATGATTGGAAGAAAGTGCCCTGGTCTGACGAATCAAGATTGCTGGTACATCACGTAGACGGCCGAGCGCGGATACGCTTATTACCAATGGAGGCTATGGCACCTGCACGCACTGTTGGACGGAAACAGGCCGGCAGCGGCGGTGTTAAGCTGTGGGCAATGTTTTCTGGGGCCACTTTAGACCCCATTATTCTAATAGCACAATCCCTGAGAGATGTCAGGTATCTGAACATCGTTGCTGATCAAGTTCACCCATTCATGGTAACTGTGTTCCTTGCCATGAACTTTCAACTAAACAAGAACCGCAGCCTTTGTCGACAACAACGGGGCCCACTATTTCTCCTGTTGCTAGTACCAACAGGATAATGCGCCATGCCACACTGCGAGAATCGTAAAGGAGTGGTTCGAGGAACATGCTGGTGACTTTCTGTTAATGTCAAATTCACCTGACATGAATCCAATCGAACATTTGTGGTTCGACTTGGAAAAGTGGGTTCGCGCTAAATCACCACCACCCCGAAATGTTCGGGAACTGGAGGACCTGCTATTGACATTATTGTACCAGATACCCCAGGATATTTATCGCCACCTCATCGAATCAATGCCTCACCGAGTGGACGCTATTTTGCGAGTTCAAGGGAGTCCTACATCTTATTAGGTAGGTGGTTATAATGTAACTGCTCATCGGTGTATTTTTGAGGCTTTAGTAAATATTAGAAGGAAGAGAAAGGTAAGGTATGATCTATCGCATTTTTCTTTTCAGCAAAAAACTGAATTTCGTAAGTTTAGTTTTTCTCACGAACTGAAGCTACCGTATTTCTCCCTTCCAATTGACCAGTTTGAAAAGCTGCTGCGCAATGGTTAAAAAAAGAAAAAGAAAAGAAAAACAAGAAGTGTACCAAATTAGAGTGATGTTAGCAACGTGAGTTATCGTTCGCTGTTTTCTCACAGAGTCCAGTTGAAAGCAGAAGCCAAAACAGCTTTTGATTCCAACCAGAAACATGAAATAAATTAAGATAAGCACAATAAATGGGAGCTATCAATTTTAATTCAATTGAGAGATACAATTCAGAGATTGCGACAAAGCGAAAAAACGACTGCCTTCACTAGTCTTTAGTCATTTCTGTTCTTAAAGCTCGTACCATGTCGGCTATCGATACGATTGCCACCAGCCAATCAACCGCGTGGTTGCACCTATTGTGGTTCTGGCGGCTTTACAAAGCTAGTAGCTCCAAAATGAAGCTGCCATTCCAAATCGTTCACCAGGGCCTGATTTCTGCACGTGCACAGGGCCTCAGAATTTGGAGGGGCCTCCAAACTACCTTAATAAAATAATATAAATTTTCAGAATTAAAATATGTTTTCCGTTATAGCACGAAATTATTATACGGTTCGATTTCAAAATTTAGGATGAGATTTTGGAAACCAAGTTATTATTATTTTGTATAATAAAGCTCGAGCGTTGCGTTGAGCTGTGAGCGGCTAGTGTAACATCTTAATCTCACCCTTATTTATAACAATCAAAATGCAATGGGAAGAGCGCCGCCCCGGTGGCGCAGTGGTCTAAGGCGCTGGCCTCTGATCATTCGTCTGTAAGGGGTCCGGGTTCGAATCCCGGTCAGGCATGGATGTTGTGTTTGTCTTACGGCACTGGCTCTCTCCCTTTCCCTGGAACCAGTGACTCTAAATTAGGGACGGGCGACTGCTTATAGCCCATTGAGTTGCTCACGGTGGTCGTTAAACCTCCAAAAAAAAAAAATGGGAAGAGCCTATATTCGGAGTCATACGGTATATTATACACGAAAAGCATTTCAGCAAACATGTAGAATTTACTAAAAAATATTTTTATTATTAATATTAGTCACGTGAGAATAAAAATTGTGAATTAATATTCGTAATTATATAGGGTTTATTTTTACATGAATAAAAATACAAAAAAGTTCAACTGACACTACTTTAGTTTAAAGACTGTTGTAATAATTTACGTGGAGTGTTGCAATCATTTATCCCACAATGTGTGTGGTCAGCTGCAAGACTTAGTGAGGGATTACTTTTTACAGCTTAAACTATCATTGGGTCATCATTTCCATTAAATGTATGGCAAACCAGGTGTTTTAAATTATATTTCTGGGAGGATAGTTATTTCTGTAAATGATGCTATAAAACAAAAAAAGAATTCCAGAGTAATTAATGTTACAGCTGTAAGCTCTGCGGGTGCGGGGAAGTACAAGCGGTGTGAATGCTCGTCTATTACAAGCCACATTGGCTTGTAATAGACAAGCCAATGTGGAAAAACTACTTGCAAAAAAATATTTACCAGTAAATATTCTTTTCGACTGTTTGACTGAAATTTTTATTCGAGGGGGCTCCAGACATAGGATGTGCACAGGGCCTCGATTGACCTAAGTCGGGCCCTGTCGTTCACGGCGATTTTAATGAAATTTTTATCGAACAGAAATATCCGTTTCAGTAGCTTTTGAACAAGTTGTGAGTGGAATATCAGATTTCCTACGCTTTCGGAATGGCTTTTTACGAACGTAATATTCCGTTTCGGGTTCTCTAATCACCACCAAATTTAAGGCGCAATATTTTTTTTCTTCTCTTTGAGCGACCAATCAACAAATAAGTCGAGGTCCGGACTTCTGGAAGAAAAAAGTTTGGTCATATACGCCGAAAAATACGGTTCATCCACCAATTCAAAGAAGTGTTCCAATTTGCTTCCCAGAAATACTGATTTCGTGAGGAATATAAGTATACACTTATACATTGCATATAGAGGGAAAACTGAGCATCATGAAAACTTGGAGACATAGAAATCTTTATCATGTTTACATCAGTGCTGAATTCGGGCTTAATTTTAAGAACCCGAAGTACGTCAGCCCGAGCCCGAACACTATGACTAACCTGTTTAGCCATTAATCAAGAAACATCTCTTCTAGACTTCCATAGACTTCCACTCTCTTCACCCTGCAATTAACCGTCTTTCTCAATTGAGGAGTGGGGTAGGGACCTCTATCAGTCTGTGAAGTATAGTTGGGCGATTTTTTTACCTTTCGTTTCTTCCTAACAGAGGCGTAACCAGGCATTTCTGCGCCCGGGACAAACCACAAAATTTGCGCTCCCATCTATCTTTCTACCTTATATATACTATATTGACAAAAGTAACCAGACACCCCTTCAAAAGAAAATTAATGGATCCGCCGCATTGTTAAGATGTGGTACAGCCACAAACGATATAAAAACAAGCCTGCACCTGACCGCGATCATATCGCACTGTGAGGTTGAGTGAAAATGTCGCTGCGGGAAAGAGCTGACTTTGAGAAAGGAAAGAATGTTGGGTGTTATATTAGTGGGTTGTCCGTAAGAGAAACCGAGAGATGTTTAAACATACCCAAGTCAACTGTGTCGGATGTACTGAATAAGTGGAATACACATGGCGTGCCTAAAGCAGCAATACGTATCAGCAGACCAAAGAAAATCAGTGATAGAGGACGCCGAAGCCTCAGGAGAGTCGTTACAGCTAATCGATGGAGTACTGCACAAGGCCTCAGTGTACAGGTGAGTAAAAATGATGGGACCTTGGAATGTACACCTACCATTGCAGAGAACTTCATTCCATGGGTTGCCGTGGTCGTGTGGCTGCTCTTAAGCCTTTCATCTCCACTCGAAATGCTACTCGTTGTTTAGCATGGTGCAAAGAACATTTATCGTGAACCGTAGATCAATGGAGACGGGTCCTATGGACTGATGAATCCAGATACACGATCCATCACGTCTGATGGCCGTGTGTGGGTTTGGCGGCAGCCGGGGGAACTCTATTCACCACAGTGTACTGTTCCTACGGTCAAGGTTGGAGCTGGCAGTCTACTCGCGTTAGGGTGTTTTTCGTGGTATGGTCTCGGCCCATTGGTTATCGTGGACACAACACAGCTGTTAACCACCACATCTACCTCGATATTCTGGACAATTATGCCCTACCAACTCTGTGGAAATTCTATGGAACCGAGCCTTGTTGGTACCGGTTCTACGTCAATTCGTCGCGTGCGTCAATTCGTCGACTGCGTCAATTCGTCGCCTACGTCAATTCGTCGACCACGACGATTCGTCGCGCGTCAAGTCGTCGCGGACAAATTCGTCGACTACGTCAATTCGTCGCGCGTCAATTCGTCGACTACGTCAATTCGTCGCGCGTCAATTCGTCGACCACGACGATTCGTCGCGGACAAATTCGTCGACTACGTCAATTCGTCGCGTTTACAGATTTTGGCTACATACAAAACGAATGCAGGAAAACGTACGATTTCGAACGTCTTGCTCCCTGTTCAAATTTATAAAGTTTGGACACGCAGACAGGACAGGAATATTACGTTTTTCTTTGGCACTAAAATTATTAGACGGTAAACGGTTTTTGGAACGGGGCAGGGCCCGGTTGGTCAAAGCCCCCCATATACAAAATTTTCGTAAAATCTACAGTTTTCAATTCAGAACCACCAAATCTGGTATACTATCTCGTGGTAATCTAACTTAGACTGTAGACGGTTTTGGGAAGCGGTTGGAGAGAGGGGGCTCGACCCCCCCTACAGAATTGCCGTAAAATATAGTTTTCAATTTAGAACTACCAAATTTGGTATATTATCTCATGGTACTCTAACTTAGACGGTAGACGGTTTTTGGAACGGGTCAGGGGCCCGGTTGGTCAGAGCCCCCATACACAAAATATTCGTTAGATCTACATTTCAAAATTGCCTTTATTCTTCAGTAAAATAACATTTCTATGTACATGACAATGGAATTCTGCCGATAAATACAGCGGTATATACATCAGCTGGAAAGTTCCAGTGAAACGTAAAACAAAATATTGTTAAAATCATAGAAAAAAATTATTTCGCCACGTAGGGCGAAGGAGAGGCAGACAATAAAGCACGAGCGATACAAACGAAAATGTTTACCTACAGTATTGTAGACAGGGCAAGACATGATTCTATACTATGCACAAATTCCAATTAAGCATTACTACCATACTAAAGATTAAACATTAGGTACTAATTCACAGAAATGCAACAGTGATGCTACATTCAAAATTTACAACATATGTACAGAAGTATTCAGTGACAAGGGGAAATAACGCTAAATGTACTCAGAAGGGCATCTTGTTACATTATATTATACACACAGTGACTAATATTTTAAAAAAATATTCAACATAATGAAGGGGACATTGCGTGGGCAGTAAACTGTGCAGAAGGAAGAATTATATACAACAACATAAAACCCAACATTATCGAAGAGAACATGGGAAACATGGTGAGCTAGTTTTCATCTTAGAACCACCAAATTTTGGTACACTATCTTATGGTACTCTAACTTAGACGGCAGACCGTTTTTGGAAAGCGTCAAGGCCCGGGGAGTCAGAGCCCTTCCCCCTTACATACAAAATTTTCGTAAAACCTAGTTTTCATTTCAGAACCATCAAATTTGGTATCATGAAACTCTAACTTAGACGCTAGACGGTTTTTGGAAGGGGTTGGAGCCCGCGGGGTCGGAGCCCCCCCCCCTCATAAAAAATTTCGTAAAATCTACAGTTTTCATCTTAGAAACACCAAATTTGGTATACTATCTTATGGTACTCTAACTAAGACAGCAGACCGTTTTTGGAACGGGTCAAGGCGCGGGGGGTCAGAGCCCCCCACATACAAAATTTTCTTAAAAACTACAGTTTTCAATTCAGAACCACCTAATCTGGTATACTATCTCATGGTACTCTAACTTAGACGCTAGACGGTTTTTGGAAGGGGTTGGAGCCCGGGGGTCAGACCCCCCCCGAATAAAGACTTTTTCGTAAAATCTGCAATTTTCAATTTAGAACCACCAAATTTGGTATACTATCTCATGGTACTCTAACTTAGACGCTAGACGGTTTTTGGAAGGGTTTGGAGCCCTAAGGGTCGGAGCCCCCCCCCCTCATAAAAATTTTCGTAAAATCTACAGTTTCATCTTAGAACCACCAAATTTGGTATACTATCTTATGGTACTCTAACTTAGACGGCAGACCGTTTTTGGAACGGGTCAAGGCCCGGGGTCAGAGCCCCCCACATACAAAATTTTCTTAAAAACTACAGTTTTCAATTCAGAACCACCTAATCTGGTATACTATCTCATGGTACTCTAACTTAGACGCTAGACGGTTTTTGGAAGGGGTTGGAGCCCACAGGGTCGGATCCCCCCCCCCCTCATAAAAATTTCGTAAAATCTACAGTTTTAATCTTAGAACCACCAAATATGGTATACTATCTTATGGTACTCTAACTTAGACGGCAGACCGTTTTTGGAACGGGTCAAGGCCCGGGGGTCAGAGCCCCCCACAAACAAAATTTTCTTAAAAACTGCAGTTTTCAATTCAGAACCACCTAATCTGGTATACTATCTCATGGTACTCTAACTTAGACGCTAGACGATTTTTGAAGGGGTTGCAAATTTTTTTGTGAAGGGGGTAAGGACCCCTTTCATAAAAAAAATCGCAAAATCTAGTTTTCAATTTAGAACCACCGAATTTGGTATACTATCTCAGGGTGCTTTAACTTAGACGGTCGACGGTTTTTGGGACGGGTCAAGGCCCTGGGGTCGGAGCCCCCCCCCCCCGCCCCGCACACACACACAGACATAAAACATTTTCTTAAAAACTACAGTTTTCAATTCAGAACCACCAAATTTGGTATCATGAAACTCTAACTTAGACGCTAGACGGTTTTGGGAAGGGGTTGGAAACCCGGGGTGAGAGTCCCTCCCCTCCTCATAAAAATTTCGTAAAATCTACAGTTTTCAATTTAGGACAACCAGATTTGGTATACTACTTATGGTTATCTAACTTATACGGTAGACGGTTTTTGGAAGGGGTCGGGGCCCGGGTCAAGGTAGCCCCATGCAAAATTTTCGTAAAAAGTTCCGTTTTTTACTCTTAAGAATACCCTATCTACGTTCTAAGGCGCTCTTTGGCCCTTTGAGGGCCTTGCACCATAAACCATCAACCAACCAACTAACCAACCTACGGTCTCAGTTAGGGACTGTAGATAACAATAAAGTGCAAAAATATGCGTTTAATGGTGTATTAAAAACACAAATCTATATAGTTTAGCTTTCACTACCAACGAGCGGCTTATCAGAAAGAAATATAATGTAATGTAAACAGAGAGTTCCAGATATTCAAAATTCAAAACGGTAAGAAAAAGATGATCAATGATAATGTGAAGTCGTATGCATGCGACATCACATAGGTACATTGCATTTCTGTGTCGCGGGATTCACAGAAGCACACGCCAGATGTACGGCAGTTCTATAGATGTCTCCTAGAAGGTAAGTATTCCCATTCCTTTTTCTTTCTTTTTTGTTTCGCAAAATTAAATTAACTAAATCAAAAAATTTAAAATAAGTTTACTGGAAAATTGCAGGAATATCTTTTTCATTCATTAACTTTCACCCGATGAACTTGGTGATTCCACAAATAGTAATATGTACCTGGCAAATAACTGGTATTCCTGCTAGTACAAATTATATTAATGATTTATTTGCGTCCAGTTCAATCTAGTATGTCCATAAGAGCGTTTGGAGCCGTATGAAAAATACATTTCAACGTGTGCCGCTACGGCGGCGGAGTGATCTAGGCGCTGGCTTCTGACCACTTGTCGAGAAGGATCCTGGTTCAAATCCGGGTGAATCATGGACGTTGTGCTTGACTTCTGGCACTGGCTGTCCCCCTTCCTAGGAACCAGTGGCCCAAAATTGGGAACGTCCGACTGCTTATAGCCCACTGAATTGATCACGGTGGTCGTTAACCCCCCCCCCCTCCCAAAAAAAATATTGCGACGTGTCCATTGCTATTTGTTGTGGACCGTACAAAAAGTATGTTTTTGATATCAACGTGTCCACTTCCATGTAGGCTGGCCATAAAATGTTAGGGGACCGTACAAAATTGCACTTTTGTTTTCACCTTGTCAGCGCTTCGGTATATGGTTGAAGTATACGTATATATAGTTGGGCTATTTCAGCACGTAGTTTGGTTTATATAGAAAATCAAGATAATGTTACATTTTCACTCAGCTACAACACATTAATCCCAAAGGCTATTTATTGAAATCTTTAATCCGCCGTGCTCATATTCACAACCTTAACATAACATGTCAAGTTATTAATGTTGCAGTTTTACCCTGTCACAAAACTTTAGTTACAAGACCTTAGGCGTAAAGTTTTTAGGAATTTTTAGTCCGACGTATTCATAAGGTTTCGATAACATGCCAAGGTTATGGTACTGCGTTTTGACTGAGGCACAACAATTAATAAACAGGCCTTAAGCCTTTTTATCAGTTTTCAATCAACCGTGCTCATATACATAAAATTTTCAGAGAAAGTCAAGTGTACTGTGTTGCGCATTTACTCGAGTACAAAACTATAAACAGCCATTAACTTTCACCCGCTGAACTTGGTGATTCCTCAATTCATCCATTAACAAGTCTTTTAAGTGATTGTATGCTATGGTCATATTGATAATGTTTGATGACAAGTCAGGTTAATGATGTTGCACTTATTAAAGACTTAAAAAGGTGTAGAGGCTAGTAATTATTATTTGAAGTCTAAGTAAAAGCTCATTTTTAACTTGACTCGTCATGAAATCCTTATGAATATGGCATTTATTTTATTTTGTACATTTTACAAAGCGTATGCATTTTTTTTTTTTGGCATTTGTTTTATTTTGTGTTGTACTTGTTACATAGCGTTTCGCATTTTTGTAATGCTTGTGACTTGTGATTGTATTTTGAATTTTTATTTGTTTCACATTTTGGATTGCATTTTGAATTTGTATTTGTTTCACATTTTGGATTACTTTTTGACATTTTATGTTTTTGACATGCTATTTTGAAAATTTTGTCTTTTTTAATTTTGCGTTGTGTTTTACATTCTTGCATCTTCGGCGGAATTACATTCTTGAAAAATTCAAATACAAGTTAGTAAAAGGTATAATTCAATTAGTGAGAAATACCAGCACATTTTAGTAAAGGGTAGAATTATATGAAATTCCTCTTAAAATGTCCAGCATGTTAACATTGTCTCTGTACACCAAAGAAGTTCGAATTCCTTTTTATCTTGCCAGCGTTTCTCTTCTGGGTGGATTTGTTGGAATCTGTGCTATCACTCTTTCGATTTTAGCCATAGTTGTTCTCTGCTCTTTCGCAATTTCACTGATTATTTCGTACAGTCACAGTTTTTTCTCTCCCAGAATTGTATTCCAGCGTCTATCTAATCTTTCAAGTTCGTTTTGTGTTCTGGGAAAGCCAAATAAATTGTTTTCACTTACTGACCAAATTGTTGGCGGGAACAGCGGAGGGCTTCTGCTCGGATTGTTTCTTCTGCTTCCACGAAATTTTCCAAGAACATAATTTTCCTCAAACCACTGAACTACAGAATCTGCATATTCTAGTAAAATTGATTTCACTTCTTCAAAAGCAGCTGGAATTTCATCAGATGAAAAAATGCGAGTGCTTGCAAATGTCTGACTTTGAGAGCAAACTCACTGTTTTCCCTATATTCCAAGGCTATGCCAGAGGATGGATATTCCTCAGCACATTTTTTTCCGAGATGAAACCAACAACATTTGCGTGTGCTGCTTCCAAATTCCTTTTTAGCAGCATTATAACGGTAGCTATTTCAAAATCTATTATTATGCGTATATTGTGGTGCAAGCTAAATATAATAGTCTGATGCATAGTCTTGTAAATCCTACAAAAATACTGTATAATTGTATTATATTCCTTATACTTGCTGGAAAGTAACCCATAAACTAGTGAGACAAGTCTGTGCATCTCTGGATTCGTTTCAACCATAGCATGAATGGAACATAATTGCCTAAAAAGGGTTGGACAAGTTTCAAAATGTCCCATCCATAATCCAGAGGGGTGCTTCTTTAAGCTTTCGTAAATTATTCTCTGTTAAAAATAAAATAATTCTTTGATGTCCAAATGCGCTATCTCTGCCAAGAAATTTTGCACCATCTTCTCCTGCAAATTTATTGGGGCATCGATGCGTTCTGAAGTCGTAGGCTCCGCAGGCATGTCTTGGCATGTCTTCTCTTTTTTACAACTTGCCTTAGTGCATCCATATTAGGCATGTAAGCTGCATTTACTGTAGCCATTGACGTTGTCACGGTTTGAATAATTTGTGCAGGGGCTTCGTCCGTATTTCTCGCTCGTTCTTTTATTTGCGCTCTTGCAACAGCAGCATCACTTTTCTCCGGTCTTGGAGCATGATTATGTGGTTTCTCATTGCGCATCCTGTGTTCATCTCCAATAAGAATGGTACTAGCAAAGCCAGTACAATTTCCATAATTTCTTTCAATACATTGCCAATACCATAAATCACCTCGCACTCTGTTATGGCAAAATAAATACCCTTTTCATTTCAGCAAATCATTTTCTTTTTGTGAGTTAACTATTTATGTTGCATTCTTCATCTGCATAGTGCCTTCGGAAAACAATGCACTTTCTCTTTCCAAAATATTTAGAATGATATATTTCCACTATTATCACTTGACAACGCACAACAAAGGTTTCAACAAGCACGTTCTCTGTTCTCTAGTCAACTACGAACTAATGAGCAACCATTCAATAAAACACTCAGAATACAGACAATCACGTGAAGCTTGTTCCTCCAGTTAGGGTTTAAGCGAAGTTCAAGATTTTCGTACCTGCGTTCACAAGAAGTGGTTAATTTTTAGGATCGGCATCTTATCTTTTGTTTTTCCAAAACGCAGAGGTACATGTATTTTACAGCAGGGACGCTCCAGGTGGGGGATCAACAGATGCGAAGAACCCGGGAGCCAGGTTCCGGAGGCGGCAGCAGGCGCGGACTGGGCAGCTGTACTCTGGGCCGGTAGGCGTCATGCTAATTCTCAAAAATAAATTCAAATTTTTTGTGTTGCACCATGCGTATGAAAGAAAATTCTTATACTGAAAAGACAATTTGTTTACCCCGTAACATATTAAACGAAACCTACGTCCCTACGTGCCAAATGATCTGTAAGCCAAACACAGTTTTTCATGCAATACCTTCCCCCGACTTTCTAAGTTCAGATCTGTCTCGTTCGACTTATTTCCTGTACCGCCCCTCTCTTTCGCTAATTGCAGTTAATTGCCGTGAAATTGGTGTTTTACGTTGGGGTGTATTGCCGTCTGTCCTGAAGACTATAGTGAAAGCGGTGAACCCCAGGGGAAAAGTATTCCATCAAAAGCAACAAAAATCCAATGCGAGAGCAAAACTTTGTTCGTTGGCATTACATCCAAGCAATTTAGGTGAAGTAGGAAGTGTGTTTTTCTACTACGACACCAGAAGATTGTCGCGAATGCTCAGGCAATTACGATACAGATGTGTCCTTAAGACTTCTCTTTCAAGACGTCCAAAGGCCGGCACTAGGGGATGGGGAGGGATACAGTACGGATGCTCTTTTTTTGTTGCAGTTAGAAATTCTTAAGCTCATTCTTCCTTAAAACTTTGCCTGTTTACCAGTAAGTACTGTCTCATGCCTCAACCATTGCACAGATTTGTTGTTTTTGTTTTCATTCTTTGAGTTAACAGCGGGAAAATATCTGAACTGCGTTGTTTCAGTTGGAAATATTTTTTTACTTCAGCAACAGGGCTTCACGTATAATTGCAAAATACTTCGATAGAATAAACATACCTTACATAAAGAGTTTGCATGAGAAAATAGATTAATAATAAGGAAAATATTCTAAAACCAAAAAAAGAAATTGCTGAGCCGAAAAAGCTAGGTAGAGGAAACAAAAGGCTCTAAGAAAAAGTTCATATTTAAAGAAACCTGTAGTCGCTTAATGAGTAAGTGGTATAACTCAATACAAAAAATCATGTGCTGTATTTGAAAAAAAAAAAAAATTATAAGCAAGTAGGCATCGTGACAGTCCACAGTTTCCCCTTTTCATCCTGTCGACATTACAACCACCACAGAAAAGAAAATAACAAAAACATAACAAAAACACCCATACAAAGTAAAACGCCCAAAACATAAAAAGAAGTAACCACACAAAATGAAATGCCCAAAACATTAAAAAAACTGCAACCACACGAAACAAAATACCCAAAACATGGTAAGAAATTCTGTTGAAAGCACAATGAAGGTATACGATAGGAGAAATATATGTTTTTAAAACTTAATACAAGTGTCAAAACTGAAATAAAAAGAAATATTCCAAATTTCATTGTTACTTTAGATATTTTGACCTGTTGACATTTCGTAAATTGTACTTGCACTCGGTCAAAAAATATTACTTACAAGGACTCTTTAGTAACTTTTAATCGCTGTGGTCGTATTTATAAGGTTTGCATAACAAATCAAGTTAATAATGTTGCGCTTTCACTTAGGCACCAAATGCTAATTATTGGCCGCTAGGCCTAGGCCTTTTAAATAATTTTTGATAAGCGTAACACTCTTAAATTGATTTGTCATGCAAACCTCATATAATCACAGCATTAAAAACATACTATAAATGCATATGCCTAGGTCTCGGGCGTATCTATTAATGCTTTGTGCTCGAGTAACATTTAAACAGAATTCATTTTATTTTCTATGAAAACTACATAAATATCAGCTCGGAGGACTGAAAACTATCAAAAATCTCTAGGCCTAGGGTCTGCTTAATAGTTCCAACCTCAGAAAAACGCATTGCTAAAATCTTGGACTTCTATGAAAACATTATGAAAATTAGCACGGCACACTGAAAATTGCTAAACAGGCCCAGTCCTAGGGCTTTCTAATTATTGTTTTGTACCTGACTAAAAGTATAAAATTATCTTTAGTTCTTACTAGCAGGGGTACCCGGTATTTCCCAGGTAAATATTACTATTTCTAAAATCACCAAGTTCAGCTGGTGAAAGTTAATGACTGAAAAAGCTATTTCCGTAAATGTCCAGGAAACTTATTTTAAATCTTTTGATTTAGTTAATTTAATTGTACGAAGCAAAAAAGAATTTACATTATTTACATTACATTGTATTTCTGCCTGATAAGGCAACCGTTGGTGGTGAAAGCTAACGTTTATTAATTTGTGTTTTCAATACACCATGAACCGGATATTTTTCACTTTATTGTTATTTACGGCTTCTAACCTAGACCGTAGGTGGGGTAATGGAGTGCTGTATTGGGATGCAGTTCTTAAGAGTAAAAATTTTAATTTTTACGAAAATTTTGAATGGGCCCCCTTCACACCGGGCACCGACCCTTTCCGTCTGCGGTCTAAGTTACAATACAATGAGGTAGTGTACTAAATTTGGTCGTTCTAAATTCCAAACTGTAGGTTTTACAAAAATTGGCATGGGGGGGGGGGCTCTAAACCCCTGGCTCCAACCGCCGTTTCCAAAAAACCGCCTGCATTCTCAGTTAGAGTACCATGACATAGTATACCAAATTTGGTGGTTTTAAATTGAAAACTGTAGATTTTACGAAAAAATTTTATGGGGAGGGCTCTGACCCCGTGCCTGACCCGTTCCCAAAACCGTCTACCATCTAAGTTAGAGTACCATCAGATAGTATACCAAATGTGGTTGTTCTAAATTGAAAACTGTAGTTTTTACGAAAATTTTGTATGGGTAGAAGGAGTTAACCCCGGCCCCGACCAGTTCCGAAAATCGTCTACGGTCTAAGTTAGAGTACCATGATATGGTATACCAAATTTGGTGGTTCTAAATTGAAAACTGTAGATTTCAAGAAATTCTTTATCCGGGGGGGGTGGGGCTCTGAACCCCGGGCTCCTACCCTTTCCAAAAAACCATCTATCATCTAAGTTAGAGTACCATGAGATAGTATACCAAATTTGGTGGTTCTAAATTGAAAACTCTAGTTTTTACGAAAAGTTTTTATGGGGGGGGGGGGGCTCTTACCCCGTGCCCGACCGGTTCCAAAAACCGTCTACCGTATAAGTTAGAGTGCCATAAGATAGTATACCAAATTTGGTGGTTCTAAGTTGAAAACGGTATATTTTACGAAAATTCTTTGGGGGAGGGGGGGGGGGGGTGCTCTTACCGCCCGGGCCCCGATCCGTTCCAAAAACCGTCTCCCGTCTAAGTGACAGTTTCATGATACCAAATTTGGTGGTTCTAATGTGAAAACTATAGATTTTACGAAAATTTTGTATGTGGGGGCTCTAACCCCCGCGCCTTGACTTATTCCAAAAACCGTCTACCGTCTAAGTTAGAGTACCATGAGATAGTATACCAAATTTGGTGGTTCTAAATTGAAAACTGTAGATTTTACGAAAATTTTGTCGGGGAGGGCATTCTAACCCCCGTGCCCCGACGTGTTCTGAAAACCGTCTAGCGTCTAAGTTAGAGTACCATGTTATAGTATACCAAATTTGGTGGTTCTAAATTAAAAACTGTAGATTTCACGAATTTTTTTAGGGGGGGCTCTGAACCCCGGGCTCCGACCCTTTACAAAAAACCGTCTACAGTCTAAGTTAGAACACCATGAGATAGTATACCAAATTTGGTGGTTCTAAATTAAAAACGGTTTATTTTACGAAAATTTTGTACGGGGGCGGGTTCTAAACCCCCGGGCCCCGAACCGTTCCAAAAACCGTCTACCGTCTAAGTTAGAGTGCCATGATATATTATACCGAATTTGGTGGTTCTAAATTGAAAACTAGATTTTACGAAATTTCGTATGAGGGGAGAGGGCTCTGAACCCCGGGCTCCGACCCTTTCCAAAAACCGTCTACAGTCTAAGTTAGAATACCATGAGATAGTATTCCAAATTTGGTGGTTCTAAATTGAAAACTGTAGATTTTACGAAAATTTAAAATTTGGTACGGGGGGGGGTAGGGTTGCTCCGACCCCCGAGCCCCGACCCGTTCCAAAAGCCGTCTCCCGCTAAGTTAGATTTTCATGACACAAAATTTGGTGGTTCTGAATTGAAAAATAAAGATTTTAAGAAAATTTGTATGTGGGGGGTCTTACCCCCGGGCCTTGATCCGTTCCAAAAACCTTCTATCGTCTAAGTTAGAGTACCATGAGATAGTATACAAAATTTGGTGGTTCTAAATTGAAAACTATAGGTTTTTCGAAAGTTTGTGTGTAGGGGGGGGGGGGGTAACCACCCTTGCCCCGACCCGTTCTGAAAACCGTCTACCGTTTAATTTAGAACACCATTATATAGTATACCAAATTTGTTAGCTCTAAATTGAAAACTTTAGTTTTTACGAAAAAAATTATGGGCGGGGAGGGACTCTGACCCCGTGCCCGACCCGTTCCAAAAACCGTCTACCGTCTAAGTTAGAGTACCATGAGAGAGTATGCCAAATTTGGTGGTTCTAAATTGAAAACTGTAGATTTTACGCGGCATTTTTATGGGGGGCCCTTACCCCTAGGCTCCAACCCCTTCCAAAAACGGTCTACTGTCTAAGTTAGAGTACCATGAGATAGTATACCAAATTTGGTGGTTCTAAATTGAAAACTGTAGATTTTACGAAAAAGTGTTTATTCGGGGTGTGGACTGACCCCTGGGCTCCAACCCCTTCCAAAAACCGTCTAGCGTCTAAGTTAGAGTACCATGAGATAGTATACCAAATTTGGTGGTTCTAAATTGAAAACTGTAGATTTTACGAAAAAGTGTTTATTCGGGGGTGAGGGGTCTGACCCCCCGGGATCCAACCCCTTCCCAAAACCGTCTAGCGTCTAAGTTAGAGTACCATGAGATAGTATACCAGATTAGGTGCTTCTGAATTGAAAACTGCAGTTTTTAAGAAAATTTTGTATGTGGGGGCTCTGACCCCCGGGCCTTGACTCGTTCCAAAAACGATCTGCCGTCTAAGTTAGAGTACCATAAGATAGTATACCAAATTTGGTGGTTCTAAGATGAAAATTGTAGATTTCACGATTTTTTTATGAGGGGGGAGGGGGCTCCGACCCTTAGGGCTAACCGCTTCCAAAAACCGTCTAGCGTCTACGTTAGAGTACCATGAGATAGTATACCAAATTTGGTGGTTCTAAATTGAAAACTGTAGATTTTACGAAAAAGTGTTTATTCGGGGGTGAGGGGTCTGACCCCCGGGCTCCAACCCCTTCCAAAAACCGTCTAGCGTCTAAGTTAGAGTACCATGAGATAGTATACCAAATTTGGTGGTTCTAAATTGAAAACTGTAGATTTTACGAAAAAGTGTTTATTCGGGGGGGTCTGACCCCCGGGATCCAACCCCTTTCAAAAACCGTCTAGCGTCTAAGTTAGAGTACCATGAGATAGTATACCAGATTAGGTGGTTCTGAATTGAAAACTGCAGTTTTTAAGAAAATTTTGTATGTGGGGCTCTGACCCCCAGGCCTTGACCCGTTCCAAAAACGGTCTGCCGTCTAAGTTAGAGTACCATAAGATAGTATGCCAAATTTGGTGGTTCTAAGACGAAAACTGTAGATTTTACGAAATTTTTTATGAGCGGGGGGGGCTCCGACCCCGCGGGTTCCAACCCCTTCCAAAAACCGTCTAGCGTCTAAGTTAGAGTTTCATGATACCAAATTTTGTGGTTCTGAAATGAAAACTAGATTTTACGAAAATTTTGTATGTAGGGGGGTGGGGGTGGCTCTGACTCCCGGGCCTTGACCCTTTCCCAAAACCGTCTACAGTCTAAGTTAGAATACCACGAGATAGTATACCAGATTTGGTGGTTCTGAATTGAAAACTGTGGTCACACTTAACTGCAGAGGATTCTCTGCTTCTCCTAGAAATGCTCTAGTGTATGAGGACTTGGCGCCTCTACACGCAGATCTTCTCTTGCTCCAAGAGACCAATTGCTCTGCTATCACTTTGTTCTCTCGTTGGCGGGCTTGGCCCTACGATTTTCACCATGCTTATCGAGTTGGACGGAATGGTGGCCTTGCACTTGGGATCCATCACCGCCTACTCCCTCTGATTCGTGCCTTACATGTGGACAACCTCCAGGTCGCTGTCTTTTGCATTGAAAACGTGACCTATCATGTTTTTAACATATATGTCCCCTGTGATGAACGTCTGTTACCTGATCTTCTCTCCACACTCCGTACAGAGCTGTCATGCATCCCACCGTCTGAATATATTCTCATCGGCGGAGATTTCAATTGTACGTTGTTGCCGGCCCTTGACCGCAATTCAACCGTTGGAGAATACCGCAGACAACGTGTATTACAGATTTCCCAGCTAGTTGATGATTTTCAATTGGTTGATGCGTTCCGGCATCTACACCTGTCGGAAATCTCTTTTACCTGGCGCTCTTCCATCCATGGCAGCACTACGGCAGCACGGTTGGATAAATTTTATGTTTCGACTGCTCTTCTCCCGTCGATCGCAGCTGCTGCCCATCATCCTTCCGCCGCTTCAGACCACAGTATTGTCAGTCTGTCGGTGTGTGTTTCGCCTTCACCTTCAAGGACTCAACGAGTATGGACTTTTCCGGACTCGCTCCTTGATGATCAACAATTTTGTGTTGCTGTGCGTGAGTTCCTCCGAAGTCGTCAGCCCCTTCTTGATACTACGTCCGACGCGATGCAACTGTGGCTCAGTGTCAAACATGACTTGGTCCTTTTTACACGGCGCTACTCCCATGCCTCTCGGAATGAGAGCGATATGAAAATTGCGAATCTACGTGCTCTATTGTCGATGCTCTCTCTTGATGATCCGCAATACCCCGGCTATCTGGCAGATCTCCACGCTTTGCTTCTTCCTCGCGCATCCGATGCAGCCTGCAGGATGCATTTCTTGCATCTCTCCCCTACAGCTGATTCTCACGATTACTTAACCGCCTTGGAATCTCAACATCGTTCTGCTACATCTTTGCGTCATCTTCGCCTCCAGGATGGTTCCATCACTTCGAACCCATCGAAGCTATGCACTTTCACCAGACAGTATTTCATCGCCAAGTACAGTGCGGTAACGCAGTCTTCATCCTCATTAGCTTCTCCTCTTCTCTCCTCTCTTCCTCAGGTCCCCTCTACTTTATCTACTTCTTTACTCTCTCCTTTCTCTCTTCGCGAACTCCGCGAGGCGTTCGCTACTCTCAATCCTCATGCCGCTCCTGGACCTGACGGCCTTCCTCTGTCCTTTTATCGTGCTTTTCTACCGTGCCTTCTGCCTTTTCTGTCTGCGTGTTTCTCGTCTGCTTTTTCCTCTCCTGCGTTACCGCCCGACTTTACTTTGGCACACATCATCCTCCTTCCTAAGAAGGGTGACCTCTTGGATCTTGGAAACTGGCGCCCTATCTCCATCCTAAACACTGACTATAAGTTCTATACAAAACTCTTATCCCGTCGCCTTTAATTCTGTTCTCTCTTTCGTTATTTCTCCTGACCAGACATACACTGTGCCTGGTCGGACTATTTCCACTAACGTTTCTCTTCTCCTTCATCTTCACTTCCTCGCTCGCTCTTTTTCTGAACCTCTTGCCTTTCTCAATCTGGATCAAAAGTCCGCTTTTGATAACGTTTCTCATTTTTATCTCTCTGCTGTCCTTTCACAATTTGGCTTTCCTCCTACCTTTTCTTCCGCACTCTTGGCCCTTTATCAGGGCGCCAGTTTCCATGTTCGAGCGGCCACATTTCTAACCGCTCCAATTCCGTTTAAGCGAGGCATCCGGCAAGGATGTCCGCTCTCCGGCCAGCTATTCGCTCTCGCTTTTGAGCCTTTCCTGTTAGCAGCCCGAAGATCACTCCTGGATGTCCTACCGACGACAGTGGCTAGTACTCGTCATCATCGAATAATTTTCACCGCCTATGCTGATGATGTGACCTTTTGCGTCCGGGATGAATCTCAATTTGATCGCCTGCATTCTGTATATCAACAGTATGTTGCATTATCTGGAGCAGCGCTGAATGCCACTAAAAGTACTGGCTTATGGTGCGGGGCATGGGCTGCCCGCACCGATGCTCCTTGGGGTGCGCAGTGGACAGCCACTACACAGAAGATCCTCGGTGCGTATGTCGGATTGCCCTTGGCTTCTGCATCTGCCACCTGGACTGCTCTTCTTCCCCGGATACAACGGACTGCTGCCTACTGGAGTAAGGCCCGCCCTTTCACATCGTTCCGTCAACGAGCAGCCGTTGTTCGTCGACAACTTATCTCTCTATGCGAATACTCTTGGATGTCGACGGTTGTGCCCGTGTCACAAATGATGACCATCACTCGCCTCTCAACTTCCGTCATCTGGTCTTCACATCACTGGATTAAACCTGCCACGCTTCATCTGCCAGCCTCTTTGGGTGGCATCCAGCTTCCTGATCCAGCTTTCCTTTATAAAACACATCGCATTATTCATTTCATTCGCCTTGCCACTTCAACTGTTCCGTCCCCTTACCACTACCTTGAATGTTCTAGCTTCTTCCCGTGACCCATCTTTCACCTTCCTACTGTTTCTGAAGATGGATGCATACTCTCTTCTCCCGTCCCACCTCCCTCCTGTCCTGCGAGAGGGCCTTTCTCTCTTTCGTTCGCTTCCTCTTCTCCGTTCATTTCCTTCTTCAACTCTTGATCTCCTAGATGAACCTCTCTTCTTCTCTTCTCTTATTCACCCTCCTAACCTCCCTTACTTTTACTTTCCTCGTTGGATCCGCTCTGGTGTGATAACTGTCCGTTCTCTCGTAACTTCTGATCTAACCTGGAGACCTCTTTCTTCCCTGTTTCTATCTCCAACCATTACTCTTGCTAACGAATATCTTCTTCTTCGCACAGCGCTTTGGAGCCTCTTTCCACTCCTCGCTTCACCTGATGGTATCTTCTCGGTCCCCTCTGCTCCTCTTTCCCTACCGTTCTTTCTCCTCATTCGTAGCTCCCCGGTTCTAGTTACTTCTCTCTCCTCCTCTTCTTTTTATTGGCTTCTTCTTTCCCCTCCCGCACTTCCACTTTCTGTTCATTCTGCTCCTCCTTCTCTTCTCCCCGCCATCTGGACAGCATCTACCTCTGCCCTTTCCTCCCCTCTTGAACTCAATGTCCATTGGCAATTTCTTCACCTTCGTCTCCCCGCCCCATCAGTACTGTTTCGCATGACCCTTCTCACCTCTCCGCAGTGCTCCTTTTGCTATGAAGTCAGCGACGTCCAACATCAATACCAATTCTGCCCCGTTCTCCTGCCAGTCCTAAACACAGCATTTCGTCTTGCTGATCGAATTTGTGCTCGATCGTTACCATTTCTTGCATATGCTTGGCTACTCCAAACAAAGCATCCACCTACTCACTTGCCTCCTGTGTGCCGTTATATTTTTCTTCTTGTGAAGTTCACTGTCTATGCTTTCATCTTCAACAACGCTTCCCTGCTCTTATTCCACCTCCTCAGGAGGCAAGTGCTATCATTCGGAGACGCTTCCTAGCACGGTTAACCACTCGCCTCCAAATGGAGCACTCTCGTGCTGCCTCAACAAACACCGATAGCGTTTTTCAATCCACTTGGGCCCAATCGGCTGGGTGTTTCCATATCCACAATTTGCAGTTACATCTCAACCTATAAGTGGGATTTTTGTTGTCGCCCACGTTCACTGTAACAAATCATGTTTTTACGTATTAATTTTGGTGCTTCGCTATTTGTGATTTTTCTGTTTTAATGTGCCATTGAAGATAGCTCACCATGTTTCCCATGTTCTCTTCGATAATGTTGGGTTTTATGTTGTTGTATATAATTCTTCCTTCTGCACAGTTTACTGCCCACGCAATGTCCCCTTCATTATGTTGAATATTTTTTTTAAAATATTAGTCACTGTCTGTATAATATAATGTAACAAGATGCCCTTCTGAGTACATTTAGCGTTATTTCCCCTTGTCACTGAATACTTCTGTACATATGTTGTAAATTTTGAATGTAGCATCACTGTTGCATTTCTGTGAATTAGTACCTAATGTTTAATCTTTAGTATGGTAGTAATGCTTAATTGGAATTTGTGCATAGTATAGAATCATGTCTTGCCCTGTCTACAATACTGTAGGTAAACATTTTCGTTTGCATCGCTCGTGCTTTATTGTCTGCCTCTCCTTCGCCCTACGTGGCGAAATAATTTTTTTCTATGATTTTAACAATATTTTGTTTTACGTTTCACTGGAACTTTCCAGCTGATGTATATACCGCTGTATTTATTGGCAGAATTCCATTGTCATGTACATAGAAATGTTATTTTACTGAAGAATAAAGGCAATTTTGAAATGTAGATTTTACGAAAATTTTGTTTATGGGGGGCTCTGACCAACCGGGCCCCTGACCCGTTCCAAAAACCGTTTACCGTCTAATATTTTTAGTGCCAAAGAAAAACGTAATATTCCTATCCTGTCTGCGTGTCCAAACTTTATAAATTTGATCAGGGAGCAAGACGTTCGAAATCGTACGTTTTCCTGCATTCGTTTTGTATGTAACCAAAATCTGTAAACGCGATGAATTGACGTAGTAGACGAATTTGTCCGCGACGAATTGACGCGCGACGAATCGTCGTGGTCGACGAATTGACGCGCAACGAATTGACGCATGCGACGAATCGTCGTGGTCGACGAATTGACGCGCGACGAATTGACGCAGTCGGCGAATTGACGCACGCGACGAATTGACGTGACACCACCAAAACAACAGCAGGATAATGCACCAAGCCATAAAGCAAGGACTGTTACGGCGTGGTTTGACGATAATTCCTTATCGTGTGTGTACTGGCCAGCACAGAGCCCTGATCTTAATCCCATAGAGCACTTATGGAATGAAATAGAGCGCCGCATAAGAAGTTTGGAACCAAGGCCTACTACTATGCAACAGTTAGCGTCAGCATTGTGTACTGAATGGAAGCGCTGTGTTCCAAAACCTTGTCGAAAGCCTGTCTCGAAGGGTCAGTTTTCACACAGTATTTATTAGAAGAAAGATACAGGAGATGTGCTTGAATAAATCATCTCAAATGATGTATGACAAAAAAAAAAAAATTTACAGATGCTTGTAGCTTACGCTACTGCTTATTTACACGGTTTTGTACATTGATGATAGTAAAAAAACAGTTAATTACACTCGAGTGTCTGGTGAGGCAACAAAAGTCTCTGACAAAGCAAAAGAATAGGAACAATTCAGCTTGAAGAGCGTTATACAATATTAATTTTGCACAGTATTGAAGCAAGGAATAATACAGAATTCGAGCTTGCAGACATAGATTCAAAAGACAGGTGATGAGAAATTAACAGAATGTGCAGCTTGCGCTACGTTAATTACAGGATTCGGTGCAACGTTTGCATGACAACAGTTAAGTGCAGTAGAAATCTGGCGAGGCAACATGAATCTCTGGTAATACAGAGAGTAAAATCAATCCAGAATGATGAGCACTATAGAGTATAAATTTTACACAATATTGATGAAAAAAGCTCTGACCGAAAGGTGATACATTGTGGGTGACCTGGAAGACCAGGAGGTTGCAGGTGATCAAGGTGACAAACATGAAATCAAAAGTTCGAAAGACAGATGATGAAAAATTTACAGATGAATGTGGCTCGCGGTACTACATGTTACATACAACGGTGATATGAAAAATAGTTATATACAATAATTTTCCTGAGAATACAAAAGAAAAAATAATCTCTGAAAATACAGAGAGAAGACACAACTCATCACAGTGAGTATTGGAGAACACAAATTTACACAGTTGAAAAGTAAAATTACACATTTGAATCAGGAATTGAAGATGAGAATATACTGTAAAAACGACAAAGTTTACAGATGTCTGTGGTTCGTGAAACGACCTATATACATGATTCTGTACAATAAGAAGTTACAATTTATATATATTGGTTTGTCAGAGGTGGTGGAAGTACAGTTTGTTTCCTGCAGAAATAATATATCAGCATTCAGCGGAGCAAGATCCTCTCGTACCAGCGCATTCGCAAGAGGTGTCGCAAAACCACGACAATTAAGTGACACCACCTTGAATGTCTAGGTTAGTTGTGGGATGCAGTAGGAATTGACTGGCTGTAGTGATGGGAGTGGAGTCGACGGAGAAAACAAGCACTCCACGGGACCTCGTCCGCAGTGCGCCGAAGAGGGTTTTCAAGTGAGTGTAATTGAACCAGCACTTGTGGAAGAGCTGCTTCATACTGCTGAATGGAAGTGCGTGCTGATGAAGGGCTAGAGGACCCTAAAAGGCAATCCAGCACGTCCTCGTATGGCAGAGGCTCAGCAGGGAAAGCATTTTCAGCAAGAAAAGTTGTGAATTCATCTAGTGAGGGAAAGGCACCCTCACATGCTGTCTCAGAGGAAGTGTGTAGATGCGACCTGGAGAACGGTCGTCGAGAGCTGACGGAGCGAGTGGATGAGCGGGTAGAAGAGCGAGATGATCTTCGGGACGCCAGAGTCTTTGACTTCTTCGTCTTGGGGTGAGTAGCACCACTGCGTTTTCCAGCAACCACAAAAGCTTCATGATCGTCTGGAGAGTCTGAACCCGAAGCGTTACCTGTGACTCGTGTCATGGAGCCAACGGTAAAAGCTGAGGAGTGGTCAACATGTACATCAGCAGTGGTTGTAAAAGTACTAGGGGAGTCGATTTTGGAAGCCTGGGGAAATTCTTAGGATCAGCAGGAGGTGAAGGCATCAAAGTCGTTTGTTGACTAATGGCAGTAAGCTGACTTTTGGAAGATCTTGATTCCGCGACTTTCCTCGAATAGGAAGAAGTCTGTGAAGCGTTGGTGGACAAAGTAGAAGAAGATGTAGTGTGTGGAGCTGTTTGCGGGGAGGCACGTGGGCACTGAGCCCTTATGTGACTTTCGCTCTGACAGATAGTGCAATACTGTGAAGTGATTATCTCAACTCTTCGGCGTTGCTGTCCACAGCGGATGTGCAAAACATTCGGAACCGCTTTCAGCTGAGCAACAGATGAAAAGAGGACTCGAGTTCGGCGGAAACCCCGAATCGATTTGTCTTCAGGGTCTCTGGGAGCCGCAGAGAGAGTTGTTATGGAGCCAACAACTCTGCCGTACCTGCTGAGCAAGGTGCAGAGTGCAGCGTCGGATACTTCTGGTGGTACGGGGTAGAAGGTCACCTGCACCGGGCGGTGCGCAACCGGTTGTGCTAACAGATGCACGTCATTGATGGTTATACCTTCCGTAAGGACCTGGTCAGCATGCGCTTTATCCTTAAAATAGACCAAGACAGATCTGGGTTTTCGAGCTACAAAGTCTATTGCATCCTTTGGTAAGATAGTTTTGAGGGCTCGGCTATATTGCCACAGCTTAGTGTCGGGAAGCGCATCAAAATAGACGCCCCGTTCCATAGTGGAGGAAAAAAGGTGACCAGCTCGGGAATCCTCTGGTATGTCAATTGTAGCAGTAGAACCGACGACAGTGACATAGGATTCAGGAAAAGGCATAGCAGATGAAACTGGTGGTGTGAGGACCCCAGAAGTTGCAGAAGCATAGGACGCTTGGGCAGACATGGGTCGAGAATTCGATGAAGCGGCCCCTAGGAGTGAGGACGGATCAGAAAGTTGATGAGAAGTAGAAGCTGTGAGCTCAGTATTGCTGATAACGGATACGTCATCATCTGCTGAGATGTAGATAGGAGACTTGGCACCACCGCACTTGGTGGGAGTTATAGCTGGAGAAGAAGAGGTGTCCATGACGTCGCAATGACGCTCTGGGGCCACCTCATTAAGCTGAGCAAGAGCTACCGCAGTAGAAGAAGAAGAGGAAGCTGGCTGATCTGCCAAGATAAGGATGTGGGCGTCACCCTTGTCTGCCTCCGCCATCGAAGCAATGGCGAGACTTTAGTGAAAAAAGACCAGCTTGGTTGAAAAATAAAACAGTGAATAATGAGAAAATATGGCACTCACCAACCTGGGAGATACACGAACGTAAAGTGTAGAACTTCAACTTGAAGATACACGCAACCACAGAAACTAAAGCACTCAATAAACACCTTATAGCAACGAAAATCACGGAGCTCAAAACCCAACCACTTCGAGCTTCGAAGGGTCAGTGCATGCATTAAGGCGAAAGGTGGACCGACACCGTACTAATGTATGTCAATAAATGTTATGTTGTGTTTTCTCTTTTAGGTGTCCGGTGAATTTTGTCAATATAGTGCATAAATACATGATTGGGAGTTCGGACCTTCGGAATCACATCTAACGGACCGAATACAGCTGGTAGTCGTAGCTCACAGTCTCAGTACTGATCAAATAGCCCCCACAGGGTTTACAACAATGTTAACGACATTCTCATGGTATTTATCCGACCAGAGGCGGGGCAGACGGGGTGGCTGCCCGGGCGCGGCCCAAAAGGTGGACGCAAGAATCACTGCTTACAATCTTAAAGAGATTGGAATCCAAACTTTTGCTTCAGTTTCTGGTAGTTTTTTTTTTTTTTTTTTTTTTTTTTTTTTTGTGGCATGCTTTGCCATTTATCCATTTACAGAATTTCTTCGGTAGATTTGTCAAATTCGCACTTCTTCAAAATGTTAGGAAATGTTATTTGTTAATATTAAAAAACCGCGGTTGTATAGTCCGTCCAACGAAAGAAGGACCACTGCCTCCATTGGCGACAATTGGGCCTGCGCTTTATCTTTTCTTGGAGGAACTTATACACTGCCGGACAATTGCTAAGGACGGATGACAATAGCAACGATAGCAACCATAAAACAGAAGGCAGGAAAATGTGGAAATTAGCATAAGTGCGGGATACAGTAAGACGTGTTGTGCGTATGCAAATTTTGGATTGCCGAACTTGTTCATGACGTCATAGCGCTGATAAGAGATATAAAGGATTTGACGCGTATTGACCGTTGTTGTTCAAACGCAAAGTTGAAAGGGAAAGAATCAATTGACGAACTTGCAATTTTCAGTATGTCTTCCCGACATCACCTAGATGATTTTTCGCGTGGCCGTATTATTGGCAAGATTGGAGAAGGGCGAAAAATAACAGATGCTGCCAGGGAGTTCGACGTCAGCCACAGTATTGTTTCAAGGCTTTGGAAATCATTTCAAACAAATGGAGAGTGTAGCAAACGTCACGGGGGAGGTCGTGTTCGCAGTACGACACCTGCAGAAGACCGGTACATAGTGCTATCAACATAAAGACACCGGCGCAGCACAGCTAGTGAGGTATCAAATCAGTTTATGGCTGCTACTGGCAAGCGGATTTCCCGAAAAACTGTCGCCAGACGTTTGCATGAAGGAGGACTATACGCCCGCCGTCCTTTTGTGTGCATCCTATTGTCCAGACGTCACCGTGCCGCCCGTTTGCAATGGTGCCATCAACATCGCAATTGGACTGATAACGACTGGTCTGCTGTCCTATTCCAAGATGAGAGTAGATACAGTCTATCGTCTGATTGTCGACGACAACTGATCTGGCGTGATAGTGGTACTGCATATTATCCAGCAAACATACAGGAAAGGGACCGATATCCGACATGTAGTGTCATGGTATGGGCTGGCATCATGATCAATGGCCGTACGTCCCTCTATGTGCTTCCAACTGGGACTATGACTGGCCAACGATACATTAATGATGTTCTGCTACCTCATGTTCGCATGTTCCGTGGTGCTGTCGGTGATAGATTCATTTTCATGGACGACAACGCAACATGTCATCGAACAGTCGCGGTCCAGGAGTGTCTTGAGAGCGAGGATATTCAACGCCTCTTATGGCCAGCATGTTCTCCAGATCTTAATCCCATTGAAAATGTGTGGGATGCTTTGGGGAGGAGTCTTGCTGGTCGCCAATGTCCTCCAATAAACAAGGACACCCTCATCCGTGCACTGACAGAGGAATGGGATAAATTACCCCAACAGCTGCTTGATAATGTTGTGCAAAGCATGACACGACGTGTGGAATATTGCATCGCCCTCCATGGTGGCCATATCCCGTATTGACATTTTACGCCGGAACGCCTGCGGACGGTAATTGCATTTTTCACGTTTACGTATTCTGCACAAAATGGCCTGTTTGTCCCTTGAACACGTTCCAAAGCCTTCTGGATTTCAGAGCACAATAAATTGTCTTTCTTGTAATGTCCTGGCATTCTGACATTATTTTATTTCACTTGGCATCCAACCACACTTACTTTTTTATGCGCTATATAGCCGTTTATGATCCGTCCTTAGCAATTGTCCAGCAGTGTACGTTGCAAGATAAGGATGCCATTCATATTTTTAAATTTTCTCTGGGATTATTCCATAATTACTGTGAGCTGCATTCAGTTCATTTGATGTAGTATTGAAGGTCCGAACTCCGAAGAAGTTGAGAAAAACCGTACGAATAGTCTGTGTGTGTATCTAAGATAGAAAGACAGATGGGAGGGTGGGGCATATTTTGTGGTTTGCCCCGGGCGCAGAAATGCCTAGTTACTCCTCTGCATCCGACTAACGACATCCTAATCCATCCAATTAAGGAAAAATCGTGAGCCCCGTTGTTGTCGACAAAGGCCGCGGTTCTTGTTTAGTTGAAAGGACTATCGAAACCCACCTTTACTTCTAAATATGAGCAGCTAGTATCTTGTTTAGTTGAAATGACTATATAGAAACATATCTTTATTTCTGAATATGAACAGCTAGTATTAAACTCACCTTTATTTCTTAATGTGAGCAGCTAGTATTAAACCCACCTTTATTTCTGAATATCAGCAGCTAGTATCTTGTTTAGTTGAAATGACTATAGAAACCCACCTTTATTTCTGAATATCAGCAGCTAGTATCTTGTTTAGTTGAAATGACTATAGAAACCCACCTTTATTTCTGAATATCAGCAGCTAGTATCTTGTTTAGTTGAAATGACTATAGAAACCCACCTTTATTTCTGAATATCAGCAGCTAGTATCTTGTTTAGTTGAAATGACTATATAGAAACCCACCTTTATTTCTGAATATCAGCAGCTAGTATCTTGTTTAGTTGAAATAACTATAGAAACCCACCTTTATTTCTGAATATCAGCAGCTAGTATCTTGTTTAGTTAAAGGACTATAGAAACCCACTTTTATTTCTGAATATGACCAGCTAGTATTAAACTCAGCTTTATTTCTGAATGTGAGCAGCTAGTATTAAGCCCAACTTTATTTCTGAATTTGAGCAGCTAATATCTTGTTTATTTGAAAGGACTATAGAAACCCACCTTTATTTCTGAATATGAGCAGGTAGTATCTTCTGAACATTTTGAGGAAGGAAGTCGAATTTTAAGTGTACCAGAGACTGGTCAAAAAGTTTCGATTCCAATCTTAATCGGATTGCAAGCAGTGAATTTTGCACCCTTTCTTGAGATGCCCCCGGGGAAGCCGCCCCTTCTACCCAGCCTTAGTTACGCCTGTGCTTCCTAAAATTTTTCGGGCGGCCGGACATTGGGAAAGATCGGGAGGTACTGAAAACCAGGTACTTTGCTCAAAGGAATCTCAATAGAAAAGCAGGGAGCTGCTGAGTGGGGAAAGGGGGCCTATAGTTCTAGAAGAAGCTTTTCCATCTCCGCAGAAAATCCCTAACACGTGACCTATGGCATTTTTCTACCCATGCCTAGAATAAATAGCCCTCCCGAGTCCCCAATACCCACCCTGATCCAACTGCCGAAGAATTATCTTTTTCAGTATGCAAAAACATTAAAAATTACATTAAAAAAAAACTCTTTCTCTATCTCAGAGCCCGGGCCCGAACTGTAGTAAATATTATGCAATCCGAGCCCGGTTCTGATCCCGGCTCCGCTTCAGGCTTCCACCATAATTTTTTAATTTCGTGGGCGAAGGGGGGGGGGGTGTTAGGAAATAGCGTCAGGGAAAGAAAAATAGCAGCTTCCAATTAATGTATGTGAATTTGCGTAGGCAGAATTTATAAATAGCCTAATTTTTAAATTACGCCCGAAAACTCCCGTGAAAACCCGTCTTATAAGTAGGCAAATGAAGAAAGGAATTGATTTCGGGTATTTCTTTTTACTACATCTAATCTTTTTTAAGATAAATATCTTTAAAATATCGCTGTCAGCCATTTTCAGATATACATTATCATAAAAGTCGTAAAGGAAAATACAGATCAACACTCAAAAACTCATGTTATCAGTTTTGAAAACCACTCAAAATCTCGTGTCTTTAGAGCCGATAATTTTCGAGTGATGATACGCTGATTCCTGAACAGAATGATAACTCTACAGATTGACGAGTTGCAAGTCACATTGAAAGCAGGTGCAAGACTCCGTCACTTAGATAACTTAACTCTTAAAAGAGCTAAAATAAGGAAGATAAAATGTCACAAGGACTGAACTTTGTTTTGCCCTTTTTTTTTTTCCCACACATTTTGCGTGACTTACAATCAGTAGGTACTGAGCTGCTTGTATGATCTGATTATTGGGGACGAAAAACAATGTTTCATCACTTCTGTCTTATTTGCTGTCTTTTCAGTACGTTTTCCATTAGGATGGGAAAATGATAACCTGTGCATTTTTTGCATCTGTCGGTCTGCAGGGCCAGATAAAAGAGGAGGCTTTGGAGCCTGAAGCTCTGGACCACAACCTCTGTGGTGGCCTCCACTGAAATCCTTAAAAATAATTTTTGTACCTTGCACTTGCCTTTCTTATGCTTAAATTTCACACGGATTTAAAATAAATTTTGCTGATAGCAAGCCGGAAACTTACCCCCTTGCTTTAATTCATCTAGCTTTTCGAAAATTAAAAGTAAAACTCCCACATACCGAAAAATAATTGATCATAACAAAAATTGAATTTATGAAACCATGAACGAAGGATAGGAGTTGGGGGGGGGGGGAATCCGGACCAACCGGACTGCATGTTGTGCTTGTCTTACGACACTGGCTCTCTTCCTTCCCTGGATCCGGGACCCTAAATTAGCGACGGGTGACTGCTTATAGCCCATCGAATTGCTCACTGTAGTCGTAAAACCCCCAAACAAAAAAAGGCGGGAAACTATTAAAAATTCTGAATTCAGTTATCGCAATAAAATTCATAAGAATGGAATAAAGTCTTCGACATTCTCTCTCAAGGAACGCACCTTGCCTGCTGCTTCTCAGCAACGAATAATTTTGTTCTTATAATAAATTATACTAGAGATCTGCTGCCAGGAAAATGGGTGAAATGTTGTTAATTATTGCCACAATAATAATAATAATAATAATAATAATAATAATAATAATAATAATAAAAGTAATTTTCGTAGACTTGTGTTGAAAAGATGTTTAAACAGTATACGGTGATGATGATATGCTGTTTTTTTTTTAGGGATAGCTTCTTTTTTAGCACGTCTTTTGTAAACAAAGATCGTGCTTCTGTTATCTGTTTGTCCGTCCGTCCGTCCGTCCGTTCGTTCGTCTGTACCCACGATATCTCAGCAACTATTAGTCCTATTTGAAAAATTCTTTTTCGTTGGGAAGCTTGAAATATGCAAATGATGATCCTTTATTTCGTTTTTTTTTACGATGTACAATTTCGCCGGTAGAGGGCGTAAATGCAGATGATGTCGAATCTTATTTTTGTCGATATCGCTACTTCTAAGAGTACGATTTGAAAAATTCCTTCTTTGTTGGATAGTGTTTCCGATGCGAAATGTTTTTTCTATAAATTCTAAATTTTCAGGTAAGTCATACACTTTCCGCTAGGGGGCACAAAGGTAAATTGCGTGTTCTGCGTTATTTCTGCTCCTAAAGCTCTGATTTGAAAAATTCTTCCTGTATCGCATACAAGACCCGATGGAAAATATTTTTCACATAATTTCTAATGTTTGGTAAAGAATGGTAAAGCCACCAGGGGTCCATATGTGTTAATTTCTGCTTCTGAAGTATTTGTTGCAAAATCTGGGGTCCTGAAAACTCGACTAATTTTTTTTTCATCGACCGATACCACTTATACGGATAAATCTTTTGAGAATACTTTCTTCCTAAAATAATGCATGGTTTTCCCACCAGGGGACGTAAAGTCCCATCTTATTTTTGTCGATATCTCTGTTTCTAAGAGTTCGTAAGCTCACGATTCCGTTTACAGCAATATCTGAGGGATCAAAAACCCGATTGAAAATCTTCTATCTTTGGTCAGATCTATTGTTTTCCATACCGGTTCCATTGACTTTGAATAGCTTTGATAAATTTAATTTGCGTCAGAACGGATTCAAAGGACGTGCTTATTACACCCGAAAATTCGGTGTCAACTTTCTTGTTTATTATTATTTGGAGGAAGCGACCACCGTGAGCAACTCTGTGGCCTATAAGCAGTCGCCCATCCGTAATTTAGGGCCACTGACTACAGGGAAGGGAGAGAGCCGGTGCCGTAAGACGAATACAACATCCATGCCTCACGGGATTCGAACCTGGACCCATCTCGGACGAATGTTCACAAGCCAGCGCTTAGACCACTGCACCCATAAAGTGACTGCGCCACTGCGGCTGACAAAATTGCTCCCAGGGCCGTAAAAAAAAAAAATGAAGCCGTAACATTTTCAATATGAATGTCTATGTTATTTAACTGAATTGTTTAAAACATGTTTCCGCGTGAGCTAGAAAGATCGCCCATATCGTGAAACCGCGCTCGACAGGATGTTCGTTTCTCTCTCTCTCTTTCTCTCCTTTCTTTTTATAGCCACAGTAGAATTAGCCAAAGGCATTTTTTGTGTGTGTGTGTCCGAAGAATTATTATTTTTCCCTTTCCCTGTCACGCAAAGCATTGTCTGCAATAACTGCCATTGTATTTCACAGTAACTGTAATTTCCTGCAGTTGCACTTTTTCCTGGTAACTTTATGGATCGCATGGACTGCTGAATAGCCATCTTAAACTGGACATTTCGAATATTTGCAATAACTTTTCATACATTGGCATGACAACAAAATATTTGCTGAAGAATTCAGTGGCACTTATAATAAATTATGCTGATGTGAATAGTTGTAAACCCCACAGCTGTCTGAGACTGAGTTTAAGCAATCATCAATATAGATTTTTATTGGAATTCAGTCATCGTTAAATGGACACGTCACTGAGTACTCGAAGAACGCGTTTCCTACGCCGAAGTACTGAGACACGGGTTTCCATAGTGTTTTGTTCTGTTTTCTTTAGTCCTCAGGTTATCTGTGACATTACTCCTGCCATGGGCGGCGGAGACTAATATTTTCAGTTGGGTCCAACTTCTCCGAGAGCGAAAACAATATTTTAAAATGTAAGAGAGAGGGAGAGAGAAGGAGAGAGAGAGAGAGAGATAGAACAACGTAGGGTAGATGAGTATATATTGGCACATATCATCATCAACCATTGTCAATCCACTGCTGGATGAAGGTCTCCCCAAGTACCTTCCACGACTTTCTGCCTTGAATCTGTCTCTTCCAAGTCACTCCAGCAGGCTTTCGTATTTCATTCACCCATCCTCCACGTGCCGATTGTCTTCACCTTGGTTCTTTTCCCTAATCCATATGTTCCTCTTCCTGTCTTTCTTGATTACACCATGCATGCACCTTTCGATATTTTTTTCGAGTTGTCTTCTTCATCTTCTGTACGTCTTTTTTCAGTTAAGGTTAATGGCTCTGCTCCATACGTAAGAACTGGAAGGATGCATTGATTAAACACTTTTCTTTTTGGACATAATGGTAAACTGCTTTAAAAATGTACTGTTTCTTCCAAATGCTCTCTAATAAAGTTTTGTACGCCTATTTACCTGGGCGAGTCAAAAGTTTGTCCCATTTTGAGCTCCACATAATGTTGGGCCTCAATTCCTGTGCGAAACTCGCTCCACCGACGACTGCGTACAGCGATGACGTGGAACACAAAAGCATAATGACGTGCGTTTGGCACGGAGCCACATTGCGTTATCAGGTGAGCAAAGCATGGAGGTCGATAAACACACTGTTTCGCCTACGCCATTATTAAACAAGAAAGATGACACCGAATTTTCGGGTGTAATAAGCACGTCTTTCGAATCCGTATAACGAAGTGAATTTCTCCGTCATTTCTGTCCACGCCAGGATTCGAACCCGAGTCCCCTCATTCCGGAATAAGTTGCTCTACCAATTGAGCTACGCGGACGTTTTTTTCTGATTCCTATCTGCCTTTATGTCGTGTGCGTCCTTCTGGCAGGTACGTCACATCTCCTGGTACGTTACATCATCTCCCCTTATTTTATTTATTTTATTTTTTTCGAAGTGCTGGAGAAGGGATTCTCTTATTTTTTCTATCTCGCGGTGTGGAAATAACATCACACCATTGCGAGATTTTGAACGGTCGGGTCATCCGGAAAGTTCGGGCGCCATTATAACGAAGTGAATTTCTCCGTCATCTCTGTCCACGCCAGGATTCGAACCCGGATCCCCTCATTCCGGAATAAGTTGCTCTACCAATTGAGCTACGCGGACGTTTTATTCTGATTCCTATCTGCCTTTATGTCGTGTGCGTCCTTCTGGCAGGTACGTCACATCTCCTGGTACGTTACATCCGTTCTGACGCAAATTAAATTTATCAAAGCTATTCAAAGTCAATGGAACCGGTATGGAAAACAGTAGTATCTAACGGAAGAAAGAAGTTTTTCAATCGTGTCTTTAATCCCTCAGATATTGGCTGTAAACGGAATCGTGAGCTTACGAACTCTTAGAAACAGAGTTATCGACAAAAATAAGATGTGACTTTACGTCCCTTGGTGGGAAAACCATGCATTATTTTAGGAAGAAAGTATTCGCAAAAAGTTTATCCATATAAGCGGTATCGGTCCAAAAAAAAAAAATTTTAGTCGAGTTTTCAGGATCCCAGATTTTGCTACAAATACATCAGAAGTAGAAATTAACACTTATGACCCCTGGTGGCCAAATCATTCTTTACCAAACATTAGAAATTACGTGAAAAATATTTTCCGTCAGGTCTTGTATGCGATGCAGGAAGAATTTTTCATATCGGAGTTTTAGGAGCAGAAAACGCAATTTACCATTGTGCGCCCCAGCGGAAAGTCTATGATTTACTTGAAAATTTTGAATTTATAGGAAAAACATTTCGCATCGGAAACACTATCCAACAAAGAAGGAATTTTTCGAATCGGACTTTTAGAAGTAGAGATATTTACAAAAAATAAGATATACATCTACGCCCCTGGCGTAGAAACCATGCATTATTTCATGAAGAAAATGTTCCTAAAATGTTTGTCGACATGAGTAGTATCGGTCCAAAAAGACTTTTTTTCCATCAATATTTTAGAAGCTCATATTTTACTGCAAATACATCAGAAGCGGAAATTAAGACTTACGCCACCTGGTGGCCAAACCATTTTTTTTACAAACATTATAAATTATGTGCAAACGATTTCCCATCAGGAGCTGTATCCGGCGCAGAAAGAATTTTTCAGATTGGAGATTTAGAAGCAGAGATATAGGGGGAAACGCAATTTAAATTTACGCCCCCTAGTGGAAAGTCTATGAATTACTTGAAAATTTTGAAATTATATGAAAAACATGTCACACGTAAAACACTATCTAACAAAGAAGGAATTTTTCAAATCGGACTCTTAGAAGTAGAGATATTGACAAAAATAAGATATACATCTACGCCCCTGGCGGAGAAACTGTGGAATATTTTAGGAAGAAAATATTCCGAAAAGGTTTATCGATGTGAGTGGCATCAGTCCACGAAGGAATTTTTTCAGTCGATATTTTAGAAGCTCAGATTTTATGGCAAATACATCAGAAGCGAAAATTAACACTTACGCCCCCTGGTGGCCAAAGTATTCTTTACCAAAAATTCGAAGTTATATGCAAAAGATTGTGCATCAGGAGATGTATCCGCTGCAAAAAAAAATTTCAAATCGGAGTGTTAGAAGAAGAGTTATCGGAAAAAATGGTTTTTACTTTTACGCCCTCTAGTGGAAAATCTATGCGTAGTTTGAAAAAGATACTATATCCAAAATACTTTTCGACATAAATGGAATCGAAAGATGAAAGATTTTTTGTCAATCGGATGTGTAGAAGTAAATATGTGGAATAAAACGTATTTTTGAATTCGACATCATCTGCATTTACACCCTCTAGCGGCGAAATTGTACATCGTAAAAAAAACGAAATGAAGGATCATCATTCGCATATTTCAAGCTTTCGAATGCAAAAAGAATTTTTCAAATCGGACTAATAGTTGCATAGATACCGTGGGTACAGACGGATGGACGGACCGACAGACGGACGGACGGACAAACCGATAACATAAGCACGATCTTTTTTTACAAAAGACGTGCTAAAAATGGGTTAAACGTAGCACAGTGGACAGCAACCCTGCACGAAAATGTTTCCAGCGTTTCAATGCTGCGGACATTAGTTTCAAACACAAATCGAGGTCAAGAAGTTCATCGATCAGCAACACCGTCACCATGGCAGAAGCTGTGACAGCAAACCACGGTACCAATACACGACAAATGACAGCTGAGGTGGTGTCTTCATAATCCATTTTTGTTCGTCACCTGCACAATCTTATTTTCTCCTCTAGGTGCCATGGAATGGTCCCCCTTGTGCATTAACACCCCAGAAGGTGAAAAAAGTGTTCCTCTCTGTCCAAGATTGCTGTCAAATCCACAGGATGGTATAGGTTTTGGCGTTGTATCGCCACAGACGATGAAAAGTTTATAATCCTGCGTTATCCTACCACTGGGCACCAGTGTCTAAAGACACATCAGGAAGTACAGCCAGTGGCACAAAGAGGAAACCTCAAGTGGAAAGTTGTGCTGTGCATTTGGTGGAATTGTGAGGGTTCGCTACAGTGGAAACTTGTGCCAGATATTCAGGCTCCGGACGGAATCTCTATGCGAAACAACCGCCGCTACTCAGCATTCATCAATAGAAAGCGACCGCGGATAATACCTAAAAAGCACACCTACAGAATGGTCCGCCTGAAGCTACAGGAATTGGAAGGGGTTGTGATACTACTCCATCGTCCATATAGCTCTGCTCTGTGGATTGTTTCCTTCGAGGATGGCACTTTGCTTCATTGGTGGATGTGGAATCTGACATGAGATATTTTCTGTCCTCGAAACCTGCCGAGTGGTACCGCTGTAGGAATGTGGCTCTGGTTGAGCGTTGGCAAAGAACTTGGGATACAACGGCCTGTGCTTTGCAGAATGAGGTGAGCGTGTATGGCTATCCTGCATTATTCAGCTTTTTAGCTGCAAACGGGACGAACTTTTGACTCACCTTCGCATTTCTTCTCTATGTAGAACTTGCTCGATTTGTTCAAGGTAAATGTACGTATCGGTCACATCCAGATTTGCCCCATCAACTTGCTAATCGTCAGTTTTTGTAAAAGCATTGTACATGAATTTGTCAAATGCAAGTTCATTGTAAATCCCCTTCTTTGCTCTTGTCAGCAAGTTCCTTTATCATACACTCTAGCTTTGAGGGGTATACTCCCAAAAATGACTATTTCGTCAGCAGAGGGTGGGTTAAATAATTAATCTACATTAATCTTTTTCCCCTTGTCTTCCCAGTTCAATGATTGAAACACATTCTGCAAATATGGCATTGAAAAGTTTGGGAGATATGCTGTCACCTTGTCTCGCTCCCTTTCAAATTTTTATAAATGTTGTGTCCTCAGACAGTCGAACGTTTGCGCTTGCGTTTTCATAGATTTATTAATGATGGTGGCTATGTATTCATCTTCAATACCGCAGGATTTCAAAGACAATAAAACTACTGATGATTTCACAGAATCAAAAGCCTTTTTATAATCAGTAAAAGCAAGGATTTCATATTCATTCTTCCTTTCAATTATTTCTCTTAGTACATCTATATGATTAATCATAGGCGCCAACTTTGAAAATTATTGGGGGTTTCGGAAATTTTCAGTTGAATTACCCATGCATTTTTCAAAGTATTTAAGTCTAATTTAAATTTCATTGTCAGATTATCGGGCACAATAAGACGCCTAAAGTTCTAAAATGAAGCACATTATAATTAATTACAGAAAAATATTTTTTTTCTAGATAATTATTTAATACATTTATTTTGCTTTTGTAGGCGCGACATTATTACATACAATACACAGATACTGTGTGAATTTCCAACTCAGTTGTTTTTATAAAAGTAACAAAAACATATAAAATTTATTTGAAGTTTTTTTACCAATTTTAAAAACGTCAACAATTTTTTTTTAAATTATTTCTGAGTTAAAATAGGAGGTTAGAACGAAGAGGATATGACATCTGCCGCACGCCCTGTGTTTCCATTAGCTCTACTTCGTATCAGCTGTGCATGCCAAGTATGTCCAACTTGGACTGCTTCAGTACTTTCTACGGAGAAATCGTCGACATTGAAGAGGTTTTAGAGGCACTTGTGCAGCATGTACAGTCAGGAAAAATGAGACTGAAATATACATGCACATAACTAAACATTTGCAAAAAATTACAGAAATGCTGTTGAGTATTTTCTAAAAAATTAAACAAAATTATGTAGAGCCAAAGTGCATGTTGCGCATTAGCCAATCACGGTTTTGCTAAAGCTGTGAGAGCCATGTTGACCTTCAGGGCCTGCCGCAGAGAATAAGAGACGGCCGCTATCAACCTGTGCTGCATCACAGGTCTTCGGGAAGTGACGTCACGTTACTAAACCCTCCCCACCCGAGGGGCGCAAGAAACCAGATGATCAGATTTGGTGTTACCAGCGGCTGCTGATGCCATCTCCTCTGTCTTCTAACCTCCTTGGACCCCGACTGTCCGAAGATAGGGTGTGTCAACTGACTGTACAACATATTTCCGCCTTTGTCACTATGACCTCGAATAGGTTCTAGTCTTTGAATGTAAAGCTAGACTTTTGTATTTTGTGGGAACCCAGACAAACCGAAGAATTTTCTTTTATAAAGGATGAAGTTTTAAATGCTCTTAAACAACGGTACTTGTGGTATTGTCTGTCGCGTCAAATTTGATGAGCACAAACAATCACTAAACAGTCTGAAGGGTAAATTTCTATACACACTTTCTACATATAGTAAACGGGGAATGCATAGTAAAAAACTTGAAGAATTGATAACGAAAAACAAAATTTATGTATATATGCGTACGTGTATTTTTCCCATGAAATACGCGCAAAAATATTAGGGGTTCAAGGAACCCACAACAAAATCATTAGGGGTTCAAAAAGTGTCTCAAACCCACGAAGTCGGCGCCTATGCTTGTTATTAATTTGATGGTGCTAGATTTTACTTATTCATGATGTATCAAACTCCTCAATTTACAGCAACCCACTGAGTTGCTCACGGTAGTCGTTAAACCTCCAATAAATCAATTTACAGCGAACTCGGCACATAACCATAGTTGGAAACGGGTCAAAGATTTTCGACCCCGATCCGACCCGGACCTGAGCCGGACAAATCTGCTTTGAACTATAAACTCGAAACTCAATTTATAATTATACAGAATTACACGCACGCGCACGCACACACACACAGGGCTTTCAAAAAGCCTTTCCGCCAGTGGGTATCGTTGGTTATATGGTCGTAGGTTATATAGAAAAAATGTAAATATATTACGGAAACGTATAATTTACTCGCTTACTAACAGAAAGTGTTGAAACTGTTGTTCTTCACAAAACCTAATTTTACGTATGTTTTCAAACATATGTGCGAGAGTCAGAAAATCTCTCCGCAGTAATGTTAAGGTTGTTTCCACTCAATTTTGATGGTACTACAGTCAAAATGTTTGAATTAAGTAACTTGTTGTATGTTTAATTTAAGTTTTTGCTGTTTTCTTTGCAACATATCAAGCTTCAGAATATGTTTCACAGCAACACCGATTTTCACAAACTTCTGATGAGATGAAAGTTTCTAAAATGCGGATACCGATTCCATCATTTCCCCTCAAAAGGAAGGAACACTCCTGAAATCAACATTCGCATTTTGGAAACTTTCAACGCATCGAGCTTGTGATAGTTGGTGTTGCTGTAAGACACATTCTGGTTTCTTAATGAGACGAAACAACTTCAAGCATTCACTCTTCCCCCTTTTTGTTTTTAACAAGAACGTATTCGTTGGTTTCGACGCCTTTTTCAATCTCCTTAATACACTGCTGGACAATTGCTAAGGACGGATCATAAACAGTTACATAGCGCATAAAAAAGTAAGTGTGGTTGGATGCCAAGTGAAATAAAATAATGTCAAAATGCCAGGACATAACACGAAAGACAATTTATTGTGCTCTGAAATACAGAAGGCTTTGGAACGTGTTCAAGGGACAAACAGGCCATTTTGTGCAGAATACGTAAACGTGAAAAAAATGCAATTACCGTCCGCAGGCGTTCCGGCGTAAGATGTCAATACGGGATATGGCCACCATGGAGGGCGATGCAAGATTCCACACGTCGTGTCATGCTTTGCACAACATTATTAAGCAGCTGTTGGAGTAATTTATCCCATTCCTCTGTCAGCGCACGGATGAGGGTGTCCTTGTTTATTGGAGGGCATTGGAGACCAGCAAGACTCCTCTCCAAAGCATCCCACACATTTTCAATGAAATTCAGATCTGGAGAACGTGCTGGCCATACGAGGTGTTGAATATCCTCGCTCTCGAGACACTCGTGGACAGCGACTGTTCGATTACATGTTGCGTTGTCGTCCATGAAAATGAATCTATCACCAACAGCATCACTGAACATGCGAACATGAGGTAGCAGAACATCATTAATGTATCGTTGGCCAGTCATAATCCCAGTTGGAAGCACATAGAGTGACGTACGGCCATTGATCATGATGCCAGCCCATACCATGACACTGCATGTCGGATATCCTGTATGTTTGCTGGACAATATGCAGAACCACTATCACGCCAGATCAGTTGTCGTCGACAATAAGACGATAGACTGTATCTTCTCTCATCTGAGAAGAGGACAGCAGACCAGTCGTTATCAGTCCGACTGCGATGTTGATGGCACCATTGCAAACGGGCGGTACGGTGACGTCTGGACAATGGGATGCACACAGCAGGACGGCGGGCGTATAGTCCTTCTTCATGCAAAGGTATGGTGACAGTTTTTCGGGAGATCCGCTTGCCAGTAGCAGCCATAAACTGATTTTCTACCTCATTATCTGTGCTGCGCCGGTGTCGTTTTGTTGATATCACTATGTACCGATCTTCTGCAGGTGTCTTACTGCGAACACGACCTCCGTCGTGATGTTTGCTACACTCTCCATTTGTTTGAAATGATTTCCAAAGCCTCGAAACAACACTGTGGCTGACGTCGAACTCCCTGGCAACATCTGTTATTTTTCTACCTTCTTCAATCTTGCCAGTAATACGGCCACACGTAAAATCATCTAGGTGATGTCGGGAAGACATACTGAAAATTGTAAGTTCGTCAATTGATTCTTTCCCTTTCAACTTTGCGTTTGAACAACAACGGTCAATACGCGTCAAAACCTTTATATCTCTTATCAGCGCTATGACGTCACGAACAAGTTCGGCAATCCAAAATTTGCATACGCACAACACGTCTTACTGTATCCCGCACTTATGCTAATTTCCACATTTTCCTGCCTTCCATTTTACGGTTGCTATCGTTGCTATTGTCATCCGTCTTTAGCAATTGTCCGGCAGTGTATTAAATTCATTCACATTAACAAACAAAGCATTAATTCCGTCACGACATGCAATGGAACGGAATGTTAGCACGTTAAACGAAAACCTCTGAATGCTTAATACAAAAGATGTGATGTGAAGAGTTACTTCTTGCAATGTGACACGCTGGGTGTGAAAGAGTGAATCACCAGAGAACAGGTGACAAGCGTTTGCCTGTATCTTGCGCCGGACAATCGCACTGAAAGCAAAGGCAAAGGAAGTAGCGTTTTGCGATATGGTATCGTCGGACGGTGGAAATCTTCGTTGCTTTAAGAAAGAGATGGTAATATATTTGTATGACAAATCATTTTTCATTCTGCTGGCATCAGAATCGAGCACAAAATTCCTCAGTACGCATTTTTCTACGAAATATTCTTTTTTTTTTGTTTAAAAATAAAACGGAAATAATATCAGGTCAAGCTCGGATCAGTAACACCTTGACCCAATCCATTTGACCAGCAAGTAATTGTCAACTCGTTGACCTGTTGACTCCAGGGACGTCGCCACGGGGGTGCGAGAGTGGGCTTCAGCCCACCCTGAAATTTGGCTTGCCCATCCTGCCACCCACGGCCCACCCAGTTCTAGGTGTGCCATTTTTCAATATATTTAACTTTAAAACATATTGTGCACTTTGCCAAGTAATAAGTCTTGTGTTTTATTTCATGTAACCTTACGTATTTTCCCCTAGGAAGTGCGTTGTTTACGTCTCCAAAAAAGTTAGCAAAATAGCACCACAGGGCCATGAAAATTCAGTTGTTCTCCACTCTTCCAATTCCTTAGTTTAAGCCTTTTCTTCGTGTTTGTATGGCCAGGGGGCTAATGAGGAGGGGGATAGGAATTAACTGAGGGGGTCACTACTAATTGCTCTGTAAGTTTTCTTTACAAAATAGGGGATTCCATCACGGAAAGTGGAGTCTAAAGCTACACTAGCGCTCTTAAGACTGCTCCGGGACTGTGAGAGTGCAGGAATTGGCCTAAGACTGCTTTGTAGGGGAGGAGTGCAAGGCAAAGTCGCTGGCTTGAGGGAAGGGAATTAAGGAGGGGAGAGGGAGGATTGTGTCTGCATTACACGACGTTAATATATGACTTAGATAAGCAAAACCGGTATTTTCTTTTAAATAAATTGTTCGAATACAGTACTATTTTCGTAAGCAAAAATGGGGGCCTGCGGATGGCCTAGTGGTCAACGCTCGCGACTGCCACGGAGAAGACCTCAGATTCGATCCCAGGCAGGTACGAACGCTCAAACTACTAAATATCCGCCGTGCGCCGGATGGGCACGTTAAGCCGTCGGACCCCGGGTACTGGCACCCCGGTAATAAATAAGGGCGTCTTTCTCCCCCTTTCTACCTCGCTTCCGTGTCACTTTCCTATCGGGCGCTCTAGCCCAAATCTCTTAGCTTCCTACTTCTAAGGGTTGTTTAAGACCTGGGGTCAGACACTCCCTTCCTAAAATCCTCTACATATGATCTGATCTGATCTAAGCAAAAATGGAGAATTTTGAAAAGAAATTTAAAACAATGAATTCAGACCACCAACACTTGTACCTTTCACCCGCGGCGTAACTGGTCAGGTCCATGTATATGTATGTGTGTCCAGGAGGAGGGGGTAGGAATTGCACGAATTCTTTTGTAGCCGGTAGTGAAAAGCATTGAAACCGCCCCGGTGGCGCAGTGGTCTAAGCGTTGGCTTATGACTATTCGTCACAGAAGAGTCTGGGTTCGAATCGGTTTGGTCCCAATTGCGGAAGTCCCAGTTGCGGACAGAGGGAGAAACAGTGCCAATTGCGGATATATCCAGTTCTGTCCGCAACTGGGAAAGGAGGAAGCGTTTTAGTGAGAGATTAGGTAAACACCCCCTTTGGCGAAAAATTCAAAAACTTGGACTAGTGAATGAATATAACAATAACGAGGAGATTAGACAACACCTCCGAATGCGTGCTTCACTGGCCTATCTTTCTGTGGGAAATGTAGGCGATGGTTGGATATGCATTCAAGAATCCAGTCCCATTATTGAAAACCTTCAGAAATTTTATGATTATTGGCTGGAAAATCCGGTAATTATTGTAGAAATGTGGAATTGCAACAACAAACGACACAGAACAAATAATGTCGTCGAAGGCTGGAACCATCGGTTAAATGCAGTTACCAAAAATCCTCATCCTAAAGTCGCGAAGTTAATAACGTGCTTGAAATATGAAGAGAGGCACAGCGACTTCCTGTACGACAGAAAGTGCCTAAATCTCGAGGGCAAGAAAAGACAAAAAAGCAACAATCAAATTGGATGAGCGGATCAGCAAAACTATGGCAGAGTTTTACACAACTGCAAATATCCGATGTTGTTTGAAGAATCTATCGTTCATTCAGAAGTTGGAATAATGAAGAAGAAATCAACAGCTATCTTCAGTTTCGTAATTTTATTTTGAAACCAATATACAGTATAGTTATGTTTTTTTATGAGAATATTTGTGTAATCTATTTCAGTTTTTGTTTCGAATAAAAGAAGGTGAAATAAAATAAAACAGATCAATAAAGAATTATAACTTCTTCAGAAATAGGTGTTGAAAAAGTTATAGCTACACTGGGAGTTCATTCTCATAGATGGACTGGCCCCGGCTATATATTGTATAAATTAATGTTTATACACTCCACGGTTTTCTGTTGATGACCCACAGTAGCGTGAAAAAACAAACAATAAAAAACATACTTTTTTAAATAGGCTGATGAGAAGATATTCAAATGGAATGAAATAAATCGCCCATTTGTCCGTATACCACTCTTCCAATATTTGAATGACTTCAAATAAAATTCAACCCTTCTGGTGAGGGATTAGGAATGGGGTGTGTTTTTGGTTACGTGCCACTTGCGGACGTGCCACTTGCGGGCAGTACCAGATGCGGACAGAGAAGCTCATAATGGGATTAAGGGTCATTCTTCACCCCGACACGTGCTTCTGTTCATTTGTGCTGTATCTGTGGAGCAGTCAACTTCAGATTTTTTATTCCTGCCTGATCTGTGAAGAAGTGTTTATTGATGGAAATCTGAAGGCTTTTGGTTTTTTTAATGGGGAAGGGAGGTTTGGCTGTTGACCACGGTAAGAAGGGACTACCTCCAAACACCAGCAAAGGAGAATGCACGATTAAAGGAGAAAGAGAAGAAATTCGGGATGAATAACTCCTCGATGCCATTGCGTGGATCAACTGTAAGGGACCAGAATGGTAAAATCGCTAGTGAAGTAAATTAACAAAAGAAACAAAAATACAAAGCAAAACTTTCATCTGTATTCGTGGATGAATATACAGTGAAACCTATCTCTAAGGCGACCACTGCTGGTTATTCTAAAAAACGGTCGTTCAGAGGGATGGTCGCTAAATAGGGAAAGGTTTTAATGGCATATCTAATGAACAGTTTTGAGATCAAAACTTTGTAAAATTAAAAATTACGTACTCTGAATCTCTACATTCCAAACATGATGCATCCCAGTTTATTTACAGTACAGTATGCATGTGTATAAATAATAAAAAATACTACATTATAAACTGTCGAGACACATTATCGTGACCACCTCCTACTTTTGACGTCAACAGCCTGTAGCCAATGAAAGAAGGCACGTGTCGTGAGCTGGCTTGGGGAGTATATAAGGTGTGTTGTAGGCATTCTGATAACGGGGCCGCGGGTGGGCAACGTTCGTGACTGCCACGGAAAGGACCTCAGGTTCGATCCCAGGCAGGTACGAACGCTCGATCCACTAAATATCCGCCGTGTGTCGGATGGGCACGTTAAGCCGTCGGACCCCGGTAATAAATAAGGGCGTCTTCCTCCCCCTTTCTACTTCGCTTCCGTGTCACTTTCCTATCGGGCGCTCTAGCCCAAATCTCCTAGTTTCCTATTTCTAAGGGTTGTTTAAGACCTGGGGTCAGACACTCATTTCCTAAAATCCTCTACATATGATCTGATAACGGAGAAAAACATATTATTCGTTGCTATCATGTTTTGCTCCGTTATCAGAATTGTAGATAACGGAGCAAAACATACCATTCATTCTGATATTTGGAGCAAAGCATATCATTCGTTGCTGTCATAAAAGGAGCGATTTATCAGATTTGCAAAGAGGATTGATTATCGGCTTTCGGGCCAAGGGCGGCAGTATTTCTGAAACAGCGCAGTTTGTGCACTGTTCGCGTGCTGCTTTGCTTAAAGTGTATCGCGATTGGAGAAATGGTGCCATTGCGAATAAGCGGGGTGGAAACTGCGGAGCACCACGTGCCGATTATGTGAGAGGTGAACGTCTGCTGCGAAGGTGCGTGAGGGCCGATCGACACGCTACAGTGGAGCAACTAGCTGCCCCCCCTCCCTTAAGAAATTTCTGGCTACGCCACTGTAGTCGAACGGTCGATCTTGCTCGCTGTATAGTGTATAAGCCTCAATGTGCGTGGCTGTCATTGTCAAATTGTCAACTAAGTTTCCCTCTCTTTGTTCTCATAAAGGAATATTTTTAGGACAAACAGCTCCAGAAGAAAAATCATTATGCCTTTTAGATGCAGTGTACCCCACTGTCGCGATAATTATGACGATGGACCACTTGTTATATTGATGGACCACGTGTTATATTATGCACCGCGTGTTATTATTTGCTTATATGTTTACTGGAAATCGTCAGTCTTCAAATTCCCTACTAACGGGGACCTCTTAAGAAAATGGATTACTTCAATCAAGCGGGAAAATTTTCAAGTGACCAAGTACTCACGGGTAAGTGGAAACCTTTTGTGGACCTATGTATCCCATCGCTAAACATAACCAGCATTTGGAGCAAAACTGGGCATCTAAGGCATGGTATTTTCAAGCCCTGGATATTGTCATTTTTAAGAGACCAAAAAAAGTACCTGGATAGGCATGAATCCACATATTGTGGAAACTATGTTCTAAACAAACAAGATTTTTAAGATACAAGTAGAAATATATAGTCGTATTTTATTTTTATTTTTTTGGAAAACGTCTGTTTAAAATGAGAGATCAGTCTGTTTCCAGATTTCCTGCACCTTTTCTTCACAAGTTACAGCTATAATAATATATCTCATATTATCCGATAACTACTGGAACGTGTGCTTCCAAATGTGGGGACGTGGGTGTCAATCTTTGTATAGAAATAAACTTTTCCAATCCTTCATGAAATTTATTTTAAACCCAAAATCATAAAATAAGGAAAAAACAATCTGTTCAACAGCTTTAGTAATGACAAAACATTTGCGCAGAATTTTATGCCATTGCTTTTTATAGTTCGGAGAAAATGGTACATCAAGTTAGTCAATTTATAATGAGACATGCACATCTTTTAAAAAAAACATCCTATAGTACCAAAACAGTCGTTCAGTTTTATCCAATACAATAACTGCAAGTGCGTTTGTCAGGTTCTCAAAAAAATATAATTCTTATGTGGAAAAATACTTTATTAAAAAACTTATTGGAACAAATTCCCAATTTCCTTAGAAATTTGTCTTTGAAATTCTTCGAGGAACAGCTAACGGACAAATAATTAAATTGTGTTTGTGATACACAAAAAACTACACAAACATATATATTTGTAAATTGGCAGTTTTCCTGAATACTTCTTGAAAATCAAATTTCAGGAAATTTATGCCAATAAGTACTCGTATTTCTCCAGATAAAAAGTAATGTTTATATTCTGTATAATTTCAGGAAATTTATGCCAATAAGTACTCGTATTTCTCCAGATAAAAAGTAATGTTTATATTCTGTATCCAAATTGTTTTGTTTAATGCTACTAGTAAACTTAATACAGATGTTTTAAACTTTCACAAGGAAACGTTTTATAAGTAGTGCTCTGGAAGACAAAAATTATAAATTTTACATTTGCGTACCAAAATGAAGTTGTAAGTAGATGGTACTAAAATTAGAAAAACTTGTTACGTCATTAAAATGTCGTTATCGTACATTTAATGATGTAACAATTGCGTAATTTTCTTAAAATCTTAATTTATTTGATGCAATCAGTGGATCAAGCAGCAATCCACTGTATGTATGTTAAAGTGCTTTATTGAGCCTTTGGAAATAATTTAAAAACACACATGAAAAAAATCAGTTTTTCTTCTTAACCTTTTTATATATATATATTAGTGAACATGGATCGCAAATGAATTGCTAGTTACTCTCTGATATGAAAATACATTTTCACTAAAGGAATTATTTCATCACTCAATATTTCGTAGTCGTAAGCTCGTAATGAATGAAAAATCTGATTCCTTAAATTCGTCAATTGACATCTTTTGAAACGACGGTGGTACTTCGTAATGGACCCTCAAACTAATTTTTCAAGTACAAGAATGATTTGTTCACACGTACAAGATGAGTCAACGATCCATCTTTCGATCTAACCGCTCTTTCTGTTCTCCCTTTGTTCCTCTTGGACCAAGCCTTGGGTGGCTCTGTTCATTCTTCACGCCGTGGTTCTTTGAGCCGGTGTTTTTCCATTGTATTTCCTATATGCTTGTTTTTTCTCCCCTGTGAGGGCTACCCTGGTGCGCGTGGCTCCTCGGTATTTTTGTTTGTCGCTTGCGGACTGCTGTAGCGCAATTTATGAGCTTTATGTTTTTGAAGAACCGGATGGTCTTTTCCACATGAGTTATCAGTATCTGTCAATGTTATTCGTTGTGCTCGTTTATGTAATATTTTTTCATGTACTATACCTCACGTGTCTCATATACCGACTCCTTGCACATGTGCATTCATAATTTTACTGTAATTATTACGTGTCTAACTCTGATTTGTACTCTTGTTTGTGTAAATGTAATTATAAAATCACCATATGAATTGTGGTATCCTGTACCCCTTACAAGCATAAGTTTTTTCTCGTTCTCATTTATCCTGTTTGCATTTGTGTTGTACCCAGGGCTGGCTGGACCATAGGGGCAGCCGGGGCAAACGCCCGGGCCCCGCGCCTTGAAGTTTAGAAAATAAAAACAAAATCATTTTTGCTAGAATTCTCTACATTTATTGCTATTTTTTTTTTAAGTTTTGAGGCGCTATGCCTAAAATATATTTTTGTAATGTTTTTTTTTAGTTTACAATCTTTCCTCACTTTTTTATATCTTAATTTTTTTTTCACATTCATGAAATAGAAAGTTAAATTTCATCACATTTTGTGACTCCCTACTATTGCTCAACAATTTGTGGGTAAACCAAATACTGAAATTTAACAAAATAAGAAGAACAATATCAAAGTTGTTTTGGGCTATATATGGAGGGCAATTTTTTAGTGACTTTAAAAACTGTATTGGAAATTAAAAAAAAAAAAAAAAAAAAGCAATTTTCACACATGAACGTGTATAAAATGTACAAAAAGTCATTAATTTGTCAGTTATTCCGCTTTGCGTAAAAAATAAATCACTAAAACTTGTACCAGGTATATATACGTATTTATTTCAGAGGGATCATTATAATTCGCTACACAAAAATGTTTGCTATGGGAAAATATTCGTTACGCAGATCAGTTAAACTTATCTTTTTATCATTTTGTGAGAAAGTTTTTATAAAAATCACAACGCAACCTAAACCCCTTCTCCCCGGAAAGAAAATCGTAGATTTTAGCACTTGTTGGTTGCTTTCTCTCTCTCTCTCTCTCTCTCTCTTTGTATTCCTTCCTGTGTGTGTCTCTTTCTCTCTGTGCCCGAGTCTGTCTCCTTCTCTCTGTGTCCGTCTCTGTCTCTTTCTCTCTGTGCCCGTCTCTGTCTCTTTCTGTCTGCCTCTTTGTCTCTTTCTCTCTGTACTTCCTTCAGTGTGCCTCTGTCTCTGCCTGTCTGTCTGTGTCTGTATCTGACTCTTTCTCCGTGTTTTCGTGGCATTCCCTGGGTCCGCTGATACCTGTGGAAGACACTATGGACCAAATTCGTTATGAATCCATCCTTGTAGACCACGTACACCCATACATGCTACTTGTCTTCCCTGGGGCGGATGGGATCTTCCAGCACGACAATGCGACGTGTCACACAGCTGGAAATGTCAGAGATTGGTTGGAAGAGCACGATGAAGACTTCAAAGTACTTCCCTGGCCTCCTAATTCCCCAGACTTAAACCCAGTTGAGCATCTGTTTGACCACCTCGATCGTGTTGTTCGCTGTATGGATCCTCCAACACGTACCCTCAAGCAGCTGTCAGATGCACTGCAGTCAGCATGGCTCCACATGCCTGTGAACACCTTCCAGCACGTTATTGTCACTCCCAGTCAGCCTAGCTGCTGTCCGCGTTGCACACGGCAGTTACTCTGTATATTAGTTGGTGGCCACAATAATGTGATTTGACCTTGTATATAGTATAATTACACATTTGGAAAGTACCTATGGTAGTAATCTGAAAAAATCATTTGAAAAACGAATGTAATGTCCTCTGTTTAAGTTTACCCGACTTTTCTTTCAGCACAATTTTTTCTAAGTTTTCTTTCAGCTCAGAAAATAGTTTCTTGATTTTTCCTTTCAGGACAGTCATTCCTCTGAAGTGTCCGCTGTCAGAGGAATGACTGTCCTGAAAGGAAAAATCATGAGTTTTGTCACTCACTTTTTGAGCCTTGGTATTAAGTATGGGGACGGGGGTGTCTCCGTTTCTTTACGTTACTACGTAAGCCTTTAGAATTATTGCCTGTCATCGCTAAGAGCTCCTTCATCCCCACTCACTTCCGTTCAGGAGGAAACTTCCTAGCCATTAGTGACCCCTCCATACTGATGAACATGTTTAATGTATTGTTTCAGGGTATAAAGAAAATTTTCAGCGGGAAAATGATAATCCGGACAGGGCAATTTTTGTGCAGTGGTCCTTACGCAAAGATGGTCGTTAAGAGGGGTTAGGTCTTTTAATAGGGGGGAGGTTAGCATTAGCACTATGGGTTTTGAAATCAGTTCCACAGAAAAATGGTCGTAACAAGGGGTGGTCTCTAAGAGAGGTTTCACAGTAGTTATCATTTGAATACAGAGCCTCCCAGATGAGTCTTCAGCCCCTGATTCTGAGACCCAATACGAGCCTGATTATGCCACTGCTTCGAATGAAGGAAAAAACAAGTCCATGTCATGAGAATAATCATAATATTCACACTGTTGCCCTGATGACCATATTAGTGAGGTCAGAGGTGAAGTCTGAAATGTGACCAGGTTAGAGTCCCAGGTGACGCATGTATGGCATGTTTTCCCTAGTCCTACAATAGCCATCAGGGCAAGGTTAATTAGTTTAAGGGGCCAGGTTAATTAGTTTAAGTAAAATGAAAACTTTGTAAGTTTAAGATCATATTCTAACATAAGAAGACGCAAGTATATAGAAAAAAGGCGATGGTTAATGGAAGAAATATTTTTCAGTTAAGCTGCATAAGAAGATCAAATCGAAACCGCTGCAGGGTCCCGCGGATTCATAAAAAAAACCCGGAGAATAAACACATTATTAAGATTCATGAAGACGTGTGTTGAGTGGTTTCGATTTGATCTTCTTATGCAGCTTAACTGAAAAATATTTCTTAATCCCTATCTCTGGCTAAATCCCTATCCGGAAAACGGTGTCTATGTATATATATATATATTTTTATTGGAGATTTAACGACTACCGTGAGCAACTTAGTGGGCTATAAGCAGTCGCCCGTCCCTAATTTAGGGTCACTGGTTCCAGTGCCGTAAGACAAACACAACATCCATGCCTCACCGGGATTCGAACCCGGACCCTTCTCGGACAAATGATCATGAGCCAGCGCTTAATCCACTGCGCCGGCCCCGAACCCATCTCGGACGAATTATCATAAGCCATCGCTCAGACCACTGCGCCGCCAGGGTGGTGTCCATAAATTAGGCAGGAGTGACTCCTTATTAGATGATCATGGAAGTCCAAAACTTGCCAAAAATAATATACATGAGTCGATCAGAAAATAGGTTCACGTGCTGTAAGGTAAATGCGGGATGTTGTACGAGTGGCAGTGACATGCACGTTCGAGTGATGGCGCTAGTGCTCCAGGCACCTCTGTGAACTCCTGTGCCCAGCGTGAGACGCGCAGTGACATTTCGAAATTTTGACGCGGTTGAAAACGTGGTCTCGGGTTGGAGCAGGGCTGTAGTCAGGGGCAGGCTGTGCCTGCCCTGATAATTTTTGCCCCTGTCCTGCCAATGATTCGTAAAAAATGAAAAACTCCTAATTGCAGTTTCCAGTGCTGTAAACGAAAATATTGATTTAGACAAAGTAAAATATTTGCAAACTTTAGGTATCAAACTTCCATCTCCAGAAGAAATTGCAGTAGTCAACAGATTCATACTAACCCAGAAGAAAGAAAACCCAAATTCAGTCATTTTTGATGAAATTTTTAGGCAGCGATAGTAGTGTTGGAAACAAAATTATTCAAAATAAATTTAGTCCAACATGCACGTGCAAAAGGGGCTAGGCTCAGGGGATGTCGGGAGGGTTGCAAGAGTCGATGCGGTCATTGCCAAGAAGGGAATGACGTGACCTTCACCTCGCGGATTTAATGAACCCCCCAGAAGGTCATGTGACCTTGGCACTTGCGGACAAAGTGAAACCCAAAGAGGTGAGAGGAGTTGAGTTCTAGATACAGAGGGAGTTAGACTGGTCAAGACGAGGGGTCAGCAGTGGGTGACTGGTAGCAGTTGAGTACGGAGGTTCTTGAGTGCTGAAGCGGGTGAGCGATATATACGAATATGAGCGGACACAGATGAGAGATTCCCAGAGTTGACAAACTGAGAACGATAAGGATTGAAAGTCGGAGAACCATAAGGATTGCAAGTCATGAAAATTCCAGATAAGCTATTTTTTTTTCCTTTTCCCTGTTATTGCATGTACTTGCTTAACATTATTCGTAACCCTACTTAGAGCACGTGGCGTGTGTAGTGGTCATGGTCAAACAATGAAAACCCAGTTAGCTAGGTAAAACATTTAAGTAAAGCATAGGAGAAAAGGAACTAAAAGTAAAATAAATCACTAAGCATTGCACTTATATATATACTTAAATGTTTTACCTAGCTAACTGGGTTTTCATTGTTTGACCATGACCATTACACACGCCACGTGCTCTAAGTAGGGTTACGAATAATGTTAAGCAGGTACATGCAATAACAGGGAAAAGGAAAAAAGAAATAGCTTATCTGGAATTTTCATGACTTGCATTCCTTATGGTTCTCCGACTTTCAATCCTTATCGTTCTCAGTTTGTCAACTCTGGGAATCTCTCATCTGTGTCCGCTCATATTCGTATATATCGCTCACCCGCTTCAGCACTCAAGAACCTCCGTACTCAAACAAGAAACTGAAGGATAAAGTTGTAGAAGTTGAAAGTTCCTCTGACAGAGCTGCACGACTCGTTATCCAACTATCGAGAAGATACCAGGCTCAGATTATTCAAACTTATGCACCCACCACAAGTCATCCTGAAGAAGAAATTGAAGAATTTTATGAGGAAATTTGTCATCTAAATAATAAAAGTAAGCAGCACTTGAAAATAATTATGGGAGATTTCAATGCAAAAATAGGGCAACGGCAACAGAATGAAACTTCAGTAGGTAAATTCGGTCACGGCAACAGAAACCAGCGTGGAAATACTCTCGTTGAGTTTGCAGAGGCAGAAGGGTTTTTCATCTTGAACTCCTTCTTCAAGAAAAAGCCACACAGGAAATGGACATGGAGACATCCAAATGGGACAAGTGAAATTGATTTTATTATGTGTAACAAAAAATTCGTCATCGAAGACTGCAGTGTGCTAAACAAGTTCAACACAGGTAGTGACCATAGATTGGTGAGATGTAAGATGCACCTCAACACTAAACTTGAACGTGGCAAGCTCATAAGACAAACAAAATCTATTGACATAACCAACCTTAAAAAACACCATAATACCTTCAAGTTGGAACTGAAGAACAGGTTCTCTGCTTTAGAAGGCCTAACATCGGAAGAAGTGGACATCTCTGAAGTTAACAGAAAAATAACCAAAGCTCGTATGGAAACAGCAACAAAATTAGCTGGGTCTAAGAACAAGTTGCATGTAAATAAATTATCAGGTAAAACGAAAATGTTGATGCAAAAAAGAAGAGAGATGAGGACAACTAAAGAAGATGTGACTTCCAAAGTGGAATATATAGAGCTATGCAATACAGTACGAAAAAGTATCACTGAAGACGTAAGAAAATTCAACTGTGAACTAGTGAGGAAAGCAATTGAAAACAACCAAAGCCTAAAGATAGCAAAGGGACATCTCAGTAAGGGAAGAAAACAGATTATGGCACTGAGAAAAGAAGATGGTTCTGTAACAAGAAATAGAGGCGAAATTTTGACAAGAGTGAAAGATTTCTACTCCAAATTATATGAAAGGGATGATATATGCACTCCAGACATCATGAAAGATACCAGTACCAGAGTTCCTCCAGTCCTTCCAGCAGAAGTTGCACATGCAATCAAGAACATGAAGCGAGGAAAAGCTCCAGGAGAAGATGGAATTACTGTAGACATCATACAAGAAGCAAGTGGAGAAATCGAAACAGTACTCGCCCAAATTTTCAATCGATGCCTTAATGAAGGAAAGATTCCTGAGGATTGGAACACCGCTACAATGATCCTGCTACATAAGAAAAGTGACATTGAGGATCTCGGAAACTACAGACCTATCAGCCACCTATCAGTAGTTTATAAAATCTTCACTAAAGTTCTTTCACACCGCTTGAAGGCAACACTGGACATGGCTCAACCGAGAGAACAAGCTGGATTCAGGAGTGGCTACAGCACAATAGATCATATCCATGTGCTGAGAGAACTAATTGAAAGAGCGAGGGAATATGAAATTCCATTGTGCATGGCTTTTATCGATTATGAAAAAGCCTTTGATTCGGTGAAACCATCAGCAGTTACAATGGCTCTGAAAACCTGCGGTATTGAAGATGCATACATTAATATTATTAATAACATCTATGAAAATGCAAGTGCAAAGATTAGGCTGTTTGAAAATACAACACACATAAAAATTGGAAAGGGAGTGCGACAAGGTGACACCATATTTCCGAAGCTCTTTAATGCCACATTGGAGAGTGTTTTTCAGTCACTGAGCTGGGAAAACAAGGGGATAAAGATTAATGGAGATTATCTAACCCACCTTCGTTTTGCTGATGACGTAGTCATTTTTGCAACTAGCCCATCAGAGCTGCAGAGTATGATCCAGGAACTTGCTGACAAGAGTAAAGAAGTGGGATTAAAAATGAACTTTCAGAAGACAAAAGTGATGTTCAATGCTTTTACAAGAAATGAAGATTTATCGATTGATGGAGAAAAGCTGGAGATAACAGACACGTACGTTTATCTTGGACAGCAGATATCAAGTGAGGGTCACATTGGTGAAGAAATTAATCGGCGTACAAAACTTGCCTGGAGAGCTTTTGGAAGAAACAGCATAATTTTCAAGAGCAATATGCCATTATGTCTTAAAAGAAAAGTGTTTGATCAATGCATCCTTCCAGTGCTTACGTATGGTGCAGAGACGTGGACCTTAACTAAAAGAGACATACAAAGGCTGCACACAATTCAAATAAGTATGGAGAGGTGCATACTTGGTGTAACCAGGAGAGATAAGAAGAGGAACTCGTGGATCCGAAAAATGACAAGAGTGGAAGACATCATGATCAGAGTTAAATCCCTGAAATGGCAATGGGCTGGACATACTGCCAGAAGGACAGATCATCGATGGACAGCCGAAATTTTAGATTGGATTCCAAGGGACAGGAAAAGACCCAGAAGAAGACCACATGGGAGATGGGTGGATGAAATTCGAAAGTATGCAGGGGTGACATGGAGGAGACTGGCACAAGACAGACCGTTGTGGAGGAAACTTGGGGAGACCTTCGTCCAGCAGTGGATTGATAATGGTTGACAATGATGATGATGATGATGATGATATTCTATTAAGAAGAGGCTGAAGCAAAAAAATTTTGACTCATACCAAGTACAATATAGAAAAGGTTATGTATTTACCGGTGTGAGTAAAAAGAGAAAAAAATAGAACAACTGAATGTAGAAAGTATCGAGAATACTGAGCCTTGGCTTTATCAAGGACCAGCAAAAACTCTGCATTTTCTCACTTCCACAAAGACCTATTTGGAAATGGGTTTCTGCAAAGTCATAGATGCAAGTAATAGGCCCACCAAAAACAATTTTTAAAAATATATATGTCATAACCTCCACAGAGTTGTATGACCAAGCTTTAGTTAACAATTTAGCTTGCATCCATAACTTTCCTGGCCCGACCCATGCTCTTCATCTGTTACTATTAAACAGAAAGAAGATGATTATAGAAAACTCAAGTTGTAAGAGTGACATAATGAATCAGAAAAATGTTCAGCAATAACAAATTGCCAAGTTACCTAGTCGCCTGAGAGAGAATTTAAACCTGAAAAGCAATACTAAAGTACTACAAATTCTTAAACATTGCAATAAAAAAGGAAATATTAATTTTTTTTCTAAAGCACAGATTCTTGAAAGAAAACTGGATTATAAAAACCCCCTACTCCACAACTTCTGACAACACAAAAACGAGAATAAAATAAAGACAATAATAAACTAAAGAAATGCTTTGTGAAGGTTATATGACATAAACAATTAGTTGCAATATGTACAAAGTATTTCAGAAGTGCTTTAAGTGCATAATTAAGTAGTTATTAAGACCTTAACTACATTGAAAACACATCGCAGAGTACAAGAACAATGGAACGACCGGCTGCTTAGCCTTAGTTCCCTAAAAAACGTGCAAATTTACCAAGAAAAGAAAGAGTTAAAATCCGCAAAAAAGTTAATAGACTTGCAATGCCTAAATGCTTAAAGCAAAAAAAAAAAAAAAAGAAAAAATGTTCAAGAAGTTCAAACATTGAACTTGGAAAACCTAAAACCCAAAGACAATGAAGAGAGCTTACCTCTTATGCAACTTAACTTCTTCCACTCTTGAGGAAACATGGCCGACCTTTTACCCCAAACTTCAAAAACACCCCTACCACTCCCTAGTCGCAGGGGGGCTGTGTGGGTGGGGCTGAAGGCTTCCACACACTGAAAAATCCTACTCGCGGAGATTTTAACGAGAGAAAAATATAATTAAGATTGTGGACCTGTTTGATCAGAAAGAGCAGAATTAACTCTCCAGAATACATGAGAAATATTATGAAATACACAAGTAGTGTATTTAATAATCTTTGCATGTATTTAATCACCTTAGTGAGCTTCTGTAGACTATTCGGAATCCTATTAATTTTAATGTTAGTTTTACTATTTTTAGTATAGCTATTCTAGTGAGTGAATAACTAGTTTTCTTTTATATTTATTTTTATTTTCTTTTATAAACAGATTTTTAAGTTTTTTTGTGATTTTGTCTATATTATTAAATTTTTTATTTTTAATAGGACCTTCTTATCCATAGCACTAAGGTTCCTTTTTGTAGTTAATATGCATCCTCTAGCCAACTTCCAAAAAGCTTTCATTGGTCAGAATCATATTATTAACTGTGTAGAAAATTAAAGCAGATCTGCCAACCTTACTCTATTACTCAGAATAATTTTTCTTAAAGTTCTTTTGATGAAAGAAGTAGGAATTTTGTTCTCTAGAAAACTGTCTAATAGTATATTAATGTGGTAATTAAGCAGCCGGCCGTTCCATTGTTCTTGTAGTCTGCGATGTGTTTTCAATGTAGTTAAGGTCTTAATAACTACTTAATTATGCACTTAAAGCACCTCTGAAATACTTTGTACATATTGCAACTAATTGTTTATGTCATATAACCTTCACAAAGCATTTCTTTAGTTTATTATTGTCTTTATTTTATTCTCGTTTTTGTGTTGTCAGAAGTTGTGGAGTAGGGGTTTTTTATAATCCAGTTTTCTTTCAAGAATCTGTGCAAAAATTAATATTTCCTTTTTTATTGCAAAAAGGAAATATTAATTTTTTATACAAAAATTAATATTTCCTTTTTTTATTGCAATGTTTAAGAATTTGTAGTACTTTAGTATTGCTATTCAGGTTTAAATTCTCTCTCAGGCGACTAGGTAACTTGGCAATTTGTTATTGCTGAACATATTTTCTGATTCATTATGTCACTCTTACAACTTGAGTTTTCTATAATCATCTTCTTTCTGTTTATTAGTAACAGATGAAGAGCATGGGTAGGGCCAGGAAAGTTATGGATGCAAGCTAAATTGTTAACTAAAGCTTGGTCATACAACTCTGTGGAGGTTATGTCATATATATTTTTTTAAATTTTTTTTTTTGGTGGGCTTATTACTTGCATCTATGACTTTGCAGAAACCCATTTCTAAATAGGTATTTGTGGAAGTGAGAAAATGCAGAGTTTTTGCTGGTCCTTGATAAAGCCAAATCTCAGTATTCTCGACACTTTCTGCATTCAGTTGTTCTATTTTTTCTCTTTTTACTCACACCGGTAAATACATAACCTTTTCTATGTTGTACTTGGTATGAGTCAAAAAAAATTTTTGTTTCAGTCTCTTCTTAATAGAATGTGAATTCTGAATTTTCATAACTGCTGCGTTGCGCGTTTTGATCTTCAGGTTATTTTGCAACTTTCGTTTTAAATTCTTAAGTTTTTCTTATGTTTTTCGGCTATGCTCTTAAGTATATATATATATATATATATGCATGCAGAAATGATCGGAGACGTTGTAGAGCAAGAGCGTAATAATAATAAATTTTATGTGTAAAGTATTGTTAACGGCTGCACCCACGCACGTGGTAACTTAGTATTCCTAACTCTCACGTATTAAACCAATTTGATTACTTCCACATAAGATTCCTGTTTGTTTTCCTTATAACCACACAACACATAAATTAATATATGTGTTTATGTTTCTAATTTCTTTCACGAGCGGCACCTTTATTCCTCCACCATTCCAGTGGCGGGATAAAGGTGAATTACAACGCCGTGCTTTATTATGTCAGTACATATAGGGGGCACGTTTTTTTGTCCACATACGATCACTGTAGAACAAAATTCCCATAGTTATAACATTGGCACATTAAATTAAATTTAATCGGTAAATAATCTGTAATTGATGCACATATAATTTGTTCATAATAATAAATATAACATAGCTGCAATTAACCCATTGTGCTTATAAAATTAGCGCATTATATATATCATTGGTGACGTTAACACGTGTTCCATTGTGAATAACATTAACACGTGTTTCACATTTGAATAACTTTGGTGAATTGCTATTAATCATTTGGTTATAACAGTAGTCTTCAGAGATATTATAATTTATTGGCCACAGCCAGGACTTTCGGCTGCAGTACGGCTACTTGTGAATTCACCTTTTTTGTTTTAACGAGAATTAACTGCCCACAGCGGCTTTTGATGTGCCATCAACGAATGTCGAATTTGACTTTTCTTGCATTCGAACAAAACCGCACATGAACTCTTGACATAGACTTACTTTTGAGAAAATTTAATGGTCAAAAGAACCAACGACTACAACTATTTTGATTTTCTATTGGTAAGCAACGTTTATAAATTTTTACCTTCACAAAATATTTCTTTTTTTTTATTTATGAAAAAAGTTACTTGTTTAACTGTAGTACTACGGCAGGTACTTATAAAATATTATTATGTACTAAGGTACTTATGAAATATAAATATAAACCACCAAAACGTTTGTATTTTATAAATTTGTGAACTTTCAAACCAGACTTTTAGTAGAAGGCAGAGAAGTAACTCAGCACGCGCTGTCGAGTGACTGCCGTGTTTCTAGTACATTCTTTCCTATTTTGCAACTACCCCATCAGAGCTACAGAGTATGATCCAGGAACTTGCTGACAAGAGTAAAGAAGTGGGATTAAAAATGAACTTTCAGAAGACAAAAGTGATGTACAATGCTTTTACAAGAAATGAAGATTTATCGATTGATGGAGAAAAGCTGGAGATAACAGACACGTACGTTTATCTTGGACAGCAGATATCAAGTGAGGGTCACATTGATGAAGAAATTAATCGGCGTACAAAACTTGCCTGGAGAGCTTTTGGAAGAAACAGCATAATTTTCAAGAGCAATATGCCATTATGTCTTAAAAGAAAAGTGTTTGATCAATGCATCCTTCCAGTGCTTACGTATGGTGCAGAGACGTGGACCTTAGCTAAAAGAGACATACAAAGGCTGCAGACAACTCAAAAAAGCATGGAGAGGTGCATGCTTGGTGTAACCAGGAGAGATAAGAAGAGGAACTCGTGGATCTGAAAAATGACAAGAGTGGAAGACATCATGATCAGAGTTAAATCCCTGAAATGGCAATGGGCTGGACATACTGCCAGAAGAACAGACCATCGATGGACAGCCGAAATTTTAGATTGGATTCCAAGGGACAGGAAAAGACCCAGAAGAAGACCACATGGGAGATGGGTGGATGAAATTCGAAAGTATGCAGGGGTGACATGGAGGAGACTGGCACAAGACAGACCGTTGTGGAGGAAACTTGGGGAGACCTTCGTCCAGCAGTGGATTGATAATGGTTGACAATGATGATGATGATGATATAAGAGGCTGAGACAAAAAGTAAAAGGAAAACTATTTTTTTAAATTGTATTTAAAATTAAAAAAATATACAATACCTCATCTTTCAAAGTAGTCACCTCCCTTTTCAATACACTCACTTCTTCCTGCATTCTGGTAACTTAGCAACACAAAGTAGGGAAAAATATTTTTAGTTGCGAAATTACCCACTGATGCATTTAGTTCTTGATTTATTCGTCCGTACGGAAATGGCGTTCTCTCAAGTTAAATATTAATGGTCCACAACCACATGCAATTGGAGTTCAATTATTTGATGGTTACCTGCAGAGTGCAGAGGCGTAACTAGCAGTTTGTGCGCCAGGGGCAGCCTGAAAAATTTGCGCCACCCACCCACCCTTCTAACAGTGTTTTATAAAACAAAAATATAAAAAAATTTTATTTACTTGTACACTGAAGTGGCAAAAGTCATGAGACACCTACATGCTTTCTCTATGGGGTGTTCACACGCAACAAAGATGAAGAATGCACCAAAATACGTCTGCTGCAATGGGCCTTTTTTTTTTTTCTAAATTTAATACGGCCAACTGGCAAGTTACAGGGGTTTGAATGTTATACATAACGAGAAGGGATCCCTGTATATATCTGTTACCAGCACAACGTACGATTAGTGCAGGAATGCATACCACAAGCTATCAAGAAAAATATGTTTCTTCTTTTCAGTCCATTGAATCTTCGTTTTCCTTACTTGTCTTTCATTGTATACCCCTGGAAAGAAAAATAATTTTTCATACCCTCTTTTGTTGTCCCTGATTTGCAAAACAGCATTGTTTCTGTTACAAAATGTACTGTATTTCTTAGAGTCAACCGGGTTCTAATTCTAACACGCTTTCTGTCATTATTGTTCATTGTGCAGGTAAAACATATTTACAAGGATGTCTTAGAAATTAGATCATGTATCGCATTCAAACCCCTGTAACCCAGCCCCTATTAAATTCAGAAAAAAAAAAAAAAAAAAAATTCGATTGCGGCAGACATAACTGGCGGAAAGTGAAAAAAGAACACCAAGAAGGAGACGTCTGATACCAACGAAATTTATACAGCATAATAACGGAATACAAAGGATAACGTGATCAAAGCATTATGGCAAAATACAGCTGTATTTGCTGGTAAACTGAAAAATAACATTTCCATGTAACATGGTTAGTACGAGGTTGAACCGCCATGAACTGCGTCACACTGTGCAATTCTGGCATGGGGTCTGTCGTACAGATGTTGGATGTAAGTTTGGGGTATTGAGTTCCAAGCATCCTCAACCCGGACGCGTAAATCGGGGATAATCGTGGCTGGCCGTGGAGACCGGATAAGTCGTTGTCCCACAAAATCCCACACGTGCTCAATGGGGGACAAATCCGGTGAACGTGCAGGCCATGGAAGTTGTCTCACACCCTGAAGTGCATGTTGCGTTGCACGTGCCGTGTGTGGGCGTGCGTTATCTTGCTGGAAAACACCACGATGGACCGACCTTACAAATGGCATAACAACGGGCTGAATAATGTTGTTGATATAGGAGGTGCTGTTTAACGTACCCGGTACAAATGCTAGTTGTGTACGGGACTGATAGCTGATCGCTCCTCACACCAGGAGACCAGGTGTAGGCCCTGTGTGTCGCTGGCGGATGCAAGAAGGGTGGAGACGCTCCCCTGTGCGTCTGCGAACACGCATACGGCCATCGGAGGGTCCCAAGCAGAATCTGCTTTCATCGCTGAACACGGCAGATCGCCATTGCGTTCTCCAGTGCAGACGTTGGCGACACCACTGCAGCCGTTCCTGACGGTGGGCTGGAGTCAGAGGTACACATGCGAGAGTCACACGTGCACGTAGTCCTGCATCCAGTAGACGGTTGCGGATTGTTCACACAGTCACCTCAGGTGCAACGGCAGCTCGGATTTGCGGAGCAGTGGATGTTCTGCTTGGAAACGCAGCTCTTCTTATGCGTCGATCGGTCCGCTCATCAGTCCGTCTGTGACTCCCGGTTCCACGTCTTCTCGTGTGGCAATGTTTCTCGGACCATCTATGCCACCATCGTACCACCACCGATACTTCCGGTCCAATTCGCTCCGCAATACGACCACCCGGCCACGCGGAGTCCGACTAGACGACCTCGCTCAAAGTCCGATAACTGCTGAAATCGTACACGTCTTCCATGTCCAGGCATTGCAGCTTCTTCAGGATCTTCGCACGTATCCGTACGCCGACGACTGATTACATTCACTTCGCCGTACTCCTTAAATACCATCAACGATAATTTGCATATTATGCCGTGCTGTGGCGTAAGCGCTCACCGGTTGGTCCCGAAATTAACATCACACTTACGTAAACTCGACCCTACTAACATATGTCAATTCCATGATCGTCCGCTAATTCCTTCTTGGTGTTCTTTTTTCACTTTGCGCCAGTGTATTTTGGATGTATTTTTCAGGTTTGTTGCGTGTGGGGAAAATCGGAGGGACTACTCTCTCGATATTTGCTTGAGTATGAACTTCCTCATAGGTCATAAAGCATGCAGGTATCCCATGACTTTTGGCACTTAACTCAGTGTACATATATACAGAGGGAAATTTTTCGGAAAACCAATAATTATAATACATTTTCCAGCAACATAATTCAGTTTAGAGTGCAGTAGTATGTAGAAGTGACTACAATGAATCAATCTGTAATCGGGATTATTTTTTTTTCTGGAGCACACTATATTCTACTTTGATGGCTTTATAAACCCCTAATAAACGTCAACCTTTTTGGTACAATGTGACACTTCGAAAATTAAATAAATGTGACTCGCTGTATTTTGCCTTACAGCACATTTTAATTAACTGCATGTGAGGTAATTCTGGAAATGAACATTTCCTACATATATTTAAAAAAATGCTTCCAAATTCAACAAGTCCGGGTTCGAATCCCGGTGAGGCATGGATGTTGTGTTTGTCTTACGGCACTGGCTCTCTCCCTTCCCTGGAACCAGTGACCCTAAATTAGGGACGGACGACTGCTTATAGCCCATTGAGTTGCTCACGGTGGTCGTTATACCTCCAATCAAAAAAAAAAATAAAAAAAAATTCAACAATGATATCGGAATTGTAGTGTAACTTAAAAAAATGTGTGTTTGGATTTGGAAAGACATGTTTAAAAATTTGAGAAAAAGAAAATGCAAGGCATAGTAGCATGTTTCGGTACCTTGGTTAGGGTGCTACGCACATATATTGGGGGCCCCGGGGGGGTGATCGCTGATGTGCACATTCTTGCGCCCTTGGCTGGAGTGCACCCTGAGCGGCCGCCCCGCCCTAGTTACGCTACTGGTTACCTGTATTAGCACGCGGGGCCGTATGAGGTCGGCAGGCATTATCGTGCAGAACGAGTACTCCTGGCTCACCTGGCTGTTATATAAATCTAACGAGTTTGGAATTTGCACGGTATTCATGAAAATAATCTTACAAACTATTCGGAAGGAATGCTGATAAATCACTCCACGCGCACGAAGCGAGTTTGAAGACTATGTCGTTGTCTTAAACTATGTGGTAAGTTCCCTTCATTCTTTTAATAATTTCGGAATGACAAGCACGGCTACTTGCAAAACCACATTTTCAGTTTTGACGAGAATAAACATCAAATAGCGACTTTCGATGTGCCCCCAATGAATGTCGAATTTAACCCTTCTTGCGTTCAAACAAAACCACACATGAAAGCTTCCGACGTGGACTTACTTTTGAGAAAATGTAATGGTCAAAAGAACCGACCACTACAACTATTTTGATTTTCTATTGGTAAGCAAAGATTATAAATGTATTTTTATTTTACAAAATGTTTCTTGTTGTTGTTTTATTTATGTTATAATCAAAAATGGGACTTTTGTACCTGATGTACTTAATCTAGGTTGAAATTTGTAAAATTTCAGTAATGCTCAAAAAAAGGTAAAAAGCATATAGCTTTTTTGAGCATGCCTTAAGTATAGAGTTTGGCTACGGCCCTAGGTCGAAGTGAGAGCAGGGATGTTTTTTATGGGTCGGAACGTGTCCGCAGTCGAAATTCATTGGCAGCTCGTCGAAGTTTATGGTGATTTTAATGTGTCGAAATGGTGCCGTTCGTTTTAATCCGGCAGGGATGACGTGGGGAACCTACATCTCACAGACAGTGGACGTCAAAGTTCATCGACGACAGAGATCAACACTGCACGTGTGAACAAAATGATTCACGACGACCGAGGGGTAACTTTACGCCATATTGCGTCCGAGCTGGGATTGAGCCATGGCGTTGTTCAACATCTTCTTGTGGATGTTTTGCAGTTCTCCAAGGTTTGTGCCAGATGGGTGCCACGTTCATTATCAGTCGAAAACAAAGCAGCACGGATGATGGCATGTTTGACGTTCCTGCAGCGTTACGCTGAAGACGGACAGAGGTTTCTTGACCGTATTGGGACTGGAGGCGAGACGTGGCAACACTTCGCTCCCACTAGCAACAGAGCTTCCATGCAATGGAAACAGGATGCTTCACCGCCAAGAGGAAATTTAAAGGCACACCGTCTGGTGGAAAAATCATGGCATCCGTTTCCTGGAATTTCTCGAATGTGCTTTTGGTGAACTTCTAAGAGCATTGACGCAGTATCAACGCTAATCGGTACTGTGCCAAGCAGAAAAAATTGCACGAGAGCATCCGACGAAAACAACCAGGTCTGCTGAGCCGGGGCTGCCTCCTCCTCTTACGGGCCCGGCCACCGGATTAAGAACTTGCTTGTGACGTCACGCTAAGCGACGGGAATGTCCATGGATAGCTGAAGATATTGTGAAAATATTAATTATTTGCTTCAAATAATTTAAATTCCTTTTGACAGATGATTGTGAACAGTTACTCCATGTACAAAATGTACAATTTCTGTTAAAAAAATTAGTGGCAAAGAAGGTTGAATGTGGTAAACGGAAAATATTCAAAATGTAATCACACTAAATTTGAACTGGAACTCAAGTAAGCTTCTGTATTTTTAAATAACTGCTCAAAGGGGAAAAATGACTGCTTAAAAACAAGTCAGGGAAAAGAAAATAATATGCTGTTTGCAGCAGCTACTTAATTAATCTGGTCTTTGTGTGGATAACTAACAACGTGAATATCTCCAAAATTTGGCAAAGATATTTGATAATCATCATCGCAAGGGAACTAAATCCTAGTCCCAGTCTAACTACCCAACACCTCACACAAATTAATTCCAATCTTCATTTTTGTATATTTTCAATCTTCATTTCATGTCGGGAAAAAAATTATCAAACATACATTTTCTAACATATGTTCTTAACCAGGGGGGGGCGAAATCAGCACAATATAAGTTTATTTTTCGTTTATTTCTGTGTATACATTGTGCTGAGAGTTATACATTCTCAGTATTAATTTAGTCTAGTTGGCAGCCTCAAAACTTATTTTATTTATATCTGTATGTCCTGCAACATTATGCAGATAGTGAGAAAATACACTGGCGTGCAAAAATTAAGGACGAGACGGTTTTTCGAATGTAACGTCGTGCAGAAGTGCTCCACATCGACTCAAATCATATCATAAGATTCCCAAGATGTGAGAATATGGGACAAGTGAGCAAAATCGTCCAAACAAGGAATCCAAAGGATACAAAGGCACTTTATTGAAAAGGTAGCTTCGAGCACAACTGGACAGAAGACAGAAACGTCCATGTGACAGGCGGCTGCCAAGAAAAATCCAGTCTTTAGTAGGGGATATGATCACCTCTGACTGCGTTGCAGGATTTACAACGTCTGTCCATGCTGAGGACGAGGTCGTCAAGGAGCTGTTGAGGCATCGCGGCCCATTCCTCTTGTAGTGCCAATCGCAGCTGCAGAATCGTTGCTGGCGGCTGGTGACGTGCTGTCAATCGTCTCCCGAGAAGGTCCCACACATGTTCGATTGGATTTAGGTCCGGGGACCTTGCGGGCCAATCCATGCGTTGAATATCTTCACTCTCCAACAGCACTGCGACAGCCACTGTACGATGAGGTGTAGCGTTGTCGTCCATGAAGAGGAAATCAGGACCCACAGCACCTCTAAACAGACGCACGTGAGGCAGGAGAACCTCGGTACAATAGCGGACACCAGTGACTGAACCTCCTTGGAAGATGTGGAGGTCAGTACGGCTACCAAGCATGATACCGCCCCAAACGAGAAATCTGCCACCTCCAAACCGGTCCCTTTCGATGATGTTGGAGGTGTGATTGCCTGTTCCTGCTCTCTTCAGATGTGTATCCGTCCAGAATCGCTCGTCAGACTAAATCGGCTCTCATCCGTAAAGAGAACACGACCCCATTGCTGATGTGTCTAGTTATGTTCCTGGCACCACAAAAACCGCCGTCTCCGATGAGCAGGCGTTAATGGCACACACCGTACTGGTCGTCGTGCAAACAGACCACCTTTGTGCAGCCTCCTGGCCACGGTAAAACGCGATAACGGACGTCCAGTTGTCTGTTGCATGTGTCTTGCGATTTCTCCCGCTGTCTCTTCTCGCCTGTAGGACAATATACCGGTCGTCCGCCGCCGTGGTTGCTCGTGGACAACCACTGCTAAACTCTCGGACAGCTGTTCTTGTCGTTTGAAATGCTCTCCAAGCTCGTGAAACGATGCTCTGAGCGATCCCGAACTCCTCGGCCACACTAGTCACACTTCGACCTTTTTCCAACTTCCCAATGACGCTACCTCGGGTAAAGTCATCCAGATGCCGTCTACTGGATTGCCTGTTGGCCATATCACACGGTAGCAGCAACTCGACGGCGTTCAAACCGATGTACACCGTGCAATAGCTTTCACCGAATTGCTGAGCGTACACCGCCCATGTGCTTTATACCCTTCCGACACTCCCCCCCCACGTCATGCTGCATATATGCGCATGCCCTACCATACCGGACCCTAGTCTATCTCCTGAGTGGTCTTTCGGTCCGTTCTGCCTGCTCGTTCCGCTGTTATGCTAATTTCTCCTCTTCGTCCTGAATTTTTGCACACCAGTGTATTATCGCTAATTCCTAATTTCTTCAGTTTCAAAATTGACTAGGGGAGGGAGGAGGCTAAGTTTTTAAAACTACACATAAAATGTTGACTGTAGTAGTATTATTAGCTTCTTTTGTTTTTACTTTCGTTTTCAAATATGTTCTCAGTATTAATTTAGGAACAGTTTGCCTCTTCTTATTTATTATTTTTTGGATAAAAGCAATGTTATTTGATCAGTAAAAGTTAAGGTCTAAAAACGCAATTTTGGAGGCTGTTTTGTTAATTTTTCGCCGGTTTTTCTTTTACTGATGCAAATTGCAATATAACAGTACGTCAACGTACTAATAAATAGCATTTCAGTTATTTTCTACGTCTGTTTAAAACTGCGTTAACAGAGCTTTTCGGTATAACCGTTTATACTTGTACAGAACAGAAATAGCCAGAAAGCGTAATTCCTGAGAAAGGTAAAACAGACGTAATTTTCTCCGGTTTTCTTTTTTTAAATTTCGGTAGAATTGCTGTGTCATAAAATAATTGCAGAAAACTAAAGTATGGACTTTATTTAAGCTCTTCCTTCAAGCATTAAGTAGGACTGAATGCACAGGAACGTAGTGTTGTAACCTTCTCGGTGCAGCTCAATTCCGTCGCTTAGCGTGACGTCACAAAAACGATTGCCAAGCCCCTAAAGAGAGGAGGTGTGAGTCCCGGAAGCTCCGGCTGAGTGATGGCGTCATTCTCCTTCACGATAACGCGAGACCGCACACCGCCAACACCACGCAGCACTTGCGCCACAAATACCTGACCTACAGAGCGGACTTGGCTCCCAGTGACTTTCAGCTTTTTCCTGCCCTGAAACAGCACCTGCCTGGTACTCGTTTCACGTGTGACGATGACGAAAACAGATGCAACAAACTAGCTACATCAGCAGGGACATGAATTTTTTCGGTCCGGGATAGACAAGCTGGTCGTGCGATCCGACAAATGTCTGAATCGTCACGGTGATTTCGTTGAGAAATAGCGCTCGCTTCACATATCCTTTTGTCACTTCGCACAAACACTTCTTGGTTGGAGAGTTTTCCTTTCTTCTACCGGAACGCATAACCTTTTCATTTTTTTCTGATCGAACCTCGTAAAAGAAAAACAGGCATGTCTTACCTGGAATTCAAACCTGTGCTCAGTGGTGCGTTTTGGTAATGTTGCACGTGTATAACTATTGGCATATTTTGCAAATACAAAAAAAATCTTCCACAGGATAATTGTTCTATCATTTTTATTTTCTTTAACATTCTTTTACCACTCATACAGCGGACAGCACAAATAAGGCCATCATTCTAACGCTCTCAAATTAAAACACATCTATACTGGTAGATTACAGCTGCCAGAGTAACAATAATATTTACTACATAACCAGAATATATATCTATATATATATATATATAATCAAAACAAAGTACATTTAAAGGACTACGATGAAAAAAAAAATAAAAAGAATGAATCAACACAATAAGAAGACAAGTAACATATATGTAAATATGTAATAGGTACATATACTCACTGACTCATTTTATGCCATTAATGAAACAAATTTCTGTTACATCTACTAAGCAATTAATAACAATGATGAAGACATGAAAATTTGCACATATGAAAATATTGAAATCAACATCTGAAAATTGCCCTACTTTCTAAAATCAATTTCAAAAACATCTTAGTAAGTAATAAGTGCTCTTCTGGTATGAAACAAGTTGTTCTTTAAAAACGGAAGAACATTTTCTTAAACATTCCTGTAAACGCAAAGCAATCCTTTAGGTTTTATCAAAGCATATTAACTTATTTCAATTGCACTATAAAAAGCACAATGTTGTACAGTCCATAACTTTCATTTTTAGCAGCTGCTGTTGTTATATATACACTATCTACCAACAAGTAATTGGACACCCCTGCAATCGACGATATCTGCGGTCCTGATACACGTCACGGCCGCCGCCGTTAAATATCGTGTGGGAAACAACAACGCAACCAGTCACATGCAAGATGCCACGCAGTTCGGAGCTCTCTGATTTCGAGAAAGGTGCAATCGTCGGGTATCACAGAAATGGCCGATCCATACGTGACATATCCAGCGAGTTGAAGTACCCGAAATCGACAGTGGCCTACGTTATTGGCAAGTGGAAGATGGGGGTGACTGTCGGAATGTGCCCCGACCCGGCAGACCCAAAAAACTAGGAGTTAGAGACCGACGGGTGCTGTCCAGAGAAATTCGGAAGAACCACACCAAATCGATGGGCCACATCCGCGAGGAGTTTCAACAGGCATCAGGGAGTGTTCTTTCGATGAATACCATCCGTAAGGAAGTCCATCTGCTCGGTTATCATAGACGTGCTGCCGCCCATAAGCCTTTGATCACCAAGTCCAATAGTGGTGCTCGGCTAACGTGGTGCAAAAAATGTCGACAGTGGACCGTTGAACAGTGGAAACAGGTTCTCTGGAGCGACGAATCAAGGCTCACCCTCTACGGTTCGGATGGCAGAGTCTGGGTTTGGCGTCTGCCTGGAGAACGCCTCCTGTCGGAATGTATTGTGCCAACTGTGAAGTTCGGCGGCGGTGGAATTATGCTATTGGGGTGTTTCTCCTGGTATGGCACGGGACCCTTGGTCGCAATTCCTGGTAGACTCAACGCCGAGACCTACTGCACCATTTTGGATGACCATGCGCTTCCTACGTTGTGGCAGTTTTACGGGTGGACCCATGTTACTTTCAGGATGACAATGCCACCTGTCATGTTGCGAGGTCCACCATGGCTTGGTATGGTGACAATGGGGTTAATAGAATGGACTGGCCTGCGCAGAGCCCAGGCCTTAACCTATCGAGCACCTCTGGGACGAGTTGGAACGTCGACTTAAGGGGTGCCCCCACCGTCCGAAATCGGCGAAGGAACTGACCTGTCTTCTCCAAGCCGAGCGGAAGAAAGTACCGCTAGCCGTCGTACAACGCCTGGTTGAGAGTATTCCCCGGAGGATCGCAGCTGTAATCGCCGCTCGTGGAGGCTCCGCCAACTATTGAAGGTGAATAAACTTCGTTTTCCGTTGCCATCACAGGTGTCCAATTACTTGTTGGTAGATAGTGTACCTGTGACCAACAAATAACAGTCCTACTGAAATTATTCAGTTTTCCAACTCAGCAATGTTGTTGAAAAAGTGTGGGTAATAAATAACACAATATCTGAAACCATTTAGTTTTCCATTCTAGCTGATATTACAATTTTTGAAAAATCATATAATTTTTTGCTTTCAGCAGTTGCTTGCCAAAATTGCAAGAAATGAATACAATTCTTTTTTTAGAAATAATTAACTTTTTTGTCAGCAGCTACTGCTCGTTCAAGTTATGGGCAAAATGTAAGGCAATTTTTATTATCATTCAGATTTATTTTCAATAACTGTTGTTCAAAGCTGTAGACATTATATTACAATATTTCTGAAATCACTTAATTTTGTTCTCAGCAGCAAACACCAAATTACGAATCATAAATAGCAGCTTTATTTAACCACAGTTACATAGCATTTAGAACCACGATTCAGTTATATTGCATTTTTATGAAACAAAGCGAAAAAAAAAAAAAAGACAGAAAAAAATCACATCTATACATACATAAAAACATTAAATTTTATTAAGTAACTTCATCAAAAACTCATTCTCAAATCTGCAGCCACAACATTTTCAATGTAACACTACTGACTAGACACTTAAAACATTAAACGTGTTTCAGTCAAAATCAAAAATATACCTGAAAGTTCAAGAAAGCATCAATATATATCATTATTCCCTTTGACACTGCTTTTGCAAAACCACTGGGTGATCCATTCATTCACAGCTATATGTTTATGGCTTTTTAACAAAGTGCATAAAATTTCATGCCTACTTTTAAAATTGATATGCCTTCAAAATAGACCACCATACTGAAGCCTGTAGCATGTACAGTTCATGAGTGTGTCACAAAATTGCTAGGTATGAGATAATTACCAGCATTGGAAATATTTATAATCAAATCATCAATGCTTACCTGCAATAATCTCAATTCTTTTCACACAATGGGTTAGGTGTATTTTTCCACGAGGATGCATGTTCGACTACACATGGTGGGCTTTTTGGCTATACAAATTATCAGTGGCGGCTCATGGCAACTGAAACAAGTGGGGCCAGTAGCCGAAGTCAAACAATGAAATAAAAAAAACTGTCATTATTAGGCCAACTATTCAGACCCCCACCCTACCCCCCAAGATTCCTTTACTCTGCCTCTGTTTACCCCCTTGACTCACAATAATGCTCAAATCAGGCAGGAATGTGTCAACTATTGTATTGCACACGCGAAAAAATTTCCTCAGAATAGAATGCATAATTATTAACAGAAAAATGTTAAAACTCCTTAAATAAAATCTTTACCTTAAAACATATGAGCATTAATTTATGTTAGCTGTGCTTTGTGTTTCTTCAGATTTCTCAACTGAGGAATAATGACAGGATTCACAGGATAAAAAAATGTAGTGAAAAAATAATAACTCCAAATATATGCAGGGAGGGAATGTTTCACGAATTTCGTCTCATATAGAATGAGTACAATACTACCATTTGCATTATTTGAAAGGTTTAACCTTTTTTTTAAAGAACTTGTGAAACCTAAAAACATATATGTACTCATGTGCAAATTATACTTACAAGTTTTCTCATTTATTTACTTATTTTTAACATAGAAAATCCTCTCAGTTAAAACTGAAATTAGTTCTGCAAAGCACTTTGTAAACTTCATACTCTTGGAAACTCAAATTCTTGGGCAGATAAGCACCGAGTTTTTTTAAGTTAAGCTTTTAGACTGAAATTCTTGGGCTGATGAGCACTGTTTTTTTAAGTGAAGCTCAAACTAAAAATTCTTGGGGTGATAAGCACTGAGTTTTTTTAAGTGAAGCTTTTCTTCCAGATTTAAAGCAAAGAACGGAGATTTTAACAAAATATCCACTCCATTCATTGTAATCGACAAGCAAAAAAGTCACGACACAAAGGAACAACACATCACCGAGAGAGACACACACAGAAAAAACAACTAACTGAACTTTGAGCTTGGTCGGAGTAAGCTTCTTTGTCAACCCACGGCGTTAAGGAAATGGATACTCTCCTGGCCAATCAAATTAGTGCTGGGCCAGATCTGCTTTTTTGCACACGCATTAAGGCAGTGTTGTATGTAGGTCATCATACTGAATGAGACTGGGAGGAAATTGTCTCCTCTTTGCTTGCGTAGTGATGTTACTGGGGCTTGTTGGAGCTGGCCCCAATAACCCCACACTCTGAAAGTGATCTCTTTCCTCAGGGAATAGTTTTTCGTTTTTGAAGGAAACTTTTCCCTTTGGTAATGTTTTTTGAAGGGAAAGGTTTATCACCATGTAGTTAAGAAAGAGAATAAGAATCAAGGCAAATATATATATATATATATATTTCTAAAAATATAAATTTTTAGGTGGAGCCCGGCCCCTCTGGCCCCTAATGACAAACCGCCCCTGAAAATTATTAATTAGAGAATGTTTTTTAAATTTCGGAACCTGATTATAAGTTCCGAAATTAAAAAAATCCCTAATTAACAATTTGTATAGTCAAAAACCCTGCCACGTGCAGTCAAACATGCATCCTCGTGGGAAAATACACCTAACCGATTGTGTAAAAAGAATTCAGATTATTGCAGGTAAGCATTGATGATTTGATTATAAATATTTCCAATGTTGATCCAGTAATTATACCATACCGAGCATTAAACTTGTAGCCTAAAGGTGTAAACTCATCATTAAGAAGTATCTTATAATATATTCTAGTGAAAACATAACTCAAATACTGTGATTGTTGAACTTGAAGGTGGCATTCTGCATTTTTTAAACTCGCATGGGCTTCACTAGCACTTCTGCAAGTTTCCCAACTGTACCTTACTGATTGTGGAATATGGCCACAGCAGAGACACGTGTATATTCTGTCAAATCCAACAGATCTACTCCTGATAGGTCACTTGCAGAAGCATTGCACACTGACTCAACCTCAGTTGATGTCAAAAACCACATTGGCTTTTTTTTTCTTCTGGGAGACATTTTGTGCAACCCCATGGGAATTTGCCAAAAGATTAGGACTTGGATATCAGAGGACTTCAAAACTTTTTCTTTACCTAAAAAATTGTGCTTTAGTTTCTTTTTTCATTTAATGATTACGTTGGGTGTTCATATTTTATAGTACAAGGAGCTAGAAAGACCGACTAATGTCAAGGACAGATTTTAATGAGAAAATCAAATTAGTAAAATAGAAAAACCAACAGAAGCTCAAATGTGCAAAAATTACTCCACATGTGCACACACATTACATCAAAACTTAAAAAGAGAAACACTCAAAAAAAGAAGAAGGTACACACACTGGAAAAGCATAGTATAATAAAGAAAGGTAATGAAAAAAAAAAAAAGACATACCAATAACTGAACCAATAATTACAGATATCCAATAATTAGGATTATTGAAAAAAATTGAACCATACCAATACAGAGATACCAATAATTAGGAATTCAATCTTAAAACCTCAAAACTGAGTATTATGTTGAACACTATTTAGCACTTAGCAAACCATATTTAATAAATGTCCGTCTTCATTGAAAGTAGAAGTCTCATTAATTAAATGTTTAAACGACATCATGGTGTGTGTTTGTGTGTGTGTGTGTTTTCACACAAGGAGGCCAAGTACAAAAAAATAGGAACACTTGCAAAGGATTTTACCTATTCACATAGTTGTCCCTACAAAATACTCAAACGCAAAATATGTTCACCATGAAGCCTAAAACACAGCTACCCACCCAAATAACCACTGTGCCCCAATAATTACACTAGCTTGTTATGATGAAATTGTTATACTTTGTTACCTACAACAATAGTAGACACAGAAACTCTGATTGTAAAAAAATGACACAAGATGTGACTTACCTACTATACCATATGGAAACTAAATAAACAAATGAAAAATATGCAAACAAAATATGAAAAGGAGATATGTTTTTTTTTGTGTGAACACTACTGCTTAAAAAACTAACAGCAAATGCTTTCACACAGACTGATTGCACAGTTAAATCACATAACACAGCTAATACTGTAAATGCATGAACCTGTTTAACTGAGAATGCAAGCAAACACCAAGTAGTGCAAGGCACATAAATACATTGCAGTTGAATATTTCAAACAGCTTTCAATAAGCGTCAAAATTTAATAATTCCATGCGAACCTGTTTCACATGCCAATGATCCAATGTTCCATCGCTTATTTTTAATTATTCCATACATGTAGCTGTTGGGTTGGTGCACATAAAATGTCCCCTTTTAGTGTGTGTGGACATGTTCAACCCTTCCAGCAGAATAGTGCCATCATGCAACGTCACAAGGTTGGTATATAACTCTGGTGGAAGTGTGATTTGCTTCATTTCATGACAAGGTTCAACTGCTAGCACACAGGCCAGTTGCATGCAATGTTCATGTATGAGTTCAAACTCTGACATTCTGTACGTATAGCAGCCCAAAATATTAATGTAGCGTTTTTCGCAGAGTACTGCCCAATACGCACCACATACTGATGGTTTGTAAATTTCAAAGCAGGACATGCGTCCTTTGCATATGCGCTTTGTGGACATTCACCAGGAGCTATAACAAATGAGCTGAAGAATATAGTGGAAGCTGACCCACGGTTAAGTGTCCATGAGACCACAGTGAAGGTCCGTGTGCATCATTTGACGGTTGTCTGGTGCCTGGATTCGCTGGAGAAGGTAAAGAAGGTGGACGTCTGGGTACAATACAAATTGACAGTGGCCAATAAGACACTTCATCTGAAGGTATGTGCGTTTCCCTCTTTACCAGACACAGACAAGAAAAATTCCTACATCGGATTGTAACCTGTCATGAAAAGTAAGTCCTCTACAACAATCGTAAGTGATCAGAACAGTGTTTGGATACCCTAGAGACAACAAAACACTGTGAAAAGCCACCTCTGCACCCACAGAAAGTGATGGTTCTTGTGTGGTGATCTGCTGCCAGCTTAGTCCATCACACATTTCTTCGACTACGTAAGACCATCAGTTCCAACTGCTACTGTGTTGAAATGCAGCAGATATACAAAAAGCTCTACATCAAGCAGCCAGTCTTGGTCAACATGCATGGGGTCCTTCTGTTGCATGACAATGCACACACACAAATTTCCTAAAGGACCATCTAAAAAATCCATCAGTTGGACTATGAAACTTTGCCACACCCTGCATTTTCCTCAGAATTTGCTCTCATGAATTATCACCTATTCCGGCAGCTGGATCATATCCTGGCAGAAAAGACATTCCCAAATGACCAGCTGTGGGTCAGGCAGTTGCCACCTTTTCCACCTTGCAGACTCTGGAGTTTCATTGCCATGGGATCAACAGCCACGTAACCAGAAGTGTGTCGACGCAGAGCAGAAATATTTTGATTAAGCAGGTAGGTACTTCCTATTTTTATAAGGGTTTGCTGGTAATGCTTTCATTTCATCTGCACCAACCTAATGTTTGTGAAATAAAAAGTTATGTAGTTTAGATATCATCAGTACAGGTGTGTCATGTGCTGTAACTTTCTACAATATCGGTTTCCTCTGAATCAACTCCGTAAACTTCAAAACTTTTCAAAATTCAATTGGACGTAAGACGAGACTGTCTTTTTGAACACAAGTAATAATGTTACTGGCCAATGAAACAATGATAACAGTTAATTTGAAATGTGTGATATCACCAAAGACTTTGGGTATCGTTAAAGGGCCAAGGCTTTTGAACACAAGTAATAATGTTACTGGCCAATGAAACAATGAGAACAGTTCATTTGAAATGTATGATATAACCAAAGACTTGGGGTATTGTTAAAGGGCTAAGGCTTTTGAACAAAGAAAAAACAAACAAAAAATGTCTACAATATTCCATTCTGACATTAACAACAGATATCCTAATCTCAGGCAGGGCAGTGGCTAGCAGGGGGCTCGGCTTCCTCCTGGAGGACAAGTGATCCTCCCCCTTTCCCCAAAGATGAATTTTGTCATTTTTTTTTACTTTTATTTTCAGGGGTTTATGAAAATGATTTTTGTATTTCATTATAAGCATCAATACTTTGTTATTTTGTCATGAATTACACTTTTTAAAAACAAGAAAAATTGAAGTCATACAACACAAATAAATAACCAGAAAAAATTACTTCTCAAGTTGTACCACCAGCAGCTGCGGCAATGATTTACTGCCACATGGTGATGACTTTTTGGTGTTTATGGGCTAGGGAAGAGACAAATGCCATTTTTTTTTCCTTTTTCAGAGAAAAGTAAAATTAAAAAAAAAACATTACCTAAAAAAAAAAAAAAAAAACATGATGTAGAAAGAAGAATGATGAAGGTGGAAGTGTAGTTGCACAGAAGGCTAAAACCCTGTTTGTCATTTGGTAAGTGACTATGAGGTGCTAAGCTGCTGTTTAGAAACTTCCAGGTAGTTTGTTGCCTACAAACAAGTGTTGCGGGGACCAGTGTTTAAGGTGGAATTTTTTTCCTCTTGTAGCAATTTGGTTATGTTGTCAACAAAAGTTGTAGCAAAATGCTATGCAGATTAGCCGAATTTACGGTTCGACTTTTTACTATATTTAAGTATCAAAATACAAGCACAATGCATTGGCTAAATAAAATTTTGTACTTTCAATAGAATCCAAGAATAAAAACAAATAGGCTTTTACACTTTTAATTTTAATAAAAATACTTAGATTTACTGATGCATGCAGTTTGTGTGTATATATATATATATTTTCTTGTTTTGTCAGTTGCTGAGTAAGTTGTGGGTACCAAAATCCTGTTTCCCTTTAGGAATCTCCTTATAAAATTTTTTATTCTTTTGTTTTTTATTTTATGGCATTTTGGATAAAGCTTTTTTCACCACAAAGCATAAGACTTTGTAGTACTTTGGTACTGTTATTCATGTTTAAAATCTCTCTTAGGCGGCTAGGTTACTTGGCAACGTGTTTTTTAGCTGAATAATTCTGATGGCTTATTCAGACACACTCACAACTTGTGGTTTTTGTAATCGTTTTTCTGTTTTTTGTGGCAGATGACGAGTGTGGGTTGGGCCAGGAAAGTTATAGATGCATGCAAAAACTTTAACTAAATGATTCCTCATGCAACTCTGAGGAAGTTATGTTAATTATAAAAATATTTTTGTGGGCTTTACACTTGCATCTATGGCTTTGCAGAAACCCATTTCCAACTAGGTCTTTGTGGAAGTGAGAAAATGCAGAGTTTTGCTGGTCCTTGATAAAGCCAAGGCTCGGCATTCTCAATACTTTCTACATTCAGGTTGCTTTTACTTTATCTCCTTTTCATTCATACCTGTTGGTTTTTGGGTATTTCTTAGTTGTTTTAGTACCAGATAAAGATTTTTTTGCATCTGTCTCTTTTTAATAGTATATATATATATATACAAAGAGCAGGACTGAGCAAAGCCATAATCGACAGCACACCGATTGAGCTGAACCAGAACGGCACGTGCTGCACCCCCTGCTGCTGCGGCAGTGAACCGTCAAAGAAGCAAACGAAACATCTCTCTGCTTATACATCGCAGCAAAGCCCTTGCGAAAGGTGCTCTCAAGGCTCACCGGTGTTTTTCTGCAATAGGAGAAAAGGCAACGGGGTTGGAAAAACAATTACAATGCAAAGTGGCGTGCGACAGCGAATGTCAAAAGAAAAAAATGACGGGGATGAAAAACAAGGCAAGGGCAAAGCAGTGGTGGGCGGGATGACGGAAGAAAAAAAATGACAGGAAACATTAGCTTTATGGCAATTTCGTGGTGACTTTTTGTCGCAAAATTGCCGTTGTTATCGTGATTTGGCGAAAATGCGAGCAACAGCTTAAACACTGGCAGGAACATTTTAACTGAATGTATTCTTATCCCTCTACACTTTGGAAAGCAGTACTAGAGGTAAATCCTTGTGCGTGCATGAGAGAGAAAGAGCTTTTGACATCATCTTGTCCATTGTTTTTCCTCCTGTAGAAATGGTTTTACAATGCCTGTGTTGGAATTTTTTATTTTTTTTTTTTTTTTTTTTGAGATTTTGGTGCTTTTTGTTTTTGAGAGGGAAAGGGGGTTTGGTATCCTTTTCCAGTGGTTCTCACTGAGTACCAGCAAAGGAAAATACATGATTAAAGATGCAGAGAAAAAGTGGAAGCAAAGAAGTGGAGTAGAAAAAAATTGAAATAAAGCATCAGTAAATCATCCATGCCATTGCAAGGAAACAAATAAAAAAGGCCAAAATAGTAAACTAGAAAAAAGTCACACTAGTTGGGAGTTATTTTGCCTCCAGTGATAAGGAATGCACAGTTCAACCACTATTAAGCAAATTCAAGGAATGTGATTTGTTTTTTTTATATTTCAAGAGAGTTCTGTTTCCTTTCTCCCCCTTTTTATTTCATATTTTGTATTTTATCTAATGGTTTTTACCTTTTGGCATAATTATTCACTAATGAAGTAAACTAACAAAGGGAGATTAAAAACAAAGCAAAACTTGTCTGTATTTGTGGGAAAATGCAGTTTGTAGTTGAACACAGAGCCTCCTTCTTCCCTTTCCCCCAGATGACTCTTCAGCCCACCCTGGTTCTGGGACCTAGCTATGGCTTTTCTTGGAACTTGGACTTAGTAGAGGCAACTCAGTTGCTGGTGACTGTTTATTGTTCGTGGGTGATGCAAAAACTGCAACTGCAGTGCACTGATGGTTTTGGTTCTGGTTTGACTCAACGGGAGAAGGGGACGAAGTGAGAAGAAGATAACGATGTGTATTTGCAAAGTGAGAATTGAACAAGGGTTTTACGTGATTTATTGTACTAATGTTTATGTGGGAGTGAGTGTCTTCGTATGTGTGTGCATTTGTGCATAAAGAAGTAAATGGTACCTAGAAATCTCATCCTCATCGCCTATCATTTTGTCGGAGTGACTTTTCAAAAAGGTAAGATTTGTACTCGCAAAGAGATATTCGAAACAGCTTTGTCCACAGGCAGACAAAAGACAACATTGAGTGCTTTTTCTGTTCAAGTATATAAGCAAAGATGGAATCGAGGCCTTGTGGGGGCCTAGTGACGCCAGGATACTTTTTATCTAACTGAATCAACTTTTTAAAAAAATTATTTATTCAATCATCGCCCATCGAAATAGACATCTTTTTTAACACAAATAATCTTAACTGAGTTTTTCTCTTTCTTCCTCTTCTTCTCTCTCCATTTATTTATTTACTTTTTTTCATGGTGGCTATGCACAAATCCATAGATCTTTTGTTTACTGAAACCACCTCAGAAATAGCCAGCAAAGTGGGTGCCAGACAGTATATATATATTCGATTTCAAAGGTTTGCTTCCCCCTCCCTCCACTCCTCCCCGCATACCTGCTGGAGTTGATAACACCTACGCCAGTCTTCGGAGCACCAGGCCACTTTTTTTCTCAGGACTGCATCACTGTATTAAGTGGGTATTTGATAAATTCCAGACAAAACAAAACTGCACCTTATATTTAAGAAAACATGCACAACTGCTTTTTGATATGGCTCTTAAAAACTTTATAACATTTAACACATCTTTGTTACATTTGTGTTAGTTCTTGATGATAAAAACTAACTCCTACAGTTTACTACAGCTCCTCATCACCCATGAAATCTGTGTGTGTTCCACAGTTTCTGATATGATAAGAGCATCAGGATGGCATAGAGTGGGTGCACAAGATCAATGGACTATTACATATACTCCAAAATATGGTCCAGTTTTGCTGAAAATTTTATCACTGTTCACTTTTTTTATTTTCTCCCCACCATTACTGACATAACAAATCAACTTGAACTTCAACAACCAATATCTAGTGACTGCCTTCAATTTTTTGTACTGCCACAGAATAACGCAATTTAGACAGACACTGCAAATGTTCATGTATTATTAAATCACACTTAGGCTTACACCCTCCAACCCTAATACGAGAAATGTTCCACTGAACCCTCCAACCCAAAACATGAGAAACATTCTACTGAAGAAGATAGCTGCACATGACTGATGTAGAAAATGCATTTAAAGGATGTTCATGCTCATCAAATTCAAATGCATTTAGGGATACTGGAATGATATGATTCTTATTATTATTGTAACAACCCTTGTGCACCTTTTATGTTAATACTTGCAAACCTGTGAGAGTCATCACATTTTATTTTATTTTGGTTCAATCAGCCTCAGACAAGATGCTGTCAGTTTCTCTTTATTCTGTTAACACCTATGAGGAAACTAACCTGGATTGATATACAGAATCACATGTGAAAATAAAGTCCAAACTTTTTTTTTTTTTTTTTTTTTTTTGTAACAGTGACAAATAGTTTAATTCAACTTAATCCATGGCTTGGGAATTTTCATACCAGCAGTTAATGAGGAGAATTGATAGATTCCTGTACATGCCCATCTTACTGGCTTAGACATCTTAACATACTTTAGCTCATCCTCTACCGTAGTTCTCGTTATCAGCCTTACAACTTCATATCCACGAAAAAACCTGAGCTTTTTCAAGGCCTACTGTTCCCTTCTAATGCTCAAGACTATCTGCCCCAAAAATCTCGGAGAATCTCTACACTTTTTTCATCCATGGATTTTTTTTTAATCTCATCTCCTCCTCATTAATTGTGTTTTGGAGTTAATCCTCACCAGCCTAGCTACATTAAATTCCCCTTAAATGGTTATCTCTCATTCACACACCCTATAGTGATAATCCCTTGCCACACTATTTTGACTTATATTCTCAGATTAATGTAATGCAGCTAATCTCTTGTTTTTGATTGTCAGCAGACTCAACATATACTTATCTTGACAACTCTGACAAAATGGCACAAACACATGAATTCTATGTGGGAACAAGCATATTAATTCAGATTTACATAGAATATATCTGAACCAGGGTTATATAATTTTACAATTATTTTGAACACAAAAAGGACATATAGGTCATAGGAATCAGGGCATCATCTCCTCAACAGGAAGAACCAAGAATTATAGAATGAAGGTATTTTAACAAAAATAACTACATGGCAAGTGGAACCAAATGGATATGCAAATGAACTTTGCAAAAGTGATTTTCATGAGCATTTTTCTTTCTTTCCACCCCTGAAAACAAGCTAGCATCCATTTTGATGCATGCCTTTAAATGCTTTCAACCAAAAACTGTGATTTTGCTTAGAAACATGGTTTTAGATCAAACACATTTATAAGGTCTACACAAAAGTTTCCTGCACTCCCTGTAGTGGGCAGTAAAAGTGAAATGGTTGAATATTGGTCATGCTATGGGAGTAAGTTTGTAACACCATGTCATTCATGAGTTGGCAGACAGCCCACACGTGTAGTTAGTTAAGCTACGACATGGCGATCGATAAGGTGCATATTCGTCCCCATCTGGCAGTCATGTTTAATCTTCAGAAAACCACTACAGAAAACATTAGTGGATTTGTTTGCCATGTGGCAAGAAAGCAGAAGGAGCAAGCATGTGTTGCGAGTGGTTTGTGAAGTTCAGAAGTGGTTATTGCAGTATACAAGACAAGCAGCATAGTGGACAGCTAAAAGAGATGCACAGTGCAGAACTGCATGCTTTTTGGCCATACATGGCACAGAAATATTTGAATGAAGAATAAATTTGACTGGCTTGTGTAAGCAGGGGCGAATTGACCTACTGGAACATTTCCTGGTGGACTTCTCATGTGCTCTTTGTCTGGATTGTTTGGAAAGAACTAATAATTATTTTGGTACTTATGGATAAGAATCGTTAACATCATTTGAGATTTATACTAGCTGTCTAAAATGTAATTTTCTTAAAAAAAAGTTGTTCTTTTTTTCTATTTTATATGTGTATATATATATATATTGGGCATTTGCCCTAGAATGACAAAGCAAAATTATCTTTACTTCAGTGAAAAATTTGCCGTCAGACCAAGAACGTTGTTATAAATAAATTAAGCTAACTACAGTTCAGTGTAGGTCCTTGGACTTGGAGCCAAATGGTCATTGGTAGGCACTACCCTCCTTTTGTAATCTTAAAGGAGGTAGTAGTAATGATTTTGATAGTCTATTATCCCCACAACTTAATCCATGTACAGACACAGAGCACAAAGCAATTCACTGGCAGAGTTGTTCCAAAATCTGTGTCCCGCCTGCATTTATCTTAAAAGAAACAATAATTTACCAATATTGGCTCATAGATCAAAATAATGGATCAAAGAAGTGGTACCAATACTATTGCTCAGTACATGATCAGTAACCAAATAAATATAATTATCTGCTACAACACCCCATTTTGAACATGGTTTGATATGTTACATTCAACCATGAGTGGATTTTTAAAATTATTTCACCCTTAAATTGCTGCTAGAATTTGTTCACGCCTGAATTAGTTTTACAATTGCATATTTCAACAATTCTCTTTCATCCAGGAGTTAACAGAATTTTTTCATGAGGGAATTTATGAGGTGTTCCCCTGCGGGTATGTGTGTTTCTATAGTGGACCACAAGACTAAAACTCCCGGCCTGGTTTCGTCGACACAATCTGTCCCTATGTGTAAGCATGGCATCTAGGCCATAAAATGCTAGAAACTTATGTATAGACCAAATAGATGAAGAAAAAATCAAAATAAAGTGAAATTTTACGGTAATGAGATGGCTGAAAATGCTGTTGTACAATAAATGCTTCTTTTAACATGATGTACTTTAAAATGTACAGTACAAAATTCTGCAAAAGTAACAATGACAAAAAAGAAAAATGCAAAAATTATCTGTCAAAAATATTAACCACAAAGCTATATTGCTCAAAAGTAAAAAACCAGAAGAAAATATGTGTGCATAAAAAAAGTTCTGCAACATACTATAAACGAGGCATAACATCAATTTGCAGCCAAATAAACTTTTATTTAAAGATTTGCACTTAAAAGGTATCCTTTTTCAAGTTTATGTTAAACTGCAAGCAACCTTTCATATGTTTTAACAATGTGTGACAAAACCAGGAATTTTTTTATTTTACATTTTTTCATGATAGTTAATGGCCTCCTTATCAACAAGATTCTGCGAAGTAGACATGGCAGTCCATCATTTGTGGGAACAATTATCAATACCAGGCATAGTTAACCTGTTAGTGGTGAATTCACACACACAAACACAACATATGTAGTTCTATCTAGAATGCATGAGACACATAGACGAGGATCACGAGCCACACTCATGGAAGCTACAGGCTAAAGAAGAAATACAATATTGCAAAAGAAAAAAAAATCATTAAGTAGCATGATACTCATCTCAAACATAGCTTAGCATATAACAGATGGCGTCAAACACAATGGCAATACCCAAAGCAGCTTGGGAAGGAATTTCAAGAATGAACATGACGAGTACAAGGATGACACACAAACAAACACGCAGCAATCTGTCAACTGCTGTTAACAAACCCTTGGCTGATGATTAAGGGTGAAATTTTACAAAAACTTTTAGGAACCATGATGCGACAAAAGATATTAGTGGCATGGTGATGCTACAACAACCAATCACCAAATTTTAATCTATAAATGTGTAAATGCTAAACTTTTATCACCTGTACAACAACTGTACAAAGGAAGCAAGAACTGGCAAAAAGCAGTTTATTAACACGTTCGCTGCTGCCGTACTATATCAGCGGCAAGCATGCGGTGTCGGTATGAAACACGTGCAAATCTCCCATGATGCCATAAGGCGTCACGCGGCACCACGATTGAGCTTTTATGCGTTTGGACCAACCAGCCGTGTGTTCGCATCTCATAGCTTTGCACGACTTAGTATTTCTAAAATACGTGAAAATTTATCTATAATTGATATTCGTAATTATAATTCTGCCAGCAATAAAATATTATTCCAATACTGAAGTACACATTTACTAGATACATATTTCAAACATTGTTACATATAAAACAAGAGAAATAATACTTACAAATGCCAAAGAATTCCATAAATAGTGCCATGATGCATAACTGGATAAATAAAAAATCCATACATTTTGATTTGGGTAGGGTAAAAAATCACATACACACAAACATGCAGTTCGACTTGGAACATACTTTTTTCTTTAGCAAAATAGGAAGACAAAATATTTATCCCTTATCTACGACGATATAATTTGAAGCATGGCTGAAAGCCCAGTGCAGGATTTTCTGGGCACTGGGCACAGTAATAGAGTGTGTCCCTGCAAATCCCTTTGGCAGAGCTCGTTTTGCATTGTCCCCTCAAAAAATGTATACCTTTTTGTTTTGTTTGTTTTTTTGACTGGAAAATGGCCACATACTTTTAATGATTTAGATAGCTTCACTCGGGAAGTTGATGGGTCTTGATTCAAAAGTTGACGTACAATGGATAGCCTAAAATCGTAAAGGCTTATCTTCTTCCCTGAGAATTTATTATACAAGTTGTGGGAAGTGATTATCATCATATGAAATGTATTTATTCCTAGCTTCTTGTACCATCTTATGGTTTTTCTTTCACAAGGATAGTATGCTAGCATCTGATCTTGATGATCTACCTCTGACATAAATTTATTATAGTTGATAACAGCCTTTGGGTTTTCTTTTATCTGTCCCCTTTTACTTACAGTTTGAACTAAATCATCCTCAAACTCCATGGTAATGAAGAGAGCACCCCTTTTATCTTTCCATTTGCACACTACAACAGCATTAGAATATTGGCATTTCCGTCCCTCCTTCAAAAGTTTAGCTTTCGTGACATCCATAGGAAGATCTCGTCGGTCTGCACAGAGAGTTCCAGTGCAATAAGCGTCATGGTTCAACAACTGCAATGCAAAATTGTAACTATTATAAAAATTATCCATATAAATAGCATGACCAACATTTAGATTGCCTTCCATCAATTTTAAAACTACATTAGCAGCATGACCTTTCCCTCCCAGGGAGTCCAGTTGCCCTGTGTAAACCAAAGCTTTTAGAATGATACCATTTGGTTCTGTTAGCATATAAAGTTTCACCCCATATTTATGACGTTTTCCTTTCATGTACTGTTTGAAAATCAAACAACCTCTCCATAAAACCATTGATTCATCAATCATAAGTTCTTTTCCAGGGTAGTATATGCTCTCTATGGTATCATTAAATAAATCCAGTAAAGGCATTATTTTTGCAAGGCGGTGGTTGGTTGTAATCGCTTCGCAAGGTTGAGAATTTCTTGCAAAATGAAGGCATCGCATGATCAGAAGGAAACGATTCCTGCTCATATTTGATGAAAAGCAGTCCATTTTGAATAATGGGTCTTTTTTCCAGTAATTTTGGAGATGGGGCATTTGTACAATGTCCATATGAAACAGAAGGCCCAGAAAAACTTTCATCTCATCTACCGACACATCCTTCCATTCATTTATTCGTGAACCTTCAGTAACTTCCGAGATAAACACTTCTACAGCATGTGCATTACTTTCCCTAACTAATAGATCGTAAAATTCCTCATTTGCAAAAAGATTAAAAAAATTGACTGGCTCAGTACCTATCATATTAATTTTCAGTCCTGGTACACCAGAGAACAGAATTCTTCTCATGATGTTGGAACCATCACACCAATGTGTAGCCAAAATCCGTTGAGGCGGAGTGCTAGAAAGAGCGTGGCATTCTTCATTCTCACTGCTACTGTCGGCATCATTTCCTATTTTCACGGAAGAATGTGCCCGCCGAGAAACTTTTGGTTGAGAGGGACTGGCAATAGCGCGTTCGAATATATCCATTGTTTCCACAAAACTAAGTATTGAAGTGAATATGGGTCTCTTTGAAATCCCTTTAGCCTCCTCAATAAGCTTCCCTGTGACGTATAAACTATAAGTAGCAAATGCTTTTTATTGCCACTCAAGCATTTATTTATTGATAGTTGCCTTCACCGCATAACCAGTGACGTTCAAAGGAAAATAAACATTGCAGTGAAAAGTGCACGCTGTGTTAAGTCTATGGGAAGTCAACTTACTTTCCCTTCCCTAAACCATGTGGGAAAAAATCTGCTATCCCAAAACTGCGGTCACTTTTAGACAGTTGGAGACTCATTTTCAGTGCCAGTAACAAAATAAATAACTCTTTTCAAGTGCCGAAGGTTTTAGGAAGTGAAATATTAAGCCATGATTATGACGCCGTATGGCGGCGGCACCTGGGCTAAGCATTGTATGATGCCGTTCAGCGTCGCACAGCAGTGAAAGTGTTAAATGAAGTGGCAAAACTACTTTGATTGCATCATTATTTAAGGTAACCATATACAGGGGCTATATTAAGAAAAACTGTATTACCCCCAAAAAATCAGCACCAGTTGATCATCCAATTTATTTATTTTTACTCAAGACACTAAGGTGAGGCTATATGAGAAACAAAGTATGAGTAACAGTGAAATGATTTTATAGGAAGCAATAGAGAAAACTAAAGGGATTTAAGATGCCTATCACTTTTTTCTGTAAAAAAGAAACTGATAGAAAACGAGATTTGTTATGTGAAATTGTGAACTTGTTTGTAATTTTTTCCCCGCTAGGGGGCAAACATTTAATCTGTTTTTCTAGATATCTCTGCTTCTAAAAGTTAAATTTAAAAAATTCTTTTAAAGCCGGATATTATTTACCTTATGGAACACTTTGCTTGTACTCATGAGTTTCTTGTAGTTACAGTTCCGGTGTTAGGTGGGGTTAATGTGTATTTCTGTTTGCAGCCATATCTCAGTTTATAAAAGCCCCATTGAAAAACTTCTTTTTTACTGTATGCCATTTGCTACAGTAATGACAGGGAATATTATCCTCTTAAAAAATGCAGTTTTCTCGCTAGCGGGTAGAAATGTCAAAACCTTTTTCTCGCCATTTCTGCTTCCAAGAGAAGTATTTGAAAAATTATTTTTCCTTAGCATAGCTCTTGCTATGAAGAATACTTTTTGCACATATTCTATTTTTTCATTATTCAAAATTCTTCTTCTAGGGGATGTAAAGTTATATCATGTTTCCCTCTAGATCTCTTCTTCTAGCTACTCGATTTAAAAATCCTTTTGTCTCTGATACCTTCCTTCATCTATGAGAGATTTTTTGTGAATGATTTGTTAATTTTTAGAACCTACTTTTCAGCTGCTACTGCAAGAAAGTGACTTTCTATTTTTAGATGTTCTACTGATTGTAGAAATGAGATTTTTTTTTTCTCTGTAATGAGTTCCAATGACTGTGAATAACTTTGAAATATTTTATTCATGATTCAAAAAATGTGCTCATTACAACTGAAAATTCTGTGTTATCTTTCTTGTTTATGTTATCACCTTGTTTGCCAAAGCAAACAGATGTCAGTTATTCAGTATCTGTGTGTGCAGAAAGATGTACGAAGATTTTTGAAGGGGGTTGGGGTAAAGCAGCAAATGTTGAGTAAAAGGCACTGAACAGTGTGTGTGTGGGGGGGGGGGGGAGGCACATGCCACATTCTCCTTTCAAGACAATTTGTTATTCCGCAGGTGGCCGCAGTTTCGGAGTAAAGTGACTCCAGCGCACATTTAATTACCCACAGTAATGTTTCTCTGCTGGCTTACATAGTTTATGAAACACTGGACTGCAATGAGCTTTGAAAATAAAATTGCATTCCCATTTTTTATTGCATATTTCTAACAATGTAAATATGAAAGGGATTCACTAGAAATTCAGCCAATTTTGTTTCAAGTTCACAAACGCTTTCTTGCAATCACATCTGGAAAATCAGCAAATACCTCTAACATGGTTACAAATATTTTACAAGCTCCTACTTTAAAGTGAAGTGAAGAGAAATTTTGAAGTAAAAATTCAGGTGCTTAATTTTAACTATTCGAAAGGTCAGCATGTTTTCATTTGCGTCCAAACAAAATCCTGGATGTGAATGTTAAATAAAGTTAGCAAATTCTGCATTTGACTACTATGCATAATTTTACTTTCACAGATGAGGAACTCTACAACTGCCATCACCGCTGTCAATATGATTTTTAGCTTTTAAAACGGCAAAACTTAATCTCCAAGAGGAATCATCATTCACAACAACTTGGTTGCACCTGTGCCTATAGAAGGGATGATTGCAAAGGTGAACTAAAAAAACAGGAAAGTACAAAGCATTGTGAAATCAAATAAAAAAGGGTAGTAGTTTAAAATAATATACGACATAATTAAATTATAACTAAATTTTAAAGCTATATGGATTTTACTAGATTTTTTTTTAATTAAGATTGCAAATTTTCAGGGAAAACTCTTCTTTGTCAGACAGTTACTTCTTGTCACTCTTTTTTCTCCGTTACTGTTATGATTATTTTTTATGATACCTTACCAAATGTTAGATACTGACAAATCTCTGCATCTTTTTAAAAATTCAGAATCTTTCTTCTTCTCAATTTCAAGTCCTTCTTTTAATTTTATTTTCCGCAAGTTGCTTTGAAAGCTGATGACTCATAGCAGTGGTGCAGTCCTGAAAAAGAAGTGGCCTGGTGCACCAAAGACCCACCCAGGAGTTATTGATTCAAGCAGGTGTGCTGGGGAAGAGGGGGAAGCAACAAACCTTTGAAATCGAATAAATAAATAAATATATATATATATATATATTGGCGCAGTCCTAAAAAAAGTATGTTGGCAGTCTCCTACAACTGGTCTGGCACTGTCAACCATTGCCAAATTACAGAGCAGAGTAAGTTAGTTTGAGCAGTGAGTCAACTGCAATTTGACATTTCATTTCAAAATCTTTGCAATACTCTCTTTTGTCAGAAATACAGGAAGCAACTTTAATCAATGGTAATTCCTTGCCCTTGTGATTGATAACTTTTTTGTGCAGACTGTCTGGAATCCACTTCAATGGCTATTTCTGGCGTGGTTTCGGTAAATCCTTGCCCTTAAAAAAAGTATGTTGGCAGTCTCCTACATCTTTTCGGTAAACAAATGGTCTATGAATTTGTGCATATCCACCATATATGAGAATGAGAGAGAGAGAGAGAGAGAGAGAAACTCAGGTAAGATTATTTGTCATTTGTGTAAAAAAAAATGCCAATTTTGACGGGCGACAGTTATATAAATAAATTTAAAAAATTACGATTCAGTTAGCTAGAAAGTAGCCTGGCACTGTCCGGCCTTGAAAAGAAGTGGCCTAGTGGCACCGGCTGTGTCAGACCTAGAGTGCACTCCTGACCTTTACGGAATCCCAGTCCATGCTGTCACCAGTTTCTCTAACATACCTATCTAAACCTGTTTTGTTGGAGCAAATGAACTTTAGAAATTGTGTGTGTGGGGGGGGGGTGACATTTTTCTTTGCTTAGAACAGTTGTTTTGGCACATAAAAACACATAAAAACTGAAAGGGGGATGGTCTGTATTGCCAGGAGATGGAACTACTCAATCAACTGGAGTATCAGACAATTCCCTGTAGCTCAGTATTACTTCAGCGCAGGAGACTGAGAACATATGAGTAATTCCCAACAAACAGGTTACTTCAACTTGAAAAGTAATTACAAGGAAAAGCTGACTTTCAGGTTAGATTCTAAAAATTGCACAACAGATACTTACATCAAGAAAACACAAGCATCACTAGAAAACAATGGAATTAATTTAAAATAGGGTATCAGTACATGGGATAATACAATTCTTGAAGAAAACAGAAGCATCCCAGAAAGCAGAAGCTAAAGCAGACAATCTGGTACTCCAAAACAGATAATATATCAAGATAATACCACTCAGTCCCCTGGGCAATAAGGAAAGCTGACTGTCCTCCCATTGGGTGTGATTTGACATTCAGTCAATACAAAGTTATAACTGCATTCTCATGTTGCAGAACTGTTTTATGCACCAAGACAGCTAGAAATTATACATAAAACTTCACTTAATTCATGATCTCTTGTTTGACATTTGGCAATGTGGGAAATGCTGTTTTTTGATGCAATCAAACAGGCATTTTTTCTCTCTGTGGTTTCACACAATTTCTTCTTACTTGTAAGTTGCAGCACTGACCACAACCTTTTTTTTTTTTTTTAAGCAGAAAATATACTGGCAGTCATTACATAATCAGAAATTGAAGTAATTATACATAACAAATAGTTCATATGTGACCTTGACTGCAAAAAGGTGGTTAACATGCGAAAAGAAGTTTTGGGGTAAACAGCCGCTAAAGTGGTCATATTAAGTTTAGTCCTGATCGGATATTTGGAAGCTTTAAAGCAAAGTATGCTGTAAGTAATATTGATACCCACAATGACTTGATAAATTTTGCTTACCTCCTACTTAGCAATGCAGAAAATCTCACTTAAACAATCACATAAACAAATGACTAATAAAGAGTATCACAAAAATGTACAGACATATTTCCTGAAAATAATGAAAATATTTCACGTACAACAAATTGAGATCTTTCCATCATTTAAAGTCCTATCGTGCAATGAAATTTTATAAGCCGTTATACGTTAAGTGTGTAGCAAAATCCTGTAAAAATATTTCATTGCTTGATATTATCTCCACACAAGTCCACACAAGCACATCCAAGTAGTACAACTTCATTATACAGATTAACTGAAGTTTGCTATTTCACTACTGTGAAATTAAATTCTTTATATTTCAAATATGTGTATTAATCAAACATTGATTTCATTTCAAAGTGGCTATGGTGTGTTTAGAATAAACTACAAAAAACAATGATTATATGTACACACTTTACTTTTTCTTCCTGAAACTAAACTATTTCACTACGGCAAAATTAAATCCTTTATATTCCAAATATTTTGTGTTCTGATAGTATAAAAAAATAATACCTCTAACTATGATTTCATGTCCTCTAATTAGTACACTAGCATTTTTACAATGCAATAAATGTATAAGAAAAAAATCACAGAACAAAACATGCAGTTTTAGAACTTTTATGCACAAGGGTCATTTACCATATAACTGGATGGTAACATACAGGGCACTAATGATTATTTTCAAAAATAATTTCTGAATAAACATGTCTTAACAAAATAAATCAAAAGGGAATACACATTAGTTGGTCACAGTTACTAGCTAGTCTACTGAAGGCCCAATACCAAAACTGAAATCTACAAAAGAAAAAAAAAAAAAAAAAAATTTGAATGGGAGATCTTAAGCACAATTCAATATTCCAAAATAATGTTTATGAATTAGATTAAACCTAATATTCTGATGTAACACAGAAGTAAAGAATGTATAAATTTATACACCTTTTTGCTGTATGTTAAAAATGCACACTGCAATTTGACTTTCATCTCTCTGAAAAACAAAACCTCACAAAAATTCCATATTTAAACCATATTTCCAATCTATGTAGAACCACATGGTACTAGTGTGACACAATATTCAGTCGAACTAGCATATAACAAGCTCGCATAAATACAAAGTTCTGCATAAACCAAAATTTTTATAGATCCCTTGAACTTTGTAACATTTTTCCTTGTCATTTTAACCACACATCATGAACAATAATTTTTGGAGAAACCGCATATATCGAAGTTCACCATGATTATTAGCAAACAAGATAAGTGGCATTCTCACCTAGTTTTTAAACCCATCACACAAGAAGCACAACATTTACATATTTAAGAATGGCATAAAGTTTTGCAAATTTGACATCCTAGTTGGGCTTTAGTTATACATGCATTTTTGAATATATAAATGCAACTTAAATCCAAATAAGTTGAAGTGTATTACACAATGAAATAAACTCGGAAAGTTTTTTTTTTTTTTTTTTTTTTTTTTACATGTTCAGTAAATGAATATCATCAACAAACTCAAAAATCACCCAATGTTTTCAACAAGGGGTCCAATTTCAAATACTCGGTTTCAAATGACAATGCACATATTTTTATTAAAAATAATCAGAAAGGTCTCATAATCTGGCAACAATTTTCAAATTCATCCTGCAAAATCATAAGAATAAACAGTGTACTGAAATACTGCTGTCTGGGGGTTTGAAATGTTGGCATGTTAATAAAGAAGTTACAGTTCAGGAAAACTATTTGTTTAAAATTCCAGGTACAAATATTTTATTTTAAAGAATTCTATGTAAACTATATATAGCACATTAATCAACAGTATTGTAAACTGCTACAACAGCAGCACACAATTCATTTCATAGATGTAGACAAGACTCCTTAAAAATCGCTGTAAAGTTGTTGCCATTGCTGTTCCTAATGCAATAGCAAACACATGATTTCATCAGCTCTACCATGTGAATTATTTCATGTGAAGGCATATCTACCCTGTATGATGACTGTCCATCATCTACTGTGTTCTTATAGAATGTTCCACTATCACTCAAGAAAGATTCATAGAATATATCACTATCAAGTATACCTGCACTTTTCTCAGGCATCCCTTCAATAAAGCTATAGCGATTAAAATATATATGAAAAATAAACAATATTTTTGGTGGTATGCTTCTCAGCTATAACATGAAAATGTTATTTATGCTTTTATTGCAGTATATTTTCAGATGATCTACTGAGCAGAAGACACTGAATTAGATGACTAGTGATCAGTCAAGTGAGACCGGCTTCTGATTTTTGAGACTTTGTTAAGAGAAATTTTCATGAAATCATAGAATTATTCTAGTTTGACTAACAGGGACTGAACATTTATGAACAGCTGAACTTCTCCCAATGTCCATAGTGTAGAAAAATAAATTTACCAAAATCTATTCTACATTAACTGCTGTAAACTTGGAAAACCTTCCAACTGAGAAACAGGTTTCTTTCTACAATGGCTTCATGCAGGTTTATTCAACACAACACTAATAAATCATATTGTCAGCACAACACCAAAACCACGAATCTGCATTTTTGGCCGCATTCACTTAACTGCAGTTGCTGGATGAGTATACGCCTATTTACAACTATGCCAAAGGCAGAAACACGAACTCTAAGGCAAAAGTGGGCAAAAATGTACGTATGATTTCGTGTAACTGCAGAATTTTCAATTTTTCAGCCAGCTGTGAGTCTTTAGATGTGATTTTCCCCAAACTCATATTTTGCAGATTTGTGGTTTTGGCATAGTGCCGACAATAATAGTTCGGAATAAACTTCTGAATCTTAGTGATGCCATGGTGTATGATAGTCAGGTGACACAATTTCCCACACAGTTAACAGTTGAAAAAAATTGGATCGTTAATGTCATAGCTCGCCAGAGGGCATACAGTTTACCCTAATGAGCATAGGAATAAATAGTGTTTATGATTTCATCAGTGCTAAATCTGTATTTATCACAAGTATTTTTTATTAATTACTTTGTGTAGATGTGTGGTATTGAAATTCCAGAAACTTTTAAGTTTCTTTACCAGGAGTTAAAGCACATCAACTCTTTTTAATTTAGGAGCCTAAAATTTATAGTGCAGCTATGTTTTGGACTAGAATGAGTTCAATTCTTACGTTTTTGATATGGGGCAAAGTGTTACGTATCGAACTGTCAGACAGGTTATTTGACATCTAAAGAATGTGTATCCACTTTTAAAGCCACAACAGATGAAAAATGATCACAAATTTATCTTTTGATATCAACAGAATGGCAGTGCAAATTGCTTACACTATATGTGTGCGCCACCATTTATACCTTTAAATATGGCATGCAAAAACAACAGCAATCACACATAGATAAACATTTTGTTCTTTTTTTTTTCTAATGTGAATAAAGCTATTTTATAATGGAAAAGATAATCAACCGCCACTTTGAAATCGCTGTTCAACATATAAAAAATTTAATTATCCTATATAAAGGTGCAGAAGCATGAAATACAATGCGAAGCATGCCTACTAATCTACACAATTATCAAATATAAATATAAATATGAATATATATATATATATATATCATCATCATCATTGTCAACCATTATCAATCCACTGCTGGACGAAGGTCTCCCCAAGTTTCCTCCACAACGGTCTGTCTTGTGCCAGTCTCCTCCATGTCACCCCTGCATACTTTCGAATTTCATCCACCCATCTCCCATGTGGTCTTCTTCTGGGTCTTTTCCTGTCCCTTGGAATCCAATCTAAAATTTCGGCTGTCCATCGATGGTCTGTCCTTCTGGCAGTATGTCCAGCCCATTGCCATTTCAGGGATTTAACTCTGATCATGATGTCTTCCACTCTTGTCATTTTTCGATCCACGAGTTCCTCTTCTTATCTCTCCTGGTTACACCAAGCATGCACCTCTCCATGCTTCTTTGAGTTGTCTGCAGCCTTTGTATGTCTCTTTTAGTTAAGGTCCACGTCTCTGCACCATACGTAAGCACTGGAAGGATGCATTGATCAAACACTTTTCTTTTAAGACATAATGGCATATTGCTCTTGAAAATTATGCTGTTTCTTCCAAAAGCTCTCCAGGCAAGTTTTGTACGCCGATTAATTTCTTCATCAATGTGACCCTCACTTGATATCTGCTGTCCAAGATAAACGTACGTGTCTGTTATCTCCAGCTTTTCTCCATCAATCGATAAATCTTCATTTCTTGTAAAAGCATTGAACATCACCTTTGTCTTCTGAAAGTTCATTTTTAATCCCACTTCTTTACTCTTGTCAGCAAGTTCCTGGATCATACTCTGCAGCTCTGATGGGGTAGTTGCAAAATGACTACGTCATCAGCAAAACGAAGGTGGGTTAGATAATCTCCATTAATCTTTATCCCCTTGTTTTCCCAGCTCAGCGACTGAAAAACACCCTCCAATGTGGCATTAAAGAGCTTCGGAGATATGTTGTCACCTTGTCTCACTCCCTTTCCAATTTTTACGTGTGTTGTATTTTCAAACAGCCTAATCTTTGCACTTGCATTTTCATAGATGTTATTAATAATATTAATGTATGCATCTTCAATACCGCAGGTTTTCAGAGCCATTGTAACTGCTGATGGTTTCACCGAATCAAAGGCTTTTTCATAATCGATAAAAGCCATGCACAATGGAAGTTCATATTCCCTCGCTCTTTCAATTAGTTCTCTCAGCACGTGGATATGATCTATTGTGCTGTAGCCACTCCTGAATCCAGCTTGTTCTCTCGGTTGAGCCATGTCCAGTGTTACCTTCAAGCGGTGTGAAAGAACTTTAGTGAAGATTTTATAAACTACTGATAGGAGGCTGATAGGTCTGTAGTTTCCGAGATCCTCAATGTCACCTTTCTTATGTAGCAGGATCATTGTAGCGGTGTTCCAATCCTCAGGAATCTTTCCTTCATTAAGGCATCGAGTGAAAATTTGGGCGAGTACTGTTTCGATTTCTCCACTTGCTTCTTGTATGATGTCTACAGTAATTCCATCTTCTCCTGGAGCTTTTCCTCGCTTCATGTTCTTGATTGCATGTGCAACTTCTGCTGGAAGGACTGGAGGAACTCTGGTACTGGTATCTTTCATGATGTCTGGAGTGCATATATCATCCCTTTCATATAATTTGGAGTAGAAATCTTTCACTCTTGTCAAAATTTCGCCTCTATTTCTTGTTACAGAACCATCTTCTTTTCTCAGTGCCATAATCTGTTTTCTTCCCTTACTGAGATGTCCCTTTGCTATCTTTAGGCTTTGGTTGTTTTCAATTGCTTTCCTCACTAGTTCACAGTTGAATTTCCTTACGTCTTCAGTGATACTTTTTCTTACTGTCTTGCATAGCTCTATATATTCCACTTTGGAAGTCACATCTTCTTTAGTTGTCCTCATCTCTCTTCTTTTTTGCATCAACATTTTGGTTTTTCCTGATAATTTGTTCACATGCAACTTGTTCTTAGACCCAGCTAATTTTGTTGCTGTTTTCCATAAGAGCTTTGGTTACTTTTCTGTTAACTTCAGAGATGTCCACTTCTTCCGATGTTAGGCCTTCTAAAGCAGAGAACCTGTTCTTCAGTTCTAACTTGAAGGTATTATGGTGTTTTTTGAGGTTGGTTATGTCAATAGACTTTGTTTGTCTTAAGAGCTTGCCACGTTCAAGTTTAGCGTTGAGGTGCATCTTACATCTCACCAATCTATGGTCACTACCTGTGTTGAACTTGTTTAGCACACTGCAGTCTTCTATGACGAATTTTTTGTTACACATAATAAAATCAATTTCATTTGTCGTCCCATTTGGATGTCTCCATGTCCATTTCCTGTGTGGCTTTTTCTTGAAGAAGGAGTTCAAGATGAAAAACCCTTCTGCCTCTGCAAACTCAACGAGAGTATTTCCACGCTGGTTTCTGTTGCCGTGACCGAATTTACCTACTGAAGTTTCATTCTGTTGCCGTTGCCCTATTTTTGCATTGAAATCTCCCATAATTATTTTCAAGTGCTGCTTACCTTTATTATTTAGATGACAAATTTCCTCATAAAATTCTTCAATTTCTTCTTCAGGATGACTTGTGGTGGGTGCATAAGTTTGAATAATCTGAGCCTGGTATCTTTTCGAGAGTTGGATAACAAGTCGTGCAGCTCTGTCAGAGGAACTTTCAACTTCTACAACTTTATCCTTCAGTTTCTTGTTTATTATAAATCCAACACCACTAGTTCTGCCAGTATCTGTCCCACGATAGTAGAAGAGATGTCCACTTTTCAGTTCGATGAGATCTTCTCCTTTCTCCTTACCTCACTTAGCCCCACGATGTCCCACTTGATCCTTTGTAATTCCTCTTCCAATTCAAGAAGCCTTGAATCAGAAGATAGGGAGCGTCCATTGTACGTTGCCAAGGTCAGCATCAGATGGCAGCCTAGTCCGGTCCTCCGGGGATTCTTAGCACCCTCTGCCTTCATGTCGCACTGGCCGCTGCCTTGGCCAGGTACATTCCAGCTGCCGGAGACTGAGGGCCAAGATTTAAGTTGTGGAATCATTTTGGAGGGGTTTGGCCATAACTCACCACGCTGGCCAAGCGGGTTGGTGAGTGTGGGATAGAATTTCCTCTAATCCCGATGGTATAGTTATACCGCTATGGGCGGTCGTCAGAGCCCCTTTAGTGGGAATATATATATATATATCGCCATATTTGATGATATCCCACCTGGTAGGCACAAAAGTGCATGTTTACGAAGTATTTTAGATTTTGTTTTTTCAACTCCAAGCAAAACAGCATTTTTAAAAACAAATACTTCTGCCTCTTTTCCCCATAAGAAAGCATAAGGTTATGTAGAGTCATCGGCCCACATTGTTGGTAGCGCCATCTAGTGACAAGTGACATTAATGGCCAATTTTTGTTTCAAAAGTTGTACTACCTGATTATCACGCACTGTGATTGACACTGATAAAAAGCACGTACTGAATGCACTTCTCTATTTGAGAAAAGATGATCATCAGGGAGAATCTTCCTGAAAATGTAGCTTTTGGATTCATTTCTAACTTACAACTGCTTTACCTCCACAAGTCAGCAGAAAGGTTGAGATAAATGAAAATGGGATTATTATATAGTAAGCACTCTAAAGTGTTCAAGATGAGAAAAATGTTTTCATTAACAAATCAATGATGACCACTATGAACAAAAAGAAATGACCCTAATGGGACAAAATGAACAGAAACTTTTTTAAAAGCATCTTTACCTCAAAGTGATAATGAAAATGACTCCAACAAATTCCCTGGGACTATTTCCTTTAACAACAACATGAAACATGGAGTAGGTATTATGCACCAGATGGTAAAGATATACTCTTTTAAGTCAGCATCACACTAATGGCTATTGCTAGTTCTTTCCAAAGAGTTCAAAATGCTGATATTGCAATAGAACCTACTTACATGGTATGATATAATAATATATACTACATAATATATGTACTGTATGTAAGGTCAGGTGATGCGCAACATCACAGCCTCTCCTTGACAAATGTCAACCCTGCCTTCTTGTGGTGCATCCTGTTCCAACTAAATGGGCTCTAACGACCGCCAATAGCAGTATAACTATACCATCGGGATTAGAGGAAATGCTATCCCACACTCACCAACCCGCTTGGCCAGCATGGTGAGTTATGGTCAAAACCCTCCAAAATGACTCCACAACTTAAATCTTGGGCCACAGCCTCCGGCAGCTGGAATGTACTTGGCCAAGGCAGCGGCCAGTGCGACATGAAGGCAGAGGGTGCTAAGAATCCCCGGAGGACCGGACTAGGCTACCGTCTAATGCTGACCTTGGCTACGTATAATGGACGCTCCCTATCTTCTGATTCAAGGCTTCTTGAATTGGAAGAGGAACTACAAAGGATCAAGTGGGACATCATCGGGCTAAGTGAGGTAAGGAGAAAAGGAGAAGATCTCATTGAACTGAAAAGTGGACATCTCTCCTACTATCGTGGGACAGATACTGGCAGAACTAGTGGTGTTGGATTTATAATAAACAAGAAACTGAAGGATAAAGTTGTAGAAGTTGAAAGTTCCTCAGACAGAGCTGCACGACTCGTTATCTAACTCTCGAGAAGATACCAGGCTCAGATTATTCAAACTTATGAACCCACCACAAGTCATCCTGAAGAAGAAATTGAAGAATTTTATGAGGAAATTCGTCATCTAAATAATAAAGGCAAGCAGCACTTGAAGATAGTTATGGGAGATTTCAATGCAAAAATAGGGCAACGGCAACAGAATGAAACTTCAGTAGGCAAATTTGGTCACAGCAACAGAAACCAGAGTGAAAATACTCTCGTAGAGTTTGCAGAGGCAGAAGGGTTTTTCATCATTAACTCCTTTTTCAAGAAAAAGCTGCAAAGGAAATGGACATGGAGGCTTCCCAATGGATGGACAAGTGAAATTGATTTTATTATGTGTAACAAGAAATTTGTCATGGAAGACTGCAGTGTGCTGAACAAGTTCAACACAGGTAGTGACCATAGAATGGTAAGATGTAAAATGCACTTCAATGCTAAACTTGAGCATGGCAAGCTCATAAAACAAACAAAGTGTATTGACATGACCAACCTTAAAACGCATCATAATACCTTCAAATTAGAACTGAGGAATAGATTCACTATTTTAGAAGGTCTAACATCTGGAGAAGTGGACATCTCTGAAGTTAACAGAAAAGTAACCAAAGCTCTTATGGAAACAGCAACAAAATTAGCTAGGTCGAAGAACAAGTTGCATGTGAACAAATTATCAGGAAAAACCAAAATGTTGATGCAAAAAGAAGAGAGATGAGGACAACTAAAGAAGATGTAACTTCCAAAGTGGAATATATAGAGCTATGCAATACAGTACGAAAAAGTATCACTGAAGACATAAGGAAATTCAACTGTGAACTAGTAAGGAAAGCAATTGAAAACAACCAAAGCCTAAAGATAGCAAAGGGACATCTCAGTAAGGGAAGAAAACAGATTATGGCACTGAGAAAAGAAGATTGTTCTGTAACAAGAAATAGAGGCGAAATTTTGACAAGAGTGAAAGATTTCTACTCCAAATTATATGAAAGGGATGATACATGTACTCCAGACATCATGAAAGGTACCAGTACCAGAGTTCTTGAGTTGCACATGCAATCAAGAACATGAAGCGGGGAAAAGCTCCAGGAGAAGATGGAATTACTGTAGACATCATACAAGAAGCAAGTGGAGAAATTGAAACAGTACTCGTTCAAGTTTTCACTCGATGCCTTAATGAAGGGAAGATTCCTGAGGATTGGAACAATGCTACAATGATCCTGCTACATAAAAAAGGTGACATTAAGGATCTCAAGAACTAGAGACCTATCAGCCTCCTATCAGTGGTTTAAAAAATCTTCACTAAAGTTCTTTCACACCGCTTGAAAGTAACACTGGACATGGCTCAACTGAGAGAACAAGCTGAATTCAGGAGTGGCTACAGCACTATAGATCATATCCACGTACTGAGAGAACTAATTGAAAGAGCGAGGGAATATGAACTTCCATTGTGCATGGCTTTTATTGATTATGAAAAGGCCTTTGATTCAGTGAAACCATCAGCAGTTGCAATGGCTCTGAAATCCTGTGGTATTGAAGATACATACATTAATATTATTAATAACATCTATGAAAATGCAAGTGCAAAGATTCGGCTGTTTGAGAATACAGCACACATAAAAGTTGGAAAGGGAGTGGGACAAGGTGACACCATATCTCCCAAGCTCTTTAATGCCACATTACTGATGACGTCATTTTTGCAACTACCCCACCAGAGCTGCAGAGTATGATCCAGGAACTTGGAGACAAGAGTAAAGAAGTGGGATTAAAAATGAACTTTCAGAAGACAAAAGTGATGTACAATGCTTTTACAAGAAATGAAGATTTATCGATTGATGGAGAAAAGCTGGAGATAACAGATACGTACGTTTATCTTGGACAACAGATATCAAGTGAGGGTCACATTGATGAAGAAATTAATCGGCGTATAAAACTTGCCTGGAGAGCTTTTCGAAGAAACAGCATAATTTTCAAGAGCAATACGCCATTATGTCTTAAAAGAAAAGTGTTTGATCAATGCATTCTTCCAGGGCTTACGTATGGTGGAGAGGCATGGACCTTAACTAAAAGAGACATACAAAGGCTGCAAACAACTCAAAGAAGCATGGAGAAGTGCATGCTTGGTGAAACCAGGAGAGATAAGAAGAGGAACTCGTGGATCAGAAAAATGACAAGAGTGGAAGACATCATGATCAAAGTAAAATCCCTGAAATGGCAATGGGCTGGACATACTTGCCAGAAGAACAGACCATTGATGGACAGTAGAAATTTTATATTTAATTCCAAGGGACAGGAAAAGTCCCAGAAGAAGACCACATGGGAGATGGGTGGATGAAATTCGAAAGTATGCGGGAGTAACTTGGAGGAGACTGGCACAAGACAGACCGTTGTGGAAGAGGCTTGGAGAGACCTTCGTTCAGCAGTGGGTAGATAATGCTTGACAATGATGATGATGATGATGATGATATGTACTGTTTCACACGTTATAACACTAACTATGTGGTCATCAGGTAAGGACGCTTAGGCTACAATATTGTTATTGGTTTGTCTTAAAAGTCATGACGTATTTTGGCACCCGATGGCGGTTGGGCGATTTTGGAAGTACTAGAGGCATGCGCAGCTCTGTTATTGCTATGGCATTCGACAGGTGCCAGTTCTAGCTGCAGTCTCAAAGGAATAGTGAGCGATTTGGTTGATTTGCGGAGATTTGACATCAAGTTGAAAATGGAAGACCAAACTGTGCAATTTCGCCATATTTTACTGTTTTACTTCCGTAAAGGGAAGAACATGCGTCAAGCTTGTGAAAACTTGCGTAAAGTGTATGGTGATAATGTTCTACAAGAACGTCAGTGCCAGCGGTGGTTCACAAAATTCCGTGCTGGTGATTTTGACCTCAACGATGCTCCTCGGTCGGGGAGGCCCACCGAGGTTGATGACGACCAAATCAAGGCATTGATCGAGTCAAACCCACGTTACACAACACGAGAGATTGAAGACACATTGCGCATCCATCATTCAAGCGTTCACGACCACATGAAGAAGCTGGGATACGTAAGCAAGCTCAATGTGTGGGTTCCTCATGAACTCAAAGAAGCTCAATTGACGGCGCATATAAACATCTGCAATATGCTCATTAAACATGAGGAAAACGATCCTTTTTTGAAGCGACTGATAACTGGCGACGAAAAGTGGATTGTATACAACAATGTTCTGCACAAACGGTCTTGGTCCAGACGTGCTGCTTTGGTTCAAACAACATCCAAAGCAGACATTCATCAGCAGAAGGTTTTGGTCTCAGGGTGGTGGGATTTTAAAGGTGTCGTGTTTTTCTAGCTCCTACCACAGAACCAAACAATCAATTTGAATGTGTACTGTCGGCAATTGGACAGTTTGAATGAATCCATCATCCAGAAGCGTCCAGAGCTCATTTATCGTAAAGGTGTTGTGTTCCATCACGACAACGCGAGACCACACGCATGTTTGATCACCCGCCAAAAATTATTGGAGCTTGGGTAAGATGTGTTGCCTTCACCCAGCATAATCACCTGACCTTGCGCCATCAGACTTCCACTTGTTTCGCTCTCTTCAACAGTCCTTGCATGGTATAACATTCAATTCAGATGAGGCTGTAAATCAGCACCTTGTACAGTTTTTCACCACGAAAGACAGGTCCTTCTATGAACAAGGCATTCTGCAGCTCACTGAAAGATGGCAAAAGGTTATCGAACAAAACGGGCATTATATCATTGATTGATCTTTGTTCTTTCTATCAATAAATGACCTTTGCAAAATATGGCTAAAATACGTCATGATTTTCTGACAACCCAATAAAATGAAGATAAAAACTTTCGACTCACCTATTCTATTACTGCTACTCTGCATTTCCAGGGTAATCCTGTGATATCATTCCGCTCATTGTACAGACTTCAAGAATAAAACAACAAGACTTCAAGAACAAAACTTTATTAAAAAGTTTTTATTCTTGAAGTCTGTACAATGAGCAGAACCCTGGAAATGCAGAGCAGCAGTAATAGAATAGGTGAGTCAAAAGTTTTTATCTACATTTTAACAATATTGTAGCCTAAACATCCTTATCTGATGACCACATAGTTAGTATTACAACATGTGAAACAGTACATACTTCTACATATATTATGTAGTATATATTATTATTGCTAGTTCTTTGTGCAATATGATGAACCTAGCAATTACAATCACAACGAAGTAAGTTAAGGGAGATGCTATCAAAAGCAAACCCACATGCACTACCTGAACATGAGGAGAACCATGAACAAAATGCCAGTGCAATCCACTCCACGCATCAAAAGCTGCAAAAATATACAACACTGTAAGTAAATATGTTTTTTTTCCCCAAGAAAGCAACCTCCGGAAAACATACAATAAAAACAGCAAGACACTGCACTTCTTGTTTCAGAAATGTAAAAGCTAAGCACACAAATAATCTATTCTTTTCTCTTGAATTGTCTAAGGTGTGTAAATGCATATGCTATTTGCATTTTTAAAAAAAGATACATTAAAGGGATTACAAAACAAGCCAGAGCATTAAACATGATCAGTGGTGTGTATAGAAATGAGAGCGAAAACAGGATTAATTAATAGGTTAAAGAGTGATTTATTTAGAAATCAGTATTTTTTATGATTAATCATTAATGGGTTAAGAATCATGGTTTATTATATAGCCTTTTAATTTCTTTTTAAAAAGGTTAAAACAATTACGTATTGTAAGTTCCGTTGGTAATGAATTCCAGTAATGAGGTCAAATGTAATTTAGACTTTGTTTCATAATTTCCATTTTTGGCTGAATCTGTCGAATATGTGTTTGAGTTTGTGTGTGTAATCATCCCCTAAACTGAGATATTTATTGTACAGGGGCACACGTTTTTGTACCCTCTTGTTGGTGAAATTGCCGGAAATGTGTTGACCCAATCAAGAAAACTGACTACACATGTGGCAAGAATGGGAGTACGCCATCATAGTGCTGTCTAACAAATCAAGAGGAAGCATCAGACATACTGTCAGTTCTCATTCTTTCTTTACGAGTTCACCATCTTGTTGTAAGAGTAAAACAATCAACAAGTTGTACAATATGGTTGGTAATAAAATTCTGAATGCCAAAAATACTCACTGGGTTGAAATTTATCAGCAAGTTTGTGAAGTTTATGGTGAAAACGCTACGAGTGATTAAATGATGAGAACACAGTGTACACAGTGCAATGAAGGGAGGATCAACGTGTACAACAAAGCCTGAAGTGGCTGTCTGTCATTAGTCCCTGCCAATCTGCTTAACTAGATGAATGAGCATATTCAAGTGAACAAAAGATTCATCATTTATGAGTAGATTACCACAAATTTCTCACTTTTTTAACTGCATGAAATCATCAGTTTTATAAACTATGTTCCCGTTCTGCACAATGATGCTGAGCTGAAGGCAGCCCTGCGGGATTCAGCCAACACATTAGCAGCAGACATCCTCAACAAGGAGATACCAAATCTTGGGCCCCAATATGACAGATGTCTTGATGTAGGGAGACAACTGTGTTCAGAAGTAACTTAAGATATGTTGAAATTCGCAACAATACTGTAATATTACTAATGAACATTTTCTTTTTTTCCTTTATAAACAGTTGGAATTTACTTTCTGAATGCACCTCATATAAGTGTATCCATGATATTTATCTTTAACCAAGTTTCTGAGATGTTAGAACACACTGCTAAATTCAATTACACAAATTAATTTAATGTTTATTCTTAAAAACGACAACAGATAAATATAACTAAAAGCATTATTGAAGAAATATTCTTCTCGGCAGCAAGAAAGAGGGAGAAAAAAAAAAAAGTAGAAACTTTTGCATGAAATATGCAAAAGTTTCTACTTTTTCTTTCTTTGTCCAACAATCAAATGGATTGTAATTGTGATCCTAGTGATAAAACTATGAATTTTACCCTGTGATTCAAAAGAGCTATTTTGCATGTTGTGACAGTAGTGTCACAACATATTCTTCAAATTAAAACTGAAGAAATTCATATGACTTGAAGGACTTTTATTTGTTGCATGCAGTAGCAGAACTATTATGATACATTTTAAAATTTAAATGGAAGATTTCCATATTGTGATTTAAAAACAATGGCTATCATTCCATTCATTAACAGATACAAAACAATCCGTTGAAAAAATTAATACTGAAGAATTGCACACTGTGCCATTTCTTAATTGTGTGTGTGTCCAGAGAACACAGATGCAGCAAATCATACGAATCCAAACTAGACAATTTCATAAGCGTTCTTATTGACAGAACCATTATATTTCACAAAATTATAATGGTTTGCAAACATATTCTACATCACACAGAATACAAGCATTTTGCAGCAAAAATGTACAAGTAACACAGCTCAAGTTCAATATTAGCATATGCATATATATATATATATATATATATAAGGACCTTACAATGATACACATAACATAATGCCCTGCATAAATAATGTTAACAACAAAAATAGTTAAATTTTATATATAAAACAATAATTACAGTAACAGCATCTGTTTTCTCAAAAATGCTTCGGAAAGGAACTTTTATAAAATGAATAAAGAATACCACTGCACTTTAATAACCCAAAGCTCTTTATTTTTCAAACTGGAATTTTTATTTGACTTTAATAAATTGTGACCAAAACTCACAAAGCACAGTTATTTGTAATCACATAGGCAATACTTATCATTTGAGATTATTCAGCACATCTGTATACAGAAAAGTGAAATGTTGAGTGTCTGTTCATTATACCCACTAATGGTACACCAAAGATTTCTTTATGGGGGTGGCTCAAAATATTGAAGATGCAAATAATCACACCGGAGAAAACATCTCCCAAAATATTACGAACCAATGAAAATATCTCCACCATATTGAAGTGTGTTTCCAATGATTCATAAACTACATACATATTTAAAAACCTATGCAAATATATTTAAAAATAAGCAGCCAATAACAAAGAACTAAGTGATGCCTCATGGTGAGGGCCCGGGCCCCTGGGCCACCTCCACCGAGTACGCCACTGGTGCCCACTTTACCATACAGTGTTATTGGCAATGTGGATAACTTAAAATATATACCAGTTACTACAATTTTGACCTTTACAGAACTGTGGCACTCCATCATGGAAGAAACATAAAGAATGATTTGCACACTGATAATCTTGGTTACGAAAAATGTGTAAAGCTGCAGTGGATCAGACATCCAATTAGCATTTTTACCTTACCTTTCTGTATTATTTTTTATTCTTGCCTTAACAACTATTGATTTAGGAAAATTATAATCCCATTTGGTGACTTTATCAATGGAAAGAAAAGTTCTTACTTCCTTTTTCAAGAAAAATTAAAATTTAAACTACTTAATTTCTGACTTTGTACTCATATTATTCAAAAATAACTATTCAACAAAAATAAGAAATGATGATAATGTTGCCACTCTGACTAGGGAACCCAAAAATTCAACAACAATAACAAAGTTCTTCCTTTAATTTATTATATAGGTTCCCTATCTGTGAGTAGCAACAGTGTCACACTGTTTATTTTTACTGAAGACAAAAGAGGATTTGGGCAGAAATTTTCTGAATAGTTTGGGCAAATATTGTGCTCATGATACATGACTGATCACTAAATTTCCCAGCTTCTGGAATTATGCCACCTAACTAAAACAAAGCACAGAATACTGAAAATAACAACAAAGGCAAGAAAGAATTGAATGCAAAGGTAGCAGAGATAAACCAACACACCCAGGGCAGATTTTCATGGCACATACAAAAAATTGGCTTACTATCATCAACGTGATGGTTACACAGAAATACTGGCAAACCAATTTTCTTTCGAACTGTTAGTTAGCTGTTCAAAGGTTTTACTGTTTTTAATGGCAAGTACAAAAAAATTGGCATGCTATCAACATATGATTTGATTACACAGAAATACTGGCAGACCAGTTTTTACCCAAGCTGTTAGTTGGTAATAGGTTTTACTGGTGCAAGAATTATGAGAGGTCAAAAGAGTCCTTGAGCCTTGGGAATGAGACACCAGTAGATCCATACACACAGTCAGCCTATTACTTTTCCATCAACTTTTGTACTATGCAAAAGTCTATACACTAGCTGCACAATGTGTGTGTGTGTGGTTTTTTAGATTTCCATCTCCCAAAAATGACAATGTAGGCAACATCTACCTGAAGATTCTAGGACATACAAATCCATTGACATTGTATTGAAAACAGCCTATGCTACTAAGTTTCTTAGTTTTCTAGAATCATCTAAATCTCCTTTATGCAATCTGGTTTATAATACAGTATTTCTCAAAAATCTTGATCCACCAGAAATATGTAAAAGCATGAGACTTCATTTCAGAAATTTTATGCATTACAATTCAGAAGGCACAATACACACAGGTTTGTTTTTCCAAAGGGGAAAATACCTTCATTCCACTCACATTCTCACTTACTTGTACAGACATGAATTTTGAACTTAGAAGTCTTCAATATCAAGTTCAGCTGGCATTTGTGACATCAGTAAAGGAAGTATCTATAACTCAAGTATCTGGTCTAAACCTTGAGAATCCTTGCCTTTTATGTGCACAACTCCAGAGTGCATACTTTTATGTGCACAACTCTAGAAGTATGCACTCTGGAGTTGTGCACTCCAAGTGGTATAACAAAAAAAAAAAAGTCATACATAAAAAAAAAAAAAAATGCTTTGCAATGAAAATGCTACAAGGTGAAATAAAGTAAGCAGTTGAATATTTCCTTTACTTGAATTTAGCATTTGTCTTGGGGGAAGTAGCCATCTTTGTTAGTATCTACTAAACACAAATACCAGCAACATGACTACCTTTCCTGGCAAGTGAAAATTTAAAAATAACTCAAGGTACAAGAAAATAATAAAAGCAAAACTGAAAGTGTGGGAGAATAATAACTGCCATATATACTTGCATATAAGCCAAAAGTTTTTGGAAGATTTTTTCTTTTTTTCTTTTTTTTTTTTAGTGAAGGGGTCAGCTTACATGTGAATTAGTTAAAAATATTAATAAATAATAGACAGATTTTTTTTACCCAGCACATGATTTCAAGAAACAAATCATCCCCTCCAGTACTACAGGAATAGCTATGGCTAATATGATAAGCAAAACCTAATCCCGTTTCAAAGTGGGACCCTGGAATTTCTATGAGGAGGTACAGCAATCCCCTGATTACTTCCCCTACAGGACTTAGCACAATAGATAAGTCACTTCACCAATGGGAAGGAGTGCAATCAATCAGCCACCTCTGGTGCTTTTCGATCAGGTGTGGGTGTTTCTTCTTGTGACTGCCTGTGGTGTCATTATTACGGTAGTGCAAAGTCAAAATCTTTGTATTTAGCTTTTCCCTTTTTTGATACCCTGTCACACTACAAGTGATTTTAAAATAAGTGACAGAGTAGAAAGGGAAAGAGGTTGGCTTATGATGCAGGATTTAAATCAAAGGCTGTGAAGTATGCAGATGAAAAAAAATAACTATGTTACTGTCATGATTTCTTTCTGAATGAGAAGCAAGTTCAAGAATGGAGGAATAATAAATCAGCATTGGAACATTTGCCTAAAACAAAAAAAGCTATAGGAGGAGGAAGATCTGTTTTCTTCTGCAACTAAGAAAGTGCCTAAATGACTAGATCTTGGAATGTTGACAAAATAGGTTCATAGCAACATGAACGAGCATTTGTTTCGAAGCTCGACGCTTGTCCGAGTCTGTAACACCAACATTTGTGTCATTGACTTGTTAGTGTACAAGATTTATGAAGATTCAGACTTTGCCTACATCAGCAAATGAAAATTGTGCAGAAATTGCCAAAAGAGTCAAAACGCAAAATCGAATATTTTTAAAAATTCATTATTGCACTTCAAAGAGAAATAATATTTTGACCTGTCTCATATTGGAAATATGGATGAAACATTTGTAACTTCTGATCTTGCAAGTAAAAAGACCATTAATAAAATGAAGGGGAAACTATTCTAATTAAAACAACACAATATAAAAAAAAAAACATCATTGTTTTCAGTAGTGTTGTCATGCTTAGCAGATGGAGCCTATTATTAATTCAAATGCAAAAACATTCCAAAAGGCATGAAATTTCTAGCTGAAGTCATAATCTGTGCTCATCAAAAGGGATGGATGGATGAAAAGGAGATTACAGAACAGCTAGCAGTGGCACATTTACACATTTTTGGACCTTAAAGCAAAATTATAAAACAAATGCTCTCCCCCTGCATTGCCCTAATTGCAAAACTAACTATGAAAATAAATTACATGTTTTGAACAGAAAAAAAAAATTAATAAAAAGTTCTCATAGATATCCCCAAATAAAAAAACCCCTATTTTTTGTTTTGGCAAAGTTTCTAATTAAAGTCTTGATATTTAATTTATCTGCCTTCTGAGCATCAGTGCAATTAGCAAAAGATATTTCAGTCATTTCTGACACACTGTATTTCGCAAAAAATATTTGACTTTTCATATTACTGAAGGATCTTTCAGAAGTAGCTAATGTAACAGGGAACATTAGATATAAAATATGTGCTGTAGAGGCATCTGGGTAACTACGTAACAAATTATTAAACTTTATTATTAACAGTTCTGCAAGTTCTCTTATTGAATTTATTGATTTAATTTTTTAGAAAGCTATTTGAAACTATTTACATAAGTTTAATGAAGAAATGTTTACTTTTATCATATATTTTTTTTTTTGCAAATTGTCTGCATATTTTAAAATACTTCTTCCGTTAATGCAAGCAAGTTCTGAGGCTCCAAATATGTGAAATAATTGACAATTTTTTTTATTTTTACTTATTTATTTATTATTTTTCTTTCTTTCTTTTTCTTTTCTTTTCTTTTTTTTTTTTTTTTTTTTTTTTTTTGCATACCAATATTTTTTTTTTCCAATTTGTGTTATATATATGTTTAAAATTCTGTAAAATCTTCGTAAGTCTAATTCTGATATCATCAGAAAACTACTGTCCTTTAAACGTGCATACATTCATCATATTATATATTTTCAGCTAGATAATGCTTACCTTTGCATTTCTATCTTGCTTGACTTTACATTTCCTGCACGTGGTCCGGTTGTCACTGATGTTATCGTTCCAATCATCCGTTTCAGGTATAGCTGTTCTTGGCGCTATTCTCATTTAATGCAGGTTTGCTTCACTAAACTTCGATTAGGTTCCGTTAATACCAACTTTTACCGTTTTTCTTTGCTCGAAATTTTTCGCCCAAAACTTTGGGCATCTTCAGGAGTGTGGCGATTTTGCACCTTTGCTTGTGGGTGCCTTCTCGCCTACTGGGGTTTGCTAATCCCTGTTGCCATTCTTCATTCGTCTCGGATATGCAGTTTGATCGTTTCTACCCTGTCGCCATCTATGTTTCCTCTTTGGACATTTTTTTTAATATGCTATCTTGTTTGTTTTCCTTTACTTTCTTCTATCTTTGTCTTTCCTCCTTTTCTGTTGTGTGTGTTTTTTTTTTTTTTTTTTTGCTCTTTTTCTTGTCTAATAAGTTCTTTCCATAGGTTAGACTCCCCCCCCAATATCATACATAGGGAGCAGAAAAAACAGGTTAAAAAAAAGGCTGAAGCAACATATCACCAACTGGCAAAAAAAAAAAAAAGAGGCAAAAACGGCGATAGTACAGTTCTGTTTGGAAAACAAAACGTTCCCGAAATTCAACAAACTAAAATTGCTAAAAAGAAATAAAAAATTGAAAAAACGATTGAGGATGGAAGAAGCAATTTTAATATATAAAAATAAAAATAGAGTATGTAACCAGAACGACCCTAGCACGTTGTCTAACCTATGGAAAGAACTTATTAGACAAGAAAAAGAGCAAAAAAAAACAAAAAAAAAACACACACACAACAGAAAAGGAGGAAAGACAAAGATAGACGAAAGTAAAGGAAAACAAACAAGATAGCGTATTAAAAAAAAATGTCCAAAGAGGAAACATAGATGGCGACAGGGTAGAAACGATCAAACTGCGTATCCAAGACGAACGAAGAATGGCAACAGGGATTAGCAAACCCCAGTAAGCGAGAAGGCACCCACAAGCAAAGGTGCAAAATCGCCATGCTCCTGAAGATGCCCAAAGTTTTGGGCGAAAAATTTCGAGCAAAGAAAAATGGTAAAAGTTGGTATTAACAGAACCTAATTGAAGTTTAGTGAAGCAAACCTGCATTAAACGAGAATAGCGCCAAGAACCTGAAACGGACGATTGGAACGATAACATCAGCGACAACTGGACCACGTGCAGGAAATGTGAAGTCAAGCAAGATAGAAATGCAAAGGTAAGCATTATCTAGCTGAAAATATCTAATATGTTTAAAATTCTGTAAAACACATAATACCCTGGTACTCTTCGTAGATACATAATTTACATCATGCATCTTTCGCATGCCAAGACCTTTGAGGGTGTGAAATAAAATGAGTGATTCGAGAGTATACCTTAATGTACAACACACTGTGTTTACTCATGTCACTCATGGCCATACCGAGCCACATTCCAGTACATACTACGTGGAATTAAAATGTCCAATTCCTGACACTGAGTGGTACTTAGGTAGGGTGGATTAATGAATGCTATTGTTGTAAAACCCATGAAAGAAGATATGTGAGTTATAAAAGCAAATGTTTACCAAACTGTGGAGGTGGCAATAGTAAGTATTTAGACTGTTTAGTTTTTCAAAAACAATTATTTTTATTTTTGTACATTATTAAGATTTAGACAAACATAAGAAATGACCCTGACATTGATGAAATGTGATATAGCTACAAAAGTCTGTCAGTGCATGAGCAAGCTAAAATCTGAGAGAGAAAGAAAAGTTTAATTGCAAGTGTGTTAGTAAAGGGAACACTAACTTTTGGTCTAGGATATCTATAAGTTACATACCAGCATGTTATACATCATTTTAAAGCTGCCATCAACAGCAGGTAACCCCCTTAGAAGTGGGTAAAGAGGAAGTCAAATTTTGTTACGCCACATACTCTTCCACTGCAAGAAAAGATGCATAGCATCAAAAGGCATTTTTGTAATGGCTTTTATCACATTTAGCATCAGGTTCTGATAATTTACACAGATTGCAATAAGATATTGTTATGTTTATGTAAACCGTGATGCAATAATGTTCAGTGATCGATATTTAGTAAAATATATTGTTGAGTAATAATGAAATTAACTATTGTTGTGTCACTTCATGAGACAGCATTCAAAAATCAGATTTCAACAATAGTTTTGACTGCTTCCGCTACCCATTTTTGTTACACTGAAATTCTTTACTTGGGATTTACTTCAATAACATTGAGAAAGATGCATAGCATCAAAAAACTCACAATGCTTGTATTGGATGCCCTTCAAGCATGTAAATCTGAAGCTGCTATTCAAAAAGGCAAAATAAATTAAAAGTACACTGTTTTTAATACCTGGTGGTTTAACATTAAGTTCACAGCCAACTGATATGCTGCTCTGAATAAACCTTTCAAAGTTCAAAGACAAACTGTGAAAGAAATTAATTGTACAAATATTGTCATCAGATGTGCAAACAACAAAGGATGGCAACTTGAGAAAGACTGCCACTGGCTTTGTTACTTCTTTGATGAAAGAAGAATGGGATGTATTTTCTTTCATCATAAATGGTTGTAAAATCTTTTAAAATGTACTGCAATCAGTAATACCCTGGATGGCACACACAGTGATTTTATTTACGTATGATTTAGATGGAGAAGGAAAAAATAGCCAAAATGACTTTGACGCCGATGTTTATACATTGATGGTGCCACTTTGACAGAAATGAACTTACAGGAATTGTTTGGAAACTCCAACAATGAGTCAGACTTTGAAGATTTTAATTAAAGATGATGATTTCAGAAATTTGTATAATTTTATTTCAGTAAATATCATGTTTCCTGAACTCTTGAAATTCATGGTCAGCTCATATGCAAGTTCAGGTTTTTCACTGATTTTTAGCTGTTGAGCCAGGCTGGTTGGCTTATATGGGAGTCAGTTAAAAACATGAATAAATAATGAAAATTTTTTCACCCAGCACATGACTTCAGGAAATGGGATTAGTTGTCAGTAATCGTAAAAAAAAAAAAAAAAAGTTGCACCCAGAAGGAAGCAACCGACAGGAATGAAACTTGGTGAGCAGGTCTGACACCGTGAGACATGCAAATGATTCAAGTATCACGCTCGGCGCAAGGAGAGGTCATAGCGCTGTGCCTGACTGGGTATACATAAGGTCGTCCCATTGTGCATGCATGCCATTCTGACTCATGCTGTTGTGTTGGTTGCATCCTTTGCAAGTGAAGAATGCCTTGGAGAAAAGTTTGGAAGCAATTCGAGCAGTTGGAGCAGTTTGACACGGGCCACATTGTCAGGCTCTGGGAAGCGGAATGGGTCTTATCACCATATTGTGTGCCATACCGGTCGTGCGGATATCATCATAGCATGCTGTTGGTGGCAGTGGATAGAACAAGGCATGGAACAGCGACAGGAAGGGTCTGGGAGACCTAGACGAACAACGGAGAGAGAGAGAACCGATGGGTTGTCGGACATGCACAAAGTGACCCAACAGCCACAATTGCAGATATTCAGCGAGCAATGATACCCTCCATGCATCTCCTCATTAGTGCCAACACCACTAGCTAACAGCTGCATGACGTAGAACTACACGCACGCAGACCGTTACGACAACTGTCCTTAACACCACTGCATCGTCGCCAAAGACTGCAGTGGTGTCGTGCCAGACTGTCATGGAGCCACTCAGAATGGCAGTGGGTGATCTTCAGTGACGAGTCCCGCTTTTGTCTTGGAGGAGACGACCACTGAATCTGTGTGTGGAGGCACCGTGGTCAGCGCCAAGATGAACAGTTTGTTGTCGAGTGTCACACATTCAGAAGGACTGGTGTCATGGTGTGGGGTGTAATTACCTTTAATGCCAGATCACCTTTGAATTTTCATTACAGGCACTTTGACAACCCAACGCTACGTTAATGAGGTCCTGCAACCAATGGCCCTACCTTTTCTGAACGCTCACTCCGGTGTGATTTTCTAACAGGACAATGTTCATCCGTAAACTGCTGCTGTCTCGAGAGCTTGACTTCAAGCACTAATACTCTGTCATGGCCAGCCGCATTGCCAGACCTATCGCCGATTGAAAATGTGTGGGATGCTATTGGACGCGCTATCCGCACTCCACCATTACAGCACAATCTGCACGAGCTGCGTGAGAAGATTCAAGCTGCATGGGATGGCTTATCACTGGACACCATTAGGAACCTGTACAACTCCATGCCAAGATGTCTGGCATGCCGTGTGAGCAAACATGGCGCCCAAAACCATACTGAGAGACACTACTTATTGGCGTGTAACTTAATAAATATTCCCATATCAGTCTCAATGTTTAATCACTTATTGTTCCTGGCAACCTTTACCTTCCTCCCGAATAGCATTGCAATTCAACATGTCTTTCTGGGTGCAACTATTTTTTTGATAATGAGTGTATGTGCAAAACCTATGTTCCTCTTCAACATAAAACCAAGGAATTTCTTGTCTCCGAAAAGGAAGTAAGGTAAAGCTTTTACATTATACCCCAGTTGCCTGAATTGTTTGTATGAGACAATGTACTGATAGATGGTGACATGTCAGCTATATGGTGAGAATGACTGCCCTAGCCAATAGCTGCACAAAGGTGAAACATCACAATCTCCTGCGGTGCATGCGTGCTAGTGGCTGATGGAATGAATGGCATTTCTCTAGGATGGCTTGGGAGGAGAACAGCCACATCACTGTTTGGTCTTAGGGAGAACAGCAGCACTGCTAAATCGCTTCTCATCTGTGGTGTCGTGAAATACTTTTGTTGAAAAGCTCAGAAAACGAGAAAAATGGTCATATTACTAAACACAGGTCAGAAGAAGGACACGACCTCCAACCCTGGTCAGAAGGGAGATATAACTGATAGGTTAGAAAAACTTATGCCAACAGGTGACAACACAAAAGTGAGGTACTGTATAATCTAAAGATAAGCCAGGATGGCAGAGCAAAGTCATGATCTTTTCAAATAATGGAGCATAAGTGATGTCATAGGTGGCAAAGAAAATGATTTGGTTTATGATTGATATGAAAAAGAAAACAGTCAAGCCATGACTCAGACAATGATATTTCTATTGATGACACAACTTTAATGGAAACGTACTTGCAGCAACTATTTGGAAACTCCAACAGTGAGTCAAATCATTCCTGTAAGGTTTTCTAAGAAGACAATTTTAGAAATTTGCATAATTTTACTAATCATGTTTTCCAAACTCTTGTAGTTTGTCAGCTTATACTTAGGTCACTGCTTTTTCACCAATTTTTAGCCAATGAGCTAGAGGGGATCAGCTTATATGCTAGTATGCATTGCATGCTTTATCTTGGTATCACCATTAACAATTCCAGGCTCTGCTTCAGAAAGTAGCATTTGAACTGTGAGGCAGTAACATAACCGAGACATTAAAGGTGCATCATTTTAACAATTCATGACATCAGACTTGTGTAGTGCATGAATAAAGAGAAATAAAGAACATTACTTTAAAATTCACTCATGGATTGTGCATGCATCCACAATTTAATAACTTCATACACCTTATTAACAATCCAGTGTTTGAAAAATCGGCCATTGGCTGGGTCTCACGCCAGCTACTATTGGCTTTTACGTTCAGACTAGAGCAAAATAGTTTTTATTAGCCAGGGACTACCGTTCAAAAGTTTGTCTAAGATGGATCCACCTAAAAACTCTGCCCTACGTTTCCAATGGTAAAAACTTCTGTAGAAATTTTCTTCGCAATTAATCTATTCCTAAGGATGAAAACTTGCACATTGCTAAAATCTATTTTTATTATAGCCTAGTATACTTAATATTTGCTAAAACTTACCCATAATTAAATTAAAAATCAATAAATTTTCTTTTGGTAGTGTTGAGAACTGCTTATTATATGGTGCCACACACACAGATCGCTTACTAATTGTAATCATGTAGCATTTTTTTGGAATAATTTTATTAATTTTTGGAATGGAATCAACATTTGAGACTAACTCTGCTATGGTATGGAATGTTTAGAATGATTTGAGCCACTTAGATTAAATCTTCTGACAATAATTTAGTTGAAAATGTCGCAAACTGAGCTTGCTGGTTTATTTCGGAATTAGACATCAGCAGTACCTACAGTTCTGTTAAAAATGAATCTAAATGGCTCAAATCCTTCTAAACCTTCCAAGCTATCGCATGGTTAGACTCAAATGTTGATTCCATTCTAGCAATTAATAAAATTATTGAAAAAACATGTGACGTGATTGCATTTAACAAGCCACATATGCCTGTGGCACCATCTATTAGCAGTTCTCAACACTACAAAGGAAAAGTTATTGATTCTTAATATAATTATGGGTAAGCTTTAGCAAATATTAAGTACAATATTAAGTTATTTTTATCAATGTGCAAAATTTCATCTTTGGAAATGCAGTAATTGTGAAGAAAATGTCTATAGAAGTTTTTACCATTGGAAACATAGGGCAGTGTTTTTAGGTTTATCCAATTTTACATGCTTTTTTTTCATAAGGTATTCATACAGCTATTGAACCTTACACGTTTTCATGTCTAACATTTCTTTTTCAGGATGCATCTGCTGTGGTGTGGAGTACAAGTGTTTTGAGGGGAGGGAGCCAAAAGAAAAAGATATATTGATCAATATTGTCTGCTTTCCTCTGTTTGTTAACTCTGTTTGTTAACTCTGTTAACTGAAGATGTGAAAAACAAAACAAACTGCCCCTGAGTTTAGATGTGAATGGTTTCTATTGGGAGGGAAGATAAACAATGTTTTGTTTGTATGCCACAATTTGAATAATTGACATTTCCTAAATGAGAGCTTTACTTTTTAATAATTTGCTTGGGACAAGATCAAACTAAGTTGGGACAAATGAATTCTCATTCCAGTTAGTCTGGGAATAAATGGGCAAAAATTAATTTATTTTAGACCCCTGCAATCCTTTACCTCTTAAAAATGAAATAATCAGCTTATTCAAGAGTGCAGGATACTTTAGGGGGGGGCTGTAGTATTTTTAATTTAAATTTGCTGCCTGTATTTTCTTCATGAAGCCACAAAAAATAAAATTAAGAAATGCAATATCCTTTTTGGGAAATGCCTAGGAACAATAATTAAATAAAAGCACAGATCATTGAAAGTCCAATGAGATAAATCTTAATGAAAATTATGCATATTGAGATTATTAAAAAAAATTGATGTAAGAAAAACGAACATGTAGTAAGATACCAAATTTTTATTTTAGAGTATACTCTGTATATATTCAGTGCCAGCCTCCCAATGAAAACACGACTTCATTAAGTTTTGATTTCTGTTTAGAATAACCAAAACAGGATCTCACCCCAGCAGATATACTTCATTTGCTCAAAAAAAAAAAAAAAAAAAAAAAAAAAAAAAAGACACCTTCTGAGCACAGCATTTCTAATACCTTATCATTTTTTAAAATAATATAAATCTTACAATGTAAACATCCTATGGAATTATATGTATGTTTATATCACAGAGAAACTCCCACAGAAACACCAGATATGTATGCCCACTGGTGTAGTTAAATTACATACAAATTCCACATTAGAAATACACACAACCACCGAAACTCTTAAGATTTAAAAAGGACACAATGGTGTTATGACGACATGAAGTTTTAAACAGTCTGAATTAGGCCCGATCAAGTACTGAGATCTTCCCGCATGGAGGTCATTGAGCTCTTCGTAAGGAATAAGGTCGTTGATATTTAACATGCGCTCTTCTTCAGAAAACACGAAATTCTTTTGTACTACTCTTCGAACATGCTCCAAACCATCTTGCTTTCCACATATTAGGATTCCCACGGATACCCTTGCGACATCCTCCATATCTTTTTGAGGCGTATCTTTTTGAGTTGTATCTTTTTGAGTTGTGTCTTTTTGAGTTAATGATAATCTAACTGTTTTTGAAACAGATTCAGGCATTTCTACAGTACCCTGCCAAACAATAAGATAAAATTTCCTAAACCAAACTCCTTTTGGATAGATGTCCACAGTCCATTCAAAGGTATGATCAGAATGACATTCTGCAAAGCTCACAGGTGTTGTGAATACCAATGTCCTAACACCATAAGTTGGAAGAGAAGGGTAGTTCTCAATAGATAAAGAGGCACTCCATTTTTCCGCAGTATAGAGCCTGGGAGTAAACAAAGTGCAGCCCACTGGATCCTTCATTAGAAGCTGAACTCTCTCGTCACAATTGCTGCTCGAGTGAAATGCCATTGCCATTGCCATCTGGTCAATGATGAAGTCTTTGAACCGTGTGGTGAGAGGGTGGATCAGAAGACTTGCCAGCTGACGTGGAGTCATCATCGGAAATCGTACGTAAGACATGACTTCCACAACAAGGTTGTAAAAGTGATACTCCACTTCATTCTCACAATGAACATTATTCAACTTCTGCTCTTGTAAGGCCAGCCACTTTGCAACACAGCTGTTCACATGAAAAAAAGAGACACTAATTTAGTTTGTGGTGAAAACAAAAATAAAAACAATATTGAAAAAAGATTTCTGGTATCAGCCCAGCCGAGGAATACACAAATCAGTTTAAAACAGAAAAAAGTAAATGATTTGGTGACAAACATTTTAAATTTTAAATGAAACACTTTCATTCAAATCCACACAAGAACACAAACAATACAAATTATTAGGAATACAACAAAACAGTAAAGCAAAATTGCTAATGGCATTTTACTATGTATAGATCATTTACAGTAAAGGTACTAACTGGTATCACGATTTTGATCAATTGGGCTCTTGTCAGCCATTTGATTGCACACATGTTCCACTGTTTTTGAGTCGTCTTTGAATCTCTTAACACAGAGCTGCTATCTTGTGCTGCTATCTTTCGGCTCGATTCTGCTGAAATTTCGGAATATTTTGATTGGTCACTTTTAGTTTGGTAAAATATTGCAAGGATATTTTCCCAGATATTGTTAATTTTGAAAGAATGGTCTTTGTTACAAGCTTGATAATTGGTTGAAATTTCAATAGATTCATGGAGGAAACATTGTTTTTTTTTTTTTTTGGAGGTTTAACGACCACCGTGAGCAACTCAATGGGCTATAAGCAGTCGCCCGTCCCTAATTTAGGGTCACTGGTTCCAGGGAAGGGAGAGAGCCAGTGCCGTAAGACAAACACAACATCCATGCCTCACCGGGATTCGAACCCGGACCCCTTTCGGGCGAATGATCAGAGGCCAACGCCTTAGACCACTGCGCCACCGGGGCGGCAAACATTGTTTCCATCCTGTGCAATTAGAAATTACTTTTGCTTCATTCCAAACAGGTGCAAACCTGTCATTAATAACTGTTTTTTTACCAGATCTGTAGTACCTTTCTAAGTACACAGGATGGAAACAATCTCTCCTCTGTTAATCTATTAAAATTTCAGCCAATTATCAAGCTTGTAATAAGGATCATACTTTCAAAATCAACCATATCTGGAAAATTTCCTCGCAACATTTTACCAAACTAAATGCGACCAATCAAAATATTCCAACATTTCAGCTCAAAGATGGCAGCACAAGACAGCACCCTACGTTGAGAGATTCAAAGATCACCCAAGAACAGTACAATGTACACGATCTATTGGCTGATAGAGCCCCAGTGGCTAAAACCATGGTACCAGTTGGTATCTTTACTGATATTCGGACATGAAATCATTTTGATTCATAACCAATCAATACAAATCATCATATGTTCTTGTATATCATTGTCGGCATATAGATGTCATACATTTTTATTGTTTTCCGTTTAGCCACCCTTCAGAAAACCTGAAAATTACATCACTCTGGAAATGGAAATTGAATCTGTATTTCCAGTTCCAGGGTGAAGCAATTTAAGTTTTCTGAAGGGTGGCTAAATGGGAAACGGTAAAAATGCATGAAATCTACAGATCTACAGTATATGCCAACAATGATGTATATACACCTTTTGTGTATTTGTAAAGAATTAATTCCTCTAGCGATTCGCTTCTCATTCATTTCTTTGATGCTTTTGCATATTTTAAATACTGTATTTATGCTATTTCTTAAAATAAAAGCATATTAATTTGATTGACATTTTTTGCTCAAATGGAAACCCAAGTCTCACAAAATAACACAAGATTTAACTTGCACTGATTTTTACATTAAATATTTCAATGTCTACTAGTTAAAGTTATCAAGATGTCAGTACAAAATTGCATTTTTGTACGTGTTCAACTTTGTGTCACTAATTTGCATATTTTTAGTGATACTGGTTGTTGATGTTGCATCAGATGGAGGAGAGCTGTTGCTGCTCGTGTGCTCCCATATATATGTCCGAATATGATGACGTACCAGGTACGGACTAGCGTCGCAAGGGTGTCACTCTGTTACCATCATTTCATGGCTAAATCGCAAATCAGACGAGGTCCATGTGGGAATATGATAAACAGGGTGCAAAAATATACAAAATATATGTATTTGTTATAATTCACATATTTAACAAGAAATGTTATTTAAGTTCATAGCTGTAATGAGTCTTTTCCAAATCCTGGGTAATTCAGTTGGGGAATTGTCGTTACAACAGCTGTCCCCGAAGGCCTTGAAGTATAAACTTTCAGTTATATGCAACGAGTATACAGAAGCGGATGTATGTAGTAGCTTAATGTTTTTCCAATCTGGTATGGGTTTTTTAATCTTTTAAATATGTAAATATCTGTCATTTTTTAAATTAAATATATCGTGCAAAGACAGTGTATGCTTTTTAATGTATTGTATATGCACGACATCTTCATTAATACTAAGTGCAAAACTGATTCACATATGGTGCATCTGCTTTGAAATGTGTATTGAGAATGTTTATAGCGTTGTACAAAATGGACATCAAGTTTTAAATCTCAGTTCTAGTGTGCCATTATTGGAAGCAAGCATTTAAAGTGACTGAAGCAGTATGAAAAAAAAAAAAAGTCGAAGTCAAAGTATAGAATTTCAATAAGTGGGGAATTGATTCATGTATGGTGCATCTGCTTTGAAATGTTTATTGAATGTTTATAGCGTTGTACAAAATGGACATCAAGTTTTAAATCTCGGTTTTACTGTGCCATTATTGGAAGCAAGCATTTAAAGTGACTGAAGCAGCATGAAAAAAAAAAAAAAAAAAAAAGCTGAAGACACAGGTGTTGCAGTAAGCTGGACAGCACAAATCATGTTCAGGTATTTTGTGGCTGGCAACATGAGCTTGGAGAGGAAATAAGGTTTAAAAAGGTCCTCTACAGTTGAATTAAACACTGTTCATGGCTATTGAAATAAACCCAACAACCAGCACTCAAAAATTGTTGGCAACACTGCGAGTTTCCATCTGCACAAACACGGAAATGTCTACAGACAATGGTGCGAGGTGCTGCATGAATTGATCCAAAGAACAAGAATGTGTTAGGCTCTGCAAAGAACTGCTGAAGAATGTGTATTGTACAAGTTCACCAAGCTGATAGTTATTGGGGATAAAATCTATGTGTGTAATCCATACACCTGCAAACAGTGGTTTCCCCACCAGAAATGAAACTGTTTCAGGAAAAAGTTCATGCTGTGTGTCTGGTGGAATTACGAACTGTATTCGGAGCAGCTAGATTGGATGTATAACAAACTAAAGCAATGGTACCCTTCTGTAGTCACCCAAAGGAACAGCACTCCATCAGCAAAACAAAGCCAAATCTCATATTGCCATTTGGACCCAAGCAAAGCTTCATGAATTTAACAGAATCAAGCTCCTGCCACAAGCAGCGTACAGCCACAACCCTGTCTCCCTTGATTTTCACCTGTTAGGGCAATGACACATTTTCACCAAGGTAGGCACTTAACTTATTCATACAACATCAAATGCACGTGTCAAGAGTTCTTTACCTCCAAGCCAAAAGGCTTGGTACCATACCAGCATTGAATTCCACACTCCATACTTCAAAAAAAATTGTGCCAATAGGACAAATTTGGCAGAAAATGTAAATAGAGGCCCTCAGTGATGAAATAAATTACTACAGGTGGCACTGTAAAACATATACAAAATACAGTCGGGTGATGTGACATTAGCAATGGGAATCTGGTGAGTCAGTGGCTTCTATAACCTACTGAAGCTAATGATTGCCTGATGGTCTTGATGGAAATGTTTCTGAATTTATTCACAACCCATTGTCGCTCTCCAGCTCACTGCAACTGTGGGAAACAAATTTTATGCCTACGTTCATCCACCACCTTTTTCCGTCCACAGCTCTGTACATGATACAATATTATTCCAGAAATCACATATGCATGATACCAACTTGATTACTGTCAAATGGGGATACTGCAACTCCTGTACCACTTCCACGATACAGTGACCCGTGCATCCGGCACCCACTATCATCTCTCTTTCAAACTCCGTTAATTTGCAATTTCCATCCACAATGATATTGAATTACTGTCTATGTGAATGCACAGGATTCAAATATGTTTACAGAAAATGAATTCCAGGGGTTTCCAGAAATTTATCAAAAAAATTCTAGGAGCTTACATTTTGATAGAATCACAGAGCTTGGTTTTATATTTAGCAAATTGGGGTGAAATCTCTTGCTCATTTAGAATTCTTATGAAGTTTTATGAGTTCCACTGTTACAGTGTTCTTTAATGTGTGTTACATCTTCAATGAAGTGGCAAAACTGATACAAAGCAATCTGAAACTCAGAACAATGATAATAATACAAAACAATTTTGTCATAACACTGAAGATTCCCTATTCTATAGTCATCTATTTCCATGTGCATTGGTGACAGAGAGGCCAGATATCAATCTTCTTTAGTGAGGATTGTGCATGCTACAAGAAAGGGACATCTTGGACTAACAAGAAGGTTTCCATAAGCTGTTGTGACTCCAATTGCACACAACTGCTATGCCACAAACTAAGGTCACCAGAAGGCACTCAAAAATCTTGAACCGCAGCGTCACATGAGATGGAGGAGATGACATCATGTCTCCAAGTGATGCCACTGCCAACAGACACAACAGGAAGCTAGAACAAAGTGATGCAATCAATCTAAACATTTTGACCAATTTTTTTTTTTATTTAAAGAAAAAATTCTAGGACTCTTTCAAAACCTTTACTAAAAATATGAAAAATTAAAGACTTTCCAGGACTGGGGAAAAAAGTAAAATCAAATTGCAGGGGCCATGTGAATCGTGAATGCAGTTATGTTCTATCAATAACCTTCCAAGTTTGCCCACTGATGAGAGGTGCCAGCATCGTGTTGTTCCGGAACCAGATATCCCACAATTTCTGTCACCTCAGCATATATATTTCACGATTTGTGTGGGCCCTTCACAAATTGTTATAGAAAATATACGAGGGTCGTCCAGAAAGTAAAGAACGTTTGACCTTGGCGAATGACGTGGGTGCCCCCCCTTGTCGCGGTGGCATCGAACACTTTGACCTTCTAGTTCAGTCGGAGCCCAGCAGCAAGGTAGTGAGGACGTTCGCCTTTTCATTAGAGGCCGTTGAAATGTGTGACAAAATTGAAAATCCCGCAAAGTGTGAAGTAAGGAGTGTGATACACTATTTGAACACCAAAAGGTTTGCCCTGCCGACATTCACACACACAAATAACAGAAATCTATGGTGAAAAGGTTATGAATGCAGCATCTGTGCAAAAACGGTGCATCATGTTTAACAAAGGAAGATCAAACATTCATGATGAAGAACGTTCTGGGCGACCCTCTCTCGTCACTGAAGCAGTCCAGAAAAATATTGACGACAAAATTCAGGATGACAGATGGTTCACCTAAGACAGTTTGCACAGTTTTGTTCCCAAAATTTCAAGAGCCCTGCTGCATGAAATTGTTATGGATCTTGGGTACAAAAAAATGTGTGCCACATGGGTGTCTCGACTTCTGTCTGCGTAACACAAGAAAAAAAGAATGGGAGCTGCCTTAACTTTTCTCAGTAGATATGCCAAATATGGAGACAAATTCTTGGACCATATTGTGACTGGTGATGAGACATGGGTCTCGCGTAACACACCGGAAACCAAGCGCCAGTCAATGGAATGGCATCATTTCTGGTCTCCATTGAAACCAAAAAAATGCAAACCAACAATCAGCACACGAAAAAATGATGGCGACGATGTTTTGGGACCGAATGGGCATCCTCTTGATTGATTTCATGCCACAAGGACAGACAATAAACTCCGAAGCCTACTGTTAAATGCTTAATCAGCTGCGACGCACCATACAAAACAAATAGTGTGGCATATTGTCCAGCGGCATTGTTCTCCTTCACGATAACGCACACTCTCACTCCTCTGCAGCAACTCAAGGACTTCTTAAACATTTCGGCTGGGAAGTTTTCGATCATTCGGCATACAGCCCTGACCTAGCACCTAGTGACTTTCATCTGTTTCCTAAGCTGAAAGAGTTTTTAGGTTGCCATCACTTTCACAATGATGAAGAGCTGAAAGACATTGTCACTGCATGGTTACACAACTTAGCCGCAGTAGAGTATAACGACAGCATTGAAAAATTGGTACCACGCTATGATAAGTGTTTTAATTTGTATGGTGATTATATCAAAAAGTAGGTGAAGTCTTCTTGTAAGTGTCACATAAATATTTGTTCCTTACTACTTATTGTTTTTGTTTTATACCAAAACGTTCTTTACTTTCTGGACAACCCTCATATGACAAAATGAGAAAAAGCAAAGCTGTCCATGGTAGACAGTAATATTAGAAGTGTTGGAAAAATAAGTCAGTACCTCTCACAGTAGTTGCAAACATTGTTTCCATGTGCATAGAAAAAGATGTTTATTATTTCTAACTGTTCTGCATTAGAGTTCTGGTCTTGGTGTCACATGATTAGTCCTGTGGAAAACACCTAGTGAAAAAAGCAACTTGACAACATTCACAGGCTTTCGCATGCCTTGTGTTGTTCCTTCTGCTGCAAATGTTTTTTTGCAAGTGGTGTGTAATGTTGTGTTCTGATACTCAATGTTTATTTTTAAGTGTTATACTTTAGAAACTTCATTTATTTTCTGTTCCCCGTGCATGCTCCTATTTCAATAAAATTATAATCATAAAGGCTTTATCATCTTTAACTTTACATATTGGATTACCTTACTTAAAGATGAATCATTTTATTCACGTCCGATGGTTTCTAAGGTATCTTTTTTCTTTTTCTTTTTTTAATTGGAGGTTTAATGACCACTGTGAGCAACTTGATGGGCTATAAGCAATCGCCTGCCCCTAATTTAGGGCGACTGGTTCCAGGGAAGGGACAGAGCCAATGCCATAAGACAAACACAACATCCATTCCTCAGCGGGATTCGAACCTGGAGGCATTTCAGATGAATAGTCAGAAACTAGAGCTTACCACTGCGCCACTGGGACGTCTCTGAAGTATCTACAGTCATTTGCAAAAGTTTAAGACCACCTGTTAGTATTAGGAGATTTCTGCCGACTATGTCAGCTACTGTCTGTATTACTCAACTTCCTGGTAACGTTGCATCATCCTACAACGGGAGCTGTTGATAGAGTTGGGAGAAGCGTGAGAGCATCAGTTTGCTTCTGGTATTCATGCTGAAAGGTTTTTATATGTATTTTCTACATAGCAAAAAATGGGCAAAAAGCATCATTGGGTGTTACTCAGATGACAGAAATAGTGACTTTATATCATGAAGGATACTCCGAACGTGGCATAAGCAGAAAGGTGAACGTGAGTAAAACTGCCATTCAAAATATGATCATGAAATATCGAGGTACAGGTGAATTCAGCAACCGAAAGAGACGTGGATATCCAAAGAACGCAACCCCACATGATGACAATACAATAAGGCAAATAGTTATGCATTCTCCAAGGAGTTCGTGCAAGAAAATCAAGGCCTTTCCACATTGAAAGGTGTTTGATATTAGGTAGTAACAGCACTGCTTTCCAACATCTTAGCAAAGATTTTAGATTAAAGTCATAAATATGCACATAAACCTAGACTAACCACTGTAATGAACAAGTTTGTAAAATCATGCAATGCATTGATTATAATACACTTTCCAACATACCAGAAATCATTACTCAAGTTATGAGAATAATGGCTGTGGAATAAATTTCGGTCCTGTGCCCTGACCCTTGATTCCATATCGATGATATTCAACAGAACCGGTTTGGTATACCTCCGAAATAACATGATAACGTTTTGTCTCAATCGAAGCATTTTTACGTAAGTTATGATGCATAAGGGCTATGGAATAGATCCCGCTCCTGTGTCCTAACCTTTGACCCCATTTTGCCCATTTTCAATAGAATTCGTCCCCAGGCAGGCCCCTACAACATACTAACATTTCATCCACATCGAAGCATTTTTAGGTAAGTTATGACGCATAATAGCGATGGAAGTGATTCTGCTCCTATGTCCTGACCTTTGACCCCATTTCGCCCATTTTCAATAGGGTTTGCGGCCAGGTGGTCCCCTGCCACATACTAAAATTTCGTAGAAATCGAACTTTTTTACGTTAGTTATGATGCATAACAGCAGTGGGATGGATCCCGCTCCTATGTACTGACCTTTCACCCCATTTCATTCACTTTAAATAAGGTTCCTTCCCAGGAGATACCCTACCAGATACTAAAATTTCATCGAAATCGAACGATTGTTACGCGAGTTATCATGCGGACGGACATACGCAAACAACGCGTGACGTAATGAGGCATATGGGAATCGCGACCATCTGCTCTCAACAGTATGACGTCATAAAACTTTAATAGGATCCACACACAACGCGTGATGTAATGAGACAGATGGCGTGACCGCACGCCAACATTCTCAAACGCGAGATTGTGACGTCATAAGATTTCTAAGCATTGGAAACATTAATGGAACGACGCCATGACGCTAAAAACGTTATGATTCGGGGTGGTTATTTAACCCACTAAACGAATTCTCCTAAAGTCGAGATCAAGCTAAATCAATTTCTAGTACCAGGAAACGGTAGGTTAACGACTTTCATCAAAACTCTTAGAGCCGTTTTCAAAATAAAATGTACATACATACATACATACATACATACATACATACATACAAGAATTGCTACTTTAAGGTGGACGTCAAGTAATTTTGCTTCCTATACTTTCAATGGAAAAACTTCTGTACACATTTTCTTCACAATTAATGCGTTCCCAAGAATGAAAATTTGAACATCGATTAAAATAGCTTCATTTCATAACTTGGAATACTTAATATTTTCTAAACCATAACCGTAATAATGTTTTCTAAACCATAACTGTAATTATGCAATCCAACATTTATTTGTCCACTGACGTCATCAAAGTACAGGTCGCGCCATCTTTTTTCTGGTTTCAACACCACCAAAGGAAACGTTATTGTTTTTTAATATAATTATGGTTATGTTTTAGAAAATATTAAGTATTCCAAGTTATAGTATGAAGTTATTTTAATCGATGTTTAAATTTCCATCCTTGGGAACACACTAATTGTGAAGGAAATATGTACAAAAGGTTTTCCATTGGAAATATAGGAAGCAAAATTACTTGACGTCCACCTTAATAGTGTGGGATAAGGGCGATGGAATGGATCCCGATCCTATGTCCTGACCTTTGACTCCATTTGTCCCATTTTCAATAGGGTACCTCTCCAGGTGGTCCCCTACCACATACTAAAATTTCATCGAAATCGAGCCATTTTTATGTGAGTTATCGTGCCGACAGACGGACGGACAGAAAAAGCTGGAGCATATACGCTTCTTCAGCCTACGGTTGGAAAGTGTAAAAAAGAAGAGACTCCAGTTTGCAAAGCATCATCAATCATGGACTGTCAAAAATTGGAGCTAAGTTCTTTTTCCGACAAATCAACTGTGTGTCAATTTGGATCATGTAAAGCACATGTTCGACGACCAAAAATAAACTGCTAGCACCGTGTGACATTCGCCTAGTCAGATGATATGGGGTGCTATGTCAGCATACAGTACTGCTTCATTATCCTTTTTGCTGAGAGGCACTACCATGACTGGTCCTTTCTATGTGAAAATGTTATGTGAGAAGCTGTTAACTCATATGCAAGATCACAGATGCGCAATCTTTATGCATGATGGTGCTCCATACCACAGATACAAGACAGTAAAGGACTACCTACAGAGGGAAAACATAACTGTGCTTGACTGGCTCAGTAATAGTCCCGACCTTAACCTCACTGAAAATGTGTGGACCATTTTAAAAGACAAGGTAGCAGAAAAACAGCCATCAAATTTCCAAGCTTTGATTGATGTGATAAAGCACATGTGGTGCCAAGACATTTTAAGTGACTACTACAAATCCCTCATTGAGAGTATTACCACAACGTATTCTGTCCATTATAAAAAAAAAAGGTGGTCACACAAAGTACTGATTTCAGTCTTTTTGTGTTCTAAAGAATGTAAGTATTCTTCTGTGGTGTAATTTTTTCAAATACCTCTGACTAGTAATTAGTTGTTTCTTTAAAAATTTTAATTTTCAATAAACTGAAAGGTGGTCTTAAACTTTTGCAAATGACTGTATATAGTCAGTTTATTTGAACACAGCACTGTAAGTATAACGAAGGCACATGTAGAAACATAAACACCCAGTTTTTATGTCACACTAATATAATAAGAAGAGTGTCTAGTGCACTGATTTCCCACTGCATAGTTAGTTAACAGAGGATAACTAATTATGCAGTTAGTTATCCTCATTCAAGTTGGACCAGAAAAAGAAAAAGAATGATTACATATTGACATGGTAGAGATTTACAGTTACAATAGCCTGAGAGCAATATGCATAGGATAAGTTGGGAATAGTAGTAGGCCAAAGCAGTGAGTCTCAGGATGAGCTCATTCATGGCATTAACATCTCATGAACCAGAAATTTTCATTTGGAGTTTTGTTTCAAACTGCTTAGCAACATAAGGACAAGAAGTGGCTTAACCTACTAACCAAATGATGGAGGAAAAGACAGAAGAAAAATAAATGCTAGAATATCTCATATCATATAGCATACTTAAAACCACTGTAAAAACATACACCAGACATGGCCAAACAGCAGCCTCAAAACAAGAACGAAATAGTGAGAACAATAACAATTCAAAGTCCACAGGTTACCAAATTAAAATTTCACACAGAATAAAAAATAAATTAGAACATTGACAGAGTGGCAAGTAATATTTCAAACAAATTGGTAAGTACTGTGACACAAAATGGATGTCAGACATAGAATCATTAGGACATGAACAAAAGCATTTACCAAGAACAAGACACATCAGCCCAAGACACTCCCAAAACTGACATGTCTGCTCCTGTCAAGTAAACACAACTGCACCAAAGCTATTAAAAGCACATATATTTTAATTCACGAAGAAGTAGAGGAAACCTATCATAACTGCCCTGCTGTTAATTATGACAGATTTAAAAGCACAGAAACAGGACTGTAGTAAGCTTTTTTATCTCTGAAGGTGAGACTTGAAATTACGCCCCTTCAAGTTCAAAATTATGCCCCTAATAATAACGTGGTTTTTACTTCAAGTTCAAAATTATGCACCAAATAATACGTGGTTTTTACTTTCTCACACACTGCCATAATAGGAAAGTATTATGATCGTTCAAAAATCGCACTTCAGACTTTTGACATAATTTTATTAAAAATGTAAAAACTAGGTAAATACCCAAGAACCACAGGTTATAAATACCAAGAAAAGCATAAATGTTATGTGAACGCCGACAACACAACAGTCCACAGAAATGCAGAACGAAAAACAAACCAGCGCAGAACGAATCAGTATCGGATAGTGAACGTAACAATGGGAAGAAGCTTTGGGGCAGGGCTTGGAAAAATTCCATTCAAGGTCAAACGCTCAGAGAACTTTCTGCAACAGAGCACAAATGATTAATTAGCTCTATTCCAATGACATGTTTAGAAAGGTCATGGAGGTTAGGCATATCAGCATATTGTTTTCTATGCCTCCAATCACTGTTTTGGAAAATTCCCTTCATGGATATTAGATGTTCACACCTCATAGTGTATGTTACTCTGTTCACTGGTTAACTGCATGGAATACTGCATGAGACTAAGGCAAGTCTAAAAAGAAAATACTGAAGGGTGTAACTTTCTTTATTAGTTACAATTTCTATTTTTTACATATCCCAGAGCATGAATTTATGTACCTGGAATAATCGTTCTGGGAGGGCAGGGAGCTACAGCCCTGCACAGAAATTAAAATTCAAAATCTGAGAAAAGTACTTTAGATGCACACATTTCCAAGGTTTCATGAAATCAAATTCAAAGTTCACTCATAAAAACTAGAACAGTATCATTGTTGAAAGACATAAGCAGGATATTCAAACTTGCTGAAAGAGCTATAAACATTTTACTTCAACTTAAGCTAATTTACCTAGAACATTACTTACTTAAAAACAGTAATTTCATCACTGATTACAAGATCAGATTTCTTTAAAAAGCTCACTAGAACATCTGTTTCTAAACTACCAAAATCTTCCATCTCTCCAACTAATTCAAAGTTCCAGGTAATAAAATTTCCACAGGCTTTATATACTAAACTGTGACCACAATTAAGAGTGTACTGCAACCATAAGACCTGAAATACAAGAGAAATAATTAAAACAGATACTAAAGTTTCCTGGATGTGTGATATACACTGAAGAGCAATTGAATTAGAGATACCTGTCTAGTAACGTGTAGCACCACCCTTTGCCCTGATGACGGCGGTGATTCGTCTCGGCATGGACTCGACAAGACACCGGAAGCGTTGGGAAGCCATACGGATCCTCTACCCCTGAACAAGCTCCCACAGTTCACGAAGATTTGATGGAGGAGGGTCAGAGCCTCAAACATCTCTCTCAATGGCATCCCAGATGTGCTCGATGGGAGTGAGGTCAGACGACCTAGCTGGCCAAGAAAGCGAGGTCACGTCGGTGGAGTGTTCATCCAACCATTCGGATACAATTCGGGAGCGATGGAATGGTGCATTGTCTTGTTGCAGGATGAGGTCCCCAGTGGGATGTTGAAGATGCACAAACGGGGGCAAATGGTCGTCCAGGATATCCCGGTAACGTTGACCTGTGAGGGACGATGTCACATGTACCAGGGGTCCCATTTAGTCCACGTAAACAGTCCCCAGACGAGAATGACACCCCCACCAGCTTGAAGAGTACCCTACTGCCATCCGCATGTACCAACATGAATCTCGACTCATCAGTCCAGGCAACATTTTTCCACATGTCTAGGGTCCAGTGGGGATGTTCCCACGCCCATGCTAATCTTTGCACCCTGTGATGTGCAGTCAGCAGCAGTACCCTCGTGGGATGATGGCTTCTGTACCCCATAGTGAGGGGATGGTTCTGGATGGTGTGGCTGCTTACACATTTTTGTGCACCAGCGTTTAATTGTCGAGTGATTTCTTGCACTGTGGCCAGTCTATCCACTGTTACAATGCGAGCTAGCCGACAATGACCCCGCTCATCCACACGCTGTTGTCCACGGCAGTTGGCCCTTGCAGGGATGGTTTTACCGGATTCGATGTACTAACGGTGCACTCGTCACACGGTGGCTCGCGAAAATCCCAGTGCCTGCACGACTTCTGAGATGGAGTGACCCATTCGTCGGGCCCCGACAATTTGCCCACGATCAAATGCGCTTAGATCCTTCGTCTTATCCATACTGCGTCGGACTCTTACTGAATTCCCGTCGCACTCCTTATATTGTCGGATCGCTGCATACGTCATGTCGTTTCTGTTTACAGGGCCACCCACAGCGTCACATTTGCATAACACCAGCTATCTCTAATTCAATTGCTCTTCAGTGTACATTTCTCATGTGATTTTCATAAACCAAATAATAATTCATAACATCTCTACATCTGTGAAATTACTGTTACTAAAATTGTCAGATCACTGCTTGAAAACAAACTAATAACACTTTACATGAGAAAAAGGAATTTTTCCAGTGAGCTACCATCAAGAAAATAACTTTTTTTCGAAATGCATTTTGTTGAAAGGGAATTTTTATTTCTACTACATTTTGTTTAACAGGAACTTTTCTGTTTAATGCATTTATTTTGCTCAGGTTTTCTATTCAGAAGTGTTCATCAAATTGTGTTAATAATTTATGAAATCACAGCTGACTTTTACAGTAATAAGTTAGACCAGTGCTGACACAATTTAAATTGAGCTGCAACAAGGTTAATTTTATTTTTTTAATAAATTGAATTTCTTTAATTTTAAGCTAAAACTCTCCCCACTCACCCTTTTTTTTTTTTTTTTTTGAGGAAAAGTTGTTTCCAGTATATTTTGACATTTTGCTGAGATTATTTCTAATAAATGCAAAATTCAACACAAATTAAATATTATGTCTTTGACATGACAGGAAAATCCATGACAAAGATTTTTGAACTGGAAACAGTTCTACTTCACAAATTGTGGAAGTTTTGATTGATTTGTGCCCTTGCAAAATAAGTTTGGATAAACATTCACAATTACTAGTAACATTACTAATTTTAACTGGCATTTGCTTAACAATGTAATTTAGCAATACAGGGATTACTAGGATGTTTTAATTTTTAGTTTTTGTCAAATTTACGAGTTGCACACCAACCCGTTGTTGGGACTGACTCAAGAGAATAGAGGCTGCCACTCAAGTGGTAGTACCCAGCCTTTCTGTTCGTTAATCATAGCACCTCTTCTTTCGATTTGTAGACTTTCCTCCAGTTTCCGTTTTACAAAATGGTGTTTATGTGAGAGAATTTTTAAAGACAATAAATTTACCGTAACCAGCGAGCGGTACATTGAGACACTCAAGAAGTTTAGAGAAGCCATATGGTAAAAGAAACCAAACAAAAAATCTGAAAAGTATCCACATTCACCATGACAATGCAAGACCACACACATCTTTGGTAACAAATCAGATGATCAACAAATTAGGCTGGTCGGTGATCCCCCATCCATCATACAGCCCTGATCTGGTGCCCTCCAACTTCCACCTCTTTGGTCCAATGAAGGACAGTCTCCAGGAACAATGATTTGATGACACAGATGAGGTGAAAGTGGCTGTGAAGAAGTGGGTACAACAGTTCACACTAGTATTTTTTAAAAAAAGATTCGAGAGTTGGGTTCAATGATGGCGCAAATGCATCACTTGTGATGGAGTGAGACCTTTGTACAGAGAAAGAGTTACTCTACCAACGTGTGCAATTTGAACGACCTCTGTCAGTTAATAAAAAATTTGCCGCCCCGGTGGCTCAGTGGTCTAAGCGATGGCCTCTGATCATTCATCCATAAGGGGTCCGGGTTCAAATTCTCGTGAGGCATGGATGTTGTGTTTGTCTTACGTCACTGGCTCTCTCCTTTCCCTGCAACCAGTGACCCTAAATTAGGGATGGGCGACTGCTTATAGCCCATTGAGTTGCTCACAGTGGTCATTAAACCTCCAATCAAAAATATAAATAAATAAGTAAATAAGAAAGTTATGCCCACTTTTGCATTACTTTCGGTACAACCCTCATACCTTGGAACCCACTATGTATGTGCCATGAGTCACGTCTTCCCTGCTCACCCAGTTTTTTATGGTAGTGCTTTGTTCTTGTGTGTGTAAAGCTGCTTATCGCATTTGTCACGTCAGAAAGCGTTGGCCAACTAATTTGCGTCAGATTTTGTCAAAAACTTAAAAACTTGGTGAAACTTGCAATGACACATACTTAAATTTACAGAAAGTGTATGGGGAGGATTGCATGAGTCATGCCCAAATTTATAAATGGTACAAACGTTTTAAAGATGGTCGTGAAAGTGTTGAGAATGACGAACAGTCTGGGAGGCCTGCAACCAGCAAAAGTGACAAAACTGTTGAACTTGTGCACACAGCTGTGCAGGAAAATCTCTGAATCACTATTCGTAAGTTATTTGAAGACTTCGACATTAGTTTCAGTTCAGTTCAGTCGATTTTTATGAACAATTGGGTATGAGATGCGTCTCAAGCCAAATTTGTGCCAAAATTGCTCTGAACTGAGCAAAACAGGCCCTTGTTTCAGCTGCTAATGAGTTGCTTCAGTGCACTGAAAATAACAAAAACTCTTTAAAACCTATCATAACTTTGGTGAATTGTGGGTTTACGGGTGTGACCCCAAAATTAAGGCCCAATCTTCGCAGTGGAAGACCTCAAACTCTTCCTGACCCAAAAAGTATGACAGAGCAGCAGCAATGTCAAAACGATGCTGCCTGTTTTTTCCAATTGTGACGGCATTGTGCATCAAGTCCTGTTGACATTTTTGGCAGCCATGTAAATCAAATGGCAGATTGGAACCTTCATTGGTTGCAGTTCCTTAAAGAAACACTGCTACAGTTCCTAACACTTTCACCGCTGTGTGACGCCAAACAGCATCCCACAATACTTAGCCCAGGTGCTGCTGCTGCTGCCACCACCAAATGGTGTCATGATCGTGACTTAATATTTCCCTTTCAAGAACTTTGGCACTTGAACAGAGTTATTTTGTTACTGGCACTCAGAATGAGCCTCCAACTGTCTAAAAATGACCGCGGTTTTGGGATAGCAGATTTTTTTTCACATGGTTTAGGGAAAGGAAAGTAACTTAACTCCCCGTAGACTTAGCACAGCGTTAGCTTTTCATGCACTGTTTATTTTCCTTTGAATGTAATTGGTTTTGCAGTGAAGGAAACTATCAATAAATAAATGCTTGAGCATGCCTTGATTTCCTTTTTTTTTTGGCAGTAGCAACACTTGCTAGTGGCCTTATTTTTACTGGCAAATTGCATTATCTACTAGCGAAAGTTTATTTACATTATACAAAAGAAACTTTAACATGTCCCCCTCTATTAGTCAATCATGGCAAATTTTGATTTCACCCTTATAACTGTCACACTGTAATGCTGAAAAGATTACAAATCTTTAGATATAACTCACCTTTTCATAACCTGACACATTAATTCTAGCAATTTAATTCGAATGCAAATATTTAAAATACATTTTTTTCTATTTAACTTTATTCACAAAATTTAAGAACACTATTCAAAATCTTAAGTTATTTTCTGTACTGTTTATGATCTGGGTTTCGGGTCTTTTCATCATACCACTTTTAAACAGCAGGCCCGATGGACCTTCAACCTCAATACTCATGAGGGCATTCAATGTTTGCAAGTTTAAACTGCCCCTCCAATCATCCTGGATTCTCTTCATGAAACTGAACCCAACCTCACATGCAGAAGTAGATAAGGGAAATATACTGGATATTTCTACTAGTGCCAAAATGTTTTTACAGTTTCCAGAAAGCAGTTGTTCCTTTTTGTATGTGTCTAAAATATTCCACATGCACAATGCAGTGGCACTTTACAGTTCACACTAAAACATTCAAAATGTTTCCACTAGCAACTTTTGCTAGAACCACTTTTTATCACTAGCAAAATCCATTTGCTTGCTAGCAATTTGCTACTAACTACAGGTTGAAATCGAGCCTTGTTGAGTGGTAATAAAAAGCATTTGCTGCTTAGAGTTCATACGTAAGAGGGTGGCCTATTGAGGATGCTAAAGGGATTTCAAAGAAACCCATATTAACTTCAATACTTAGTTTTGTGGAAACAATGGATATATTCAGACAAGCAGGCTATCTCCAGTCCCTCTCAACCAAAAGTTCCTTGGTGGGCACATCCAGCAGTGCAAATACTACTATGTTCAAAAAGTTCCAGCACTTTTAGAATATTTGCCAAATGTCAGTGAATTACGTCATTCCCTGCTTAGCAAGCAAAGAGCATGATGTGACTGACCAGCCAGAACCGGTTTGATCCAGATCCAACATGTACAGCGTATGTGCGTAGTTCGTGATTACAGGCATTCATGGCTCTCCGTCATGTGGACGGCAAGTCGAATTCTGAACAGCGTTCAAGTGTAAAATTTTATGTCCTGCTTGAAAAATCTTTTGCTGAGACTTTTCAAATGATTAAGTCAGCGTACAGTGAGAGTGCAATGAGTCGAACTAGAGTTTATGAGTGGCATCGATGATTCGAAAATGGGCGACAGAGTATCGAGGATGAGGAGAGGTCAGGATGACCTTCAGCATCCACAACGGATGAACAAATCACCATTGTAAAAGAAATTGCGAAAAATGACCATCGAAAAATTGTTGCAGCAATTGCCAGCATCTCAGTTGGAAGTTGCCATGCCATTTTAACAGAGAAACAACACGTGTGCCAACAAATTGTTCCCAAAAACCTGACACAAGAAAAAATGGATGAGTGCATGCAAGTTTGCGGGGATAACATCGATGCAGTGGGTTCAGATCCCGATCTCTTGAATTGATTGATCATTGGCGATGAGACTTGGTGCTTTCTGTACAACCCCCAATCCAACCGACAGTCAAAAGTATGGAAATCACCGTCCTCACAATGACCAAAAAAGCTCAAGGCTGACCGCTCCAAAGGAAAGGTCTTGCTAACAATTTTCTTCAATTGCAAGGAAGTCATACACAAGGAATTCTTTCAACATGGCCATACAGTCACTAAAGAAGAGTACGTCAATGTCCTGAAACGTCTCTGACAATTAGTGAGATGCAAGTGACCCGATCTTTGGAAGACCAACTCATGGGTGCTCCATCACAAAAATGTGCAGGCTTACAGATCCTTCCTGGTGTCTGATTACCTGCCCAAACATCGCATTCCCATTCTTCCACAACCAGCTTACTCCCTGATCTTGCCCCATGTGACTTTTTCCTTTTTCCCTGGATGAAGAATTTGCTTAAGAAGCGACGCTTCTCAAGTTCCGAAGAAGTGCTACGAGCTGTGGCGGAGGCACTGGAGGATGTGGCAAAAGAAGGCTTGCAATCTGCATTTAAATCTTTGTATGAGCGCTGGCAAAAATGCATAGTTGCACAGGGTAACTACTTCGAAGGAAACACAGCATAAACAGGTATTATCTGTACTCATTCTTTTTTAATATAAAAAGTTCCAAAACTTTTTGAACATAGTAATATAATAGATGATCCCGATAATTTGTCATCATATGCAGAAACATATTATTTTAGTAGCTGAAGTACAACCACCAGTGAAAGTGAAAATGAAGAATGCGACATTCTCTCTCTCATACTCTGCCTCAACAGATTTTTAGCTACACATTGGTACGATGTTTCCGACGTTACGAGAATAATTCTGTTCACTAGTATACTAGGACTGAAAATTAATATGACAGATACTGAACCAATCAAATTGTTCATTCTTTTTGCGACTGAAGAATTTTACAATTTATTAGCCTCTGAAAACCTCTTTCTGTCCTGCATACAAAGGGCAGTAAGGAAGTTAGTACCTGTTTTAGAATAAAAAGATAACCAATAAAGATTTTGGAACACAACTTTTTGACATCTACATATCTTAGGCTATTTTTCCACGTAATCACTCTGGACATTTAGGCACTTATACCGTGTGACAAGTTTTTGGATTCCCTTGTCAGTCCATTCAAAAACATTGTGACTGCTGTATTCAGAACTTTTTCACTTGTACAGCATTTTCCTCCCAAAAAGTCCTTAAGTTTCGGGAAAAGGTGAAAGTCACTAGGGGCCAAGTCCGGGCTGTAAGGTGGATCATCCAAAACTTCCCACTTGAAACTTTCAAGAAGTTGGTTTGTCTTCTTAGCGACATGGGGTCAGGTGTTGTCATGGAGGAGATTCACTGCTAGCCAGCAGGCTTTTCTTGTGATTCTGAATAGCCCACCCCAATTGCTTCAGTGTTACACAACATGCACCAGAATTTATTGTGGCTCCTTGGAGCATGAACTCAACAAGGTGGGGACCTTTTCGGTCCTAGAAGACAGATGCTGTGACTCTCGGAGTTAAGATTGTCTGCTTGAATTTATTTGGCTTGGTTGGTGAACTAGGATGATGCCATTCCATCGCATGACTTTTGTTCTTGGGTGTAGCATGGGAAACCCAAGTTTCGTCCTCTGTTACTGACGTGTGTCAGAAATTCATTTCCTTCCCTTGAGTACTGATAAAAAAATTTCCCTTGAGACAACAGTTATATTTCCTTGAGACAGCCTGGAATGTATTCCCTTGAGACAACTGTTATATTCCCTTGAGACAACAGGAATATATTTCCTTGAGACAGCCAGGAATATATTCCCTTGAGACAACTGTTATATTCCCTTGAGACACCGGGTTATCATTTCCTTGCACCCATAGTTATATTCCCTTGAGACACACAGTCATCATTTCCTTGCACCCATAAGGTTATATTCCCTTCAGACACCCAACACCCATACATACATAACAAACTTCCAGATATTTTTACTTATTGTTCTCGTATCAAACTTCTCCATTTACAGCGATCTTGGCATACAACTCGTGCTTCACTGATATCCATTACACGCCGTACACAAGGTCTTTTATACTTCATACTCATAATCTTTTTCTCATGCAGACACTCCTGAATCTGATCCACCCATGTCTTCCTTGGCCTTCCTCTGCCTTTCCTTCCTGCCACTTGGGCTGAAAAGATTTTCTTAGTAAGCATTTCATCACTCATTCTTTCAACATGGCCAAACCACCGAAGCATATTGGTCTCCACCTTGCTAACAACATTTTGCTTCACATCACACAACTTCAACACATCATTCCTCACACAATCATATCGTGTCTTGCCACAAACCCCACGTAAGTAACGCATTTCTCCAGCACACAAACGACTCCTATGTTTCTTCTGCAGTACCCAGGTTTCACTGCCATACATCAGAGTAGGAACAATTACAGTTTCATACACAGCCATGCGGGACTCTCTAGAGAACCCATCATTCCTGTGAAAACCTCCCAGAGCAGCTATGACTTTCAAAGAAGAATTCACTCGCCTACTGAATTCACCATCCAAACTTATTCTCTCGGTCAAACATGCTTCCTAAATACACAAACTCACTCACCTGGTCAATTACAGTGCCATTTATACTCACATTACATTCAGTGCTACCCGTTCCTCTCTCAAACACCATAACTTTGGATTTTCCCTTATTTATACTCAGTTTGAATTTCATGCAAACTTCGTGCATCCGAGTTAACATACTCTGCAACTCACTTTTGCTCTCTGCCAACAGGACAGTGTCATCAGCATACAGCAATCTGCACACACTGATATCACCAAGACATAAACCACTATTATCTATTTTGGCATCACGCATGCATGCATCCATAAATATATTAAACAGCCATGGTGACATTACACAACCTTGTCTAACTCCTGCACCAATGGAAAACCATTTTGATAAAACACCATTCACTCGTACACAAGCTCTACTACCAGCATACATGGCTTTTACACTATTAAGTAGATTCCCAGTAACACCATATTCATTCAATACCTTCCACAAAAGTGTCCTATTCACTTGGTCATAAGCTTTCTCTAAATCTATGAAGGCAGTAAAAACTTTCTTCCCAACAGCCAGATACTTTTCAATCATCGTGTGTAATGCAAAAATCTGGTTAGTGCAGCCTTTACCAGGCATAAAACCACTCTGAACATCCCACACTTTCTCTGATGTAAGACCCCTGTACATTTTCAATAACAACCTTACCAAACACTTTCCCTGGCACACTCAGTAGACTAATACCACGATAGTTCTTGCATTCAGTCTGATCACCTTTTCCCTTATACAAGGGAACAATGATAGCATCCTTCCAATCCCGAGGGACCATTCCTAACTCCCAGCACAACTGGCAAATTTCAGTTAACCAGTCAATTATAGAGTCACCACCATATTTCAACATCTCTGCAGTTATGGCATCAACTCAACTCCCGAAGCCTTACCATTCTGAAGAGATTTTAGAGCTTTACACACTTCTTCTCTTGAGATCCCTCCTGTGCTTTCATCCCTCATTGTGACATCATCTGCATCTGTCTCAGAATCATCCTTGCTTTCCTGATCTAATAACTCACAGAAGTATTCACCCCATCTGTCACTTAACTCATTGGGCTCCCATATCATTTCCTCAATCTCATTCTTCACACAACTTACAACTTTGTTTCCCCTATTTTTCCTGAGTCTCATGTACTTCCAGAAGGACTTTCTATCTTTCCAAAAAGCCAGTTCATGCCTTTCCACTTTCTCTTTCCTATCTTTTGCCTTACTGTGGCGAACCAGCTTAGCAGCTTCACGCTTCTTACAGCGATATTCATCCACAGAGACTCTACCTTGCAACATCCCCAAATAGGCTTCCTTCTTTCTCTTTACTGCCTCTTCAATCTCACTATTCCACCAAGCATCACCTCTATTGTTACCCACTATTGTGGTGCCACAGACCTCTTTAGCAGCAGTGACAACACAGTTCTTAAAACATTCCCACTTCTTTTCTACATCCTTCTCACCAGACTTCAGATCCTTCAGTCGTTCTCTGAGTAAGTCAGAATACCGCTGATGATCTTCAAGGAGCCTATCAACCTTTATTCTTTGTATCCTGGGTCTCTTCCTATTCCTTTTCCTCCAACCAACATTAAGTTTCACTCGTGACACTACCAAGTAATGATCAGAACCAACATCCGCACCTCTCATCACACGGGTGTCAACAACTAAGTGTTTCAAAAGCTGATCATAAACAACAAAATCTATCACACTCTTTTGACCAAGAGTACGATTTTCCCAAGTATATGTGTGTATATACTTGTGGTTGAAAAATGTATTAGATACACACAAATCATTCTCAATGCAGAGTTCAATTAATCTTTCACCATTATCATTCACACAAGGATCATTAAACTTACTCAGAACATTGTCAGAAATTGCATTCTGCACACCTACTTTAGCATTGAATACCCTGCTATTATAACTTTTTCTTTAGCACCAAACTGGCTTAAACAGCTTTTAGCTCATTCCAGAAATCTTCCTTCTTATCAGAAGGTTCCAAGTCACAAGGAGCATACACTACAACAATTACAATTCTCTGAAGTTTCACTTCCAAACGAATCCAGAGAATTCTCTCACTTACGCAACTATAGTGAATCAAGTTGTTCTTCCTCTTTTCACTTAAAATCACACCTACACCAGCCTGTCCTCTCATATTATCCAATACTTCAGACCACACACTCACCTTTCCATTCACTTCTTCTACCCCAATTTCCTTCTTTTTGGTTTCACTTACACACAGCACATCCAGTCTATACTTATTCATCTCCTCAATCACCTCACTCATCTTGCCATTTATACCTCTAGTATTCCATACACCAATCTTACATTCACTCAGCCGAGATCGCTTTCTCATACGCCGTTTAGAAAGTCCAGGTCAATTCCGTGGTGGACCGTCCTTCTCAAGTGTGGTAGGTCCACCATATCCCACACTTGAGTCATTCTTAATATTTCTTTTTGTCTTTTTAATCAGGTAAGTACATCAGTGTGGGGGATTAGCCCACAGCTGAGGGTTCTAGTTGGTCATTCAACCTAAGGATTCTGGAACAAAACCCAGTGAGTTGGGGTCTTTTTGCCAATGTCACACAGAACTAGCTGGCACCTCTCCAAGATTCACAAGAGGCCCCAGTTGCTGTTGTGTGTGCCATTGTTACCACGGAGCGCCCTGAGGAGGCAAACCCATCACTCACTACTGTACCCGAGATGATCGGTGATAATTTCTTGGATCTCAGTGCGCGAAACATGGGAATTTTTCATGGATTCCGTCAAGTGTGCAACGCCGATCCTGTTTGACGAATTCATCGACACAATGTAAATGCTGAACATCATCAGTAGTAACAGACAGACACGTGGTTTGTTCTTCAACATGGACATTCTGCCTTCTCGCGTGAACCTTTGGACACCATCGCCACACTGTTTATTCATCCACGACATAATTATAAACTTTGTTGATCTGGCAATGAATCTCACATGGCCGAGTATATTTTGCATTAAGAAACGGAACCACAGATGTCACTTCCCAAGTGGCTGGAGTGTCCATTTCCTTGTTCATTTTAAACATGAATAGAAACAACAAAAACGCTATTAACACAATGAAATTCCCACAGCGTGTAGCAAACCAGCGACTGTGACTGGCTAACCTTGAACTGGACAGATTCATTCACCTGCACAGGTGCAATGCACAAACAGGTACTACTTGCTGAATGCCTCTTGTACAATTAATCTTGGGTTACCGGTGATTTCATACATCTGTCTGCCTCCAAACTGCATCAGGTATTTTGCAATATCACAGCATGAGATGATGTACTTGCAATATGATTTTATACAAACACATCCGTAAAATAGTAAAAAAAATGTAAAACATGTTATTAGATATGAATTGTTCCAGTGAGTCCCAAAAGTATTAAAAATTAAACTTTTTTTTTTAACCCCCAATGCCTCATTTATCTCCAATGAAAGACATACAATGCACTCTACTACCATTGTCAGCAATCGCAATTTCATCTCAACAAACTGCATAGTGAGAAAAAATATCAGAGAAAAAATTCAAGGATTTTTTTTCTTTTTCAAGGGCATTATCAGCAATATTTATTTGGCTTAAAACAGTGTTTGAATTCCTCTTTGAGTTATTGGCTTTGAAAGTTAAGTCTGAAATACTCGTACTTATTTTACTAGTGCATTTATTCAAGAAAGATTTATTCAGAAAGAGTTCTAATTAATAACTGAATAAAGACAAATTTCATGCATTGTTCATGAATACCCCATAGGAACAAGCCAGAGAAAATTGCAGCAAAGTGAAATTAACTTTGTTATAACACACAAATTAGCTGCGTTGTGTGATTAGATATTTAAAAAAATGGGGAAGGGGGATTGGTATCTGTAAGCCTATTCATATTTTTTTTTATGTATAGTATAACAACATATAAATAGGACCAGTTATACTATTACCACAGTGGCCTAAAGGAATAGAAACACAATGCTAATAACACCGCACTGTTAGCACATCTACACAAAATTTTGGAGACAGTCTGAAAGTTCACAACCCTGTGCACCTTTGAAAAAATGTTGCTTTGAAACTTTAGATAAAACACTTTTGTAAAGCATTGGTTGTGCGGCATTATCTTGAATGCATACTATGCATGAAATGCCATATTACCCAGTTTTAAAAAATACATAAAAAATAAAACAAGAAATGATAATTTAAGCAAGTAACTTTACCCTGCAGAATTCATACTTCTAACTGAAAGCCATGAAATTATCACTAACTTAATTTTTTTTTTTTTTGATGAATAATTACTGGGTGTGCTTAGTTCTTTTCATGTGGCGTTTCAGTGCAGACACACCGACCTTTGCTGCATGAAAGATGATATGATGCACAATGCATATATTGCTTGGTGTCTGTTGGGTGGCACTGAAGCCAATATCTTTATAATTTATATTTCCCAGCCAGTTTTTATGAAACAAACACTTGCCCGCCATTACAAATAAATTTAGCAGTTTTAAGCATTTACAACTGGTGTCATTAAATTTGCTTTCCAATGTTGGCTACAAGCCACTACTAAAAAAAAGCAATTTTTTTTCATCCAGAAAAAATAAAAAATCAATAAGTATGCATCCCCTTTTTCTTGGCTGCACATGCACACAAGGACCAAAACCAGCACTAAAACTGAAATTATAGCAGGTAAAATAAATTTCACTGAACCTAGCACACAAAAAATTCTCGACCTTCCGAACTCCAAACCCACAGATACTAACCACACTGTGTGCTGTGCTGTGTGTAAGTAAATCTATTCTGTTCTTTTTGTACACTGGTGTGCAAAAATTAAGGACGAAGAGAAGAAATTAGCATAACAGCAGAACGAGCAGGCAGAACGGACCGAAAGGCCACTCAGGAGATAGAATAAGGTCCGGTACAGTAGGGCATGCGCATATATGCAGCATGACGTAGGCGGGGAGTGTCGGAAGGGTATAAAGCACACGGGCGGTGTACGCACAGCAATTCGGTGAAAACCATTGCACGGTGTACATCGGTTTGAACGACGTCGAGTTGCTGCCACCGTGTGATATAGCCAACAGGCAATCCAGTAGATGACATCTGGATGACTTTACCTGAGGTCACGTCATTGGGAAGTTGGAAGACGGTCGAAGTGTGGCTAGTGTGGCCAAGGAGTTCGGGATCGCTCACAGCATCGTTTCACGGGCTTGGAGAACATTTTAAATGACAGGAACAGCTGTCCGAGAGTTTAGCAGTGGTCGTCCACGGGCAACCACGGCGGCGGACGACCGGTGTATTGTCCTACAGACGAGAACAGACAGACGGCAGACAGCGGGAGAAATCGCAAAGGACATGCAACAGACAACTGGACGTCCGTTATCGCTTTTACGGTGACCAGGAGGCTGCACAAAGGTAGTCTATTTGCACGACGACAAGTACGGTGTGTGCCATTAATGCCTGCTCATCGGAGACAGTGGTTTCTGTGGTGCCAGGAACACAAGAACTGGAGACATCAGCAATGGGGTCCAGTTCTCTTTACGGATGAGAGCCGATTTAGTCTCACGAGCGATTCTGGACGTATACACATCTGGAGAGAGCAGGGAACACGCAATCACACCTCCATCATCATCAAAAGGGATTGGTTTGGAGGTGGTGGAGTTCTCGTTTGGGGCGGTATCATGCTTGGTAGCCGTACTGACCTCCACATCTTCCAAGGAGGTTCAGTCACTGGTGTCTGCTTTTGTACCGAGGTTCTCCTGCCTCACGTGTATCTGTTTAGAGGTGCTGTGGGTCCTGAGTTTCTCTTCAAGGAAGGCAACGCTACACCCCATCATACAGTGACTGTCACAGAGCTGTTGGAGAGTGAAGATATTCAATGCATGGATTGGCCCGCAAGGTCCCCGGACCTAAATCCAATCGAACACGTGTGGGACCTTCTCGGGAGACGCTTGGCAGCACGTCACCAGCCGCCAGCAACAATTCTGCATCTGTGATTGGCACTACAAGAGGAATGGGCCGTGATGCCTCAACAGCTCCTTGATAACCTCATCCTCAGCATGGACAGACGTTGTAAATCCTGCAACGCAGTCAGGGGTGATCATATCCTAAAAATGTTTTTCCTCTACAATACCCTCCCACTTTATACTGTAACAAATTGGGCACTATGATCACAATTGTCTCCTTTACCTTAATTAGTCTTGGCATTTATCTTGGCAGCTGCCTGTCACATGGACGTTTCTGTCTTCTGTCCAGTTGTGCTCGAAGCTACCTTTTCAATAAAGTGCCTTTGTATCCTTTGGATTCCTTGTTTGGACGGTTTTGCTCACTTGTCCCATACTCTTACATCTTGAGGATCTTATGGTATGATTTGAGTCAATGTGGAGCACTTCTGCACGACGTTACATTCGAAAAACCATCTCTTCCTTAATTTTTGCACAGCAGTGTAGTTCAGAACCCATCTAGAGGCAAAGAACAAATTCTGAACTTTCAAAAAGATTGTGATTTGTGGCTCATTAGAAATTAAAACTCCTACAGTCACTTATAGAGAAGAAAGAGTCCCTTGTCTCCCGGATTGGCGTGATGAAGAAAGCTCCCAACTTACGAACTTTCTTGTAAAAGTTTTTCATTTAACGTAACTAGCGTGATCAAGTTACCTGTATTTGAAGAGTCCCTTATTTGAAATTTTACTTTCAAAAAGTAAAAACAAAAAATAATCTAGATCTTGGGCGTTCTCCACTGGCTACAAATTTTGTTAGATTTATACTAACATATAGGCAAAGCTAAGAGTCACTGCCAAGACTAAATAAATTTTTCCTCTACAATACCCTCCCACTTTATACTGTAACAAATTGGGCACTATGATCACAATTGTCTCCTGTACCTTAATTTTTGAATGTAATGCCACCTATTTAAACATGCATTTACATTCATAAGTACACTGTATGAGTGTCACTCTATTATAAGGGAAAATTAAATTTCAAAAATTTTCTGGTCTTACCTGCTAAATTGATTTTTACCATAATGAACACAAATGTGAAAATTTTTAACCCATTTGAAAAATGTTTTGAGGTTTCACAGTACCATAGAATTTGAACAATGTATTTGTTATCACTGTGAATATCACGTCACTCAGTGGGAGACAAGGTCAGTCGATTTCAACCATGCTAAACAGTAACTGACGGCAGCATACAAGCAAGCACAGAACATGCATTCCTTGGTGCACTTTTCAAGGCCCTACGAGCCAAGTTAGATCTTTCAACTTGTTGTCATGCTATAATACCAACATTTATTGAATAAAATAACATTTAGCAATAATACATGACAGAGGAAACATTAAGAGGGGGAAAAATACAACTTTGGGAGAAATTATTGGTCCATCTAACTTACATTTTCGGAATTTTTTTATCTATTTTCAAGCTGACACACAAAGACTTATGGAGTAAAATGATTTTTAAGAACAATACAGGCCAGAGGGAATATTGCAATAGAAAAAATATGATTATGAGAGAAACCTTTGCACCTTTCAACTTCTGTTTGTTTTTTTCATTTTCAAGCTGAAATACAAATATTTAAGGAATAAAGAGTTACATTTAACAACCATACAAAACAGAGGGAAACACAACGAAAAATAATTGAAGATTACAGGGAATTTTTCACTTCGTCTAACCTCTGTTTCTGGAAATTGCTGCTTTCACTTCAAGCTGAGATTCAAACACTTGAGCAATAAAGTGATATTTAACAACAACATTGGATAGAGAGAATATCGTAAGAAAAAACAAATGCTTATTACAGGAGAAATCTTCCTTTGATCCACCTTTCATTTTATGAAAATTTTCCTCCATTTTCAAGCTGAAATATGATTGTTTATGAAATAAAATGATGTTTAACAACAACATAGAGCAGGGCAAGCATCGTGAAAAAAGAATTTAAGATTTAAGATTACAGGAAAATTTTGTTCTGCATTAACTTCCATTTTCAGAAGTTGCTAACTTCATTTTCAAGCAGAAATAACAAAGTTTATGGAATGAAATGGTATATAAAAACAATGCAGGGCAAAGGGAATGACGCAAAAAGAAAAAAAAAAAGAAAAAGTCTTCTCTCTAACTCCCATTTTTTAGAAAGTTTTGAAAGAAGGGCCACTTTCCTCAGACTGAAAACTTGCATCAAGGTAGGATACCAAAGTAACTCAAATTAATCATAAAAGTATTATAACAGTATATTTATACTGCTAAAATGCTATTAAAAAGTTTGCAAAAAATGCATTTTGTAAAAGTCAACCATTTTTGTTACTTTTTTTTACCTGTTTTTGAAAAAAATATATAAAATAATGTGCATACATGGCATTTATATAATATATAAATATATATTGGTGTCAAAACCTCAGCACTTCCTTTACTCTGTGGAAGAAAGCAATAAATTAAGACCCTGCTTCTGTCACCAGTGGTTTCCTTTTATTGCTTCTCTCTGCCTTTTTTATTTTTTTCACTTATGCTAGCCAGCCTTCAACTGTTTCACGCAGGGTCAAGACTAAAAAATAAACATAATATGTTTATACTCATGTCAAGTGATCCAACAAATAGGCACAGATACCTATTTGAATCACTATTCGGAATTCTTATAAGTTCAGTCTTTTAAAATATCAATAAGTTCAATCTTTAAAATTATCTTCGATAATTTAAAGAACAATTATAAAATTTAAAAAAATACTAAGCAGAAAATTCCATTATTTTTCTGTGGAAAACAGAACTAATAGACTATGATCCCTCAAGAATGATGAGGTATTTTCCACAAAAAATATTGGTTTATATTATTCTTGATTTTCATATATATTTTTAGTTAATTAACTTATCAAAAACACCCAACAGGCTTCAAACCCTCAGAATTTCTAAGTTATCTAAACCTGTTTCTGCACTTATTTTGTAGAAGCACTTGCAACAATGAGCAATACATCACAAAACACAATATTGTGATGTACTGTAAAACCCTTATACCAGATTTGTTTCCCAAATAGCAATTTTTATCAGGTGCGATTCTAAGCCCGAATATTGTGGAATTTTCCATAGTTGTTCCCGAGCCACCCGAAGAAACAAAAATTTCATTATTCTTGGCTTTATCTGCCTGCACAGAGAAAGCCAGGAGTACATATGCTTCTGCAACTTATGTTTGAAAAGCATTTAAAGAGGATCTCAATGTCCTTTAAACTGAAAAATTTATCACACGTAATAAAAAAAGTTTATTGAATTTATTACTATCACCAAGATTTTCCAACATAAAATGTTTCTTTTACATTTTCCTAAAAAATCATCACGTATGAGTGGAACACGTCTTTAAAAAAGTGCATGCACATTTATAACTTTTTAAGTTTGCAACGGATTTCAACAAAATTCAACATGGAACTTTATTTTTGTGTATCTTGGTCATGTAGAAATTTCACTCAATCATTTCAAAATTTGGAAAATTTATTTTTGTAAATTTTCCCCCTGTCTCATTGTTACGATTGAGAAGTTGCTTCCAACTTTTTTCTCAAAGGGAATGAAGTCTCAGCTTTACGATATCTGTCAAATGACCTTCACCTAAATGACATGGTCAGCTGAACAATGCAAAGCAAGCCCAGTGTAGGGGTCAGGTACCTGCTTCTGTGCCCAACTTTCTCTCTGTGATTGCAATGTAACCTATACTTTTTGTATGATTTCTTTGCTTCAAGCTCAATTAGCTGCCTTTTAGAGTATTTAGGGGAAATCCCAGTGAGTTGATGGAGTGCCTTTTAACACAGTTACATTCAGGGAGAGAGGGCAGGAAATAGAAATGAAAAAAGAAAAAAGAAAACCAACTGTTAATGGCGAAGAAGAAAAAAAATGGTAAAAGGAGTGAACGAATACTGGAATTATGAATATAAGATGCTCAAAAATCAATTCATGGTTCTAAAAGATTTTCAATGACTTTCGACGCGTTGAAAATGGTCCATTAATTTTCAAGGAGTGTATGCATTGTGAACTAGATATCATGGTCCCCTGAAGTTCATAAAAATAGCTGACCATATTTAAATATTGGTGGCAGATGGGTTGTGGGATAGTCCCTCAAATAAAAATTACTTTGTGACACATATACACCTGGGGATTCAAGCTTGGTTCGACATTATTCACAATAACAAAACAAGGAAATAAAAGAAAGTGTGACATTATACTTGGTGCAGCATTATTTTCGGAAAATACAGTAAGTTCAATGGCGGTGGCCCATATGTTGTTTGTTTAAATCAGAGCTGGGCAAATATGTTCCACATCTATGAGCCTGCATTCAAAATTTAGAAGCCATGTAAAATGAATTCAAAGAATATTTAATTTCAAAGAATAATGTATAAACGTAATGTGTGGTGATGATGCTGATAAGAAACATAATATACTGTGTCCCCCCCCCCCCCACACACACACACCTGTTATTACAAAATAAAATTCCAATTTAGCCCATAATTTTCTTTTTCCATTCTTCCAGTCACTACTGCCAAAAATTAAGATTTTAGATTTTGATTTTATTAAAATACAATTTGCTGAAGTTAAATTTTGTACCAAGTTTCTTGTTTTCCTTTCTGTAATCCATAGATCATGAAATTCAGATAATCTACACAGGCCATGAAATTCAAAAAAAAAAAAAAAAAAAAAAAAAATCCTTTGTTTAATTCATGGCGTACATTTAATGTAGACCCTGAAATTTTGAAAGAAAAAAATTGCACTTGTCATGTTGATCCTGAAATGCAATTTTTGCCATAAAAGTCACAATTTACAGGATGACCCAGAAGTCCAAAGAAGGATAGAAATGAGCTTACTAAAAAATATAACTGTCATTTTTAGGTATTTTCGTGTTACTTTCAAGTGAATAAAGAACAAAAATCCCTAATTTTTTTCAGCATTACTATTGTTCATAAGTTTAACCTAAAACTCTAGTATTTGGCATTTTTGAAAATGTTTTAACCAAAGAGCGAACAAAGCCCTAACTAATGCGAGTATCACAGTAAAACTAATGATTCACAGTGACTAATGATAGCAATTACATGCTGTGGAATAGCTCATCGGGCTTCCCATGGCATGTAGTGTTCCACAAGAACAAATTGTACTGCCCTTGCTGCATTAAATTTTTAGTCAAAACACTCGTAAACAATAAAATGAATTCTTTCAATCTCTTTGCAGCCCTCTATCTCACATTGTGGTACATTTTTTTCTGTTGTTCACACATTTTCAGTACTTTTCCTATACCACCCCTCTTCTCCTGACAATTACCATGTAGATTTTTTACAAATTTAAGTTCCACAAAAAAGGTGTCTAAGTGGTTTGTTATCTGCAGAATCTAAATATATAACTTCTTAACAGCTAGTCAGCTTATTATACAGCAGAAATTATGGTATTTATTGCAAATTACAAAATTTTGAGTAAAAATTGGATACCAGTGCATATTTTCTAGGCACCTATGATTTTTCCAGCCCTGTTTAAGTTCTCTTTTTTGCAATAAAAACATTCTAAAAACATAAAAACCAATTATATTTATTTACTGTAAAACTTCCCCTGTCTGTTGGTATTCTCATTTCATCATTTTGCCATTCCTACAGCAAAATACACCACTATAAAGATAAACCACACCTTGTAAACAATTGTCTGCATTTTAAAGAACACTGAAAACAGCAAAATGAAAATGTGAATGGTGGCCATCTTGAAAGAAACTTTGTGGAAACAAAAAATTACAGTAAAAGCAGTATAACATACATGTGCGAGAATTTTATTTTCAATGAAAGGTCATTATAAAAAACAAAAAATAACAAAGCTAGAACTAGAGTTGATCTATCTTACTGGGTAACTAAAATTGAGCAAAAAATATAGCATGGAATTTTATATTGCAAGTCTTTGAAACACATTAAAATAAAGCATGTATGTTTGATATAAATTATAGATATATGAACTAGCTACCTTAAGAAGGAAACAAGTCAGCACTTACCAGTTGATTATGTCGTGTCGCAGATACCACATGACGACACATGTAGTCTACACAAAGATGAACAAGATCCTTGACATTGTATTTATCAGCTAGTGTAACCAATGGTAGAACCAAAAAGTGATTGATATGCAGTTTACCCGTATAGAGGTACTTCAAGAAATCAGGAAATACAAGCACACATGCCGGATCTTCCTGAAGGGAAATTTTTGTCTCCTGAGATTCACTCCAGTTAGGATTCATCAACATAACCTGAAATTATAAACATATCTTGATTAACAACAAACCGCTTTTTTAAATACACAGGAGATTCCAGTTGCATAACATGTAGAAAGAGCATTCAAAATGTATCAAGCCTGAATATGTGGAAATGAAGATGTTTTGCTTCCTGGGATGAAAGATATATCTTCTTCAAGTAGACCCCATTCTTCTGCACTGACCCAGTCTTACTCCTATTGTTTTCCGGAAACACTTCTCAAATTCAGTTTGTGAAATATCAACTGCTCTTCCGTTGCACTGAGTTGATTTTTTCAACTTCATCAAATCTTTGGCTTTTTTTTTAAGTCAAAGGTAGCCACACTTGGTAAAAAGGTTGACACACTTATAAAATAAGTTAAATGCTGTTGCACAGAGAGCTGAACCTTTACCTCATTTAACACAGCCCACATACAGGGGTTGTCCAAAATAATGGAAACACCTTGCTGAAAACAGTGACTTTGGTATGTGCTGCTTTTCGAGTAAAACGAACATGTAGCTACAATTTTTTTTGTAAAAAAGTGTTGCTTCTAGTCTTAAGGATCTGTGTGATTGCATTGTAAATTGGTATTTGCATAATTTCATTCCAGGTAAAGGCACAATGAGTGACACATGTTGGAGTTCCAAAGAGGGCAAATTGTAGGAGCCCGTCTGGTACGTGCGTCGGTAACCACAGTGGCACAGGTATTGGGGGTATCGAGAGGTACCGTGTCGAAGGTCATGACAGCATACAATGTTCACGGCACATCATCATCATCTGCAAGACACAACTGTGGAAGGAAAACCAAACTCACTGTGAGAGACAGGAGGACCTTAAAGAGGATTGTGACCGCAAGGAGGAAGACCACAGCAACGAAAGTGACTGCTGAGCCATACATACCATGTGAAGGGAATTGCATAAGCACAATATTTATGGCGGAGCTGTGATTGCAAAACCCCTAGTGTCACAGGTGAATATGAAACGGAGACAACAGTGGTGCCAGAAACATAAAACGTGGACTGCAGATCAATGGAAACAACATGTCTTGTATTTCAATGAATCAAGTTTCTCACTATTCTCCACCACAGGACGGGTTTACGTGTGGAGAACTCCCGCAGAAGTCTACAACTCAGACTGTCTCCTTCCAACAGTGAAGCATGGGGGCGGTTCCGTAAGGGTTTGGGCCATGATCTCATGGTTTGCAGCAGGTCCCATTATCCCCTTACACGGATGGATCACTAGCGGTGGCTACGTCACTCTTTTGGCCGACCATGTGCGTTCAATGGTGCAGACATTGTTTCTGTCAGGGGATTGCACCTTTCAAGATGATAATGCCCCGATTCACAGAAGTCGAACTGTTTAAATTTGAGGAACATGAGGATGAAGTTGCACATCTTCCATGATGGCATGCACAATCACCAGACTTGAACACCACTGAGCCCCTGTTGTCTGTGTTAGAAAACAGAGTGTGATCCCGTTATCCTCCTCTGGCGTCTCTCAAGGAATTGGAGCAGTTTCTGCAAGAAGAATGGTACAACATACCACTTACCACCATCCAAAACTTGTATGCGTCCATCCCAAGGAGGATTCAAGCAGTTTCAAATGCCAAGGGTGCTCCCACACCATATTAAGTGTGTAACACCTATTGTTTCAAGGTGTTCCCATTATTTTAGACAACCCCTGTACATAAAAAACTTGAATTTAAAACAAGCATTTCCATACCTTATTTCACCGCTTCAGATGTAATAAGTCACAAGCACACACTGATATGCTATATTAACACATCTAAACACACATCAGAATAAATTACTTATGGAAGCCATAAGAAATTCAAATGATCAAAATGTGAATCAGGCTTGATAAATTTTGATTTCCCACTGCACAAATATTTGTAATGAATTAAAAATTTTCATGAGATAACTATGACAAAAATTAAATAAAATAACAATGGCACAGTCTAAATAAATGCAAAGTCAAATATCCTCATGAAAAAAGACATACATGAAATAAAATGACTTGGGCTATTTCATTAAGATACTTTAACATAAATATTAATCCCACCAAAAGGCTGACTTTTTGGCTTTGAAAAGGCAGCTAGTAAAGGCCAGGGGTATGAATAACTGTAAGTACACTAATGATCAGGTGCATTTCCAACTCGGAAGTATTCTGCAACCAAATGGAATGCATCTTCCTTATGACTGCATCCAAATGATATCACTGATGTGAAGTCTGCTATACATTCAATACCAATAAACACATCAGCAATCTTTCATCCTGAATTAATTGTGCATACCATCATGCGATGCATGATGTTCGTGAGCACCCAAGGTTTGTAATTTTTTTGGATGAAGTATATGCATGCTTGTGTGTCTGTGTGTGTAAGTATGTGAATCCACTGAGTCTTGTTATGATATTTCAGTAGCTTAGTCATGTCCACAGTCATAGATTGGAGAATACTCAAAGTCAGAATACCATACCTGCCAACTTTCAGAATCTGAAATCCGTACAAAAAAATAAAAAATCGGTATATTCAATGAAAAAATTTAACCAATATATGCCATTAAATTACTTACCACACATATTGATTAAATGTAGTGAACATATAGATTAAAACGATATGTTACCCAAATCAAGTATCAACTTTTAACAACTTTTAATCAATGACTACAGATGTTTGAATTTATTGCCACATTTATATCAATTAAAATAGAACTACTGTATACATAATTTCTCATTACTATGCTATTGTTATGATCTATAAAGGGATAAAAATTTATTTTTATGGAAGTCTGCATCTAAAGGGATGTTCCACTCTTTGAACCCCAATCCAATAAAGTTGTATCCCACATAGTCATGGAACGTACCAAAATGTTTTCAAAAACGAACCATTTTCATGCTAGGAAGTATCCTTAAAGAGAGATGGACGATGAGACAATCAAATAAAAAAAAAATGAAATACGTAAGATTGACTGAGGGACACTAATTGGTAAATTATGTTCAACTAAAAATGAAGTGACCAAACATTTTGCATGAATTGCATCCAGTTCATTATAACTTTTAACAAAGAAAGTTAATTTTGTATTTTTTTTTTTTTTTTTTTTTACCAGCAAAATAAATCATTGCTGGAGAAGCACTAGGTTGGATGAACATTGGACTTCTTTTTTTTAAACTTCCTGTTATACCACATTTTTTCATTAGGTCAAATTTATTTTTCACAGCACACGAAATCTGAAAGGAGTAACACATAGGTTCGTGCAGCAAGCACAGTGCGTATGTTTTCATTGGCTGGTTGACAAAGACAGAGATAGCACAACAGTCAGAGTTGTCCTTCTCAACAATACAAAATGACCCCTGCTGTCCCTCCCCACAACTTACGAGATATTTCATTACGTCACCCCTCTCCCCTTTTCTCCTCCCCTCTCCGTACAAACTCCTGAACTGAGGAAAATTTTTCTGAGGAAGTTCCTTTTCCAATTATATCCCCTCTCTTGCACAATTACCCTACATATTTTTTTAAATCAAAGTACTGTAAAATTATTATTTTTTTTAAGTCAGCCCATTATTTGCATCGCCGTATAATCTGTAGAAACTATATTTTAAACTTTTTTTGTTGTATAATCCGCGGATTATACGACAAAAATTACAGTACATTAAACTTCTGCAGTTAATATTTCTTTCTGTTTATCATGTGTAATTACTAAAGAAATATTTTCCCACCCATTCTGGTTCAATTTTTTTTAGCTTTAAAATATTGTATCACAGATGTCTTCAGTATTTTTTTAATACTGTCACAAACATGAATACGTTTTTCCATTCTATTTGATCAATGCATTAATTTCCCAGAGTTTTATGGTCAAATCAATGACACACTTACAAAAGCAGGTTACATTTAATTGCCATCAAAGCATATCCACGCTCTACGCTGCTTTCTGTGCTATGCCCAGCCAAAGGAGATGCAAATTCCTATGTCTTGCCTCAACCAACTGTATGTGTGGACTGTTTGCCAACATGTGCAGTTCAAAGTAATGTTGCCACCTTGCTCCTACAGCATGAAATACCAAAAAATTCAATCATTTCCCTGTTACAGATTACTACGTGGAGCACTAGAAACTTTAAGCTTAGACATAATAATATTTAGGTTATATTTGGAGCTACCTGTGTAGAACTTTTCTGTTAGGTTAACTGATTTTATATACACCAGCTTGTAACACATTTTGCTTTTTATTATTATTATATGTGATAAATTTCTGTACACTTGCTATAGTACCTGCTACTTTAATTTCGTATCTGCTACTTTAATTTCACAGTTTTTACATGTTTTTTTGACAGTATTCAGCACCTTGTTGACATATCATAAGGAACTATAGTATTTATCACTAGAATTTTTTCCCAAATTTTGTTTTATATTGCCTAATAAGTTAATTTCTTTAATATAGAGATTAAATTTTTTGTTGACAATTTTTGTCATGTTCTTTATTTAGTTCAGTTCTTTCTGTGTGCTTATTTCATAAGGTGAATGGGTAAAGGCTTATGTAAGTATGCAAAGAAGAATATTTATATTTTTAAGGTTAGTGTGAATTGGCGAATATTACAGATGGTACATACAGTATGTCAGTTTCCTATAAATTTAATATTATAAATTATTTTCTTTTTTTGAATGACAATATATCAAGGAATGGTGATTTGTTATTTTCAGTCTCTTTGGTAACTTTTATATCTGAGTATTTAGCTTGTTTCAGTCATGTTTTTATTTTTATTTTTTTTATTTTTTTCTGACTGTGAAAGATTACAAAGGTCAATTTGCATACTGTGATACACTAACAGCATTTTGAGACTATTAGTGTATCGCAGCATGCAGTGAAACAGAGTAGAAGTATTTGAGGAAGGGGGTCACGGGAAATTAAAAGACAGCAGTTGTTTAACCATTTTAAGACATCAGCCAGTTTTTTGAGAGAGGTAAACATCAAATTCCTGTCTGAAAAATGAGCAGTCATTCAACTGGTGGCAGCAGTCCTCAGTGGCGTAACTCCAGGGCTATTAAATGATACACGAGGCTTCTCTAATGGCTTGGATTGTTTATGAAACATGAGATTTTAATGAGTTTTAAGGAGTAAACTTCGTTTTCCTTTTCTTTTAATGTATGTACCCAGTGGTGTAAAGATGAAAGAGATTTGCTAGAAATTTAGCCAATTTTATTTTGGTTTCACCAAATTTCTGTTTAAATAACATTTAATGAACTCACGAACACTTACACATCATAATTAGTTAATTAATTAATGTATAAATATAAAGTGTGGTAGTTCTTTTCCCCAACTTTTATACTACAATATATGTTTCACTAAAAACCTAGTACCATAAAATAAATCACAGCTTTTTATTTATTTATTTATTTATTTATTTTACATTACCAGGCAAAATTTGACAGTGCAGTGCAGGGGCGGATTGGTGGCCGCAAAAGAGCCCAGCAAAATTTTTGCAAATGGGCTCATTCAGTTGTAGTTCTGCGGTACTATTGCATCACAACTGAAAATTACTTTTTTTATTTAACAAACAAAACAAAAAGTACAGTTGCTCTGGAAACAGTTAAAAGCATATTACTGGGGGGCTAAGTACACCCATCATCCTTAAACTGAAGTGGGTGTTGCGAAAAAAATTTCATCGGCCCATGCCAAGATTTTACTGCAGAAAAATTGAACTGCAATTTTTCTGTTGTGGACAATCACAGTTAGAAATTTCAAGGAATAACCAGTTTAAATCAATAGTTTAGTTAGTTATGTATGTAATTGTGCTGGAGGAGCTTCTAATTTTGTACACACTCAATATTTATATTTGTTTAAAATTTTCTCTTAAGAATGCTGAAGTAAGAACATTATTATTTTTATTTTTTTTAAATTGCTTATATGGCCTTTTCATGTTTGACAGATCGTAAAATAATCTTGATTTTCATACCGGTGAGCTTTCAGTTCTTAAATTTTCAACAGTGAGCTGAAATTCCAGCAAATATTTGATAGAGATAGAGAACTGCTACTATCAAAATTATGTTGGAGTCGTACCAAAAATCCTTTCACAATAAGACATGATTTTTAAATTTAAATAAATGAAAAAGATACAGAACTTTTACACTGTAAAATTTTCTATTTGCACTGCAATTTTTGTAATTTTTCTATTGTGGACAATCACAGAAATTTAAAGATTTTTAAATATTGTGGCAAACAGATTCTTCATTTAGTGATCATATATTCGTATGTGTTTCAATTACAAAATGTGCTTCTATGCTGCAGTTATGTATTGTAAATACACCTTTCTAAATAATGTAAACAAAACACTTTGCAACTTCATGTTGAAATGATATCTCCGTAAATACCTTCCTTCATCTGCAGCATTTGTCCATTATCACAAGGAGCATAAACTGCGTAGGTAGAACATTTCAGGAGAAAGGGATCATATATGAACACCCCTGCAAATAATCTTACAGTTATTTCAAAATAAGCTCTTGATATTATTAGCTTTCACTCTGAATTCTGTATTGTCATATAGTGGATAGTACATATTCAGGAGTGGCTACAGCACTATAGATCGTATCCACGTACTGAAAGAACTAATTGAAAGAGCGAGGGAATATAAACTTCCATTATGCATGGCTTTTATCGATTATGAAAAGGCCTCTGATTCGGTGAAACCATCAGCAGTTAAAATGGCTTTGAAGTCCTGCGGTATTGAAGATGCATACATTAATATTATTAATAACATCTATGAAAATGAAAATGCAAAGATTTGGCTATTTGAGAACACAGCACCCATAAAAATTGTAAAGGGAATGAGACAAGTTGACACTATATCTTCCAAACTCTTTAATGCCACATTGGAAAATGTCTTTCAATCACTGAACTGGGAAAACAAATGGATAAAGATTAATGGAGATTATCTGACTCACCTTCATTTTGCTGATGACATAGTAATTTTTGCAACTACCCCATCAGAGCTGCAGAGTATGACCCACGAACTTGCTGACAAGAGTAAAGAAGTGGGATTAAAAATGAACTTTCAGAAGACAAAAGTGATGTACAATGCTTTTACAAAAAATGAAGATTTATCGATTGATGGAAAAAAGCTGGAGATAACCAATATCTACATTTATCTTGGACAGCAGATATCAAGTGAGGGTCACATTGATGAAGAAATTAATCAGCGTATAAAACTTGCCTGGAGAGCTTTTGGAAGAAACAGTATAATATTCAATAGTAATATGCCATTATGTCTTAAAAGAAAAGTGTTTGATCAATGCATCCTTCCAGTGCTTACGTATGGTGCAGAGATGTGGACCTTGACTAAAAGAGACATACAACTCAAAGAAGCATGGAGAGATGCATGCTTGGTGTAACCAGGAGAGATAAGAGGAACTCGTGGACCAGAAAAATGACAAGAGTGAAAGACATCGTGATAGTAAAATCCCTGAAATGGCAATGGGCTGGACATATTGCCAGAAGGACAGACCATCAATGGACAGCAGAAATTTTGATTGGATTGTAAGGGACAGGAAAAGACCCAGAAGAAGACCACATGTGAGAGGGGTGGATGAAATTCAAAAGTATGCAGGAGTAACATGGAGGAGACTGGCACAAGACAGACCGTTGTGGAAGAAACTTGGGGAGACCTTCGTCCAGCAGTGGATTGATAATGATTGACAATGATGATGACATCCCATAATGACCATTATCTAGCATTGTTCTGCAACTTTATCAAACATGGGTGAGTATTTTCACTACTTAAACTAAAGTAGCGAAAAAAATTTAGCCCTGTTCAGCCCCCACCCCAATGTTAACATACGTAGATTGTTGTGCCTCCCGATTTTTCCTGATGTCGGGCCCCTCGAAACATTCCAGGATGAAATTAATGGTCAAAGAAACTATAGAAATAGATAGACATCTATCTCTTCCCCACTCCACAGTTGAGAAAGACATCGGTTAATTGCACGGGGAGGAAGGAGTGGAAGTTTGGAAGAGGAGATTTTTTTTAATGCCTAAACAGATTAATCATACTTTTCGGGCTCGTTCGGGACCGGGCTCTATCTTGCAATATAAACTTAGCACAAATGCCTCCTACAACCAATGGAAGTAAAGTCCACTTACCCCCCCTCTCCCCTCCTTGGGGAATATATAGAGCATCTTGCCCACACCCCCGCCCTCCCCTAACATACAGTACATACATTCTTGTTCCTCAGCTACTAAGTGAACCCAGAAGTTCGCAAACACACATGGCCCATCTATTGTAGTTGGGATTCTAGAAGTTGCCTGGTGAGGGGATTTTTTTCCCTAATTCAAAATGGAAGATCAGGACATTACCTGGTGGGTCAATCTGCTCCTGGTGCTAAAGATCCAGACTCACGGTCGCCAGGTTGCCACTGGCGATAAACTTCATCGTCGTGGCGACTAAAAATGTTTGATTAAATCACCGATTCTGGCGACCTGTACCGGAACGGAAAAAAAAAAAATATTTAATTTTATTTAACTTGTGCTGTACGGAAAACAAAATTTTTAACTTGTACGGAACTCTCACGTTTTTGAAAAATTTTACTCCAAATGTGCGGAAATCTCGCGTGCAGAAGCTATTCTGTTTGAACAGCAGAAAAGAAAAAAAAAATTATAAGTAAAAGGCGAGGACGTCGCGTCGGTGTTTGATCACAAAGAATGTGCCAAGCAAGGATGATGAGTCAACGTGGGAGAAAGAGTTTGCAAGGTTGGGGGGGTTGAAAGCTTCTTCCCTTTGGGGAATTCGCACTGGGAGAATTTTTTATAAAACAAAAATTCTCCAATTTTTTAAAAATAACCGAATGCAAATTTTACAGTAACCAAGACACTTCAAAATAAACTTCCATGTGAAATTTCGTCAAAATCCGATTAAAACTTTAAAAGTTAGGCATTTCTTTTTATTTTTTATGAATGTTCACTGAAAGCGCTATACACTACCGTGTCCAGTGCCGAATTTAGCGTGCACCTGCAGGCTTTTGAGCATCGCAAAGCGGCCGGCTAAAATTTAAGAAACAATTTATTTTACGAATTAATACCGATCGAGCTTCTATCCGCTTTCCGTGTTCGCTTAAAAAAAATAATAATAATTGGTTAACTTCTCTTTTTGTCATTATTTTTACCAAATATAGTGTTTTATAGTGTATTCAGTTAATACTAATTTGAATTTTAACCAAACACTCTCTATAATCCGGAAATTTCTAAATTCCGGAATCGGCAAAGTCCAGACGATTTCGGATTTTCGAGATTGTACTGTAAAAGTATTATCATACCTGCCAACTACTACAGAATGTCCGTAGTTTCTACGGATTTAGTTATCTGACTATGGAACTTCACTGTCGAAATTACGGATTCTACGAATTTTCATTTTGCTTTTTTTTTTTTTTTTCATTTTGCTATTGTTTTATGATATACATGAGATTCTAAAGAGGATTCGCGAAATTCCGTGTTTTTTGTCATCATATAGATCGTTCTCAGGATCAGTGTAAAGCTGAAGACAATTTGCGGGGGGACGCGGGCATTTTCCGTCTGGTGATGGTATTTCGTTTTTCAAAACTTTTGAAGATGGTAGTTTAACGGTGTAAAAACATTACCGTAATAGCAATTCCTTTTCTCCTGATGTTGCCTTTGTGTCCAGTTTTCTTGTTAAATATTATTTTATTGCATATATGTTTGTATTTCAGCTTGAAACTGTAGGCAAAAATTTGCGAAAACGGAGGTTAGACGCAGCAGAAATTTCGCCGTAATGTTCAGGCATCAGGTTCTTCCGCGAAATCGAGGAATCACATCTTTTTCGTTATTATTTTGGTCCTTCGCGAGATCAATGCACAAGTGAACATAATTTTTTGTGTGTGAGGGATGCTGTGTGATGGGAGGGGGGTCGTCGGAGGACGGAATTCCGTCTTTATTTACGAAAATTTCGAAAACGGAAGGTCGACAGAGTTCAGATTTTTTCCGCAATCGTAATTCCTTTTTTATCGCGATGTTATCTCTGTGCAGTATTATTGTTAAATAACATTTTACTGCATAAATATTTGTCTTTCAGCTTGAAAATAGCGGGAAAATTTTTAAAACCGGAAGTCGGACGGTGCAAAGATTTCTTCTGTAATGGCACCCCCACCCCCGCGATGTTCCCACTCTCCCGCATTGTTAAACATACATGCACCCCCCGTTCCATCCCATAAGTTTTTGCATTTAAGCTTGATAAGGGAGAGAGAAATTCACGAAAATGGAAGTGACAAAGTTGAAAAATTTGTAAAAATTGATGCATGATGTTCTAAAGTACTGATTTTCTCAAAGCCACACCATTTATCTAAAATAGTTAAAGCTTTGATATCACACACTCATGGTCTCCAGGCTGAAAGTTCTTTCAGCATGATGGATGAAGTTATTGTTATCAGAAGGCATAAAAAAGAAAGAAAAGAAAAGCGTCAATGAAGAAATAAGGAGAGAAAGATATCAGCAGAAAGGAAAATTAAGCAATGGATGCTGTGCAGCTGCAGAGTCAACAAAAGACAAACTGACAGTAGTCCACATTCTTTCTGTGTGTTTTGATTTTTCACCCAGTTAAAACGTTCAGCGTTTTTTTTTTTTTCTCCTTCTTTGGTCTCATCTGGACATAAACTGCGATTTTAGAGACAGTATGATCATACAGTAAGTGGAGGTTCATGCACTGCGGGTTCACTTGCTTGGATTTCCTGTCTGTCAAGCGTTGTGGGATTTAGAACACATCTTGACTGATTTTTACTGGCGGAAGTTTTGAACTTAAATCTCGCAATGTTATCTATCATGCCCTCACCAGGGGAATCAACTTTGTGTTTCATACGTGTTAGTTTCATGAGCGTCCTTGTTTGTTGTAACGTTTTGTTGTGGCACATATCTCCTTTTCACAAAGAGATGCATAGTTTCGTATAAAAAGCGACCGACTATGTATGCCGCACAATAATGCTGTTTACCACTGACAAGCCTCTTGTCAATGTTGGCAGGCATAGTATTCCTGTGCTAAGTACTTTTTTCTTTTTACACCAGTTCTGATGTTTACAAGATCAGAGAAGAATTCTTTTTTGTTTTTTCGTGTGTTAGACTGCTTTTTCCACCTTACCGTCAGCAGATGATTTATTTCAAGTTTTGTCCGTTAGTGTTGTTTCTGTAATATTGTTCATCCAATTCAAATACAGTCTGTGTGGCTTTTAAAAACACTATTGTCTGCAGATGGGAAAACTCAGAGAATTTAAGTTTGCAAAATGAGTGGTAACCCCAAATAACCGATAATCTGGATATCATTTCCTGATTTATATCTATGACTTATCACGGTCAGCAAAAAGCAAAGACTTTTTTTTTTTTCACATTATCTGCCTTCCCAAGCACTTTTTACTGTAATCAGTGTGCTTTTAATAGTACCTCAAGAAAAACATCCCACTTCCTAATTTCTGTGAAAGATAAAGTTTCTATGTTGGAACATAATATTCAGTTTTTTAACATTCTTCATGTTTTTCAAATTCCTTTTTGAAAAATGTGAAACAGATTCACATTAAACTACATACATGAGTTTTTTTACCAAAATACATACTTGTGGTAAAAATAATTGAATCTGATAGTTTCTTAGACATGGTTAAAAAATCCTAAATTGCAAAAACAGGCGGTATCACAGTTAAAAAAACATGAATGAAACCCATAAAACTTCTTACATGATCATCTTCTGGAATTCCAATTTCTAGCTCAGTTTCCTTAAATCAACTTTTGGTTATATATATCCATTCAGAGGATCAATGGATTTTTGACATAATCTCATGTGTTGCTGAATGTTCTAGAAAGCTGGAAAAAACTGATGTGGACATCAGTAGTGTTTTGCACTATGTTACTGAACTAGAGTTGGCTGTTTTAAAATCTGCAGATGAAGGAGCAGATTGGTCCTTTTTTAAGGAATCTTTGTCTCAAAAGGATGACATGCCATCAACATTTCAAGGTCACCAAATCAGTACAGCATGTAATCAACGAAGATGTGTTGCAGATGATGAAGATATAAGACTAAGTTCTACAGAAAACAGCATTGATTTATTGAAAAAGAATTGCACAAAAACTTGAAACGTTTTTTTAATAATGTCCAAACATCTGTTTTCTGCAAATATATGTCCGCTCTTTAGATAAGGTTTTATTTCTCAAATCTTCTGAAGGCCTAAACAATCATGGTGATAATGCAATAACTGATCGTGCTTTGGAATAGTGGCTTAAAATCAAGAAGATTCTTGTTAGTTTGAATCCTAACAGAATTTCATATATTTCAAATGCTTTGTTACACAAATTGGAGAATTCAGATAATCTAGAGCCTTTTGAAATCATGAGAGATCCAGTAACTGTGCTTTTAACTGCACTGCTATTAAATGCTCATGTAGAATGTCTTTGGTGAGCAATTAAAAACACAATTAGGTGAAAGAAGCCTTCTAACGAAAAAGAAAAGACTTGAAAGTCACATTAAGTGTCAAAACATTAGGAATAAAAATGAGTAATGTTGATCCTGAAAATGGGATAAAACTATGGTGGGAGGATAGTGTGAAATCTTGTTGACCAAACTACAAAGATTATTTTATGTATTTTATTACTTCAGTTTCAACTTTTAAGCACACTATAATTGAAATATGCAAAATAAAACATATTGATATTATAGTAAGCAATTTTATAAAAATAATACTATGAAATATACAATTCGATTTTTTCAATGTTTGGCCACTAACAATTTTGGTCTTGGTGGCCAATGTCTACTAGCAAAATTTCTAAGTCTGGATCTTTACCTGGTGCTGTGGATTGCAGTTAATTGGGCGATCAGTTAATGGGGAAGCCATTTATTTGGGGCAATTTTTGAAGAATAGGAACAAATCAAGAATATAACTTAAATCTGCTTAGTTTATTGGGCCATCCTGTTGCTTTATCAGGATAAAGACTGTAGGTGGTACAAGTGTTGAGTGGTGTACAAACCATTGCTTAAGTAAGTCAGTCAATGTCAAATAGCACAGCTATGAAGATATGCATATTTTGACAGCATAACAAGTCTTCTTCTGCTGACTAAAGAAAGGTAACATACAGTGTTTTGTGACACAATTGTTGAACAAACTGCAGCTAACCACCTACAAAAGTCACATGAAGACTGAACACAGGAATTTTCAAAAAATATGAAAAATCTTAAAATTTCATTATAGAAATACAAACTGCTGAAGGTCAAACAGACATTTAATTATATTAAATCAAGTATTTTAAAATACGGCAGTCACAGCTAACAATTTTATTAAAAGGAAATGGAAAAACTTGATCTCACAATCATAAGTGGGAATTAACTAACTTGGGGTATTATTAGGTGGGTGCAAAAGTTCTACCCCATTTTTTTAGTAAAGAAAAACAAATTTTTTGAATAAATAACATCTTTATTCTTTTACATAATTGCCGATATTGTCTATGACCTATTGCCATCTTTCTGGTAGTAATTGAATTCCCCTTCTGTAGGACTCCTCTGTTTTTAAACTCTTGTACTGTAGTTTCGCCATCTTCAACTTTATCGAAGATTTTCCCAACAAAACTGTTTTGAAGAGATTGAAAGAGGGGGTATTCTGTAAGATGCAAGGTTTGGGAATATGGGGGGGGCTAAGTTAACACTTACCATATACAATGTACAGTGATTTTCTCTGTGTGGCTAAATCTGTATGGGGTCTTGCTTAGGCATCACCATATTGCAAGATGGAGCCTTTGAGATTAACCAGTGCTGGAGGCTTAGATTTCAATTCTTCTTTCAGCCTTTCCAATTTTTGGCAGTACATGCCAGCACTTATCATTTAGTTAGGTGCAAGCAGCTCCCAGTAAGTTACCCCTTGACATCCCACAATACACTTAACAAGACCTCTTTCTGATGCAATCCTGCTCTTGAAGTTGATGGAGCAGGCTCTCCGATTTGGCATACAGACCTTTGACGCTTTACATTTCTGTAAAGGACCCACTTTTCATCACCCATAACTAATCATTCCAAGAAAGTTTCAGTTCTGTGACACGCAAGCAAAGAAAAACAGGTGGTCATTCTGTCTGATCGATTTCTTGTGGATAAGTCATGTGGTACCCACTGGTCAAACTTTATGATAAATCCAAGCACATGCATCCTTCTTTCTACTGTTGTTCTGTGTACAGAGAACCATTCAGATAATTCCTCCATGGTTAGATGTCGGTCACTTCTGGTCATTTCATATGGCTTGGTTAAGACACTCTTCAGAAACCTCTGATTGACCTCCTGAACATGGCTGATGACTGCAGCTTCTGTCTCCTTCACAGAATTCCCAGAATCAATGACGACGTGCTTGCATCTGCAGCATCCTCACCATACACCTCACAAATGTTGCAGCAGGCTTCGGCTGCATTGTTGCTTACTCATAAAGCAAACAATGCCTAACGTGCCCCTTATTGCTTGGCATGTTAACTCTTTGTGTGACTTGTTTACGAATAAGATGCACCTGCATACTTGGTGCCATTTTACAGTCTACTCGAAGTAAATGGACCCCCACACGCGCCATCTGCTATTGTACTTGTTACTTACATTTTTCCTTGGAATTTGTCATGAAAATCGGGTAGAACTTTAGCACACACGTAACATAATGCGCCACAACAATTTCTTAAAGAGGAAAGGCACAGACAAAGTAATTTGTATGAATAATTACCAACCTGAAACACGTCGCTGGAGGCACAAAGTATAAGCCTGTGAGCTGCAAAGTGCTTCCCACCCACCTCCAGAGTGATGTCACTCAACAATCTTTCAGCATACAGACTGGCAATCTTCTCTAAGACTGTAGATGAATTATCAATCTGTTGCTCATGCTCTTCATCACATAATTTGTGGCCCTCTGATGAATTGGGGTTATCTTTGGAACTTCCAGCTCCACCCATTCTGGATCCTAAGTCACCACCTCTCTGGCATGAACCTTGACCCCAATTGCAAAACATTTTTCACCTAAGAACCTGGGTACATGGAAATTAATTGTATGAAAATTGAAATATAACAGAAGCATACAAGTAGCACTGAACATGAATGTAAAAAGAAGTGCTTCAAATAAACAAATTAAAAACACAGCCAAACCTCTTAACAACAAAAATTATTTTTTGCACCACTTAAATTAGTACAAAAAAAATAATTTTTATGTGAATGTTTTATTAGTTCAGTGTACAAGGACAAACAGGCAAATTATTTACATATTTTGTAACATAACTCACAACTCTGTTAGTGGGAACATGTGTGTTTGTATGTTGACTATCTTGGACCTATCACCTGGTGATATGATTACATGGACAAAAGTTGAACATTATGATGATGGTGTATTTGCAATATGGTGTACATTGAAAGATAAAGCAATAATAGCAGTATGAAACATTATTACAAAATATAGTTTTACATAACAGATAAATATTTTGAACATATAACACTCATGGTGTTACACCTAATCTTAGAATGTCCAGTTAACAACACAACTTTGGGAACTGGAAGACAAAAAAAGTAATGTCACACATTTTTCTTTCAAAAATAATTATTTAGTTTTCCCTATGCATTTTTCTATCAAAGATTTTCAAAAAATCTAAAAAACTTTAAAGCATGTTGCTTTTACATGTTTTTATGGGTAAAAAGTCTTGTGCAATGCAAGTTTTCATTCACCTAAGTGTGTCGGATACACTCATGTGTTTCCTGAAAAGTTATCAATTACCTTTACAGTCGAACCTTTCTGGCGGTAGGTGAGGGTATAAGGGTGGCAGTATAAAGAAGTTGAATGAAAACGATTCTTAAAAAATATTGGATGGGAGATCAATGTTGCTCAACTTTAACGGACAAAAAAAAAAAAAAAAAAAAAAAGACAGAAAAAGAAAGCGTAACGAGCAGCATGCTCGAATGGAAATCGGGAGGTGTGAGTTCATTTCCCACTCCAGGGCAATGTAATTTTCAGGTATTTTGATGATATTAAAGTTATGTGATTAACTGTAAATACAAGCAATTCACAGATGACTGATTGAGCACTGTGTTAATAATTCTGATGTATTTCCATGTATTATGAGAAGAATATTTCTTCCACACAATTTAAGAAAAGAAAGATGGCACCGAATTCTTGGGTGTAATAAGCACATCTTTTGAATACAATGTTAGAAAGCAGATCTTTAAAAAATCCAAAAATTCAACAAAAAGAAAGTACACTTACCCCACCTTGGGGGGGGGGAGGACTGTACACAGTGTTAGAATTAGAAATAAATTTTCTACTGGCCCAGCGGACCACTAGAACTTGCAAATCACTGGTTCGCAAAAATGCCCACTGGTCTGTAAAATAGAAATGTGGAAAATAGCAGACTCCAGGTCAGTTGTCAGTCACCATAGGTACAAAAATCTACATACATTAGCAGCCCTTTAGTTTTTTTATTGTTTAGGATTTAGCTTTCTTTTTCTTACTGCAGTCTCACTATTTAACCCTCCCACTTTCCCATGAAGTTAGAAAGTTTTAGTCTCAGAGAGAATGCTGTTTTATGTAAAGGTTTTTATTTACAAAAATGACCTACACTCATCAATTGCTGCACCCCCACCCCTCCCTTGTGTCCCTGGGGCAGAAACAAAAGCTGGCTTATGTCTGGTGTCAGTAACCAAGAACTGCCGCATTCACTGGGGTGGGTTGGGTGGAAAAAAAAAATATTTTCTACTAAATTCAAGAGGGCTTAGGTGCCTCAAAATCAGTAGTACTGGGTGGAAGAATTCAAAGAAGAGGAGGATGTTGTGCTTACTTCCAGTTCTTAAGAACGACTGTTGCCCTTACAAGAGAAGGAGTGGGAAAATACATTTCTGTGTGTTATGTGTGCTGTTTCTTTCACTCTTTGCTAAGCAAGTGGGATAACAAAATTGTTGTTATCCAGTATCACATGAATCTATTACTAGTTTGCAGCATAAAAAAAAAGCCTTGTGACAAGAAAAAAAAAAAAGCTTACTAGCCATCTTGGCCAATAATATATTGGGTCATCAAACAAAGATATTCGCTCTTTCCACGTTTATAAGTGAGTCACGGAAAAATTATCGTTGGCTGCCACCGGGAGTCGAACCCAGGGTCTTCCAGTTACGCGCCGGATATGCTTCCGCTACACCACAGCGGCCTCAAATTCCTCCAGATTCACACATCCTAACTGCCAAGCCAAGTTGGCAGGTTGCTTCATTGGAGCCTCGCACAATGCTGGGGATTCACCAAAGATGGAAAGCAGCAACTTAAGAAACAATTAGAAGGCGAATGAATAATTAATACAGAAATTTAACGTGAACCAGAAACATCAAACAAAGATATTCGCTCTTTCCACGTTTATAAGTGAGTCACAGAAAAATTCTCATTGGCCGCCATCAGGAGTCGAACCCAGGATCTTCCTGTTATGCGCCGGATATGCTTGCGCTACACCACAGCGGCCTCGAATTCCTCCAGACTCACACATCCTAACTGCCAAGCCAAGTTGGCAGGTTGCTTCATTAGAGCCTCGCACAATGCTGGGGATTCACCAAAGATGGAAAGCAGCAACTTAAGAAACAATTAGAAGGCGAATGAATAATTAATACAGAAATTTAACGTGAACCAGAAACACCAAACAAAGATATTCGCTCTTTCCACGTTTATAAGTGAGTCACAGAAAAATTCTCATTGGCCGCCACTGGGAGTCGAACCCAGGGTCTTCCTGTTACGCGCCGGATATGCTTCCGCTACACCACAGCGGCCTCGAATTCCTCCAGACTCACACATCCTAACTGCCAAGCCAAGTTGGCAGGTTGCTTCATTGGAGCCTCGCACAATGCTGGGGATTCACCAAAGATGGAAAGCAGCAACTTAAGAAACAATTAGAAGGCGAATGAATAATTAATACAGAAATTTAACGTGAACCAGAAACATCAAACAAAGATATTCGCTCTCTCCACATTTATAAGTGAGTCACGGAAAAATTCCCATTGGCCGCCACCGGGAGTCGAAACCAGGGTCTTCCAGTTACGTGCCGGATATGTCAGTTAGGATGTGTGAGTCTGGAGGAATTCGAGGCCGCTGTGGTGTAGCGGAAGCATATCCGGCGCGTAACTGGAAGACCCTGGGTTCGACTCCCGGTGGCGGCCAATGATAATTTTTCCGTGACTCACTTATAAACGTGGAAAGAGCGAATATCTTTGTTTGATGTTTCTGGTCCACGTTAAATTTCTGTATTAATATATTGGGTTGTTGGAAAAGACATGACATATTTTGGCACCCGATGGCGGTTGGGCGGTTTTGGAAGTACTAGAGGCATGCACAGCTCTGTTATCGCTATGGCATTCGACAAGTGCTAGTTCTAGCTGCAGTCTAAAAGGAATAGTGGGCGATTTGGTTGATTTGCGGAGATTTGACATCAAGTTGAAGATGGAAGACCAAACTGTGCATTTTCGCCATATTTTACTGTTTTACTTCCATAAAGGGAAGAATGAGCATCAAGCTTTTGAAAAGTTGCGTAAAGTGCACGGTGATAATGCTCTACAAGAACGTCAGTGCCAGAGGTGGTTCGCAAAATTCCGTGCTGGTGATTTTGACCTCAACGATGCTCCTCGGTCCGGGAGGCCCACCGACGATGATGACGACCAAATCAAGGCATTGATCGAGTCAAACCCACGTTACACGACACAAGAGATTGCAGACACATTGCACATTGCATCATTCAAGCGTTCACGACCACCTGAAGAAGCTGGGATATGTAAGCAAGCTCGATGTGCGGGTTCCTCATGAACTCAAAGAAGCTCAATTAACGGTGCGTATAAACATCTGCGATGTGCTCATTAAACGTGAGGAAAACGATCCTTTTTTGAAGCGACTAATAACTGGTGACAAAAGTGGATTGTGTACAACAATGTGCTGCACAAACGGTCTTGGTCCCGACATGCTGCTTCACCTCAAACGACACCCAAAGCAGACATTCATCAGCGGAAGGTTCTGGTCTCGGTGTGGTGGGATTTTAAAGGTGTCGTGTTTTTCGAGCTCCTACCATGGAACCAAACAATCAATTCGAATGTGTACTGTCGGCAATTGGACAGTTTGAACGAATCCATCATCCAGAAGCTTCCACAGCTCGTTCATCGCAAAGGTGTGTTCCATCACGACAACGCAAGATCACACACAAGTTTGATCACCCGCCAAAAATTATTGGAGCTCGGGTGGGATGTGATGCCGCACCCAGCATACTCGCGTGACCTTGCGCCATCAGACTTCCACTTGTTTCGCTCTCTTCAACAGTCTTTGCGTGGTATAACGTTCAATTCAGATGAGGCTGGAAATCAGCACCTTGTACAGGTTTTTGCCATGAAAGACAGGTCCTTCTATGAACGAGGCATTCTGCAGCTCACTGAAAGATGGCAAAAGGTTATCGAACAAAACAAGCATTACATAATTGATTTATCCTTGTTCTTTCTATCAATAAATGACCTTTGCAAAACATGGCCAAAATACGTCATGACTTTTCCGACAACCCAATAAATGGTTCAGTGGTCTATTGGAATTTTTACTGGCCGATGGCCAGCGGACCTCCAGGTAATTTGAACACTGGTACATAATTAAAAATATGTGATGTGTGAGCAGGGTACTTATTCTAAGTCAAAGGAACTGGCAAAAAAAAACAAAAAAAAACGGGATTCTGCAATCAATAAAACATCCAGAAATAAAAATAGTTACACCACTAGGGGCTGAAAAGGGAGTAACAAAAATTAATAAATTGAGCAAAAAAAGTTTTTCATAGTGAAAGGAAGATATCAGAAACAAAGGGGTTTTCAAATCAAACAGTTAGAAGAGGAGATATACAGGAAAACATAATAAAACTTTATCCTTCCTTCATAGTGTATTTAAGCTTTATATTACTTAAAAGAAGAAAATGGGTTCAAAACACTCTTAATGAAGAATGTCCTACAAAAATAGTTTCCTAAGGAATTTTTAGAATCAAATTAACTCTTCCAAGTAGGAATATACACTGACATCTCCTCATGGAAGAATTTTGAATAATGGAAAAGTAGAAAATATGCTAAAAGTTAATTTATTTTTCCTTAGCAAAGCATTATATAGCAAAAGCTTCACTAAGGTAAAGGAAATTTTCGAATACGTCTCTTGGAAGCAGAGATGGCGGAAAAAAACTTATAACATTTATGCACCCTAACGAGAAAACAGCATATTATTTAAAGAGGATAATGTTCCTCATCTTTACTCTAGCAAATGGCATACAGCACAAAATAAGAATATTTAATAGGATTTTTAGAAGCAAAGATACGATTACACACACAAATACACATTAAAACCACGAAGAACCAGAAGTGCGAACTACAGAGACTACCCACCCCACCCCACCTCACCCCCAAGTACATGCAAAGTGTCCCACATGGTGAATGGCATCTGATATTAAAATAATTTTTTAAATCTGACTTTTAGATGTAGAGATGTTGAAAAAGGCAGATTAAATACACTGCCGGACAATTGCTAAGGACGGATGACAATAGCAACGATAGCAACCATAAAATGGAAGGCAGGAAAATGTGAAAATTAGCATAAGTGCGGGATACAGTAAGACGTGTTGTGTGTATGCAAATTTTGGATTACCGAACTTGTTCGTGACGTCATAACGCTGATAAGAGATATAAAGGATTTGACGCGTATTGACCGTTGTTGTTCAAACGCAAAGTTGAAAGGGAAAGAATCAATTGACGAACTTGCAATTTTCAGTATGTCTTCCCGACATCACCTAGATGATTTTACACATGGCCGTATTATTGGCAAGATTGCAGAAGGGCGAAAAATAACAGATGTTGCCAGGGAGTTCGACGTCAGCCACAGTGTTGTTTCAAGGCTTTGGAAATCATTTCAAACAAATGGAGAGTGTAGCAAACGTCACGGGGAGGTCGTGTTCGCAGTACGACACCTGCAAAAGATCGGTACATAGTGCTATCAACAAAAAGACACCGGCTTAGCACAGCTAGTGAGGTAGCAAATCAGTTTATGGCTGCTACTGTTAAGCGGATCTCCCGAAAAACTGTCGCCAGACGTTTGCATGAAGGAGGACTATATGCCCGCCGTCCTGTTGTGTGCATCCCATTGTCCAGACGTCACCGTACCGCCCGTTTGCAATGGTGCCATCAACATCGCAATTGGACTGATAACGACTGGTCTGCTGTCCTCTTCTCAGATGAGAGTAGATACAGTCTATCGTCTGACTGTCGACGACAACTGATCTGGCGTGATAGTGGTACTGCATATTGTCCAGCAAACATACAGGAAAGGGACCGATATCCGACATGTAGTGTCATGGTATGGGCTGGCATCATGATCAATGGCCGTACGTCCCTCTATTTGCTTCCAACTGGGACTATGACTGGCCAACGATACATTAATGATGTTCTGCTACCTCATATTCGCATGTTCCGTGGTGCTGTCGGTGATAGATTCATTTTCATGGACGACAACGCAACATGTCATCGAACAGTCGCTGTCCAGGAGTGTCTTGAGAGCGAGGATATTCAACGCCTCGTATGGCCAGCACGTTTTCCAGATCTGAATCCCATTGAAAATGTGTGGGATGCTTTGGGGAGGAGTCTTGCTGGTCGCCAATGCCCTCCAATAAACAAGGACACCCTCATCCGTGCACTGACAGAGGAATGGGATAAATTACCCCAACAGCTGCTTGATAATGTTGTGCAAAGCATGACACGACGTGTGGAATCTTGCATCGCCCTCCATGGTGGCCATATCCCGTAATGACATCTTATGCCGGAATGCCTGCGGACGGTAATTGCATTTTTTTCACGTTTACGTATTCTGCACAAAATGGCCTGTTTGTCCCTTGAACACGTTCCAAAGCCTTCTGGATTTCAGAGCACAATAAATTGTCTTTCTTGTAATGTCCTGGCATTCTGACATTATTTTATTTCACTTGGCATCCAACCACACTTACTTTTTTATGCGCTATATAGCCGTTTATGATACGTCCTTAGCAATTGTCCAGCAGTGTACTTGCGTTCGTAGTGGAGAAATTGTGCATTATTTTGGGCAGGAAATGCAAAAAAAAATTTTTATAGTAGTATTTCGTCGAAAAAGGATTTTTTTTTATCGGGTGGGACGTGCGTCGTGCAGATAGTGCTGTAAACAAAAACATGAATTTATGCCATCTTGAGGCAAACTTCTGCATTAAGAAAAGTTTTAAATCAAATGCAAAACATTTTGCACCAGAAATGATCTCCAACAAAGAAAGAATTTTTCAAATCGTACTGTTAGAAGCACAGATACAAGAAAAATAAGTTATGCAACTACATCCCTGGCAGGAAAACTATGTCCTATGTTAATCTGAAGATAATCTCAAAAAGCTTTCCATAGTGAGCGTTATCTGATTACAAAATAATTTTTTCATTCATGTTTTCAGAAGTGCAGATATTGCTGCAAATGAATCAAAAATAGAAATATAAAAGTATGTCCTCTAGTGGCAAAGCCTTTCAATACCAAAAATTTGAAATTATATGCAGAACATTTTCCACCAGGGATTCTATTTGGTGCAGTAAGAATTTCCCAAATATAGGTCTTTTAGAAGTACAGATATTGTGGAAATTGCAAATTAAATGCTACAACTCTTAGCAGAAAAACTAAGCACTACTTGAAAAGGAAACTGTACCCAAACTAGTCTTTGTTATAAATGGTATCAAAAGGAAGAAAGAATTTTTTGAATTGGATATTTAGAAGCAATGATGTGGTATCAAGCGCATTTTGAATTCAATAGCATCTGCATTTACACCCTCTAGCAGCAAAGTTATGCAACAGAGGAAAAAAAAAAAAAGGCAAAGTTTATTGTTCTCACATTTCATGCTTCCCAATGCAAAAGAATTTTTCATATCAGACTAATAGTTGCAGTGATATGATGTCCACAGATGGACGAATGGATGGACAAAGTGATAACATAAGCATGTACTTTTTTATTTTTGTGTTGAAAATATTTTTTTTAGAATCAAGTCTTTTTCAACTGTAGTTTTAAAATTTTTAACTCTTTAAGAAAAAACTGGTGTGAAAAGGATGGCATGAATTTTCATAGCAGTTTAACAATGGTGAGCGATAATAATAATTTAAAATTTCATTATCAGCGAGAAACTTCATAAAAAAATAAATGTTAATACAGCAGGCTTATGTACCTTTTCAAGCAAACAATGAATAGAATTACTATCTCTATAATCACCGAGTCTTTGGCAAGCTCTCTTTGTATCCCAAAATTGGTCAATTGTTCTCTGCTTCTTTTCTTGTGCCACGTAAAAGTTCACAATCTAATTTAACAAGTGTTCATGACATCCTATTTAGTTCTCTCATGTTCTACAAAAAATAAAAACAAAAGGTAATTTCATCACATAAAGCTCTTCCTTGCAAGATACTGGTTTCAGATCGTCATCATCTGATTTGCTGCCCAGTACATCATTACGACGCAGTACTAATGAAGCTAATGTATCATCATTAATCACTTCAAATGTAGTCTCATCAAAAGTTCTTCGATCAGGATAGAACACATGCTTGTTTCTTTTAGGACAGTGCACAACTGCTGCACTGTATTAAGAGCAGGCTTTCCATTTACAATTGCGTTGTTATCCAACAACAGCCTCACATGCTTCCAACAATAAATTATTGCTGTTTCACTTACTGAACCTCACGCTTTCTTCATAAAGTAAAATACATCTCTCACATGGGGGCAAACAAACCCCCAAAATTTTCAGGGGCCAGCTCTTTTTTTACAGGAGCCAGCACACTTATTTCAAGAGATACAGGGATCAAAAGAAGAAAGAAAAAAATCAAGAGATATAGGAATCAAAAGAAAAAAAAAAAAAAACAATCAAGAGATACGGGGATCAAAAGAAAAAACTACAATTGATCAAAAGATTTAAAAAAAAAAAAAACTATACGCATAGAATTGTGGTCATTAGTCAAAATTAATTTGTTATTTCTTAGACTATGTAAAAGCTTGTCAATATGATGGGGAACAATAAGATATGTAGAGTACTTTTTTAATAATCAGGTATTCTTTTTGTTTGTGATGTCCAAATGTGAAAGAATGTTTCATGAACGTTACAACAACAGGGCTTGAAAAATACCATGCCTAAGATGCCAGGGGCATGTAAATTATTGGCCTGGGCAGGTAAATAAAAAATCTAGTTGCCCAGTCCGGGCAATTAAATTTTAAAATAATAAAGTTTTGAGCAGAATTTCCTACTACAAGAAAAAAGACAGTCATCACATATCATGTTTCATTTTACTACTAATCACCGGAAGTTGTATTGTTGTTACGGAGTGCCCCGGGAGCAGAAACAGCGCAGCGTGGCGACGTCCGTCGCAGATTCTCGGAAAGGTGTGAAGATTGTTTTTCTATTATCTTAGCACTAATTGTTTTTAAGATTTCTTTAAAATTTAAAACAAAGGAAGGGAAATTTTCACGCATTTTTAACGCTGGCCCCCGAGCTGTAATCGACAGATCCAGGGCCAGCAACAAGAAGGGTGCAGCGGGTGCAAGGCACCCAGGATTTGCAGGGGCCCTGGAAAATGAAAAATGATGAAACCGAAGAAAATTGAAAATAAAAATTTTAATGAAGTTAATTGGTTAAAATTAAGTTATAAACACAATCTGAATTGTTGTAACATCAGGGGGCCCCCGTAACCGAACTGGCATTTGTTAACGCCCCCATGCACTTTCTTCTGAAAGTACATAGGGTGAGCCAAGGAGGTTAGAATAGATGGAGTAAGGGTCCGCCGTTCCCCTAGTGTGATCAAAATTAAGCCAGCGAAACGTCACAGCCTTCGCCGCCATATTGGTGAGACGACTGAGATCATAAAATCACATTGAGTAGTGATGATGTGGCTACCTTTTTCAATCTATATCTTTAAATTTCAGTACGTGGATCAGTAAAAAAAAGATAGCGATTATTAGGTAACATATAATAAACGTTTCAGGCTGGCTATGATACATTTTTATTGATGTTTTTCGAACTTTGTTTTAGTTTTTTAACAACTGCAGAAGAGTATGAGCTTTCGTCACAGAGGTCACTAATAGCTTAACATAACATTTTCTACTTATCGTGTTTTACAGAAATCTCTGTATGAAACTGAATCAATTAATATTGTTAGAAACTCAATTCTATGGGCTCTTGAAAGTTCCTGTTTATTCGCAAACCTAACAAACCGTCTATAAATAACAGCACATTATTTTTAAGAGTTCCTCTTGACACAAGTACTTAACATTAAAGTTAAAGTGATTTGTGTGTGTGTGCATGGAAATTTCCTCAGATCATCAGAAGCGCATAAATTACCTTCGAGAATATTTTTTATGTATCAGTTTTTGAGTCCTAACCTTGCAAAATCTAACTCTTAAGAAGGTATGAGCTTACAGCGCTTAGTATGAAAAATAAGCAGTCGAATTAAATTTTTTTAATTTTAAAATTTTCATGATGCAAATTTCGTTTAAGCATTTACTGGAATTCAGTTTGGTTCCTCATATTATTCAGATTGTTTTAGGGCCCCAAATTTGTTTTGCACCCGGGCCCCTGTTTGGAGAAGGCCAGGCCTGGATAGATCATGCAGACAACTGTTCTCCCCCACTTATTTCATTTTAGCTTTCATTCTTCCATATTTTTCAAACAGATAACTTCAACTTGACGAGATAATTGCTTTTCTTGAACTTTGAATCTGGAATGTGATATTTAATGTACTTTTAATGCATCCCACGTTTGGTGTGGCATTTCGGAAACACTAATGGTCACAATTTTTTCTTTTCTTTCTTTTTTTTTTTTTTGGCATGAATGCTTAAATTTTAATCTAACAGAAAGTTACATTAAGGTGATGATTTCTTCTTATTTTTTTTTTTTTTTTACAAGAGCCATATTTATTTATTTTATTTTTTTACGGGCATATTTTTTTTTTTTTTTTTTACCCATTGCAGAATCGTGGCGACGGGCGACATACATCGCAGATTTTTTGGTCCTGCAGACAAAAACGATACCCCTCAGAACCCTGTTAAATTGTCTTGCAGACTCCCTGTCATAGATGCAAGTTTTCCGCATTTCAAAATTTTTGAAAACGTAAGTTGACTGAGTGAAGATTTCTCTCGTAATCGTATTTTTTTCTCCTGATGGGCGACGTACGTCACAGATTTACAGTAGAAATCGCGGCGACATATATCGCAGATTTATTTTGTACTCATCCCCGTAGCAAAATCGCAACGACGGGTGACGTATATCGCAGATTTTGTACTCATCCTCGTAGCAGATTCGCTTCAACAGCGACGTATATCGCAGATTTATTTTGTACTCATCCGTGTCAGAATTGTGGCGACGTGCATCGCAGATTTATTTTGTATTCATCCTCATAGCAAAATCGCAACGACAGCCGACATACATCGCAGATGTATTTTGTATTCATCCTCATAGCAAAATTGCAACGACAGCCGACATACATCGCATATTCACTTTGTACTCATCCCCGCAGCAGAATCGCAGCGACGGACGGTGTATATCGCAGATTTATTTTCGTCCTGCAGACAAAAACGATATCCCCAGAACCCTATTAAACTATCTTGCAGACTCCCTAACATAGATGCAAGTTTTTAGCCAATCAAAATTTCCGAAAACGGAAGTTAGGCGGAGTGACGATTTCTCCTGTAATCATATTTTTTTTTCTCACGACGTTCCCTCTATGCTTGAAGAGAGGATTGTCCGATATTGTTGTTAAATATCATTTTATTGCACAAATATTTGTATTTTAGTTTGAAAATGGAGGCAACAAGTTCCTAAAACGAAAGTTTGATGGAACCCAATAATCTTAAAATTCTTTTTCTTCCCTCTGCCCTATATGGTAATTAAATATCATTTTATTAGATAAATGTTTTCATTTAAGATTGGTTTTCGGAACATTTTCCTCCATTTTCAAAGTTGTACAGAGCGAAAATTTCTCCCTCTAATATCCCTCCACCCGCTGAGCTTCTGTATTATTGTTTAATCATCATTTAATTCCATAAATGTTTGCATTTGAGATGAGAAATGGAGAAAAAATTTCCGAAAATGGAAGTACAACGGAGCGAAGATTTCTCCTATTATGACAATTTTTTCCTAGTAATATTTCTGTGCTTTATTGTTATTAAATATCATTTTATTCCATAAATCTTTGTGTTTCAGCTTGAAAATGGTGGCAAAATTCCAGATACGAAGGGCCAGAATGTTCTTGATCTTAATTAACATTTCAATTGCTGTAGTACCTAGGTTAGACATTTTTTTTAGGTAGAAAAATACGTCTCTGCAATTTTTATTGTTTTTCGCATCTAGTAGTTAATTTGCTTAGTGACCACCCGCAGATTATTTTGTGGGACAAGGATATCTGTCACAGACTGGCCAGGAACTTTCTGCTATGGGGCCACGGCCGTCTGCGTTCTGTAAGTTGACATAACAAATTTTGTTTCCTTTTGCTTCCAGATAGCTTCACTTCAGTTAGATTAATGAGATTTTTTTTTGTTCTTCACTCCTTTTTTTTTTTTTTCAAAAACCATATTTTTACACATTTTTATCGTCCGCCTTCCATTTTTCACAGTCGCATTATGAGGCATTCCAGAAGTTGATCGCATTTTTGCCTTTCAGATAACTTCATTTCAGTTAGATTAATACCATTTTTTTAAATTTACAAAATCCATATTTGTTAAACGTTTGCAACATTCCCTGCTTCCGCAGCCATGCAGCATTTTGGAAGTTGACAGTTGCATTTTGTTTTATTTTATTTATTTTTTACTTCCAGATGGCTTTATCTTGGATTTTTTTTTTTTTTCTAAAACCATAATTTTACACATTTTTAAAACCCCTGCTTCGTTTCCAAAGCCGTATTACGTGGTATTCCGGAAGCTGATGACCCCAATTTTTTTTAGTTATTATTTTCTTCCAAATAGTTTCATCTCAGATTGATGAGGAGGAAAGTTTTTTTTTTTTTTTTTTTTTTTTTTTTAGCTTTACAAGAACCCTTGCTGTTTTTCTCTCTTTAATTTTATGGCATTTAATTATATCAATGAAAATGCTTCAATCACATTTTCATAAGTTCACTAAACATTTCTTAAAACTGTGGTCAATTCACAAATTGGGTTTCAAACAAAAGTCTTACATGTGAATTCCTGTTTTACAAGTCAAGTTAAATGTGGCAAAATTACTGTTTCCAAAGTTTACATGATACCTTTGCCCCCTTTCCCAACTCAGTCACCTAAATAATCACCTAGTGAGGCACCTGTTACAACATAATTGCTGCAGAAAATAAATAGTAAGAGTAGAGCAGAACGTCTATCAGGCAAAACATCCTTTGAAGGAGGTAGTTAAAGTTTAATCAATTAACTAAATGCAAAATAAAAAAAGTATGGATTTCAAATTATTCCTTATACTTTCTGACCATTATTTTTAAAAATCCAAAAGCATTTAAAGAATGATGTTTAAGTTCTGAATGAAATAAAATAGTTCAAGTTTCTTCTGCATTTCTTGTCAGGGAAAAGCTAGTTTGACTATCGCAACTAAATACTAATTTGAACAATTAGCAATATCTCAAATTGAATCATTTCTAAAAACATTGCTTTGTCACAGTGCAGAACAATAAATTTGATGGCAAAATTAACATTTAGACATCCCTTTACTGTGCAGACAGTTTTTAGGTTATTCCTTTCTGTGTTGCAGACTTCTGAAAAAGATTCTGCTACTGGATGGAGTGCTAAGCAGGGGTTAAAATTCAAATTTGAAATGGAAGGGAGTCTCTCTCCTTGTGTTTGTAAATAGAGGGGATTGAAAATTTCACATCGGGAGTTTTGAATATGTGATTTACTTTAAAAGACTGGGAAAACAGTAGTAATTTTTCAAACAACATAAGCTATAATTGGTTCTTAAAACAAACAGGTGAATTAGATCAAACAATTTACTACATTCAATTTAATACAAATTACCATGATTCATTTTACAAAACAAGAGTTGTTCGTTTTGCAATATGTTATCGTGAAATTGTTCCTGAAGATATATCTGTCTTTCATTCCATGCCACAGTTAGCAAGCTTCAATCAGCTGTTGTTTTTATTTCTGAGGGTTTATCTGGCCCAGTTTCAGAAATATGCATTAAGATTTTTGTTGCTCAGTGAATCTCTAAATTTTGACTGAATTTTGTTTTGTGTGTGCTAAAGCCACGTTTACATGGTACATTTGTTAAACGTAACACAAGACTTATTTGCAGAAGAACTAATGGAAATGTGTGCAGATGGTTGCTTATAAAACTCTTTGAAAACTTTAGACATTGGTACACATACTCTTCATTTTTTACAGCTATGTTTGAATGGTTAATATTCCATAACTGCATCTTCATTAATTCTAAAAAAAAAAAAAAAAAAAAAAAAAACTGTTCTGCAAGGCTATTGAAAGACTGTACCAAAACTTGTGTGTGTGTTGCTTCACAGATTCAGATTCTACACACTCAAACTTTAAAAAGAGTTACATTTTGGAGGAAGGAAATCTACAGTCTATCTCAATCACAACAGATAAAACAAACCTTCACTGGACATTGTAATGTGCAAGTTTAGTATAACAAGGGTCAACTAATTTATTATTTTTGAACATGTTTCCCTTCAGCTCTGAAAAACAAAATCTTCTTGAATACTATGTATGAGATGTTTACAGTTCACATAATTGAGACTTGGTTTATTCAACCATTCTTCTGATAAGTGATTTCACTTTTTTTCGATTCAACCATTATTCTGCCCAGTTTTTCCCTTTGCAACTATTTATAGAGGGAAAATAACATTTAACAATAATTCAGGGCAGTGGAAACATTGTGAAAAAAAAATTACAACTACGAAAAAATCTTTGCTCCGTCCGATTTTCGTTTTTGGAAATTTTTCCTCCGTTTTCAAGCTGAAACACAATTAGTTATCAAACAAAATTATATTTTACAATAATACTGAGCAGAGGGAATATCGTGAGAGAAAAAAATATGATTACAGATTAAATCTGCAGTTCGTCTAACTTCCGTTCTCGAAAGTTTTGAAAGACGAAATACTGTCTCAACCCCCCCCCCCCAAATTGTCTTCAGTTTCGTATCGCTCTGGAGAATGACGCCAACAAAGTCAGAGTTCTTCGAATCAGCGGAGGAAACTCATGCCGAAAGTTTGCAAGGAACTTCATCGAACTTCCGTTATCGGAAATTCTTGTCTACACTTTCAAGCTGAAATACAAACATTTATGAAATAAATTTATATTTAATAACAATACTGGACAGAAGAAAATTTGCAAGAAAATGATATTAGGATTGCGGGGAAAATTTTCACTCCGTTTAACTTTCGTTTACGGAAGTTCTGAAAAACAGAATACCATTCCCCAGACGGGGAATGAGCCCCACCCCTAATCCTCCGAAAATAAAACATTATTTTCAATATTTTTTTTCCTTCATCAATCTTAAGTATAACCAAAATGTGGCGAAAAAAGCGGAATTCCGCGAATCCAAAGAACAATCTCATGCCTGATTCGTAGCAGTTCGCAATATGCAAAATGAACTGCTCATGGAGCCGATTCACGGGTCCATAAACTGATTATGTTCTAGACATGAACGATGTATTCGATTGCAATTTTCGGAACTCTGAACGGTCCGTTTCTAAAGCATATCGTATTTTTTACAAAGGATATGTTTTTGACGAGCGAGTTTTGCAAGTGATCCAAAAACGGACCCAAGATTTTATATTTATATATTTTCTTTTTCTTAAAATTTTTTAAGGTGGGAGACTCCAGCCTAACAATGTTATTTTGGTGGGATTCCCGTCATCCCGCCCTGAATTTTAACCCCTGACTAGCCGAGTGCGCTCGCCTTACACTACAGTGCCAACAATCCACAGTGCTACGTGTTTATTTGTCAGCATCTGACTTCACAAATCTGTAGTGATGGGCTCAGCAACTGAGACGTAGCTTTATCTGGCGGGGCTTAATGACACAAGCTATTTAATTATAGCTAATAATCCAAAGGGTGAGAGAATTGGTGAAAATCTTCCAAATACGTGGAGACAATGTTAATAGACAGTCGTCGCTCTTTCCACGTTTTTCTTTAATTGTAGTGTAAGGCAAATGCACTTTCACTTTTTTCTTTAATTGTAGTGTAAGGCAAATGCACTTTCACTTTTTTCTTTAATTGTAGCACTCGGCTAGTTATCGAGAAATCTGGGGTTCAATCCCAACAGTGTTGAAATACAATTTTTCGGTTGCTGTGTGTTAATTAAACAAAAACGTGGAAAGAGGGATGGATGACTTTGTCTATTTACATTGTCTCCACGTATTTGGAAGTTTTTCACCATGTTAGCTTGCTATTTCCTTAAGACTATTAGACCAGATATCAGGCACTATTTTTATAAAATCCTGAACACAATGAATTATTTATTATTATAAATTATATGCTATTTATTTATTTAATGAAATATTTATTTCAACAATGAATTATTTATTTAATTATTAATAATTATTATGTTGAGTTTTATTCAGCACTCAACATTTCAAGAAAACACTTCAACTGTTTCCTTTGTGCATAAGGTTCGTGCACTTATTCTGCTTTTGTACAAATGCAACAGACTAGCAACGTAAACTCAGGCCTAACCTCCGAGCAATGGCCACTTTTTCCTGGTCTAAACAGTGACCATTACATCAATAGCCGTTTCAAAATTTGGGGATGGAGAACTTACAATGAATTTGTGTCCAAAACAGCGTTTTTGTCTGGTGTGGCACAAAGCCCAAAAATTACAGTATGTCCTTTAGAATCCCCCCCCCCTCAAATAAAGATTCCAAAGAAATTTCTTTTCCTGCTGAAAAGTTCTGTTATAATACATTTATAAATAAAACCAGCAAATTTGAGGTGGGGAAACATTTTGAAAAAAATCAATGTATAACAAGAACTATAAACATTTAAAATAAGTTACTTTTCGGAATTTTTTTTTTCTTCCATAATTGCAAAGATCTCGGAGTAATTTTTTTCCAGCTAAGTTATTTTTTTTTTTTTTAGCTATATCATAATATACATATAAATAAATTTTCAACAAATTTGAGGAGGGGGCACATTTTGAAAAAATGTTTTGTTTAATAAAAATGTGGCTTTATTTTTTCGTGTTTTTTGTCACAAATTTGAAAAAAAAAAAAAAGTTTTTTTACATTTGAAAATGTGCAGCAAGGTGTTCTTAAATGTATGGATCATGTAGATCATAATTTAAAAAAAAATTATGTGGCTGCCACAGTGAGTTCTGAATTTTTCCAGCATTGGTATAGTTGTGAAAACTGGTACCATGACTGACTTTTAAGGCAAAGCCATCCAATATTTAAAGTGGCATTACTTAAGATCTACTGAGCCAACTACCATGAAAAAATTTCCTAGGTTTCATAATTCACAAACTGAATACTTTGTACCAAGTTTCACAAAACGCTGAGATGGCCGGGTGACATCTTGTGCAAATGCTGGATGAATTGACATGGAATGACTCCACTGTGAGCAACTCAAGGGGCTATAAGCAGTCACTCATCCCTAATTTAGGGTCAATGGTCCCAGGGAAGATAAAGGACCAATGACGTAAAACACACCATCCATGCCTCACCCAGGATTTGAAATTAAATCTCAAATGATTAAAAGCCAATGCTTCATACCATTTTATACAGATCTGTAACAGGTGATGAAAATGGCTCATTATTATATCCTACATTATGCATATTTAAAATATGTACACACAACAAATAACTCTACATACTACTATAAGAAATAGCATAAAAAATACATTGCACTTTCCCTTTTAGTCATTACAAATGTGAAAGTCTCACTACAACTTGAAAGAAAAAAGGAATGGTAAACAACCAACAAATATTTAATTCAGTCAATAATATACTGCTTGCTTGTCCCCACTGTCATGTAGCAAAAATGCTGTTTCAGTACTGAACTTGAGTTCAACACGAGGTATTAACTTTAAGTCTCAACTCTATTCTTTTCCCTTCCTTGCAGAAAAAATATTAATGGACCTCAGAGTAGGAAATCATAAAGTAACAAATGAATTAGCCTTCCATCCTACGTGTCCAACGAAAACAAATTTATTTCGCCCTCATAAAACCATACGATCGGAAATCCAGCTGTAAGATGTAGTTGCAGATTTTCATGCAAACGAATCTGATAAAACACATCGAACACTCACCCCATATATACATCATCTGGAAGACAATAATTAGTGGCTAAAAACGCATTCTAGGACTACTGGCATTTGACAAGATCCAAGCTAACAAAATATTTTACTTTACCTATATTTCTTTTGATTTCTTACAACGTTTCGTATTATATTTCAAAACCATTAAGCTTTTAGAAACTTATTTACCGTGTTTAATTCATTAAACACTGCAGTCTGAGATGTTAAATGCTCCATAATTATTCCGAAATTTTAAGCACGATCTTCGATTCAGTAATCAAAAGATAAACAATATACTATTAACTCCCTTTTCGGCTGCTAAAGCTCAATTTTTCACATCTCATAATCATTTGTTTACACGCACATATACAACTTCCAACTATTACTATCGGCCCGTAGCCTTAAGGATGCACTGTATATGCGGTTCCGGTTATTCGTTCAATACTATTCACACCGCTTGAAGGTAACACTGGACATGGCTCAACCGAGAGAACAAGCTGGATTCAGGAGTGGCTACAGCACAATAGATCATATCCACGTACTGAGAGAACTAATTGAAAGAGCGAGGGAATATGAACTTCCATTGTGCATGGCTTTTATCGATTATGAAAAAGCCTTTGATTCGGTGAAACCATCAGCAGTTACCACGGCTCTGAAATCCTGCGGTATTGAAGATGCATACATTAATATTATTAATAACATCTATGAAAATGCAAGTGCAAAGATTCGGCTGTTTGAAAATACAACACACATAAAAATTGGAAAGGGAGTGAGACAAGGTGACACCATATCTCCGAAGCTCTTTAATGCCACATTGGAAAATGTCTTTCAATCACTGAACTGGGAAAACAAAGGGATAAAGATTAATGGAGATTATCTAACCCACCTTCGTTTTGCTGATGACGTAGTCATTTTTGCAACTACCCCATCAGAGCTGCAGAGTATGATCCAGGAACTTGCTGACAAGAGTAAAGAAGTGGGATTAAAAATGAACTTTCAGAAGACAAAAGTGATGTTCAATGCTTTTACAAGAAATGAAGATTTATCGATTGATGGAGAAAAACTGGAGATAACAGATACGTATGTTTCCCTTGGACAGCAGATATCAAGTGAGGGTCACATTGATGAAGAAATTAATCGGCGTACAAAACTTGCCTGGAGAGCTTTTGGAAGAAACAGCATAATTTTCAAGAGCAATATGCCATTATGTCTTAAAAGAAAAGTGTTTGATCAATGCATCCTTCCAGTGCTTACGTATGGTGCAGAGACGTGGACCTTAACTAAAAGAGACATACAAAGGCTGCAGACAACTCAAAAAGCATGGAGAGGTGCATGCTTGGTATAACCAGGAGAGATAGGAAGAGGAACTCGTGGATCCGAAAAATGACGAGAGTGGAAGACATCATGATCAGAGTTAAATCCCTGAAATGGCAATGGGCTGGACATACTGCCAGAAGGACAGACCATAGATGGACAGCCGAAATTTTAGATTGGATTCCAAGGGACAGGAAAAGACCCAGAAAAAGACCACATGGGAGATGGGTGGATGAAATTCGTAAATATGCGGGAGTGACATGGAGGAGACTGGCACAAGACAGACCGTTGTGGAGGAAACTTGGGGAGACCTTCGTCCAGCAGTGGATTGATAATGGTTGACAATGATGATGACTATTGCTAATTACAAGTCGTTTGGCCCAAAGACCTTAGAGGAGAATAGACTGAAAAACGTAATGTCAGTCTATTCTCCTCTAAGGTCCTTCGGAGGCAACGAGCAGCAATTGAGATTGCAGCTCCATCTGTAACCACGAGGACTTGGTGCGAAATACATAGCTACTGGAACAGTACATACAGTGTTTGATTCAAAGCATATTATATCGTATAAAAAACGCACAAGGAATATTTCGGTGCGAATGCAAACCAATGAATTTCTTGATCAAAATTTAATTAGCAAGTTTTTAACTTGGATGAATATCAGCTATGAAATAGAAAATACACCGCTACATACAACGAACACCTGATACGTGAAGTTGCAGCAGGCCGCAACGATGGCGCAGTGGTCTAAGGCGCTGGCCTCTGATCATTCGTCCGTAAGGGGTCCGGGTTCGAATCCCGTTTAGGCATGGATGTTGCGTTTGTCTTACGGCACTGGGTCTCTCCTTCCCTGGAACCAGTGGCCCTAAATTAGGGACGGGCGACTGCTTATAGCCCATTTGAGTTGCTCACGGTGGTCGTTAAACCTCCAATCAAAAAAAAAAAAAAAAAACAAGACTGAACAGAGTACCCACAAGAACCCAAATATATATACTGATAAGAAAGGTGGTCACGGTTAAGCAACTACCTGGTAAGCCAAAAAATGTGTGAATTGACAAGATGCAAAACTGTGTATGTAGATAAGATCTTCAGCTATTAGGGGCCCACCAAATAGCATTATGTTACCTATGTATTTAAAATTGTTAGGTCCTAGGTTAATAAAACATGGCAATGTGTAATTTGAAACTTTTGGACACCGAATTAAAGTTCAAAATTAAATGGTTAAAATGGTGCCTTAAGAAATTTTTAGGAAAATTGTTAGATTGCAATTTAGAAAGAAGAGCTTTCAGATTTTTTGCAAGTAAGAGCTGTGTAGAGCAAATTTTAGCCATTCTATGAAACTGGGAGATGAGCAGATTGCGATGTATAACTTTTGAAATATTGGATGACCAGTGAGTGTAGTGAATGATATCAAACTCAGCCGCCCCGGTGGCGCAGTGGTCTAAGGCGTTGGCCTCTGATCATTCGTTCGTAAGGGGTCCGGGTTCGAATCCTGGTCAGGCATGGATGTTGTGTTTGTCTTACGGCACTGGCTCTCTCCCTTCCCTGGAACCAGTGACCCTAAATTAGGGACGGGCGACTGCTTATAGCCCATTGAGTTGCTCACGGTGGTCGTTAAACCTCCAAAAAAAAAAAAAAAAAAAAAAAAAAAATATCAAACTCAAAAGAGTTACTTTTATCAAATAAATTCACCACACCTCTTCCCTCCTCGTCTACCTGAACATCTAAATCGAGGTAACAAACACAAGTAGACGTTCTGTTGGTTTTTTCTAGGGAAAGGTCGTCAGGATACAAGTCAGTGGCGCAACGCAAAAAGTCCGGAATGTTAATGACAATAATGTCATGATCATATCTTAGAGCAATCCCAGGTAAAGGATGATTGGCAACATATCTATCCTCAAAAAAATGTAGATAGAGATTAGCCAAACTGCTAGAAAAGCGATTGCCCATCGGGATACCACGAGTTTGGAGGTAAAGCCCATCGCCCACGGTAACAAAATTCTTATTGATACAGAAATCCAGTAGGAAATGCCAATACTGTTCTTTAGTCCCGGGCTCGAACTTCGTATGTATGTTTAGGGCTACCTGCTACAGACCCTTGAATGAAATTGAGGTGAAGAGGTTTTTAAAATCGTTAGTATCCTGCTGTTGAAAACTGTGATTCAATCTGAGCGAACCACAGAGGAGGGTTATTCTTCCAAAATGGAGGACATTTCAACTTCACATGCGCCACTGAGACCTCGACATTTTCGGAATCCGACATTATAAAACGATTCGAATACTGTTGAATCAGGCATGCAACACTTTAGAAAAATTGATTTCCTACCTTCACCAGAAAAATGGCACAATCCGACAGAATCCACAGTCTGTGTCGCTGCGCTGTATGCAGTTCAGAACAGGCGGGAGCCATCACGCGAGAACAAAAGATGAAGCGAAATTATAGTGGCTAGAAGACAGTGTGTCGTGCGCTTCTGCAGACGGATTCTTGCAATCATGAAATCATAGAATGCGCTGCACACAGCATCCATGGTATTGCTGTAAACTATGCTCAAAGATATACGTGCCGCCCCGGTGGCGCAGTGGTCTAAGCAATGGCCTCTGATCATTCGTCCGAAAGGGGTCCGGGTTCGAATCCCGGTGAGGCATGGATGTTGTGTTTGTCTTACGGCACTGGCTCTCTCCCTTCCCTGGAACCAGTGACCCTAAATTAGGGACGGGCGACTGCTTATAGCCCATTGAGTTGCTCACGGTGGTCGTTAAACCTTCAATCAAAAAAAAAAAAAAAGATATACGTGCTTCTCTTTCCGTGCGGTAAAGAAATTTCACTAAAATTTTACCAAAATCTCTTCTTTTTTTATCCTGCAGTTATACTAAAAGTGATTAATGTCATGTATGGATATGTATAAGTGAATATTCTCCCACATGTGTTTTGGAGAAGCTTCGTCAACTTTGTTCGGAAAATGCATCATCATCTCGCATTGAATCTACGTGTCACAAGGCTAGTTGCCGCCCCGGTGGCGCAGTGGTCTAAGGCGCTGGCCTCTGATCATTCGTCCGTAAGGGGTCCGGGTTCGAATCCCGGTGAGGCATGGATGCTGTGTTTGTCTTACGGCACTGGCTCTCTCCCTTCCCTGGAACCAGTGATCCTAAATTAGGGACGGGCGACTGCTTATAGCCCATTGAGTTGCCCACGGTGGTCGTTAAACCTCCAATCAAAAAAAAATCAAGGCTAGTTAGTGCAAATATATTACTGGACGCAAACTTTCTCAGCCACCCCGGTGGCGCAGTGGTCTAAGGCAATGGCCTCTGATCATTCGTCCAAAAGGGGTCCGGGTTCGAATCCCGGTGAGGCATGGATGCTGTGTTTGTCTTACGCCACTGGCTCTCTCCCTTCTCTGGAACCAGTGACCCTAAATTAGGGACGGGCGACTGCTTATAGCTCACGCTGGTCGTTAAACCTCCAATCAAAAAAAAAAAAAACTTTCTCAGTAATTATTGGGATTTTCGCATAATCAATCATCGTATTGAATTCTCTTCCTATCCTGTTGCAACACTTTTCTGTCTCTACAGGACACAAAATGTTTAATTGGGCATCACATGATACTGTACCTAGGCCTAATCTTTCCATGATAAAGTTTACTGAACTTTGGACAACCCCCTTACCACCACCACCACCACCGAATTTCAATAATTTTAGACAAAGTTCGATGATTTATAAGAGACTAAAAAACAAAAAAGGGGCACATTTAATTAAGTAATTACTGAGTGGCTGCCAACTTGATTTCGGACAAGTAAAAAAAATTACATATTCGTTCCGCCTTGCCTCATCTTTCGGCACCGTAAATAATTACCATTTGCTTACAGAACCTGAAACCATTGTTGCATCTAGATACGAAACACACATTCTCAACGTTGCACTTATTAGTATTACTTTTCATGATCGATCTAACAAATAAGTCACATTTTCAATCGCTATCTACCGAGCACGCCATAGAAAAGCATGCTAATGCTTAGAAATCATAGCATTGAAACTCGCAGGAGCGCCATTTCGCGGCTTCATGAAAAATGGGAACAAAAATTTGAACAGTGAGATATTAACGCATGGCACACTATCTCTTCTAGCCACTATAGCGAAATGGTGGAAAGCCGCCGTGTTGAAAAACGAACCACTAAAAACTCTCAGGTCGAAGTAGAAAAACGAAGAAACTCTGATCAGCGTTCGATATCACTTCCTGTTGACTTCTATGCCTCGTATATCTTTCATAGGAGCTTGAAGTGTTAGTTCACCAAGGGGAGTTAGCGTTGATGTCAAATGTTTAGAGTCCGGGTGAAAGCCTTATCAAATCCAGGTCGCCGTCCACATTTGAATCCTTTTCAGCTCACGTTCCATGTCACCATTTTGGTGGTTATTAATTAATATAGAATGGGTCATCAAATATATTCTTTACCTCTTTAATAATAATCAAATTAATATTTACATTCTACATCACTGAGTATAACTGTCTACAAGAGTGAACTTTTTAGATAGATAACAGATCGTGTACACACATCACAAAGTGCAAATATCTTCTTTCCTCTCTCTGCTGAGCGTGAGAGACAGCTAACCACACCTACCTTGCAGGTGACGTGGGCAAGGAGGTTAGAAGAAGGAGGAGATGGCAAAACAGCATCTGCCCCTGTGCTTCTGGTGTGACGCCACTTTCAATCAGCTGATTACGCCAATGCGCCCAATCCGAAAATCTCCTGTATATCTCTATGGGGAAATCGCGATTTTGAACAAGTTTTTCGGACCCTTACTCTACCCACACAGTCATGAAAAAAATTGAGGCTACAATATTCATTCCCATAATTAAAAAATTCCAGCAAAAAATAGGAAAATATGTGTTGGTATTTCCTTAAAAAATTGAACGAAATAATGTTTTTTTTTTAGCGGAAGTGCCTGCTGCGCATGGTTACTTGCATACTGTGCATGTGCAAGCAACCATGTTTAAAATATAATCAAAACCCTAATGTTGAGAAATCCGAAGTCCGAAATATTCGTTGTTTGCATGGTTTGCATGCGCTAAGCTAAGGTGACCAGATATCGGGACACCGATTTGAGGACAAAAGGGCGTGGCGTCCCCAAATCGGTAGTTCATTTGGGGACACATACGTACTCAAAATAAATATGCAAATCTTTTTGTCACAAAACTGCATTGCTTCAATAAATGTAATATTGCACATTAAAATGTGTGTCTTAAAAGAATATATCTTGTAGAATGTTGGTAATTTGTACTGACAAAGCAGAAACTATGATGGCGAGAACATATTAGAAAAAGTGAAATGTTTTACCTTAAGTACATGCACTGAATTAAAATTAGGCTACACACCATAGTAATTGCATGGCGAATTTTTTATTTTGCCAAAGTTTTTGGAGAAACTCAGAACAAGTAGAGTCGAAATTTGACAGCGCCAATGGTGTATTGACCTAGTGCTGGATACTGAAAATTCATACAAGTTGGTACGGATTCGAGTCCCGAATGGGCACGGGTAGTGTGTTTGTCTTGCAGCACTTGATGTCTCCCTTCCCCAGAACGAATGTCTCCAAATTAGAGACAAGTGACTGCTTAAAGTCCTTAAAGTTGCACGTAGTGGTCGTTAAACCCAGAAAGAAGAAAAAAAAAAAAGTCAAAATTTGTTTTCACAAGAAGCATGTTGGAAAATTAATACAACGGAAACCATTTTTAAGAACATTTTTCATTGGAAATCTAAAGGGTTAATGAGGAAGTGTAAATTCGAGGACATTTGGGGACAAACATTAAAATTTGAGGACAATTTACGTCCCCAAAGGCTTCAGACGTTTTTGGGGACAGTAAACTAAATTCGAGGACTGTCCTCAAGAATTGGGGACGTATGGTCAGCTTAGCTAAGCAAAACTGCATCAGACACAGGAAGTGACGTCATGTTTCCGAAGTCCTGTAGACCGGAGCCATCGTGCAAACCCCACCACCCCAGAGCGTAGCACGTCAAAACATCGCAGGTCAAAACATCGCACGACATAACATCGCGGACATAACATCGCAGTGACAAAACATCGCAAGTCATAACATCGCGGGCACAAAACATCGCAGGTCAAAACATCGCAAGCCATAACATCGCGAGCCATAACATTTCAGGATGGGGCATTAATTACACGGCTTTTTTTCTTTTCATTTTTTTTTCTTTTGTATTTTTCTAAACATTTGATCTTTGGTAGGAAAAATTTGTTCAGACACTGATTTAATTTGCAGAAGACTAGTATGCGGCACTTATAAAAATATTTCAGGAGGGGGCACTAATTAATCTCTCATCTCATACAAAAATTTCGTAAAATCTACAGTTTTCAATTTAAAGCCACCAAATTTGGTATACTACCACATGGTGTTTTTGGATGTGGTCTGAGCCCGGGGTCGAGGGGCCCCCATAGAAAATTTTCGTAAAATCTAGAGTTTTCAATTTAGAACCACAAAATTTGATATACTTCCTCATGGTGCTCTAACTTAGACCGTAAACGGTTTTTGGAAAGGTAGTGGGCCCGGGGTCAAGCGGCCCCGATACGCAATATTCGTAAAATCTACAGTTTTCAATTTAGAACCACCAAATCTGGTATACTTCCTCATGGTGCTCTAACTTAGACCGTAGACGGTTTTGGAAAGGTAGGGGGCCCGGGGTCAAGGGCCCCGATACGCAATATTCGTAAAATCTACAGTTTTCAATTTAGAACCACCAAATTTGGTATACTTCCTCATGGTGCTCTAACTTAGACAGTAAACGGTTTTGGGAAAGGTAAGGGGCCCGGGGTCAAGGGGCCCCAATGCGCAATATTCGTAAAATCTACAGTTTTCAATTTAGAAACACTAAATTTGGTATACTTCCTCATGGTGCTCTAACTTAGACCGTAGACGGGTTTTGCTTTGAAAGGTAGGGGGGCCCTGGGTCAAGGGGCCCCAAAGCGCAATATTCGTAAAATCTACAGTTTTCAATTTAGAATTACCAAATTTGGTATAATATCTCATGGTGCTCTAACTTAGACCATAGATGGTTTTGGAAACGTAGGGGGCCCGGGGTCAAGGGCCCCCATACGCAATATTCGTAAAATCTACAGTTTTCAATTTAGAACCACCAAATTTGGTATACTTCCTCATGGTGCTCTAACTTAGACAGTAAACGGTTTTTGGAAAGGTAAGGGGCACGGGGTCAAGGGGCCCCAATACGCAATTTTCGTAAAATCTACAGTTTTCAATTTAGAAACACCAAATTTAGTATACTTCCTCATGGTGCTCTAACTTAGACCGTAGACGGGTTTTGCTTTGAAAGGTAGGGGGCCCTGGGTCAACGGGCCCCAATACGCAATATTCGTAAAATCTACAGTTTTCAATTTAGAACCACCAAATTTGGTATACTACCTCATGGTGCTCTAACTCAGACCGTAGACAGTTTTTGGAAGTGGTCTGAGCCCGGGGTCGATGGGCCCCGATAGAAAATTTTTGTAAAATCTTCAGTTTTCAATTTAGAACCACAAAATTTGATGTACTTCCTCATGGTGCTCTAACTTAGATCGTAAACGGTTTTTGGAAAGGTATGGGGCCCGGGGTCAACCCAATACGCAGTATTTGTAAAATCTACAGTTTTCAATTTAGAACCACCAAATTTGGTATAATATCTCATGGTGCTCTAATTTATACGGTAGAGGTTTTTAGGAACGTGTGGGGGCCCCGGGATCAAGGGGGGCCCATACACAATATTCGTCAAATCTACAGTTTTCAATTTAAAACCACCAAATTTGGTATACTACCTCATGGTGCTCTAACTTAGACCGTAGACAGTTTTAGGAAGTGGTCTGAGCCCGTGGTCGATGGGCCCCCATAGAAAATTTTCGTAAAATCTGGTGCGGGGCCCGGGATCAAGGGGGCCATACGCAATATTCGTCAAATCTGCAGTTTTTAATTTAAAACCAACAAATTTGGTATACTACCTCATGGTGCTCTAACTTAGACCGTAGACAGTTTTTGGAAGTGGTCTGAGCCCGGGGTCGATGGGCCCCCATAGAAAATTTTCGTAAAATCTGGTGCGGGGCCCGGGATCAAGGGGGCCATACGCAATATTCGTCAAATCTGCAGTTTTTAATTTAAAACCAACAAATTTGGTATACTACCTCATGGTGCTCTAACTTAGACCGTAGACAGTTTTTGGAAGTGGTCTGAGCCCGGGGTCGATGGGCCCCCATAGAAAATTTTCGTAAAATCTACAGTTTTCAATTTAGAACCCAAAAATTTGGTAAACTTCCTCATGGTGCTCTAACTTAGACCGTAAACGGTTTTTGGAAAGGTAGGGTGCCCCAATACGCAATATTCGTAAAATCTATAGTTTTCAATTTAGAACCACCAAATTTGGCATAATATCTCACGGTGCTCTAATTTAGACGGTAGAGGGTTTTCGGAACGGGTGGGTGGGTGCCCGGGATTAAGGGGGCCCATACGCAATATTCGTCAAATCTACAGTTTTCAATTTATATATATATATATATATATATATACCAAGAAACGGCGATCTTTATTCATACCCCACCCCCTCGTTGAACTTTTGTGGCCAGTTGCCGTAAACTCGTATGAACCGGCATGAAAATTCCGATAAACAAAAGAACTCCTTCCCGTCATTAGGTACTTTGAAAAACTGCCACACATAATTCGCGCAAACTGGGAACACTGACACACATTCAAAGTGTTCCTCGTAGGAACAGCAATTTGTGCTCGGTCCCTTAATGAAAAGCATGTGGCAGGTTTCCAAGCTGCTGAAAAATGTGTGGCAGTTTTCCAAGTTGCTGAAAGATGTGTGGCAGTTTTCGTGTGTGACGGTTTATCGAAGACCAAGAATTTTAAAAAGTTCTTTGGATCGAATTCAAACTTTAAATTTAAAAAAATCCCGTATCAGCGGCGGGTTAGATTCGATTTAGGACGAAACAAGATAGTAATTCCGCAACTTCATGTATGTTTGAAATGTGAAAAGTTGAAAGAGAGTAAAAGACTGCAGGAAAAAATATCTGATCTTGAAAGTGTACTAGGTGCTTTAAAGAATGAGAAACGCGAGAATATTAAATATCTCTGCACAAATCAGAAATGCATACATCACTACAAGGTTCTGGTCAAAACAAATTATCCAACTCAAGAAGCAATTAAAAGAAATTAAGAGAAGCTACAGTACGTTGGAAAGATTAGGTAAAGGTATCCATGATATATTTACGACGCCCAACGGATCTTACGAAAGGAAGCAATGAATAAAATGGGCACCTCAAGATGTATCGAAATGCATCGTAATAAGAGCTCTCTTTAGAAAAATCATATATGACTTCTGGAGGGGGAAAGCATTATTCCATTACTTTGAAAAGATGGTGCGCAAAATTTACCCGTAATCCAGGCATTCTACACGATGTCTTTTTGTTGATGGGGGTAAAAAAAGCTATGAAAGTTTAAATCGCTCTGTAAAGCTTTATGTTTTAAGCTTTGACGAAATTCATATTGACTCTAGGTTATACTACGACACCAGAATGGACAAAATTCTTTGCCCTTTCAAGAAAGCCCAATTTTTCTTAATCCGAGGATTATTATCGCAATGGAAGCAGCCAATATTCTTTAACTTACAAATGAAAAAAGTATTGCTTTTTTTCAATAAATCAAGGTTTGGAAACTACTGGGGTTGAATTAAAAGTTATTTCTGACTTGGGATGATGCAATACGTTGTGGAGAGAACTTGAAATTTCTATGGACAGGTCATTTTTCGATAATCCTTTTTTTCAGGGGTCAAAAATATGGGTATTTGCTGATACTTTTAGGTTTTAGATCTTCGAATATGAAACATTCTGCTTAATGATTTTAAAACAAATATTCCTTCTGTTTTAATGTGTTTCAGTGATGTTCATTGGATTTACTAGGGTATAAACATGGATTTAATTCCTTCCCACGCTTGCTTCGTGCGCTTAGATATCGGAGGGGATTAGATTACTCTTGCAAAAAGAGATGGCACCGCAACTATGCCACAGCCCCCTCTTCGGGAAGCAAAGTGTGCTTCGCTAAAAGAAACAGCCTTTGTACCAATAGCCCTGAGTTTTTACGCTCTTTTACCTCCTCCAAATTGCGCCGTTCTGTGGAAAATGATAAAAAATACCTGCATAGCGAAATTTTTTGAATTGCGAGTATTTTAGTGTAGGAATTAATAAGGATCCCTCTAAAATAAATTCGTACAAATAGTTGTTTTCCCCCTGATACATGGTTTTAGTAATTGATTTTTAATGCAAAGTGGAGCAAGTGACAAATTAGCGACTTTTTAAACTTTTATACGCGCTCATATATGATTTTTTTTAATTTACAGTAATGTTTTTAAAGTCACTGAATAAATGGCTTCTATATGTAACCCGAAATTAACTTTGATGTTGTTCTTTTTATTTCTTTAAATTTAAGTATCTGGTTTGCACGCAAATTGTTAAATACATAAAAGTAAGGGCCACAAAATGATGAAATTTAATTTGCTATTTATCAATGCGGAAAATAGAAAAGTAGTTTCAATAATCACTTAAAATCCCAAAATTTAAGTATTTGTACGGCGAAGGATGATAACCTATTCAAAAATGGAGGGATTGTAAACGAAAAAAAAAACCTTTTGAAAAAGAACTTTTTAAGGGCTTCGCACCCCAAAACTTACACACAAAGGAAATAATTGTTAAAAATTCTACCAAAAGTGATTTTTTTCCTAAACTGCGGAGCCCCTTGAAGGCATGGGGCTGTTATATCTTTTATTTTGAACAAATTTATTATAAGAATAATCATATGTTATAAACAAATATTTAACCACTTCACCATAGTTATCTTCAAACGTTAATCGGTACCAACGTCACATTCCAATACGGAACACGTTTTAAAGTTATGAACAATGGCACACGTGTTAATGCTATTCACTGGAACACGTATTACTGTCATCAATGTTAAATACAAGGTGTTAATTTTATTGTTATATTTATTATTATGAACAAATTATAGGTGCATCAATTACAGATCATTTACCGATTAAATTTACTTTATCGTGCCTTTTTATAACTATGGGACTTTTGTTCTACAGTGGTCGTATATGGACAAAAACGTGCCCCTTATATGTACTGGCATATAATAAAGCACGGCGTTGTGATTCACCTTTATCCCGTCACTGGAATGGTGGGGGAGTAAAGGTGCCGCTCGTGAAAGAAATCAGAAACATAAACACATATCTTGTTTTACACATACCTTAACTTATGTCTTGTGTGATTATAAGGAAAACAAACAGGAATCTTATGTGGAAGTAATCAAAATAGTTTAATACGTGAGAATTAGGAACACTAAGGTACCACGTGCGTGGGTGCAGCCGTTAACAATACCTTACACATAAAATTTACTCTTATTCCGATTTTTCTCTATAACGTCTCCGATCATTTCTGCATGCATCTATCTATATATATAAGTGCAAAGCTTAGTGATTCATTTTACTTCTAGTTCCTTTTCTCCTATGCTTTACCTAAATGTTTTACCTAGCTAACTGGGTTTTCATTGTTTGATCATGACCAATACACACGCCACGTGCTCTAAGTAGGTTTATGAATAAATTTAAGCAAGTACATGCAATAACAGGGAAAAGGAAAAATAACTTAACTGGTATTTCCATATGTCTTTCAGGTTTTCAATCCAAATCTTTATCCAATTGTCAGCGCTGGCAGTACTTCATCTATCTCTCGTCACATCGCTCGACGATCCGCTATCCACGTCTGTCCCTTGTCGCTACACGCACTCCACACTGTTGACCAGTGAAGACCTTCTCACCTTCTGAGCTTCACCTTGTCCGCGGATGCCAAGGTCACTTGACCAGTCTGGAATTCATCTAATCCGTCCGGGGAACGTCACTTCGCTCCCCTCCTTGGGAACTGACCCTTCAACTTTTCCGACCCCCCTATATCCCCTGGGGCCTAAGTATCGTCACAAGGCTTGAGATTGCCTCCCGCTATCCCCTGGGGCTATCTATGCACGTGCATGTTGGACTAAATTTATTTTAAATAATTTTATTTCCAACATTCCTCCCTTACCAGATGTAATCTTTATGGGGGGCCAAAAGGAATGCTGGGGGGAAAACTACACGCACGGATAGACTACTCCATCCTTACCTAGTAATCCTCTATCTTTTTCCTCATGTGCACTTATATATACATGTAGCAATGAAATTATATAAAATATTCATAATCACACATATACACAATACACTTTTCAAGCACAAAAATTAATTAACTGTTACGGTCCTGCACCCACAATACATATCTAAAAAATATCAATTCAAGTGATACTGCTGGCATCTGAAGCTTACATGCACGTGTCGTTTAGTACACTTTGAGCTGTTGCTGACCAAGTATCAGTAACACATTTAACTGCCAAACGCTTTTCCGTTTGTTTGTTTGCTTTTATATTAATTTTTTTTTTTTTTTTTTTTTTTGTCATTGTCCACGTCCACCGATTCTTGAGTTTTATTGTTTGACTTAATTTTTTTTCCTGGTGGAAAGTAAGACAAGGTGAAATTGTTCGATTTACGTTCAGTTCTGCGATTCACACACAATTCACACAAAAAGTTATCAGACATCAAACCAATATCACTGGCAGTTCGCAATATTTGGAGAACATTGTCACCTGATTTGTGCTTTTTATATGCTGGTAATAAAATTAGCTGTAGAACACTTAGCTCTGTACGTATATGTTTATCTAGGTATTATTCGTCCACAGTCACCTATAGCATGGGTTATTCACCAAGGTCTCTTTGACCCTGGAACACAATAACAGCAAAATCATTTCACCTGTGTTTTATTCATCTCGGCGTGCGCCCTCATGGACACTGTCCTTTGTGCTTTTAAACCCCACACCGCTCATCGGCCATACCGTTTTCACCACACCGTTCATCGGCCATACCGTTTTCACCACACCGTTCATCGACCATACCGTTTTCACTACCTGTTGACCACACAGCACAACAAAGTCTTCGCTGTCAATGTAGCACTTTATTTAGTCTGTAGGTCATCCACATGAAAAAATGCGTTGCATTCACAGTAATTACGACCGTCCTTGGATACACCAGCACGCTTACATTACGTATGCCACGTGCGATCCGTTCATTATTTTCAAAAGCTTGCATCATTACTTGAATATCCTCCTGTTGTTTGAGTTTGGGAAAAGAAAACGGTGTTACAATCACTGCTGCACTCTAGTTCCCGTAGGAAGCATAGTTATTTCGTTCACCAACACGTGGTTCTTTTCGTTCACCAACACGTGGTTCTTTCGTTCACCAACACGTGGTTCTTTTCGTTCACCACCACATGGAACACACTGACTTTACTCACACTTTGATTTATTTTTCTTTTCTTCTATAACCTTCTCTCTTCCCCTGATTACGCACTGTACCGCTCTGTCATTACCCAGACTAGACGCGGCAGTGTGATCCGTCAATCCAAACAAAGTCAACTACCCAGTGGTTTAATTTTCATTTACCCTTATCTACATTCATTATCATTATTATTTTTTTCAGAATAGCTGTATATCTAATATCTTAGATTTACACTATTCTTTCCTTCCCAAGCAAAGATAGGTCCGCTCAACCCAATCAATCATTACCTTCACGCTGCACCTAAACATTATTAACATTAATATTTAAAATTACACTTGCCAATATCACTATTAAATTTTTATTTGACGAATTTTTCGTGCATACACCTCCACAAGAGATAACCAAGTGTTCCTGGGGGAATATTCAGATATAACATAACGTTAGTTAACCAGTTAAGATTTTTTTTTTTTTTTTTTTTTTTTTTTCTTCCTATGAACTAACCACACACAGACTTGAAACATACTTGAAATACGGACTGGAAAATAATACCCGAACTCGAGAAAATTTTATACATATATATTACACAAAATACTAGTGAATTTTCCACCTTTTGCTTTAATATTATGAGATATATGCTAATCCTATAATAAAACATTCTGACTTACTAACTTCCGTTTAAAATGCCTTCTAACTACAGTAATGAATTACTAAATCTATCAAATAAATTTAATAAAGATCCGAATTAGATTTGCTACTGGAATTGGGGTGGGGGAGGAGGGTGTAAAATGAAATAAACTGCAGCTCATCTATTGCTTTGCACCTTTCTGTCTCGAACAAGATTTGCTTGGCTGCTTTAACTTAAAAGGATCTTTATCGTCCTGTACTCCTAATAACTGTGAAAGATCAAATGGAGATTCTGCAGTTTGTTCTTCACATTTTTCGTTTAGTGGATTATGAGGATTTGCGAACGACTGTGAGGAAGAACGAACTGGGTTCGTTACCGACTTCTTCTCTTTACTGTTCTTCACAATCTGGGGGGATTCTAAGTTGTCTTTTTCATTTTTACGTTGCTTATGTACAATTTCTGTAGTGGATTCAGCTGTTGAGATTTTATCTACGCTTACTTTGCTCTTACTTCGGGAATCAACTATTGTCAAAACCTGGACCTTCTCTTGAGCCTCTTCATTTTGAGTAACACGTGGCTTTGGGGAACTTTGAGCACGCTGGTGTCTATTATACTTATTGTAAAAATGCCTACCCTGACTAGGTCTTGAGAGAAATGGATTTCTGTAATTATTTTTCCCTCTGCAAAATCTCACTTTGTGGCCTACAGCTCCACATCCAAAACAACGGAGGTTGTCATAAGTTTGACGTTGTTTCTGATTTGTTACGTAATGTGGTCTAGCATTCCTATTTGTTTGATCAAAATGCTTATTCTGTTCTAACGGAAAACTTCTATGTCTCTGGATGTGGAACGTATTGACAACTGCAGTGTTTACATTTCCCTGGTTGTTATTCCTGTTTTGTCTCTGGTACAAATTTCCGCGAGGATTAAAATGACCCGCGCCATTTGTGTCCCGCGCTCCGTAACCTGAAGATTGGGGTACACGAAACGAGGCTCTATCTCCCTGTCTTTGGTTTCCAAGATTATTTGATTGCTGATTACATCTGCTAACTGGGTGTCCTAATGCACCACATTTGAAACATCTGACATTAACAAAATTTCGCCTAGCCTTATATCTGGAATTCTCATAATTTTGACTTTCATTAATTTTTGATTGCAATTTTGATAGCTCATTCTCGGCTTTCATTAATCTTTCACTCATTTGTTGTGATTCTTCTCGTAAGGTACTGATAAGTGCATTTTGCTGCACGATGTATTGCTGAAACATGGGACAAGGTTCTGAAATACCATTAGCATCGCCTGGGGCGCTTTCTCGAGGGATTTGATCTGCATCATCGGCAGAATTGACACTCTTTGTGATGATATGTCGATTTGCCTCAGCAAGCAATGCATCTTGTACTGCTTGATCGAAATTTGCAGGCCCTTTCGAAAGTACCTCTGTTTGAATACTTCTTTCCACACCTGCTAAAAATTGTGATAACATAATTGAATCAACCAGTGCCTTAACCTGCTCATCCCCTGAGACCGGTGCGCCTAGATAAGAATGCGCTGCTCCTCTTAGACGTGATTCATACTGGGCGACCGACTCTTCTGGTCTTTGATTGCAAGAATTAAAATTTTGTATTGCCACTACTAGAGGTTGGTTATTGGCAAACCTTTTTATCACTGCTGATTTAAACATCTTGTAATCATCAAGCTGTCTAACATGGGGAGATTCACTCAAAAATCCTAAAGCTGCTTGCGTCATGCGAGCTTTTGCTACAAAAATTTTTACTTTTTCTGACCAATTAGTGACTGATTCTAATCCCTCTATTGCTTCGAACAAGAAACAAGCTGGAATAAGCTTATCGTTTCCAGAGAATTCGGGAATCAGGGGAAGTACTGATGCAATAAATTGCAACTCCTGCATGGAATCTTGAACGGAGGAGCCTGACATTTTTAATAGAAGTTTAATACCTAAGTTATACACTAATACCAATTAAAATAATACCTTTATCCCTACAACATGCAATTGCTTTTTTACCTAACTCTTAGTAATGAAGTTGTCAAAATAACACCTTAAGAAAACAATTGCATGATGCATACAACAAAAGAAAATAATGAACTGCTACACATGAAGAAAAGAAAACCCATTCAATCCGTACTGCGACGGGAAAAATACGTGACAGCACGAATGGCTCAAAAGTCACGGCACCAATGTTATATTCTCCGTTATTTTAAAATATTTATTATCATAATAATCATATGTTATAAACAAATATTTAACCACTTCACCATAGTTATCTTCAAACGTTAATCGGTACCAACGTCACATTCCAATACGGAACACGTTTTAAAGTTATGAACAATGGCACACGTGTTAATGCTATTCACTGGAACACGTATTACTGTCATCAATGTTAAATACAAGGTGTTAATTTTATTGTTATATTTATTATTATGAACAAATTATAGGTGCATCAATTACAGATCATTTACCGATTAAATTTACTTTATCGTGCCTTTTTATAACTATGGGACTTTTGTTCTACAGTGATCGTATATGGACAAAAACGTGCCCCTTATATGTACTAGCATATAATAAAGCACGGCGTTGTGATTCACCTTTATCCCGTCACTGGAATGGTGGGGGAGTAAAGGTGCCGCTCGTGAAAGAAATCAGAAACATAAACACATATCTTGTTTTACACATACCTTAACTTATGTCTTGTGTGATTATAAGGAAAACAAACAGGAATCTTATGTGGAAGTAATCAAAATAGTTTAATACGTGAGAATTAGGAACACTAAGGTACCACGTGCGTGGGTGCAGCCGTTAACAATACCTTACACATAAAATTTACTCTTATTCCGATTTTCTCTATAACGTCTCCGATCATTTCTGCATGCATCTATCTATATATATAAGTGCAAAGCTTAGTGATTCATTTTACTTCTAGTTCCTTTTCTCCTATGCTTTACCTAAATGTTTTACCTAGCTAACTGGGTTTTCATTGTTTGATCATGACCAATACACACGCCACGTGCTCTAAGTAGGTTTATGAATAAATTTAAGCAAGTACATGCAATAACAGGGAAAAGGAAAAATAACTTAACTGGTATTTCCATATGTCTTTCAGGTTTTCAATCCAAATCTTTATCCAATTGTCAGCGCTGGCAGTACTTCATCTATCTCTCGTCACATCGCTCGACGATCCGCTATCCACGTCTGTCCCTTGTCGCTACACGCACTCCACACTGTTGACCAGTGAAGACCTTCTCACCTTCTGAGCTTCACCTTGTCCGCGGATGCCAAGGTCACTTGACCGGTCTGGAATTCATCTAATCCGTCCGGGGAACGTCACTTCGCTCCCTCCTTGGGAACTGACCCTTCAACTTTTCCGACCCCCTATATCCCCTGGGGCCTAAGTATCGTCACAAGGCTTGAGATTGCCTCCCGCTATCCCCTGGGGCTATCTATGCACGTGCATGTTGGACTAAATTTATTTTAAATAATTTTATTTCCAACAGGGCCCGGGACGAAAGCTCCAGTTGCCCTTATGGTCCAGCCGGCTTTGCTCTGTACTGTGGATCAAATTTAGGGCTTTGCTGAATGACTGATTAGAGCAGACGTGTCGTTGTTGAGAAGCCCATTCCTTTTCCGTAGAGCTAAAACTAACGGGGGACGCAATTGTTTAGACACGGGAACATCCTGTGTGACCTTGTAACATTGCTTCTGGGAATAGTGAACATTTGAGTTTTGGCCTTCCCGATGTTTTGAATGTTCTTAGATTCTACTAACGGATATTTCACTTACAAAACACGGGACCTAGAAACGACAGCCGCGGCCAGGAATAACAAGACGCGGAACGCGGTTCCTTTCGCAGCATGAAACTGATACCCTCTATGAAAATAGCGCCACAGAATACGTGATAATGTGCCTATATTATCGTTATTTTTTTCTATATTTTTACCAATTAACAAAACAACGGGAATAAAAAATAAAATTTAAGTTTTATTTTTGATATTTTGAGGCCCCTTCGATTCCGAAACCCCAAGGGCGCGTTTCCTGCGCCTGTGCGGTGATCCGCCCCTAGTAGGGGCTATTTAAAGTTTTATACTCGAGTAAAACCGCAACACAATAAACTTGACTTTCTGTGAAAATTTTATGCATATGAGCACGGTTGGGGTTCATTGAAAATTGATAAAAAGGCTTAAGGCCTGTTTATTAATTTTTGTGCCTGTGTAAAAACGCAGTACCGTAACCTTGGCATGTTATCGAAACCTTATGAATACGTCGAACTAAAATTCCTAAAAAAAGGCTAGGTCTAAGGTCTTGCAATTAAGGTTTTGTGACAGAGTAAAGGTGCAACATTAATAACTTGACATGTTATGTTAACTTTGTGAATATGAGCACAACGGATTAAAAATTTCAAGAAATCGCCTTTGAGATTAATGTGTTGTAGCAGAGTAAAAGTGTAACATTATCTTTATTTTCTATATAAACCATACTACGTGCTGAAATGGCCCAACTATATATACGTATGCTTCAACCATATACCGAAGCGCGGACACGGTGAAACAAAAGTGCGATTTTGTACGGTCCCTTAAAATTTTGTGGCCAGCCCACATGTAATAGGACACGTCGATGTCAAAAACGTACTTTTCACACGGCTCCATGACAGATAGCAATGGACACGTCGCAATCTTTTTTTTTTTTTTTAGTTGGGAGGTTTAACGACCACCGTGATCAATTCAGTGGGCTGTAAGCAGTCAGCAGTTCCTAATTTTGGGTCACTGGTTCCATGCATGGAAGGGGGAAAGCCAGTGCCAGAAGTCAAACGCAACGTCCATGACTCACCGGGATTTGAACCCGGACCCTTCTCGGACTCGTGATCAGAAGCCAGCGCATAGACCACTGCGCCACCGTAGCGGCTCACGTTGAAATCAACTATGTATTTTTCATACGACCCCAAACGCTCTTATGGACATACTAATGAAACTGGATGCAAAGAAATCATTAATGTAATTTGTACTAGCAGGGTGGTATTTCCCGGGTAAATATTACTATCTGTGGAATCACCAAGTTCAGCTGGTGAAAATTAATGAATGGAAAAGATATTCCTGTAATTTTCCAGTAAACTTATCTTTAATTTTTGTATTTAGTCAATTTAATTTTATGAAACAAAAAGGAAAGGAAGAGGAATGGAAATACTTATCTCCGAGGAGACATCTATATAGAACTGCCGTACATCTGGCGTGTGCTTCTGAGAAACCGCGACACTGAAATGCAATGCACCTGTGTGATGTCGACTTGATATTGATAATCTTTTTCTTACCGTTTTAAATTTTGAATATCTGGAACTCTCTATTTACATTACATTGTATTTCTGCCTGATAAGCCGCCCGTTGGTGATGAAAGCTAACGTTTATTAATTTTTGATTTTAATACACCATTAACCGAATATTTTTGCACGTTATTGTTATCTACGGTCTTACACTTAGACCGAAGGTTGGGTATTGGAGTGCTGAATTGTGTTGCAGATCTTAAGAGTAAAAAATTGAACTTTTAACGAAAATTTTGTAAGGGGGCCTCTTGATCGCGGGCCCCGACCCGTTCCCAAAACCATCTGCGGTCTAAGAGTACCGTGAAATAGTATCCCAAATTTGGTGGTTCTAAATTGAAAACTGTAGATTTTACGAATATTGCGTATGGGGGGCCCTTGACCCCGGGCCCCCTACCTTTCCAAAACCGTCTGTGGTCTAAGTTAGAGCACCATGAGATATTATACCAAATTTGGTAATTCTAAATTGAAAACTGTAGATTTTACGAATATTGCGTATTGGGGCCCCTTGACCCAGGGCCCTCTACCTTTCAAAGCAAAACCCGTCTACGGTCTAAGTTAGAGCACCATGAGGAAGTATACTAAATTTGGTGTTTCTAAATTGAAAACTGTAGATTTTACGAATATTGCGTATTGGGGCCCCTTGACCCCGGGCCCCTTACCTTTCCCAAAACCGTTTGCTGTCTAAGTTAGAGCACCATGAGGAAGTATACCAAATTTGGTAGTCCTAAATTGAAAACTGTAGATTTTACGAATATTGCGTATTGGGGCCCCTTGACCCCGGGCCCCTTACCTTTCCAAAAACCGTTTACTGTCTAAGTTAGAGCACCATGAGGAAGTATACCAAATTTGGTGGTTCTAAATTTTTTTTTTTTGATTGGTGGTTTAACGACCACCGTGAGCAACTCAATGGGCTATAAGCAGTCGCCCGTCCCTAATTTAGGGTCACTGGTTCCAGGGAAGGGAGAGAGCCAGTGCCGTAAGACAAACACAACATCCATGCCTGACCGGGATTCGAACCCGGACCCCTTTCGGACGAATGATCAGAGGCCATCGCTTAGACCACTGCGCCACCGGGGCGGCGTTCTAAATTGGAAACTGTAGATTTGTCGAAAATATTCTATGGGGGCCCATCGACCCCGGACTCCGACCACTTCCAAAAAACCATCTACCGTCTAAGTTAAAGCACCATGAGATAGAATACCAAATCTGGTGGTTTTAAATTGAAAACTGTAGATTTTTCGATAATTTTGATTGAGTGGGCCTGGACCCCAGGCCTGGGCACTGTTGGAAAAGCGGTACGGGTAACCCCAATTTCTACCAAAATTTAATCAGGACATCAATTTCTATGAAGTCCCCCTCCCCTTTAAATATACTTTTTTTTGCAATTCATCAAAAGCTATCGAAAGCAATTTATTTAGGGATTACTGCGATGTTATGACCTGCGATGTTATGACTTGCGATGTTATGGTACCACGATGTTTTGCCCTGCGATGTTATGGTGCCGCGATGTTTTGCCCTGCGATGTTATGGTGCCGCGATGTTTTGACTTGCGATGTTATGGTGCCACGATGTTTTGACCTGTGATGTTTTAGTACTGCGATGTTATGGTACCGCGATGTTTTGACCTGCGATGTTATGTCGGCGATCATATGTCGTGCGATGTTTTGACTTGCGATGTTATGTCGTAGACCCCCTCAGAGTGACGATGGAAACAGCTGGTCTGTTTTGGCTTCACTCAAAACGAGTCGTTTCAGCTCCTCTTCTTCTAACCTCCTTGGACGTGGGTGAACAGGTCTGAAACGCCATCTGCCGGGCGGCGGCCACAGCGTTTTATTTTACACAGCGATTCCTTTAACAACTTCGGCCTTTTCAGAGAAAAATTCTGGAAAGTTACCCCTTCATTTATGCATTTTAGGTGACAGGTTTTATTAGCTGAACCATACGATGAGCAGACGTTATGCATGTCGTTAATAAATTTACAAAAATCGCGTTGTTCCCGAACCTCTGTAACGTAACGCCTTGTTAAGCAATGGGAAAACGCATATAAACAAGTTATTGTTGGTCCGCGGCCACGGAAAAGACGCAATGCGAGGTGAATAAGGTCAATTCCGTATATACACTTGTGAAATACGCACCCCGGCTGAATTAAACCTCTGCCTCTGTCCTGGAGCAAATGAACCTAAATTAAAGAATAGTCCCTAGATTTGCTCATGGTGATCATTAAATTCACAAACCTCTATTGATGGCCGAGTGATTTGAGGCGTTGTCTTCGGACCATTCGTCGCAGTGCAACCCGGATTGTATTGGGACGAGGGTTGTTTTTTTTTTGTTTTTTTTATTGGAGGTTTAACGACCACCGTGAGCAACTCAATGGGCTATAAGCAGTCGCCCGTCCCTAATTTAGGGTCACTGGTTCCAGGGAAGTGAGAGAGCCAGTGCCGTAAGACAAACACAACATCCATGCCTGACCGGGATTCGAACCCGTACCCCTTACGGACGAATGATCTGAGGCCAACGCCTTAGACCACTGCGCCACCGGGGCGGCACAAGGGGTTCGAATGAAACATATGTCGAGTCCAAATGGAACATAACTGTTGTGTTTTATTGATGGAGCTAGCTCTATCGCTCCCATCCCTGGAGTCAGTGGCACTAAAGTAGTGACGGGCGACTGCTTAGAGCCCTGTGAATTCCTCCTGGTGGTCGTTTAAGCACCACAAAACAATCAAGAAGAGAAAAAGAGAGGAAGAGTTTGGATAGACTGTAGTAATATGCAGAACATCACACCTGCAGCTAAGATGCACTACTCATCTTCATTTTCATTTCCTTTTTTTTCTTTTTCTTCTTTTTTCTTTTGTACTGTCTCAAGAACTTTCTTGTTATTGACGCATTCTATTCTTTTTCAAACCTTTCGCAGCTAATACTGTCCGGCAGCTAGCATTAGCATCATAACAGTATGAAATACGACTCATTCTGAAGGAGTTGTGCCATTTGTACAATGAAACTACAGTAATTATTTAAATCAGTGAATGCTGTAATGTATTTTATTTTTAGAGCAAAATCGGTCAAACGGCTTATTATTATTTAAATGGGGTGGGGGGGTTAACTACCACCATAAACAACTCATTAGGCTATAAGCGGTCGCCGGTCCCTGATTTAGGAGCACTGGTTCCAGGAAAAGGAGAGAGCCAGTGACGTAAGACAAACACACCATCCATGCCCCACCGGGATTCGAACCCCGACTCATCTCGGACGAATGATCTTAGACAGGACACACGCCGGTGGTGTACAAGCATTCCGTACATTGATAGGAGACTGGGAAAATTTCAGCCAATCATAGGGCGGTATTCAGTTTCAGTGATGACACCTATGGGTGGGGCTTATTTTCATGTGTCACGTGTGTTTTCATCTGAATTTGTAAGCATCATGTCCGCTGCTGGTTTCAGTGCACGGTGTTTTAGTGTAAGGATATACATGTATTGGGAAACAATCTTCGTGAGTCACTTTCCAACGGAATCGTTGCAATGATTCCACGAACCAGGATCTGACGTTTAGGAGCAATGTGAATTGCATACAAGATTGTGTTAAAGAATTTGGTTTAAAAACTAAGACATCTTGTAATTATGGTACTACAAAAGCTCGCGGCGTACTTTTTGTTTGGAAGTTGTCTAATTTTTCTCTTTTCAGTGTTAGAATACCTGTTTTGATTTTAGGAAGACCCGCATATTCAGAACCAGCCTTGTTTCACTGTATTCATGGTAGAATTAATGGTACTAATTAATGAATTGGTTTAAACCAAAAAGACTATCGGTATACAATGTGAAGTATTCTAAAAGTTGATGCTTCTGTTTCCTCCCATTTTGTACTAACAGTAGTTGGATTTCATTAAGTACAGCACACCACTGTGTTAGTACGGGATCGTTATACACAGTTCATGCGTAGCTCCATAATTGTGGTCAATTTACATAAAGAAAAACACACGGGAATTTAAGTCTGGGGTTACCAGGTAAATATGCGCCGCCCCGGTGGCGCAGTGGTCTAAGGCGCTGGCCTCTGATCATTCGTCCGTAAGGGGTCCGGGTTCGAATCCCGTCAGGCATGGATGTTGTGTTTGTCTTACGGCACTGGCTCTCTCCCTTCCCTGGAACCAGTGACACTAAATTAGGGACGGGCGACAGCTTATAGCCCATTGAGTTGCTCACGGTGGTCGTTAAATCTCCAATAAAAAAAAAAAATATGCAGATTAGCGTCCTAAATTATCTCGTCGGAAAAATGTCAGTACCTGGAAAATGTGCGTCGTACAGATTTTACAGTATGGAAAGTAATGGCAAATGGTGCAGAAATTTCTTATTTCAAATGTCTTTTAAAGATTTTTTTCGTAATATGTGCCTGTGAGTGCGATGCTCTGAAAAGACGCTGCGGTAGCCCTAAGGCATCGCTTCGCCGACGATGTGAAGCTTTGCTTCGTTGAAAGGAAGGTTCGCTGAGGCGTGTAGTTCAAGCGCTGATACAACAAGTCCAAGCGCGTAAACTCTTACCAGGAGAACGAACCATGTTGTACTCATACACTACAGAATATAGTGCGTTCATGTTTTATCATTGCTTGTAAATCAGATGTTGAGAATTTTTTTGTTCTTTCGCATATGATTCCCTGATTCGAAATAGAAAGTACTAATATGATTTTCTATGTTGTACAGAAAACTGGGGAACTATAACTTTCGGTTCCGGTTGAACGGCTTCCATTCGTAGCTGATTTGCTGTGTCCCTGCACTTTTGGTTCTTCTGTTAATAGCTTGTTCGCACATCAGTTTCTATCTTACTCATACGTATCTTTTGCAAATCGAAGAGGTTTTATCCGTTTTTTCCTGCGAACAACGTACAGGATACAACAAAATAAAGGGTGGATAATGTGGACCTATTTTCTGTCGCGTATGACTACAACATTTATCGCTCTCCTGCCACCAACGTTACCTCTTTCTCTTGTACTCTTCCGCCCGTCATTTTGGCACAGCAACGAAACTTCCTTTTAAGTTTTTAACGGACCAAAGCTTCACATCTTCGCCGGAGCGATGCTTTAGGCCTACCGCAGCTTCTCTTCACACCGTCGGACTCACAGGTCAATATTACGATAAAAAATCTTTAAAACACATTTAAAATATGAAATTTCTGCACAATTTGCCATTCATTTTCATACTCTAAAATCTGTACGTCGCACTTTTTCGAGAAACAAACATTTTTCCGACGAAATAATTTAGGACACTAATCTACACATTTACCGATAATGTTATATATTCAAAATTTGTATTTCTGTAACTTTACGTATTTGTTCATGTTCGCTCTATGTAACGGCGTATTTTTCATTTTATAACCGATTTTTGCCGAAATTGAGAACTTATTGATTAAAATTTGATCTAGAAATCTATTGTTCGCACGCGAATATTCTTTCTGTGCTATTCATACCGTACAGATTACAGGGGCGGTTCGTCATTAGGGGCCAGAGGGGCCTGGCCCCACCAAAAAAATTCTATTTCTATAATTTTTTTATTTTTTTATTTGCCCTAATTCTTATTCTCTCTGTTAACTGAATGGTGATAAACCTTCCCCTTCATAAACAATTCCCCAAGAGAAAAAAACGTTATGAACCATTCCCAAGGGAAAAAACAGCTCCAACAGGCCCCAGTAATATCACCACGTCATAAACCATTCCCCAAGGAAAAAAGCAGCTTCAACAGGCCCCAGTAATATCACCACGCAAGCAAGAGGAGACAACATTTTCCTCCCCGTCTCATTCAGTACGATGACCTACATACAACACTGCCTTAACGGCGTGTGCAAAACAAGCTGTGGGGCCAGGTTTACCTGGCCCCACGCTAATTTGATTGGCTGGGAGAGTGTCCGTTTCCTTAACGCCGTGGGTTGACAGATAAGCTTACTCCAACCAAGCTCAAGGGTGGCCTGGAGGTTTCAAATGTCGTAGGAAAGTTCAGTTAATTGTTTTTTCTGGGTGTGTCTCTCTGTGATGCGTTGTTCCTTTGTGTCGTGACCTTTTAGCTTGTCGTGTACAATGAATAGAGTGAATATTTTGCTAAAATCTCCGTTCTGTGCTTTAAATCTGGAAGAAAACCTTCACTTAAGAAAACTCGGTGCTTATCAACCCAAGAATTTCCAGGTAAGCCAGAAAGACGGAACAAAACTTCGAACATTTTCTGTTCAGTGGTTTGAAAAAAGGGCTTGGCTAACTGCTAGCGATGAAAAAATCGTTATTTTGTTTTTATTGTTTGCTATTTGACGGAGAACCACTGTGGACCAAAATTGGCTGCAAAGATATGAAACACTTGTCCGAAAAGATTAAAAAACATGAATGCAGTACAGTGCATATTAATAATGCTTTAAAATTCAAAACTTTTGGTAATGTTAATATTATGTCACAATTAGAGGACGGTTATCACTCTGCGGTTAGAAAGCACAATGAACTAGTTGATAAAAATAGACACGTTCTAACACGCATTATAGACTGCATAAAATTTTGTGGTGTACACGAATTGCCTTTACATGGACATGATGAAACACAGTCTTCACATAACAAAGGAGTGTTTTGGGATATGATCTCATAACTCATATATAACTAGTTTGGACAGTGTCTTACAAGACCATCTGGACAAATCTAAAGTTGCAAAAAATACATCAAAAATAATTCAAAATGAAATTTTGGATTGCATGTATCAGGTGTATCTGGATGAAGTTAAAAGCGAAATTGAAAAGGACAATTACACATCCGTGCAAGCTGACGAAACGACCGACATATCCTGCCGTTCGCAATTTGTTGTCATATTGCGATATATGATTAACAGCCATGTCGTGGAAAGATTTTTATCGTTTGTTGAAATCGAAAACAGAACAGCAGACGGGTTTTGCATTTGTACTCAAAGATGAGTTGGAAAAGTTTGGTTTTCAAAACAAACTTGTTGCTCAGACATATAATGGGGCAGCTGTCATGAGCGGAACTCGTGGCAGTGTGAAAATACGCATGAAAGAGCATTATCCACACGCTCAGTATGTGCACTGTTATGCTCATCAGTTGAATTTAGTATTAAAGGTGTGCTCAACAATCAATAGGGTAAGAATATTTTTTGCAAATATCAGTGGAATCGGCTCCTTTTTCACAGTATCACCTAAACGTAGTGGTTTATTGCGTGATATTTGTTGAAAACGAGTACCTACAGTTTCAGAAACAAGATGGAATTTTGAATCCAGGATCATAAATTGTGTTTCAGAAAACAAAAATGAACTCTTGGAGTGCTTCGACAGAATTCTAAACGAAAGTGGTTGGGATGACAAGAGTATATGTGAATCAACTGGATTTGTGAAGTTGTTACGAAATGAGGAATTCCTTTTCTTATTGTCTTTCTTTTCTCACATATTCCAACATGTTGATATTTTGTAAAATATACTACAGTCTAGAAAATCAACTAGTGTTGATTGTAATCGAGCTCTAAAGAAGTTTGAATCAGCTGTAAATTATGTTCGGCAAAGTACAAAACACAACGATCAAAATGGAAGTGATGAACGTCAACCTTTGCGAAAAAGAGCTAAAGTTGACTGCAGTATTACAGAAAATGATGCAAAAGAAGCATGCGACACCATCGTCAATCAAATAAGGGACAGGTTTGAAAAATCTGTCTTATTTCACTCATTCACTGTTGTAGATCCAAAGGAGTTAAAGAATCATAAGCAGCATTTTCCGTCACACCATACAAATTTATAAGCAACTATGCTGAATAAAGAAAAACTTGAAAATGCATTATCAGTACTTTATGCTAACGAAACCTTCGACGGCATACCGAACGTAAGTGCGTTAATGTCATTTCTCCATTCTAATGAACTTTTAGATACATTTTCTGAAGTCTCTAAATTATTAGAAATAGTTTTAGTGACACCAGTAACTACCGCTGAAGCAGAACGTTGTTTCAGCACCTTGAATCGCATAAAAACATTTTTAAAAAACACTATGACACAAGAACGGTTAAACGCACTCGCTGTTCACTCTGTACATAAAGATTGTATTCAAGAAATTCCACTTTTTAATCAAAAAGTCATAGAAAAAATTTGCCACTCTCAAACATAGAAGAGGAAAATATCTGTACAAAAAGTTATGACTCTTCTTCATAATATTTCCATGTATTGCATTTTTATACTATGGTACGAAGAGAAAAATTCAATTGATTTCTCTTTCATATTTATAACGAAGTGAATTTCTCCGTCATTTTTGGTCTACGCCGGGATTCGAACCCGAGGCCGCTTATTCCGGAACAAGTTGCTCTACCAATTAAGCTACGCGGACATTTGTTCTGATTCCTATCTGCCTTTATGTCGTGTGCGTCCTGCTGGCAGGTACGTCACATCTCCTCTCCTGGTACGTTACATATTGTTTGAAGTTTACAATGCGCTTTGCAGAACTAATTTCAGTTTTAACTAAGATGATGTTCCAAGTTAAAAATAAATAAATAAATGAGAAAGCCTGTAAGTATAATTTGCACATGAGTACATATATGTTTTTAGGCTTCACAAGTTCTTAAAAAAAGGTTAAACCTTTCAAATAACGCAAATGGTAGTATGGTACTCATTCTATATGGGACGAAATTCATGAAACATTTCATCTCTGCATATATTTGGAGTTATTATTTTTTCACTATACTTTTTTATCCTGTGATTATTCCACAGTTGAGAAACCTAAAGAAACACAAAGCACAACTACATATATTAATGCTCATATGTTTTAAGCTAAAAATTTTATTTAAGGAGTTTTAACATTTTTCTGTTAATAGATATGCATACTATTGTGAGGAAAATTTTTTCGCGTGTGCAATACAATAGTTGACACATTCCTGCATGATTTGGGCATTATTGTGAGTCAAGGAGGGTAAACAGAGGCAGAGTAAATGAATCTTGGGGGTGGGGGTGGGGGTCTGAATGGTTGGCCTAATAATGACAGTTTTTTTATTTCATTGTTTAACTTCGGCTACTGGCCCCACCTGTTTCAGTTGCCACGAGCATCCACTGACAGATTCAGTTGAGGTCTTCAATTGATTCCTGTCGCTTCCAAAGCGCTGGCATTGCATTTACCAATCTATCTCTCTACAAGGTCTGTGTTAGAAACATTTCCCTCCCCACCTCACCAAAATATTTTGAAACAACCCATGTCGCATCATTATCACATTTAAAACGCATCTCCTGCCTACAAATATTTACATCAGTCAGCTTACAATATCCTCTCCTACCATCAGTGAGTAATCACACGTGACACAGGCAAATGAGCCTCATTCGTAGGTGTCGTCACTGAAACTGAATACCGCCCTCTGATTGGCTGAAATTTTCCCAGTCCCCTACCAATCTACGGAATGCGTCCGGACTCCCTCTGGGATTTCATGGTCAGCTTCACTGGGGTGGTGGTGGTGTGTGTGTGTGTGGGAAGGGGGAGGGGGTGGTCCATGAATCTCCAAATGGTTTGAAAATTGTTTTGCACAAATAAATTGAAAAGTTAACGCAGCAGTGTTTGTTCTTTGAAAAAATGTCATTAAAAATTCTTTAAATTTATTTAAAGCAATAACCAGGGCCGGTTTCTCTTTCCTTTTTTTTTTTTTTTTTTAATATATAATCGGAAAGTGTTCTGCTTTAGGTCATAAAACCCAATACACCATCTATGAAATAAATTTCTGAACAACTAAAAACTCGAACCCAAATTAAGGGTAAGAATACATAGGAGTGGTTTGTGTGCTGGAGAAATGCGTTAGCCGCCCCAGTGGCGCAGTGGTCTAAGGCGATGGCCTCTGATCATTCGTCCGAAAGGGGTCCGGGGGCCCTTCCCTGGAATCAGTGACCCTAAATTAGGGACGGGCGACTGCTTATAGCCCCTTGAGTTGCTCACGGTGGTCGTTAAACTTCCAATCCAAAAAAAATGCGTTACTTATGGGCGGTTTGTGACAAAACACGTTCTGATCGTGTGAGGAATGAAAATGTGCTGCAGTTGTGTAATGTGAAGGAAAATGTTGTTAGCAAGGTGGAGACTAATATGCTTCGGTGGTTTGGACATGTTGAAAGAATGAGTGATGAGATGCTTACTAAGAAAATTGTTTTAGCCGAAGAGGCGGGAAGGAAAGGCAGAGGAAGGCAAAGGAAGTCATGGGAGGATCGTATTCAGGAGTGTCTGTGCTGTCTGCATGAGAAAAAGATTATGAGTATGAAGTATAGAAGGTCTTGTGTACGTCGTGTGATGGATGTCAGTGAAGCCCGAGAATTGTATATCAAGACTGCTGCAAATGGAGAAGTTTGATACGGCAACAGTAAGTAAATAAATTTATCTGGTAGTTTACATTTCTTTGTGACACTAACTTCTGAATCTCAGAGAACAGCTTAGGGATATGTATGTATGAATACCACTGCTTGATATACACGGATGTTTTTGGAGTTTTGTCACATAGATGATAAACGAGCCTGGACGAATGTGTGTGCGTTTGTTGTGAGAACAACAATTGTCGAAATATAGGTTTCGAAATCGCTTCACCAATCACACTCTCGGCCCAGCCAAGTCCGCCCCCCTCCCCCTAGGGTCAATACAATCCATAAGTGTTTCCTTGACGTTTGTGTTTTCACCGGGCTTGCAGAACGTATGTGGGTAGTAGGAAATAACTGAAGTTATTTGTTTGGACACTGTGCTTGACGTGAATTTCAAAGCGTTCGAGCAAAAACGGGGACCTGCGATTTCGACAACAGGTTTACGCATTTGATCCAAGGCATATGTAATGATAATACTGAATGGCTGTCCCCCCCCCAGTGTAATTAGGCGTTCACATATAACTAGCTTATCAGATCTCCACGTTTGTCAGCGCCAGTAGACATGAGAAATCTTCAGACACACTTTTCAATTCATTTATGAGTCTTACGGCGGCCGGATGCTGAAAGGGTTTTGGCGTTCCTTACAACGTAAAATGTTTACTACCTCCCAGTGTGAAACGTGAAGGAAGTTTCCTAACATAGCACCTCTTTAAGCCTTCAGTCTTAAATTGAGTTCGGCCAGAGGAGACTTTAAATCTTTTGGGGCCTATGACGTAGAAGTCTTTTCATACTTCTACGTTATTTTAAAAACTTAACCATAAGATGAAATAGTTCCTAAATTAAACCTTAACGGCCAGACAAAACATATAAGCAACAGAAGTCAAACTTACGGAAAAGATGCTTTATTCAGGATGTAGCACTTCCATAACAAATCATAACATCACATAATACTTCGCATTAAACTCTCCACACACCACACAGCTCCACAACGCTCTACAACACAACGCTTTACTTGCAACACTTCTCCAAGCAACGCTCTCTTTAACAACGCTCGCTAAGCAACAGTTTAGTCGTCGTTTTTATATCTCGTTCTTATCTTATATCAGGCATACGTCACGTTCATTCAACCTCAATTATGTTGCCAACAGTATTCGTTTGAGAGAAAAGATATTTCGTTAAGAGTGAAGTATAACTAAGAATAAAATCAAGACTTACATAGGGAAAGAAGCTAAAAAGGAAAGTTAATTTAGAGTATACGTCACAGGCCCTAGGCGCTAAATGATTCTGGGGCCCCTCTTTCCCCTCCTTATCCCTTCAGAAATTTTCATCCGCCAGATTAAGAAAAAAAGTAAAGTCAAGAATTTTTTTTTATTGCGTTTTTTAAAATACCATTCTGTCATAGATTATTAGAACGTTTCGTAAGAAACAGCGTCAATGTTATCGGTTTGTCTGCCCCGTACACATCGAACTTTTTGTTTTTACTGATATTTCAAAAACTATTTTTACAGCTAATAGTAAATCAAAGTGCATTAAGTTTGGCATTTTAAACATCCCATGTGCAGTCATGGACAATGAAATTTGCGCACCTAGAAGAAAACATGCTAAAACCGCGAGACTTCGCAAATAACTAGATTGCGTGTTGGTACGCAAATGATCCACGTTTGGTGCGATTTCGCATACCAGCACATCCTGTGGTGGCGCTATCAGCACGAACCGACAGCCTTATAAACCGGCGTATAGTCGATGTCCCATGAAAGTGAAAAGCGCCGGCCTACACAAGCAAGAGTACAGAGTGACAAGAATGCCGGGTAGAAGCAAGAGACGTCGATTTACGCAACTTACGGACTTTGAGAGAGGCCGGATCATTGGGCTGAAAACCGCAGGGCGGTCGACGTGCCGTATAGCCCGCCACGTGGATCGTTCTGACCATACCGTCCGACTGTTTTGGGAACAGTGGACACGTGACGGCACTGCCACACGGAGGAGCGGCTCCGGACGGACCATGAGGACCACCGGTAGAGCGGATCGACGGATCGTGCACCAGGCACGTACAGAACCCACGGGGAGCCGGTCCACTATACAGGCAAATGTAGAGGCTCCTGTGTACTCACGAACCATTTCGCGATGCCTCGCAGAAGCGAATCTGCGATCCCAGCACCCCTCACGTGTGCTGCCATTAACACCGGAACATCGCCGGCTCCGTTGGGAGTGGTGCCATGCCAGAGTGACGTGGAACGCCACAGAGTGGTGATGTGTGGTGTTTAGCAATGACTGCCGCTTCGTTTTGGGGACAGATGAACATCGTGTCCGGGTGTGGAGGTCCCCAGGTCAACGGCACAATTCCAACCTCGCTATCGAGCGCCACACCTCCACCACTGCAGGCATTATGGTCTGGGGAGTCATAGACTACGATAGCTGATCAGCTGTCGTAGTAATACGTGGTTCATTGACGGGCCAGCGGTATATGGATGAGATCCTACGGCCCCATGTGCTCCCATTCCTGGCCGGTATTCCAAGTGCGCTATTCCAGCAGGAAAATGCCCCCCCCCCCCCGCACACCGCTTGGATTGCCCAGGACTGCCTACGCCATGTCCAGACACTTCTATGGCATGCCCGCTCCCTGGACATGTCCCCTATCGAGCATGTGTGGGACCAGTTGAAACGCCGGCTGCCACCGTGCCGCACTATCCGGGATTTGGAGTACACCGTCCAACATGTGTGGGCCAGTCAGCCGCAGGACATCAGGCGTCTGTTCGCCTCCGCACCGGACGGTATTGCAGCATGTATCGCCGCACGTGGCGGTGCGAAGCGCTATTGAAGGTGACCGGACTGCGTGCCACAGATCCCTCTGTAATTGTCCTGCAGCTCTGTTTTTGCCATCATGTGTATCATTCATCTGTTTCATTACGTTCATAAACTTTCAGTTCCATCCGATGCTTCTTTCTTGGTGCGCAAATTTCATTGTCCGCGAGTGTACTTCATGAATTTACGGCTAAGGGCTGTCAAAGTCAAAAATTCAATAAATTAAAGTTCTCTTGAAAAGAAACTATTCGACATAGAGGATAAAATTAGGCCTAACAATCCTTTCTCAAATATTTAAATTTTACAATTAGTTCATTAATTTGTTGCTTTTTTGCTGCACTGAAGGCCAAAAAATATGGTTTTCACAAATTCCTCACAAATGATTTTTGCGAATTTATAGGACATAAAATTTCATTCAATTTTGCCCATTTTAATTTTCACTACTAGTTCATAAATTTCCCTCTAGTTCTCGAATTGGAAATTCAGTAAATTTTAGCTTTACGCTACAAAGATTCCATTTGAGTAACAGCAAAAGTTCTTTTTGAGTTTGATACGTTTGGCAAAACTGGCTACATTAGTAAGATTTTCAGTTGCTAGTTACTTGGCAAATTTAGCGCTAAAGAAGCTGAAAATTGAATTTTGCTAAATTTATCGATACATTTCGTATAAATTGTCGTGAAATTGGAATGAGTTTCAATTACAGAACATGCTCTCTCCATTGCTTCACAGCTTTGGAAAATCACTTTGTTTTTACGTTTTGTGCAAATTAGTCAAATTGGTAGGCACCAGCCATGGTATCCAGCCAAAAATAGCAACCGGAAAAGTCCTCCACTTTACACAAAATACGGGTAAAATTCAATTTGAGCACAGTGCTTCGCTTAAAAAAGGGTGGATGATTTTTCGTGGAGGAAATTTCTTGTGGCGAACGATTCCCTAAATCGAAGAGTTTCAGCCGTCCATGACGTAGACGAATGCCATGGACCAAGAAAGCTGCACACTAAGAATTTCATCGGTCCGTGCAGAAAAGCTAGAATATGAAGAATTTCTTGAAAACATTTTCCTTATTATTTTCATCAGAAAATTGGCAAGGTCTGCATTTTCTTTTATTATGTAAAATGGATGTCTAAGATTTTATTTATTCATGCACTGCAGTTATCAGAAACGAAAAATGAGTGATTAAGTGCAAAAGATCCAACATGAAAATGGAAAAGTAGGAACCACTGTAACGTACCAGGAGATGTGACGTACCTGCAAGAAGGACGCACACGACATAAAGACAGATAGGAATCAAAATAAAACGTCCGCGTAGCTCAATTGGTAGAGTGACTTATTCCGGAATGAGGGGATTCGGGTTCGAATCCTGGCGCGGATAGAAATGACGGAGAAATTTACTTCGTTATACCACAGCTTTGCGAGTAAGAATATCATGAAAACGTTTATTGCTTTTTCAAAAGTTAATTTTTATGTCGATTTAAGGAATAGAAAAGGTGAGAATACTTTATAATAATCAGTATTAGACTAGGGAGGAGAACGTAATAAAAAAATGTTGTTCGAATACAACAGAAATTTCTTTTAATACTATTAAATAAGAAAAAGATAAATAGTGTCACATTTTTGAATTTCTTTATTTTTCAGACTAAGTACACTCTTTTTGCAAAAAAGCAAAACAAAAACCGAAGCACTCGAGAAAGTTCTTTGTTTCTGATGAAACTCCGCATGCAAGTACCTCGGGATCGAATATGCAAATGATTAAAAAATAATGACCAAAGACTAAATAGCGGCCCACGACAGCGCATGGGAACCGCACATCGAGGAGGGTATACCAGGAGCAAAGGGCAACAAAACAGGTCGTAGAATGCGTCGACGTGCTGGACAATTGTGACAGTAGATTGCGGGTATATTGACCTACAGACTGTGAGAATGCCTAGGTGACGGATCCGCACAAACCACGATGAGCGAGTTTGAGGGAGGACATATAATTGGACAGAGAGAGAGGCCAAGTCGCCGTATCGGAAGGCATTTGGATCAGAGCGACGCGGCAATCGGAAGATGTTGGGTCCATTGGGTCGAACAGAGCACCACAATCCAGCGGCACACGGGGAGTGGACGGCCGAGGGCAACGGCAGAACGCAGGGATCGAGCGATTGTGAGAGCCGAACGAACAGAACCGAATTCGTCGCTCTCAATCATCCGTGGCCATGCTGCTTCGACCACAGGTACGCAAGAGGCTACTCGGACCGTTGCCAGACGAGTTGCAGAGCGGGGATTACATTCGAGGAAGCCAATCTGCCGCCTACTACTGACCAGATAGCATCGCCTACTTAGGTTGCAGTGGTGTTGGACCCGATCAAGGAAGGATAGTGTCCAGTGGCGTTGTTACCTTCAGTGATGAGTCACGATTTGCAGTTGGCGCCGATGACCGGCGCATACGTCTGGAGACGAGTCGACTAGCGCACGGATCATGCCTTATCGTGGAACGGCATAGGACACAGATATCCGGGCTGACTGTCTAGGAAGTATATCCTACAATAGCTGGACACTCTTCGTAGTCCTCCGTACTAACCTACCAACTCAACGGTACGTCGACGCATTCTAAGACCTGTTGTGTTACCCTTCATGTCTCACATCACCGAAATTTTTTTCAACAGGATAATACCCGGCCAAACATGACACAGCTCTCCCTCTGTAATCTCGACACCCTTCTATTGCCAGCCCGATCGCTCGATCCTTCACCGAACAAACATGATGGGACCCCACCTACGCCCATCTCTGAATGTTGGCAAACTGACCCGCAATTTGGATTCCATCTGGCCTGCCATACCAGATACAGATATCCGGGCTGACTGTCTAGGAAGTATATCCTACAATAGCTGGACACTCTTCGTAGTCCTCCGTACTAACCTACCAACTCAACGGTACGTCGACGCATTCTAAGACCTGTTGTGTTACCCTTCATGTCTCACATCACCGAAATTTTTTTCAACAGGATAATACCCGGCCAAACATGACACAGCTCTCCCTCTGTAATCTCGACACCCTTCTATTGCCAGCCCGATCGCTCGATCCTTCACCGAACAAACATGATGGGACCCCACCTACGCCCATCTCTGAATGTTGGCAAACTGGCCCGCAATTTGGATTCCATCTGGCCTGCCATACCTTAGAACAGTATCCGTAAACTGTATGTGTCTATAGCACGCTGGGTTTCTGCTTTTATCAGAGCCAGAGGTGGCGCTGCAACGTATTGGCTTGTTCCACTCATGTAGCTGTTTTATCCGAAGAAATGGCCCAACTGCTGTGGAATTGCAGTCATTTTCTTTTCTATACATGTTACCAAATTTCATCTCGATTGGATGATTCTTTCTGGGTGCTTCGTTTTTCTTTACTTTTTGTGTGTGTGTGTGTGTGTGTGTGTGTGTGTGTGTGTGTGTAGATTGTATTAGCTGTTTTGGTTTAAGAGGATTAGGGCTGAGGAAGAACTTGATTACCCTATCCCAAAGAGAAAAGGTAATAAACAGCAAACATCCCCAATCATCAGGACAGTTTCCATACAAGCACTCTTCATCGCAACTCAGGGGAGGCAGGGAAAATATTTCAACACAGATGTTTTTCCTTGGCTGGAAGTAGCATGAAAGTTTTATATCACAGCCAGTTAAATATTCGCCTTAAACAATGAAAAGTATGGGAAGCGTGAATCCTTGTTTCACCTACCACTAAAAGGAAGGCTAAATTACTTTAATAGTTCCTTTCAAAACAAAGACATTGATAAGAACTGAAAAATTTGGAGTATCAACAACAGCAAGAAAAAATATGTATTACTAATATGAGAGAGTAAAATATCACTTGAAAATGCAAATGAAGTGGTCACTTTAAGGATTGATTTGTTTCAGTCCGTGAAAACCAAAACAAAACTGGCAGTCCAATTATAGGTTTCCGGGGCCACTCAAGCTCTGGGGCCCTAGGCGCGCGCTTAGTGCGCCTAGTGGGAAATCCGCTCCTGAGTTCGGCACCTGCAATTTAGCAGACAGATGTTGCGAGGCAACGAACTCGTTTTGGAATGCACTCTCTTCTGAATATTAGTTGACAGACGATAATACGTTTCCAATTGCGCCCAACATTTTTTTAATATTTGTAGTCTAGCTGATGAGGTTGGGTATCGAGTTTCGTTGGAAAATGAAAAGGTCCACTAGTGTTTTGGACTTTTTTCCAAAAGAGGTCCATTAAGCTGGAACTGATGAAACGGATGCTGAGGCTACAAAATAAGTACGTCCGTCAGTTTGAATTTATTCTGTATTTATCGTCATATTTACGCACCATGGCCTACGAGAAGTGTACAGTTAACATATGCTAACGTGTCTAAAATCTGTATTCCAAATAATAATAATAATAATAATAATACGAAATGAAATAAACAGTAAGAAGTGTTGATGAGTTTTTTTTTAACGAATAATATGAAGTGAGGTGGAGATGCATTATTGGATAAATGCTTTCAGTATAATTTCGCAAAAATAACTGAAGCGTGTAGTCGGTGATAGGTCAATTGAAAAAAAATGTCGTAGCGGTAAAGGAGTTGACTAAGTGCATGGACCTTTCTGGAAAAAATTCTAAAATACTAATTTTATATTAATTTTATCAGATCTTATCATTAATAACACTGGACACCAAATTTTGACTTTTTGTGTGTAACTGAGATTAAAGCAAGTTACCTTTATGTTGTTTGGGTGCTGAATATGAAAATTGCAGTTAAAACACTTTAGTTTTTGAAATATCTATGAACAAGTTTTACACATTTGCATATACATGCCCTATGATAATTCTCATTGAGGAAATGTTTCACGACGACGACGCCGCTTTGCCTGTCGCTTGTAATGAGTTTCTGGAGCATCTCTCACAAAGAATTATCATAGGATATGACCGGATACAGCAACTGCTGCATTCATGCCTTATTCAACTGCTGCATTCCGTCTGCTAGCATTGATGCATTCCATTTCTTCTGGTGCCTTTTTCTGACAGTAGTAATGTCCTGGTGAAACCGTTCACCGTGCTCGTCACGGACAGCACCACGCTTAGTGAGGAAGAAATCCAGATGAGATCGAGGGTAAAAAGTGAAAGTGTGATTTCAATGACATGTTGCACCCTAGTCTCTCGCAGCGTTGCAACAGGGTTTCTACAATCTCCTAGTAATTTCGTCAACCTTATTTTTTCCTAGAAAGTTTGTGATCATTTGCTTTCCTGGAAAGCATTCCAAGCTAATTTTTCATCACCTGTGAGGATATTATCAAAATGCTTATCACGGATGAGCTGACACGTCTCTTGACCGACAAATACATCTTTCTTGGTCTTGGAAATTTATCACGAAGGTAAAAAAATCCTGCCCCATTTGGATCCATGGCATTTACAAAATTATTCATTAGTTTAAGTTCGATGTGCAGAGGAGGGAGCAAGATCTTGCTGGATTCTACAAGTGGTTCGTTAAGTAAATTCTTTTCCCCCGGTTCAAGCGATTGTCGTGGGAGCCGATTCTTCTCCTTGTAGTGGAAAGCACTGGCACGGCTGTCCCAGAGTCAGAGAAAACAGCAAAAATTTGTGTAACCCTGCTGTAGCCCCATCAAAATTGAAATGCTCTTCAGGTCACCACAAATCTGTCACTTACATTTGTCACAGTTGATGGTGTGTAACAGTTGTTTCATGTTGTACATTTCTTTCATATGGACTGCATACCCGAGTGGAACAGATGGTAAAACGTTACCATTATGGAGCAGCATAGCTTTTAAGCTCAACTTAGACGAATCAATGAACACTCTCTAGTCGTTGTCTTTGTAGTGCTGCCACCACACCCAATATATAAAAAACAAAACAAGAAAGTTGACACCGAATTTTCGGGTGTAATAAGCACGTCTTTTGAATCCGTTCTGACGCAAATTAAATTTATCAAAGCTATTCAAAGTCAATGGAACCGGTGTGGAAAACAATAGATCTGACCAAAGAAAGAAGATTTTCAATCGGGGTTTTAATCCCTCAGATCTGTAAACGGAATCGTGAGCTTACGAACTCTTAGAAACAGAGATATCGACAAAAAAGATGTGACTTTACGTCCCCTGGTGGGAAAACCATGCCTTATTTTTGGAAGAAAGTATTCTCAAAAGGTATATCCCTATAAGCGGTATCGGTCGAAGAAAAAAAATTAGTCGAGTTTTCAGGAGCCCAGATTTTGCTACAAATACTTCAGAAGCAGAAATTAACACACATGACCCTTGGTGGCTAAACCATTCTTTACCAAACATTAGAAATTATGTGAAAAATATTTTCCATCAGGTCTTGTATGCGATACAGGAAGAAGTTTTCAAATCAGAGCTTTAGGAGCAGAAATAACGAAGAAGAAAACGCAATTTACCTTTGTGCCCCCTAGCGGAAAATGTATGATTTACTTAAAAATTTTGAATTTACAGGAAAAACATTTCGCATCGGAAACACTATCCAACAAAGAAGGAATTTTTCAAATCGTACTCTTAGAAGTAGAGATATTGACAAAAATAAGATATACATGTACGCCCTCTGGCGTAGAAACCATGCATTTTTTCAAGAAGAAAATTTTCCTAAAAGGTTTGTCGACATGAGTAATATCGGTCAACAAACGACGTTTTTTTCAATCGAGAATTTAGAAGCTCATATTTTGCTGCAAATACAACAGAAGCGGAAATTAAGATTTACGCCCCCTGGTGGCCAAACTATTTTTTTACAAAAATTGGAAATTATGTGCAAACGATTTCCCACCAGGAGCTGTATCTGGTGCAGAAAGAAGTTTTCAAATTGGAGATTTAGAAGCAGAGATAAAGGGGGAAACCCAAATTACCGCTACGCCCCCTAGCCGAAAGTCTATGAATTACTTGAAAATTTTGAAATTATATGAGTAACATGTCACACGGAAAACACTAGCCAACAAAGAAGGAATTTTTCAAATCGGACTCCTAGAAGTAGAGATATTGACAAAAATAAGATGCGCATCTACGCCCCCTGGCGGAGAAACTGTGGAATATTTTAAGAAGAAAATATTCCGAAAAGGTTTATCGATGTGAGTGGCATCAGTCCACGAAAGAATTTTTAATCGATATTTTAGAAGCTACGATTTTATGGCAAATACATCAGAAGCAAAATTTAACACTTACGCCCCCTGGTGGCCAAAGTATTTTTTACCAAAAATTTGAAATTATATGCAAAAGATTTTTCATCAGGAGATGTATCCGCCGAAGAAAATTTTTTTCAAATCGGAGTTTTAGAAGAAGAGTTATCGTGGAAAATGTAATTTACTTTTACGCCCCCTAGCGGAAAATCTATGCGTAATTTGAAAAAAGTAACTATATCTAAAATACTCTTCGACATAAATGGAATCGAAAGATAAAATTTTTTTTTTCAATCGGGTGGTTAGGAACAAATATGTGGAATAAAACGTATTTTTGAATTCGACATCATCTGCATTTACGCCCTCTACCGGCAAAATTGTACATCGTAAAAAAAACAAAATAAAGGATCATCATTTGCATATTTCAAGCTTCCCAACGCAAAAAGAATTTTTTAAATCGGACTAATAGTTGTTGAGATATCGTGGGGACAGACGGACTGACGGACAAACCGAAAACAGAAGCACGATCTTTTTTTACAAAAGACGTGCTAAAAAGCAAGGAGATTATCTGTCTTTTTGAGAAACGAAAGATCTATTTTTCAAGCACAAAACGCAGGCACATGCACATTCCTACTAGAAGATTCAATTGCTGCAGTCTGGACCCCAACAGCTCTGCTTTAGTTTTTAGCAATTCCAGATGCCTCACTACAGCATTCAATTCAGTCTGAGCAATTTTATGTGGCTGTGCACTGTGCAGACTCTTCAATAGGCATGAAATCAGGATCTCTCGATGTAAATGGCCTTACTTTCTTCTCCATAATCGAGAAATAAGAATCTGGTGGATCCGGAATAGGAAATTCTTCCCCGTGAGGCACTGGGCTCATAGCAGAGGATAGGTCAAAGGCCGCTTTTTTTCTTACAAATACCATGTCCAATTGGAGGAGTCATGCAAAAGTAACAATCATGAAGATGATTTGTATATTTCCTCCACACCATTAGAACTGCAAAACGTATCAATTGCCCTTTTCGGTTCAACCAGCAGAGAAGATTCGTTGCACAGGATTGACAACATATGTGTAGGGGCCCAGTAGCGGTCCTGGTATCGGATCTCACAATTAAAATAAAGGCTGTAAGCTGTCTTTATCATCGGTGTAATTGGACGCCTTTGTGATAGCAAAATAATTTTTCCACAAATATAGCAAACATTTTCTTCAGTATTCACACATTCACGAGACATCTTGAATGGCAAGTTTGCACTCACACAATCCGCAATGTAAATGATGACAAGAATGAAATGTGGTTGCAATGACTGCTACAGATTGCGTCATCCAAATTGGCGCTCAAGGTTATCCGTAACTTAGAGCACAGTATTTGCCATTTTCTTGTAGGACTTCCGTCCACAGTGAGTAGAATTTAGGTCCCAGCCACCTACAAAAAGATCGCCTTTTGGGCAGGACATAGAAACGGAAGGAATGAGAGCAAGTCTAGCAACTTTTGACAGAACAGTTTGTAGTGAGATTAGAGTACAGTAGATGGCGCCACCGTATAAGTACGATGTTGCACATAAAGGGGAGAGAGAATTTCAGGGGGGGGGCATAGGAAAGGATACCCATTTAACCAGTGGGTCCAACCTGGGGGCCGTCACTTAACGTGTTCGTCCGATGCACGGCGGATATTCAGCGAACGTTAGTAAATCACACCATCCCTGAAAGATCAGCCCAGGTTCGAACATGGGGACCCTGCATCGATAGTGTGACTCGCTAACCACTAAGCCATCCGCGGCTTCCGTAACTTGGAGAATCACGCACTGGACATTTCGGACTTCCGGCGCATACCATCCATTCCCACTGAACCCCACCACCCGTATCTTGAAAAATAGAGCTAATTCGCGATTTTTATGTTCACATTCGTGATCGGCATGTCCAAATTAGTTAAAACTATCAACTTTTATCTCAGATACATTTTGGTTGTTGCCCAGTGTGATCTTTAAAAATTGTAATTACAATAAAATTGCTTAATTTGATCGATTTTTGATAAATTACTACTTCCGTTCGGCCAGCTTCAACTGAAATCTCATAAGTATATACGAATGGCATGAAAACCTTCAATATGAAATTTCATGTCAACCAGTTTACGTTTTGAGTAATTGTGACCCAAACTACAAACAGACAAGTAGGTACATGAGCACTCGCAAAGACATTCAAGGAGTTTGTGAAGTGAAATGTTTGGACTCAGTTCATTTTTTCATCAAAACGTATTACTTCGAAGCAACCGAAATGGGATATATGAAATTAATTTTCCATTTTGACTTTTCAGATATTGTATTTTTTCATTCTTTTAAAATGAACTGTTGGTCGAAGTTTTGGTCCAAAGCATTCACTTGAGATGAACCTAAATAGATATAAATATACAAAGGCTTAATTTGCATTTCCACGTCTTTGAGTGCATTTTTCACTCATTTAAAACAAAAGCATTAGTGCATTTTTTAGACTAAAGCATTCATTTAAATTGAATTTGTAAGACTAAAAATTGAATGGATAAAATGAACTAAAAAGTTAAGAGAAATCTAATGCATATGAAGGTTATTTTTCTTTAAAACATATTTCTAAATAATTTTGTGTATGAGCACCAAAAATACAAGGAAGAATCAAAAAGTAAAGGCAACATAACCTTTAATACCGATAACTGTGAGCAAATGAACATAACGGTTATCTCACCTCCACCGTCCTCTTGTAGGTCATCTCACTTCTCCACCGTCCCCTTGCAGGTCATCTCACTTCTTGCATCGTTCCACAAGTTTCTTCATCTCTTGGGAGAAGAAGCTTTTCGGCTGCCCCCGAATCTAGGTCTATATCGCTTCTTTAACCTCATCATCAGAGATAAACATGCGACTGCGTAGCGCCTCTTTAAATAGACCGAAGACGCGATAATCTCAAGGCGCTAGATCAGGGTTGTAAGGGGGATGTGGAAAATGTTCAAACCCTAGGTGTTGCATTGAATCCACCGTTGCGGCCGCTACATGGGGACGTGCATTGCCATGGTGCAGTAAAACTGTTTCTGACAGCATTCCTCGTCGTTTACTGCGGATTGCAGGTCCCAGTTTCTCTCTAAACATAGCATCACAGTCCGATGCCCTGGTCACTTATTGTCCGTGTTTCTAAAAATGCTCCAGAATAGGACACTTCATGTTCCAAAAGAAGGTCAGTATGCTTTAACTGGGGGAGGCCTGTCGTTTGAATTTCTTCTTTACTAGAGAAGACGTGTGCTTCCACTGCATGCTTTGTCTCTTGCTTTCCGGTTCGCAGTGATGAACCCATTTCTCGTCACCAGTAACAGTCTGCTCCAAAAACACTGGAATCTTCGTAACATTTCAGGAATTATGTCGCAACTTCCACGCGCTGTTACATGTGCAGATCAGTAAGCTGTTTGCGTACCCATCCTGTGCAAACTTTACGGTACCCCAAGTCATCATACACTATGGTATGTGCGGATCCATAGCTGATATCCAAATGTTCAGCACCAGTGGACAACGTAATCCGTCGGTCTTCCCTGATCAAGCCATTCGCCCTGTCCATTTGGGTGTGTGTACGCGACGTTGATGACCAACCTGATCGAGCTGCGTCTATTAAACTTGTTCTTCCCGCTTTAAACCTTTCTACCCATTCATAAACTTTTCGTTGAGTCATGCTGTTTTCACTTCCATACTGAGCCAACATCCTGCGGTATATTTCAGCAGCTTTCATTCCTTCCGTCTAAAAAAATCTAACTACGGTGCGTTGTTCAACAATGGTGCAATCCAGCAGCAGAGCGCCTATGTTTATTTGACCTATAGGCTTCAACTAGACAAAAGACTGCGCGCTACGCTCTGCGTGTTCGAACTACCCATAAGCCATTGCAAACGTGCTATGTTGTGTCAGCTTGTATCCACTTCGGTTACGCGTAATTTTCCAATACCCTTTAATGTTTGATTTACCTACGTATAAAGACTGAAATGAAATATGGATAGATTGGGAATGAAACAAAAACTATACGGTATAAAAGTTAAATGAACTGCTTTTACAGGTGTGTTCATTCTGGCCAAAATGCATGAATTGAGAAAAACCCTTCTGTACCTCTCAGTATTGTACAACATAGTGACACCAATACTGACGTGTGCGTTTCGGATAATAATTTTAAACCTTAAATTCAATTTTACTGTTACACGCCATTTATAGCACTATGCATCTTTATTTTGTCTTATATAGCACTGTCATGTAGATTTTCACTGTCAAAATATTTTTAAAGCTCCGTAACTGTTTTCACTTTAATTCAATTACTAGTTCTGTACTAAAATTTACATTGCGAATAATGAAACTTTTTGCCACTGAGGAATGTTCTTGTGTTGGTCATCTTTTCTTAAATAAACACAGAAATGGTTTTAACGGTGTAAAAGAAATCAACATATACAATATTATGCAACCATATATCAGATTTTATTAAAATACTGAATTTAAGGTTCAACTTTTTGTTCTCAACTTATTACAATTTTAGAAGCTCTCTAGACTATTTCTTAAATTTTCTGATAAAAAATAACCAAACTGCTTTTCCCTAAAACTTCAAATTCACCACTCTTGATTGAAATATGTACGCATTCGGTCAGCACGCACAGATATACAGTATTTATATACATACATGAGCTTTTCCTCGTTTTACGCTCTAAATCGCATGGAGTTTGCCCACGCAATTAAGAATATGAAACGCAGAATAACTCCAAGAAAATATGGAATTGCCGTGGACATTGCACAAGGAGCCCTTGGAGAAACAGAAACTACACCCACCCAAATTTTTACTTGATGCCTCAGTGAAGGGAAGATGCCTAATAACTGTAACTCTGCTGTGTTCTTGCTACATAAGAAAGGGGACGTTTGGGACCTCAGAAACTTCCATCAACTTCCTATAAGTTGTTTTCGAAATCTTCAATAAGGTGCTGTCGCATCGATTGAAGGAAACACTGGACTTGGCTTAATCGAGAGTACAAGATGGCTCCAGGAGTGGCTACAGCATTATAGATCATATCCATGTACTGAGAGAACTAACTGTAAGAACGAATTAATATGAACTCCCATTACGTATGGCCTTTATTGATTATGAAAAGGCTTTTCATTCCGTGAAACCACATGTGGTTTTGTTGTCTTTGAAATCCTGCAGTTCTGAAGATGCATACATCAATATTATTAATAGTATCTATGAAAATGCAACAGCAAAGATTCGGCTGTTCGAGGACACAGCACGTACAAAAATTGTAAAGAAAGTGAGACAAGGGGACATCGTATCTCCCAAACTTTTCAATGCCACAAAGTGATAAATATTAATGAAAATTATTTAACCATTTTCATTTTGCTGGTGGCAGTCATTTTTCCTAGCACCCCCTCCCCCCTTCCGAGCTAGAGTTCATAATCTGGGAACTTGCTGAAGGGCAAAGAATTGGGTTTAAAAATGAGCTTACGGAAAACAAAATTGAGGTAAAATGCTTTTACAAAAACTTAAGATCTGGAAGTTGATGGGGCAAATATAGAAGTAACCGATGCCTATGTTTACCTTGTACAATAGATACCAAGCAAGGACTACGTGGAAGAAGAAATAAATAGGAGTATAAAAACTCGGTTGGAGGGCTTTTGGAAAAACCAACAGAACTTTCAAGGGCAATTTACCATTATGTCTTAAAAGAACAGTGTTTGATAAATGCGTACTTTCAGTTCTTATTTATGGATCAGCTACATGAACAGTAACGAAGAACGACACGCAGAGGATGCAGACAACTCAAAGAAGCATGCTTAGTGTAACCAGGAAAGGTAGAAAGAGGAGCACATGGATTTGAGGAATGACAAGTGTGGATGACATCATGATCAAAGTGAAGACCCTCAAGTGGCAATGGGCGGACCATATTGCTATATGAACTGACTGACCACCGTTGAACAACTAAAGTATTTGATTGGATACTAAGAGGTAGGCAAAGACCCAGAAGGAGACCACGTGGGTGATGGGTGGATGAAATGCAAAAACAAGCTGGAGTGATTTTGGAAAAAATAGGCTCAAGACAGAAAGTTGTGGAAAAGACTTAGGAAGGCCTTCATTCAGCAGTGGATTGATAATGTATGGTAGTGGTGGTGGTGATGATGATATGAGCAAGTATACTATATACTACGGTTCTCGCTCTCCGTTTTTTATTTATTTTCTTTTATTTTAGCTCTCGAGAAAGTTGAACCCTGATTCCCCCCCCCCCTCCCTCCCGCTGAAATTTTTAGGTTCCGTCGCCCATGATAATCACTATGTAGAAAAGTGCAAAAAATATATATTTATCACTGCAACCAATATTAAGTAATACGCAAAATAAAGTACACTCGTAAATATCATTGTATCAAATTATTATAGGTATATGTTATACAGATTTTCACAGTGGGTTGTTCCTAATAATCTGCTATTTCAGTGTATATCCCGATGCGTTTTCTTTCGAACTACACTGCTGGACAATTGCTAAGGACGGATCATAAACGGCTATATAGCGCATAAAAAAGTAAGTGTGGTTGGATGCCAACTGAAATAAAATAATGTCAGAAAGCCAGGACATTACAAGAAAGACAATTTATTGTGCTCTGAAATCCAGAAGGCTTTGGAACGTGTTCAAGGGACAAACAGGCCATTTTGTGCAGAATACGTAAACATGAAAAAAATGCAATTACCGTCCGCAGGCGTTCCGGCGTAAGATGTCACTACGGGATATGGCCACCATGGAGGGCGATGCAAGATTCCACACGTCGTGTCACGCTTTGCACAACATTATCAAGCAGCTGTTGGGGTAATTTATCCCATTCCTCAGTCAGTGCACGGATGAGGGTGTCCTTGTTTATTGGAGGGCATTGGTGACCAGCAAGACTCCTCCCCAAAGCATCCCACATATTTTCAATGGGATTCAGATCTGGAGAACGTGCTGGACATACGAGGCGTTGAATATCCTCGCTCTCATAACACTCCTGGACAGCGACTGTTCGACATGTTGCGTTGTCGTCCATGAAAATGAATCTATCACCGACAGCACCACGGAACATGCGAACATGAGGTAGCAGAACATCATTAATGTATCGGTGGCCAGTCATAGTCCCAGTTGGAAGCACATAGAGGGACCGTACGGCCATTGATCATGATGCCAGCTCATACCATGACACTACATGTCGGATATCGGTCCCTTTCCTGTATGTTTGCTGGACAATATGCAGTACCACTATCACGCCAGATCAGTTGTCGTCGACAATCAGACGATAGACTGTATCTACTCTCATCTGAGAAGAGGACAGCAGACCAGTCGTTATCAGTCCAATTGCGATGTTGATGGCACCATTGCAAACGGGCGGTACGGTGACGTCTGGACAATGGGATGCACACAACAGGACGGCGGGCGTATATAGTCCTCCTTCATGCAAACGTCTGGCGACAGTTTTTCGGGAGATCCGCTTGCCAGTAGCAGCCATAAACTGATTTGCTACCTCACTAGCTGTGCTGCACCGGTGTCTTTTTGTTGATAGCACTATGTCCGATCTTCTGCAGGTGTCGTACTGCGAACACAACCTCCCCCGTGACGTTTGCTACACTCTCCATTTGTTTGAAATGATTTCCAAAGCCTTGAAACAACACTGTGGCTGACGTCGAAATCCCTGGCAACATCTGTTATTTTTCGCCCTTCTTCAATCTTGCCAAAAATACGGCCACGCGTAAAATCATCTAGGTGATGTCGGGAAGACATACTGAAAATTGCAAGTTCGTCAATTGATTCTTTCCCTTTCAACTTTGCGTTTGAACAACAACGGTCAGTACGCGTCAAATCCTTTATATCTCTTATCAGCGCTATGACGTCACGAACAAGTTCGGTAATCCAAAATTTGCATACGCACAACACTTCTTACTATATCCCGCACTTATGCTAATTTCCACATTTTCCTGCTTTCCATTTTATGATTGCTATCGTTGCTATTGTCATCCGTCCTTAGCAATTGTCCGGCAGTGTATTATAGAATATTAGTTAACATTAGATAGCACAGTAAAATTGATGACAAAAGTAATACGTAGCAATTTAGGTTTGACAGTAAGGTTTGCTCATCCCACCTTCCTCACAGACGAATAATCGTGACGTCACAGAGTGATATCACAGACCTAACATGTGAATCTTAGATCCGAACTGTTGCTATGAAGGAAGACGTCTTTCAACAATTTTTATAACTCAAACACGGAACAAAAGCTTATGCAAAAGCACATTTACATTAAATACAGAAAAAAATTAGTCATGTGAATATTTTAGTAATGGAGATTTCAAAAATAACTCCTGCACATTTTTATTACGTAAAGGGTGAGAAAACGGTTATACTTTTAAATGTTAATTTAGTTTGTACAAGGGAAATTTTTGCTTTTTTTATATATAAATTTAGAAGGGAAAACGCACAGAAAGACACATTATTGTCATTTAATAAGGAATTTCTGTATGAGGAATAGGAAAAGCATCTTGGCAACACTTCCCAGATTTTTTTAAATTAAAAATTGAAAACGTTATGCATTAAAAAAATCTGGTAGAATTTTTGAAGATTATTCCAGCTGGTTTACGAATAATAATTCCGACGCGATGCTATGGTGGAGATACAAGGAAACATGGCGATTAGGTAGTCTTACGATAGCGATTTGGACAGTGACGTCACAAAGCAATCACCTGAAGTGCAGGATGAGCATAACCTTGTCATCTACTAACCTTGATACGTAGTACGCCAGTTAGAAAACATGTATGTTAGGAGCTAAGCAGTAGAAATGTGCTCCTTGGTAGAAGTCGTCCGGGTTTTGAAAATGTTCGACGTACAAAAGAAGAAAGGTATGGTTTTCGAATTATTTGCCAACCGTTATTCAATTGCTATCGAACATGTAGTGTCGTTCTGGCATGTTTATTCGTGCTGTCGCGCTATTTTAGCTAGAGAGAGATGTCCAAAATTAATGTAACAAATACAAATTCGAGAACCTGACCAAATAACGAGACGACCGATTGCAAAGATTTTTCAAAGGCTTGTGCAAGAGGAAACGCTAAGTCAATGTTCCCAGGCAAACATTGTGCTAGTTCCTATGGAAATATAAAATGATGACCGTACGTCATCGAACTGGCAGACACGTGACCTTGTTAAACGTTGTTTACGCTTTCCAACCGTAGGTTGAAGAAGCGTATATGCCCCAGCTTTTTCCGTCCGTCCGTCTGACGGCACGATAACTCATGTAAAAATGGTTCGATTTCGATGACATTTTTGTATGTGGTAGGGGACCAACAGGGGACGAACCCTTTTAAAAATGGGTGAAGTGGGATCAAAGGTCACGCCATAAGAGCGGGATCCATTCAATTGCCCTTATGCGTCATAATTTGCGTAAATATGGTTCGATTTCAATGAAATTTTAGTATGTGGTAGGGGACCACCAAGAGACGAAACCTATTGAAAATGGGTGAAGTGGAGTAAAAGGTCAGGATATAGGATCGGGATGCATTCCATTGCCCTTATGCGTCATAAGGTGCGTACAAACGGTTCGATTTCGATGAAATTTTAGTATGTGGTAGGGGACCACCTGGAGAGGAACCCTATTGAAAATGGTACAAATGGAGTCAAAGGTCAGGACATAGGATCGGGATCCATTCCATCGCCCTTATCCCACACTATTAAGGTGGACGTCAAGTAATTTTGCTTCCTATATTTCCAATGGAAAACCTTTTGTACACATTTCCTTCACAATTAGTGTGTTCCCAAGGATGGAAATTTGAACAACGATTAAAATAACTTCATACTATAACTTGGAATACTTAACATTTTTTAAAACATAAGCATAATTATATTAAAAAACAATAACGTTTCCTTTGGGGATGTTGAAACCAGAAAAAAGATGGCGCGACCTGTACTTTGATGACGTCAGTGGACAAATAAATGTTGGATTGCATAATTACCAATTACGGTTGTGGCTTAGAAAATATTATTGCGGTTATGATTTAGAAAATATTAAGTATTCCAAGTTATGAAATGAAGCTATTTTAATCGTTGTTCAAATTTTCATTCTTGGGAACACATTAATTGTGAAGAAAATGTGTACAGAAGTTTTTCCATTGGAAGTATAGGAAGCAAAATTACGTGACTTCCACCTTTTTTTTTTTTTTTTTTTTTTTTGATTGGAGGTTTAACGACCACCGTGAGCAACTCAATGGGCTATAAGCAGTCGCCCGTCCCTAATTTAGGGTCACTGGTTCCAGGGAAGGGAGAGAGCCAGTGCCGTAAGACAAACACAACATCCATGCCTCACCGGGATTCGAACCCGGACCCCGTTCCGACGAATGATCAGAGGCCAGCGCCTTAGACCACTGCGCCACCGGGGCGGCACTTCCACCTTAAAGTAACATTTCTTGTATGTATGTATGTATGTATGTATGTATGTATGTATGTATGTATGTATGTACATTTTATTTTGAAAACGGCTCAAAGAATTTTGATGAAAGTCGTTAACCTACCGTTTTCTGGTACTAGAAATCGATTTAGCTTGATCTCGACTTTAGGAGAATTCGTCTAGTGCGTTAAATAACCACCCCGAATTATAACGTTTTTAGTGTCATGGCGTCGTTCCATTAATGTTTCCAATGCTTAGAAATCTTATGATGTCACAATCTCGCGTTTGAGATTGTTGGCGCGCGGTCACGCCATCTGTCTCATTACGTCACGCGTTGTGTGTGGATCCTATTAAAGTTTTATGACGTCATACTGTTGAGAGCAGATGGTCGCGATTCCCATCTGCTTCATTGCGTCACGCGTTGTGTGCGTACGTCCGTCCGCACGATAACTCGCGTAACAATCGTTCGATTTCGATGAAATTTTAGTATCTGGTAGGGTTTCACCTGGGAAGGAACTTATTTAAAGTGAATGAAATGGGGTGAAAGATCAGTACATAAGAGCGGGATCCATTCCACTGCTGTTATGCGTCATAACTAACGTAAAAAAAGGTTCGATTTCGATGAAATTTTAGTATGTGGTAGGGGACCACCTGGCCACAAACCCTATTGAAAATGGGCGAAATGGGGTCAAAGGTCAGGACATAGGAGCGGAATCCCTTACATCGCCATTATGCGTCATAACTTACGTAAAAATGCTTCGATTTGGATGAAATGTTAGTATGTTTATGGGGCCTGCCTGGGGAGGAAATCTATTGAAAATGGGCGAAATAGGGGAAAAGGTTAGGACACAGGAGCGGGATCTGTTCCATAGCTCTTATGCATCATAACTTACGTAAAAATGCTTTGATTGCGACAAAACTTTATCATGTTATTTCGGAGGTATACCGAACCGGTTCTGTTGAATATCATCGATATGGGACCAAGGGTCAAAGCACAGGACCGAGATTTATTCCACAGCCATTATTCTCATAACTTGAGTAATGATTTCTGGTATGTTGGAAAGCGTATTATAATCAATGCATTGCATGATTTTACAAACTTGTTTTGAGCGTGGTGCGGTAATTGAAACTTCAGTTGGACTACTAGTGGAAGAATGGCTCCGAGTTATCACATTGAAGACTCTTTACAGCACAGAGCAATCGGTATTTTTTTTTTTTTTTTTTTTTTTTTTTTGATTGAAGGTTTAACGACCACGATCCAATTTCTCGCCTTTAGCCTGATTGATATTTTCTTCGAGATGTAAATTTTATTTTCGAAGAAAAGTAAGTCTGATAACTGAGATGTTTTGCCTACCCGTTACTTCAGTGGCTTACTACATGAGTTGGTAAAATTACTAAAAGCTTACATGATGCAATTTTAAAAGTTTAGATTAATTTGTTTATAAATTGCTGGTCAGAATTAGTTGTGCAACTTTAAATTGTTATGAACAGTGGGAGTGCAGATAAGTATGAATTTGGGTCCAGGAGTGTTGAGAGTTAGTGTTTGCCTTTTATTTACATGGTAGGATATTGATTGAGTACTCAGGGCAAGTTTGTATAGTGAAATATTTTGAGTTTTCCAGATGACAGGGCGAATTTTAAGTTTATTTACCAGCATTATGGTGTAATGATAACTTCTGAGGTAATTGAGTAAGGTATTTAGTACAATATGTTTAGTAGAGTGTTTAGAGTGATTTTGTATTAAGTAATGCTAGAATGTTGAGTATATTTAATTGTAAGGCAAATATTCCTGGGGAGTGTAGAACCATTTATTAATGTAACTTTTATTTGTGAATTTTGGTCAGTGGTTGTGACATATAAAATTAATGTGTTAATAAATCTGGTTTGAGGGGTTGTTCGAGAAAGTAACTGAAATCTGTATTGTTCACACTTTGAGCCAGAAATTAATAACTGAGAGAGGAGAGGAAAAAAACACTTCACGTAAACAACATATGATACAAGCTAAAGAGTGTTGTATTATTTGTGAATTTCAAATATGTGATGCATTAGGCCTGCTATGTTAATCTCAAATTTGGGAGTAACTTCTTGTTAAGCAAGATCTTTTTGTGAAGAAAAAAAAATCGCACACTTATTTAGTAAATATTCTATGTATTTTTATTTGTGGATGATGTTCTGTTTCTTGTGAAGCGATTAAGTTAAAGGAGTTATCTGGATGTTTCTTTAGGCCAGGGGCCAAGGTTAGCAATTGTGAATATCTGCTAAATTGTAGCAGCAAAATTTTGCCGACATTGTTATCTTGATGAGTCTCCGACTCCTTAAAACATTTTGTTGTGTTTCTTGTTACTGTGGTTAAGTTTGTGCAACACATGCAGGCCAAGTGGCCTTTCAAAAACCCAAACCTTGTGCACTGAAGAATTAGTTGACTCAGTTGAAGTTCATCACAGGGTCATATGCTAATCCACCTTAGCTCAGGAGCGGCGGAAAGTGAAGTTTGTTGACTGGGCCCGAAATTTCGAATCGTGGTGCACGCTCTACCTTCCTGCCTCCCGGAACATACAGAAGAAAAACAATGCCTAAGGAGCTTTGTTGGGAATTAGGACCACCCAACCACTTACCTAGAGAAATTTCTAAGACACATCACAACAATCGCATATATGCCAAATAAAACAATAATAAAAATAAAATTTTCGGCTGAAATTATTGACCGGGCGGTTCCGCCGCCACTGCCTTAGCTTGCCTAAGGCAGGAAACGTCCCTGGAAGTGTGTTTATTTAATTAATGCAGCATTTTGTCCTATCCACTAAAATTGATCATCACAGCCTCCAAAAGTTATTACACGTGTACATTGTATACCATCTAATTTTTAGTGTTTACAAATTTGGTACACATGTAAACAATAATTACGTATTTTACACTTGCAGGTGTCTCAACTCATCGTATATTCAAACAACGCAAACCTTCAATAATAACTTTTAGAATTTTCAAACATGAGTGCATTTTATTTTTATTTTCATTTATCATGGCCTTAGATAAATTGCATTTACTTTTATTTCGAAATGCATCCACCCATCTCCCAAATTTTAATTTTTCACCCTAAATACAACATTTACCTCAATTTCAATATTTGCATAAATTTAGCCATTGGTTACCCAAGTGACCAAACAAATCACCATAACAATTGCAAATGTTGCACGACCCTGCAGGACAACCAATAGCTCTAAGAAAAGGCCATGCTATGGCACACAACAGCATCAGGGCTTCACAGTGAGAATTAAACAGTCAGGTTGGTACGCTTCTTCATTTTTTTGCCTGACGTACACTCTACCAATGGTGGGAAAAAATGTGAAGAACAATTCACCAGACCAGATGACACGTTTCCAGTCTTCAGCATCCCAGTGTTTATGTGCTTTGCACCACCTCACGTGTTTAGTTGCATTGGTGTTGGAAATCAGAGGTTGTGGATTGCAGAACGGCCATAAATATCGGCACGATGGAATTCCCGATGAAGTGTTATGACGGAAACGGATCATTCCGATTGGTGTTCAACTCTGCTGTTATTAGCAGTGTTGTGGTCTTGTGCTTCTGTTGTACAATCCGTTCTAACGTTCGCCTATCCCTATCTGACATCTTCGTATGGCTTCCACAGTTTGCACGTTTGGAGGCAACCCAATATCCTTTTTGATAGGTATTCATAATCTTCGAAACTATTCCTCGTGTTCCACTACTGTTTCTAATGTTCTAGTTAGTAAAGCCCCTGCAAGGAGTGCACCAATGATCATGCCTTTTTTGAGGTCACTGAGATCTGGCGTTGTCGACAATTACTCCACAACAGTGTTTCATCTGCGACTATGGCACCGCTACGTGATATGATCATATGTAGAGGATTTTAGGAAGGGAGTTTCTGACCCCAGGTCTTAAACTACCCTTAGAAATAGGAAGCTAGGAGATTTGGGCTAGAGTGCCCGATAGGAAAGTGACACGGAAGCGAAGTAGAAAGGGGGAGGAAGACGCCCTTATTTATTACCGGGGGGGGGGGGCAGTACCCGGTGTCCGACGGCTTAACGTGCCCATCCGACGCACGGCAGATATTTAGTGGATCGAGTGTTCGAACCTGCCTGGGATCGAACCAGAGGTCCTTTCCATGGCAGTCACGAACGTTGCCCACTAGGCCACCTGCTGTCCCTGTTACGTAATAGCAGACTGCGCTCCTTTATATACGTCACATCGCGGGTGACGTGGTACAAGTGATTTGCGTACAGCGCATTGCGTGTATAGTCGCAGTTGGCGTTTCCATTATTTTGATAAACACCTGTACATATATATGTCTTGACAGAATATGCATATTGCAACAGCTCAGATAAGAAAAAAAAAAATTTTTTCCAGCAACTTCGAATATTTAGGGAAAAACAGTGACAATTTTTTTAGCACAAAGTTGAGGGACAGACTAAAGAGCTTCTAAAATTGTAATAAGTTGAGAACAGTAAGTTTTACCGTAATTTTAATGTTTTAATAGAATTTGATATATGGTCGCATATCATATGCTGATTTATTTTACACCGTTTAAACGATTTTTTGTGTTTATTTAAGAAGAGTTCGCCACGAGAAAAAAAAATCCTCAGAGATAAAATATTTCATTACTCGCAATTTAAATTTAAGTACAGAACTAGCAATTAACTTAAAGTGAAAACAGCAACGGAGATCTTAAAAAAAAAAAAAATTATAGTAAAAATCTGCATGGCCCTGCTAGATAAGACAAAATGAAGTCATATACTGCTCTAGTTATTTACGTGTAATAGTAATATTAAATTAAAGGTTGAATTTTTTATCTGCGGCGCATATGTTAGTATCCGTGTAGATAACACAATGCTGTTCATTACTGATAAATAAAGAAGGTTGTGAAAATAAGCCTCTTTTGCCAGTGGTGGAATTCAAATCCACAAATCTTCTCACTCCGGAGCCAGTTATTCACCCAACTGAACTACACCGACCTTGGCTTATCGCTGTAACTTGACGTTCTGACTCTTGCGTCACCTCAGTGGTACGTCATATACTATCTCCCCCTATCCCGTAAGAAAGGCGGGGGTACGAAATCGCAGTTTTAGAATCTGCTCCAAACCCGGAGTAAGTAGCTCGCTGTAGAAAAGGAACTCTTCCTGGGGTGTTTTTACCTAATCCCTTCACCGCTCATGTACTTTTTATATTAGACCTACATCACTGATTACAGGCTTCAGTTATTATTTCTGACATTTAACGAAATCACACAGAAAGGATTTGTCAAGCAACGAATCTCAATATCACTTCATTTTATTTATTTCATAAAACTTTCAGTACTTCTTTCCGTTTATTTATGTATTTATTTTTGTAGCACAGGCTTTAGACACATGTAGTAACAGTACATTTCTCGTAAGCGGAAATGCACAAATTCGAGAGTAGACTACGTAAATAAAGAATAAGCTAACATCGACAAACCTTACCTATTTTGCAGAGTCAGCGTCCGTTTCATCAATTCCAGGTTTATGGACCTTTCTCGGAAAAATTTCAAAATACCAGCAGACCTAGTAGTATGTGGGGGAGCCCTTCCCATAACGTGTCGCTTGGTCTTTCGTGCTTAGTTGTTTGTCGTTCGTTACTTATTTTTAAATATATTTGTATATATTTTTAAATACGTATTTTAGGAATCATTGGAAACTCATTTTAAAATAGCGGAGATTTTTTTATTTATCGCTCCCAAATGCTTTCGGTGAGGTTTTCCCTAAATTACTTGATTTGCATCTTCAATATTTTGGGCCACCCCATAAAGAAATTTCTGTTGCGCCAATGAGCAGATCTTTCATTTTCTAACAAAAATTTGTACCCAACCTGAACAGCTATAGACTAAAAATCAAATATTAGAAAATATTGGCCGCAACTGAAAATATGTTATCACCTGTTAACTGATATCAAGAAGGAAGTGCATTCCAAAGCCAGTTTGTTGCCTTGCCACATCTGCCTGCTAAATTGCAGGCGCCGGACTCAATTGGAGGCTAAAGGCTTAAAGAGGTGCGGCGATTGGGAAATCGCCCCTCTTCCTTCCATCTTATGAAATACGAAACTTGTGAAGCAAGCCGAAATCCTTTCATCATCCGACTGTCAGTAAATGCCATAAAATAATTAAAAAGGGTGTCTGAATTTTTCAGATGTTTACTGCAGCTAACAAACATCAAGATCTGGTAAGCTGTAGTTATACAGCATATGAACGCCTAATTGTACCTGGGATGACAACAACCATTTAGGATTGCAATTACATATCTCTTGGATTAAACGGGTAAGTCTGTTGTTGAAATGGCAGGTGCCGGTTCTTACTCGGGGTCTCTGAAATTCACATCAAGCCCAGTGCCTAAACAAATCTTTTGAGTTTTCTCCACCACACACAAGCATTATGCATGAAGATGGGTGAAAACACAAACATCAAGGAAACGCCGATAGACTGTTTCTACCCTCGGCAAAAACACCATCCAGAACGCCACAGAGTGTGAGAGGCAAACAATTTTGTTACTCTTATAGTTCGACAAAATTTGTTCTCGCAGCAAAATCACGCACATTTGTCCAGGATCGTTTTTCTTCTAGTTAAGAAAACACCAAGAATGACCTGTGCTCTGTGCACAACAAGTAGTACACTCACCGCTTAATTTGAGTTAAGAGTTCTTTTGTTCAGTTATTTATTTTTCAGATGTATTTAATGTGTTTTCTGATCTCGAGTAAGATACATTCGGACTTGGAATTAAAAAACAAAAAGAAAATTAAACACAAAGAAGGAAGGAGAGAGACCCATTCTCTGCCGTGGTTATTGCTGTAAAGAATTCTTCATTGATCTTTAAGGAGAAAAACAGAGCGTTGAATTAACTTTTCAGTATATTTGTGCGAAATCAATTTTCAAAATTGTACTTTAATCGTTTTCCAGAAAACTGCGAAGCATGGTGACGGTATCCAGGAAATCGTAAAAAAAAAACAAAAAAAAAACTGAATTATATGTGAACCACATAGCTTTTGGACATTTCCTGCGTGGACCCCCTCAGTGAGGGGGACCATGAAATTCCAGAGGGGTCCAGAACTCCGGGGCCACTACTTTCCGCAGCGCATGCTGTTAATGCTTACTTCTGGGACAGTTACGGTCAAACGGTCTTCACGCACGGGTTGAGATTATTTCTTGAAATTTGCGTTTACCGACTTTTTCTGCGAAATACTTTGAATTTCCCTGTTTTACCTCTAGGATTCCCTTTTCGCAGATTTTGGAATAAAAAATTCCCTGAAATAGAGAAAAATCCTTGCATTGCAGCAGCTCCTTCAAGGCATTCCTTCCTGGTGGAGCCTTGTCTCCCAAACACTGCATATCCACGCATGCGTGTGTTGGTCTTGTTTCAAAACTTAATTTCTGAAAATAGATCATTTTTAGATTTATGTCTAAAATAATTATATGTACTTATAAGAAAACAGCAAGGACAATATAAAGTATGATTCTGTGCAATAAATGCGTTGGACACATGGGAGTCATATCCTACGGAATTTTTCCTACTTTGTGGGTACGGGTTGGGTACAACGTACACATTTGTGTTTTACGCAACAAAGCAGAATAATTTTGATTTTACGAAAAATACACGTAGGTTCCGAAGAATATGATTTATTAAAACACCCGTGAAGCCTGGTAAATAATATAGAAGTTGAAATTTTCAGTAATTGAAAGCTAATGGATTTTCGCAAAAGGGTCTCGGAAATATTTTTCCTGTAGGGGAGGGGGCTGAGTTTTTTCCGGTACGCCACAGAACTTCTTCTTAAATAATTTGACATTCGTTGTTTTTGATGAAAACAATGAATGTCAAATTATTTATAATGCTTGCTATAGAAAGATTTAATTGATTTTATCTTCGGAGAAGTGATGAATATTTGAAGGGAAATACCGCGTTCCCAGTACTTTGTTTTCTGGTTCAACGTCACCCAAGATTGTTTCTTATTTTGGAGAGCCAACAATTCCAGAAAGGCAGGGGCGTCTCTAGGCCATTTCTGGTAGGAAGGAATGAATTCCCCCATAATTCTACAATAGCGTTCAAATAAGTTCTTCGTTTAACTTAAAAAAATTAGTAAAGTAATCATTCACTAAGTTTGGAATGTTTTTAAACCAATGATCAATCATCAAAAAATAAAGTAGACAAAAATCAACGGTAAATTTACATTTGACTATTCTATGCTGCTAAAAGGACTCTTACGGATCCACCTCTTACTTAAGGACGTTGGGTGTGCACTGCTGGTTGTGCCCACCTTGACCCAACGGTGCCAAAACACCCGATTGCCGCATCGCTCCGACCCAAATGCCTGTACAGTAAATAAATGATGAAAATAATGAATGTCAAATTATTTATAATGTCTGCTATAGAAAAATTAAAGATACGGCGACTTGACGACGAACCGACCTCTCTCAGCCCAATTACACTGGTGTTCAAAATTAAGAGAATTTGCACATTTTGTCGATTTTCACAAAAAGTACGGAACCAAAGGTACAAATTATGCAGCCGAATAAGAATGCAAATTTGCATTGTCGAATACGTAAGTGTATACGTGCGTGTGGGCGTAGCTGTGACAGCGGAGGGCATGAAAAGCACACGTGGCTTTTTCCACGATTAGTTCGCTCGTACTCCTCAGCAACATTCGTCGTGTTTCTTGCAGGAGTTGGTTCAATTTCATAAGCAATCGGGTAAAATGAGTTGCCACGAACGTATTGATGACGGAATGAGGTGGAGAATCTTTTTTTTTTTTTTTTTGATTGGAGGTTTAACGACCACCGTGAGCAACTCAATGGGACTCAATGGGCTATTAGCAGTCGCCCGTCCCTAATTTAGAGTCACTGGTTCCAGGGAAGGGAAAGAGCCAGTGCCGTAAGACAAACACAACATCCATGCCTCACCGGGATTCGAACCCGGACCCCTTTCGGACGAATGATCAGAGGCCATCGCTTAGACCACTGCACCACCGGGGCGGCGAGGTGGAGAATCGTCGGTAGATTGGAAGCAGGGCAATCGCAAGTGCAGGTTGCTACAGAGCTCAATGTAACGCACAGTGTCGTCTGCAATTTGTGGAAACAGCTTAAGGACACCGGATCCATATCGAGGCCTGGGCAAGGTCGTCCAAGAGCCACGACGGCCAATGAAGATCGTTATTCGGCACTTTCAGGGAGGCGCCACAGGACTGCTACAGCTGCACAGCTATCTCGTGAGCTGCATACCGCCACTGAAATCCGAGTGCCGCGCCAGTGGCGCAGTGGTCTAAGCGATGGCCTCTGATCATTCGTCCGAACGGGGTCCGGGTTCGAATCCCGGTGAGGCATGGATGTTGTGTTTGTCTTACGGCACTGGCTCTCTCCCTTCCCTGGAACCAGTGACCCTAAATTAGGGACGGGCGACTACTTATAGCCCAGCCGGTGGCGCAGTGGTCTACGGCGCTGGGCTCTGATCATTCGTCCGTAAGGGGTTCGGGTTCGAATCCCGTCAGGCATGGATGTTGTGCTTGTCTTACGGCACTGGCTCTCTCCCTTCCCTGGAACCAGTGACCCTAAATTAGGGACGGGCGACTGCTTATAGCCCATTGAGTTGCTCACGGTGGTCGTTAAACCTCCAATAAAAAAAAAATAAAAAAATAAATCCGAGTTTCAAGGGTTACTGTCTCCCAAAGGCTTCATGAGACAGGGCTCTTTGCCAAAAGACCTGCTGTTTGTGTCCCGCTCATTTCAGCACACAAGAGAGCGCGTTTAGCATGGTGCAGACAACATCAGCCTTGGACCAGACTTTAGTGGGGTAACGTTTTCTTCACAGACGAGTCGCAATTCAGCCTGGACACTGATTCTCGACGTACCTTTATCTGGAGAGAACCTGGGACCCGATACCTTTCCTCCAACATCCGAGAAAGGGACCACTATGGCAGCGGAGGTGTCATGGTCTGGGCAGGAATCATGTTGGACGGCCGCACACCTCTCCATGTGTTTGACAGAGGCTCCCTGACTGCTGAGAGGTATAGGGATGAGATCTTACAGCCCTATGTTCGACTTTCAGGAGCGCAGTTGGCCCTCGGTTCCTTTTTATGGACGACAACGTTCGTCCACATAAGGCTCACCTGGTCGACGATTATATTGAAAGTGAGGACATTAGCCGGATGGATTGGCCAGCCAGACCTAAACCCTATCAAACATGTCTGAGACGCTCTTGGGAGGGCAATTGCAGCTCGCCATCCCCCTCCGAGAGCCATCCAGGGGCTGAAAACTGCGTTGCTGCAGGAGTGAGACCAACTGCCACAGGGACTCGTCAACTGCCTCGTTTCCAGTATGACGTCGCGCTGTGAGAGCTGCATGACTGTGAGAGGGGACCATACCCCATATTAGAGTCATTTTATGTTCGATCTTGCAACGTGGATTTTGGACATTCCTGCGCTGAAGAGCCTTACTGACGATCATGAGTGCGTACCATGACTGTTGTACGGTATAATTTTTTCTCTTATATAACTGTGTATCCACACCAAATTTCATTAAAATGTGTCCATTAGTTTTTCAGAAATTCGACAAAATGTGCAAATTCTCTTAATTTTGAACATCAGTGTATATATATAGGTCCTCTCTCAAACTCGCTCAACTGCTCGTATTGTACGCGGATCCGACGTCGAGGTATCCTCACACTTCGCGGAGGTTAATGCAACCGCAATCCGCTGTCACAATTGTACCTGCGTGCGAGCTTTGCTCTTGATATGCCCTCCTCGATACGCGGTTCTCATGATCTGTGGCGGGCCACTATTTAGTAATTGGTCGTTATTTTTTAATCGTTTGCATATTCGACTCTCAGGAACTTCATGCGGAGTTTCATTAATCATCAAGATCGAACGACTTCCTCGGGGAGCTTTTTTTTTTTTTTTTTTTCTGCAAAGAGTATATTTTTAGAAGTACTCAGCATTACCCTACATAGTGCTGGGGAAAACCCTTTTGAAAAACTGTTACCTACAGCCATAAATACAATTTCAAATAATTACTTTTCTTAAAAAGTAGCTTCACTGCAACTATTTCTTAAAAGAAGTTTCGCTGTAATGACCTTCTAAAAGTAATTTAAAATTTTTTTCTTTGTGAACGTAAACACACGGTTGGTTGGTTGGTTGGTTGGTTGTTTGATTTTTTATGGCGCAAGGGCCATGTTTGGCCAAAGAGCGCCAGACATAACACAGACAAACAAACAGTATTAAAAACGTGCTATGAAGCTTAAAATATGGCTGATCAAATAAAACTGAAGAATGAGAATGATGGAAGGGCTAAAAAAGATAATGAAACAAACAGTATTAAAAACATGATACAATGATTAAAATCTAGCTGATTCAGTAAAACTGAGAAATGAGGATGATGATAAGATAAAATCTAGATACGTTTAAAATAGTCAATTTCTTTAAAAAATGAAAACACGGCAACAGTATCACAGTGGTCATTGAGGAGCCGCTGCAGTGTAGCGGCGTCCTCGGTCAACAAATGAGAATGAAAGAAATGAAAACGTACATCACGAAAACGAACACAGCTACACAGAAGATGAGTGACGGTGAGTCGGCAATTGCACGTCTCACACATCGGTGCAGTGTCGCCACACAGCAAAAAGCGGTGAGTGAAACGACAATGTCCAATGCGGAGACGCGCAAGCACCACTTCCTCCCTACGGTTCCGACGATATGAGGATTTCCAGACTTCAAGATTAGGTTTAATACGATGCAGTTTATTTTCCACCTGTTGGTCCCACAGACCCTGCCACGTTCGCTTGATATGGTCGCGAAAGATAAAGCGGAAATCCCGGTGATACAGTGGCAAGGGTGTGACGACCAAAGAGGAAGCAAATCTAGCAGCCGCATCAGCACACTCGTTACCCGAGATTCCAACATGCCCAGGAATCCAGCAAAACTGAACATGAAGACCGGCCCCGAGCAAACGACGAAGTAACTGTCTCACATCCAAGAGAACAGGATGGTCACGGCAATCTGCAGATGATAAAGACTGCAGGACACTTAAGGAATCCGTATAGACCATAGCACGATGATGAGAACCCGACTGAACATGGAGAAGGGCGAGATACACAGCATGCATCTCCACCGAAAACACCGTGGCCTCAGCTGGGATCCGCGCTACTGAAACGTCATCAACACAGACAGCCGCGGATCCTGCGACTCCATGCATCTTGGAGCCATCAGTGAAAATGGGAGTGTAGTCAGAGTTGAGGGCACGGTGCCCAGCGAAGAGCTGCTGGTACACTGACGCAGGGGATGAGGATTTATCGAAAGATGTAAAGGTGGTATCACCCATGACACCAAGTGGGTGCCATGGAGGATCCCCAACGCCCCTGGTCTCTCCAACAAGTGACAAGTCGAGCCCTATACCACGGGCTACGGCCGCCATACGAAGACCGTAAACACAAGCATGAATGCATAAGCGAACTGCAGAAGGTTTCAGATGTCGGTCGTGGTAAATAAGTACACTATCTACCAACAAGTAATTGGACACCCCTGTAATCGACGATATCTGCGGTCCTGATCACGTCACGGCCGCCGCCGCCGCCGCCGCCGTTAAATATCGTGTGGGAAACAACAACGCAACGAGTCGCATGCAAGATGCCACGCAGTTCGGAGCTCTCTGATTTTGAGAAAGGTGTAATCGTTGGGTATCACAGAAATGGCCGATCCATACGTGACATATCCAGCGAGTTGAAGTACCCAAAATCGACAGTGGCCTACGTGATTGGCAAGTGGAAGATGACTGGTGACTATCGGAATGTTCCCCGACTCGGCAGACCTACAAAACTGAGAGTTAGAGACCGACTAGTGCTGGCCAGAGAAATTCGGAAGAACCGCACCAAATCGATGGGCCACATCCGCGAGCAGTTTCAACAGGCATCCGGGAGTGTTCTTTCGATGAATACCATCCGTAAGGAAGCCCATCTGCTCGGTTATCATGGACGTGCTGCCGCCCACAAGCCTTTGATCACCAAGTCCAATAGCGCTGCTCGGCTAACGTGGGGCAAAGAACGTAGACAGTGGACCGTTGAACAGTGGAAACAGGATCTTTGCAGCGACGAATCAAGGTACACCCTGTACCGTTCGGATGGCAGGGTCTGGGTTTGGCGTCTTCCTGGAGAACGCCTCCTGCCGGAATGTATTGTGCCAACTGTGAAGTTCGGCGGCGGTGGAATTATGCTATGGGGGTGTTTCTCCTGGTATGGCACGGGACCCTTGGTCACAATTCCTGGTAGACTCAACGCCGAGACCTACTGCACCAATTTGGATGACCATGCGCTTCCTTCGTTGTGGCAGTTTTACGGGGTGGACCCATGTTACTTTCAGGATGACAATGTCACCTGTCATGTTGCGAGGTCCACCATGGCTTGGTATGGTGGCAATGGGGTTAATCGAATGGACTGGCCTGCGCAGAGCCCGGACCTTAACCCTATCGAGCACCTCTGGGACGAGTTGGAGCGTCGACTTAAGGGGTGCCCCCACCGTTCGAAATCGGTGAAGGAACTGACCTGTCTTCTTCAAGCCGAGTGGAAGAAAATTCCGCTAGCCGTCGTACAACACCTGGTTGAGAGTAGGAAATGAAGAGTTATAAATTGTTTGGCTGTAGATTTTGGCAAAACAAAACATTTGACGTGCCGTTCAGAAAGAAAAATCCGGCTGCTATATGAACATTTCTGTTTACAGAGCGCAGAAAATTTCGAGTACCATTTGGTTAAGATACATCGGTAGCTTAAAGGGTTAATACCGAGAAGTACACTGCCGGACAATTGCTAAGGACGGATGACAATAGCAACGATAGCAACCATAAAATGGAAGGCAGGAAAATGTGGAAATTAGCATAAGTGCGGGATACAGTAAGACGTGTTGTGCGTATGCAAATTTTGGATTGCCGAACTTGTTCGTGACGTCATAGCGCTGATAAGAGATATAATGGATTTGACGCGTATTGACCGTTGTTGTTCAAACGCAAAGTTGAAAGGGAAAGAATCAATGGACGAACTTGCAATTTTCAGTATGTCTTCCCGACATCACCTAGATGATTTTACGGGTGGCCGTATTATTGGCAAGATTGAAGAAGGGCGAAAAAATAACAGATGTTGCCAGGGAGTTCGACGTCAGCCACAGTGTTGTTTCAAGGCTTTGGAAATCATTTCAAACAAATGGAGAGTGTAGCAAACGTCACGGGGAGGTCGTGTTCGCAGTACGACACCTGCAGAAGATCGGTACATAGTGCTATCAACAAAAAGACACAGGCGCAGCACAGCTAGTGAGGTAGCAAATCAGTTTATGGCTGCTACTGGCAAGGGGATCTCCCGAAAAACTGTTGCCAGACGTTTGCATGAAGGAGGACTATATACGCCCGCCGTCCTGTTGTGTGTGTCCCATTGTCGAGACGTCACCGTACCGCTCGTTTGCAATGGTGCCATCAACATCGCAATTGGACTGATAACGACTGGTCTGCTGTCCTCTTCTCAGATGAGAGTAGATACAGTCTATCGTCTGATTGTCGGCGACAACTGATCTGGCGTGATAGTGGTACTGCATATTGTCCAGCAAACATACAGGAAAGGGACCGATATCCGACATGTAGTGTCATGGTATGGGCTGGCATCATGATCAATGGCCGTACGTCCCTCTATGTGCTTCCAACTGGCCAACGATAGATTAATGATGTTCTGCTACCTCATGTTTGCATGTTCCGTGGTGCTGTAGGTGATAGATTCATTTTCATGGACGACAACGCAACATGTCATCGAACAGTCGCTGTCCAGCAGTGTCTTGAGAGCGAGGATATTCAACGCCTCGTATGGCCTGCACGTTCTCCAGTTCTGAATCCCATTGAAAATGTGTGGGATGCTTTGGGGAGGAGTCTTGCTGGTCGCCAATGCCCTCCAATAAACAAGGACACCCTCATCTGTGCACTGACAGAGGAATGGGATAAATTACCCCAACAGCTGCTTGATAATATTGTGCAAAGCATGACACGACGTGTGGAATCTTGCATCGCCCTCCATGGTGGCCATATCCCGTATTGACATCTTACGCCGGAATGCCTGCGGACGGTAATTGCATTTTTTTCACGTTTACGTATTCTGCACAAAATTGCCTGTTTGTCCCTTGAACACGTTCCAAAGCCTTCTGGATTTCAGAGCACAATAAATTGTCTTTCTTGTAATGTCCTGGCATTCTGACATTATTTTATTTCACTTGGCATCCAACCACATTTACTTTTTTATGCGCTATATAGCCGTTTATGATCCGTCCTTAGCAATTGTCCAGCAGTGTATAATGGTGACATTGCTGTCAAAGAACACCTGTAAGGATACATACAATATCTACACATGTGGCCACTGAATTTGAAACTTTTATTCAATACCGGATAAAACTGAGTGATGCCTTGCAAGGTTTACAAAAATGAAATAATTTTTCGACTAAAATTTGAATTTATGTATCATTTAATTTTTAGCAATTTGATCAATAAACTACGAATATTCCTCTTAACCGAAATTTTGTGAAATAAAGGAAATCAATTGTCTTTTTGAACGAAATTAACGGCCAGTTCTGAGCCTGTTAGCGAGACGTAAAATAAAAAAAAAAAAAAAAAATTGAGAAGCAGATAGAAGGCACCTAAAAAATCCTAGACTGATCACCAAACAGAAATAATCGCTCTTTCCACGTTAATAAGTGAGTCACGGAAAAATTATCATTAGCCGCCACCGGCAATCGCACCCAGGGTCTTCCAGTTACCCGCCGGACATGCTACCAATGCGGCCTCGAATTCTCCAGACTCACTTGAGATAAACTGCCAAACCACATGGCAGGTTGCTTCATGGAGCCCCGCACACTGCTGGGGATTCACCAAAGATGGAGAGCAGCAGCTGAATAAATAACTAGGAGGCGAATACAAGTAATTAATTAATTCATACACTGGACGTGGACCAGAAACACCAAACAGAAGCCATCGCTCTTTCCACATTAATAAATGAGTCACGGAAAAATTCTCATCGGCCGCCACCGGGAGTCGAACCCAGGTCTTCCAGTTACGCGCCGGACATGCTATGGTGAATCCCCAGCATTGTGCGGGGGATTCACCATAGCATGCCCGGCGCTCATGCGAGTCTGGAGAATTCGAGGCCGCTGTGGTAGCATGTCCGGCGCGTAACTGGAAGACCCTGGGTTCGATTCCCTGTGGCGGCCGATGAGAAATTTTCTGTGACTTACTTATTAACGTGGAAAGAGCGATGACTTGTTTGGTGTTTCTGATCCACGTCAACTGTATGAATTAATTACTTATTCGCCTCCTAGACTGATGCTATTGAATTAAAAAAAAATGAATAATTCATATCATTATTTTTTTTTTTTTTTTTTTGATTGGAGGTTTAACGACCACCGTGAGCAACTCAATGGGCTATAAGCAGTCGCCCGTCCCTAATTTAGGGTCACTGGTTCCAGGGAAGGGAGAGAGCCAGTGCCGTAAGACAAACACAACATCCATGCCTCACCGGGATTCGAACCCGGACCCCTTTCGGACGAATGATCAGAGGCCATCGCCTTAGACCACTGCGCCACGGGGGGGCCATATCATTATCATCGGCTATTCTTGATCCACTGCTAGCTGAAGGTCTCTCCAAATCTTTGGATTGAACAATTCTCTTCAATGCCAGTCCGGGATGCTTCCGAATTTCATCCAACTATTTTCCACGTGGTCGTTTTGTATCCCATAATATCCAGCCTAATATTTCAGTTCTCCAATGGTGGCCAATATGTCCAGCCTATTGCCACTGGGGAGGGGGTCTCTACGTTTTTTTTTTGATTGGAGGTTTAACGACCACCGTGAGCAACTCAATGGGCTATAAGCAGTCGTTCGTCCCTAATTTAGGGTCACTGGTTCCAGGGAAGGGAGAGAGCCAGTGCCATAAGACAAACACAGCATCCATGCCCGACGGGATTCGAACCCGGACCCCTTACGGACGAATGATCAGAGCCCAGCGCCTTAGACCACTGCGCCACCGGGGCGGCGGTCTCTACTTTAACCGTGATGTGCTCCACTTTTGTCATTTTCCTGGTCCACGAGTTCCTTTCCTTCGTTACACCAACAACGCATCTCTCCATGCTTCTCCGAGTTGTCCGCAGCTATAGCTCCAATTTTTTTTATTTGGGGGTTTAACGACCACCGTGAGCAACTCAATAAGCTATAAGCATTCGCCCGTCCCTATTTTAGGTCACTGATTCCAGGTAAGGGAGAGAGCCGGTGCCCTAAGACAAGCGCAACATCCATGACTCACCGAGATTCGAACCCTTCTCGCACGAATGGTCACTGCGCCATCGGGGCGGCCAAATGCACTCTATCCAAGTTTTATACGCCTATAATTTTATTCAATATGTATACCGCGTCTCAAAAAAGTTGAAACAAGCTTTTATCTCTTCAACGGTTGATCACAGATACATACTTTCAATTAGAAAAATACTCAAAATGACGTAAAGACTTACGACGTGGCAGTTGCACCCTTGTTGGTAGCATTCTCATAAAAAACAAAAATTATACAACCGCAGAAAAAAAGTTCAATCGAAGTTGTGCGATGTTTTAATTAGTCGGTAAAAAAAACTCGTCATTCCGCTTGCAAAACTCGCGTAGTTATTAGCGATGAAAAGTGTTTAAAATGTATCGTCTGGAGCGATAATTTCATGCACGCGCGAGAGCTCTTCCCTTTTTCGCTTTGAGTTCTACAAAGCTATGCAGCAAAACAAGCTATTGTTCGCCTATAAACGGGCTCAAGACGATATATTTTTAGCACGTCTTTTGCACAACGGCCGTTCCATAAAAACTGAGATTAAAATCCCACAAAATGAAGAAATATAAATAGATACAGCGAAATGCATGTTATTCTCTCTTAAAGTATCTTCCCTCGGATGATATGCAACGGTCTCACCGTTCAGTCCACTTTTCAAAGCATGTGGCGAAGGCATTTCGTGGAAGCTGCTTTAGCGACCCCTGAACAGCTGGAATAACATCAGCATTTGTGTGGAATGTTGCGCCACGTAACTTCTCCTTCACTGTTGGAAACATCCAGAAATCGCACGGGGCGAGGTTAGAACTGTAGGCAGGATGTGGCATGATTTCAATACTGCATTTCGTAAGAAACTGTCGAACACAAGCAGCCACATATGGGCGGGCGTTATAATGGTGTAGGGTCCATTTGCCCACCAGTTCCGGTCGCTTAATCGATATGTGTCGTTTTTTTTATTGGAGGTATAACGACCACCGTGAGCAACTCAATGGGCTATAAGCAGTCGCCCGTCCCTAATTTAGGGTCACTGGTTCCAGGGAAGGGAAAGAACCAGTGCCGTAAGACAAACACAACATCCATGCCTCACCGGGATTCGAACCCGGGCCCCTTACGGACGAGATATGTGTCGTCGCAAACGCTTCAAGACTGAAATGTAATACTCAGCATTAACAGTAATTTGTGGAGGAACTGCATGCTGGTAGACTACACCTTTATGATCAAAGAAAATTATCATCATCATCTTCCCAGCTGATTTGGTTTGGCGGACTTTTTTTGGAGGTGGTGGTTGATGGGACAGATTACAAACATATCTAGAGAATTTGAGGATATAACAGTATCATTCATGCATCCCCATGGACCAGCCAAAGGTTTTTGGTGTCCAAACGTCTGTGCTATTCGTGCCAACTAAGTACCCCAAAAAATAACTGAATACTGTCTAGACACGGTACCAAACAATGGAGCTAATTGCAGATTAAAAGATGAACTTTTATTTACAACTTAAAACCGTATATACATGCGAGATCTTTGATTAGAAGGAATCGAGACATGGTTAATACGTTCCAAAGGCACGGTGTCTATTCTATTCCATTAAAAGCAACTGAGCCTGATACACAACACACTAATTACGTAGGATCCACGATTCGGACTGTTGCCACCCGTATTTCTGAACACAAACACATGTACAATGTCCGGACTGGATCAGGTACCACTGCCTTATCCCGACTAGTTAAACAAGGCCAACACATTCCGGACTGGAACAGCACCAAGATCTTAGCACACCTGCAACTAAGACTGGCTCATTATTCACTGAAAGCATGTACACAACTCTATTTGCTAACCAGTGTTGTAATGACATGACGTCGACATTTTATTTTACATCATTGTATATATCATCATAATCCGTAATCGTGTTTCTTGTCCTTTATAAAATTTGCATGTTTATATTTCTAACAAGTGCGCATGCGTGGGCTTGAGCGGCGCCTCCATGCCAATGCATTGTGGGTTGTTTTATCCGCCTTTATAATCCCGGAACCACCCCTCTGCGGTGCCTGATGATGGACCCATTGTGGGTCTGAAAGATCTCACATGTATATATGGTTTTTAAAAGTTCATCTTTTAATCTGCAATTAGCTCCATTGTTTGGTACCGTGTCTAAACAGCATTCAGTTATTTTTTGGGATTTTTGGTTACCAGAAGAATGTGGCAAGAAAAGAGACAAGCATACAGTGCCCTTAAGAAATGTACTTGTAAAGGTGAATGCCCCAACTCCTGTTGGATGTTCTGCACAACTTCATACCCTCGATGAGAAGGAAATCAATAAAATCTAGCAGCTTTTCTCAGTTTGAATAATTTGTAGTTACGATAGTAAGCTCGTAATTTTGGTTTTTGAGGCCCTTTTTCTTATGTAAATAGAAATTGAATCTTAACAGCAACTGAGATAATGTATTGTATGTGTATAGACTATGGATTTAAAAAAAAAATGTACATAGGTGACAGTTATTGAAAATCATAAAAATGACTTTAACCTGATTTCCCCAGTTAACTTATCTACCATCAGGACATTATTTGGCCAAAATTCAGAATTTTTAAAAATGGGGTTTTTGAGATATTGCAATTCAAAAATGTTGATTTTTTGAAATTTTGCATATTTTAAAAATTCATTTAATGAGTTGCATGCATCACAGGCTAAAAATAAAATTACTGCTGAGACAACCCTAGTAGTGGTGCAGGTTGGCACACTTACCACCCAATTAATAAGTCTATTTCTTAAAAAAAAATTCCTAAATTTGTGGAAAATAATTTTTTTTAATAAATAATAGATTTTTTGCCATCTGGCAACATTCCCTTAATCAATTTCTGTGAACATGAAGAAAGGCCAGTTCAATAGCTTCAAAATAAAAAAAAAATAAAAAAAATCAAGTCTCTACCTGTTACAGTTCAGGAGCAGTGTACATTTAAAATTTTGGCATTTCACATGATTTTCGTCACAGGTGCATTTTTTTATCTATTTTCAAACCAAAAATTTTTTTATGAAAAATACTTTTGCAGTACTTTATACCTCTATTAGGAGTTACTACCATAATTTTTTCAAAAAAAATTAGAGTTGATCAACTGACACACCCTGCCTGAATTGACATGGAAGGGTCAAAGTGCCAATTTTCAGACAAATAGCTCTTTTTTTTTTTTTTTTTTTTTTTTTTAATGCAGATGTTTGACGTCCTGAACTGAATCATGTCAATGCAAAGTGCTAAATTTTTGAATGTGGAACTCTCCGCCGTCATGAAATTTCTGTTCCTGCAGAAGAAAACTGCAAAGGAAATCTATGAATGTATGACGCAAACATGAAGTGACAAGTGCCCTTCATATTCCATTGTGAAGAAATGGTGTGCCAACTTACAGCGTGGAAACTTTGAGGCCGAAGATGCCGCAAGATCTTGAAGGCTTTCAACAGTGACGACACCCGAAATTGTGGATCCTGTTCATGACTTGATTTTGTCAGATCGGCGAATCTCGGCTAAAACAATAGCTGAGACGCTGGAGATATCCACTGAACGTGTTGGGTTCATAATTCATGAGAACTTGGATATGCAGATGTCAGTGAAGTGGGTGCCCAAATGCTTGAATACTGATAAGAAATGAAAATGAGTGGACACTTCCAAATCGGTTTTGCAGCATTTTGAGAGATCTGGTGATAATTTTTTTTTTTTTTTTTTTTATTGGAGGTTTAACGACCACCGTGAGCAACTCAATGGGCTATAAGCAGTCGCCCGTCCCTAATTTAGGGTCACTGGTTCCAGGGAAGGGGGAGAGCCAGTGCCGTAAGACAAACACAACATCCATGCCTGACCGGGATTCGAACCCGGACCCCTTACGGACGAATGATCAGAGGCCAACGCCTTAGACCACTGCGCCACCGGGGCGGCGATAATTTTTTTTTTTTTTTTTTTGCAGCGACTTGTTACTGTTGATGAAACGTGGTTAAGTCACTATGATCCAGAGATGAACCAACAGTCCCTGCAGTGGCGGCACTCAGGTTCTCCACAGCCCAAGAAATTCAAGACTCAAAAGTCTGCAGGAAAGGTCATGGCAATGTCTTTTTTGGGATTCGGAAGGCATTTTACTGACTATCTCCCGAAGGGCAAAACAATAAACACAGAATACTATTCCAACTTGCTGTGTCGATTAAAGGCGTTGAATAAAAGAAGGTGAGGAAAGCTGCAGAAAGGTGTTCTCTTTTTGCAGGACAATGTGTTGGCTTACAAGGCTGGCAAGAAAATGGATGTTTTGAGGAATCGAGGGTTTAAGTACATAGACCATCCACCCTACTAACCAGACCTTGCTCCATTGGACTATTTCCTGTTTTCAAACCTTAGAAAAAGTTTGAAAGGGAAGCATTTTTCGAATGATTCGAAATGATATCAGCAGCAGAGTAATATTTGAATGATCAGACTGCAGAATTTTTTTGGAAGAGTTAAAGAAACACGGTGCCAAGTGTGTTGAACTTCAGGGTGAATATGTGGAACAGTCTAAGTTTCTTGGCTTTAGCCCATTTCCTTCTGGGTGAAGCTGAGAACTTATTAGCATATATGTAAAGAAACTAGTTTCAGAATATATATATATAAGAAAAAGAAACTAGTTTCAGAAACAGAGGAAGCTGAGAGCAGAAGGGGAAATAGATTTTAACTGATCGTGAAGGGAGGGGGGGAGAAAGAAAAAGAAATTAGACTTTGAGAAACAGAGGAAGCTGAGAGAGAAAGGGAAAACAGTAACTGATCATGAAAAGACAGAAAATGAAAAATAATTTTATTCTTTTTTCCAAAACTGTGGGGCCCCGGTGTGCCCGCCTTGGTTGCCCCCTATGGTACAGTCGGCCCTTGGAAGGCCAAATATACATCTTACATACTGTCAGGTTTAATGCACAATTCCACATGGAGTCACCCGCCTCCCCTACTGTCTTAAGATAACAATAATTCATTAAATTGTTTAACCTCAATTGCTCTTGACATTGAGATAGATGAGTTCCTTCCGTTTGTGATGTCACTCTCATGTTACAATGCACGATACGTCAGTGTCGTATTTGACGTCATACACAATAGCGTTGGAAACCAATCGGAAGCCTTGGTTTCCGTGTGACGTCACTAAAAGAGGGAACTTATCTCTCTAATGTCATGGCCTTGTATTTTTTAGATGGCCTTGATTCAACTGCCCAATACCGGAAACACATGTTTTACAGACTTCACTTTCTCATTACTTTCTTTACAGCTAACACCACCTTTGAATTTAATCATCAATGCACAAAGTGCTTTATTACTTTCCTTTTGCAACAGCTGATGAAAGCCTTTCATACTAATATTGCAAGACAATACAATATATGTAGCTTCCAGGACTACACATGCAATGAAAAAAAATCTTGTTTGGCTTATTAACCTTATGACACTACAAAATTATATATTTTCAAGACCAGAATCCTGTTTCAGACATAATATTTAACAGAAATGGAAAGAAAAAACAAAACAAAAAAACAACAACTACACTTTTTTGAAAAATGACTACTTTGGTTTCATTGTATTGGGACTTATTAATTTATGCAAATATTGCTAATTCATTTAAATGTGGTGACTATTTCTTATGTGCCCTCCACATGCATTTCCAATGAAATATACAAGTATATAAAATTGAGAAAAGAAAAAGATAAAAACCTAATGCATTAAAGCAAGAACAAGTTGGTAGATACTGAAACTCTGCACAGGCATCTACCACTTGTTAGTGATACAGTGCAACTAAGACAAAATTAAAAAGTGATAAAAATTCAGTCTGTTTCTCAACAGAAAATATTCAGATTCTTTTTAGTGACAGCTCTTGCAGAAAAAGAATAATTTTTATTTAGCATTTATTCAGCAGGAGAATAAATCATACAATGAAAATTCAGGAATATGACAGGGCAGCAAGCACAAGAATTGTGAACATATTTTAACAGATAACTCAGTTATTTATAAATTATAGAGATTTAGAACAATAGTGTGTTCTCAAGCCATTCAACAAAACAATGCAAGAGTTTAGAGAGCAAAATTATTACATTCATAATACTGAAATGAAATATGTCCTGTACAGGTAACAGCAGTGCTGAAAAAAAGATGAAAGGAATGAAAAATTTGAGCATTATGTTTTCATGTTGCACATGCAAAATATCCCATCTTTTATACAACATACAATCTCATAAAGGGGTTTCCTCAGCTACATGTATGTTTCAGGTACTGCTTCATCTACAAATAAGATATGATAATAGTATAGATAACAAAACATCTGAAAAAAAAATTTGCTTGGAAAGATATTTCAGATTTTCTTTCATTATTGTAGCAGAGTAAATGAACCTTGGAAATGAAGGTGCTTCATAATGGATGGTAGTACATGAATACTAGTTGAAAGTTTATATTAGCACATTTGTGATGGTTTATTTATTTCCAGGAACAGGTTACATTTAACCCAGTTTTTATATAATTTTATTAATACAAAATATTCTTAGAATTTTTGAACTTCTCAATTTTATCTCATGTTGACAAAAGCAATGGTGCAATGTAAACTGTAAAATACTGTGGTATAACCTAATTGTGCCAATCCTACTTACATATGAATTAGTTTATTTTATTTCTTACATTAACAAGAAAAGGCAGTGTGTCACATTTGTTTCTGTTGCTAAGAACAGAAAGTCACAGTATATTTAATGCAATAATCTTCCATTAACTAATTTTTGTTCACACTAAAAAATTTCATGTTTGCAACCAAAAACAGACAAATGCTAAATATACAAAAATGGTAGATGAAAATCCAATCAGTCTGATCAATTGCATTTAATTAAAATAATAAATGTATGGTATGTACTTGTTAAAAACATTTGGTAAGTCATAACATACTAACTGCAACCATTTTATGTAAATTAATTAATGATACATTCATTTACATTGTATTAATCTTCATGTTAATGTGGCCTATTTATGTTATTGTAACAATTAAAAAAATACCTGAAAGTTCTTTCTGCAAACAAAAACTACAATGAAATATCAAAAACTGTTTTAATTTGCTGTTGGGATCATTACAAAAACTGTTCATTTAAAATTATCCACACAGACTCTAAACAGTCATTCATCCAGTTACTCAAATTACATTCTTAGTGAAAAAGGTCTGAATAACATACAATTTAGAGAACTGCAGTACAGTGCAGGTTGTAAGCCATAGATAGCATTACATAACATGTATTTTTCCAGTGCACACAACATAATTTAGTAATGAATAAATACAAGCAACATCATGACAAAGGAAAATAATTGTTCAGTGTGGCAGTGAATTAGGGATGATAATTAACAAAAATTCTTAGACAAGTAAGTTGTATATCAGCTTATAACAGATCTAATTAAAAAAATGAAAAATACAATAACTATATTCAGAAATCTCCTTTCTCTTGTCTGCCAGAACAGCAAAGACATAATTGATTATGTAAATTCATAAATAAACCATTAATACCTTAATATGCTTGGCTGTGTATGACAGGTATGAAACCCCTCAACATAAATAAAACACCCTAACTGCAACAAAATAGATCATTTTAAATACACTGCACAAATCATATACAACACATTGTCTCCAGCACTGGAGCTGATATCAACTTCAAGAATACTATACATGAATGAAATTGACAGTCAAAGGAAAAGAATGACTTAGATTTGTAACAATAGCTACTTTAGGGTACCAATAAAAAAAGGATTTGAGTGTGTTGAACACTAAATTATGTCAACATTACACAAAGATTGGTATTGATTAACATTTCTACACAGGATTGGTTATCGTGAAGTTTCAGCCATCTAATCTTTTTTGATGAAAACAGTTTCAGAAGAGGACTATAGCAACTCTGTTTTTAATTTGTACATTTCTCTTAATACTGAAAAAATATTTTGGACTAAACAACATTAAGTACTTCTCTGTTTCATTGTTTTTTTACAATATCAGTTGAGTAATGAATGTTGCACAAACCAACTAATGTATACCGAAAATTTAAGTCTTTCCAAATAATGTTAGACATAAGAGGAATTAAGTCCACAAACAGCTTTCACCATAAGTCTACAACTGCATACCAACAGAGGAGAGTATTAAATTTTTGTTAATATATAATAGCTTTATATTTTATATCACCAATCACTTTTATATTATCTTCAACAACAAAAATTCAGGATGTTTACATTTACATGTTTTATTGCCAGTAGTTTCATGCTGCACATTTTTTTTTACATTAAAAAAACATGGGGATTAAAGAAAAAAGTACACATGAATTCTTTTAAGAGTGGCACATTTACAAATAAACCATTAATACCTTAATTTGTTTGGCTCTGTATGACAGGTATGAAACCCCTCAACATAAATAAAACACCCTAACTGCAACAAAATGTGTGTGTGTGTGTGTGTGTGTTGCTTAAAATTTCACACACACACACACACACACACACACACACACACACACACACACACACAGTGCCTCACCTTCTTAAGTCACAAGACACTTGGGGTGTGTTGAACATGCAACTTCAAGGTAAAATAAACTAGTGGCATCCAAAAATGGTGACACCCCTCCCCCAGAAAAAGATCAAACAAACAAAACCTGAGAAATTCACATGAAGAGTGGCAATTTGATGCATTACAAACTTATCAAATTTTCAAATCTGAGTTAAGAACATCCAGAGTTCTGTTTCAAACTAAACTCAGCTCATAAAGATGTTTTGTTTACAGGAAACATACTTTTCATTATAATGATAATAATTTAGACTGCATACCTGCAAATTAAGCTGTGAAGGAAACAAAGTATCAGTTGTTTATATAAAGAAAATCCACTGTTTCATGATTGAAAACATATGTGTAAAATCCTCTGCAACTGTAAAGAAAGTTAGCAGTGGTCAAAAACATTAAAAACGTAAGATGCACTTTTGATGCCAGATAATTTTAAAATGCTAAACTTCCCAAGAATAGTTTTTCATCTAAGACTCTGTGTGACATTAATGGAAGAGCTTATTTCCAAAAGGCATTAAGTCAAAAATTAGCAAAATTGACTTTTCAATGCAAGAGTTGGTAGCACATGTACGGGAATCGCATAGAGATTATTGGTAAAAATGATCTTTTCTTAAAATTCAACAATAAACCGTAAATAAAAAATTCGCGTTTCCTGAAGAATTGAAAAAAAAAAAAAAAAGACTTACAGCCTTTTGGAAATAAGCTCTTCAATTAAGGAGAGGGCTTGTATTAAGGAATAAAAAAATGAATGTGTTTATTAAAATGAGAGACTTGTTTGCTTATTTGAATTTTCCAGTGCAAATGGCCACAGTTGATGAAGGAGCACTGGAACAAGATATATATATACACGTATTTTCAAAAAAGGTTGTCTTGAGCAGTGGGAACCCAATGTAAGCTAAGGCTACCTAAAAATATTTATTAGCTACATATGGCTCAGATCAGCAATGAGTTTAATATAAAGGCTCTGAGGCATCATCAATCTGTAATTTTGCATTAGTTGCAGCATTCAAATTACCTGGTGGTATGCTAGCCATTTGCCACTAAAAATTTCATCGGACCACTATGGCCAGTAAAATTTCATCGACTGGACAGCCAGTATGTTATTTTCTTCTAATTTATCACATGCTAAGAAATGAATGTCTATTTTTTTTTTTTTTTAATTTCCATAAGGTTCTTTTTAAGATTGCAAACTAGTGTTAAGTTCATGTGATACTAGGTAACAGCCCTTTTCTTTTCTTTTATTTTTTTTTATCCCCCATGCTTTGTAAAGAGTGGAGAAACAACAAATACATGTGAGGAAGAACCTAATTTTTTTTTTTTAAACTTTATATCAGAGTGCATATTAACCATGCAAATGGAAATTAGCAAAACTCATAGAAACAAGAGGAGAGTTCTGTGGCAATTTTAGTCCAGTATTGCTCTAGCTAGGCCATACAGATTAGGAATTCATTAAAAAAACCTTGAAAATTTAAAAATATTTACAAATTATTTGGTGATTTTGTATGCATTAACTAATCACACACAAACAAATGGCAGTTCCATAGGTACTTCAGTATAATATAGCACAGAAAAAATATTTTTTAATAATTTAATAAATTTGTATAATTGACTTATTAAGTCGCTGTCTTCGCTCCTTTTCAATTAATCATAAATCAATGTAAAACACTTTGCACATATTTCTTTAAAAAAATGTTCTGTCAGACTCAAAATGTCAGACTTAACTTGAAAAGTTATTAAAATAAGCTTATTTCAGGCTTTCACAAGCCTCAGCTTTCCATATTGTCATTAACTAATTATTTAATCCACAATGTCCCATTTCCTTTTCCTGCTGTTACATTTTCTACTCTTTAGTAGCAATGATTGATACATATGCAATTTCCTTTTGGTTAATGCAGTAAGTATTATTATCATAATAAACTACAGCAGTCTTATAAATAAAATGATGAATAATAGAATAACAAAGAAAATACAAAAAATGTCACTCATAGTAGTGCTTTAAAAACCATCTACTTCACAGTTCTTTTATCAATGTGGGAACACCTCTCTTCATGAATACTACAACTATTGCATTACATAAGTTTCTCATAAATAGTAGGTTTATGCATAAGTTTCTAGCACTCCATGTAGCAGCCTATAAAAGAAAAACAGCTGAATTGTCAGAATTTTGTGCTGTGGGGATAAGGCGGCAACACTGCATTGTGAATGACACATGTGCAGTTAGTTGATCTAAGACACAGCAAACAAGATGCATATTTGCCACTGTCTGTTCCAGTTTAATTCCAGGAAAACTTTGGAAGAAGCAAGAGTGTGGATTTTTTTTAGCATGTGATGAGAAAGGTCTGTATTAGGTGTATGCAAACGTTCTACCCATTTTTTATGAAGCGATTTCCAAGTAAAAAATTTAAGTAAAAAGTGCAACAGTAGATGGTGCATGTGATGGCCAAAATGCTTCGAGGAGTAGGCTGTAAAATGGCACCAAATATGCAGGTGCATCTGATTCGTAAGCAAGTTACACAAGGGTTAACATGACAAGCAATAAAGATCACTTTAGCCATTGTTTGCTTTATGAGTTTGATAAATGCAACAATGCAGCTGAAGCCTGCCACAACATTTGTGAGGTGTATGGCAAGGATGCTGTAGACGAAAGCACGTCACCACTGTCCGGAAATTCCGTGAAGGTGATAGAAGCTGCAGAGGTCAACCAGATTCTGGACATCCATCAGGGGTTTCTGAAGAGGATCTCAATCCAGCCAAATCAAATGGCCAACATCTAATCATTAAAGAAGCATCAGAAAGGTTTTCTGTACACAGAACAACAGTAGAAAGAAGGATGCATGCACTTGGGCTTATCACAAAGTTCACCCAGTGGGTACCACATGACCCATCCACAAGAAATCGATCAGACAGAATGACCAGCCATCTTTCTTTGCTGGTGCATCACAGAAATGAACCTCTCTTAGAACAATTAGTAATGGGTGATGAAAAGTGGGTCCTTTACAGAAGTGTAAAGTGTCAAAGGACTGCATGCCATGTTGGAGAGCCTGCTCCACCGACTGCAAGAAGAGAACTGTATCTGAGAAAGGTCTTGTTAAGTGTATGGTGGTACATAAAGGAGGTAATTCACTGGGAGCAGCTTGCACCTAACTAAGTGATAAATGCTGACCTGCACTGTCAACAATTGGAAAGGTTAAAAGAAAAATTGAAATCTAAGCATCCAGCACTGGTTAATTGTAAAGGAATCATCTTGCAACATGACAATGCAAGACCCCATACAGCTTTAGCCACTCAGAGAAAGTGACTGGACATTGGATTGGAAGTGTTACCTCACCCCCATATTCCCCAGGTCTTGCATCTACAGACTAGCACCTTTTTTGGTCTCTTCAGAACAACTTTGCTGGAAAAACTTTCAATAAATTTGAAGATGCTGAAACTGCATAACAAGAATTTTTGGATTCCAAAACAGAGGAATTCAACAGAAGGGGAATTCAATTACCACCAGAAAGATGGAAAGAGGTCATAGGTAATAATGCAATTATTTAAAAGAATAAAGATGTTACTGATTAAAAAAAAAATGTTTTTCTTCTCTACTAAAAAAAAACAGGTATAACTTTACACACACCTAATATAAACACAGTTAAAGCTCAAGAGGGTTCATACTTTGATGATGATTAAATGCAACCAGCTTGTTTCTGTATATCTATCTGACCATAAAATGCTGGAAACTTGTGCATAAACTTATACATGTGATCTACTACATACTGATTCAACACAAAAACATGTTGAGCACAACTTATTTGCAAAACTTCATGCACCTTAAAATAGAAATTTGACAGGAATTTAAGGGGGTGGGGCAACAGACTTGTTGTTGAATTGGTGGAACACAAGCTAGTGAGGGTTTAACAATGTGATTCTGCACCACAGATGTGCAGTTTTAAACAACCAATTCTCAACTGACTGTGATTTCTCTTGTCTTTTCAATTTCCAATCCCAATTTTTCTACTACAGTGCCATAGCTGAAACAATTCCTTCCTTAATTTCAATTTTTTCATGAAACCTTTTTTCTTCCTTCCTTTCCTTCTTCTTCTTCTTTTTTTTTTTTTTTTTAAATCTCTATCTACGAATCGGATGTAGTTCTGGTCACGATGTAACATCAGCTCTTAGAAAACTTAAAAATTACATCACCTTAGATAGGGAATCGAACCAACATCTTCTGATTTCTGTTTAAGTATGCTATCTGTTACAACACCCATGATAATGAAGTGGTGTAACAGACAGCATGCTCAAACAGATATTAGAAGATGCCAGTTCAATTCACGCTCCACCATGATGTAATTTTTGGGTTTTCTGAAAGATATTAATTACTTGGTGAAGTGATTCAATGACACAATCTGATTGCTATGAATAATTTTCCTAAGAATGCATTCATTACACACAGAACTTTTAATCAGAGATTTGATAACAAGGAAATGTTTTTATAAGAGATAATTGATGTAAACAGTGGCATATATGAAAAAAAAATCGAGGGGGGGCGAAAAATTGAAGTTTTTGAAATCCACCAGAACAAAATAAAAGTTATTGAAAAATAGAAAAAAAAAATGAAGGCATTTTTATTAAATGAAAGAATTCTTTCTAATGTAAGTCACATTTTAACCAAAAATAATAATAAAAAAATCAACAAAAAACACTTGGGGGGGGGAGCTCCCTTTTATACATGAGGTACACAATTAGTTAAGGACTCAAGTTACAATCATTAAAATTACAAATTAACAATGTTGGAAACAAAGTATAATAAGACAGATATGAGCACACATGCTCCCACATTACGTGAGATTCTGTGCAAGCATTCTGATTTAAATCGCACATCTTCAAGCAAGATCAGTATTACTGCAAATTGAGACGGAGGAAACTATAGCAAATGATTCAAGCCTTGTTAAATACCTTTGCGGGTAAGTCAGGTGAAATCTGAAAATCTAGCACAGCTACTTTTCATAAATTATTAACTTGCTTGATGTGCTACAGACTTCCACACACTTTCTTATGCAAGTTTTTTCTTCTTCTTTACACTAACACAACTAAAAAACTTATGACAATTTCAGTTTCTTTTGATGACTCAAGTAGATTGCCTGAGCTTGGGTTGTTATTTCCTGCCCCCAAATAACATGCATGGCACTGTCCACCCAATATTTTAAAGAGTGATGACTAATCAAATGATGAAGCTGGATTTTTGTGCACAAGTAATATGAGAAGAAAGATATTACACATAATCATAGCCACATCAAACGTGGTCAGAGGGACATGCGATCATGCATTTATATTTCTCAGTAGAATCAAATGCTTTCAACATCAGAGGATTGTTTCTTTCCTAACAAAACAGTGTGCACAAGGAAGACTGCTTACTGGCAACAAGCCCATGACAGTAATAATAATATGGGATGCTATCCAGCCCAGCAGAGTGGCAAGTATTCCTGCTGCAGAGTGAAGAAGCAGTATAGGAAGCACTCAATTTCTCTTTGAGAAATGGCAAGGTGAATCTCATGCAGTCTCTGGATCATAAAAATGTATGCTTTTCCCTCAATGTTCCAATGCCACTGTTACGGTACACTAACAATTCTGATTCATCTTTCAGAATGAAATTACTTCTCGTGGCAACTCTAAATACCACAGTGTTAACATCTTATAATATAATTCCGAGATAAATATCTTTGGCCCACATGACTAGGAACAAATGCATTTCATCCTAACTATCCATTCCTAAATGCTTTGGAAGATATGTCATACACATTTACTATGATTGGCCAAATGTGATTTAAGAAGTTCATGAACACACACACACACACACACACACACACACACACAAAAAAATATATATATATATAGAAATACTAAATAGTTACTAGTAACTAGGGTTATGTTCTACACAGGTAAGGTATATTTGTTGTTTCAGTTACTAATATCTGAATAATCAGAAGAATGAAAAAGACTGATTGAAGTTAGAGTTAGCTGGGACTTACAAAGAAACCCTTTGCTCTGGATTAAAACTATTTAACTACCATATTTTTTGGAATACAAGATGCACTTTTTTCCAAAGAGTTTGGTGTCAAAATCCCCCTGCATCTTATATACTAAGACTACGGACCATTATTATCGCCACAAATGTATGTGAAAGTATGCTGCTAAATGAGCTTAAATGTCATTGCATCTTGGGTACACTAATTTATATTCTTCTGCACTTTTACAATGTTACTGTATCGTGAATGATTGCATATACTATACTTTTATGTTTACCCATTGTCAATTATGGGTGTGTTTTAGGAGCCAGGCTTATTATCGTGCTGGGCATGTGTATTTATGCCACTCATCATACCAGTGCTTTTGTGAGTTAATGACATAAAATACAGTTTAAGCACATACCTCATATGTTGTACATAGGGATCTGAAATTGACATAAAAGGACTATCACAATTCTTTTGAAAAACAAAGTGACAGAAAAAGATGGGAAAGAACTGCATTTTGGAACAAAACATTACAACAGAAGCTTAAGACCTCCACCAGCAAACTGGTGGTGCAAATGCATTAGTGCCAGCTACATTATTGCTACTGCAAATTTTTTGGTTTATGCTGAACTTTCGTAGACAAAACGCAAAAGTCTTATTGATTTGCAGTAACATAAATATCAGGGAGTTGTAATTTTGAAGTGATTTTTGAAAAAACCCCATTCGTGTAACATGAAAATTTTGCTTGAACTTTAATCCTAGGAATGTATTTTCATTTGCAGTTTATGATAGAAGGTGCTGCCACATCTGACAGTTTCACTTCCTTGCTGTTCACCAGCAATGTCAAGTGGTTACCCCTTTCACTTTGTTGATATTTTTTTATTTTGGACATTCTTGGCACGCTTTATATTAAAAAAATAATCCCGTCCCCAGGAATTGCTAGAATTCCCCAGAATACCAATACACTTTGAGCAAGGCCATCTTAACTTTGACACATCAGCCATGCAGATAGGATGACCATCCGAACCAATAACAGAGACCATTAGCTGTATGAAAGTGTGACATAACTTGCAAATCCTGCAGTACATGTATGCCAATGGCTGATGGATTGAGTGGCACTTCTCTATGTTGTTTTCATTAGCAGTGTCACACATTGCTAATTTGGTAAATCACAAGGATTCAATGATTCCTAAGCTGCAGTTTTTATGCATAATTTTTTTTCTTAATAAAAATGTTTAAAATGCCACTATCTTTTTTCTTAAAAAATAAGGGTGCATCTTATATTCTAAAAAATACAGTACCTTATCAAAACTGTATCTCCTTATACAATTTTCTATACCATATATGTATATTAAAAACTTTTGGTATCTACTGTAACCACACCGCATATTTTAGGTTCATGCTCATGAGGGTATTTGATGTTTCTGCCCTGCGATATTCCTAGAAAACTGAGTTTCATAATGTGGTTACTTTTCCTATTGGCATTACAGACCAAAAAAAAAAAAAAAAAATTAATTTTGTTAAATCAATCAAAAATGGATGATGGAAAACAAAAAAAATATACAAGAGTTCATATTAAATAAAATATTTTCTTAATATCATCATGTAACTGCAACAGAACACAAAAACTGAAGAATCTTGCTATTTTAGAATTTCAAATAAAGCAAACTAATATACATAATTGAAACAGTCACAACAAATTTTAACTTCAGCAACATTAAAAAGTGAAGATAGAAAGAATTAAAACATATTAGCTGCATATAATTAAATTACAGAGGAGCCTTGGTTATACATTGCACATAATTTTTATTCTTTCTCATTTTTTGCAATGCATTATGCTTAGCATGCACTCACATTTTTGGTACAGGTTTTTTATTTAATTAATATTTTTGAGCTCTCAATCAGTTCCTTGTGACACATTTTTTCTTTTATTTGTAACTTTATTTTCTGCCAGTGCTGACAGAGTAATTAAATTGGACTGAGTTTTATTTCCTTCTTCCTGGCACATTATGTTTTAATTTTCATCCTGAACTTATTTGAAATGCATTAAAACTTTTATTTACTTTATATCTACACCATGCCAAATGCCATCTTTTTTTCTGGTATTCCTGAAATTACTGAGACTATTCTGTATTTCTCTCTCTTCATAAAGCTGCAGCAGTTTGCCATTCAGTTTACAGATTCCTTAGAATTTTTTCAATACCCACGCCAGTTACTGGGAAGTGAAAATAAAAAAAATTGAATTCTAAAGTTGTCATCATATACTTATTGTTTTAACTGGACGATGCTACACATTTTGCTTTTTGAGCTTTGGGATCAGACTTTCCCTTTACACATTTCCCACTTCTAGGTCACTGTATATCAATGTGTGCATACAAAGACCACATCATGCTTTGAAGTTTTAGTATTACTTGATGCAACATGTCACTACAATTCACCAGAGATTCTGTTTTATTCTTCACAAAACATAATCTCTTTGTTCACACTAGCTTATTAAACAGTTGTCAAAGTTTTAAAAGTTATGCAAATTTTATCTCACCTTATAAAAAACAGCTTAACATTAAAGTATTTTTATATGTTGGTGGCATGCACGCAGGCTATTCAAAAAGTAATTAGACTGACATCATAGTGCCAAAACAAACCCATGCCAGATATAGAAACGGATCATGGGTCAACAATTTCTTGTGGGTCAAATGGGTCGGGTCGGGTCGGGTCGGGTCAAGCTGTTCCTGACACTATTTCAACCCGGTTTTATTTCTGAAAAGGAAAAAAATATTTCAAAGAAAAACGAGTACTGTGGAATTTTGTGCTCAATACTGGTGCCAGATGAGTGAAAAATGATTTGTTACACAAAAATATTGCCATCTCTTTCTTAAAGCAATGAAGGTTTCCACCGACCGATGATACAGCGCAGACGCTAGACTCACCAATAACATATCATAAAAAGATTCTTCCTTTGCATTTGTTTTCGGTGCGATTGTCCGGAGCAAAATACAGGCATACGCTGGTTGCCTGCTTCTCTGGTGATTCACTCTCACACCCTTCATGTCACATAATAAGACCGAGAGGTACATTTCACATTGTATGTTTTGCATTGAGCATTCAAAGGTTTCCATTTGCAGTGCTAACATCCTGTTTCATTGCATGGCCTGTCGGAATTAATGCCTTACTTGTATTATATGGATGAATTTAATACAAAGGAGACTGAAAAAGCCATTAAGTCCAACAAATATATGCTCCTACCTGCCCATGACCCTATAACTACATGCCGAAGCCCATTATGCACATTTTTCTTTATTCTCACCAAATCTGCAATTTATAATTTCTTCCTTAATCATGTCAAAGATAATCCAGCTCTACTACTTTGTACCACAAAAAAACTACTACTTCTTCAATTCCGCATTCAGCTCATATCCAGATTACAACTCGAACTTACAATGGCACGTAAAACTGCTCAACTTTTGAATTTTCATTCCACATGGAAGACTTCTACTGGTTAGATGTCTGTTCACCGCAATCGTATCTGTCTTAGAAACTAGAACTTCGTACCTTTAGTACTTTTCATCATTACATAACGCTTCATTTAATGTGATTGTTCTGAATCAAATTTGACTTCCAAAGCAACTGTTTTGAAAATTGTCTTTTCATTGTTTCATCAAGTATCACATTATGTTCTTTTATACCAAACGACTTATTTCTGCGTCGTTTATATTCAGCACTTGTGTTTTAATATGTGTTTTCTTTAATTTAAGTTAGCTTATTCACGTATATTATTGCTATGGAAAAATTATATGTGAATAAGCTAACTTAAATTAAAGTTATTGCTTGTAAAAATGTCAGAACTGCCAGATTCTCATCACGACAGTCGTGCAATGAGATTTTCCTATGTTCTACTGCAATCACGGTTTGCAGGTGTGTATGGATGACTTTTCAACACTCGATGGTTTCTTTTTTTGTTTAAGTGGTTTCTTCTTTTTGAAAGTGCTTGACCTACTTTCACGCTCCTAACACGTGTTAAGAAAACCTTTCGTTCATAGCTGCGCAAATGTTTAAGTGGCAGATTAATGTTTTAATGGACTTAATTCCTCAGCTTATATAAATCAAGATTTTATCTTTTCGTGTCTTCATGCACTACCATCTATTTAATCTTTTAAGCTGCCAATGCTTTATGTATATTTTAGCTCATTAGCATAATAAAGTATTATGACTTCAACTCTTTAGAAGCTGGTGAAAATTGGTGTTGTTGTGAAGCATATTGTGAAGCTTAATATGTTATCAAGAAAACAGCAAAAACTGAAATTAAACATACAGCAAGTTAGTTAATTCAAAAATTTTGACTGTAGCACCATCAAAATTAAGTGGAATAGCCTTAACTCACTGCGGAGAAACTTTTTGACTCTCGTAGATCTGGTTGAAAATGTATAAAACAGGTTATGTGAAGGATGACAGTTTCAACACTTTCTGGAAGTGAGTAAATTATATGTTCCTGTAATACATGTGTATGATTTCTATATATTCTACGATACCCACTGCAAAGAGACTGTTCGAACGCCCTGTGTGTGTGTAGATATACAGAATTATACATTAGGCACTATATATAAAATAATACATAATGATATGTACATATATATGATTACGCACGATTATAAATTGAGTTTCAAATTTATAGGTTCAAAGCAGATTTGTCTGGGTTGGGTCCAAAATTTTTGACCTGTTTCCAACTCCCCATGCAGAAAAATGCAGATGCATGTGTCAGAACATATGCAAGGTCAGTCACATGACGACCTTTCCGTTGCGTTACAAAAGGTCTTTTCGTTACAGCTCTCTGCTAGTTCATTCTTGTAGTAGACAGAGTAGAGTTTTCTGTAAACCAGTATGGATTTAAGACTGGAGCAAAGAGCAGCTATAAACTGTTGCTGTGTTTGAATAAAACCACCACAGAAATACATGAAACGATTAAAACAGCATATGAGGAAGATGCTTTTGAGTGGCACAAGAAATTTGTGAATGGTGAAATGTCTGGAAGATGCGTCACACTCCGGTAGGCGTTCGACATAGACTACGGTGGTTAATGTCAATACCATCAAGGCACTCCTGTGCGAAGACTGCCAAATGACCATTGAGAAGGTTGCTAATGCAATGCAGATGTCCGTTGGTGACAATGTGAAAAACTGGTTGAGGTACCGAAAAGTCGCTGCAAAAAGGATTCCTCACTTTCTCACAGATGAACACAAGGCAAATTGTGTTATCACTTGTCGCCAATGAAAGTGCTGGCTACGTGAGCCACACTATTTAGATCAAGTTGCCATGTGATGAAACATTTTTTCACCATTTTGATCCAGAAACAAAACAATAGAGCACCCAATGGAAACACCAACAGAGTCCACGATCCAAGAAAGCAAAGGTTCAAGCAAATGCAGGGCTGGTCATGCACCAGGTTTTCTTCGATAAAAGGGGATTCTGTATGACCGCGTCGTTCCACAAGGGAAAACTATTACCAATGCCTATTATTCTGAAGTTCTCAAAGGTCTTCTAAAGAAAAAGATTTTCACAAATCACCCATAATATGCACAAACCGGTAGGATTTTGCATCAAGATTATGCCCCTGCATATTGTCCTTGCTTACCCAGCAGGCTATCCAAGATCTAAGCATCGAAATGATGGTGCACCCCCTGTATTCACCGGACCTGGCACTGTGAGACTTCCACCTATTTTCTGAAGTGAAAAAACAACTTCGTGGGTGTAGGTTTGTATCAGATACTGAACTGAACAGTGGTGTGATGGGTATCCTGAACGACATGTCAAGGAAGGGCTTTGAACACACCTTCCGGAAGTGGATAGAAAAGTAGTACTGGTGCATTCAGGAGAATATTTTGGAAGTATACAAGTATGTTTACTGCATTACACTTCTGCTCCATGTAAAATCAGTCTCGTTACTTTTTGAATGACCCTCATAAATAGTTATGTAGGAACAGATAAAGCTGATGCTTAAGTACCCACGCATAACTTTACATTTGTTTAAGGAGAAAAAATTGGTTAAAACTGTACTTAAATCAAACATCCATTTAAAAATTTACTTGCCTTAGTCTATTCCTAAAGTTTTAATGTCATTGCTTACATTAAAATAACCTTTTTCAGTTTCCTGTTTTCCTTTCTTGGTTGTACAGTACCGATTTTTTTTTTTATTACAACTAAATTTTTGCCTGCGTGTGCAACTTTTCTACAAAAATTGAACTTCTTTCATTATTTTTTTCTATTTCCATGTGAAATTTTTTTGCAGGTGTGTATTCACATAAAGAAAAATACATTTGCAAAAGTCATATTATTAAGAGATGGGGGCAAACATTCTAACTATCTCTGTTTCATGTAAAACTAGACCCACATATTAATTAAAAAATAATTTACAAAATGCAGTTACCTGGAAAAAGAAACCTTCCTGCAACTTTTTAAGGCTCTCTGCTTTTAGTAAACATATGTTTCACAGAATTAAACTCAAGTGATCTCATTACAGATGTGACTATGTTCTTTAAGAGGATTTTTATAATTGGGGAAAAGTGATATTTACAAAATATTCAAAATTATTGCCTTTCAAAAATTTTAAAGAATAACAAATAGACAGGCAGACAGACAGACATAAAGTAGGCATAACAGGTGTCAAGTTATTTTTTCCTTGTTGGTTTGTGTAAGGCCATAGCTAGATGAAAGTTTTGCTATTTCTCCACATTTGTTAATGTTGAGGTTTTGCAATCTCTTCCAGCATAAATATCACCTGCTCATCTCTGCCAGTAAACTTGATTTGTCTAATATTCTTGATCAAATTATTTCCATTATTACCTCGAATTGAAGTATTACACCACCTCCCCTCTTTTTTCACTTTTTTGCTTTTATGGTTGTTTTTCTTTGCTTGTTTCCTGGGTTACTTGCACTTTCTAAAACAGTTTTGTATTTAATCAGCACATTTTCAGTCTAATATATGAAATATCAAATTTAAATCTGAAATGGCATACTGGCTGCCAGCCCTCATGTCAAATCTGAAATGGTACACTATTTACCAACAAGTAATAGGACACCCCTGCAATCGATGATATCTGTCGTTCTGATACACGTCACAGCCGCTGCCGTTAAATATCGTGTGGGAAACAACAACGTGACCAGTCGCATGCAAAATGCCACGCAGTTCGGAGCTCTCTGATTTCGAGAAAGGTGTAATCGTCGGATATCACAGAAATAGCCGATTCATACGTGACATATCCAGCGAGTTGAAGTACCCAAAATCGACAGCGGCCTACGTGATTGGCAAGTGGAAGATGAGAGGTGACTGTCGGAATGTGCCCCGACCCGGCAGACTCACAAAACTGGGAGTTAGAGACCGACGGGTGCTGGCCAGAGAAATTCGAAAGAACCGGACTAAATCGATGGGCCACATCCGCGAGCAGTTTCAACAGGCATCCGGGAGTGTTCTTTCGATGAATACCATCCGTAAGGAAGCCCATCTGCTCGGTTATCATGGACGTGCTGCCGCCCACAAGCCTTTGATCACCAAGTCCAATAGCGCTGCTCGGCTGACGTTGTGCAAACGAACGTCGACAGTGGACCATTGAACAGTGGAAACAGGTTCTCTGGAGCGACGAATCAAGGTTCACCCTCTATCGTTGGTATGGCAGGGTCTGGGTTTGGCGTCTGCCTGAAAACGCCTCCTGCCGGAATGTATTGTGGCAACTGTGAAGTTCAGCGTGGTGGAATTATGCTATGGGGGTGTTTCTCCTGGTATGGCATGGGACCCTTGGTCGCAATTCCTGGTAGACTGAACGCCGAGACCTACTGCACCATTTTAAATGACCATGCGCTTCCTACGTTGTGGCAGTTTTACGGGGTGGACCCATGTTACTTTCAGGATGACAATACCGCCTGTCATGTTGCTAGGTCCACCATGGCTTGGTATGGCGACAATGGGGTTAATCGAATGGACTGGCCTGTGCAGAGCACCTCTGGGACAAGTTGGAGCGTCGACTTAAGGGGTGTCCTCAAAGTCCGAAATCGGTGAAGGAACTGACCTGTCTTCTCCAAGCCAAGTGGAAGACAATACCGCTGGCAATCGTACAACGCCTGGTGGAGAGTATGGCCCGGAGGGTCGCAGCTGTAATCGCCGCTCGTGGAGCTCTACCAACTATTGAAGGTGAATAAACTTTGTTTTCCTTTGCTATCACAGGTGTCCAATTACTTGTTGGTAGATAGTGTATAAGGAGGATGTCTATTATAACATGACTGATGCTTTAATATTCAACTTTAATTAAATAGAAAACTTGCATAATTTTTATTTCTTATAACCTTTAATGTACTTCCCTTCTGCATCCACAATACTGCTGCAGTCTAATCTACAAGGCAAAACATTGCTGTAGCTTATCTGGTGTGATCCCTTTGAGAATCTTAGCTGTTCTCTTCTTCACCACAGTAACTGACTCAAAACAGGTCTCCTCAAGTACAGATTTTATTTTGGGGGAGGGGGGGCAAAAGTTGCATGGGACCAAATCTGGCAAGTAGGCAGTATGTTTATGCACTATTATGTGTTTCTTGGCTAAACTCTGCTTCACGAGAGCCTTGAATGAGCTGGTGCAGTGTTCTGGTGAAGGATGAAGCAATTTTCCCACAACTTTGGCCTCTTTTTTTCTGACTTGCACTCTCAAAGTCACCAGAACCATTTTTTAGTACTGTTGGTTTATTGTTGCTCCATCAGGAACCCACTCTGCAATAATATTACCCTTAATTCTCAAAAGGAAACATTATCATGGCCTATAACTTCGAAAAAGTAAGGCTCTGCCTTACTTTTTTCCATCCTTGGTGATGTTGGTGTTTTCTAATGCGTCAACTATTATTTTGGTTCAGGGTCATAGTGGAAGAATCATGTTTTATCACAAGTGATAAAATTTTCTAATAGGTTGGGGTGTCAGCACAGATTTGCTAGTGATTTCTTTTCTTTTTTTTTTTTGTTCAGGTGAGAGAAGCTTCAGAACCATTTTGGCACAATTTCATGTGAATTTTGCCTAAGTCTCTTTATCAAACTACACCATTCCTGTTTTCATTCTAATACTCAGCCGTTGATCATTTCGAATCATAACGTAATTTTGTCAACATTGTCTTCTGATTTTGAAGCGTTTGGGTGCACCAGACCTTCGTTATCTTCAGTGCCCTTCCAACTTTCACCAACCTCTTGTGCACAGAGCACATGACGTGCATTCTTCCCTGTACACCTCACAACATACAAAAAGATTCAATAGGCACATTTTTTTTAATTTTACCAAGGTATATTTATCCATAACTCAATTCTTGTACCTAGGATTTTCCTGACACATGACAAGTGAGAGGCCTACTCTCACTGACATGTGTCACTGAACCAATGCAGAAATTAGGGTGAATTTTACATTTCTAACTACAGGCAGTTTAAAATTCATGGACTGCCACTCACTTTCACCCTCCACTGTGCATTTCATCCAACACAAGCACACATTCTCATTACTTCATAGCTGCACTGCGTGTCGACTTATTTCCCTCATGAGTACATCAAATCTGAAGTGATATTGGACAAATGTTACGGACAAATAGATACATTGCTTCTGAATGTATATCATTTTCTTTCAAAGATAGTCCTGGAATGTTGCATTACAGCACCATTACTGAAACTAAAACTAGGATATGGTTCAGAAAAACTGTGGTGAGCAATGTCGAATCTGTAACTTTATGGTGATTTGTCACATTTTTTGTCTTCTGTCCATCAGGCCAAATATATTAAAAGTATACACATTGTCAAATACTGGCTGTGAGAGATGTGGTATAATCAGCTAAAAAATCTTTGCTGTTATCTGACTTGTATAAAAAAAAAATGTATGAAAGTGGGAATTTCCATAGAGTAATGGAATTTAAATCTTCTTGTGGCATCTTTCTGAAGTTAGAGTGCCACAATACCAAGATGAGTCAAAAGTTCATCCTGAAACCCAAACTAAAAGGTTAATGATGCAAGAAAGCCATATGCGCTTACCTCCTGCCTGAAGCAGTACAGGCTGTTGTTTTCAAGTCTTCTGCCGATGTTGCACCACAGCCATGATCCTATGGCGGACCCACTCTACTGGTTTTGAGAACAAACTCCCTGATGTCAGATTCCACATCCACCACTAGTGCCATTCTTGTAGAAAATGTGCTATGGAATGAAACAGGCGATAGTTGAATGGGGCACGGTCTGGAAAGTACGGAGGATGGGGAGTTCCTGTAGTTTTCAGCAAACCACTTTGGAAGTATGATTTGGGACATTACCTACTTGCAGCAAAGTCTGCTTTCCACTGATGAGTGCCGGGTGGACCCATGGCAGTTGTTCGGCATTGAGGTTTCTATCCACAGGCTGACCATCTGGAATGAGTTCCCAGCACACAAGGCACTAACAATTCTACCAAATGCAGCACAACTTTCCTCTTGAATCACTGGCTGTTTTTTTCTCTTTTTTGATTGAAAGTTTAATGACAACTGTAAGCAACTCTATGGGCTATAAGCAGTTGCCAGCCCCCAATTTAGGGCCACTGGTTCTAGGGAAAGCCAGTGCTGTAAGGCAAACACAACATCCATGCCTCACTGGGATTCGAACCTAGACCCTTTTCAGATAAATGGTCATACACCATCGCTTAGGCCACTGTGCTTCCTGCCATTTTTTTTTATTGGAGGTTTAATGACTACAGTGAGCAATTCAATGGGCTATAAGCAATCGCCCGTCCCTAATTTAGGGTCACTGGTTCCAGGGAAGGGAGAGAGCCAGTGCAGTAGGACAAACACAACATCCATGCCTCACCAGGATTCGAACCCGGACCCCTTTCGGATGAATGAACAGAGGCCATTGCTTAGACCACTGCAGTGGCCCTTCCTGCTATGGTCTCGGCCACAAGTAGGAATATCTACTTTTCATCAACTGTGATGATATGACACCAAAACCAATCATCCCGTGGATTTGACAGCAATCTGCAACAGAGAGCGACACACTGGTCTCAATTCGTGGGGAACTATTGAATAGCCCCTAGAGGAGAAACCAAGTTGAAGGTGATGAACAATGGTGAATTGGAAAAACCCCACCTCAGCTGCCAATTGTCATGTACTGGTATTGGGGTTTACTGTTACAGCTTTAACCAGAGTGTCAGTGGTTGTCAGATGTCTCAACCTTAGCTTGTCTTCGAGGCCAATGCCCCAAGCATTAAAATACAGGAATAATTTCTGTGATGTAATGCTGTCTGTCTAGTTCCCCCCTTTCAACTTCACAAATTTCCCCACTGCTTCTTCCATGTTTAACCTTTTCTTTCCAATAATGGTGTTCAAGTACCCATAAAGCATGTCTATTGACCTTCTTTCTCTACTCACCTGAAAACACAAAATGGCTTCATGCCAAATGCACATTTAACTGGGTACATGTATGTTCCATGTACCCAGTTAAAGACGGTGCCCATTTCATATAGGAATGGAGGCCCAACATTATTTGTAGCTCAAAACAAGTGGTATGATCCTAAATAAAAAAAATGCCTCAGTGTGAACCAATTAGAAAAAAACCCAGGAAAAATACCCTTAAAATTTTCAAAAGCCCTATGAAATTTGATGTTGTTTATATTATTTAGTATTTCTTTTATTAAATTTTCATTACTATTTTATCAATTTGTATTAAAATTGCTTAATTTGGACAATTTTTAATAGAACATGTTACTTGGGAGTCACATACTAAGAGTATTAATTTTTTATTTAAATACTGCTCTGTTGTTCTACGAGATTCTAAATATTCATTGTGAATGACACATAATATTAGTTACATTGAACGGATGCAGCTGATGTAGTCACATTTATTCAGTGTGACCAATGGCGTGCCATGAGCGCTATATGTAGGCATGCAAAAAAAAAAACAAAAAAAACAAACTGTGATCTGTAGTGGAATTACATCCCACGATTTCCCCCTCCCTATTCTTCCATTACTTTGTCTTAAAGTACAGGCTTCAACATCAAATTCTTTAGTAGCTTTTTCAATTGTCATTAAATATATTTTAAGATAATGTCTTTACTTGACATACACTGGAGGAATAGGTTTTTATTTCCTCAAGCATTTATCTAAAACAAGTTCATGCAGAGCTTTGAACAATTTGCAGATTGTTTTGGACACTTGCAGCTCAAGTCAGGGGTAAGAGTAAAAAGTACTCAATTCACTTACAAAATCAAAATGAGAGGGATACACTTCTTTTAGTGAATTGGGGCTGTCTTTGGGAAATTCGATGTTTTTTGCATCACAATTTTTTAAGCCCATAAGTTTTCTATATATGATAGTTATGGAAGATGATTATGATTTGGAAACTGCCGAAAGACCTTGCTTGAAAAAGCCACGTGGTTGAAGTGCGAAAGCTTGGAACCTTTGCTTTCTATTTCACGCTAGTAAATTCGGATTAGTAGAGTAGTTTTAAAAATGAATTTGGACTATTTTTTTGGTTTAAATTTTTTTCTTAGGAAAAGGATAATAGTTTAAAATAATTTCATTATAAAATAATGAACACAGCCAATAAAACAGCTTTAGGAACTTTAAACCACTACAAATTCTGTCTGTTTGGTAAATGGAAGCATGTAATGAGTTCATATGTTTAACCTGCAGTCTTACCGTCAATGTTAAGGACTCAGGTTTGAGATTGGTCATTTGTTGTTCACACACATCCGGATTTTTCGGTAAAATTTAGGAAATCAAAAGTCATTAATTTTGCATCATCCATTTTCTTATTATCCTTTTGTAGTTTGCTTAAATTATCTTGAAGCATTTCAGTACTTTAGAAAGGCAAGGAATGTACAGAAATGTAGCCTCACAATTTTCCAACTGAATCAGAAAAAAATCCCTCCGAAATTACACACTGGACAGCAAGCACTCACCATAGAAGAAAGTATGCTTTCTGTTGGTTGATGCAATATCCTATTTCGCATTTCCACGAGTTTTTCAACGCAGTTAGTGAAGCTCCCAAACCCAGTAGGAACAAACAGTGAGGTACAGAGAGAAAGGACTCTGGTCCTCTGATTGGTTGATTGCCCAAATCATGGATGCAACCCAGAATTCGTATCACAATGCTTTTCTTTGATGCTGCCCCTAGTTAGGATAGGCTTCATACATGTAACAATCTGACATGACCACATGCATGACTATGCAAAGTTAGGTTCAGAGTTGTGCTTTGTTTCAATTCAGACTAAAATACAAACAAATATACCAATTTGGTTTTAAATAAAAAGCCTCTAAAACCAAATATTTAGTTTAAATTTTCCATAAAAAATGGCAGCACAAAGTTTTCTTTGAATGATTCTTTTCTCATAGAGCAAAATTTTGCACTTAATTAGGGCATGCAATGGCCGCATGCTACTGAGTGTGACTAAATACACTGTGTTTCCAAAGATTTATACGATGGATGGAGGAGATTTCTTTTGGGTTATGCATGAGAAATCAGACTGTGAGCTCAGGAAATTACTTTAATTAGAACTGCATCCACCTATTTCTGTTCAAGCATGCAACTGTTACACCACCTGGACAATGAAATTTAAAGCAATTGAACCTAAGAAGATAATGACATTTGTATTGCCTTTTATGTAATGGGTTGTCGGAAAAGTCATGACGTATTTTGGCACCCAATGGCGGTTGGGCGGTTTTGGAAGTACTAGAGGCATGCGCAGCTCTCTGTTATTGCTATGGCATTCGACAGGTGCCAGTTTTAGCTGCAGTCTAAAAGGAATAGTGAGCGATTTGGTTGATTTGCGGAGCTTTGACATCAAGTTGAAGATGGAAGACCAAACTGTGCATTTTCGTCATATTTTACTGTTTTACTTCCGTAAAGGGAAGAACACGCGTCAAGCTTGTGAAAAGTTGCGTAAAGTGTACGGTGATAATGCTCTACAAGAACGTCAGTCCCAGAGGGGGTTCGCAAAATTCTGTGCTGGTGATTTTGACCTCAACGATGCTCCTCGGTCCGGGAGGCCCACCGACGATGATGACGACCAAATCAAGGCATTGATCGAGTCAAACCCACGTTACACGACACGAGAGATTGCAGACACATTGCATCATTTAAGCGTTCACGACCACCTGAAGAAGCTGGGATATGTAAGCAAGCTCGATGTGCGGGTTCCTCATGAACTCAAAGAAGCTCAATTGACGGCGCGTATAAACATCTGCGATATGCTCATTAAACGTGAGGAAAACGATCCTTTTTTGAAGCGACTGATAACTGGCGACGAAAAGTGGATTGTGTACAACAATGTGATGCGCAAACGGTCTTGGTTCCGATGTGCTGCTTCGCCCCAAACGACATCCAAAGCAGACATTCATCGGCGGAAGGTTCAGGTCTCAGTGTGGTGGGATTTTAAAGATGTTGTGTTTTGCGAGCTTCTACCACGGAACCAAACAATCAATTCGAATGTGTACTGTCGGCAATTTGACAGTTTGAACGAATCCATCATCCAGAAACGTCCAGAGCTTGTTCATCGTAAAGGTGTTGTGTTCCATCACGACAACGCTAGACCACACGCAAGTTTGATCACCCGCCAACAATTATTGGAGCTTGGGTGGGATGTGTTGCCACACCCAGCATACTCGCCTAACCTTGCGCCGTCAGACTTCCACTTGTTTCGCTCTCTTAACAGTCCTTGTGTGGTATAACGTTCAATTCAGATGAGGCTGTAAAACAGCACCTTGTACAGTTTTTCGCCACGAAAGACAGGTCCTTCTATGAACGAAACATTCTGCAGCTCACTGACAGATGGCAAAAGGTTATTGAACAAAATGGGCATTATATCATTGATTGATCTTTCTATCAATAAATTACCTTTGCAAAACATGGCTAAAATATGTCATGACTTTTCCGACAACCCAATATGTGAAGAATGATTGCTTCAGGAAGATTTGTTTCCTATTCATATCTAAGACCTATTAAAATGTTCAAGAAATTAACATGTGTCAGGTCATCCATCCACTGTCAGCTGTTTTCAGTGGTCACATTAGATGTCCTTGCACTCCACAGTTTGTACTTGACGACTGTTTCTCTCTGAATAAAGGTTTTCATATCCCTCCATTCATGGCTGACACTGACAGATGGTGTGTTCACCACACACCTTAGTTAGCCTGACATGAACACTATGCTGCAGCTCCAAACTGATGATTGTAGAGTGGATAGTCAAAATCTAGTGGCCACCTTCCTTAGGCCATTGGCTGCTGTCACTGAATACACATCATATCACAACACTGTACCTTTTGTATAGTTAGACATTACACATATCTATGCAATTCTTAGTAGTTACAAGAGCACATTTTAAAATTGCAGAAGTCTTTTCCTTAAATGTATTGCATAATCTAGCAAATGCACAAAAATGACGTATTTTTTATCAACCACACTGAACTTTTTCTTGGAAAAGTTTATATTGAAAAATTTATTTAGTTATGCATGTTCAGTCCACGTCCTTGAATTGAATTCCTCCACCATAAACTGACACAACACAGTATCTGTAGCCATACAAGGGCTCATTTTTCAAAAGCGTTCTATTACCCTTTCCGGACTCCATACCAAAAAATTATACACCACAACTCTGACCAGACTGAAATATCTAAGAAAATGGTTCCTGTCACCAGGGTATTTTTGAACCACACTGCTCTAAGATGCTATGATGTATTATATATAAGTGCCACGTGCCATTTTTTTTTTATAGATGGATTTTTTTCAACAAAACACTAACACAGCTCAAATTATTATAATGCAAAATGTTCTGGCTTAATCTAGTGAGAGAAAAAAATGAATTGAAGACTGTCACACAATGTCAAAGTATCATAATAATACAATAGTCTTGGACTTAAAACCTTAGCTTTGTATGTGTTTCAACTTAATCCCCCAACTTCAGTGGAAAAAACAACCAATATTCCCCTTTCTTAAGAAGTGAATCTGCACATTAATCATAATCACTTATTTTCTTCAAAATGACTGTTTTCCCTTCATGTTTAAAGTAGATTTTAGAAAATGCTTTTGGCAAAAGGAGTGGTGTTTTCCCTTCATGTTTAAAGTAGATCTTAGAAAATGCTTTTGGTAAAAGGAGTGTATGGAAGAAAATGCAAAGAAATTCTTAAGATAAAAAAAAAATGTTTGTAAGGGAAACAAAAACAAAACAAATTGTCCACCCACAGATATAAATCTTTAATTTTCAGTCAACCTCCAGTATTATAATCACCAAGTGGCCACTAATTTTTAGTTTTACAGTATGTTCCTTCATCATAAATTTGAAGGTAGTTCTTTTAGTTTTGTATTTATGATTCATTAGCACTCATCTGTGAAATATATATATATGAAAGACATAATGGTGCAATTTACAGTTCATACATAAGTATATACATGCACACAGTTTTCATTAAGCATATTACAATCCTACAGAAGCATCACTTTTGGTGACCCCCTTGTAACTTCTGTGAGCTTGTTTACAAACTTGAAGTTTTTCTTTATCAATTAGTAACAATGCTACTTTACTTTGCTCCGAATGTTTTGGAAGCATTCAGCTTGAGCAGAAACACAAAATCAAACAAAAAGAAAGAAAAATAAATCAATAAAGGACCAGAGGCCTGTATAATTTATGAATCTTTTAATCATTTAAGAAATATTTCCATCTTTTAATTCATGTCTCTTCCTCTACAATGTGCAAAATGAACAATGAATGGCAAATAACTCTTGACAACAAAATATTAAATAATATTTTAAGAACATCACTAACAAATAAATCCCACATATAAGCCATTAATATAATGACAAAATGTGTGCTATCCAAGCAAATAAAAGTTACTGTGGGGAAAATCAGTTCACATATGAATGGGCAACAGAAATCAAAATGTCTGTTTGCCTGTTGAATGGACACAAACTGTACATCATAAAATAGAAACAAATCTTTTTTGAAAAAATGATTTTTCAACAAAACATGTCAAACTTTTTTTGTGAAGCAATGCATAACAAATTAATGAAAACAACATGATTAAAAAAAAGAGAGAAGAAATTGGTTCATATCAGATACCAAACATTTTTGGGAGTTCAAGCTTAGGTATCGAATAACTGTGGGAGAAAGCACTGAACTCTACGTTTTGCACTACTGGACACAGCAGTACCAAAAACCAAGAACACATAATTCAAAGTATGAAGCATGTACCACTGAGTATTCACAAGCATACGAGTCAAAAAGATTATTTGTACAAATATCAAATTTTCATTAAAATCAACAATTTTTCAGGTAGTCAAGTTTGAGGTTATGAGAATATACAGTTGACAGCACTGTATAAAATTTCATTTGTAGCTATACTGACTTGTTTAAACAAAATGACAAAGATGTGCTTGAACACAGGTTATTAATATTATTATTAAATACTCTACTTGAATAGTAAAGGAAAAAGATAAAAGCTTTGATATTTCCACTACTCAATTCTGCACACATTGTTATAGAACAAGATAGACACATAAACACATTAAAACAAACATTCTGTAGTATAGCTACAGAATCTATCCATATTTCAAATGCTGTATTTACACTGAATTTTGTTTTTACAAAAATGTGTGTGATAATGCAACAACAATGGTTCAGTCAACTGTAATCAATCTGAGTGACATCACTTTTTAAATATTGCAGTTTTAAAGGAAAGAGGAACCAATCCAAAGAGTCAGTTACCAACAAATAAAACAAAACAGGTCAAAAGTGAGAAGGACATAATGGAATCAGAGAAGGAAAATACCAACTGCATGTATACACACAAAAAGGTTCAAATAACCTTAGAAAACTGGATAAAGAAAGTAACAAAAAGTCCAATGATTTCTGAGAGAAAGCACATGCAAACAAATGGTACATAGCTCAACTTCAGATGATGTAATGGTAGATGAACCCATTCATGGTTGGAGGAGAATGGATGACATGTACTTACTATTGGTGTAACGAATGCGTTTACTGTTTGGTTCAACTGTATGAGAGCTTGCACCTTTTGCGTCGGAATATGATGATACTCTGGATGACACCTCTTTGGGTAATTCTTCATCAGCTGCGAAGAACTGATGTCGTTCCAAGTCGGTCACAGTTCCGTCGTAAAATTCGATGACATACACATCACAAGAGCGAGATCCTTTAAATATGCTGTTGTACAGTAAGCCATCGGTCCATTTAACCAAAACTCTCTCATCTATTTCTGGAAGTCCACGTTGAACACCCTTCTCATCCACAATATCTTCAGGTAGAAGATTTGAGGATGTAGAATTGTCTGCAAATAAAACTGAGTAATAAACTTGGCAGTACTTCTTTTCACTTGTGCCCAGTAGTACCTTCGATTTTTGTGTTTCGCCAGAACTTTATCCCCAACGTTAACTTCGGTGAGTTGCCTCTTAAATGATTTAGTCTTACGAGAATGCCTGGTGCACACAATGTTTATCGGATCAGGCCAATCTCTGCACTCAAAATACGCTCCAGCTAAATGACCGCATGTTACATGGAACGGAGCGGCACACCTGCCTGCTTTGCACTGAACACAGCAGCTGCCACTGTCTTTGGCTGATACCAGTGATCTAGAACAGTAAATACACTTCAAGCTCATCCGTCTATTTGTCATTTGCGAGACGTCGATAGGCTTCCGCAGAATAACATTTCTGAAAAATGCCTCCTTGATGAGAGTGGCACAAACAATGTGTGCCCAGCGACCATCAGTGGTGGGCTGCAGTGCCCCGCCTCTAAGGACACACAAGCAACACTTTGCATCCTCAGCTTGAACAGTACACCGTGTGCACAACCAAGGCCCAAGTTTTATTATAGTTATTCCATAACAAGATGCATGGACGCAAACATTGCAGCTTGCACAAACTAATAATGGTGAGGTGCCATCTCTTGCCAGTAGTGGATTTGCATCCAAAGTGCAATGATTGTCTACACTTTTAGAAAAGCAAAATGCTGGCATTTTTACAGGACTTGATGAAGGCACACCTGGTTGTTCGGAGGGAGCACTAGTCTCATTATTCATTGAAGTGAAAACTATACACACAGAACAGTGTGGTTCCATTGATGACATATGCACATTGAACTGCTTCTCTGCTTCAATGTGAAATTCTCCATGCTGATATATGTCTGCAACAGGGTAGGCCCAATTAACTGGTGCTTCTTTTATATTTCTGACAGATTTTCTTCTGGACCTTTTTTTACAGCCATGCCCACCAGAACCTTCAGCATCACCCCTTTTTTTCTTTCCTTCTTGTTCTTCACTGTGGTCTCATTTGATATTGCTGAATCATTCGGACTTACATGCAGTGAAACTTCAGGCTCCTCAGTCTCTTTCTTTATTTTAGTTTTATTTTTTGAGACACAGTCACTGAATGATAAACTGAGTGCTGTCTTACAGTCATGCAGCACAGAATTATCTTTACATGGTGTGCAACTATTATTATGATCTAGTGATGGTGACAATGATGATTGAAAAGTCTCAAAAACTGGGGAACTCTGGAATAGCTCTTTCAGTCCTGACGCAGAAACCACCTGATTTGGCAGTTTTCTGGGGCTTACAATTTTTAGTTTCAAGCCATGCTCTGTCTTCTTGCATTTCCACTCGGGCCTCACCAAATTTGGTACAAATGATTCTTTCATCCCTTGCTCCAAGGATATCCTTGGTGGTTTTACATCTTCTGTGTTTGCAGATAAAGTGGAAAGTTTCAAATGTGGGTTAAAGAAATTCAACAAATCAGAATCTGGAGGCTCTTGCTTTGCACTAATAGCAGGATCCAGCAGCTTTGAATCCAGAGCTTCTTGCTTCTTACTAACAGCAGGTTTAAGCAGCTGTGAATCTGGAGGCAGAGTACTCTGAAGAATCATAGAAGTGCATGAAGATCCATTAGCAGTGATTGCATTTATACATGGATACCTGACAAAAGTACTTGCATTCACATCTGTTGCATAACACTGGCTTGCAACACTGCGGTCTAGAAATGGAATTTTTGGCTTTTCAACTTCTGGATCCCAGAACGGTTTCAAGTCAGGTGGGTTATCTGAAGCTTTTGAAGCGTCAAGAAGAGTTAGAGCAGAATCGTTAGAAATACACGGAGACAAAACTGAATCACTATAGTTTTCACTGACATCATGAGCCACGACACTTTTGGGTGGCAAGTTTTTACCAGAATTTAACTTTTTTCCAACTCTCTTTCGCCTTGGAGCAGTTTTTCCATTCTCTCGTGCAATTTTTCTTTCACCTTTCGGTTTTTTCAAGATTTCCTCTACATCATATATCTCGGTTTCTTCACTATCACTTTTATCTATACTTTCAATTTTAGGGTTCTGCAATGATTCAATTCCAAAATTGGCATCAGCCTTGCTGATTTTTGAGATGGGATGCCTTTTCAGTTTTTGAGAATAGTCATTTTTCCTGGATTTGCGACGCTCTTCTCTTTGAGCTGCAATGGCTAATTCAGCTTTATTGGGGGGTGCAGCTGCATAATGTCTACTTGGGTCTTCTGGATGAGGTCCCACATCTTTGCCTAATTTCCACAATTCATACCTATCTGGCTGAAATTTGCGAACAAACATATCCATACAAATTTTGACACAATCATTTCGACATGTACACGACAAAGCTCGTTTACCATACTCAACCCAACGAGGCATTGCAAAATTTGTAGACTCAGCGCAATTGAAACCATGGTTAAAGCCTGAGTGATAACCAAATGGAAAGGTAATCATAAATTCACCTGGTTCTTGGGTAATTTTATTAAAAGGAATACAATACTTCTTGAGAATCTGAGGAGATATGATAGTCATTTTATGCCGTAGAAATGCAGGACATGACTGAAAGCTTCCATGGAAAAACCCTGCAGCAAGTCGCTCTAAACGACGGCCATGCTCTGGAGGAATAGCATACCATGATTTGGGAGCACCAAAATGGAGATAATTAATGCTGTAGAGATCCATATCCTCTGTATGCCATGCAAATGTTGTTTTCCACATTCCAAAATAAAGATATGCTGTGTTGACACCATCGATTTTTATTCCATAATCATCGGCAACTAAATCAAGAACTGTGTTCAAATGCTGAATGTTGAATTCCTCAATTCCATCGTCATAAAGAGATCCTGAAACATCAGCTCCATATATTGGGGAGTTGTATGTGATATTTTTCCAGTATTTTCTTTCCAGATCTTCATAATCAAAGTGAGGTGGTGTCCTGTACTTAGAAGACTCAGCCAACTTTTTAAATTCTTGAACATTCATGCATTTTTGTTGTATATTAATTTGTTGGAACAATCCTTGACTGCCAGTCACAACTTGAGATATTGGTGCTGGTATCACAAGGCTAATATCATCATAACCACCTTTACGTGGGCACCAATTTTCAGGAGGAATTATTTTTGCAATTCCAGCTTTGTGTGCACCCTGCGATTCCATTTTTTGGATGTACTCAGGAAACTTCTTGAATTCCTCCATTGTTGGCCTGAAGACCATAATACGAGGAACAGAAGAACCTCCACTTGTTGCCATTGCTCAGGAACCTTTCAGTTGTCTTCTTAACACCATATCTGCAATAGGGGAAATAAATAAACAAACATGCTACTACACTTTAACTGTATAGCTAAAAAGTTTTATAATGCACAGATTATCATTTTATAGAGCTAGTGTACATGCATTGACAAAATTGGAATTAAATGCAACACAATATTCCTTCTGCAATAAGCCACATCTTTTTATTCACAAAAGTCCCAAATCTGGTCCACACACAACACAACACATTTTTTTTTTTTTTTTTTTTGCTGTCTATGACAGCTCTGACTATCTGGGTGTTTCAATTTTCTCCCACCCTCCAGTAACAAACTGAGAAGGCAATCATGTTGAAGAAATTATCTGTGTTAGAAATTAAATGATTTTTGTTCCCAATGTGAAAATGATTACTACTAACACGGTGCTTCATTAAAAAAAAACCAAAAAAAACTGTGGTTATGTCCTGCCTTATCTCTACCAAATAATTAACATTTCAGAAAATGGTAAAACAGAAATGCACTTTAGGCCAGGAAAGTCATATGACTGGCTCATTCAAGAATACTATGTACTAGGGCAGGGATGGCGAACCTTTTTCAACTAGTGTGCCACTTACAGTTTGCTTTACTGCTTTCAACTGCTGAGTGTGCCACCTCTTGTTTGCATTTTTTTTTTAATTATCAGTGTAAAACTTGTTGCTGAATGCTACTAGCCAGGGCATTTATGTTCAGTTCATAACCTATTGTTTTCCAGGTTATGGGCACCATCAGTCGTCACAGATACTATTTGATTTAAGTCAATCCCCATTTTTACTACAAATTCCTGCTTCACTTCACACATTATATCTTTCCCTATGATTGTAGTTGGCAAACTCAGCAATCTCCCCCCCTCCATTACATTTCTACAATTCCACAAGGAAATCTAACAAAAATATCTAACCTTGCTCGTAATGTCACAATAGTGCTTTAATCAAGACATATTGAAAACATATCAGCGTTGCCCAAATAAGATTTAATATGATTTGTAACATCTTCACTCATTCTTGTCATTCTATCTTTAAGATAGTTCCTTCTGGCTGGCATTTTCTCAATTCTATTCGTGAACAATTTGTTGCTGGTTGGGAAAATCTTTCAATAATGTGTCACACCTGGCTAAGAAAGCCGCCTTCAAAAAATCACCATCACAAAGTGGCTTCCCACGCTGTGCAGCAATACAGAGAAATGGATGAAAACTAGCCACAGTGATATTATTCCTTGGCCTGAAAGAAGATACGGAACAATTTGATTGTTTTTCATATTGTTTCACTTTTTGTGAAATGTGCTCCCTTCTTCTTTCATTTGACATGGAACAAACATTTTTATGATTCCTCTCAAAATGACGCTATACATTGAATTTCCGTACAAAGACAACAGAAAGCTTAAATGTTTTTGTCAATGCCTCCAAACTCTGATGTCTACTGATCTTGAAATACTTGGCCACTATCTTTGTTAAGTCTCCGTTTTTTTTTTTTTTTTTTTTTTTTGGCATCGAAAACATGTTTGCATGGTCCGGATATAAAAACACCAGCAAAGGAACAATTACAGTACACAAGAGAAATAAGCAGCAGCTACAAACAAATCAACCTTCTTTGACAAACTGAAGCTCTGGACTGGTGTTGCAGTGTTGACAAGGTATAAATTTGAAATATCTCCATTCATTGTTCAAGGTTACTTTCAGTTCTCACAGGAACTCGCTATCTCATGAACGTCTTCCTATCAGATTGGTTTTCTCTCCCTTCTGAGAAGGTAAGGGAGATGCAGGAGAGATGAGGCTTGAGCTGAAGCAGGTGTGGACGTCTTGTGGTGGAAGTACGTAGGAGCAGAATAATAAAATAATTGCATGCATGTGATGCTTAACTTTTGGGAATTAATGCATAAGACAATTAAATGAGGTGAGGTTAATTTATTTACTATCCCTTTTGTATGACACTTCTTGGCTAGATTAATTTTCTTGTCAAAGCTCAGTTATATGCAAGAAAACACTACAGACATGCTTGTCGAAAAATTCTCTCTAAGAAAAACTAAATTTTTATTTAATGTTAATGTTTTCATATTGGTGTGCCACCCAAATCGTGTTCGTGTGCCACCCAGTGGCACGCGTGCCATACATTCACGATCCCCGTACTAGGTAAATCAAAAAGTAAGGTAAATGCTATCATATATTAAAGAAACTAAGAGGCATACAGATAAAAATTACCTTATTTCTCAACATAGTCCTTATGTTGTTCAATGCACATTTTATATCTGTCTGCAAGCTTCTGGATTCCTGTAAAGACTGTTTTGGATTGTTCCTGCAGCCACGAATGCATCGCTTCCTGTACCTAGACACCACTTTCAAAATGGCGGGCTCGCAAAGCGTCTTTCAGAGGCTCGAAGACATGAAAGTCGCACAGCGCCAGATAGGAGCTGTAAGCAGGAAGTGGTAACACCTCAAACTTCAACTCAGTAATTGTTTGTTGAGTTGCCAATGCTGTATGTGGTCGAGCGTGGCTGTGCAGCAACAGACCTTTTTTGGATAACATTCCCCATTGTTTTGTGCAAACTGCTGGTTTCAATTTGTCTTTCACGAAGTCATAACATGACCGACTGTTAATTGAGTTCCTCTGTGTTTGACAGTGTTCAACGATGGGCCCTTTCCAGTCAAAAAAAAAAAAAAAAGTCAGCATTAATTTTCAAGTTGAAGGGACAACTTTAAACTTCTTTTTGAATGGGGAGCTCAGACGTTTCCACTCCATACATTGCCTTTTGCTCTCAGGGTCATAACGATAAACCCACGTTTCATCCCCAGTGACAATCCTCAGATCTGACTCGTACTGCTGCAAAAAATTTCGGCCAATTTCCAGGTGTTGCTACTTGTGCACATCAGACAACTGCTGTGGCACTCAACTGGCACACACTTTATGATATCCGAGATCATCATGCACTATTGAGAATGCAGAACCATAACTAACATTTACCTTTTGGGCAATCTCAGACAGAGTAACCCTGCGATCTTCTTTAATGAGTGCATCAATGCGATACAGATGGTCCTTTGTGTGAAAGGTCGATGGATGGCCCGAGCAAGCTTCATCAAACACATTCGTTCTACCAGCTTGATACTTTTCTATCCACTTGTACACGCCTCTGGCTCATACACTTGTCCTCCCCATATTGCACACACATCATATGACGAATTTCAGCAGGTTGCACACACTCAGACCATAAAAACTTCACTACACTTCGCTGCTCAACGATGGAGCATTCCGACAAACGAACGGCCATATTTACACCCTTACAACTGCTGGGTAACTGTGCATCTGCCACGTGTCAAGGTCATGTTCCTTCTCCTCCCCAAATAGCAATCTGCCGCAGCTCTGCTTGCCTACGTAACGAGAGCATTGACCTTACTTTTTGATTCACTCTCATATATATATACGTACAAGTAAGAGCTCATTTACCCAGTTACTTACACTGTTACACTGAACTCCTGATTAACATTGCTAATTGATGCACGGATAATCACAAAAAAAAAAAAAAAAAACCCGAAAAACGTGGATAACCCGAAAATGGCACTGTTTACCGTAAAAATTAACTACATACTACTGTATATTTGCATTCAGAGGTTTAAATGAACTGCATATTACATACTACGTAGACATACTGTTCTAAATAGGGAGTATTATTAAAATAATAAAACTTACAATAGATTTTGCCACTTCCGTTGTGGGGGTGACATGAGGACAGGAGGGGACACCGGGACAGTTTGCCCAAGGGTCAGGTGGTGGAGAGGAGGCAGAAGTCGTAAATCTGGGGTTGTCTGTTGACAGCAGCAAAGCTGCCTTCACCACTGTTCATCCTATCCCCACCCATCCAAACAAACACATACATGCACCCCCCCCCCCCACACACACAGGGGTGTATGTTGTATTACATCATGTTTCTTCAAAAAAATTACAGCAGCCTCAGCTTTTTAAAGATTCTGTGAAGATGAAAAATACACAAGCAATTTGGCCCTGAAGCCAAGAAAAAGATAAGAGGAAAATACATAACATACAAAAATGTTTCTTTAATTGATGATTGAAAGTGAATTTGAAGTTTTCTCAGCTATGTCACTTAAGGGAGAGATCTGAATAAAAGAGTGTCGAATAAATAGAGATTTTACTGTACTTCAGCATTTTACTATTTCTTTTCTTTTTTATGATGCACGATAATAAACAAAACAGATAATCGGGAACTCAGTGTATATATATGTACAGTCTTACTAAAAGAACCTATTTATTTATTCTGAAAATGACAACAGCTGATGTCATAATAAAAGTAAAGACACTCAGGTGGCAAAGGAATAGACATATTGCTAGAGAACTGGCTACTGTTGGACAACTGAAATATTATACACTGGTGACCAAAAGTTAAGTGTAATCAACAAAAAGTGTTAAATTACAAAAACGAGAAAGCATAATGAAATAGGTTGTTTACTATACATAGATACCTTAACGAGAAACTAAATGCACAGCACAAATCACATAAAAAATGATGAACCAGGAAAACGTACCAACAGTCAAACATGGTGAAAACAGGAGGAATTTTCTAGGTGTTTCTGATTTTGTACAACGGTCTAGTAAGGCATATGGTGACCTCTTACAGCAACACAAGTATCACACTGATGCCTCATGCTGTTGACAAGGGAAACAATAAGACTGTATGGTAGCAAATCCCACTCCTGAGCAAGAGCAGATCAGAGTTCCTTGAGAGTTCTGGTAGGGGGTTGATGACCTGCAATGCCCCTCCCCAATGCATCCTACACATATGCTATTTGGTTGAGGTCTGGGGAATGTATTGGCCATGGCATATGGTTGACATTTTCACTTTCCAGAAAATCATTGACACTCATGTAGGGATTAAGGATTTTATCTCCATATTTGCGACCTTTTAAAGTTCCACCAGAATAGAAATGGAGGGTGTGAGCCCATTGGACATAACGTTACCCCAGACAAGTACACCACCCGCTCTGCAACGGTGCATTTGTTGGATGTTTATGGAGACAAAATGGGTTCTAAGTTCTCTCCAGATGAGAACACGACAGCTGTCACTTTCGAGACTGAACTTGGTTTCATCAGAGAAGAGGACAGTGGCAATTGGTTTTCATCCCAGTCTATATGTTGTCTGCATTACAGTACCCTGGCATTCCTGCTGACAGAATGAGTGGGATGCAAACTTCAGGTCAAAGACGAGTGACATTTCTACCCAACAGCCATTGATAAAGGTGTGCTCTGGGGATGAACTGTACAACAACTTGCAGTGAGGGCAAGTTCTCCAACTACCACCTGATGATCAATTATGACACCATCACAGCTGTTTACATAGAGTCAGGTTAACACAGACTCCATGGAGTTTTTTTTTTTAAATAATGAACAACACAAAGAAGAGCAAGTGCTGGAAGAGTGATTTCTGGTTGCGAAACCAATACCAGTGGTTTCTCTGGCTTTCTTCAAGTTTGCCAACCCATTTGCCGAATCAATGGTTTTTTTGGGGTTTGTTTTTGGCCAAATGTAATCTGAAGTCACCAGTTCTTTTTTCCATTGTCCATTGGAAGTATAAAAACAATAAAAACAAAGTGATATATTAGTACAAAAACAATAGGTTATAAATTCTTTACAATTAGGCAGCAAAATACAGGGTAATTCAAAATGATTCATCCAATTTCAAATAACTGTATTTTATATGTTTCTAAACACACAGCCATTAAATGTACATAGGATAAAGAAAAAACTATCCAAATTTTGTTTTCATACCTTATAAATGATCTACGTGACTTCCGTTGGTCACGAGAACTATGTCAGGGTGATAAAAAAATTCCTGCCACACGTGATCAAGCATGTCTGTCGTCAACGACTACAGAGCACTATGAATGCAAACTTCATCTAACATTGTGGGCAATAGTGCACATACACATTATCCCCATAAGAAAAAGTCGGAAAGGGTCAGGTCTGGAGACCTGGTGGGCCACCTGTAGAGCATCTTGTCGTCGTGTCCATAGCGACCAATCCAACGCTTAGGAAGCTGTTCATTAAGGTAATGGCAGCTTCCCAACCACTGTTCGTTACAGTTGTGCTCAGTTTCAATTACTGCAAGTAGGTTTTCCGTTCCCCATATGCGAATGTTGTGACGGTTGACCTTGCCACTTCAATGGAATGTTGTGTTGTCACTAAACACCAGGCGTGAAGCAAATTCGGCATCCTCCATTGCTGCCTACATGACATTTTTCACAATGAGTCTTTTGCACAGGAGCAGATACACAGATTACACTGTGCCATCTAGTGGTTACATTCGTAAACTTGGTGCATTTCTCTTCATTTTAATGTGTGGTACGTTATTATTACCTGGATTTTTACAGAGCTATGATCTAATGAAATCGGATGAATCATTTTGAATTACCTGTATTATACAAATTTTGAAGATGGCAATCCGTTTTTTGGTGTAATTGTGACAAGGATAAGTCAGATAATATCCAAAAATTTGAAAATTTTGTCGTCCTGGAGCGGGAATTGAACCCGCGTCTCCCAGATAGCGTTCGGGTATGCTAACCACTACACCACCCAGAACGACCAGGTCTCAAGTGTCTGATTAATTTGAATATAACCATCACAGAATGGTGATATTCAAATTATAAATTTTATATAACCATCCTATATATATATATATATTCAAATTATAAATTTGAATATAACCACTACAGGATGGTTATATATTCAAATTAATCGGAAACTTGAGACTTGGTCGTTCTGGGTGGTGTAGTGGTTAGCATACCCGGGCGCTATCTGGGAGATGCGAGTTCGATTCCCGCTCCAGGACGACGAAATTTTCAAATTTTCGGATATTATCTGACTTACCATCCCTGTCACAATTACACCAAAAAACGGATTGCCATCTTCAAAATTTGTATTATATGGTGTAATCCCGTATTTCATTCATGAATTGCCTGTATTATGTTATAGATCCTGAAGAAATATTGACACTTATTCAATTTTGAATTTATTACTAGCTATAAAATTTCTAAACAAAAAATTTACAGGATAAATTTCAAATTGATTGAAAAATTGGGTATTACATTTTCTTTGTGACTAGATTATAAAAGGGCCAATGTAAAAAAACAACATGGATTTAGCTGAAAAATTGCACTTTATGCTCACAGAACTTTCAATCTAATAACTATTTTCATATAAGTCATGCAGTATTGGTTGATGGCTTACATGAAAACATAAGAAATCTGCTAATATGATCGCACTTAAAAGATTCTACGTTGATTTTTAAAATGTCCTTGGCACTGCCGAAGCAAAATTTGACACTGGCCCATTTAGAACCAAGCCACAGAATTCAGTTATTAAAAATACATAAATCAAGTACAAACTAATCAAAACACTAAATTCTGAGAACTTCCACCCCTTTTCTGTACACCAATTTGCTTGAAGGAGTGTGAAGTGAAATCGTGTGATATTGTGGCATCACGAGAATAGAACTTTTTGTAGTGCTCAAGGGAAGTGAAGACGAAACGCAGGTTGATCACAGAGTTGGGTCGACACAAGACTAGACAGGCAGGAGAGAAGGATCTTATGTCAGCAATAAAGTCGCTCTTTTCACATAATCGCTTTTTCTGTCTTGGGCACAATGTAAACAACGTAAAAAGTAACTAACATTCAATTTTCATTTTTGAAATACCAAATTGAATAAAAATAAAAAAATATTGTTTTATCTCAGATATCATTAAAAAAAAAGTAGTTGCTGATATTATTACCAAAAGTTTTTATACATCGCCAAATCGGGTTGGCTTTTTTCGCAAATTGTGAAGAATGCGATCGGCAGCGCGATTCCTGGGCACTCAGAAGTTCCAGTTTCCTTCCTGTGTCAGATAGAGACACTGACAAAGGTATTTTCAAAGAGTGAGCAATCATACAAGTTTTCTTTGTCAGGAGAAGGTTTGAAACAGAAGCTCACACTAGCAGAAGTGAAAGGTTACATAACATTTGAGTACAATAACCAATGATGGCTTGGTGAAGTTTTGGCCAAAAATGTGATAACTGAGAGTACCCGCACCCTGAAAGTCCTGCTCCATACTTTACATTACCTATGGGACTTCGAAGACGAACTCAAAGTGCCTGTTTGACAAATCCTGACTCTGGCGAAACCCATACACCGAAGAGCCATTACATTATGACCATATACCTAGTAAGCTGTACAACCCCCTTAGCCCGCAAAACAGCAGCCATTCGGTGAGGCATCGATTCGATGAGGTGGAGCCAGGTATCCTGGAGTTTCTGGTACCATACTGTCAACAGCAGGTCCTTCAGTCGGCGTGGTGGTGATTTAGCACGAACCCGCTTTTCCAGTTGAACCACAAATGTTCGATTGGGTTAATGTCAGGTGAATTTGGAGGTCAGGGCATAAACAGAAAGTCACCAGCATGTTCCTTAAACCACTCCTTGATAATTCTGGCAAAGTGGCACGACACATTAGCCTCTTGGTAACGGCCATCACCAGCAGGTAACACAGTTGCCATGAATGTGTGAACTTGGTCCGCAACGATGTTTAGATACCTGACAGCTGTCAGGGATTGTGCTATTAGGATAATAGGGCCTAAAGTATCCCAAGAAAACATCACCCACAGCATTACACTGCAACCGCCAAACTGTTTCCGCCCAACAGTGCATCCAGGTGCCATAGCCTCCATTGGTAATCGGTGTATCCGGGCTCGGCTGTCTACGTGATGAGCCACGAAACTTGATTCGTCAGGCCAGGCCACTTTCTCCCAATCATCCGCGGTCTAATCTCGGCGATCTTGGGCCCATTTCACGCATTGTTGGAGACGACGTGCAGTGAGCACGAGGACCAGACCGGGTCTTCGACTATGCAGGCACATGCGCAGAAGGCGGTGACGAACTGTGTGATGTGACACATTGCCCTGATCACCCCTGTTTTAACTGCAGGTGATTTGTCGCACTGTGGCCCTGCGGCTGCTGTGAATAATGTGCGACAGCATCCGCTCCCCTCCGACATCGACGAGCTGCGGACGACACACCACTAGAAGAAGGTTAGTAGTTTCCGCCCAACAGTGCATCCAGGTGTCACCTGTGCACCACTTCTGATATGTACTCACTACAGCGGCATGTGAACAACCCACAAGTCGTGCTGTTTCTAAGATCATAGTTCTGAGGCACCGTGCCATCACAATTTGTTCTTTGTCAAACTCCGATAAGTCGGCAACTTTTTTCATTCCGACTCTGAAGGGGTATAACGGGGGGGGGGTAACGGAATGACTCATCTGTGTATGTCCCACTGGCAGCATTCACTACCTCTGCAAGGAAGATGGATGCAACAACCATTGCTCTTTAAAATTACCTTGCAAGGGATTGTTGAAGTTGTTAACATCCATGGAAGTAGTGAATGGTGACAATGCTAAACTTGAAGAAAGGTACAATTAGTTATAAATTTCAATAAAATAGCTTTTTATTTTAACGATTTTTGATAATTTTTTAAGCTACTCCTATCTCACCCTAGCCACCCCCTATTTTTATACTGACCTTGAAAAGGTCAATATACTTACTTTAATTCTTTTAGTTCATGATATAAAAGTTAATAAAAAATATTTAACAAAATACAAATTTCAACCTTCTAGCCAGATTCGGTAATGAGACTTGAAGATTGTCTTGAGGACACAAATTTTCTAATTTTCAAGGTCATGTAATTTTAAACCCCATGGGTTGGGACAGAGCTAAAGTTTGGGACTTGTATGTATAAGCAAGTCTACATGCCTAACAATCACACCCACTTTAGAGGAAATCAAAAGAGGTCTAGTTGTGAGAGTTGTTGATTTGACATGAAATTACGATTTTATTAAAACACAACTTGTTGAAGTTAAACTTTGCACATTAGATTAACTCAAAGTACTGTGTTTTTCTTCATACACTCCACAGACCATGAAATTGAGAAAAAAATTTCCCCATTTGTATAATCCATGGCACAGATGAGAAATTCAGAAACAAATAAAAAAATCTTACGCATAATCCACAGGCCATGAAATTCAGAAACAAAAGAAAATCCTTATGCAGCAATGTATAATCTGTAGATTGTGAAATTCATAAAAAAAAAAAATTCCTTCATATAATCCACAATGACGTGCCCACAGACTGAAATTTAGAATTTTTTATTGTTGCATAATCTGCAGCTGTTATGATCTTAATCCTGAACCACAATTTCTTTGACAAAGTTGCAATTCACAGGATGACCCAAAGCTCAACAAAGAGAGAAAGAAATTATCTTGTTAAAAAAAGTAACTGTCTTTTTTTAAACACTTTTGTGTTATTTTCAAGTGACCAAAAATCCCTAGTTTTTTCATCCACTGAAAATCAGTGTTGTTCATTTGTTCCTATTAGATTTAATGATAATCTGTGGATTATATGAAAATTATGGTATTTACTGCAAATTATGAAATTTGCAGCAAAAAAAATAATAAATAAATAAATAAATAAAAAAGAAAGAAAAGGATGCCAGCACCATTTCTAGCCTTGGCACCTGGTATTTTTTTTAGCTCTAATGAGAGAGATATGTAGATTAAATTTGAAAGCCTGCATTAGACTGGCTCACAGACAGTAAGTTGTAGAGGAGACCTTCCTATTAGATTTAATGATACTCTGTGGATTATATGAAAATTATGGTATTTACTGCAAATTATGAAATTTGCAGCAAAAAAAAAAAATAAATAAATAAATAAATAAAAAAGAAAGAAAAGGATGCCAGCACCATTTCTAGCCTTGGCACCTGGTATTTTTTTAGCTCTAATGAGAGAGATATGTAGATTAAATTTGAAAGCCTGCATTAGATTGGCTCACAGACAGTAAGTTGTAGAGGAGACCTTCAACTAGTGATTGTCCCATCCTGCTGAAAGTAGTCATCTCCATTAAGAAACACCATGGAAATGACTACTTGGGTGTACCTAGTCTGCAATGATGTTGAAAACATAAGTACTTCCAGAAGGATGGGACAATCACTGGATAATCCAATGCCGTTCCAGTGGTATTAAGGAAGCTGAAGCCCACTATGAAAATAGAGCCCAGATCATTACACCACTTCTACCCTCTTACAGTAAATATGGAGAAAACATTTGTTTCTTTTTATTAAAGCAAAATTCAAATTAAAAATCATTTATTCATTTGTCCTTGTTAGAATTATTCATTTGTTCTCAAGATACATGCTTTCCTACTGTTGAGTAACTTCTTGCTATATCAACTGACTAAACGAGAACACATTTTTCCTTTTGTTTTAAAAAAAAAATCAAGTTCAAAATCTGAACTTCAACTCTCTGTTGCAGTCTTTGGTACTCTGTCAAGTCATTTTCTCAGCACAGTGAGTACATACCACACAGTAGCGTGTTTAAGTGTAATTTCACTTTAAACAAAATAAAACATGCTTGCCCACAAATTTTAAGCATCAAAAATTGGCAATGTATTGCTTACTTTGCCATGAAAATTTTACGGGTCACAGAAATGGCTCAAATTCCAGCACAGACAGATTAGGTACTGATTTTGAATTTTAATTTCACTTTTAAAAGGGGGAATGGAGCGAAATGCTTGTTCTGATTGGTTTTGAAGACTCTTTAGGAATATGAAAACATGCATTTCATTGTTTTGTTTTTAATTACAAATAATTAAAATCTCTTAAAATCTGGACGTTTTCTCAGAAAAAAAAAAAAAAAAAAAAAAGAAAAGATTCTTGGACACTGGGATGAAAAACCTGACATAATTTGAATAAATGAGGACACTTGGAGTCTATTTATAAGCACAACACTAGAAAAATCGTGAGCTACAAAACATTGTGTAGGGACAAAAAATGAGAATGGACAAAATTCCAGGACATGCAACAGAACAGAATTTTGGAATTGATTTCAGAACTCTTAGTTTCACACACCAATTTTAACTTCTTACATGAAAAAACAATGAACACAATGCAGCTGCATTTATCACTCATAAGATGGGATGGATAAAATTTCTCAAAAGCGTCTACTGACTGTAGTCTCGGTGACTAAATGATCAGGAGCAACAGTCTCTGATTACTTGGAATAACTTGCCGTTGACCAGCCTAGAGTGATTACTCAGAAACCCAGGTTTAAATCTCAATATTACATTGGTGGTATGTTGAATTCTTTTCTCACAGTTTGGGGCTGGTAACATTTACACACCTCTGGTCAAAAACTTCAGCTAATTCAATTTATTATGGTCTTGCTGCTGAAGGCAGACAGTGGCACACAATAAGGCCGTGAAACAAGTACAGAAAAACTAACAATCCCTTTTATGCTTTTCATATGTACAACAGTTTTTCAACCTTTAACAGATCTGAAAGAAATGTGTAGCCTATCTCCCAATATACCATGTTTGTTGTTGCAGTTCACAAACTACTATCACGTGAACTTACAGCTTACGCAACTTGTGGAAGTATCTACACTGCTGGCCACCCAAAATGCAACACCAAGAAGGAAGCATCTGATTGGCCTGAAATTCGCAGCATGCGTCGCCCGCGAGAGGACATGCAAACGATTAGCATCGCAGGGCATATGCTAATCGTGTGCGCCCGGCATGCCACCGAGAAGCACTATGAGAAGGGTGCACAGAAGGCGGGGTGTAAGTAGTGGAAGTGTGTTGTGCTACCGGACCTGTGCATGGGAAGCTTCCTGATGCCTCGTTGCAGAATACGGCAGTCATTCCAGCACGTTTCGGAGTTTGACGGAGGACGAATAGAGGCTTATCGCGACAGCGATTTATCGTACCGAAACATCGGCACCCGTGTGGGATGACATCCAGCCACAGTGAGGCAAGTATGGGTTTGGTGGGTGCAGGAGGGACAGAAGAACTGACGTGAGCGATTGCAGCAGCCGCGGCATACCACCGAACGAGAGGACCAGCATGTTGTGCGGCGGGCATTGACCGCTCGCACCGCCACATCACAAACGTAAGCAGGAATTAGGGTGTGTTGCGCAACAACCTGTGTCAGCATGTACCATTTGATGCCGTCCAGCAGCAGGGACTTGTCGCACGGCGCCGATTACCATTGACGTTACACCACTGGCGAGTGCAGCGGCAGTAGGCCGTTGAACACTGCACCTAGACTACGGAATGGCACGACATTGTCTTCTCCGACGAATCCCGCTTCTGCCTGCAACACCACGATGGTCGGATCCGCGGCGAGAGACTGTATGACGCCTACATTATACATCGCCATACCGGTCCGTCGCCTGGCGTTATGGTTTGGGGCACAATTGGATAAGACACCCGCACCCCTCTGGTACGCATCGCCGGTACACTCAACAGCCACCGCTACATCTCCGACGTTTTGGAGCCTGTAGTCCTCCCTTACCTGCAGGACCTGCCAGCGGCCATGTTTCAACAGGACAATGCGCGCACGCACTGTGCGACAATTCTTCACGGCCCACCAGGTGTCACTGCTACTGTGCCCCGCCTGTTCTCCCGATATGTCGCCCATCGAACACGTCTGGTCGCTGATCGGCAACCGAGTGGCCCGGCAAGCACCACCCGCGGCTACGCCTGATGAACTGTAGCAACGTGTGGAAGCAACCTGGACCAACATACCCAAGCCCACATCCAAAGCCTCTTTCGTTTGATGTCGCGGCCGTTATTGCCATCCATGGGGGCCCCACAAACTATTTATGTCTGCGTGTTCCGCAAGTCGCACGGGCCTGTAAGCTCAATCATTTCATCTTTGTATCTGTTGTTATGTGAACAGTAAATCTGGCTTTGCTATGTCGTGTCCTTCTTGGTGTTGCATTTTGGGTGGCCAGCAGTGCATTTTTATCATTCAGTTTTTCAATGGGATTTTATGTATTTAGTAAGAATAATTACTTAACTATCCAGGGTTTTTTTTCTTTTGGTGAGAAGTTTTCTTGTGGAATAGCAAATTAGCTGCTCACCAAGTTTAAATTAAAAAAAAAGGTTAGTAAATAAACAAAGGAAGTGATGAAAGTAATTTATTTGCCTATGTCGGAGGAAAACAGTTGTATCTACACAGCTGTTGTCATAAACTCTTTACATGTTACAAGACCATTTCAAGTCCCTGTTTCCACACTGAATACTTTCTAATTAATATTGGCAATGAAACATTTTTAATGTATACAAATGAAAGCACAAATATATTACAAAAGACTCCTTGTTTTCTCGCCTGTGTTCTGCCATATGTAACACGTTAACATTTCAGCATTTTGTCTCGAGGGGGGTACAGGGGTACACACCATCAGAAAACTCTTTTCATAACCTTTGAATAGGACCAACCTTTGCAAGTTGAAAAAAATAAAATAAGCATTCAAACTTTAACAAGCATTGATAGTATCTCACATCAGTAAGACTGTGTTGCCATCAAAACATGCAAATGTAACAGCACGTACACAAGCACACACAAATAAAACTCATATAGCAATAACCAAGGCTCGACAAATATGTTCTAGATCTAAGAGCCAGCTCCAAAATTTAGGCGCCAGGTGAAACGAAGTCAATAACGCATGAACAAAAACTTGTTTGGTTATGACGCTGGAACGAAAAGTGGTAAACCATATTTGTTGTCATTTTCTTTTTACGCAACCAAACCACTTATTTAAAAATAAAGTTCCAATTTCATTCATAATTTTCTTTTTCCATTCTTTCAGGAGACGACCTCAAAAATTAAAATTTCAGATTTCGATTTTATTAAAATACTGTTGCGAATGTCACATTTTGTACATATTATTTCAAAGTACCATTTTTTCTTCTTCATATAATCTATAAACCATAAAATTCAGAAAAAATGTTTGTTCATGAGATCCACAAGGGTGTATAACCCAAAGATAATCCGCTGCGGCATATGATCTGTAGACCGTGAAATTCTGAGAAAAACAAGTTTTTCCTTCACATAATCTGGAGCAGCATGTCTCAGACCATGACACTTAAAAAAAAAACCAGTCCATACCTGCCAACAGCCTTGTTACTAATAACTAGTATTGTGTGGCATTAAAAAATGATCCATCTCTTTGTAAAAAACAAATATGCACTTCAACAAAATGTTACAACAAACAAGGAATCTAATGAAAAAAATTTTACATGTGCGAAACACAAAGTTGATTCCCGCAGCAAGGTTTGAAACTTCCACCAGTAAAAATCAGTAAGATGTGTTCAGAATTCCATGATGCTTGACAGACAGGAAATCCAAGCAAGGGAGCGCACAGTGCACAAACCTCCACTTACCATATGTAGCCCCTAAAATTGCAATTTAAGGAGAAGATGAGACCAAAGAAGGGGGGGGGGAGCTGAATATTTTAACTGGTGAAAAATCAAAACAGACAGCAAGAATGCATACTACTGTCAGTTTGTTTTTTATTGACTGCAACTTCACAGTACCACTGCTCAATTTTTCTTTCTGCTGATATCATTCTCTCCCTACTTCTTCATTGTCACTTTTCTTTTCTTGTTTTTTCTGCCCTCTGATAAAAACCATCCGTCTGAGGACCATGAGCGCATGATATCAAAGCTTCAACTATTTTAGATAAATGGGGTAACTTTGGGAATATTAATACTTTTGAACACCATGCATCAATTTATACAAATTTTCGTCACTTCCGTTTTCGGGAATTTCCTTCTTCGTTTATCAAGATTAAATGCAAAAACTTTAGGGGGTGGTGGGCATTTAACAGCGCTGGAGAGTGGGAACCTCGCGCAGGGGGAGGGAGATACATACCAGCCAACATTGGCATTGCGCAGCATACATACATAGAAGCAGGAGAGTGGGAACATCGCAGGAGAAGGCGATTACGGAAGAAATCTTTGCTTCGTCCGACTTCCGGTTTTGGAATTCTTTCCCTACTTTCAAGCTGAAATACAAATACTTATGCAGTAAAATGTTATTTAACAATAACACTGGACAGAGGTAATATCGGGAGAAAATGAAATTACGATTACGGAAAAAATCTGAACTCCGTCGATCTTCCGTCTTCGAACGTTTCGTAAAGATGGAATTCCTTCCCCCTCCTCCAAATTTCTGTTCACCTGGGAGTCGATCGTGTAAATGACCAAAATAATAATGAAAAAGGCGGAATTCCTCGAATTCGCGGAAGAATCTTATGCCTGAATATTACGGGGAAATTTTCGCGGCGTCTAACTTCCGTTTCCGCAAAATCTTGCCTAGGCTACAGTTTCAAGCTGAAATACGAACATATATGCCATAAAACGATAAATAACAATACTAGACACAAACGCAACATCGGGAGAAAAAAATTACGATTAGGGCAAATTCTTTTTACTCCATTTAACTACTGTTTTCGAAAGCTTTGAAACAAAATACCGTCACCAGACGGGAAATGACCCCCCCCCCGCAATGTTTTTTTTTATTAAACAAAATGAAGATTCGTAGAATCCATAGTTTCGAGCGTGAGTTCCGTAGGTAGTCAGACAACGAAATCCGTAGAAACTACACACACTCCGTAATAATTGGCATGTACGACAGTCGTATATCCGCACCACCTATCATGTTAATCGTGAATAGTAATTTCCGACAGAAAACTGCGATTCACAGGACCGCCTCAGAAATCCAAGATGTAAGAAAGAAATGATCGACTTATTGAAAAGGCAACTGCCATTTTGAAGTACTTCTGTGCTACTTTTAAGTAAATAAAGAACTAAAATCGCTAGCGTAGTTCACTTACATTAGTTAAAATAAAAAAATCCGTTCAAATTGCAGACAGTCCATAGCATTGTCTTATTTCTGGATACGTTTTAACTGAATACCGAAAGTAAAAATAAAATTAACTAACACAATTAGCGCACCAAAACTAGGCAATGCGATTCGCAGAAAGGTTACATGCTACGGAATAGCTTTGCGGGATTCCCGTGAGTAGGGGATTCTCACACCACGTAAGATTCCGCACGCGCGAATAGTAACGCCTTCCTTGCGTCATATTTTCTGTCAAAATGCTTCTAAAGTACAAATATATACTACTGTATATATATACATATCAATCTCTTTGCGGTCTTTTATTTCGCTGTTATGTTACATTTTTTCTGTTACCGCATTTTCTCAATAACACCACTTCTCCCGGCAATTACCTCGCGGACTTTTTAAACGCCGCACCGTTTTTTGTTTTTTTCTTTATCGGTGTCCGCAGTACCTAAATTTATAACTTTTTAATAGATAATCTATGGATTATACAACCAAAATTACAGTATTTACTGCAAATTACGAGTAAGACGAAAATTAGGCGCCACGGCCCGAATTTTAGGCGCCCGGGATTTGCCGAGCCCTGGCGATAACATACCTCTGAAACATAACACCTGCATTGCTAAATTGATTTCTAACCCAGCTGACTCAAAGCACTTTCTAAATGAGCGTGCTGAATGAATACCTTGAGTCCATCTCAGTTAGTTAAAAGATGTAGTACAAATGTGTTGTGGCACATATGGAACACATTGCTGTATGTGCTCATGCACAGCACTAAAAAATATGCTCCAGATCTACAGACAAGCTCCAGAATTTAGGAGCCAGGTGAAATAAATTTAAATTTCTTTTTTGTTTTCTTGTTTGGGTTATAATGGCTACCATGAGCAATTTGATGGGCTATATAGGAATCAGTGGCCCTAAATTAGAACAGTTAGCTGACCCTAATTTAGGGTCATTGGTTCCAGGAACGAGAGAGAGCCAGTGTTGTAAGACAAACACAATATCCATGCTTCACTGAGATTCGAACCTGGACCCGGGTATCTTGGATGAATGGTCTGAAGACCACTGTGTCGCTTGGAGCGGCAAATTCAAATTTCAAAGACATAAACATAATGTGTGGTGATGATGCTGGAATAAAAAGTAATATAATGCATTTGCTGCCATTTTTTCATGCAAACCCACTTACTGCTAAATAGAATTCACTCAAAAAAGTAAAATTTCAGATTTTGATTGAATTAAAATACAATTTGCTGGAGTTAAATACGGCACATATAAACTCAAAGCAGGCATTGAAAAATATCTGAAAAGTTACACGCTCAGCTGGACATGTGTAGAAAAATTTACCTTTTAAGATAAGAAATCAGAACTCTTTTTTTTTTAATTTAAAAAATGTGATGAACTTTTTTTTTACATGTTTTGCATTTTCGTTTTAAGGGCTTTAAATTTTGAGGTACACAAAAGTGTGTATTTCAAGTTTTAAGACTATGATGCTGAAATTTGTATGAAAATGGTATGATGATGAATTTGGTATTCGAGAAATTTAGTGATTTTGGCCTTGTTCATTTCGCTGAAGTTTTTGCCCTTTATGCTAAACACCGGAGGCTAGTTCCATCAGTGGTACGCATCCCTCAGATGACTATAAACCACATTTGGTGCAAAACTATGTACATATGGTTCAAATTTCCGAACTAGATCATAATGTAATTAAAGTGATATTCTGCTGTCCTTATCACTCCGTAACAATAATACAACTTCCGGTGATTAGCAGTAAAATGAAAAACGACATGCGACAACAATTTTCTTTTGTAGTAGGAAATTCTATTCCAAACTTTATTTTTAAATTTATGTGCCCATACTGGTCAACCAGATTTTTTTATTTATGTGCCCAGGTCAGTAATTTACATGCCTCAGGTATCTTGGACATGATATTTTTCAAGCCCTGCAAAGTACTGTATTTTCTTTCATATAATTCAGACTGTGAAATTCAGTATTTTTTTTTTGTCCGCATAATCCACTGGGTGCAAAAAAAAAAAAAAAAAAAAAAAATTATGCATAATCTGTGGTGAAGTATAATTTGCAGCTAGTTAAAAAAAAAAAAAAAACATTCCCATATAATCTGTAGCGACATATTCCCAGACCGTGAAATCAGGGTGCAAAATTTATGGTCGCCTAGTCGCCAATGATGACCAGAAATTTATTGTTGGCAAGCAGTAAAAATAAATTGTTTTCCTGTTCGGCATTTCATGCTGTTGGGCGGTATCTTCACAAAAATATTTTTACCTCAAACAGTATCTTCACAAAAATAATTTGAACTGTGATGGTGTCTTCACTTTCAGTAAAATGTTATCTTAAAAATATTTCAGTGTGAGAGGCATCTTGAGTATTGCATTTAACTGTGCTTTCTTTTTTTTTCGACGTCATGAAATATTTACAGTAAAACGGTCTCTGACGGAGGCATATCAATCACTATGTCATTACCAGCAGCACAGCGAGCCACTTTCGTGGGCTGCGTAGCGAAAGCCAGGGGTCCTGCTGCCGATTGCTATCTTCACAATTTTCGAAAATAAAATCGTTTTGGCGAGGGAAAAAGAGCTTTGGCGATTACCTTTTTGTACTGTTATAGCACTTTTGGCGATAAAAAATTGAACTCGGCGAAAACTTTAGAAGAGCCAGCGGGGGGGGGGGGGGGAATCCCTGGCAACAGCTGATGCGAAGCTCGCTGAAAGGAACCCCAAAGCACTGTCTGAGGAAGCGTTTTTTTCCCACGTGCGTTAACTCAGAGTGGGAATGGGCATATGGTGGATATTCATTCCCGAAACATTTACACATCCGTAATATGGGTGGGAATTTTTGATGTATCAGCGAAAACCACAATGTTTTGCTAAAGAACCAAAGAATTTGCATCTTCCCCATCTGCAGCAGTTATTGGCACATCGATGAATAAATCGCTGTTCAATATATCGATGATAGCTCACTAATTCAACATCGAGTAATCATAATATTTGTTAAAGTGTTTGATGTATCGTAAACTTCGGTGCATCGACTCCAGTAACCGAGGATAAGAACTCTATTTTTGGCGACGAAACATCGCTGAAAAACGGCAAAAAAATCGCTAATTCGTGACATAGAAAGGTGATATTCCCTTTTTCAGTATAAGAATATGGAAAAGAAAGGTGATATTTCCTTCCTCTGTATAAGAGCACGAAAAAGACATTCATTTACTTATCACAGAAAAATTCCGAGTTGATTGCGCTATTGCAGTTTCTTTTCTTCTTTTTTTTGATTGGAGGTTTAACGACCACTGTGAGCAACTCAATGGGCTATAAGCAGTCGCCCGTCCCTAATTTAGGGTCACTGGCTCCAGGGAAGGGAGAGAGCCAGTGCCGGAAGACAAACACAACATCCATGCCTAACCGGGATTCGAACCCGGACCCCTTACGGACGAATGATCAGAGGCCAGCGCCTTAGACCACTGCGCCACCGGGGCGGCCTATTGCAGTTTCAAACATCGGTCATGAAACCTCGATTTTTTTGGGGATGGCGGGGGAGGACTTATCGGTTCCTGTAACATCAAGGAAAATAACTCCCTTTTCGGTGATGAAACATCGAGCAAAACAACAAAAAAGTCCCTAATTCATGACCTAAGATTATATTTAAAAGAATGCAACAAAGAGAAATTCATTTACTTCACGTAGAAAATATTCTTTTGCAGTTTCTAAAGTAGATTCGCAAAAACACTGATACTCTTCCCCATCCATACTCCGATTAATCTTTGCTGTACTAGCCGGGATTCTGGGAAACATATTTATGTACATATGAGGAAAAGCAGCATGGTGGTGGGGGTGCTGACAATTCGCTTTATGGGGGGATTGGGTTGTGGTGTATGGCCGAAATTTTTAAAAAATGTTATTTCAGTTATTTCTTTTCCTCCAGCACTCAAAAATATTGGTTTTTGACTACTTTCCTGGTTTAATACAACCTGGAGGGTTATTATTACCATTATTTTCTGAGATCTCAGCTGTAGCACAATTGCGGAGTTGTATATATATATTGCATACACAATCATTAAAACAGAAAACTTGCTACAAATTCACTGTCTCTTGCATATCACAGTGGTGAGGTGGCGAGTGAAATTTTTTTTTTTGCTAGTAGTTAGACCTGAAATTTTGAGCTCTGGTGAAATTAAAAAAAAAATTATTGTCATATATAATCCACACCTGTGTTGTTGATCTCGAACTATTTGTCACAATTCACATGATTACCAAAAAGTCCAAAGAAGTAAGAAAGCAATGATATTATTATAAAAAGTAACTGTCAGTTTTTAAATAGTTGTGTTAATTTCAAGTGAATAAACAACAAAAATTCCTAGTTCTCCCAGCATTGCCATTGTTCATTGGTTAGACTTAAAAACCCATAGAAATTGGGGAGAATCTGTAATATTTAGCATTTCTGTAAAAACTGAGGAGCAAACAAAAGCTTTACATCATGATGCGTTTAGCGCAGCAAAACTAACGAATGTGATTTGCAAAGTGACTACTCTATTGAGAAATTACATGCTGTGCAATGGTTCAGTGGGTTTCTCACAGCACATAGCTTTCTGTGACTGCAAATAGTACCACTTCCCTCATATCATATGTTTTGTCAAAATGCTTGTAAGTTTTACAGCTCTCTACCTTTGTATTGTGTTACATTTTCCTGTTGATAACGTATTTTTAATACCTTTCCAATACCAGCTCTTCTGACACTACACAGATTGTTCAAAACTTAAATTGCTGCAAAATAATAATTGTATTTTATTATCTGCAGAACCTAAACTTACACTTTTTTAAAAAAAGGATACTGCGCAGACTACATGAATTAACGGTAATCACTGTAAATCACGAAATCTTTGAAGTAAAAAAAAAAATTGGCCACCAGTCCAGTGCCTAATTAATTTCTAGGTACCAGTCATTTTTTCAGCCTTGTTCATGCATAAGCACATTGACATATTGCCAAACTCCCTAAATTTAAGAGACGAAAACTGGAGAACTGGCATTCATGTATAAGCTAACCTTAAAATTCAGAAGTTAGAAAAACACGTTTACTGCAATAAAATTATAAAAATTCCTAAAATTACCTGCTTTAAAACCTAAGTCCAACTTGCTATAAGAATTTTTAGTCTTTTCCTATTAAAGTTGCACATCAGAGGTATCAAGATCATCATCATGGCCAATTCCTTCCTCATCTGAGACATACTAAATTCACCTTCTATACCACATGGCATTGTTTGAAAATTTTTTAAAAATATTTTACAATTATTTCGTGGGGAACTGCATCCCAAGCATCTTTCACCCCAAAAGAAACTAGGTCAGCATCCATCTTTTCTAAGTCACCACACTTCATTTTTAACACACCTGACAATGAAATTCCTTTAGTCCATCCCATACTGCATATGGCTTAACAGGTAAAGCACATATGTACCCTACTTACTTTAGAATCTGAAGATGGAAGAATAGAAGATCCATAATGTGAAATGTTCCTGTTAAAGAAGAAATTTAAATCAACCAGCTAAAGAAGTAAAAAATTCAAACAAACAATCCTTCCAAAAGCTAGAGCATTAAAAAAAATATGATAATTAAGAATGTACCTAAAATTGCAAAACATTTTAATATATGGTGAGAAGTGTTGGAATTTAATTTGTCAAAGAAAAAAAACATTAGCACCACCACATCTCAACCAAACCTACCATGAAACTATTGCAAGCACAGTTAGCAAGTTTTAGCATGATGAAAGAACTGCACATTACGAAGTCAGCAGTCTTGCTTTAAAATAATGTTGAGCATCAGACAAAACATTCAGGTACTTACAGCGCTTCAACGTTCCTTTTATGTAGAACAAATTTTCCTTTTCCGTTACTATATAATAACAGATGTTCTCTATGGGTGGTGAAGAATGATATCTAGGCAGCAACTCTTGCGAGTGTCGGTCGCCAGTAGCCAATCCGCGATTTTTTCACTGGCCTGTATGCAAATTTTCAAACAGGATCGCCAAAGTTAGCAAGTAGATTTTATCGTTACATATGTAGCAATTTCATTTTCATGGAGAAAGATACATACAATCGTATTTTTCTGTCTTCTTGCGCAGGCCTGAATATAAATACAATGGAACCTGTTAAATCAAACACCCCACAAATTTGTCGACGCGGCCCAGTAGTTACCAACGTAAACAATCACGTGAGCCCGCAAATAATCCCTCACTCTGGAATGGGGAAGACAATCCCTGGTTGACCACGGATTATGTCTTCCCCATTCGAATGCAAAGATTTTCACCCACACCAAAGCCCTGGGGCTCGTCATGCACAAAACAAAGGTTATGGGCTTGGCGGGGGAAGAGAGAGAGGTTAGTGGGGGCATATTTCAGGTGACAATGGCTGCTACCATTCTTTGAACCCGACCTTTTAATCCGACACGGACAGCAAGGTCAGGGGTTGTCAATTAGCCCATCAAAGGATACACAGTAAACTTTTTTCAGATAGGTGATCTTACTTTGTTTTTGCATTTTTGAACTTCCCTTTTTGTTGGTAAAGTTCGATTAACACTTACCGCATGGGGCTTGGCTTTCAATTCTTATTTCCGTTATGTGGATGCGGCATGGGGGTTTATTCATTTAGCTGCGGGTCCACTTCATTTTTTTTCTCCGTTGGTATTTATCTGGGATCGTCACTAAATGAGTTTTTTCCTTTGCTGCCTCCTCATTTACTTCAATAATTTTTCATAACCCGAGTACTTTCGATAATAATCCATTACCGTCATCTAGGGGACGTTTTGCTCCGACTAGCACGGACCGTGTCAGCTGGGCATTTCGGTGGTTCTCGCGGGCTGCTTCTGTTATCGGCTATCGCTTCTTCTTGGGCGTTGTGGCGCCATCTCTTGTTGGTCACTGATCTCATTTTTCGAACTTTTTCATTTTTTTGCTCAATTTTAATTAAATTTCTCCAGCTGTTTCTCAAAATATTAGGGTCATTATGGTTGCAAACTTTTGCAACCTTTGCAACCATAATGACCCTAATATTTTGTTGCAAACTTTTGCAACCATAATGACCCTAATATTTTGAGAAACAGCTGGAGAAATTTAATTTAAATTGAGCAAAAAAAAATGAAAAAGTTCGAAAAATGAGATCAGTGACCAACAAGAGATGGCGCCACAACGCCCAAGAAGAAGCGATAGCCGATAACAGAAGCAGCCCGCGAGAACCACCGAAATGCCCAGCTGACACGGTCCGTGCTAGTCGGAGCAAAACGTCCCCTAGATGACGGTAATGGATTATTACCGAAAGTACTCGGGTTATGAAAAATTATTGAAGTAAATGAGGAGGCAGCAAAGGAAAAAACTCATTTAGTGACGAGGCCAGATAAATTCCAACGAAGAAAAAAAAAAAATGAAGTGGACCCGCAGCTAAATGAATAAACCCCCATGCCGCATCCACATAACGGAAATAAGAATTGAAAGCCAAGCCCCACGTGCGGTAAGTGTTAATCGAACTTTACCAACAAAAAGGGAAGTTCAAAAATGCAAATGCATTAATGCACGTTAAAAAATAACCTCCAATATCGGAAGTAAATTGAAACTTTACTTTGTTTTATTTTTCGGAGTTGCTGAAAATTTTCAGTCTCTACGAAGTTGCACGTGCACGAAAACAAAAACTGCGTTATGGGGGGGGGGAGGAAAAGTATGATTACTCAACAGAAATTTAGTTGACAGTCCGACACGCGATCGGTACGGATTTTCCGTATTATTCTGTTTTTGATTGACAGATTTTAATTGGCCATGATAAAATTACGGAAAACAACTTTTCGACATTTCCGCACAACGAAGAAATTATCATCGACAAATAGCTGTAATGATTTCCTTTTGAAATACAATAATTTAAAAAATTTCTTCCTTTTACAACTTTTTGCGTCAAGAAAAAAGAAACCCCGCCGATTTAGAGGTTGCGTAATAAAACTAAATAAAGATCGCCGATTTAGAATTTGCATAACGCAACTTCTAATCGGGATGATTCCCAGTGCACGTAATTGTAATTTATTTTAATTTCTTGTTTTCAAATAGTTTAAAGTTCAATCAGATTTACTGCTTTCTTTCAATTTCAGAATACGGAACTAAAATTTTCTCGCATTTTTAATGTTTCGGTCTACTACTGATTTCCGCAAACATTTTTTTTTCTTAAATAGCTTGATCTCGACAAAATTTATTTTCTTTCGGTTTTAGTCGCGTAAAGGCATTTTCTTATTTTTATTTTTTTCACTTTTAACGCTCGACTCCCCATTTGTACACCGCGGTGGTTTATCGAAAAGATGGCTGCTACCTACGTAATTGATCGATAGTTTCATTATTCTGATGAATGATCCATTTTTCGTGTGTGATTTTTTATTGTTACTAGGCCTTATGTTTTACTTTTATCATCATCATCATTGTCAACCATTATCAATCCACTGCTGGACGAAGGTCTCCCCAAGTTTCCTCCACAACGGTCTGTCTTGTGCCAGTCTCCTCCATGTCACCATTGCATACTTTCGAATTTCCTCCACCCATCTCCCATGTGGTCTTCTTCTGGGTCTTTTCCTGTCTCTTGGAATCCAATCTAAAATTTCGGCTGTCCATCGATGGTCTGTCCTTCTGGCAGTATGTCCAGCCCATTGCCATTTCAGGGATTTAACTCTGATCATGATGTCTTCCACTCTTGTCATTTTTCGGATCCACGAGTTCCTCTTCTTATCTCTCCTGGTTACACCAAGTATGCACCTCTCCATGCTTCTTTGAGTTGTCTGCAGCCTTTGTATGTCTCTTTTAGTTAAGGTCCACGTCTCTGCACCATACGTAAGCACTGGAAGGATGCATTGATCAAACACTTTTCTTTTAAGACATAATGGCATATTGCTCTTGAAAATTATGCTGTTTCTTCCAAACGCTCTCCAGGCAAGTTTTGTACGCCGATTAATTTCTTCATCAATGTGACCCTCACTTGATATCTGCTGTCCAAGATAAACGTATGTGTCTGTTATCTCCAGCTTTTCTCCATCAATCGATAAATCTTCATTTCTTGTAAAAGCATTGAACATCACTTTTGTCTTCTGAAAGTTCATTTTTAATCCCACTTTTTTACTCTTGTCAGCAAATTCCTGGATCATACTCTGCAGCTCTGATGGGCTAGTTGCAAAAATGACTACGTCATCAGCAAAACGAAGGTGGGTTAGATAATCTCCATTAATCTTTATCCCCTTGTTTTCCCAGCTCAGTGACTGAAAAACACCCTCCAATGTGGCATTAAAGAGCTTCAGAGATATGGTGTCACCTTGTCTCACTCCCTTTCCAATTTTTATGTGTGTTGTATTTTCAAACAGCCTAATCTTTGCACTTGCATTTTCATAGATGTTATTAATAATATTAATGTATGCATCTTCAATACCGCAGGTTTTCAGAGCCATTGTAACTGCTGATGGTTTCACCGAATCAAAGGCTTTTTCATAATCGATAAAAGCCATGCACAATGGAAGTTCATATTCCCTCGCTCTTTCAATTAGTTCTCTCAGCACATGGATATGATCTATTGTGCTGTAGCCACTCCTGAATCCAGCTTGTTCTCTCGGTTGAGCCATGTCCAGTGTTACCTTCAAGCGGTGTGAAAGAACTTTAGTGAAGATTTTATAAACTACTGATAGGAGGCTGATAGGTCTGTAGTTTCTGAGATCCTCAATGTCACCTTTCTTACGTAGCAGGATCATTGTAGCGGTGTTCCAATCCTCAGGAATCTTTCCTTCATTAAGGCATCGAGTGAAAATTTGGGCGAGTACTGTTTCGATTTCTCCACTTGCTTCTTGTATGATGTCTACAGTAATTCCATCTTCTCCTGGAGCTTTCCCCGCTTCATGTTCTTGATTGCATGTGCAACTTCTGCTGGAAGGACTCCATTAGAATTGATAACGGAAAAACGCGACTCATTGGAAACTGTTCAGTTGGCTTTACTACTGCGCAAAAGGCAGGTGATTGTGTAGGGCTTCCTTTAATTTTTAAAATTTTCTTTTAACACCTTGATACTGCCAAAAATCAATGGAAATATATACACAGTCGAGTCACATTATTGTGATCACCTCCTGCTTTTGACGTCAACAGCGCGTAGCCAATGAAAGAAGGCACGTGTCAAGAGCTGGCTTGGATGGTATATAAGGTGTGCTGTAGGCAATCTGAAAATCTGTAGGCAATCGTTGCCCACTAGGCAGCGGGTGGCCTAGTGGGCAACGTTCGTGACTGCCACGGAAAGGGCCTCAGGTTCGATCCACTAAATATCAGCCGTGCGTCGGATGAGCACGTTAAGCCGTCGGACCCCGGGTACTGGCCCCCGGTAATAAATAAGGGCGTCTTCCTCCCCCTTTCTACTTCGCTTCCGTGTCACTTTCCTATCGGGTGTTCTAGCCCAAATCTCCTAGTTTCCCATTTCTAAGGGTTATTTATGACCTGGGGTCAGACACTCCCTTCCTAAAATCCTCTACATATGATCATGATCTGAAAACATAGGGCCGCTGGTGGCCTAGTGGACAACGTTCGCGACTGCCACGGAAAGGACCACTGGTTCGATCCCAGGCAGGAACGAACGCTCGATCCACTAAATATCCGCCGTGCGTCGGATGGGCACGTTAAGCCGTCGGACGTACTGTGCCCCCCCCCGGTAATAAATAAGCGCGTCTTCCTCCCTCTTTCTACTTCGCTTCCGTGTCATTTTCCTATCGAGCACTCTAGCCCAAATCTCCTAGCTTCCTATTTCTAAGGGTTGTTTAAGACCTGGGGTCAGACACTCCCTTCCTAAAATCCTCTACATCTGATCTGATCTGAACACATAGGTTAGCAATTCAGACTACCAATGCAAGGTGCTCAGGTTCGATCCTGGGCTGATCTTGCGGAGGTGGTGTGATTTGCTAACCATCACTGAATATTCGCCGTGCATCGGACGAGCACGTTAAGTGACGGCCCCCAGGCTGGACCCACTGGTTAAATGGGTATCCTTTCCTATGCCCCCCCCCCCCCTTGAAATTCTCTCACCCTCTATGTGCAACATCGTACTTGTACGGTGGCGCCATCTACTGCACTCTAATCTCACTACAAACTGTTCTGTCAAAGTCGCTAGACTTGCTCTCATTCCTTCCGTTTCTATGTCCTGCATAATAAGCGAACTCGCTGTAGGTGGCTGGGACCTAAAAAATCTACTCACTGTGGACGGAAGTTCTACAAGAAAATGACGCATACTTGCTTGCTAAAAAAAAAAAAAAAAATCTGAAAACATATCACTCGTTGCTGTCATGGATAAAAGGAGCGATTCATCAGATTTGCAAAAAAGGATGATTATCTGCTTTCGGGCCACGGGTGGTAGTATTTCTGAAAAAACGCAGTTTGTGAACTGTTTGTGTGCTGCTGTGGTTTAAGTGTATCGTGATTGGAGCAATGGCACACCACTGCGAATAAGCGACGTGAAAACTGCGGCTGCAGGGCGCCACGTGCCTTTGATGTGAGAGGAGAACGTGGGCTTCGAAGGTGCATGAGGGACAAGCTACAGTGGAGCCACTCACTACCCGAATGAGTCTAAAACGACAGTCAGCGAACCCTGCTGCGTATGGAGCTCCGATACAGGCGGATGGTCACTGTACCTATGCTAACGAAGGTGCATCGGCAGAAAAGGCTTGCATTTGCACGGTAGTATCGGAATTAGACCTCCGCTGATTGGCAATGGATTGCCTTTTCCGATGATTCACGTTTTCTGCTTCATCGAACGGATGGACGTTGGCATATAACGCGAGAAACATCGGAGAACAAGAACTCTTCAACCACTGCTGGAAGAACCCAAGCTGGTGGTGGCAGCGTTACGGTCTGGGGAATATTTTCGTGGCATTCTCTGGGTCCACTCATACCTGTGGAAGGAACTATAGACCGAATTCTTTATGAATCCATCCTTGTAGACTACGTACATCCACACATACTGATTGTCTTCCCTGGAGCGGATGGGATCTTCCAGAACAACAATGTGAAGTGTCACACAGCCAGAAGTGTCCGAGATTGGTTGGAAGAGCACGTTGAAGACTTCAAAGTACTTCCCTGGCCCCCTAATTCCTCAGACTTAAACCCAGTTGAGCATCTGTGGGACCACCTCGTTCGTGTTGTTCGCTCTACGGATCCTCCACCACGCACCCTCCAGGAGCTGTCAGATGCACTACAGTCAGCTTGGCTCCACATACCTGTGAACACCTTCCAGCACCTCACTGAATCACTCCCAGCCCGTCTAGCTGCTGTCCGCGCTGCGAACGGCGGTTACTCTAATATTAGCTGGTGGCTATGTGACTCCACCGTGTATATATATATTGAAAATATGTTGCCAGAAGAACGGACCACCGATGGACAACCGAAATTTTATACTGGATTCTAAGGGGCAGGAAATGACCTAGAAGAAGACCACATGGGAGATGGGTGGATGGAATTCGAAAGCATGTGGGAGTGACATGGAGGAGACTGGCGCAAGACAGACCGTTGTGGAAGAAACTTGGGGAGACCTTCGTTCAGCAGTGGACTGATAATGGTTGACAATGATGATGATATCATGAAAATACACTCATGGACAATGAAATTTGCTCACCAAGACGGAAGCATCGGATTGAACTGAAATTTAATGGACGTAATAATACAGATGAATGATATACATGATGGCAAAAACAGAGCTGCAGGACAATTACAGAGAGATCTGTTGCACGCAGTCCGGTCATCTTCAATAGCACCTCGTGCGGCGATACATGCTGCAATACGGTCCGGCATGGAGGCGAACAGACGCTTAATGTTGTCCTGCCGCAGACTGGCTCACACGTGTTGGACGGTGTGCTCCAAATCCAGATAGTGAGGCCCGACGGCAGCTGGCGTTTCAACTGGTTCCACTATCGTAGGCTATGGCTCCCCAGACCACAATTCCTGCAGTGGGGGAGGTGTGGCGCGAGGTTGGGGTTGTGTCGTTGACCCGGAGACCTCCACACCCGGACACGATGATCATCTGTCCCCAAAACGAAGCGGCACTCATCGCTAAACACCACACGTCGCTCTGATAATGGTTGCCTAGCACCACTGCAAACGGAGTTGCGATGATGATGGCAGCACACGCAAGAGACGCTGGGACCGCAGAGTCGCTTCCACACATAAGCCGCCACATCTGCCTGTATAATGGACCGGGTCCCCGTGGGATCCGTTCGTGCCTGGCTCACGATCCGTTGATCCTCTCTACCGGTGGTCCTCCTGGTCCGTCCGGAGCCGCTCCGCTGTGTGGCAGTGATGTCACGTGTCCACTGCTCTCAACACAGTCAGAACGATCTACGTAGAGGGCTATACGGCGCGCCGACCACTCTGCGGTTTTCAGCCCGATGATCTCTCAAAGTCCATACGTTGCGTAAATCGACGTCTCTGGCGTCTACCCGCCATTCTTGTCACTCTATACTCTTGCTTGCGTCGGCCGGTGCTCTTTCGCTTTCATTGGGAATCATGATCATATGTAGAGGATTTTAGGAAGGGAGTGTCCGACCCCAGGTCTTAAACAACCCATAGAAATAGGAAGCTAGGAGATTTGAGCTAAAGTGCCCGATAGGAAAGTGACACGGAAGCGAGGTAGAAAGGGGGAGGAAGACGCCCTTATTTATTACCGGGGGGACAGTACCCGGGGTCCGACGGCTTAACGCGCTCATCCGACGTACGGCGGATTTTTAGTCGATCGAGCGTTCGTACCTGTCTGGGATCGAACCTGAGGTCTTCTCCATGGCAGTCACGAACGTTGCCCACTAGGCAACCAGCGGCCCTAGTGTGTCCACTATAGATCCACATGGTATAAATAGGAAGTTCCGAAAGAAGTACATACCATTCCACATAACTGTTTTTGTTGTTGTTGTTTTTGTATTAAAAAATTAATGTAATAATTTAAAAAATCCTTCATTGAAGGGTTTGTGGTCTCTTTCAGTCCCAGCTGCTAATCATTTATCAATTTTATCAGTTAAAAATGTCATTTGCCGATTTTTGCGTTGAAATTTGTGCTTTCGTCACAATTTCTTTACGTAGTTTGTGACGTGTTTATGATTTATTACATACCGGGATGGTAAATAATGTTTTTTAACTGCCGGTATGCTCACTTCCATTTTTGTTAACTACCGGCAGTTAGGTAACAAAAAAAACCACTGATTTCTTCTGTATCGTGCCCTATACGTGTACGCAGGGCACGTATAGGGTACAATACAGCGGGGCGAACGCCCCGGGGCGCCGTAGGCGTGGGGGCGCTAAAACTCGAAATATGGCAATAAAGAAACAAATCTTGATATGTGAACTAAAAATTAAAAAAAATATATCACTCTTCCAAAACTTATTGCGGAAACATCTTTTATTCTAGAACATTTCCAACCACTCAAGTACATGTCGCCCTTACCGATCAGGTAGGAGTATTGGTTGCTACGTGCTAATCTTGAGTACGCCTTTCTTCCATTGATTTCGGGAATTTTTCATCTGCATTGGTTTTTGTTAGCTTTTTGACTTCTCTAGAACAAGGCATATTTTTCATACTTTGCGTCCCAGCAAAAACACATGTGTTGGGAGATTTGGGCCAGAGTGCCCGATAGGAAAGTGACACGGAAGCGAAGTAGAAAGGGGGAGGAAGACGCCCTCATTTATTACCGGGGGGGCAGTACCCGGCGTCCGACGGCTGAATGTGCCCATCCGACGCACGGCGGATATTTAGTGGATCGAGCGTTCGTACCTGCCTGGGATCGAACCTGAGGTCTTCTCCATGGCAGTCACGAGCGTTGCCTGCTAGGCAACCCGCGGTTCATCCTGGGGCATCGACTACACGCCGGTTTATAAGGCTGCCGATTCGTGCTTGCAGCGACACCACAGGGTGTGCGAAATATGAAATATACCAGAAATATGCGTAATCGCACCAAAAGTGGATCATTTGCATACCAGCATGCACTCTAGCTATCTGCAAAGTTCTGCGGTTGTAGCATGTTTTCTTTTAGGTGCGCGAATTTCATTGTCCGTGAGTGTAAATAAATACATAAATGGCATTGCAAATACATTAGTATTCTACCAGAAATATTCACTAGAAGCATAGAAGAATGCCAAACACTTACAGTTAAATCTATTGCAGGAATTTGTTTCACACCACATGAAATAATTGCTTGTGTAACAGATTTCGTTATTTTTCCTAGAAATACTGCCTATTGCAACATTGAGGTGAACTGAAATTTATCATACAGGATGAAGTTGATACCATGTTCTGGTTACTGAAATGTTGGTTACTGTCATGATCATCATGTCCAGAGGCCACATTTAAGTTGGATTTTTTTCTCTTGTAGCAATTTGGCTATTTTGTCAGCACGTTGTAGCAAAAATGATATGCAGATTAGCCAAATTTAGTTATATTTTTTGCTATATTTACGTATGAAAATACAAGCACAATGCATTGGCTAAATAAAATTTTGTACTTTAAAAAGAATTCAAGAACAAAAACCTAATAGGGGTTTACCCTTCTAATTTAAATAAAAATACTTACATTTGCTGATCCATACAGTTTGTGAAAATTTAGACAAGGATTGAGCAAAGCCTCAACTGAACCACATCGACCGACCGGTCGACCCGAACCGAAACGACGCGTGCTGTTTCTGCGATTGCTGCTGTGGCGGCGAACCGCCAAAGAAACAAACGAAACGCCTCTTTCCTTATCCATCGCAGTAAAGCCCTTGCGAAAGGCGCTCTCGAAGCTCACCGGCGCTTTTCTGCAAGAAGAGAAAAGACAACGGGGATGAGAAAACGACAACCGGGTGAAGCAGCGTGCAACAGCGTAACGGAAAGAAAAAAATGACGGGGAAGGATATCATATCGGCAGGGCGAAGCAGCGATGACGAAATGAAAAAAATTACTGGGATAAAAAAACCCCGCAGGGGTGGGCGGGATGGCGGAAAGAAAAGAATGACAGGGAAGGAAACCATGTCGGCTGGGCGAAGCAGCGATGACGGAACAAAAAAAAAAAAAAAAAATAACGGGAATGAAAAACAACGCAAGGGCGAAGCAGGGTTGTGGGGGATGACGAAAGAAAAAATGACGAGAAACATTCGCTTTTTGGCGAAAATGCGAGCTACAGCTTAAACAGTGTCAGAAGGTGGCATTCTATAGCGACATTTGTATCGGCGATGCTATAACATAGCATGAGGCTCCTTTTTGATATGACACTTGCTCTGTTATGCTCCTTCCCTCCTTTTCTGATGCTCAGCGACCAGTGGCTTTTTTTTCTCATTTAGCTAGTAGAATTTAGACCCTCAGACACAATGGCCTGTCGAAACTTAACACTTTCGCAAGGGTTGTCCAACCCATCCTGGAATCCGCTGAAAAATCTCAGGTCTGAAGATTAAGCGGAAATTTTCGCTCCGTCTAACTTCCACTTTCGAAAATTGTTGACTATAGTTTAAGCTCAAATACCAACATTTACGCAATAAAGTGGCATTTAACAAAAATATTGGATAGATATAACATAGCGATAAAAAAGAAATCATGATTATGGGAGAAACATTAACTCCGTTAAACTTCTGTTTTCGAAAATTTTGAAAGACGAAATACCCCGTCCCTAGAAAAACACGACCTGTTCTATACCAGAGGTTAAACTACGGTCGCTATTTTCGCAAAATGCTAAGTCAATCCAAAATGCGAGAGAAAAATATTGTTTCCAGTAAAATAGCATCAGCTGTTTAAATATCAACTATTCTGCTCCGGCTTTTCTATTTCTATGAAAACTAAAGTTTCCAAAATTCTGGCAGCGATTTACACTCCCTAATATTATTTTCTTAATCTTCTTAAGGTACGTTCTTACAGCACATGATGGCTCAATCACTCCCTCCTCCATATACTCTAGAGGGTGAACACCCGTTTCCCTAATCACGTTTCCCGAATTCCCATTTCCCCTCATTTCGTTTCCCCTAAATCTCGTTTCCCCCAATGGCGTTTCCCCGAATTCCCATTTCCCCTAATCTCGGTTCCCCTAAATCTCGTTTCCCGTAATTCGCATTTGCCCTAAACACGTTTACCCCAATGGCGTTTCCCCGAAATCGCTTTTACCCGAATTCCCATTTCACCTAATTTCGTTTCCCCTAATCTCGTTTCCCTAAATCTCATTTTCCCTAATTCACGTTTGCCCTAAACACGTTTGTCCGTATCAAAGTTTCCCCTAAAAACGTTTACTGTATCAAATTTGTTCTAATTCTCCTTTGCCTTGATTCGCGTTTTCCCCAATTGATGTTTGTCCTGATTTTCGTTGAGTGAAATAAAACGTTTCTTTTATCATCAAAATTCAGGGGAAAAAATCGGATTTATCGTGAAATTCAGGGAAAAAATCGCTGTATGTAATTTTTTATCGTCAAATTCAGGAAAATATATGTATATTTAATCATCATCATCAACCATTTTCAATCTACTGCTAGATGAATAAAGATCTCACCAAGTTTCTTCCACTACGGTCTGTTTTGCCCCAGTCTCCACCATCTCATTCCCGCATGCTTTCGAATTTCATCCACAAATCTCACTCCCGCATGCTTTTGAATTTCATCCACCCATCTCACTCCCTATTGCTTTCGAATTTCATCCACTCATCTCCAATATGGTCTTCTTCTGGGTCTTTTCCTGTCCCTTGGAGTCCAATCTAAAATTTCGGCTGTCCATCGATGGTCCGTTTTTCTGGCAACATGTCCAGCCGATTGCCGTTTCAGGGATTTTACTCTGCTCATGATGTCTTCCACTCTTGTCATTTTTCTGATCCACGAGTTCCTCTTCTTATCTCTCCTGGTTACACCAAGCATGCACCTCTCCATGCTTCTTTGAGTTGTCTGCAGCCTTTGTATGTCTCTTTTAGTTAAGGTCCACGTCTCTGCACCATACGTAAGCACTGGAAGGGATGCATTGATCAAACACTTTTCTTTTAAAACATAATGGCATATTGCTCTTGAAAATTATACTACTTCTTCCAAAAGATCTCCAGGCAAGTTTTATACGCCGATTAATTTCTTCATCAATGTGACCCTCACTTGATATCTGCTGTCCAAGATAAATGTAGGTATTGGTTATCTCCAGCTTTTCCCCATCAATCGATAAATTTTCATTTTTTGTAAAAGCATTGTACATCACTTTTGTCTTCTGAAAGTTCATTTTTAAACTCACTTCTTTACTCTTGTCAGCAAGTTCCTGGGGTATATATATACCCAAAAGCAGAGTTAAGGACGAATTTTAAAACAAAATTTTTTAACACACATTCTGAGGATCATGACGCGCAACGCAGCAGTGATGAATATCCAGAAATTAAATTTGTATATATATAACATTGAACATGACCGGCGTCTTTTGAACTATTCTAACCAAAAATTATCTTCTATTGGTACATATTCAAATAAATTGTATAAAACTGAAAGTAGAATTCGAAATAATTGGTTTTCGTTTTAAATGAAATTATAAATGAAATTATTTTTCCTATAAATTAAAAACTAAAGCTTTAAGAAAGCACACAAACAAACGTAGTTTCAGGTAAAATTAACTTTTGTAGCTTTTTCTTTTTGTTACAAACTTTATAACAATGTCCAAATTGTCTAAGTCTGTAGCAATTTTGTTTTAATTACTAACGAAAAAAAAAAAGTCGTTGCTGTTTCACATTTAATCAGAAGTAACTTTTCATATTTCTATGTTTGGAAAACGATCTATCGGCGTAAGCCACTGCCACAGACAGTAAAAATTTGAAAAGAGGATTTTGTGCACCTTATTGCCGCTATCAATTCTCAGGAACGAAAAAGCGGGCATTGTAATTTTTTTTTTAAATTACAAAAATTTTTCTTTATCCTTTTTGGATTTTAAGTTCAACAGAAAGAAAAGGAAAGATGTTTATTTTCAGGCAGTGTAAAAATCCATAAAATCCAAAACAAATTTCGTTTAACTTAACATTGTACACGTGTGCCCCCCCCCCCCCCGACAGTTTTCTTGAAGCAGCACATGCCCTTAGATAATTTGTTGACTTGCAGGTTGTAAATGCTGAAAATCCTCCCGATCAGAACAGAAATTCTTTATATTTTATACTTTTTTGGTGTCCCCCCCCCGAAAGGTTTCGTGAGGCAGCACATGCCCTCAGATAATTAATTGCAGACTTGCAGTTTGTAAATCCTGAAATCTTTTGTTCAGTTGTAGATCATAAACATTTTTTTAAAGAATTACATTAATAATCGCAATTAAGAAAAGACGAAATTACGGAAACTTTATGTGATTCAGATAACCAACTTCCAAGAACGTGACCACGAAGCGGTCGAAAACGCAATTTTTATACGGCCTGTTAAAATTTTTGTGGCCAGCTCACCGATGGCCAGTTCTCCTACACCCAATCAGTGATGGTGCTAACTGAGAAAACATTCAAACAGGACAAACTGACGTCTACTGTTACGGGGGAACTCAATTAGCAAAAGGCATTTCCACGGCTCATGCTTAGTCTCGTACGGTGGGGAGAAGGAAGGGATCTAGTAGTACGTTATCGGGATCTTAAAAAGTGGGCCTTCTGCGTTCACAATTCTAGCGAATGCTTTTCAATAGTATCTCTTGCTTTAATAAAAGTTTAATGCGATGTAGTACTTTATCTGTGAGGAAGGGTAGCGGAGGTGGGGGGGGGGGGTCGTGACAGATACAATGGCTGCGTTAAGGACTAACCGTATAATGGTCCTCACCATGTGCACTTCTTTACACTTTTGTTGGCATGGTTATCGACATCATCAACAAGAAAGGAAAGAGTAACTCTCTTGAGATATCAAGACCCACCGTTTTATTTCGGTTAAAAAAACCAAACATGAATTAGGGCAAACGCGAAATAAGGAAAACGCGAATTAGGAAAAACTTGATACGGGCAAAGGTGAAATAGGGGAAACGAGATTAGGGGAAACGAGATTAGGGGAAATGGGAATTCGGGTAAAAGCGATTTCGGGGAAACGCCATTGGGGTAAACGTGTTTAGGGCAAATGCGAATTAGGGGAAACGAGATATAGGGGAACCGAGATTAGGGGAAATGAGAATTCGGGTAAAAGCGATTTCGGGGAAACGCCATTGGGGTAAACGCGTTTAGGGCAAACGGGAATTAGGGGAAACGAGATTAGGGCAAACGAAATTAGGGAAAATGGAAATTCGGGGAAACGCCATTGGGGTAAACGTGATTAGGGCAAACGGGAATTAGGGGAAATGGATTAGGGGAAGTGAGGCTACGCGCTCTAGAGCACTCCATAAAGGGTGGGGAACGGTAAGATTATAAAGGCTTCTCCTATTGAAAGTTCAAGTTTAAACCAGAGTCAGCTGTGACATCAACGGCATTCCCCCAAGGCCATAAAACATTAGTTTTTATGTCTAAAGCGCTGTTCGTGTTGAACGATTCAATTGGGGTTATGATTTTCGAGTGACAAAAGCTGGTAATCTCGAGTATAACATATAACCCAAATGAGGAAAATGTGAAATCCCGCGAATCTGCGGAAGAATCTCATGCCTGTTTACTTCTAGAAACCAAGCCTGGCTTTTAAAGTTCGTGACGCCTGGTGTGAAAGTATTTCTTAGCGCTCCCACATGCTTTTTGTGTGCTGGATCAGAGGTTAATCAACGATCGCTATTTTCGCAAAATGCGATGAATTAATCTGAAACGCGCGAGAAAATTAGCGTCCTGTCGCAAAATGGTACCAGACATTTAAATATCACAGAGGTGATTGTGTTCCGAAGTTTCCGAAAATTTGAACTCCCGTAGTCCAGGGGAAAAATTAAAATTCCGCCACTAATGTATGACCGAAACTCCGTCATTCATTGTTCGGTCTGACGGTGTCGCGTCAGTTCGTCCACTACGACGATTCGTCGCGCGCCAGTTTGTCGACGACGACGATTCGTTGCACGCCAGTTCGTCCACTACGACGATTTCTAGCGTGTCAGTTCGTCGACAAAAGAAGCTAAATTTCTTTAGCATTTTGCTACAACTTTTTCCTTCATTTTAGCATTTTTTGAGCCAGCTTAAACTCTGTAACTGGATTATGTAGCATTTCAGCAACATAGGAAAGATTATACAATATAAATTAACTGTCACTCGCGCTGACCCCAAGGTGAATATCAAATACAAGGTTCTTTTTTTCCCACTTGCTTTTAACAATTCTGAATTGTGATGATTTGGATTGTTCCAGTGATAGCGAGACTTTCAACGTCTCCAATCATAATCATCTCGAATTACCATACTCCCAGGGTATATTTTCGTTTTTTTTTTTTCCTTAGTACACTCTTCCATTTCATAAAACAAAAGAAAACAAGAAAGATGACACCGAATTTTTGGATGTAATTAAGCACTTCTTTTGAATCCGTTCTGACGCAAATTAAATTTATCAAAGCTGTTCAAAGTCAATGGAACCGGTATGGAAAACAATAGTATCTGACGGAAGAAAGAAGTTTTTCAATCGGGTTTTTAATCCCTCAGATATTGCTGTAAACAGAATCGTGAGCTTACGCCTTCTGGTTGCACACTTGTGCATTAAGAAAAACATGAATTTATATGAGAAACATTTCGCACCAGAAACGCTCTCCAACACAGAAATAATTTTTCAAATCGGACTCTTAGAAACAGAAATATCGACAAAAATAAGATGACTTTACATCCCCTGGTGCGAAAACCATGCATTATTTTAGGAAGAAAGTATTCTCAAAAAGTTTTTCCATATGAGTGGTATCGGTCCAAGAAAAAAACAAATTAGTTGAGTTTTCAGGAGCCCAGATTTTGCTACAAATACATAAGAAACAGAAATTAACACTTACGCCCCCTGGTGGCCAAACCATTCTTTGCCAAACATTAGAAATTATGTGAAAAGTATTTTCCATCATCAGGTCTTCTATGTGATACAATAAGAATCTTTCAAATCGGAGTTTTAGGAGCAGAAATAATGCAGAAAACGCAATTTACCTCTGTGCCCACTAGCGGAAAGTCTATGATTTACTTGAAAATTTTGAATTTATAGGAAAAACATTTCGCATCGGAAACACAATCCAACAAAGAAAGAATTTTTCAAATCGGACTCTTAGAAGTAGAGATATTGACAAAAATAAGATATACATCTACGCCCCCTGGCGTAGAAACCCTGCATTATTTCAAGAAGAAAATGTTTCTGAAAGGTTTTATGTAGACATGAGTAGTATCGGTCAACAAACGATTTTTTTTCAATCGAGATTTTAGAAGCTCATATTTTGCTGCAATACATCAGAAGCGGAAATTAAGACTTATGCCACCAGGTGGCCAAACCATTTTTTACAAAAATTAGAAATTATGTGCAAAGGATTTCTTATCAGGAGCTGTATCCGGTGCAGAAAGAATTTTTCAAATTAGAGATTTAGAAGCAGAGATATAGGGAAAACACAATTTACCTCTACGCCCCCTAGCGGAAAGTCATGAATAATTATTTGAAAATTTTGAAATTATATGAAAAACATGTCACACTGAAAACACAATCCAACAAAAAAGGTTTTTTTTTCAAATTGGACTTCTAGAAGTAGATATTGACAAAAATAAAATATACATTTACGCCCCCTGGCGGAGAAACTGTGGAATATTTTAAACAGAAAATATTCCGAAAAGGTTTATCGATGTGAGTGGAATCAGTCCATGAAAGAATTTTTTCAATCGATATTTTAGAAGCTCAGATTTTATGGCAAATATATCAGAATCAAAAATTAACACTTACACCCCCTGGTCGCTAAAGTATTATCAACCCAAAATTTGAAATTATATGCAAAAGATTTTCCATTAGGAGGTGTATCCGCTGAAGAATTTTTTTTTCAAATCGAAGTTTTAGAAGAGTTGTCGGGGAAAATGTAATTTACTTTTACGCCCCCTAGCGGAAAATCTATGCGTAATTTGAAAAAGTAACTATATCTAAAATACTCTTCGACATAAATGGAATCAAAAGATAAAAGAATTTTTTCAAATGGATGTTTAAAAGGAAATATGTGGAATAAAACGTATTTTTGAATTTGACATCATCGGCATTTGCGCGGCACCCTCTAATGACAAAATTGTACATCGTAAAAAAAAAAAAAAAAAAACGGAATGAAGGATCATCATTCGCAGATTTTAAGCTTTGCAATGCAAAAAGAATTTTTCAAATCGGACTAAGAGTTGCAGAGATATCGTGGGTACAGACGGACGGACAAACCGGTAACATAAGCACAAACTTTTTACAAAAGATGTGCTAAAAATCAGCTCGGCGCTTAGTGCGGCGGCACTGCCTACAAGCCGGCTTTGCTAGAAACCATTGAGTTGTCCACTCTAAGCACAGAAAGATAAACAAAATACTAATTAATGATACAAAAACAGTCTGAAATGAATACGTACGACGTTTTTAATTTTGGAGGCTTAAAATTAATTTTCATGTAAATAGAAAATGCACTAATAAGTCACTTACAGTAGAGTGCTGCATGCATAATATTTTTATGCTTTTGCTCATGGATTAAGTGTGACTCTTGGGCCAGATTTCTTTGTCTCTCCGTAGTAACACATGACTAGGTACAAGAGCCTTAAATTCTGCCACCATTAAAGCTACTTTTTTTCAGCTGGACTGAATGAAGGTTCTTTCAGTGGTACCTAGATGCAAAAGCTGACTTGTTTCTAAGAAAGCATTTATCAAAATCACAGACTGATGTTGCAAATACCTAAAACTGAACTACAGCATTAAAGAAAATGATCTAGGAAAAACAGAATTAATGAGCTCAATTAAAATAGAAAACTCCGCAATATTTACGTGACCTGAGCAGCTGGGTAGCAAAGGAAAACAGCCGGGCGTCCCACCCGGTCAAAAGGCTACGTAGGGAGAACCCTAATAACATCGTAATGGATCTAGAAGATAAATTTTGCAGTGATTTTTAAAAATTAGATATCAGTGCAAAGTTCAAATGTATTATGTCAATTCTTTACACTAATATAGCTAATCATTAATTAAAGCCGAACTGCTCAAACATTCGTTTTATGCTCCTGGATGACTAGATTTTGCATAAGTAACAATAAAGTGTAGATGTTCTCCTGAGATCAGAATATATATATATATTATAACAGCCGAACTTAATCGAGTTGATTGAGCATATAACTTCTTTGATTCCTTGTAACTTCAGATGTCTTTCAATTGCGTATATCGTGCAATACATACATACTCAACTGAAGATTCCTTACAGAAAGAGCTTGATTTTTTTAAAACTAATTGTAGTACACAGAGGATATAACCATTCTATTATAGACAAAGCTCTCCAAAAATTTAGGAAACCAAAGCCTGTCTGCTCGCTCACACCAATAGACCTCCCAGTACAAGAGAATTGGGTGGTTATCCCATTTGCTGCTCAGATTTGCTTCAGAATTTCAAAAGTTTTAATTTCAGTTATTTCACAAGGGGAATTTTTACGGATCAAAAGACTACGTCGAAAGCATAAATTCCTGGGGAATTCATCAGATACCTTGTGAATGTGGACTCTCATGCACAGGACAGAACCTCAGGGCTTTAAGTTTCTGTATGAAGGAACACAAAACTTACGTACGGAACTATGAACTGAAGAAGTCATCTATAGCTCAACATTGTCATGAAAATAACCATACATTTTTCTTTGAATAAAGCTCATGTTGAAAACTAGCTTCCTAGTTTCTTAAATTAAACACTTATAAGGCATGTTACAGAAGCCAGTCAAACATGGACTGGAATTCACTTAAAGTCATCAGTTTCCAAAGCAACTTTCAAAAATAAATAAATAAATAAATAAATAAATAAAAGAAGGAACAGAAATTGAGAAAAACCAAACTTCCAACATCAATGACTGCAGTGGTTTGTCCCTGTCTAACATCTGGAAAGATTTGGTGAAAAATAACTGTAACCGTGACAGTGATGGTGAAAGAGTAACAAAAGACTGCCTGAAGAAGAAGAGTTTTCTTTGAAAATTTATATTTTTAATTAAAATATTTCCTAGAAGAAAAAACTTATATTAGATGTTTGATTAAGTGTATAAATTTTTGTTTGAAAATGCTAAGCTTATTGAGAAACCTGATTCGACTATCAAGTTTAATATATAATTAGAAGCTAGAAGCTTTCCACATATCGCAGCTCTTCATGGCTTGTCAACGACAGGACATCTACTCCATTTTTTTCAAGTGCATCGAAACAACACCAAAATTCAGGTCCATCACAACTCTGATGATGTCACAATGATTTGAATGTTTACACTGCATTCGTCCTGATGATGCTGAGCCAAATGCTCTGCAAAACTATAGTCGATATGTTAAGTAAACATTTAATTGTACATAAACATTGCTATTTTATTTTATCTCAACTTCACAAGTTTTGTAGTTATAAATTATATATGTCTTAAGCATCTCTGATCATGCCATGGAGTTATCACATCCCTCATTTCCCTTTTCAGATCTTGAAAAGTCCTTAATTTATCGTATTTTTTCATTCCTAGAATTCTTTCCTGCAATGATCAACTTTAAGAAAAAGGTTGAAAAATTAAGACAGGGTGGCCAGCAATTGAAAAAACCAGAGAAAGTACTGCTGGAAATGTCTGCTTTAGCAGCAATGGTATCCCGTTTTCGCATTTTGAAATTTTTCTGGTCAAGTTCCTTGCCTTCTTTTTTTATTTTGTTGTTGTTGTTATTCCATCTTCATTATATTCTTATTTATTTTTTATATTTTTCTGATCATGTTCCTTGTTTTCAATATCTTTGGTGATGGTGAAAATTGTCATATTTTTTACAATTTTTTTCAAATGAACTGCATATTTTCCAGTTTCTCATAGTATCTTCTTAAAACCAATCAGTACAGAACAAGCATTTTTGCTCCGGCACCCCTTTTTAAGTGAAATTAAATTTCAAAACCGGTATTTAATCTGTCTGTGGTGGAATCTGCGTCATTTCCGCGACTCATAAAATTGTTTCAAGGGAGGGTGAACAACGCAATATTTTCAATCTCCGAAAAAGGCAAATACCTTTGTGGTTACATGATATGCCCGATCGAAAAGTTCAGAGACTAGGCCAATATACAACAAAGTGCTTACGTTTCTTAAGTCTGACTATGATCTCCCTGAAAGTAGTTTACTGATTGATTTTCCACATTTAATTTTCCTTAAAATATGTGCTTTCCCCATTTTTTTAGTCACTTCTTGCTACATGAAAGGACACAGCAGGTGCTTTTTCTTTTGCTTAAAGCGAAACTAAAATTCAAAAATGCTACTACTTGCCTATTCTGAAGAGAAAACAACTTTATGGAGAACGAAAGTCGGCGACGGAAAGTTCAAGTTCCCATTTTGAACTTATATATAATTTTTTTGAACAAAAGGAAAAATGCTGTAATTTTTTCCCTAGATATAGCAAAAAGTAATGTAAAACCATGCATTTTCAGCACAATTAGAGTTTAAAAAGCAATAATGCCATTCCCCACTCTACCATGAAAACAACTGTACTGGTCATGGAAATAGTGCGAGTTAGTAAGGACCATAAAAATAACAATTTGCTGTTTAAATTTTGCGTTATTAAAAAGCAAAAATGCTCGTTTTATTAATGTACAAAGTAAGTACTGTAAGGAATAAGAAAAGATACATTTCACTTGGAAATTTTTCAAGAAATATGAAGTCACTTTTGTGTATTGCTTCCATTTTTTACAAATAACATTGTCTTTTTTTTTTAAAATTATTTTTGTTGTTTTGTGGTTTGAAGACAATCATATCTGTGTAGGCACTTACTATGTCTACTGTAAGGTTCCCTTAAAACAGATTGATTTTTGAAGAACATTAGAAAAAAAAAGTTGGTGCCACTTAGTGTTTCCTTCAAAAAGGCTTTTTATGAATTTATATTGCCATTTATGCTGCCCTGATAATTTGTTTGTTACAGAGTGTGAAATGCAATTTTATTCATTACTATTGAAATACACTAAAAACTATGTTGTTGTTTTTTTAGTGTTTACTACTGAAAATTTCTAGTCAGGGTGTCTCCGATGATAAAATATTCTTAATTATTTTGTTTTCGATTACTTCATAAGTTTCAATACAGGGCCAAAAAGATGTGAAAACTTTAGAACAGATGTTTTGAAAAGATAGTACAAAGCAAAAATTCTTGTTGCATGTAATAGAGTACAAGGATCTATTATTTTCTACAATTATTCAGTTTATTTGCATTCAACTTTTCCACAGAGGACATGAAAGTCACAGGCGGTTTTTTTTTTTCCTGCTAATTGAACAGTTATTGGTGATCTATACAGATAACACTCTAATTTTGTTCAAATTTTGCATTGTGAATGTAGATGAAATACAGGTAATTAAAAATACAAATGTAGTGAACATTTAGAAAATTTAGCAGTGCATCATAAATACAGACAATTGACGTGGATTAGGAACATGAAATAGAAGTCATCGCTCTTTCCACGTTTATAAGTGAGTCACGGAAAAAGTCTCATGACTCACTTACAAGGAGTGTTCAAATGAAAAGGTACGAAACGACACTGTGGGTATAAATGAAGACTTCATTCAAAGTATACACCATAGGCCGTAGCACAACGATCCCATTGATTAACGAGCCGAAGGATTCCTTGTTCCCAGAATTCCTGCGGCCGTGACGAGACCCAGTCCTGCACAGCGTCCTTGAGTTCGTCGTCCGAGTGGAAGCGCTTCCCTTTCAGATGTTTTTTCAGGGGACCAAACACATGGAAATCGCAGGGCGACATGTTAGGGCTGTAGGGCGAATGGTCAAGCTGCTCCCACTGGAACTTGGCCAGTTCCGCGTGCGTGACCTAGGAGACGTGTAGACGCGCGTTATCATGGAGCAGAACCACACCCTCCGCGATGAATAGCGGCCGGTTTAACACCTTCCGCTGTCAGAAATCGGATAACGCCTCGCTGATCCTCAATCGTCGAATTTTGCAATGTGAACGCCATCCTGTCCTCACACGCACTGCCGCGTCAATTGGACGGCGCTCTTTATAAGTACCTCTGCTCTCTCCTGCGCATGCGGGCGCCCGCGCATGTTCCGATCCACGCCGGCGACTCCAATCGCATCCCTAGATGTGTCGCTGCGTTCTCCCATAGCGGCATAGGCAAATATGTTAACGGTTACGTTCTTATGACGTTTCGTACCTTTTCATTTGAACACCCCTAGTATAAACGTGGAAAGAGTGATTACTTCTATTTGATGTTTCTAATCCATGTCAATTGTCTGTATTGATTATTCATTTGCCTCCTAGTTATTTCTGAAGTTGCTGGCTTACCATCTTTGGTGAATACCCAGCACTGTGCGAGGCTCCAAGAAGCAACCTACCAAGTGGCTTGGCGCTTAGTCGTATGTGAGTCTGGAGGAATTCAAGGCCGCTGTGGTGCAGTGATATAGCATGTCCAGCACATAACTGGAAGACCGTGGGTTCGATTCCCGGTGGCGGCCGATGAAAGTCTTTCCGTGACTCGCTTATAAACGTGGAAAGAGCGATGACTTCGATTTGATGTTCCTAATCTACGCCAATTGTCTGTATTAACTATTCATTTGCCTCCTAGTTATTTGTTCAGTTGCTGCTTACCATCTTTGGTGAATCCCCAGCATTGTGCGGGGCTCCAAGAAGCAACCTACCAAGTGGCTTGGCAGTAAGTTGTATGTGAGTCTGGAGGAATTCGAGGCCGCTGTGGTGCAGTGGTAGCATATCCGGCGCGTAACTGGAAGACCCTGGGTTCAATTCCCGGTGGCAGCCGATGAGAGTTTTTCTGTGAGTCGTTTGTGAGTCTGGAGGAATTCGAGGCCGCTGTGGTGCAGTGATATATATTATAAACATGGAAAGAGCGATGACTTCTATTTGATGTTAGCAGTGCCTCGCTTAATAGTTATGATGTGTTTCAATTACAAGACATGCTCTCCACTTTGCTTCAGCTATGGGAAATTATCTTGCTAAAATTTATGCAGCATCACCAGTTTTGACGTTCTGCACTGATATACCTCTTTTGTATAGCAGTGCAGAACAAAAAAAATGTAAATTTTTTTGGGGGGGGGGGGGTCGATGTACCTTCAGCAAAAAGCGCAGCTACCATTACTTGTACTTACTAGATTAATAGCAAGGTAATTGAAAAGTAGAGAAAAAAACATTTTTAAAACAGAATCTCACTCATCAATAGAGTTACAAGGAGCACAAATGAAAGACTAAAATGCCTGACTGTTAAAAACAAACAAGCGAAATGCCACCATATCAGTGCAGTAGATGAAAGAAAAATGAGGCAATAGGCCAGAGCTTGAAAAATAACATGCCCAAAATGCACACGACATGTAAATTATTGGCCTGGGCATTGGGCAGGTCAGGGCTTAAAAATCAAATTTGCAATGGAAGGGGGTCTCCTCACCTGTGTTTGTAAATAGAGGGGATAGAAAATTTCATGTGGGGAGTTTTAAATATGTGACTTAATAATATTTAAAAGACACTGGGACAACAGTAGCAATTTTTCAAACAATACACACAGTAAGTTTTCATACAAATTACCATGATTCATTTTACAAAAGTAGAGTTGTTTGTTTTGCAGTACATTGATACCATAAAATTGCACTTGAATTATCTATGTCTGTCTTTCATCCCTTACCACAGTTAGCAAGATTTGATCAGCTGGTTTTCTGAGGGTTTACCTGGCCAATTTCAGAAATATTCATTTTTTTTTTTTTTTTTTTGTGTGTGTTCAGTAAATCTTTAGATTTTGCCTTAATTTTGTTTTGTGTGCTAACGCCATGTTCACATGGTACATTTGTTAAAGGCAACACAAGACCTACTTGCAGAATGCCTGACACTAAAATCTGTGCACATGGTTGCTCATAAAACTCTGACAAAACTTTGGAAATTGGCACATATACACTTCATTCTTTACAGCTATGTTTGAAAAGTGAATATTCCATACCTGCACCTTCATTAATTTTTGAAAGAAAGAAAAAAAAAACTGGTCTGCAAGGCTTTTGAAAGACCGTACTGAAACTTGTGTTGTCTATATTGTTTTATAGATTCAGGTTCTACACACTCAAACTTCAAAAAGAGTTCCATTGTGGAGGAAGGAAATCTGTAGTCCATCTCAAATCACAAAAGATGAAATAAACCTTCACTTGATATTGTCATGTGCAAGTTTTAGTATTACAAGGGTAAACTAATTTATTATTTTTGAAAACATGTTTTCCTTCAGTTCGGAAAACAAAGCAAAACAAAAACATCGTATCTTCTTGAATACTATGAGATGTTAGCTCTTCACATAATCGATACTTGGTTGATTCAACCATTCTTATGATATGAGAAATATCCAGTTTCTCACTTTGCAACTATGTATATTTATCGAGGGAAAATAACATTTAGCAATAATACAGAACAGTGGTAACATCACAATAAAAAAAAATTTACAGAAAAATCTTAGCTCCGTCTGACTTTCGTTCTCAGAAATTTTCTCTCCATTTTCAAGCTGAAACACAATCATTTACCAACAAAATTATATTTTACAATAATACTGAACAGAGGGTACATCGCGAGAGAAAAAAATTAAGATTATGAAAGAAATCTGCAGTTCACACTTAACTTCCATTTTTGAAAGTTTTGAAAGACAAAATTTTGTTCCCAGCCTGAACCTCCCCCTCCCCCCACACAAACCAACCCCCTACCTCCAAAATTATCTTCACTTTTGCATTGCTCTCAAGAACGACGCAAATGACAACAAAGGCAGAATTCCTCGAATCCACGGAAGAAACTCATGCCTAAAGTTTACAAGGGATTTTTGCTCCATCGAACTACCGTTATTGGAAATTGGTGTCAACAGTTTCAAGCTGAAATACAAACATTTATGCACCAAATAAATTTATAGTTACTAACAATCAGGGTTCGAAAAATTAACGGGGGACATGAGCGAAATGCGACTGCATTTTTGCATTTGGCGACCAGCAATTTGACATCAGGGGCCAAATTGCGACTCCATTTGATTTCTACTGCATTTGATTATGATTCTTTTTAATCTGAATGACTATTTTTGTTTGCGATTCTTAGTGGTTTGCAAGACCCCCCCCCCAGTTTTTAATTCATTTTCAAGATGCACTTAACATGTAAAACTGTGTATCAATCGTGCACGCTCACGTTGCTGACTTCCCCTTCTCGCCCGCACTATCGTCACACAAGCAAGTTAAAAAAGCGACCTTGAACAATGAGCAGGATCCTCCCACAGTGATCATTGGACCTTTGCGAGCACCCCTTCGCCTCTCTCAACCTAAAGCACAGCGGAGCCACGGCTTGCATGAAATTCCGTAATTGCAACTGAAGAATTGTATGATTATTTGTTCAATCGCTTTACACATCAGTTGTACTTTGAATCAATTTATTATTGTAAATCTAGCGTCAATATAACTTCTTGGCGTATGGTGCATCATTTTTTAGCAAGTTGCACGAACCAGAGTTCGCCAAAATGCGTAATTACGCGTCTAGTACGCATTGAAAAGTGTGTTTACGCATCAAAATTTTACCAACGCATAAAAATACGTATCGAGAATTTTTCTCGACACGTAAAAAACACACCGAAGAGTTTTACTAATGTGTAAAGATACGCATCGGGACAATATTTAGTCTTTCAAAAACGGAAGTAAACGAAATAAAGATTTTTTCCGTAATCACAATTTCATTTTCCCGCGACGTTGCCTCTGCCCAGTATAGTTGTTATATATCATTTTATTCCATAAACTAGCTATACCCGGCCACGTGTAGCTGTGGCACATTGTGGTTGCATGGATGAGAAATGAGGAACAAAACAAAGCATACGTTTCATAGAAGTTTAATTTTGCAATACTTGTGGGTATACAATATTTTTTGTTTTTCTATTCTCTGCGTAGATATAAAGGCTATCTGGTTTGCCGACACGGGAACACGCAGCATACAGTTGTCCATGTGAGAAGCAATCCGCATCTAAACCACACAATTCTAAAGATTGACCTTGAGCTTTATTGATTGTGATTGCGAACGCCAATCGAATTGGGAATTGCAATCTTTTAAATTGAAATGGTGTATCGGTCGGGATCATGGGAATTCGAGAGATGAGGACATCTTCACCTTCGAAAGGCCCCGTTAAAATCGTTGCTTCCACTACATTTTTCATCAGTTTTTTAACTGCGAGTCGCGTGCCGTTGCAGAGTTTTGGTTGATTAATATTCCGCAACATGATAATTGGCACACCTATTTTCAATTTTAATATGTGTTCTGGCATCCCTGGCAGATCAAGTGAGTTCAAAAATTCCGTTGGATAATTAACTACTTCATCTGCTTCCACAACTGTATCTATCGACTTGTATGTAATTTCCTCACTTTGAATGCTGGATTGAATAACATTATTAATTTGATAGACATCTTTATTCTTCGCGGCAAGGATAGCTCGTTCATTGAGCCAATCGTGATTCTTATAATTAATTTGAATATTAGGAAATACTTTTTCGATCAGTTCTTCTTTCGATGTTACTAAATTACAAAAATTATCACGAAATGATATTAGTCTTGACGTCTCATCGACTGGCAGTTGTCCGTTCCCAATGTCCAGTAACTGTCGAGAGAATACCTCTGCTGATTAATCGTTCTGCAGCTGGACACGCATATTCGTAGTCAACTGCAATGTACGTACGTGTCACCACAATGTTGAATATTTTAGGCAAGCATTTATTTCGTCCGCTGGTGTCGATCGAGAAATTACAGGCAATGTTTGCCTAAAATCTCCTGCGAGCAATATCAATGCATTCCCGAATGGTTGAACGTTTCCACGCAAATCTCGCAACGATCGATCAAGAGCTTCAAGCGATTTTTTATGTGCCACCGTGCATTCATCCCAAACAATGAGTTTACATTTTTGTAATACTTTTCCCATACCGGATGCTTTGGAAATATTGCACGTGGGAGTCTCGATGATTCGCATGTTTAATGGCAACTTCAGAGCTGAATGAGCAGTCCTTCCACCTGGTAACAATGTCGCAGCTATTCCAGACGAAGCGAGAGCTAAGGCTATGTCATTTTTTGATCGAACCGTTGCCAGAATCAATCTGATAAGGAATGTTTTCCCAGTTCCTCCTGGCCCATCCAAGAAGAAGGCTCCCCCAACTCCGTCATTTATCATTTGCATTATGCGATCATAAATGCCCTTCTGTTCACACGTTAATTTGGGAATGTTGGATTGGACATATGACTGGAGATCACCGGTGTTGTAACTCTGTTCATGGCGCAAATCCACATCAAATGAAACAGTCGTAGTTCGGTTGGGTGCTGGCATTCCCAATTGACTAAGAACTTTATTTGCAATAGCTAAGCACTTGTCTTCAATATTTATCAATGTTTCGTTGTAAATGCCTTCCGTAAATTCCCTCGTCATATTGGCATTTTCTAGGCGTACTCTATGCAAAATATCCTCAGCCATATGCGATCGATATCTTTCCCATAACTCTGTGGGAGATGAAAAGAAGCAAGCGGTCAATATAATTGCGAATAGTGCTCGAATTTGGTTTGGATGTGCAGTGTTGCACGCGTCACTAATACATATATCCCACTATTGGTCGTTTTCTAATAAATTAAGAGCTTGACACGCACTGCGGAAAGTGGCATATGTGACGCCGTCAACAATTTTCAATTGCTGGAAAGATCTAGGACCAGGCACATTTACCAACAGCATGTGAAGGAAAAACATTCATCTTGATTAGGATGCACTGTATAAAGTCTACCAATTGTATTTTCTCTGAAAATGCCAGGTTGACCGTCGACTGGCTCCCCTCGTCTGCGTCGTACGAATGTTTTTTAGTTACATTCCACGTGTAATAAGAGGGTACTTCTGTGTACATCAGTGTTCTGGCGAAAGCGTCTTCCTGACATAAGGTGAAGAAAGCAGTCAGAGTTGTACCAGGTGGATTAAGGGCTCTTTGTTGCACATTTGCATCTGTGAAATAAACACGCTGTCCATTCTCTAAATGTACTGCTAAGTGAACCACAGCTGGATTGCGTTCATGCATGGGAAATGAAAAAATTCGCCATGCAGCCTTATTGCTGCTTATGTATCTTCCAGCCTGGTGTTGTGCAATTTCATCGATAACTCGTACTGCATTTCTGTCACTATTTTCTGGTTGCACACCAAAAACTGCCATATCGCTGCCTTTATTCACATACTTAGAGATGTATTTAATCGATTTGACCGAATTGCAATATTCTACGTTTATGTGCGCTTTGTATGTTTTTGACAACAAAGGCAAATATAGGGCCACCCAACGGTTGTCTACATCAATATCACCATTTCGCATGTGTATAGTTGCCGAATTCCCGCCATTTTCAGTTGATCGTCTCCTATACTGAGGATATCCATCGTCTCCTGTTACTGTGTTGGCTGCGAATGCTCGAGGATATTGCTTAGAACATTTACCGTCTACCATGCATGGTGAATTCGGATTTAGTGTACTGCATGGTCCATGTATCATGTTTCTGATAACAACTGCATGCAAATCCTTATCGACGTCGGCCCGTGGAATCTCAGCGCATATCCCATTGTCGCTTTCGTCTGAAGTTATTTTATCGTATAGCCAGATTAGTATATGCGCATGTGGCAATCCTCTCTTTTGCCATTCTACTGAATACATCCAGCAGCGCACAGATCCAAACACTTCATGTTTCACAATGAAATCCATCAGCGACTTAAGCTTTTGTCTGAAAACACGTGCTGTGATGTCATGCCTATCCACGGGTGATTGCCCAGGAAGTAACAGCTGCTGTATCTCGTCCCAAGCTGGATTGCACGTGAAGGTGATAAATAAGTCTGGACGCCCGTAATGACGAACATATGCCATTGAATCTTGAGCATATTCCTGCATGTGACGTGGACTGCCTATGTATGAAGATGGCAAAATAGTAAGCTTTCCAATGTTGGTTGTATTACCGTCATTCACAACTGCATCTCGCAAATGAATGTATTCTTCAGAGCGGAGTTTGGTCTGATTCAAACGAAGAAATAGCAAAAGTTCCATTTCAATTTTTGCATACATATCCACAATGTACTGGTGAAACAACTGACGGCATTTCAAAATATAATTGTCCTTGTTCCTCCGAATCATTAAGCGGTAGGCGTAAAAGTTCACTGAGCTGCACTTTTTATTAATTTCTGCACCATTCACTGGGTTTATCATCTTCACATTGAAATGATATCCATCGGCACCATCCCAGAAGATAACTAGATATTGCAAAGCATCGTAACAACGGTGAGTTTCTGCGACGTTTATCAATTGATTGTTTCTTCGATGGAGAACAATATCTCTAGGTTGGAACTGATCTACGACTATGACAATTGCTACTTCGTCTATAGTTGGAGCATTATATCTTCGGACATGTTCTCCAGCGGGCGTTTTGTCGGCGTGAATGACAATCTTGTGGGTATCTGATGGCATCATATCCATTGCCATTTTGAACAAACGCACCAAATTGTTCTTTTCGTGAAGGAGCTCCTGTAGTTGCGAAATGACGGATCTTCTTAGCGAGGTATGTATTCCACAACGTGCATCGACTTCATCTCTATCATCACCGATGAAGGTACATTTGAAGGAATTTATGGTCACTATCTCGGAACGGGAGCAGGGAGCCAGCTTTGTGATATATTTGTCCTTTGATTTTAAAAGTTGGCATGAATTGAGCAGTCACAATTTCCGCACCAAATGACGTCATTTGGAAGCAAGAGTTATATTTCCTGATGTTTGATAGGAAATGCTTCGATTCAGCGGTAGATCCAGCAAGTAGAGTTTTCAACGGCTCTGGTGGTGCTTCAAGTTGAGGCAATTTAATTTTTCCGCCAGTGCAACACATCCCATTCGTTTCATTATTGAACTTTAGAGCCTGGCAGTAGGTACAGACATGACTCATCTGGCCAATGACAACATGCGGACTTGAACTATAATCAACAGCTGGATTGTACCGGAATGCAAGACGATTGTATTGCAGAATCAGATCTGCTGTTCTTTGGGTACGTGTTTCAGCTATCCTCGACACCTCGCGTTCATTCCGTTGAGAACGAACCAAATCTGTTGCTGCAGAACGCAACTGCCGTGATCGCAATCGTGCATCCTCAAGCCTGGCTGCTCGTCTTTCTGCTGGTTCCGTGTTACGCATCTGGATGGTGCTTAGTCTGTTCCTATCTCGTACGTATGCCTGCTCTTCCTCAGTCATATTCGAAAGCCGTCTTCTCGATCCTTCTGTGTGGCGAGTGCGACGACCCAAATTCGTTTTTTTGCGAGGCATTATTTCGGTTTTCACTGGAACAGAAGGAAGGGATAAGATTATAACCTCTTATGGCTCTCACAGCTCTAGGTTGAAAACCATGAGAGATAAGAGACAAAACATAACCTGTACTTACGATTTGGCGAATGGCGCAGCTCAATCACGACACGATCACCTAGTATGGAGAGTGTTCCCCTCGCTTCCAGCAGATGGCGCGTTTGCTGGTACACAGCTGACCATTGAAAAAGCTGTTTTCTCGTGGTCGCGGGTATGTTACTGACGCGAAAAATAGATAAAAACAACACGATCACCTAGTATGGAGAGTGTTCCCCTCGCTTCTGGCAGATGGCGCGTTTGCTGGTACACAGCTGACCATTGAAAAAGCCTTCGACCATATATACTGATAGACTGTGCATGGCATCAAAATTTCTGGCTCCAACATCGCATGCCACGAAATCACGTGACTTCGGGCAAGAAGATGGTTAACTCGTGCTGTGCTCATCATGAATTTTAGGAGTTTCTTTTTAGAATTCCATTACGACTTTTCATTCATGAATACATTTATTACGCTCTGATGCAGCTATTGCCAGTGCGCAGTCCATTAGTATATATGGTCGAAGGAAAAAGCTGTTTTCTCGTGATCGCGGGTATGTTACTGACGCAAAAAATAGATAAAAACAATCTTTGAAGCGGGTTGTATATCGTGTCAAAATTTGAGCTCAATCGGTGCAGAACTTTTTAAGTTTTTGAAGCGTACACAAACCAACTTAACATTTTTATATATATAGATACTTGAATTTCAGTTTGAAACTGGAGTAAAAAATTCCAAAAACGGAAATTCAACGGCGCAAAAATTCCCCTGTAATCTTCAGGCATGAGAGTGCCACAGCTCCTAGAATTTCTCCTATTCCATCTTAATTTGCGTTATTCTCAAGATCGATGTATAACTGAACAGAAATTTGGGGGCAATTGGCACTGTTAAAGGATGCTTTCCACCTGAAACTTTCGAAAACGGAAGTTAGATGCATTGAAGATTTTCCCCGTAATCATAATTTTATTTTTAACGCAATGTTTCCTCTGCCTAGAATTATTGTTAAATATAATTTTATTTCATAAATATTTGTATTTCACCTTGAAAATGGAGGGGGAAATGTTCGAAAATGGAAATCAGACGTAGCAAAGATTTCTCTCTTAACTGTAATCCCCTCCCCCCAACGATGTTCCGAACATGTGTTCTTAAATATTCCCCTCAAAAGGTTTGCATTTCATCTTGATGGGGGGGTCCGAAAACGAAAGTGACGAAGAGCAGAAAAGTTTGTAAGAATTGATGCATGGTGTTCAAAAGTATTAATATCATCAAAGTTACACATTATCTTATCAAAAATAGTGAAAGCTATCATGCATTCATGGTCCTCACAGACTGAAAAATTTTCAGCATGATGGATAAAATTGTCATCCAAGGGCATACAAGAAAGAACAAAAAAGTGACAATAAAGAAATGGGAAGAGTAACAAAGATATGAACAAAATGAAAATTTAAGCACTGGATGCTGCTTAGCTGCAGAGTCAACAAAAGACAAATGCGGCTGTGGTACTTGCTGAGAAGTTTATGCTGGGCGAAATTGCCATCCAGAATTTTAATTAGGCTACTCTTCAATTGCATATGTAAAAAAAAAAATATTTTTGGCTCCTAAAAAATTGTGAATGGCTCCTAAATATTTAGCTGCATGGGCCATTTAGCACATGACAAATTTTTTAGTTTCGTACCCTGCTAACAATACTGGACAGAGGCAACTTTGCGAGAAAAACAAATTACAATCGCAGAATTTTTTTCACTCCGTTTAGCTTTCATATTCGAAAGTTTTGAAAAATGGAACACCGTTCCCAGGCGGAAAATGACTTCCTACCCCCAACACACACACCAATACAAAATTCTCTTCAGTTTTGTATCTTCAGTGTGATCGAAATGATGACGAAAAAGAGGAATTCCATGAATTCGAGGAAGAATCTCGTGCCTGATTCGTAACAGTCCATGATAAGCAAAAATAAACTGCTCATGTAGCTACATATGGAAGCCGATTCACATGTCCATAATCTGATTATATTCTCGACATGAACGATGTATTTGATTGAAATTTTCGAAACTTTGATGAGTCCGTTTTTAACGCACGTAATTTTTACGAAGGATGTGTTTTTAACGCTCAAATTTTGTAAATAGTTCAAAAATGGACCCAAGATTATATACAGTGCTGTATTGGGGGGAGGGGGGAAGACCGGGCTTACAGCCATGGGGTGAATCTTTAAGGGGGTAAATTTTCCCACTGATCGGTGCAATTATAGTTATTATAAGACTGCAAAATTTGGTAAAAATTAAACATTATTTTGCAGTACTATATAACCAAAAATTGAGAGAGAAGTTCTGTGGTATGCAGTTTGAGATTTTCTGTTCTTTATTTGAGAAATGCTGTAGCTTGTCACCTCAGCTGAACACCCATGGTTTGTTTCCATTCCATTGCTAACAAAATTCCAGTACTGTTAATAGAGGGGGCAGAGCAGAAGCATAGGCAGGAATCAGGTATGTCCTGTTGTGACTAATCACTGGAGAACTTCAACAAATTTAACTAAACTTTGAAAAGCACAATGAAAGGCAAGTTTATCATTTTACCTTGCCGCATTACTAATTGATTGATTACGTTACTAGTTTAAATTTTATACGTTCGCTTTAAAATTATATAAATAATAACTAAGCAATAATAAAAATAAAGGTGCTTTTTAAAGATTTTATTAAAATAAAATACAAAAATTTGATTTTTAAATCATCCGAAAATTCTAACAAAATATCAGTATAAAAGCAAAATAATGAGTGTGTGTGTGTGTGGGGGGTAATTTCATCTAAATCCGGCTCTGATTATATATAAATTTTCTTAAAATTTCGTACGGCAGGAGACTCCTTCGCAACAAATTCATTTCGGCAGGAATCCTGCCATTCCGCACTAAATTTTGAGCCCTGCACGTAAATAAAAAATCCAGTTGCTCAATCCGAACAACTAAATTTAAGAATAAAAAAGTTTGGAATAGAATCTTATAACTACAAGAAAACAGACAGTCATTGCATGCTGTGTTTCATTCCACTCCTAATCACCCGAAGTTGTATTATTGTTATGAAGTGTCAAGGACAGAAGAATACCACTTCTTTAATTATATTATGCTGTAGGAGTGTGGGTCCAGAAATTGGAACCATATGTAGTTTTGCTCCAAATGTTGTTTATAGTCAGCGATGGATGCACAAGCCTCTGATGAAACTACCCCCTGTTAACTCTTTTGTGACACACTACGTTGTTTTCACTGCACAGTGGGTGAGTATGTAGGTAGTGGAATTTTAGAACTTTAATTTTGTTACACATATGGAAAACTGCCTGCTCTGTTCCATGTTATAGCAAAAGGTGACTAGGGAATAGCAAAAATCAGTCCTGCCTTGAAAATGATTTTATGGGACACGGAAATGGCGTCGATTTTATCATGGACAGATTGAGAACTGAGTTTTACATTTAATTTCACTATAAAAAAATTCCAACAGAGAAATGTGAGCTCTATTGATTGTTTTTTAAGGAGAGATTTTAAGAAATAGTAAAACACATGCGTACATTTCATTAATTAATAAAAATTCTTTAAAAAATGCGATGTCGCTCTTTTTCACCATTAACAAAAATCAGATTTGAAACACATTATCAGAAAACACACTGAAAATGAGAATCACAAGCAGGAAGAGGAAAAACACAAAACAAAAAAACAGAACTTCAGAAAAATTCAAAACGAGAAAAATCACGGAGCATTCTCGTCCGGCCAGAACTGGCATTTCTGCAGATTCCAAAAATGTTTGGTCAACAAATGGGCATCTCATGGACTTCTAGATATTTGACAAAATTCAGAAGACAGCAACAAAACCAGAAAACCTGGCAGGTATGAATCAGTCATACTCACAAATTTGTTCGTGTACTACCCTCCTTCCTCCGTAGTCACCAGTGCAAATGACTGTGAACCTGCTAAATCAGTGAAGCCACAAAATTTTCCACTTTCCAATGGTGAATTTGCAATCCATGGTCAAGAATGGCAATATTTTCAGAGCTACACCAAAACCTTATGGATATACACACAAAGAAAAGAGACTGGGGGTCTTGCTGGGATGGGGTACCAGAGATTCCAAGGACTGTTGCTTTCATTGTTCTTTAAATTGGACTTTTTGATTCTGCATCAAGGTGAAGTCAATTACCGGATGCTGGGGGGAAAAGATCGTCACAGAGAGTTGAGAGGAAATGAGAATTTTATCAACTCCAAATCTAAAGCCAGGGAAGATATTAAAACAGAAGGCAGCTAATCTGGTGCAAGATTTTTATTGCCATGATTATGTTGGCAGGTGGGTGCCAGGGGAAGAAACACTGTTGCAGTAACAGTACATGCTGAGAAAACAGATTAAAAAAAAAAAAAAAAGTTTCTTGTTACATAAACAATTTGAAAGATATTTATAAACAGTTTAAGACTGCATACCTAGAGGTAAAAATTGACTTCTCAAAGTTTGAAAAACTGCATCCAAAAAATTGCATTCTTGTTGGAGCAAATGGTACATGTGAGCGTTCGAATTATCCAGTGGTCTGCTTGGTCATTGGCCTGTAAAACTTTCAGCCGGACCACTGAACTATTGATTTTACTGGCCCAGACGGCCAGTAAGTTTGTTTTTTTCTCTCTAATTTGTCACAAGTTAAAAAAAAAAAAAAAATTGTTTCTTTTACCTTGCTTTTACCATTTGTCACAAGTTAAAAAATAAATTTCTGTTTCTTTTACCTTGCTGTTAGGCTGCAAACTAACAATAGGTTTAGAAACAAATATTGGAGATAATTCCATTGAAATAATGCATTATTTTCTACGTATACTGTGCTTTTAAAAACATTTTTAATATTTTTTTAATATTTTTTTTACAGACCAGTGGGCATTTTGTGGACCAGTGTTTTGCAAATTCTAGTGGTCTGCTGGGCCAGTAGAAGATTTACTTCTAAATCTAACACTGCATGTAATATATATACATCACAAATCATCAAAACTTTTTGAAGATGTGTTTTTAGAGTGTCAGATGGCAAAATTAACTACTGAAAATAAACTCCCAATTAACAGCTAAAAAGACTGCACTGCAAGTTATATGCAATCCTTTACTTCCTGCGTGCTACTTCAGTAAATGCCAATTGAATTTGTCCCAGGATCAGATTTACTGAAAAGTTTCATTATTGATCTTCTGGAAAATAATTACATTGATTCTGTGACATTAAAGCAATGAGTATCTATTAATCAAACATCTCTCAAAACTGTGACAAAATCAGCAGAAACAGTTTGTTGATTTTTTTCTCTTAAGACTAAAGACACTGCTATACTATTATTTCTTTTTTATATCATTTTTAGTTCAAAAAATGATAGTTGATTAAAATTTACTACTTAGCAGAGCATGGAGATACCTTCTGACAAGAATCCTCCCAATTTAAATTGGTTATTTAACCCTAAAACACTTTCACCTTTCATTACATCATTTTGAGGCCATTTTTGGGAAGGGTGTATTTCATTTTAATATTTTAATAAATAATTATCCCATTGTGGTCCCAACTTGAAAGTTGGCACACTAATGAACAAAACTTTAAGGATGCCATGCAATTTTCTTCGAAATTTCAAATTATTATTTTTTTTTTAATTACGCTAAATTGGCTAAGAGCTAAAAATATTCACAAAGATTTTTCTGTGACCTTGAAAGGTCAACCTAACTTGGAGGGAGGGGGCATGATTTAAAAGCTCATGTAAAATGCTATAAAAAGACAGAAATTTCAACCTTCTAGCCATATTAATGAGATACAACTATTTAAAGATTGTATGGAGGTCACAATTTTCTAATTTTCAAGATCATGAAATTTGAAACACTGTGGGAGGACAGAACTAAAATTTTGGATTTATGCATAATAATTCTACAGCCATTATCCTGAAAATTGGTGTGATTATTTGGCATAATAATGCCAAATAATCACACCAAATTTCAAAGAAATAAAAAGGGGTCAGGTTTGTGCTTTGTTGATTTGACATGGAAATGACCTGTACATCATTCTCATACATTCTCACAGAACTTCTGCAGTGGGGAGAACCACCTCAACCCAAGCTAGGTTAAATGTTTGATTGCCAGATAAATTATTCTGATGAATGACCCATTTTTGGAGCACATGATTTATAAGTGATGAATGGATTTTTCTTTAATCTCATGTTGGAGAAAAAATATTTCACATTGGGAGATTCATAACAATGGAGCATCATTGTCACTTGTAACTGCAATGTGGTTGATCTTACTGAGCAAGGGGATTCCCCTTATTTCTAACAATTTTTCCATCTAAACACCTTTACACTTTGTGAAAATCAGTGCCAAGATAATAAACCATATTATCCGATATGAAAGAAAATAAATGGCTCTGTAAACAATGAATTCTCCTTGCCTACCAAAGGGGTAGGCAAGGAGCAATCAATAGTACAGTGGCCAAAGGCTCCAAGTTAAATTTGGTGAATGAAGTTTGACACCATCTTCTGGTTACTGGAAATTACATACCAACAAGTTAGTAAAATCATGCAATACATTGATTATGATACGCTTTCCAACATACCAGAAATCATTACTCAAGACTCAAGTTATCATGATAATGGCTGTAGAATAAATCTCGCTCTCATGTCCTGACCTTTGACTTCATTTCACCCATTTTCAACAGGGTTCGTGCCCAGGTGGTCCCCTACCACATACTAAAATTTCATCGAAATCGGACCATTTTTACGCAAGTTGTGACACATAAGGGCAATGGAATGGATCCCACTCCTATGTCCTGACCTTTGACTCCATTTCCAATAGGGTTCGTCCTCAGGTGATCCGCCACCACATACTAAAATTTTATCGAAATCGAACCATTTTTACGCAAGTTACAACACATAAGGGCAACAGAATTGATCCTGCTCCTATATCTTGACCTTTGACCCCATTTCCAATAGGGATCGTCCCCAGGTGACACCATACTAAAATTTCATCAAAATCGAACACATACTAAAATTTCATCAAAATCGAACCATTTTTACGCGAGTTATTGTGCGGACAGACGGACAAAGCTGGAGCATATACGCTTCTTCAACCTATGGTTGGAAAGCATAAAAAAAGGAATGCGCTTTTAGAGTTTATAGTAAATACTTTGGAGGATATGAATATAAAGTTATTTCAGACAAATAAAATGAGTATAGAATAACTGCAAATTCAAGAAAAAAGTTTTATAATATTGCAGCCCAGTAAAGTTTTTGATAAATGAAAGAAATCTGACCGGTGTTTGCCATTGGACAGGTACCCTTGTGTGGTATTTAGCAATGAATAGCTCAATACTCATTGACAGAAATGAAGTTAATTAAATGCAATTAATTTAAAATTAGATAGTGTAATTCCATAACCAGGAACTCATGAAAGCAGATTTTTTTTTTTAACAAATCACTGTACTTATAGTAACTGGTGATTTTTTCTACATAAGGCAAAAAGCTGTAAGAATAAGCACATGATCTTATTGACTGGCTCATCCTTAATTGAATAATTAACAATAATGGAATTACAATGTTACTTCATATAGCTGGGTTATTTGTAAAGCAGTGCTCATAAAAATGACAATATATATATATATATATATATATCATAAATTAGAATGAAAAGCTATTCTGGCATTAAATAAAAAATGACGAAAAGTTTTTTCTTTCTTAAAGGAATTACTTGCATTCAAATTTAAGTACTTTTTTTTATCTGTTCCTCAAACCAGAATTGACAATCAGATAGTTGACTGCAAGCGTCCTCTTATTTTCACAATGCGACCTTGACCCATGACATTTATCAGCTAATCATCTGATATTTTAAAAACTGCTGAATCCATTTGCTAACAACCCTTCCCACCAAAAGTTGAAATAACTTGGATCTGTATTTCAGCATTCTTTTCCAAATGATTGGATTCTTGCAAATGCTAAGAGCTCTGTTACTTGATAAGCTGTGTTCAAATGTGCTGTAGGAACTTCAAGAGCTGGATGCAGTTAATTTCTCAGTGGTTATTTTATCTTGAAGTTCCAGTAAAGAAGCATATTTAAGATGCCTCTAACATACACAGCTAGATAAAAAAAAATGCAAGGAGAGGTTGTAAAACAATCTTGAAAAATTGAAGTTGATGATGAGAGATCAAGACAAAAAAAAAAAATTGAGAAAAGCAATAACAGCAAAAAGCAGCTGGAAAAAATCAGAAACCAAAAAAAAAAAAAAAGTGCAAAAACACATGGAAAAGTTATGAACCAAAGTTAATGAAGTTGAAGGTAAGGAAGATGCCTACCCACCATTTCTGAGAGTTCAATGACCCCCTAATCATTTGGAAAAGCTAAACAATATTCATACATACCATGAAAAATCTGCCAAAATCTCCAATCACCCAACAGATAGGTAAAGATATTGGATTAGATAAATACCTAATTCACCACCAGTATTGAAAAACAATGGTAGTATTTTGAAAAGGTATACAAGTTTTACCTAGAGAACTAACTCATTGGTTGAGAGAGAGAGAGTCCAAAACCAGTATTTTTTAACTGTGCTGAAGGAAGTGCATATGGAGCTTTATTGGAGGAAAACCCTAAACTGAAAATCAGTTTCTCCAAGTTTGTTGTGCTCTACACTCTGCACAAGTATTGCCTCAACAAAAAGGTTCCTCACAGTACGCGTCTCTCCGAACACAACTAGGGCCATAATACCTGGCATACGTGATCAGTACTCGAAAGAAGTTTATAGTTAAAAGATGTATTGTGTGCAGTTTCTTTCACACAGGAGTTGGCAGCTGCAAATCATTGACGGTAAGTGGAAACTAGTGGCTGATGCACAGTGAACAGCCTGATGAGCAAAACTTAAAGCATAGGTATAGCTTTAGACTCGAAAGATTCAAGACATCAGTGAAGAAAACAATGATATGCAAATTCACTTTTTCCATCCACACGGGCCACGAACATCCTTTCAGTTGTCATTTCCACAGGACATTGTATGGGTTCCCATAAGCCATATCTTACAAAAACTGACTCAAATGGACGTGACGACAGTGACTGGCCGTTCTTACAATATCGGGAAACACTGTGTAACAACATTTCTCAAGCAATGAATTTATTTATTTCTTAGTACAACTAGAACATCAATAGAACTGTAAGTAACTTATTTTTTCATAGTTATTGTAATTTAATGTGTTAATGTTATTGTTTATACTGTAGTAACACATATACGTAAAATGGACATTTGTAAACCATGCACTCAAAATCAGGTAAGTTTATTTTGCTGCTTGTCTAATTTGTGTTTTTTTAATATTTTTTTATTTCAATGAATAATAAAATGTTACTGTACCATTTATAATTTTCCTTACATATTTAAGATGATTTAAAAGCAACTCTGGCTCACAAGTTCGCAAATAAAAATGGTCGTATTTTTCCGTTATTTTGATGTAGCACAGCCTTAAAACTACTTGTGTCTACAAATTGAAATTTTTGCTGCAGGTTTACCCCTAAGACCACATTGCTGTGTAAAAATATTAGAATTTTAGGAGCTGTCCCTTTTGAGATATTAGGCCTAAAAAAGTGACACTTTTAAGGTTCGGACTATGTTTGGAGGTCTATAGAAAAAAAGGACTACAGTCTCAAGTTTCAAATTTTGTGAATTAATAGTCCAACTAGATACATGTAAACATACAAAGTCTGAAGTATGAGACTTTTACCATTCTTAAAAAAAATTATGCCTGAAATCAGCAATTTAAGCGAAATTATTAAACATTTTGTAAGGGCCAAATTTCATATCTTTTCACAAGAGGTAGCTAAAGCATTCTTGGTCAAAACTGTAGAACATTTCATGTAAAAAAGAATGATCTTTATTTGAACATGATAGCTCTAGTAGTAAAGATTTATTAAATTTTACGTAAACAATGATTTTGGTCAAAAACGTCATGTGAAGCCGAAGAAAAATGGCCGCCAGAAAAAAATAAGTCTTATAAAATAAAAAAAAAAAAAATTATTTTTGAAGTGTTAATATATTGGGAATATTGTATGCAAAATATAAAAAATATTTTAAAATGTCGAGCAAAAATTTAATTCGTTATTGGTTGATTTCACATGGAATGACCCAAGACTTATTATTACTTGGCCAAAGTCCAGATTATATTTTGAAGTTCAAAAAATTGAAAAATGGCACATCTTGAAATGGGTGGATGGCTGGATGGGCAAGATAAGTTTTAGGGTGGGGTCCAGTTCACACAGTTCACATTCGCACCCCCTTGGAGATGTCCCCGTCATTTTTTTTTTTTTTTTTTTTTATTGAAGGTTTAATGGCCACAGTGAGCAATTTAATAGGCTATAAAGCAGTCGCTCATCCTTAATTTAGCAGCGTTCGAATTACCTGGTGGTCCGCTGGCCATTAGCCAGTAACACTTCCATCGGACCACTGCACCATTTATATTACTGGCCAAATTTTTTCTTCTAAATTTGTTACATGTTAACTCATTAATTTCTATTTTTTTTTCTTGTCAAACGGTTTTCTTTTTAATACAGACATTTGATGTGGACTAGGAACATCAAACAGAAGTCATCACTCTTTCTACATTTATAAGTCAGTCACGGAAAAATTCTCATTGGCTGCCACCGGGAATCGAACCCAGTCTTCCAGTTATGCGCCGGACTTGATCAGGGTAGCAGAATGTAGACGTACGCGGATAGTTTCCAAATTATTAGCAGGTTTTGCTGATAGTTTCTACAAGTAGAATAAAAAAAATTATTAACTGTAATTAAAGCACTTACTTAAGACTTTACTCAGATTGATATCCTTAATTCAATTTTAACTTGAACAACGTTCAATTTTTTTTTTCACATCTTCTGAGTTCTTTTGCTTTTACAGACATTTCTGGCCTCTGGATTTTATCAAGACCTGTTCTAAATATATAGGAACTCTATCAACAGTTTCAGTTTACCAGTTTACACAGAAAGAATATAAATTATATAGCCAGGTTCTTCTTGCACATGGGTGCCACTAAAGTGCTTACGCCGAGACTGAAAATCGAGACACAATGTAAGGAGTTGGGCTGTATCGATCAATATGACAAGGGAAAAAAAAAAAAGAATAGATATATAATTAACTACCTACCTCAACTTTATAGGTTGATAAAACAAAAAAATGAATACTGCCATTCTGGCGACCAGTACAGCTCTTTTCACGGCAGAGTTAGAACCGGCAATATCATGTTTTAAACTTAAATTTTAAAATGAATGCTTTCCCATTTCTTTAATCACTGTTTACTACATCAAGATATAAAAGGCGCGAGCGTCTTTCCTTTTCTTTAACCAAAAATTAAAGTTCAAAATCGGAATTTCAACTGTCAGTTGCCATATATCGTGCCACGCAATCGTCTTCTCTGCACAGCGAGTGGGTAGTGGCGTTTTCGAACTTTAATTTCGTTAAGAAAATGGCAAAATGCCTGCTCTGTGATTTGATATAGCAAGAGATGACTAAGGAATGGCAAAACATGCATTTTACGTTAAATTAATTCCAAAAATTGGTACTGCGGCAGCTCACTCTGTCGTGAAAACGATTTCACGGGTCATGGAGATGACACCGATTCTTTCACGGACAGATCAAGAAACGAGTTTGAAATTTAATTTCGCTTAAAAAATTGGAAGAGTGTAAAAATGTGAGTCCCACTGAAATGTTTTGAAGCAGAGACTACGAAGTAGAAAAGCTAAAATTCTTTAAAAAATGCAAAGTCGCTATTTTGCACGGTTACAGAAAAATAAGAAATGAACATCCTTGGAGGCAATAAAAAAATAAGGAATACATTCAGAAAGTGAAATAATAATCATAAAAAAACTCCTTCAAAAGATTCAAAGCATGGAAAATCACGGAACATTCTCATGTCCCTTAGAATGGGCATTTACGCCGAACTTCCAGAAATGTGATGAATCCCGAAAAATGCACTTTCTGACTGGAAGAGAATAGCCAAAATCCGGAACATTTGGCAGGTATGCAATGCGTGTCGAACTTTTTAGAACATTTTGATCACTTTTAAAACATTTGGTGCAACTCCACAATTTCGTTGATTACAGAAATACACATAACTTTCGGGGGGGGGGGGAAGAAAACAGAATTTAAAAATATTCTCACAATCATAACATGTTTCCAAAATCTTTAAATGACAGAAATTCATACACATTGCTGCGCACATATTCAATCACCATGTACTTATTTTGCCGTCATTGGAATCTGTAGTTGTTCTAATAATTATTTATTGTTTTATTAATTTTTCTTTAAATTATCTTATTCTGTTTTTATCATGGTTTGCAGCAAGTTTTCTGTTTTAATGGTTGTGTATGCAGATATATTTTATTTTTATACAACTCTGGACATGATTCCACTGCACCCGGCCTCGAATTCCTTCAGACTCATATACAACTAACTGCCAAGCCACTTAGCAGGTTGCTTCTTGGAGCCCTGCACAATGCTGGGGATTCACCAAAGATGGTAAGCAGCAATTGAACAAATAACTAGAAGGCGAATTAATAATTAATACAGACATTTGACGTGGACTAGGAACATCAAACAGAAGTCATCGCTCTTTCCACGTTTATTGTGCAGGGCTCCAAGAAGCAACCTGCCAAGTGGCTTGGCAGTTAGTTGTATGTGAGTCTGGAGGAATTTGAGGCCGCTGTGGTGCAGTGGAATCATGTCTGGCACGTAACTGGAAGACCTGGGTTCGGTTCCTGATGGCAGCCAATGAGAATTTTTCCGTGGTTCACTTATAAACGTGGAAAGAGTGATGACTTCTGTTTGGTTTTCTTTTTATGCTGCAAACTAGTAATAGATTCATGTGATACTGGATCACATCAAATTTTTTTTATCCCACTTGTTCAGTAAATAGTGGAAGAAACAGCACACACAGAAACTCATTTTCCCACTCCTCTTGTAAGAGCAACCGCCGTTCTTAAGGACTGGAAATAAGCACAACAAATGTCCTCCTCTTCCATGCATTCCCCCCACCTAATACTGTAGAAAATAATTTTTTTTTTTTCACCCAGCCCACACCAGTGAATCAGGGCTAGAGAATAAGGAAGGGCTGGCTCATCCTTTTGTCTTGCGGTCTCAGTTTCGTGCTCCGACCGAGGGGGAATTGGAAGGCGCTGTGACGTCACTGCGAGGACACTCGGTGACCCCTGTGCCAACTCAGGGCCGGAGAACGGTGACACTCCAGTCGTTCTGTGCAGTCTATTTCTGTTGCTCTCCATTTACTGGTAGTAGTTTAGTAGTTGTTTATTAACGTCTGTTTTTTACTGATGTAAAATTTATTTTAACTAAAATTCAGCGTCTGTTTTTTATATTTTTTTCATTCAAAGTAATACGCAATATGCCTTCATCCTGTGCTGTCGCTAACTGTACAAATACGCGTAAGAAAACAAAAGAACGTGGCATTATTTACCATGTTTTCCCTTCAAATGTTAATGTGATAAAAGAATGGATTGTTAAGTGTAAGCGTGTTGACAAATTTAAAGTTGGAAGTGCAAGAATATGTAGTGATCACTTCCAAAATTCAGACTACAAAGATGACATGCGAAATCGCTTGCTTAGGCTTCCCGAAAAAATAAAAAATTCTGAAACCCACAGCTGTTCCCAGTTTGAGTTTACCGAATGAAAAATCAATGATACATACAAGCCGAGAACATAGAAGAATTAAGAGAGATATCCTTATAAAGGCATTGAATCGAACTCCGGAGCCAAAGCCCGAAAAGTTACACATTGATGAAGTTGCTTGCAATTCTGACAATGGATATTCAGAAGAAAAGTGCGCATCAGTTCAGTGCATGTCTTGCTCAGAGGTTAGAAGTCAGAACAAAATTCTCACCGAGAAGCTTGACATACTGGAACGAGAAATACGTAGCTTGAAAAGCAAACACAAAAATACTGTTCGAGTTTTGCGTCAAAAAAATATCAGCATACGAAATAAGAGAGCAGAAATTGAGCTAATACGGAAAGCCCTGTCAAAAGATAATATGAAAAATACAATACTTGAACAGATGGAAATGAACCCCAGGAAAATTTTTACACCAACACCGATAAAGTTCTTCGCAACACAAAAAATTATTAACAAATGGACAGAAGAAGATATATCTAGAGGAATAGTAACTAGAGCTATTTCAAGAAAAGCTTACGAATTTTGGAAGTGTAAAATTGGCATTCCTTTGCCAAGTGCCAGCACGTTAGAGCGATGGTGTTTTAAATTTAGTTGTCACCCCGGAATTCTGCATAATGCTTTGCTCCTTATGAGGAAAAATAGCGAAACCCTTTCCGAAAATGACAAAGTTTGCGTCTTAAGCTTTGATGAAAGTACACGTTGATAGTAAAGTGTGTTACGATACAGGAATGGACCAGATTTTAGGTCCGTACTCAAAGATGCTAGCTGTTTTGGCTAGAGGAATATTGTCTTCCTGGAAACAAACCGTGTATTTTGACTTTCAACGTACAATGAATAAAAGGCTTCTGTTTGAAATAATTGTAAACCTTGAAAAAACAGGAATTATAGTAAAAGCGATTGTTTCAGATTTAGGTGGTTGTATGACCTGCAGAGTATGATCCAGGAACTTGCTGACAAGAGTAAAGAAGTGCGATTAAAAATGAACTTTCAGAAGACAAAATTGATGTTCAATGCTTTTACAAGAAATGAAGATTTATCGATTGATGAAGAAAAGCTGGAGATAACAGACACGTACGTTTATCTTGGACAGCAGATATCAAGTGAGGGTCACATTGATGAAGAAATTAATCGGCGTACAAAACTTGCCTGGAGAGCTTTTGGAAGAAACAGCATAATTTTCAAGAGCAATATGCCATTATGTCTTAAAAGAAAAATGTTTGATCAATGCATCCTTCCAGTGCTTACGTATGGTGCAGAGACGTGGACCTTAACTAAAAGAGACATACAAAGGCTGCAGACAACAAAAAAAGCATGGAGAGGTGCATGCTTGGTATAACCAGGAGAGATAAGAAGAGGAACTTGTGGATCCAAAAAATGACAAGAGTGGAAGACATCATGATCAGAGTTAAATCCCTGAAATGGCAATGGGCTGGACATACTGCCAGAAGGACAGACCATCGATGGACAGCCGAAATTTTAGATTGGATTCCAAGGGACAGGAAAAGGCCCAGAAGAAGACCACATGGGAGATGGCTGGATGAAATTCAAAAGTATGCGGGAGTGACACGGAGGAGACTGGCACAAGACAGACCGTTGTGGAGGAAACTTGGGGAGACCTTCGTCCAGCAGTGGATTGATAATGGTTGACAATGATGATGATGATGATGACTTTGTGGAAGGAACTATTAATTTCTCCCCAAAAAATCATTTTTTAATCATCCGCTGGACGATAGTTCTAAGATTTGGATTTCTGCAGACTCTCCTCACTATTTAAAAAAATTACGCAATCATTTCATTGACCATGGACTTGTCTTGCAGGACGGATCTGTGCTCCAAACTGGCATCATCAAAGAAGTTTTCGAGAGGGATTCTGGGGAGATAAAGTTGTGTCCTAAATTGTTGCCGTGATAGCAATCAAAGGGAACGAGAGGCAAAAAGTAGGTTCAGCAAAAACTTTGTTTTCAGCCACCACTGCAAAAGGGTATTGAATATCTAACAGAGCATAAATGCGCTGCAGTTTTCTTCAATTTAGTAGATTCATTTTTTGACATTATGAATAGCAGTTACCCACAACCTGACAAAAGCAAACCTCTAAATGCAGGTTTTGGTATTAACTCCCTTTTTATACAACAAAATGAAATTCTGAACGAAATGAAGTCAGAAATATTGAATCTCAGAGTAATGGGGAAAAAAACATATGCTGCCTTTCCAAAAAGGCATTCTTGCATCAATATCTTCTCTTCTTGGTCTCTACGAGGATTTAACACTCCGTGGAGTCCGTTACAGTTTAACTACTTGTTTGACTCAAGATGCCCTGGAGAGTTTGTTCAGTCAAATAAGAGGCATATGTGCTTTTTATGACATCCCTCACCTACGGAAATTATTAGTCGTTTAAAACACATATTGCTGGCAAATAAATTGCCTAATTCGTCCAAAAAAGTTAATACAGAGTTTCAAGAAGGCAAAACGCTCCAAACATATTTGACAGCAGAGCTACTAAAAGAAGCTTTCACTACAGCTGATAATCAAGAAATTCTTGATGAAGTATCTGGAGAAATAAACGCAGATGACTTAGAAGCTTTAGAAAAAATTTGCAATGAACCATGGCCGCAAGATTGGTAAGACGACATACTTAAAAAAGTTCAAAATAAGCAATGTAATGCTGAGAAACAAGCTCTGGGTTATGTCGCAGGTTATATTGCCTATCGCTTACGCAATAAAGATCCCTCCCTCGGAACAATTTCTAGAAATGCCGAAGATTTTCCATCTGCTCAATGGATTAAAACTTTATCACTCGGGGACTAACGGTGCCTTCTCCAAAGTGGATGAGGACGTTAGATCAATTTGAAATAATTTTTAAGTCAATTCACGGGACAGAGATTTCCCGAGAGAAAGGCATAATTCGAAAAATTAAGAACTGTAATAGAAGAGAAATTTCCAGACACCTGCAAAGAAGCTGTGAAAATTTGTTGCCGCATACGAACATTTATCAGAATTCGGTATATCAATCACAACAAAGATTTAGTCTCGGAAAGAAAAGAAAATCAAAAGAAAACCAAATGGATAAATTCTGCCGTTAACAAACGTAGCAGGACGCTGTCAATATCTAAAACTTGGTGAATATCTTCCTCCTTTTCAGCTATACAGGTATGTTAATAATTTTTTCTCTTTCTATTATTTACGCCTTCCGATAAAATAAACAAAAACGTTACTTGCTACGATATATATCTATATAACGTTCAGAGTTGTGTAAAAAAATATGTGCAGAGAGGTGTTCAGCTTACTCCGACAGCTATGGCTTTTGTTCTCGGAGGCAGTATCCCAAATCGTCAGTGTACTCGCAGTGACGTCACGTCCTCCCCAGCAAAGCGACTTGCTTTGGAGTGCCTGGTGGGCCAGTCCTTCCTTATTCTCTAGCCCTGCCAGTGAATACAGCAGTTCTTGGTTACTGACACCAGATGAAAGCCAGCTTTTGTTACATACGGGGGTGGGGGTGAATAGATGCGTGTAGGTCATTTTTGTAAATAAAAACCTTTGCATAAAACAGCGTTCCCTGCGAGACTAAAACTAACTTCATGGGAAAGTGGGAGGAATAAATAGTGACACTGCAGTAAGAAAAAGGAAGCTAAATCCTAAATAATACTAAATAATACAAAAACTTAAAAAAGGGCTGCTACTGTAAGTAGATTTTTGTGCCTATGGTGACTGACAACTGACCTGGAATCTGCTATTTTCTCAGGGATCATAGCATACTTCTGGAAAATTTTAGGTTAGAATTTTAGGAATTTTAGGAATTTTTAGAAAAATTTTAGGAAAATTTTAGGAGTGTATTTCAATAAAAACTAGATGTATATTTGTATACATCTAGTAAAACAACTTTGTATACATTGTAAAGAGTTTGCTTCACACCCTTCAACCATATATACTGATAGACTGCGCATGACATCAAAATTTCTGGCTCCAACATAAAATCACATGACAACAATCAAAAAGATGGGTTACTCCTGCTGTGCTTATGGTTGCTCTGACCGATATAGTAAAGAAAGTTCTATGATTTTTCATGGGTAAGAAAGCAATTAAATACCTAAGTCAATAAAGTTCAATTACTTAACCAGAAACTTGCAGCTATTGATATAAAAATATAGTAACTTAAGAAAAAAAAAAATGGAATGCATGTTCCAAATTCTTCGCAAATGTTCATCACATTATAAATCACAAAATGTAAACAACACGATCATGCATGTATATAGCTCATAAGTAAACTTACCTGAAGAGTTTTCATTATATATGAGGTGCATTCACATAATACACGAAAACACTGAAGTTCTGCAGCGTAAATTAGTAATCATAACAGAATTTGTACACGAAATTTGGAGTCTGATGATGACGTGCCCAATGTTTGAGCCATGGCGGCTTTGATGCAGCTATTGCCAATGCGCAGTCCATTAGTATATATGGTCGAAGTTCACACCCAAATTTTTGCATAACGTCTAATGTCTAAAGTTTAAGTATGATTTACTTCTAATGTTCAGTTCTTATCTTTTCACGTGTTATTATCATATTCAAGTATATTTACCACATTCAAGTTTCACTTTGAACATTAATATGCTGTTGAACCAGAAGCAATTCACGATTTTCACAGTAAAGTTTTCAGGTTTCACATTAAACTATAATATCCTAAAAAAGGTAATTGAAAACCAAGAACTATGTACAATTGTTCACTGAATTACTTTTTTCATATTATTGTTTTAATCTTTTCCTGATTAGCCTATCTTTTTCTGCTTCCACCACAACTAATTTACTTTCAGTTTTCTTTATTTCAGCTGAACCTTGGATGATCAAGTTAGAGGCAACTGCTATTTCAACAGTATTTTGTTTTTCTACAGCTTTTCTCATTCTTTCTGTTCCCTCTTGAATTACTGCTAGGAGGCTTCTTTATCGTTTTTAAGTCTATTTATTTCTGCATCATTTTCTTTTATTTTGTCATCAAACTCAGCTTTTCTTTTTTCTCTAGCTGCTTTTCCTTATTTTCCCTCTCTTTCTGCTTCCTTTCTTTTACCTTTTTTGATTCTTCTTCCTTCAGCTTATCAACATACTCTTTATAAAATTTATGTGAATCACAAACACTATTTAACAAATTTCTTGTTATGGGAACTTTACTTACACATCCATAGTGTTTAATGGCCCCTTTTAACTATTCTTAATGATGTTATAGTTGAGTCTTTTAAGTTAGCCTTGTCCTTCCTTAACAGAGCAGTGTTAACCAAAAATCCCCTTTCTGCATCAGCATTACCATAATTAAAACTAAAATTGACTTTATGAGTTTAGCAAGATTTGAGTATTTTTCTTTTCCGCTAGAGTCTTTAATACTAAATATATTACGCCAGTAATGATCAATCCGCACTGGAATATGCCCTTCCTCTGAAAATTTCACTAGTTCATCTAGAGTTGGCTTATCGCAATTTAAAAGTTTCCACTCTTCTCTTACTCTATCAATTTGTTCCTCAGAAAGATGCAAAACACTTGAAATTCTGGTTATTTCCGAAAGTCCTTCAGTGACTGAAAGTTGAGTTGACTCTTTCTTTGGTTCTTTTACCTTTAAAACTTCTATGTCTCTTAGCTTTTGATTGCAGAATGGCAAATTTGACTTTAAATATTTTGTGGTTGCAATTAGTGATGATCTTACATCTAAGAGAAATAATTTCTGCCTGGTCTCCTGAACATTCCTGAGGAGATTTTTTGTCTTCATACCAACTTCTAACTCCCCTAGTTTTTTCCATGAATTTTTGTTTTCAAAATCTACATTCTTTAGGTCTTCTCCAAATTTCCCTGCTATAACATCATCTTGGATAAACTGAGCCATAACATTCCTCATTAAAGTATTTAAAATCAGAATATAACTGGTGTATTTTTGGTTCTTCACTCTGATAACATAATGAAAACTTTTCAAAATTTTGGTGTGAAAATGAAATTAATGCTAAATAGTAAGGAGTAAGCTCATTTTTCAGGAAACAGTGAATTCTTTTATACCTTGCCGAATTGCGCAGTTGTTTTTCAAATATTTTTTGAGATGGCAAGAAGTTTAAAAAATATTCTGTAATATTTAGCCATTGATCCAAGAGCCTCTGGGCTACAGAACCAACGGTTAACCATCTGTTGCTGACATGACGCAAAAGAAATTTGGCAGTGACCAATGTTATATCCTCGACAGATTTATAATCCTCTCGTCTTGCAGCACTACTCTTTAAAAAGTAATGCATATCAGTAGCAAATTCGTCAAAATCTATATTTAAGCTTGTCAAAAAAAATTTTAAATGCATTACTAACAACATGCAGGTTGCAAAAACCTAGTTCAAAAGATTTCTGGCCTGTTTCTTGTTTTACAACTTCATTGAATTTGCGTAAAAAGCACTTATTTACATTTGGGCTGTCCATGGATACACAAATAATTCTGTTCAACGAAATATTGAAGGATGATAACACATCAAGAATTTCTTTTAGCAAAATATCTGCTGTTGCATGACCCAGAAAAACGCTTGTTAGGTATCGGCAAGAAACTGAATTTATTTCTGAAGACCAGTACCTGAGATACAACATCCAACTGCCGTTTTACTTGTGTATTTGTAGTTTCATCAAATGCTATAGTAACCTTTCCTGGGCTACTAGATGCAATGTCTTTTTCAAATCCTCTTCAAAATATTTTGACAATCCATGTGATATCACATAAGCAACTTTTTTTTCTTTAAGTTGCATTTTGGCTGCAATAGCAGAATCAGGAAACATTTCTTTGAAAAGTTCAACTGTTTCAGTGCATGAAACAAAAGACATATTGTCCTTAGCAACTTTCATGGCCCATAATGCTTCGGCTTTAGCCAACTGTAAATCATGACTCAGTACTTCACTAATATTTGTTTTGGGCTGAAGATCCCGTCCTCCAAAGGCTTTCATCAGGATGGACTTATTTTGAAATTTACTTTGAAATTTCTGCAAATGTTTTTTTCCTTTATGATGCGCTTTTACTTGTGAAAAGCCACTATTAGAAATGTTGAAAATTTCTGAACACAATATACACTTAGCAGAAAATATTGTTTCAGTTGCAGAACACCATTCTTTCAACTTCACTCCGTCCAATTCTTTGGCGAGCCACGCATCTTGAAATTTCGTTTTGGATTTAGGCATCTTAAACACTTGTATTACTAACCAGAAAATGAAAGGGAAGTACAAAAACACGTTCAATATTGCAAAACCAGACAACTTCCCGAAATTTGGCTGCGAGGATGTCAGAAGATATGAAAAAAAAAAAAAAAAAAGCAGGTCACCACTAGAGAACTGAACCTGCACACAGCACAGAGAACACCATAAAAGACGTAAAACCAGAAACTATCATACGCATCTCACGCAAGTTCAGTCAAAGCGAGTCGGAGCCGAGATATATTGCGCATCGAAGGTCGCTGTCGCCGACGCGCATGATCGAAGGTCAATGATCACGTGCTCTACTGCCTGCCAAGATAATACTCAGCTACCATCCCATCGTCATTACCGGAGGTTACGGAAGGAGACCACATGTTTCCTCTTTGCTTCCACCCACCTGCGGTTTACAATAACAAAACATCAGCAGAAAGAGGAGGTTCCACAAGGCATGTACAAAAATAAAGTACGATCTTCTGCGTGCCACGGAGTTCGTCTGCAAAGCGCAAACCAGGGGTGAAAATGACCCCTCCCCTTTTTCCCTTAGATCTCTTGTTACTCTCGAAAACTGTTCGAAGGCAAAAAAATGGAACGCCCGCCCCGAAGTGCATCTCGATGGCGTCATTTTTCCCTCCCTTCAGCAGCACAGCATATAGGCTGTGTTTCTACAATAACAGGTCTTTTTACCTTACCGTAATGGTAAATTTATTGGCGTTAATAACGGTTGTGTTTTTAATAAAAATAAGCTTACGAAAATTTTAGGATGAATAGCAAATTTTAGGTCTAATTTTAGGAATTTAAGGAGGGTCACAAAATATTAGGAATTTTAGGAATTTTAGGAGGAATGCGATCCCTGTTTTCTGCATTTTTTTTTTTATGGACCAGTGGGCATTTTAGCGGACCAGTGATCCGCTGGGCCAGTAGAAGATTTATTTCTAATTCTAACACTGTTTAGGGTCACGGGTTCCAGGGAAGGGAGAGAGCCAACTGGTGCCATAAGACAAACACAACATCCATTCCTCACCGAGATTTGAATCCGGACCCTTCTCGGACGAATGGTCATAAAGCCATCGCTTAGACCACTGTGCCACCGGGGCGGTAATGTCCCTGTCATACATATACATTGTAAACAAACTAGATGCGTTGGCAGTGTTGCCATTCTACTGATTTATCAGTAGATCTACTAATTTTGACTCCAGTCTACTGATAGGTTTTTGTAATCTACTGGTTTTTTTGTTGTTGTTTTTTCTGTTTTAAGACTACCTATACACTCAGGGACATGCTGTCTAAGGCTGTCTGCATTCTTTTAGTAAAACCATCGCTTCTAGAGCAACACAATTATTGGAACAATGCGTACAACAGTAGTAGTTATAAAAATAATTATGGTATTAATTATTAAAGTACTTTTATCACCATAACAACTTTCCAAGCTAAATCATTATTAATAATGAAGTAGCTAAATGCCATAGCCACTAATACAATAATGCTGCTAGCTCAGAAACACTAAATATAACTCAACATAACGTCTCTATCTCCATGCAAATGGATATGATGATGCCATTTACTAATTGGGAACATAACAGTTTGCAGTCCCTTTTCTAAATCCTTCCACATCATTGATTAAATATAAAAATAATTCAATCAGTACAAATATATGTAATACAAATGAAATTTTCTTTTCTTAGAGATAAGTTTTACAGCTGAGCAACTGTAACAAAATTTTCAACATCATATATTCATGTCAAAAGATGTGCTACAAAGTGCTTATCTATATTATTTCACTTTAACAAATAATTAGAAATCCTATCTACATTTTGATCAGGTCACATGACAATTTCTGAATAGAAAAGTTTTATAAGTTAGCAAAAAATATTTATTTGTAAATTTGGAGCCTATTAAATTACAGAAAAGAAATGAGTCATTACAAATTTTCCTCTTATGAGGCAATCTACAATGTTGGACGACCCATTTTTTTCACATGAAAAATTGACAACACTGAAAACATAATTTAAAGAAAATGATTTGTAAAATCATTCAATATGCCATATTAATTTTGTCTAAAAATGCTGACAAGTTGTTATAAATACATAAACTACATGAAACTTTTATTGCTATTAGTAACAACTCTGACCCCAATATTTTACTCCATACTTTTTTAACAATGAAATTTGAAATGATTGCACCTTTTCTGTGAAGAAGTATTCTAAAAGGTGGGGATAAATGTTTAAATATAAAATACTAAAAAAAATATTTTGATTCCTCCACATTGTTTAATATCTCATCAAACAGATACAACGTTGCATTACTTTTGGCACAAAAACGTGATATGCAACTTTCCGCCACAAAGAAACACCAAAGCTATACCCTCTCTTAATAATTAAAAAAAAAAAAAAAAAAAAATTTCAGTGTTTTCTGAGACATACCCATAAATGGCAATTAAGGACAACATTATTATTTTTAAAGTGTCCTTCAGATTATCATGTACTTGGTTTTTATCATATGAGGATGAGATTCAACATTATACATTTCCAACAAACAAACAAAATTCAAGCACCATGCCCAACTTAAAATCTCCAAAAATTCTTACTTTAAAATACTGACAACAATAATAAAAAAAGTTTTATGCTACAATATCATTACTATTTAATTACTCTTGGGCTTCAGATGCTTTTGGGACAATTTTAATTCTACTTAGATCTGTTTTGATGCATAAATTCTAGGTAAATACTACATAAATAAATACATCGCTCTTTCCACGTTCCAGAAACACAGCAACCAAAAAATTGTTTTCAGCCGCCGCCGTGGAAATGAACCACGGAACTCTCGATATCTAGCCGAGATTAAAAAAGTGTGCTGTTTTCACACTACTGACATCATACAAATAATAGATAGGCAAACACTTAAAAAAATATTTCAAAACAAATATATCACAATAAACTAAAATTAAAAAAAACTACAAATACAGTTCATTAACATTGTCTTTTTACCCGTTCCTCTACTTTGCAACATTTTGATTATTTTTTACGATGAACAATACTATTGCATTAGCATTGCTTAATACATATTACACTTCATTTTCACAATAATGTCACTGTGTTAATACCACATATTTCTTATGTGATCTTGGATTTTTTTATCCTACTCTGAAAAATTAGAAAACTTCCGCATAAAAATTACTATAAATTTAAAAAAATCATTCCACAGCACTAAATTTAATAATGAATGCACTATATAATTTAACAATAAATGTATCTTGCATGTGAAAACGATCTGATTCTTTAACATAACGAACGGCCACAAAAAGATGTACCTTAACACCGGACAAGCCAAAACACGAAGTACACCAATAAATGCACATGTCTAACAGCTGGGTTCAAATATCAACATACAAATCGGATAGGCGTTTAAATTGAAAAACTCATGTTTAAATAACACGAATTTTCTCCAAATACAGTCCCACAACATAGCTTACGTCCCATAAACCATTCCACGCGATATATGAGTAAGCGACATCGTGTAAGCCTACAAACACAAACTCTACCCCCCTACAAACACAATTTGAATTCAATTAAATCTACGGGCACGCGCAAGAAAAACATGTACATACAAAATCATTTTAATCAAATAAAACCACCCACCCTATTCATATAGCTAGAAGACACAAATGAAATACCTAAGCAGGCTCGTTTCCGTAAGCAACATGAAATCGATAAAAAAAAAAAACAGCGTTCGTATGTATATAAAAATAACTCAATGGTACCATCAACGGTTTCATGAATATAATATAAATCCACTTACAATGATAATAACTTTCATTTAGCACATCACTGAATGTCTACTTTAACTAATAGGAGCAATAAATCCAAATTTATTCCATCTCAAATTACGTCTAAACAACTTCCAATTACCGAGCGTTCTACAAAATGGTAATAAGTACACCATCTTGTTTGCAACACAAACCCACTGTTGCCACGCAGCAGAAATGTATGGCTAAGCTTCTTATTTGTTTTCCGATAAAAAGTTGTTGTTTTTTTATTTCGTTAGAAAACACAAGAAAAGGTCAGTTCAAATAACAACAGCTATTAGTGACTCTAGGATGATAAAAACGACACTTAACAAGGAATAAAAAGAAATTAGATTCCACACGGGAGGAAGTCTCAGTAATGTCGCGCAAGCGGGTTACGATCAAGAAGGTTAGAAGTAGGAGGAGCTGGCAACAGTCTCTCATCCTGTGCTTCTGACGTGACGCCAGTTTTTATCTGCTGACTACACCAATGCGCCCAATCCGAAAATCTCCTGTATATCTCTGGGGAAATCGCGATTTTGAACGGTTTTTTTTTTTTGATTGGAGGTTTTAACGACCACCGTGAGCAACTCAAATGGGCTATAAGCAGTCGCCCGTCCCTAATTTAGGGCCACTGGTTCCAGGGAAGGGAGAGAGCCAGTGCCGTAAGACAAATACAACATCCATGCCTAACCGGGATTCGAACCCGGACCCCTTACGGACGAATGATCAGAGGCCAACGCCTTAGACCACTGCGCCACCAGGGCGGCACGGTTTTTTCGGACCCTTACTCTACCCATACAGGCATGAAAAAAAATTGAGGCTGAAATATTCATTCCCATAATAAAAAATTTCCAGAAAAAACAGGAAAATATGTGTTGGTATTTCTTTAAAAAATTGAACAAAATAATGACTTTCTGAGCAGAAGTGCATCGTGCGCATGGTTACTTGCTTACTTCCTATGTGCAAGATAATCATGTTTAAAATATAACCAAAAGCCTAATGTTTAGTAATAAGAAGTCCGAAATATTCCTTCTTTCCATCTTTGGTTTGCATGCGCTAAACAAAACTGCTAAGCCACAGGAAGTGACGTCACGTTCCCGAACTTTCACAGTGCAGACTCCCACCACCTCAGAGAGAGGACAGAAACAGCTGATCTGTTTTGACTTCACTCAAAACGGGTCACTTCACCTCCTCTTTTTCTAACCTCCTTGGTTAAGACATAACATCGCAGGTCAAAACATCGCGCGACATATGATCGCGGTCATAACATTCAAGGTCGGCCCTAGTAGTTCTGCAGCCCCGAGCGATATTTACGAGCGCCTCCCCTCCCCACATCAAACACATTCTCGCGCAGTACTACCAAAGAATATCTAAGCGTTTATATTCTTTGGTACTACTGTATATATAGACCTACTCTATATATAGACCTCCTTTTTATATAGACTTACTCTGAATTACCTGTCAAATAACTGTCCATTACAAAAAAACATTCTGCAATTTTTTTTTCAATGCTTTATTTTGGTTGTAAAGAGATCTACGGTTTTAATATTTGTGAATAAAACCAGCCCTGATTGGTTTTACTTTAAGAATGAATAAGCAGCAAAAACACGATAAACATACAGACATTGAAATGTAATCTAAGCATAATCTTAAAAATTAAAATGCTACGATTGAAATATATACAATACAAAAGTAATGAATCAATGCACACTTTAGTTAAAAAATACTCTTCTTGCCTTCGCACAGGCAAACTCTTTTATTACTTCACTATAATCCAGCGATTCAGCTATCTGATGCTCAATAGATATAGTTACTAGACCACTTAGGCGTGACTCAGACATTGTTGACCTTTTGATATGTTTTTATGAGTTTAAGTTTCGAAAAACCTTTCTCCGCTGGCCACTGTCACAGGTAGTGTTAGCAATATTCTTAGAGCAACACTAACATTAGGCGCAAACCCCATACTCTTTTATTACTTTTAAAGTCTCTACATGTGTACTCTTAGGTATCACAATAGTTGAATTTTCACTTCATCTTTTAAATCAACAAAACTGATGTCTTTGGATTCACCGTGAGTTAAAGCATTGCACAGTTTAGTGCATTTATCCGATAAAACTTCAGGGGATATGTCTTTAATTTTACTCACATCATACAGAAATGGTGATCTCGCACTAATGGTGATCTCTAAAATTTAAAGTAAAATTCAACCTTATGCCGCATCTCTGTGTCGTCTATGGATTCATCTCTTGCCTTTGCCTCATAATCAAATTGTGCCTCAATCTTTCTCCTTCTAGCTTGTACTGTGTCCCCAATTTTTGGGTTTTCCATGTCTAATTTAGTAGCTAGTTCCTTGGAGTCCACTAAATATCCTTGAAATTTAAAATCGCTTCTGACAGACATGAAATAATCTCTTGTCTTTTCAAGTAAACTGACAGCTTTTGTTACTTCCACGTCAATACTTTGCAGAGTTTTGCTGACAATATTAATATGAAGTAATATGTCGTACCATATTACTACGGAGCACAGAAATGTGAAGTCACGTACGTGGTTTGCCAAGCAGTTTGCCTCATGAGCAACCATTTTTATCTGTATTTTCGTTTTCACTTATATCAACCAACGCATCGTACATCTCTTCTATTTGATATCTTAGAGGAGTGATCGCGTCCATCCTACTTTCCCACCTTGTTTTACATAAAGGTTTTAACGTTAGGCTAGAAATATGGCTTTTTAGTACAGCCCGCAACGCTGAGTTGATGCAGAGAAGAAGTTACAAATTTTGGTCACCAAACTAAAAAAAGAAACTGCAAATTCAGAAGCCTTAGCAGCATCATTTAAAACTAAGTTGAGGGAGTGGATACTACATGGGACATTAAATGCCCTTGGATTAATATCTAAAATTATATCTTGGACTCCTATGTTTTTTCACTTCATGTTTGAACCGTTATCGTATCCTTGACCTCTCATATCTTCTATGGGTATTCCCATTTCCTGAAGTTGTTGTAATATAGCTTCCGTCAGTCCTAAGCCAGTTGTTTCCAATAGGGGTACAAATCCAAGAAAATGTTCACTTATTTTGACATCTTCAGCACCGGTACCTAAATCAACAAAACGCATAATAATTGTCATCTGTTCAACTCCAGAAATGCCCGGTGTGCAATAAAAAATTATGCTGTAATACTTGGCAACTTTCAAAGCAGACAAAATTTTATTGCCTTGAAGGATTTGGATGATTTCATTTTGAATGTTTTTTTCCTAAGTAGTGGCGACGCTTGTTTTCTCCACTAGTTGTTCTTCTTATATGTTCCTGTAAAACTGAATCAAATCTTCCAAACAGTTCAACCAGGTTTAAAAAATTCCCATTGTTATGTTGAAACAGTTTATCAGAATCACCTCTTAGGGGAAGACACTGCTCAGCTAAAAATTGTATTATGGCAAAGAGCCGTTCAATTACATTTTCCAATGCCGGGTCTCTGTATTTAGTATCTGTTGGGTTTCTCCATCAACGGTAGTGCCAGATCTTAATCTAATGGACAGCTCCACCCACTTTTGTTGTGACTCTTGGGGATTTGGAGATTTACCATGACTAGACAAAGCATCTGAAATATTCCACCAGTTATTATATCCATTTGCAGTAAACGATATTTCAGCAGTAGAAAACAGTTTGCAGCAAAAACAAAATACCGCGTTGTTGATTTTAGAGTATATCAACCATTTTCTTCCAACAGTTTCTCCGTTGAACAAATTGTAACGGTAATGATTAGTAGTAAATCGACAGTTCAAACCGTCTTTATGACACACGAGAGCCTCAGCCTTAGTTAATTTTTGTGGTGGGCCTTTTTTTACCAAGGTTGTCCTAACAAAATCATCGATTTGATTTTATCGGGCCATTTTGCTGGATCAGAATCGATAATAACGATGGAGGTATGAATAAGAGGAGGCGCTGTCGCCAACTCTTCCCATGCACAAGCGGCTAGATCCAGCACCTTGGCACACATCCAAGATTCTCCCGTGCAGGAAGCCACGCCTCTCAGCCGTCATTTGAGCTCCGTCCTTCTATCTTAAAAATGAAAAACACTTCTGTGCGATGTGTTTATTGCGAAAAGAAATTCAGTAGTGTTGGAAATCGAAATAAGCACATTAAAGTGATTCACAAATCACAGAAATCCGGTGATTCACCTTTGAAATTTCCATGTGCTGTAGAAAACTGTAATATTGCATTGTATTCTGAAGATTTAAAGCAACATTTATGCTCCACTCATGGATATGATTTAGAAGATCGTGTGCTAACATTCGAATCGCTGGCGGAATTTGAAACATGGAAAGAGAGTATTGAAGCAAAAGATAAAGTTTTTTTTTTGCCAAAGTCAGAGGTAAGAAAGAAACAGCACAGAGCATCAAATTTTATTATAACTGTAATAGATCAGGGAGTTATGTTAGTTACAGTTCTGGGAAAAGAGCGAAAATTGAGACTTGCAAACAAGGATTTCCCTGTACTGCTTACATGAACATCAGAATTGACAATAATAATAATAATGTGGTTATCAATTATGTACCCCAGCACTATGGACACGCATTTCAGTTAAAATACATAAGATTGCCCAACAATTTTCGTAAAACTGTAGCAGAACAACTGGCAGCTGGTGTTTCTGTTGAGGCTTTTCTTGATTCCATCAGAAGTACATTTGAAGAGGACTACGGAAGGGCATGTTTAATTACACGCAAGGACATTAATAACATTAAAGTTAGTTTTAAATTAGATCATGCAAGAAGACATGCAATGGATAGTATAAGCGTGAAACTAATACTACAAGAATTCAGTAAATTGGGCTTCAAAAATGTGCGTAACCTATACGGTAGAAACTACCAGACCATGTTGACAGTCCTAAATGATTGACGGCTGAGAGGCGTGGCTTCCTGCACGGGAGAATCTTGGATGTGTGCCAAGGTGCTGGATCTAGCCGCTTGTTTCCCATGCTAGCAAAGTGAAGCCGGGTTAGTACGCTTCCGTGGTGAAAGTAGTACCGCCAGCTTTGGCGTGGTTACCCTTAAGATGCAAAACCAGACGATTTTCCGTAGGAACGCATTAGTGAGACCCTGTTCGTTTTCTTAAGATTATACATTGTCTTAAATTATAAGCGAATCGGAAAAGCAGTGAAATAGGTTTAAGAGACTCTTAGGTTTACATGAAAGGAATTTCAGTACAAAAACTTAGATTTTCATGGAGAAAAAGAGATCTAAAAAAGCGTCTTCGTAACGACTGAGACGTATATGAACTGATGATTTAAAATGTGTTTACACTAAACATAATTTTATAAAGCGTTTACAATCTTTCTCTGTCTTAGCGGATTATCGTAAAATATTGTTTATCATAGAAATTGTAACGGTCGAGCTTCAGAGAATTTGTATTATGAGTGAAATTTTCAAAAGATCGCAATTTAAAAGGAGGGAACACTTCTGTTGTCAGGAGGAAAGTTAAAGTAAACAACAACATTCCACGTATGTTTTACTTGAAGAACAATCATGATTGTTCTTAAGCAAATAAATAAGGGGAGGGGGGAACAATATTCCCATTGAACAATATTATTTAAAAAAACAAAATTCATGAAATATCTAGATTTTATTTCCAAGCTTTTATAAAAAAAATTGGGAATCTGCGAGCTTGTTCATAGAAATTAAAAAAATCAGACTCAAAATATGACGTTACTGTGTCTTCATTTTATTTTTTATAATTGCTTTAAGCACTTGACTGATTTTAGTTCCTTCTAATGCAGGTAGGAAATTCCTACTGGTTTGGTTAGAACTGTGGTGGGCTTCAAAAATATGAATGTAAATAATTTTAAAACTACAGGCCTTAATAGGATGGGAACTGTCTTCGGAGGGGGGGTACCTTTTTAGAGAGGGTGCAGTTTCAAAATATAGCAAGAAAATATACAAATTATTAGTTTGTGTAAATAGGATTTACAAATCCTGCTGAGAGTAAAGGAAATTTGATTTGATAAAATCAGATTTACATAAGCAGCAGAAATAATTCCTACTGTAAGATCTCTTTTAAAATAAATCCAACTGCATTCAAAATATTATACTTCTAATTTTCTGCCATCGGATACTATTAAGAGAGGCACATTCATAATGTAATAAGTTAATAGCTTTAAAGTAGCAAATGAAACAGACGTGTGTATATAATAAGGATTTTTAATTTGGTTTTTGAAATATACGTATACCATTTATGAGCAAGGTTATATTTATTAATAAAAAATTCATTGAGGATAAATCTTGCAGTTTGTCGCTAGCACAACATATGTTCAAGAATAGGAAAATCTGATCACATAAGGTGTGGTTAATCAACACAACAAGGGGATTAATTTTAGCTCTAATGACAAAGAGCATTGTTAACAGCAGCCCATATGCTATAGCACATTTAACCTACATTTTATGGCCAAAAAAATTAATGGATAACTAATCAGAAGTACATGGGAATTATAGAAGTGCAAATTTTCTGCCATCAGATACTAAATCATCTTTAGTTCACTGTTATCCATGTAACATCTCCAATACCAAAATCTGATTTCCAAAAATAATGCTGACCTTTTAAGCTAGAACTTCTTACGACAGCCTATTTCATCTGATTAGTTAATTAAATTTTCACTCAAGTAATTTGTTTACCATAACTATACATTTTCATATATTGCAATTAATATCTTTATAATTTTATGCTGTTATATTTAAGATTTCCCCCATTTTTGTCATGAAAAAGCCTAGTTGGGAGCTGCATTTCACACTCATTATGTACATTGTAAGCTGTAGAAAATATGTCAGTACTATCATTTCCTAATGCGGGTTCAATATACCTCTAGTTACACAAGACAAAGAGAATGAGTTAGTTAGAACATGAAGAAATATTATTATGAGACGATTCCCACATACATATTAAACCTTCTTGAAGTCATTTTATATATGCGAGAAAAGAAAAGCTTACCCAACAGTATTTGTAGCTGGAACTTAGCTTACTGCTGCAATTCTTACCATTAAAGACAAATATTTGTATTGAAATTATACACTATCTACCAACAAGTAATTGGACACCCCTGTAATCGACAAATCTGCTGTCCTGATACACGTCACGGCCGCCGCCGCCGTTAAATATCGTGTGGGAAACAACAACGCCACCAATCGCATGCAAGATGTCACGCAGTTCGCAGCTCTCTGATTTCGAGAAAGGTGTAATCGTCGGGTATCACAGAAATTGCCGATCTATACGTGACATATCCAGCAAGTTGAAGTACCCAAAATCGACAATGGCCTACGTGATTGGCAAGTGAAAGATGAGAGGTAACAGTCGGAATGTGCCCCGACCCAGCAGACCCACAAAACTGGGAGTTAAAGACCGACGGGTTCTGGCCAGAGAAATTCGGAAGAACGGCACGAAATCAATGGGCCACATCCGCGAGGAGTTTCAACAGGCATCCGGGAGTGTTCTTTCGATGAATACCATCCATAAAGAAGCCCATCTGCTCGGTTATCATGGACGTGCTGCAGCCCACAAGCCTTTGATCATCAAATCCAATAGCGCTGCTCGGCTAACGTGGTGCAAAGAACGTCGACAGTGGATCATTGAACAGTGGAAACAGGTTCTCGGGAGCGACGAATCAAGGTTCATCCTCTATGGTTGGGATGGCAGGGTCTGGGTTCGGCGTCTACCTGGAGAACGCCTCCTGCCGGAATGTATTGTGCCAACCGTGAAGATTCGGTGGCGATGGAATTATGCTATGGGGGTGTTTCTCCTGGTATGGCACGGGACGCTTGGTCGCAATTCCTGGTAGACTCAATGCCGAGACCTACTGCACCATTTTAGATGACCATGCACTTCCTACGTTGTGGCAGTTTTACGGGGTGGACCCATGTTACTTTCAGGATGACAATGCCACCTGTCATGTTCCGACGTCCATCATCCATGGCTAGGTATGGTGACAATGGGTTTAATCGAATGGACTAGCCTGCGCAGAGCTCGGATTTTAACCCTATCGAGCACCTCTGGGACGAGTTGGAGCGTCGATTTAAGGGGTGCCCCACCGTCCGAAATCGGTGAAGGAACTGATCTGTCTTTTCCAAGCCGAGTGGAAGAAAATACCTCTAGCCGTTGTACAACGCCTGGTTGAGAGTATGGCCCGGAGGCTCGCAGCTGTAATCGTCGCTCGTGGATGCTCCACCAACTATTGAAGGTGAATAAACTTCGTTTTCCTTTGCTCTCACAGGTGTCCAATTACTTGTTGGTAGATAGTGTATGCAAATCCAATACAAAACACTTATCTCAAATAGTTAAATCTCATCTTCAGTAACCTTCACTAGCAGCAGCAAAATGCTTTCTTTCACATACAATGGGTGCCACACCAGGTATGAGTGTCTTTTCTCTTAAAAGGCTTAGTCCTTCAGTCCTAATGGGAAAACAAAAATGAAGGGTGGCGGATGCATGGATACACAACAAGAATACCAAAGAATATAAAAAATATATATACACTACAGGAAATCTGTAACAACTATCAAAATATTGGGTATAAGAGATTTACACGGATGTGCAAAACAGTACAGGCTAATTACACTGAGCTAATCAGAACATGAACTATGAGCAAATAAACCACAATAAATATTTGAATGTTTCAGCTACCACAAATACCTCGGCTTTGAAGAAATTACAAACTGTTGATAAAACAGAGACAGGTAATAAGCTTGATAGACAAAACACACATGCCACACCCACTGTGCAAGGAACGACCGTTTAGCTACATCTCACTGATTTTACCAAAAAATAAAAGTAAGATATGATGTAAAGGAAGAAAAGGTAACAAGAAGGACTTTAAATATCAACAGAGAACCAAAAGGGGAAAGTTTAATTAGAGCATATATGCTGTAGAGCATTAATGCTGTAATTAATATTAGACAGAAAAAGCAGATTATCCATGAGAGAGATAAAATGCATGAAAACAATGTTTAATCTCAGAACATATACATGCATTACAGAATAGCAACTAAATCAGGTAAAGAAAACATTTGGTACCAGAAGTGAATGAAATATTTGACTGATAGCTTATTTATGGAATATCAAAGTAACTGATGATCCTAAAATGCTTACTGCTCTGTAAAATGAATAAGAGAACATGAAGTTTTAGAATACCAAAAATGTGCAGTGACTAGAAATGGGGTATCCTAAGAGAATCAAATCTATTTTTGGAATGAACAGGAAATACAGGCAATTTAGAAATGTATGATTGCTGTGTTAATAATTATAATGTATTTCCATGTATTATGAGAATATTTCTTCAAAAATCAAAATGTGCATATATATGTTTACAGGGTCATAGCTTGAGAGGAGCCAGAAGTGCAAATCTTCACTGTAAGGTACTCACGTTCAGTCACTTTCAAATGTTTCCTTGTTCATTTGTCACTTACTTCTATTCTTTTTTTAATCTTTTAAATATCTGTGCACTCTTTGTGTTTCAACTTTCACTTTTCTCATCTACGGTGTTTAGTATCACCATCATTTTATGTTTCACATGCAAAGTGGTTTTGTTGTGAATCAGGAGATATTAACAGTGATGTTTTGCATTGTCATATAATTCCAAGAAATGGTTAGTGCAGTGTCTCACATGCAAAAGTTACTGTTTTAATGTCCTCTGCTAATTCAGAGAATCTGTATCTGTACTGTGAAGTTCAGTTTTAAATAAAGGAGCTCCAGTTATATTAACTGATCTTGTAGCACACCATTAAAAACACCTTGTCTATTAGTTTAAAATCAGCATTTACTAGCAATGGTCAAATCTGCAATTTGGTAAACTGGTCAAGCCCTAAAACAGGAAAAAAGAAATAGATGAACTTTTGGTAAAAGTAGCTAATTCATAACCCCTATCGTTGTTGTTTATAGTGGAAAGTTTTTGGATATGAACACTGTCATAATTATAGGTGGGTTATTAATAATTCAAAGACGACTATCTTAATAATGCAGTTAAATATTGAACATCTTTTTAAACGTGGTTCAGTTATGAATACCCCTCCGATTACATAACCTGCACTATTCCAAAAAAATTTGCTACAACTTTCGTAAACAGATCTGTATAACATACGTAAACCTAGCGACTTCTTTAATTTTGCTACAAATTTAGAACATTACATAATATGCTTAGAGCAAGCAAATCACAGCAAAATATACAGTTGTCATTCACAGTAAATTGCAATCGACGATTGAATCCCAAAGAACTTAAGAATTTAAACGTAGTAAACGGAAAATAAAGTGATACTAACCAGTGGAATGACATACCTGGTATTTTCTTTTTAAATTTATTTGCACAGCTGAATTCCACGCAGAATCCCATGGAAACTAAATATGAACAAGCTAAATACAGTATGTTGTCAAACACAGAAAACAAATCTACGCTGACAAACCAGTTTAACGAAAAATATGAGCTTCTAAAAATCATAAATATGATGCTGGAAAAAAATTCTCCGTTATGTAAAATGTATAGGCTTCACAACTCATTTGAAGAATGTTCGGATATTTTTAATGTAAGTCATAATTTTTTTCATAAAGCATGTTTTGCAAGATTGTAAATATCACTTGGTAATTATCACTGTAAATATAAATATAGCAATTCCTGTAACTAGATTTACCGTCTGTAGGGATGTGCTTACAATAAATAAATAAAAACAAATTTCGGTAGAAATCGGGGAACCGGAAGTGGGCGTTCCCCATAGCGCTTTCTTTCTCTTCTTTCATTTTTTTTCGGATTTTTCTAAACATTTGATCTTTGGTAGGAAAAATTTAGTACAGTTCCTCATGAAACTCAGAGACTGGTTTAATTTGCAGAAAACTAATATGTGGCACTTATCAAAATATTTCGGGAGGGGGGGGGGACTAAATAACCCATTTATGCCTCACGCTCCATTATCGGAACGGTAGTCACGTGGGAGTTATTTGTATCCTACTGCTCAAGGTCATCAACGAGGTCTGATTTTCACATCTGTCTGCTTCCTAAGAGTAGATGTTATCACGTTAATCACTGTTGGCAGTTAGTAGACGGTTTTTGGAAGGGGCTGGGGTCAAGGTTCAACAGGGGCCCTATACAAAATTTTCGTAAAATCTACACTTTTCAAAATACAACCACCAAATTTAGTATCCTATCTCATGGTACTCTAACTTAGTCCGTAGACGGTTTTTGGAAGGGGTCGGCGCCCGGGGTCAAGGGGCCCCCATGCAAAATTTTCGTAAGATCTACAGTTTTTAATTTAGAACCACCAAATTTGGTATACTCATGGTACTCTAACTTAGTCCGTAGACGGTTTTTGGTAGGGGTCGGGGCCCGGGGTCAAGGGGCTTTCATTCAAAATTATTGTAAAATCTACAGTTTTCAATTTAAAACCACCACATTTGGTACAGTATCTCATAAAACTCTTAACTTAGGCCGTAGGCGGTTTTTGGAAGGGGTCGTAGCCCAGGTTGATCCACGAACGCTGCTGAACTTTATGATTCCACAAATAGGGCCCCCATTCTTAAATTTTCGTAAAATCTACAGTTTTCAATTTAGAACCACTAAATTTGGTATACTATCTCACGGTAATCTAACTTAGACCGTGGACGGTTTTTGGAACGGTTCGCTCCCCGGGATCAAGGGGCGTCCATACAACATTTTCGTGAAAAGTTCCATTTTTTACTCTTAAGATCTGCAACACAATTCAGCACTCCAGTACCCGACCTACGGTAAGAGTGTGAGACCGTAGATAAGAATAAAGTGTAAAAATATCCGGTTAATGGTGTATTAGAAACAGAAATTAATAAGCGTTAGCTTTCACCACCAACGGGCGGCTTCATCAAGAAGAAATACAATGTAACGTAAATAGAGAGTTCCAGATAATCAAAATTCAAAACGGTAAAAAAAAAGATGATCAATGTCAAGTCGCATCTACGCGACATCACACAGGTGCATTGCATTTCAGTGTCGCGGGATTCTCAGAAGCGCACGCCAGATGTACGGTAGTTCTATAGATGTCTTCTCGAAGATAAGTATTTCCATTCCTCTTCCTTTCTTTTTTGTTTCATAGAATTAAATTAACTAAGTAAAAAAAAATAAAGCTAAGTTTACTGGAAAATTCAGAAATATCTTTTTCATTCATTAACTTTCACCCGCTGAACTTGGTGATTCCACAAATATTTACCCGAGAAATACCACCCTGCTAGTACAAATTACATTAGTGATTTCTTTGCGTCCAGTTCCATCTAGTATGTTCATAAGAGCGTTTGGGCCGTATGAAAAATACATTGTTGATTTCAACGTGAGCCGCTCCGGTGGTGCAGTGGTCTATGCGCAGGCTTCTGATCACTAGTCCGAGAAGGGTCCGGGTTCGAATCCCGGTGAGTCATGGACGTTGTGTTTGACTTCGGGTTCTGGCCTTCCCTGGAACCGATGGCCCAAAATTAGGAACTGCTGACTGCTTACAGCGCACTGAATTGATCACGGTGGTCGTTAAACCCCCAACTAAAACAAAAAAAAAAAAAAAGATTGCGACGTATCCATTGCTATTTGTTATGGAGCCGTATGAAAAGTACGTTTTTGATATCAACGTGTCCTCTTCCATGTAGGCTCGCCACAAAATTTTAGGGTACCGTACAAAATCGCACTTTTGTTTCACCGTGTACGCGCTTCGGTATGTGGTAGAAGTATACGTATATATAGTTGGGCCATTTCAGCACGTAGTATGGTTTATATAGAAAATAAAGATAATGTTACACTTTGACTCTGCTACAACACATTAATCCCAAAGGCGATTTCTTGAAATTTTTAATCCGTCGTGCTCATATTCACAACGTTAATATAACATGTCAAGTTATTAATGTTGCCCTTTTACTCTGTCACAAAACCTTAATGGCAAGACCTTAGGCCTAGCCTTTTCTTAGGAATTTTTGGTCCCACGTATTCATAAGGTTTCGATAACATGCCAAGGTTATGGTACTGTGTTTTTACACAGGCACAAGAATTAATAAACGGGGGTTAAGCCTTTTTATCAGTTTTCAATCAACCGTGCTCATATGCATAAAAGCTTAACAGAAAGTCAAGTTTATTGTGTTGCGCTTTTACCGAGTACAAAACTTTAAATAGCCCCTAGGAGTGGCGGATGACCGTACAGGCGCAGGAAGCACGCGCTTGGGCATCACCCCCTTTTAGCTTACAGGCCCGCTCACCGAATACCGGAAGCTGAGTGACGTAGGAGATCGTAGTCTGATAATCCGTAGTGGGTAGTCGAACGGTCGAGCTTGCTCGCTCGCTGTATAGTGTATAAGCCTCACTGTCAATGTGCGTGGCTGTCGTTGGTTTTCAACTAAGTTTTCCTCTCTTCGTTCTCATAAATATTTTTAGGACAAGCATCTTCAGAAGAAAATTCATTATGCCGTTTAGATGCAGTGTACCCCACTGTCGCGGTAATTATGACGATCGACCACGTGTTATATTGGCGGACCACGTGTTATATTGGCGGACCACTTGTTATATCTTGCATCACGTGTTGTTATTTGCTTATTTTTCTCTGAAAATTGTAGGAGTATTCAAATTCCCTACTAACGGGATTTCCTAATAAAATGGATTACTTCAATCAAGCGGGGAAATTTTAGTGACCAAGAACTCCCGGGTAGGTGGAAATATTTTGTAGACCTAAGTCATGCATCCCGTCGCTGAACATAAACAGCATTTGGAGCAAAACTACATATGGTTTCAATTTCTGGTTGTATAGCATAATATAATTAAAGATGTGATATTGCTCTTTCCTTAGCACTTCGTAACAATAATAGAACTTTCGGTAATTAAAAATGAAATGAAACATGACATGAGATGGCTGTCTTTTTTCTTGTGTAGTAGAAAATTCTATTACAAACTTTTTTATTTTAAAATTTAGTTGCCCAGCGTGAACAACTAGATTTTTTATTTACCTGTTCAGGCCAATGATTTACATGCCCCGGGCATCTAGGGCATGGTATTTTCAAGCCCTGGATATTGTCATTTTTAAGAGAAAAAAAAAGCACCTGCATGGCCATGAATCCACATATTGTGGAAACCAGCTATAATAACTGGAACTAATATATCTCATATTATCCGATAACTACTGGAACGAGTGCTTCCAAATGTGGGAACGTGGGTGTCAATCTTTATATAGACTATAGAGATAAACTTTTCCAATCCTTCATGAAATTTATTTTGAACCCAAAATCATGAAATAAGGAAAAACAATCTTTTCAATAGTTTTAGTAATGACAAAACATTTGCGCAGAATTTTATGCCATTCCTTTTTATAGTTCTGAGAAAATGGTAGATCAAGTTAGTTAATTTATAATGAGACATGTATATCTTTAAAAAAAAAACATCCTATAGTACCAAAACAGTCGTTCAGATTTATCCAGTACAATAACTGTATGTGAGTTTGTTAGGTTCTCAAAAAATACAATTCTTATCTGGAAAAATACTTTATTAAAATCTTATTGGAACAAATTCCCAATTTCCTTAGAATGCAACTTGTCTTTGAAATTCTTCGAAGAACAGCTAACGGACAAATAATTAAATTGCGTTTGTGATACACAAAGAACTACTCAAACATATGTATTTTTGCACTGGTTGCTTTCCTGAATACTTCTTGAAAATCAAATTTCAGGAAATTTATGCCAATAAGTACACGTATTTTTCCAGATAAAAAGTAATGTTTATATTCTGGATCCGAATAGTTTTGTTTGAAGCTACTAATAAACTTAATACAGATGTTTTAAACTTTCACAAGGAAACGTTTTTTAAATAGTGCTCTGGAAGACAAAAATTAGGAAAACTTGTTACGTCATTAAAATGTCGTTATTGTACATTTAATAATGTAACAATGGCGTAATTTTCTTAAAATCTTAATTTATTTGATGCAATCAGTGGATCAAGCAGCAATCCACTGTGTGCATGTTAAAGTGTTTTATTGAGCATTTAATAATTTAAAAACACACAGGGAAAAATTCAGTTTTTCTTCTTAACTTTTTTTGTGTATATGTTAGTGAACATGGATCGCAAATAAATTTCTAGTTACTGTCTGATATGAAAATACATTTTCACTAAAGGAATTATTTCATTACTCAATATTTCGTAGTCGTAAGCTCGTAATGAATGAAAATTCTGATTCCCTCAATTCGTCAATTGACATCTTTTGAAACGACGGTGGTTCTACGTAATGGACCCTCAAACTAATATTTCAAGTACAAGAATGATTTGGTGAACTATGACAACAATATAACTTTAAGTGAAACTATGATGACAGTTTACGACGCTTTCATTAAGTTGACGCTTTCATTAAGTTGACGAATTTGTCTTGCTTACGCTTTTACGTCGAAATTATTGCTACGCTAGATTTAAGCTGTAATTTATTTATTTTTATTTTTTTTCTGTATTTTGAAAGATTATAAAACAAACGTGTAAACTCTGCAGTTATTGAAAAATATCTAACATAGCTTATTTAAATGCAGTAAAACTCTAAATAACATGTGACTTGTTTCGTTGGTGTACGTCAAAGACATGTTCACATCGCCGTACGTACGGCTTCCAACATCTCAATCTCCCTGACTACGGACTACCCTAGTGACGTCACAATCCGGTGCACAGGCCTGTAAGCTATAAGGGCTTGTGGCCTCAGAATCGCAAGGGCCTCAAAAACCCAAAAAGAAAACTTAAATTTTATTTTTTATTTCCGATGTTGTTAATCGGCAAAAATATAAAATATTAATAACGATAATATAGGCATATTATCACGTGTTCTGTGACGCTATTTTTAGCACGTCTTTTGTAAAAAAAGATCGTACTTATGTTATCGGTTTGTCCGTCCGTCCGTCTGTACCCACGATATATCTCTGCAACTATTGGTCCTATTTTAAAAATTCTTTTGCATTGGGAACCTTGAAATATGCGAATGATGATCCTTTATTTCGTTTTTTCTTACGAAGTACAATTTCGCCGCTAGAGGGCGTAAACGCAGATGATATCGAATTCAAAAATACGTTTTATTCCATATATTTGCTTCTAAACATCTCATTGTAAAAATTCTTTTATATTTCGATTCCATTTATGTCGAAGAGTATTTTAGATATAGTTACTTTTTCAAATTACGCATAGATTTTCAGCTAGGGGGCGTAAAAGTAAATTACATTTTCCCCGCTAACTCTTCTTCTAAAACTCCGATTTGAAAATTTTTTTCTTCAGCGGATACATCTCCTGATGGAAAATCTTTTGCATATAATTTCAAATTTTTGGTAAATAATACTTTGGCCACCAGGGGGCGTAAGGGTTAATTTTAGCTTCTGATGTATTTGCCATACAATCTGAGCTTCTAAAATATCGATTGAAAAAATTCTTTCGTGGACTGATGCCACTCACATCGATAAACCTTTTTGGAATATTTTCCTCCTAAAATATCCCACAGTTTCTCCTCCAGGGGGCGTAGATGTATATCTTATTTTTGTCAATATCTCTACTTCTAGGTGTCCGATTTGAAAAATTCCTTCTTTGTTGGATAGTGTTTTCAGTGTGACACGTTTTTCATATAATTTCAAAATTTTCAAATAATTCATAGACTTTCCGCTAGGGGGCGCAAATGTAAATTGCGTTTTCCCTATATCTCTGCTTCTAAATCTCCGATTTGAAAAATTCTTTCTGCACCGTATACAGCTCCTGCTGGGAAATTCTTTGCATGTAATTTCTAATTTTTGTAAAAAATGGTTTGGCCACCAGGTGGCGTAAGCCTTAATTTCCGCTTCTGATGTATTTGAAGCAAAATATCAGCTTTTAAAATATCGATTGAAAAAGAAGTCGTTTGTTGACCGATACTACTCATGTCGACAAACCTTTTAGGGGCATTTTCTTCTTGAAATAATGCATGGTTTCTACGCCACGGGGCGTAGATGTATATCTTATTTTTGTCAATATCTCTACTTTTAAGAGTCCGATTTGAAAAATTCCTTTTTTGTTGGATAGTGTTTTCGATGCGAAATGTTTTTCCTATAAATTCAAAATTTACAAGTAAATCATAGACTTTTCGCTAGGGGGCACAGAGGTAAATTGCGTTTTCTGCGTTATGTCTACTCCTAAAGCTCCGATCTGAAAAATTCTTTTTGTATCGCATACAAGACCTAATGGAAAATATTTTCCGCATAATTTCTAATGTTTGGTAAAAATTGGTTTGGTCACCAGGGGTCATAAGTGTTAATTTCTGCTTCTGGTGTATTTGTAGCAAAATCTGGGCTCCTGAAAACTCGACTAATTTTTTTTTCTTGGACAGATACCGCTTATAGGAATAAACCTTTTGAGAATACTTTCTTCCTAAAATAATGCATGGTTTTCCCACCACGGGACGTAAAGTCACATCTTATTTTTGTCGATATCTCTGTTTTTAAGAGTTCGTAAGCTCACGATTCTGTTTACAGCAATATCTGAGGGATTAAAAACCCGATTGAAAATCTTCTTTCTTTCGTCAGATCTATTGTTTTCCATACCGGCTCCATTGTTTTTGAATAGCTTTGATAAATTTAATTTGCATCAGAACGGATTCAAAAGACGTGCTTATTACATCCGAAAATTCGGTGTCATCTTTCTTGTTATAGAGGGTACCAGTTTCATGCTACGAAAGGAACCGCGTTCAGCGTCTTATTATTCCTGGCCGTGGCTGTCGTTTCTAGGTCCCGTGTTTTGTAAGTGAAATATCCGTTAGTAGAATCTAAGAACATTCAAAACATCGGGGAGGCCAAAACTCGAATGTCCACTATTCCCAGGAGCAATGTTACAAGGACACACACAGGATGTCCCCTGTGTCTAAACACTTGCGTCCCCCGTTAGTTTTAGCTCAACGGAACCCCCTGCCTACGGAAAAGAAATGGGGCTGATCAACCATGGCCTTCTCTAGGTCACTTCTGCTTTAATACCTGGAAGTCTGGAACAAAGGTCTCCTAGGAGTACGGAAGTCAGACGTAAACCTAATCTTGGGAGGAATTCCTACAAGAAAATGAAGCGTGCCTTGTGTGGTGTTTGTCCTAGACCCGCAAGTGCGATTTCCATACAAATCGAACATCGGGCATTTCCGTACAAGAGAACAAAATTTTCTAACGCACTGCAAGTTGCGTACAGAGTTTAGGAGGAGGGTTCTGTACAAGTTTCTAATGAAGTGATTTGGGAGGACGGAAAATGCTATCTATGTATTTGCTCTTGGAAGCTATACAATATTAATTCATATGAGAATATTAACGCAGACTTTATTGATATTAATAAAATACACATAGGTTTTACGATAAGACGAAAATAATCTTTGCCAGAACTGAAAAATACACTGCTGGCCACCCAAAATGCAACACCAAGAAGGAAGCATCCGATTGGCCTGAAATTCGCAGCATGCGTCGCCCGCGAGAGGACATGCAAACGATTATCACTGCAGGGCATATGCAAATCATGTGCGCCCGGCACGCCACCGAGAAGCACTATAAGAAGGGTGCACAGAAGGCGTGGTGTAAGTAGTGGAAGTGTGTTGTGCTGCCGGACCTGTGCGTGGGAAGCCTCCTGATGTCTCGTCGCAGAATACGGCAGTCATTCCAGCACGTTTCGGAGTTCGACAGAGGACGAATAGTGGCTTATCGCGACAGCGGTTTATTGTACCGAGGCATCGGCGCCCGTGTGGGACGACATCCAGCCACAGTGAGGCGGGTATGGATTCGGTGGGTGCAGAATGGACGGACGGACCGACGTGAGCGATTGCCGCAGCCGCGGCACACCACCGAACGAGAAGACCGGCATGTTCTGCGGCGGGCATTGACGGCTCGCACCGCCACATCACGAACGTTAGCGCAGGAATTAGGGTGTGTTGCGCAACAACCTGTGTCAGCACGTACCATTCGACGTCGTCTGCAGGAGCGGGGAATTGTCGCACGGCGCCAATTGCTCCGATTACCATTGACGTTACACCACCGACGAGTGCAGCGGCAGTGGGCCGTTGTACGCCGCACCTGGACTACGGAATGGCACGACATTGTCTTCTCCGACGAATCCCGCTTCTTTCTGCAACACCACGATGGTTGGATTCGCGTGTGGCAGCACCGCGGCGAGAGACTGTATGACGCCTGCATTATGCATCGCATACCGGTCCGTCGCCTGGCGTTATGGTTTGGGGCGCAATTGGATATGACACCCGCACTCCTGTGGTACGCATCGCCGGTACACTCAACAGCCACCGCTACATCTCCGACGTTTTGGAGCCTGTAGTCCTCCCTTACCTGCAGGACCTGCCAGCGGCCACGTTTCAACAGGACAATGCGCGCCCGCACGTGGCACACAGCGTGTAAAAATTCTTCACGACCCACCAGGTATCACTGCTTCAGTGGCCCGCATGTTCTCCCGATATGCCGCCCATCGAACACGTCTTTTCTCTGATCGGCAAGTACCACCCGCGGCTACGCCTGATGAACTGTGGCAACGTGTGGAAGCAGCCTGGACCGACATACCCCAAGCCCACATCCAAAGACTCTTTTGTTCGATGCCGCGGCGTGTAGCGGCCGTTATTGCCAGCCACGGGGGCCACACGAACTATTGATGTCTGCGTGTTACGCAAGTCGCACGGGCCTGTAAGCTCAATCGTTTGATCTTTGTATCTGCTGTTATGTGTCCAGTAAATACGGCTATGTCGTGTCCTCTTGGTGTTGCATTTTGGGTGGCCAGCAGTGTAAGATATCAAAAAAAAAAAAAAAAAAATTGAATGGAATCGGAGCATTTTAAGCTTTGCCGCCAGTATATCACTAATTTCCCAAAATGTTCGCACTGCGTAAATGACTTTGATTGTTAGAAATGAAACAAAAATGCAAATTTGTAAATTATAATTGTTTAATTAAATGGTTAATCGATACAACACAAATCAAACTAAGGCTCCTGAGCCAGGAGCCTTTCACCATGCTTGCTGGATGTCTACTGTCCTTTATTAAGCAAAGATGTATGCATTTGGATATCAGCTGAAATATGATGCCGTTTGAATGAAATTGCTGAAACGCATGTCTCTTCAATGCGCTTTTTTAGGTAAAAGCATTGTTGTCAGCTCCTATTGGGGTAGATGCTCCAGTTAACGATCTTCAACTGTGGCATGATCTGAATGATTTCCGCGAGGTTGATCCAGACGTTGCTGCTGCTGCTCTCACGGCTTTGAAAATATATTTTTGGTATTTGACTGAAGAGATAGCTCCATTCTCATAATTTACAAATAGCCTGTCCCAAGCTGAAAAGCTTCAAATTTCTTGTGAAATTCGCAAAGTAAAGTCAGATCATCTATTGGAAAAAGGATTTCCTGTTTTCCTAACATTCAACTCATCTATACCAGGTTGGTGTCCCTAATCGACCCGAAGTCGTGGTTCATTTTCCAAGCGCTTGGTTTGAATTCTCATTTGTTGAATAAGCCACCAAGTCAGTGGAGTCTGGATCCTAATTATTTAGAAGCCGAAGCGTTCGTACGTCACTTTAAAGTCTTGAATGGTCTGGTAGAGAGATCAGTACAGCTCATCCAAGATTTTGCCAAAAGCATCACAAAGGATGTTTCTTCTTCAGGTGGTTGAAAATCACCGTCGGAATATCCCTGATTTTAAAAAGAAGATTTTGAAAAAGATTTAAGAAACTTTTGTTTGATTTGTGTTGTACCGATTAATCAATTAATTAAACAATTATAATTTACCAATTTGCATTTTTGTTTCATTTCTACCTATCAAAGCCATTTACGGTGTGCGAACATTTTGGGAAATTGGTGACATATTGGCGGCAAGGCTTAAAATTCTCCGATCCCATTCAAATTTTTTGTGAGATCTTATATAAGCTATAGAAATGGAAAAATAGCCAGGGAGCACGGTTTTGAAAAAAAACAAAAATTTTTTTTCGAGCACCCTAATGACGTATACAGTAGTTCCCCTTATCCGCGGTTTCAGTTACCCGCGGTCAACCGAAGTACAAAAATATTTATATGAAAGATTCCAGAAATTAACAATTCATAAGTTTTAAATTGCGCGCCGTTCGGAGTAGAGTGATGAAATTTCGGGCCTCTCGCTCTGTCCCTCCCGGGACATCCCTTGTGCAGTGTATCCACGTCGTACAAAGGAATGATTCACACACTCTACCTGCCCGTTAGTCACTTAGTAGCCGTCTCGGTTATCAGATCGACTGTCGCGGAATCTCAGTGCTTGTCCATGGCTTGTCAGGGAGGCAGCCAGGGAGGGCAGCTGAGGGCAGGCCGGGCTGAGCCCGACCTGGGGTTCCTTTTGCCCGTCCTAGCGACTCAAACAACAGTATAGTGTTCGACCTCTTTTACATCTTTTGACCGACCACTTTATATCCTTCACCCGATCTCAATCATCATCCGCCCCTCCCAACTTGATTGTCTGGCTACGGGCCTTGTGCTTGTGCTCAAGTAACCCTTATTTTATTTAATAATGTCCCCAAAGCGCAAGAGAAGTGATGCTGGCAATTCGGATATGCCAAAGAGAAAACCTAAAGAGCTTCCTTTAAGTGAAAAGGTGAAAGTTCTCGATTTAATAAGGAAAGAAAAAAGTAGTATGCTGAAGGTGCTAAGATCTACGGTAAGAGCGAATCTTTTGTTCGTGAAATTGTAAGGCGGGGGAGGGGGGATAAATTCATACTAGTTTTCCATTCACTTAACTGTTATTACAGTCACGGGATGCGGAAGCTAACGATTTCACAGGGGTTCCAAATTCTTCGAGAGCTAAAAGAAAGAAAAAGAAAGGTTACCGAGAGAGAGAGAAAAAACCCAGTAGGATATACACTGAAGTGCCAGAAAAACTAGAACAGACGAGCTTATGTAAAATACATAGCAACGTCACCTATGCGCGTACTCGGTTGCGTCCGACAGTGCGTATATAAAGCGATAGACTTCCTTGCCAGCTGTCAGAATAGCTACGAATGGCTGAGTGGTTAGCAGTTCAGACTACCAATGCAAGGTCCTCAGGTTGAATCCTGGGCTGATCTTGCGGAGGTGGTGTGATTTGCTGACAATCACTGCATATTCGCCGTGCATCGGACGAGCACATTAAGTGACGTCCCCCAGGCTGGACCCACTGGTTAAATGGGTATCCTTTCCTATGCCCACCCTAGAATTCTCTCACCCCTCTATGTGCAACATCATAATTGTACGGTGGTGCCATCTACTGAACTCTAATCTCACTACAAACTGCTCTGTCAAAGTCGCTAGACTTGCTCTCATTCCTTCCGTTTTTGGGTCCTGCCCAAAAGGCGAACTCGCTGTAGGTGGCTGGGGCCTAAAATCTACTCACTGTGGAGAAAATGACGCTTGCTTGCTGCCAGCTGTCAGAGCTGTTTTCGGCATGAGAATGACAAGTAATAGCGATTTTCAACGCGGTGTCATAGTTGGCGCGCGTGAGATGGGCCATAGTATTTCGGAGGTAGAAACGAAGTTCTGATTTTCACGGACGACCATTGCAAGGGTGTGCCGTGACCACAAGAATCGGCAAAACCTCCAACCAACGATACCAGTGTGGCCGTAAAAAGACATTGGGTGAACGTGACCATCGTCGGCTGCCAAGAATCATTTCACGCGATAGGCGTGCAACACTCTCGCAGGTATAATCGGAATTCAATGCTGGAGCCTCAACAAGCATCAGCGTCCGGACTGTATAACGTACCCTGCATGATATGGGATTTGAGAGCCGACGCCCAACTTGAGTCCCTTTGATGGGTATTCGACACGGTTACCGGAAAAAAATCCAAAGAAAAAAGATCCACGGAAAAAAAAGCCAGGAAAAAAAAATCCAACGGAAAAATGATCCAGGGAAAAAAATCCAAAGGAAAGAAAAGCCAAGGAAAAAAAGTCCATGGAAATAAAATCCAACGGCTTCTTTCATGTAGGTTAACCAGTAAGAAACTTAGGGGGTCATATAAAAATTTACATTAAAAAAAAAGTTCTCACTTCTCAAAGATTACAAGGACACCATAATTTGTTTCCATGGACGTTCGAGCAATGGGGGGGGGGGGGTATAAAAATCCATGTTGATTGACCTTGTAAGAAATGTAGGGGTCGTACAAAAATTGCACTTTTGATTTTCTTGTGTCCACTTCCATGTTGGATGACCTTGTAGGAAATTTAGGGGTCGTATAAAAATTGCATTTCTGATTTTTGTTGTGTCACTTCCATGTAGGAAGCTTAAGGGGTAGTATAAAAATTTCTTTTTTGATTTCTTTGCGTCACTTCTGTGTAAGATGCCTAGAGGGTCGTATAAAACTTGTCATTGGATTTTTTCCCTGGCTCTCTGTTTTTTTCCTGTGGATCTTTTTCCTAGATTGACGCCACAGAGGCAGCAGAGTTTGATTAATTAATAACCTACGAATTAATAATAATAAATATTTATAATCTTACAATTGGTAAAGCAAAACTGATTGCGATTTTGAAGTTTGGTAGCAATTTAATAGAAGATTAACACAGGGGTTTTGTGAATATTGAAACTGCTCCTTTTATGAATGCATTGCAGATTGGCCAATAAGAAGGGTGCAATAAAACCCAACATAAATTAGTACCTTCACAGTAATAATAATAATGAAAATATTTTCAATAATGATTAATGATTAGGTCATTTCTAAAAAAAAAAAAAAAAAAAAAAAGGAGGCCGGGCCCAGCGGTTACCGGAAAACTGCCACACACTTTTCATTAAGGGGTCCGGCACAAATTTGCTGTTCCTCCGAAGAACACTTTGAATGTGTGACAATTTTTCCAGTGGGGCAGTTTTCCAAATTTCCGAATTATGTGCGGCAGTTTTCCAAGGTGCCTAACAAGGGGAAGGAACTCTCTTGTTTGTCTGAATTTTCATGCCGGTTCATTTGAGTTTAGGGCAACAGGCCACAAAAGTTCAAGGGGGGCTATAAAGATTACCGATTCTGGGCCTATATTGAGAACTGAATTGGGAACTCCAAACAAACGAATTTCGAGAAAACGTTCCATGTAAGCCAAGCGAGAATTGTGTTTTAATTTGAAGAAATAAATTGACGAGGATCCGAGGTACACATGGTTTGGGGGTCTACCTCCAACTTCCGTAATTTTATATTCTGGGCCTCTAGAGTCGGTCAGTGTATCCTCGATGTTACCCTTGAAGAGCTCTTAGAAACCGCGAATTTTCAGGAGGGGGTGAATTCACCCCATCCTACTGAAAATTCGTGGTTGTGTACAGAATTATTATATAAAGCATGGTACTAATGTTTACAGCTCTACGTCCATTTTAACATTTTGGGGGAAAGCCCCCCCCTCCAGCTCACGGACTTCGCGAACGCTTCAAGGAGAACATCCTGGATACAATGACTAATATTACGGAAGTTGGAAGTAGTTCCCCCCCCCTCCCCCAACCAAGTGTACCTCAGATCCTCGGCAATTTATTTCTTCAAATTAAAGTACATTTCTCGCTTGGCTTACATGGAACGTTTTCTCGAAATTCGCGTGTTTGGAGTTCCCAATTCAGTTCTCCATATAGACCCAGAAACGGCAATCTTTATAGCCCCCCCCCCCTCCTTGAACTTTTACTTTTGTGGCCAGTTGCCCTAAACTCAAATGAACCGGCATGAAAATTCAGACAACCAAAAGAGTTCTTTCCCCTCGTTCAGCACCGTGGAAAACTGACCTACAGGAAAAATTGTCACACATTCCAAGTGTTCTTCGGAGGAACAGCAATTTGTGCCCGGCCCCTTAATGAAAACCATGTGGCTAGACCCCCCCCCCACCTTAATCCGGCCCTGTGTCGATCATGTAAATGGATAACTGTTTCGTTAGAATTGGATTTTATTTCCCTGGCTTTTTTTCCGTTGGCTTTTTTTTTCCGTGGTTTTTTTTTCCATGGCTTTTTTTTCCGGTGCCTTTTTTTCCTGGATTTTTTTTCCGTGGATCTTTTTTCCTTGGATTTTTTTCCTAGATTCGCACGACACAGAGCGAAGCGCCTCGCTTTTACACGGTAACACCGCCACTGGACACTTGATGACTGGAAACAAGTAGCCTGGTCTGACGAGTCGCGTTTCCAACTGTATCGGGCAGATGGAAGGATTCGTGTGTGGCGCAAACCCCATGAAGCCATGGATCCCGCCTGTCACAAGGGACTGTACCGGCTGGGGGGGGGGGTATGGGGTGTGTTCATCTGTACTTCACTGGGACCCCTGGTACGTCTACAAACGTCTGTGATCGGCCAAAGCTATGTGCGCCTCCTTTCTGACGAGGTACACCCGTTCATGTCCTGCATTCATGCTGATGGGTTGGGCCTGTTCCAACAAGACGATGCATCTCCACACAAGTGTCGGGACGCACATTATGGTTAGAGTAGCCAGGGCCGTAGCTATAGCATGGGGCTAGAGCGGGCTCAGCTCCCCTTACAAGTCTAGCGAGCCCCCCCCCCCTGGAAAATTGGCGCTGTCAAAAATGACTTAAACTTTTATTTCGATGGTTTACGTAAATTACTTTGATATTTCATCACAGGCATAAATACTTTATTCGTATACTGGACTTTTTAAAAAGTTAAGTAACAGTAAAACGACGCAGTATGAATGTAACTCAAAAGAAAAAAGAAATTTTGACTTTTTGAATTGTGAATTAGTTGTAACGGCTGTATTAGTAATTTTAGTGAACCTCTACTAGCGGTAGGAGTTATAAGGAACAAGAAACGCATTTTAGGAGGGGGGGACGTTAAATTTAGAAGAACAAGCTAAAAGAAAGTAATCAAGGGTGGAGGCGTACTTGCACTCGGGGCCGGATTAAAGGTAAGTAGGAAGCTTAGGCTGCATCCTTTGTAGTTTTAAGGAGACAATTGAATGTTGCCCAATTCACATGGGATCCTATTGCCTGTTCCGTGCCCTCAAAGGGAAGGTCCTTCATTATGCTGGAGGTAACAAATTCGTACATTTGTTTTGCTTTTCTTGGCGTGACATTTGCTAATACATATGGTGACGCGAAAGGGCACCAAAGACGGAAACAATTAAAGGTCAGAAGTTCTGGAATTCTAAAGCATACAAAACACAATCTGATAGTTCTACTGACTTCAGTAGTTTTCTCATGGGAAGTTTTCTCATCAACAAAGTCTCCTCGCCTATGTTGCTTTTAACTGCCGTCTGCCTGACAGACTAGAATCTTTGTAAACAGTGCTTAGTGTAGTTGATTTTTCCTTTAGCTGTTATCTTAAGAATTCGGTTGATTTTTTTTTTTTCGAATTTGTAGTGTGAGCTATTTTTATTTGGAAAAATACATAGTAATTTGCAAGCACGCAAATTATTCAATTTCTCCATTTACATCTTCAAAGCATTCAGTGAAAGGATTCTACCCAAAATTCTGGAAACATTCTGACGATATTTCGAAATCAGGCGAAAATATCAGACAAGTGATACTTGAAAAATATCCTAAGAATTCGTCAGGAAGAAGTTTTCAGAGTGATTGGTTCAGGAAGTTTAAATGGGTGGAATATTCCCAATCACTGGATGCTGTTTTCTGCTATGCCTGCAGACACTTTCAGCACTGCGGCAGTAAAGAAAATGCTTTTACTGTAAATGGATTTAAAAACTGGAATGCTACTCCGGAAAGGGGAAAGGGATTGCATATTATAAGAACTAAAAATCACGGTTATGGAAACTACGGAACTGAGGAAGTTTCAAATACAACATTTTAAATGTTTGAAACCATAAATGTAAAAAGTTACTGAAATCGTTCAAAACATTGAAAAATCCGCTGAAAAAGTCATAAATCCGAAAAACAATATGTCTGCCACTAACTCCATTCTGAAATCTCCTGAATTTAGTGAATGTCCCCCAAGCCGGCAAAACTGCGTGAGCGACTGCCCTCTTTGCCCACGGCTAGCAAAAATTTGAGCCCCTCCCCCCAGATGAGCCCCGAGCCTCCCTAGTTCTGGGATTTAGCTACGGCCCTGTGAGGAGCATTCATCTGAGTTTGGAGTGTTGCCATTCCCACCCAAGTCCCCAGATCTGAACGTGATAGAACACACTTGGGATGCCATGCAACGCGCTATCGAACACAGGAATCCGAGGGGTGTCGGAGAAGTGGCCACCGGAGAACTGACCACCCGGAGAACTGGCCACAAAAATTTTAAGGGGTGCTATAAAAATTGCGTTTTTGACCGCTTCATGTCCACGACCCCCAGAGGTCGGTTATCTGAGTCCTATAAAGTTTCCGTAATTTCGTCTTTTCTTAATTGCGATAATTAATGTAATGTTTTAGAAAAAATGTTTATGACGTACATTTCAACAGATTTCAGGGTTTTCAAACTACAAGTCTTCAAATTATCTGAGCGCATGTGCTGACTCAGGAAACTTGTCGGGGGAGGGGGGGTTACCAACCGTGTAAAATATAAAACATTTCTGGTCCGATCGAGAGGTTTTCATCATTTACAAGCTACAACTCGACACATTATCTTAGCGCATGTGCCTACTCTGGAAATCTGTCGGGGGGGGGACCCAAAACTGTAAAATATGAAACATTTCTCGTCCGATCGAGAGATCTTCAGCATTTAAAGTGTAAAATATGAAGAATTTCTCGACCCATCCGAAGATGATTTTCAGTATTTACAAGCTACAACTCGACACATTATCTGAGCGTATGTGCCTACTCTGGAAACCTGTCGTGGGGGGGGGGTAATACCAAAAGTGTAACAACCGATCCGGAAATTTTCAGCATTTGCAAGCCACGTACAACTCGATACATTATCTGAGGGCATGTGCCTACTCTGCAAACCCTTCGGGGAGGGGGAGATACCAAAAGTGTAAGATATGAAGAATTACTCGTCCGATCAGGAGATTTTCATCATTTACAAGTTACAACTCGACATATTATCAGAGCGTATGTGCCTACTCTGGAAACCTGTCGGGGGAGGGGTTAATACCAAAACTGTAAAATATGAAGAATTCCTCGCCCGATCCGAAAATTTTCAGCATTTACAAGCTACAACCCCCACCCACCCCCACCCCCAACAGGTTTGCTGAGTAGGCACATGCCTTCAGATAATGTGTCGAGCTGTAGCTGCTAAATGCTGAAAGCCGCCCCTGTGGCGCAGTGGTCTAAGCGATGGCCTCTGATCATTCGTCCGAATGGGGTCCGGGTTCGAATCCCGGTGAGGCATGGATGTTGTGTTTGTCTTACGGCACTGGCTCTCCCCTTCCCTAGAACCAGTGACCCTAAATTTGGGACGGGCGACTGCTTATAGCCCATTGAGTTGCTCACGGTGGTCGTTAAACCTCCAATCAAAAAAAAAAAAATGCTAAAAATCTCCCGATCGGACAAGAAATTCATCATATTTTACACTTTTGGTATGCCCCCCCCCACAGGTTTGCTGAGAGTAGGCACATACCCTCAAATAATGTGTCCAGTTGTAAATGCCAAAAATCTTACGATCGGACGAGAAATTCATCATATTTTACACTTTTGAAATCCCACCCCCGGACGGGTTTGCTGAGTAGGCACATACGCTCAGATAATGTGTCGAGTTGTAACTTGTAAATGCTGAGAATCTCCCGATCGGACCAGGAATTTTTCATATTTTACACTTTTGGTAATAACCCCCCCCCCCCATCGCCGACAGGTTTCCAGAGAGTACACATGCGCTGAGAATGTTTGTCGAGTTGCAGCTTGTAAATGCTGAAGATCTCCCGATCGGAAGAGAAATGAGAAATTCTTGATATTTTACGCTTTTGGTATTGCCCCCCCCCTCCCCCGACTAGATAAATCGATGACTTGTAGCTTGTAAACTCTGAAAATCTCCCGATCGGACCAGAAATTCTTTATATTTCATATTTTAGGTTTCAAGCCCCCCTCCCACACACACCCGACAAGTTTCCTGGGTTTGCTCATACTCGCAGAGAATTTTTTTAGTTATAGTTTATAGAAAAATATCGTAAATAAGAAAATATGAAATTACGGACATTTTAGACGCAGCCACGGAGCAGCCCAGAACGCAATTTTTATACGGCCCCTTAAAATGTTTGTGGCCAGTTCTCCGGTGGTCAGTTATCTGGTGGCCAGTTCTCCGCTTAGGCTTAGCTCCGAAAATCATAGAAATGTCTAAATTTCTTACTGAAAATGAAATATTAAAAAAAAAAATTATAAATAAACAGAAGTTGCTCAAGTAGTGGGGAATATAGCCACACGAAATTTGTTTATGAAGAACAATTTTATGGCACTGAAATTGCAATGTGTCCAGTTCTCCGGTGTCCAGTTCTCCGTGTCCAATTCTCCGGGGGCCAGTTCTCCGGTGGCTCCGTACCCGGAATCCGAGTCCTCGGAATTCACCTGAATTGTGGAACGCTCTGCAGGAAGTATGGTGTGCATTGCCTGCAGCATATTTCCAGAAGCTAGTGGAGTCTATGCCCCGTCGTATAGACAACTCAAAGAAGCAATGAAGAGATGCATGCTTGGTGTAACCAGGAAAGATAAAAAGAGGAACTTATGGATAAAGGGAATGACAGGAGTGGACATAACCAGAGTGAAATCACTGAAATTGCAATGGGCTGGACATGTTGCCAGAAGAACGGATCACCGATGGGCAACCGAAATTTTAGACTAGGATAGGAAAAAACCAAGAAGAACACCCCATGGAAGATGGATGGACGAAATTCGAAAGTTTGCTGGATTGACATGGAGGAGACAGGCTCAAGACAGACAATTGTGGAAGAAACTTGGGTAGATCTTCATCCAGCAGTGGATTGTTAATGGTTGATCATGATGATATATATACTCGTACATTTCATTAATCATTATTAATCCATTGCTGTGTGGATGGTCTTTCAACTGTCTCCCATAACTCCACAACTTTCCGTCTTGAGCATGTCACTCTAGCATTCTTCGAATTTCATCCAACGGTCTCCCACGTGGTCTTCTTCTGGGTCTCTTCTTGCTCCTTGGTAGCCGATCTAAAATTTCAATTGTTCAGCAGCTATCAGTTCTTCTAGCAATATGTCCAACCCACTGCCTTTTGAGGGTCTTCATTTTGACCATGGTGCCATCTACTCCTGCCGTTTTCCTGATCTATGAGTTCCATTTCCTGATTTCGGCAATAGTTGTTCTCGTAAGAAAAGCACACACACACACACACACACACACTTTCTGACCTCGAGTAAGATACATTCGGACTTGGATAAAAAGAAGGAAATAAAAGCACAAAACAGGAGGAAAGAAAAAACCGCCCTCGTTATTGCTTTTAAATAATTTTTTGTGATCTTTTTTAAAGAGAAAAACACAGCGCTGAGTTAATCGTTCAACTTATTTATGCAAAATCAATTTTGAAACTTTTCCAGGAAACTGTGAAGCGTTATGGCGGTCTCCGGTAAATCTTCCTAAGAAAACGATATATCATATATAAACCAAAAATCTTTCGTTGAAAGGCCCCTGGTGAAGGGGACCGCTAAATTCCAGGGGAGGGGGCGAACCCCCACGTCCATTACATTCCGGCGGCCCTGGTTACAGTATATTGTTATAACTGTTCTATTTTATTGTCAGTTATTGTTGTTTATCTCTTATTGTGCCTACTTTATACGTTAAGCTTTATCATAGGTATGCATGTATAACTTAAAAAACAGTATATAGAGGGTTCGGTGCTATCCGCGGTTTCAGGCATCCACTGGGGCGTCTTAGAACGCATCCTCCTCGGATAAAGGGGACTACTGTAATCTATTTCAACTTTCATTTTTAGTTGTGTTTCTCTATGTAAATTTTGAGTTCTTTCTCTTTTAGCGTTTCGACCTTAATGTTATATTTTCTCACTCACTGAATGTTATGTTGGCAGCAATCCTGAGGTCAAGAGTGAATGACGTGTACATGGTGAAAAACTTCCAAATACGTGGAGACAACGTAAATAGACAAAGTCATCGCTCTTTCCACGTTTTTCTTTAATTAACACACAGCAAATTGTATTTCGACACCGCTGGGATCGAACCTCAGATATCTCGATAATTAGCCCAGTGCGTTCGCCTTACGCTACGATGGCAACAATCCACGGCGCTGTGTGTGTTTATCTGTCAGCATCTGACTTCACAAATCCGTAGGGATGGACTCAGCAACTGAGACGTCTACATCTGGTGGGGCTTAAGGGCACGAACTATTTAATTACAGCTAATAAATTTTTAATTTTTCTGGCGTACGAAAAATCAGTGAAATTCAGAATTTTTTCCGTCACTTCACGGAAAAAGTTGTATCAGAAATGTGCTTCGTTAATGCACCAAAAAAATCACGGAAAGTGGCTCGTGAATTTTAGAAATTTTTTTACAGTGTATAAAAAGCACAAAGTTTCAATAAAATTTTTATCAGACACTACAATTGAGGTACTTATTCCTAGATTACCCCCCCCAACTTTGAATGCAGCCCCGTCACCAAAGGATTTCTGCGCTGAAATGTATTTCGTGCTCATGACACTTCCTTGAAGAAATCCCAAACTTCTTTCCATCTTCTTGCTCTGTTGTTTTGCGGAGGAATCGCTGGTTGTGAACTCAGTAGTCTCCCTCTGTGAGTTCCTCTAGGAGCTGCAGGCAGTGACGCGGCACAAAACCGTGAATGAGTGTGTGTTCATGATTTTATCTACCGTGAGAAAAAAATTAAAAAGAAATAAAAGCAGGAAAAAGATAAGAAACTCTCAGTAATAAACCCCTGTGGCGCAGTGGTCTAAGCGCTGGCTTATGACCGTTCGTCCGAGATGGGTCTGGGTTCGAATCGCGGTGAGCTATGGATGTTGTGCTTGTCTTACGGCACTGGCTATCGCCCTTCCCTGGAACCAGTGACTCTAAATTAGGAGCGTGCGACTACTTACAGTCCATCGGGTTGCTCACGGTGGTCGTTAAACCTTCAAATAAAAAAATAAATAAACTGGCAAATACTTTTGCCTTCATGCTTCCCATCCGAATGCTTCATTTAACAAACGGTTCCGGTAAACAGTCTGGGTTTTAACAAACGGCTCGCTCGAACCGGCTACACATCTCCCGTGGATGTTTTGATCTCTCTACACGCTTTCAAAGTGACGATTGTGACCCCCGATTACTAAAACTCGTGATACTTTTTTTTTTTTTTTTTTTTTTTTTTGATTGGAGGTTTAACGACCACCGTGAGCAACTCAATGGGCTATAAGCAGTCGTCCGTCCCTAATTTAGGGTCACTGGTTCCAGGGAAGGGAGAGAGCCAGTGCCGTAAGACAAACACAACATCCATGCCTCACCGGGATTCGAACCCGGACCCCTTACGGACGAATGATCAGAGGCCAGCGCCTTAGACCACTGCGCCACCGGGGCGGCCCGTGATACTTATCCCTGAGTTTTAGATATAATGAACCACTCTAACCAACATTTCCGAGCACCTTTGGCTGCTAAAAGACAAGCATTCACTCCGAAGATTTGCATTCAGGACTCTCGTGAGCAGGGACGCGCCAAGCGGGGTTCAACGGGTGCAAAGTACCACGGGCGCCAACTTCCGCGGGCGGAAGGACCCACAATAAAATTTTTCGGTTGATAAATTAATGTCAGTGACGTGGGAGAAGTTATGAAAACGTTATACTGTGAGAAATCGTAATGCTAAGTCGAACGTTTACTTTTTTTAGTAAAAATAACTCGTTTATAATTCAACAGAAATCGTCTTGAAATCAGAGAATAATTATTACTGTTTTGTTCAGTAACAGATACCGCGGGCAAAGGATTGAGAATTCTTTTTCTAATTTTTTTTTAAATCTTGAAGATTTCAGCATTCATGAATGCGTAGCCAGTGCTATGACAAATGGGGCCAATATGTAGGAAAAACACAATGTATTTCAAAAAGCAAAATTTGTCGACTTAAGACCCTTACGCATTTTATGTACTTTGAGCGGCTCATACTTTAAATCTGGTCGTAAATGATGATAAAAATTACCCTACAGATTGTGAACATTTTTAGCATTCTTCAAGAAATATATGCTTACTTTTCTGAATTACCTTATCGTTGGCAAATTTTCAAGAAAGAGCTTCCAGCTTTGACCGTAAAACAGGGTGGGAAAAGTGTTATAGGATCGATGCAATACAGGTAAAGAGCACTGGGGTACATTTTCGATGCATTCCACGATATTAGATATTTTGGTTAGAATGGTTAGAGATGCCCGTCATGTTTAATATTACATGTATATACACTGCAGGACAATTGCTAAGGACGGATGACAATAGCAACCATAAAATGGAAGGCAGGAAAATGTGGAAATTAGCATAAGTGCGGGATACAGTAAGACGTGTTGTGCGTATGCAAATTTTGGATTGTCGAACTTGTTCGTGACGTCATAGCGCTGATAAGAGATATAAAGGACTTGACGCGTATTGACCATTGTTGTTCAAACGCAAAGTTGAAAGGGAAAGAATCAATTGACGAACTTGCAATTTTCAGTATGTCTTCCCGACATCACCTAGATGATTTTACGCGTGGCCGTATTATTGGCAAGATTGAAGAAGGGCGAAAAATAACAGATGTTGCCAGGGAGTTCGACGTCAGCCACAGTGTTGTTTCAAGGCTTTGAAAATCATTTCAAACAAATGGAGAGTGTAGCAAACGTCACGGGGGAGGTCGTGTTCGCAGTACGACACCTGCAGAAGATCGGTACATAGTGCTATCAACAAAAAGACACCGGCGCAGCACAGCTAGTGAGGTAGCAAATCAGTTTGTGGCTGCTACTGGCAAGCGGATCTCCCGAAAAACTGTCGCCAGACGTTTGCATGAAGGAGGACTATACGCCCGCCGTCCTGTTGTGTGCATCCCATTGTCCAGACGTCACCGTACCGCCCGTTTGCAATGGTGCCATCAACATCGCAATTGGACTGATAACGACTGGTCTGCTGTCCTCTTCTCAGATGAGAGTAGATACAGTCTATCGTCTGATTATCGACGACAAGTGATCTCGCGTGATAGTGGTACTGCATATTGTCCAGCAAACATACAGGAAAGGGACCGATATCCGACATGTAGTGTCATGGTATGGGCTGGCATCATGATCAATGGCTGTACGTCCCTCTATGTGCTTCCAACTGGGACTATAACTGGCCAACGATACATTAATGATGTTTTGCTACCTCATGTTCGCATGTTCCGTGGTGCTGTCGGGGATAGATTCATTTTCATGGACGACAACGCAACATGTCATCGAACAGTCGCTGTCCAGGAGTGTCTTGAGAACGAGGATATTCAACGCCTCGTATGGCCAGCACGTTCTCTAGATCTGAATCCCATTGAAAATGTGTGGGATGCTTTGGGGAGGAGTCTTGCTGGTCGCCAATGCCCTCCAATAAACAAGGACACCCTCATCCGTGCACTGACAGAGGAATGGGATAAATTACCCCAACAGCTGCTTGATAATGTTGTGCAAAGCATGACACGACGTGTGGAATCTTGCATCGCCCTCCATGGTGGCCATATCCCATATTGACATCTTACGCCGGAACGCCTGCGGACGGTAATTGCATTTTTTTCACGTTTACGTATTCTGTACAAAATGGCCTGTTTGTCCCTTGAACACGTTCCAAAGCCTTCTGGATTTCAGAGCACAATAAATTGTCTTTCTTGTAATGTCCTGGCATTCTGACATTATTTTATTTCACTTGGCATCCAACCACACTTACTTTTTTATGCGCTATATAGCCGTTTATGATCCGTCCTTAGCAATTGTCCAGCAGTGTATATCATCCTCCTCCTCAACCATTATCAATTTTCTGCTGGATGAAGGTCTCACCAAGTTTCTTTCACAACGGTCTGTCTTGGACCAGTCTCCTCCATCCCATTCCCGCATGCTTTCGAATTTCATCCACCCATCTCCCACGTGGTCTTCTTTCGTGTCTTTTCCTGCTTCTTGGAATCCAGTCTAAAATTTCGGTTGTTCATCGATGATTCGTTCTGTTAGCAATATGTCCAGGCCATTACCATTTCAGAGATTTTACTCTGATCATAATGTCTTCCACTCTTATCATTTTCCTTACCCTAGGGTTCCTCATCTTATCTTGCTTAATTATATATACTGTGTGTGTGTATCCATCGAGAACTGTAATATGTTTATCATCGTACATGACGAAACTTTTTTTTTTACCGGTAATGCAGACTTTTGTGTAAATTGACAGAGAGAGAGAGAGAGAGAGAGAGAGAGAGAGAGAGAGAAGAAGCTGACTTCTTGAATTATTCGTAGCGTCATCTGAGCTAAAGTTTTACAGATTTTTTTTTTCTTCAGTTTTATATGAGACAGTAGTGTTTTATGAAAAATCTCAATTTACCGGAAACAGAAAATAATGTTGCTAAATATATTTATTTCATGTAAAAATAAATAAAAATTGAAAAATATTCTCGTACAAGGGGGCGGCAAATGCCCTTGGCGCGCCCCTGCTCGTGCGCAGCCCCGATGGTGTTCGAAAAAAAAAGAAGTAACAAAAACAAAACCACAGGGTGTAACGTACAAGGAGATGTGACGTACCTGCCAGAAGGACGCACACGACATAAAAGCAGATAGGGATCAGAATAAAATGTCCGCGTAGCTTAATTGGTAGAGCAACTTATTCCGGAATGAGTGGACCCGGGTTCGAATCCTGGCGTAGGCCAAAAATGACGGAGAAATTCACTTCGTTATAATGGCGCCCGAACTATCCGGATGACCCGACCGTTCAAAATCTCGCATTGGTGTGATGTTATTTCCACACCGCGAGATAGGAAAAATATGAGCAGCACTTCGAAAAAAGAAAAATAAGGGGGAGATGATGTAACGTACAAGGAGATGTGACGTACCTGCCAGAAGGACGCACACGACATAAAAGCAGATAGGGATCAGAATAAAATGTCCGCGTAGCTTAATTGGTAGAGCAACTTATTCCGGAATGAGTGGACCCGGGTTCGAACCCCGGCGCGGATAAAAATGACGGAGAAATTCACTTCGTTATAAGGGGCATTTATGCATTGATTTTCTTTAAAATGAAAAAAGAAAATAAACAAAAATGCGTTATATTTAATGGCTATCCACTTGTCAGCTTTTGAAATAGTGCCCATTTTTGATTCAGTACTCATGCTTGTGAGTAAATTTAATATACTGTAGTACCAGCAAAAAATGTTCTTGTTTTCCTTCACACTTTTCTTAGCGATTGTTTCATTTCCCAGCAGATTTGAAAAATGTTTGTTATATTGAATTCAGCATATAATCATAACTGATATAACATATTACAGAATTTGTTTATTCTGAAATAACATACTTAACATACACCATTTCAAAAGTGTGTGTTGAATATATTAATTTTGATTTTTAATGATCTTCGGTTGATGTTAACTGATAGAAACATCTTATTCCATGAGTGCTAATAACAATATGCAAGTAGTTGCCGAAACATAATTTAAGTTGCCCTCGCAGAAATCCGGGCATGCTTAACATGCCCTGATTTCGCAGGGGGCATGCTTAAGCAACGGAGGATGCCCGTAATCTCAGGTGACCAGATATCGGAACACTGATTTGAAGACAAAAGGGCGTGGCGTCCCCAAATCGGCAGTTCATTTGGGGATATATACGTACTCAAAATAAATATGCACATCTTTTTGTCACAAAACTGCATTGCTTCAATAAGTGTGATGCTGGCCACTGACCATTCGTACAGGTGGGTACGGGTTCGAGTCCCGATTGAGAAATGGATGTGTGTTTGTCTTACAGCACTTGCTCTCTCTCTTCCCTAGAACGAATGTCTCCAAATTAGAGACAGGTAACTGCTTATAGTCCTTTGAGTTGCTCGCGGACGCGGTAGTCGTTAAACTCAGAAAGAAGAAGAAAAAAAGAAGTCAGAATTTGTTTTCACAAGAAGCATGTCGGAAAATTAGTACAATGAAAACTACTTTTAAGAACATTTTCATTAGAAATCTAACAAGCTAATGAGGAAGTGTAAATTCGAGGACATTTGAGGACAAACATCAAAATTTGAGGACAATTTTCGTCCCCAAAGGCATCAGACGTTTTTGAGGACTGTAAACTATATTCGAAGACTGTCCTCCAGAATTGGGGACTTCTGGTCAGCTTACCGTAATCGGCACCTGTGTTCAAGACTCGCGTGCCTTCGCCACCGATAGTCGAGTTGCCTGAGTCGCTGGCTTCTCGCTGTTCATTCAAGATGGCGGCTGGGTGGTATGTTCGTATTAAGGTGTTGTAGTTCTGTCCCCTTCCCGGAACTAGTGGCCCCAAATTAAGGACCGGTGACTGCTTATTGCCGCACAAGTTGCTCATGGCGGTCGTTAAACCTAGAAAAAAAAAGAAAAAAAAAGTAGTTTTCACGCAGTTTCTTTTATTCTGACTTTACTTAACTGGGGCCAATATTTTCGAATTAGAGATGATTGATTTATCGTGGCCTTAATCACGAGAGATACGACTCAACAGAAAAAAAAAAAAAAAAAATAGCAAATAAAGTTATGAACCTCATCTGAGACCTGACTGTCGCGCTGAGAAAGATCCCGGTGAGCATTTTTATTTTTCAGTTCGGAGTAAAAGCGACTAAAGGTTCGTGGGGTTGCTGGGATCCTAACTTGGGGGTTGGGGCCCCTGTTTCAGGAAAAGAGCAAAGCCGGTCCCGTGGAGCAAACCCAGCAACCGTACCTCGTTATAGACTGGAACCCAGTTCCAGTTTAGGCCATTAGCAATGGCGACGCCAGCATCTTAGATCTGGGACGCGGGGGGGGGGGGGATTTAGACGGTTAAGTATCGTACGAGAGGGGCACAAAATTTGAAGTACTTTACAGAAATTTTGCCAAAAAAACTCCGTTCATGTAGATTTTACCCGACGTAGTGGCGGTGCCAGAGGTTCAGAACTGATGGGGGGGGGGGGGGATTAGGGGGCTAAGTATCACACGGGGGATCACAAAATTTTGTAACCTGACAGGCAAACTTCCTCGGTGTCTTCCCCGGGTAGACAGATCCCCGTCCTGTCCGCAACTGGGAAAAGTGGAAAGGACTTAGTGAGGTATTAGGGAAACAGGAAAACACACCCTATATCCTCACCAGAAGGGTTGAATTTTATTTGAAATCATTGAAATATTGGAAGAGTGGTATACGGACAAATTGGCGATTTATTTCATTCTATTTGAGAATATCTGCTCATCAACCCATTTTAAAAAGTGTTTTTTTTTTTTTTTTTGGTACGCTACTGTGGGTTATCAACAGAAAACCGTAGAGTGTATAAACATAAATGTATACATTATGAAGCCGGGGCCAGTCCATCTATGACAATGAACTCCCAGTGTAGCTATAACTTTTTTCAACCCCTATTTCTGAAGAAGTTATTATTTTATATTGATCAGTTTTATTTTATTTCGGCTTCTTTAATTCAAAACAAAAACGGATTACGCAGATATTCTCATAAAAACATAACTATATTGTATATCAGTTTCAAAACAAAATTACGAAACTGAAGGTAGCTGTTGATTTCTTCTTCATTATTCCAACTTCTGAATGAACGACAGATTCTTCAAACAACGTCGGATATTCGCGGTTGTGTAAAACTCTGCCACAGTTTTGCTGATCCGCTCATCCAATTTGATTGTTGCTTTTTATCTTTTCTTGCCCTCGAGATTTAGGCACTTTCTGTCGTACAGGAAGTCACTGTGCCTCTCTTCATATTTCAAGCACGTTATTAACTTCGCGACTTTAGGATGAGGATTTTTGATAGCTGCATTTAACCGATGGTTCCAGCCTTCGGCGACATTATTTGTTCTGTGTCGTTTGTTGTAGCAATTCCACATTTCTACAATTATTACCGGATTTTTCCAACCAGTTATTTAAGAAATAATAAAATTTCTGAAAGTTTTCATTAATGGGACTGGATTCTTGAATACATTCCCAATCATCGCCTACATTTCCCACAGAAAGATAGGCCAGTGAAGCACAGATTCGGAGGTGTTGCCTTATCTCCTCGTTATTGTTATATTCATTCAATAATCCCAGTTCTTGAATTTTTCACCAAAAGGGGTGTTTACCTAATCTCTCACTAAAACTCTTCCTCTTTTCCCAGTTGCGGACAGAATTGGATCTGTCCGCAACTGGAACGTCCGCAATTGGGACCAAACCAACTTTCTCTCCCCCACTAGCGTCTCAATCATACAGCGGCTGAATCCTCATTCCCTGTAATGCGCATGCCCGAGACTTAGAAATTTTCTCCCCATCTGATGGTCTGGCACTCTTTGTTTAGGAGTGGACAGTCGATAATGATCCAGATTAATCCCACAGTGGCTGAATCCTCATTCCCTGTAATGCGCATGCCCGAGACTTAGAAATTTTCTCCCCATCTGATGGTCTGGCACTCTTTGTTTAGGAGTGGACAGTCGATAATGATCCAGATTAATCCCACAGTGGCTGAATCCTCATTCCCTGTAATGCGCATGCCCGAGACTTAACATATTACTTGAACCTCAATTTTTCATATCATGTGTGCTTTTTCTCTAATCTACTGTGGACGATGGATGGTAATATTGTTGATGCACCTTGTATGGAGAATAAAGATTGTTTTTCTTGCGCGTTTTGTAAGAAAATATTCATGAAGTCGTTTAATTTGTATCGACATATGAGGAATATTCATCCTGACCAAAGCACTGATTCATCGTCTTCAGAAAAAAAGGTGACTACAGATGTTCAGGGTGCGAGAAATCGTTTTCTCACAAACAGAATTTTTATAGGCATATGAAAAATTCCCATCATCAAGTAGTAGAAGGTATGACATCTGAGAGGAAGGTATATTCATGTTCGTTTTGCGAAGAAACGTTTTTACAGAAATATAATTTGAATAGACAGGTAAATAACGTTCATCCATCGATAATCAAAGGTGAGTCCTCGGAAGCAACGGCTGTGCCCCTTCGGTCGTGCACCATTTGTGAAAAAACGTTTACTTGTAAAAAAAATCTTAATGCTCATTTTCTGAAGAACAAAATACTGTAGTAACGAATATGACGTGCTGTATTTGTGATAAGTTTTTTTTTTTTTTTTTTATGTCTGAAGATTTTACATACACACATTGAGGCAGAATATTTGGATATCTCTCTGTCATTTGAAAATAAAAAAGGTTAATTGTATGAACGATTTTGCTGTGTGGAAAGAGAAAATTGAAATTGAGTCTCGGTCTCATTTTGTTAAATGCAGATCAGACTTCCTGCTAGCAGATGGTAGAACTGCTGTCCAATATAAATGCCATCGAAGTGGGTGCTATGAACCCGCGCAAGATCGACACAGACGTCTAAAATTATCTGGAATTGTCACAAAAAATGAAGAAGTTGCAAAATATGAGCACATTTCACCACTCACGTTGAAACATGGGAATCATAGAGGAACAGATATTTGTTTACCCAACGCCATATTGTGACGTTACACTTCGTATTAACACAGCATTTGAGCATAATGTTCCACGTGCACCTTAATCTGGGGCGTATATCGACTATCCACTCCCGGGCAAAGAGCTCGAGACCATCAGATGGGGAGAAAATTTCCAAGTCTCGGGCATGCGCATTACAGGGAATGAGGATTCGGCTACTGTAGAATTGAGACCTAGTCTCTTCCCATCTCTCACATGTTTTCAAACTATAGTTACAAAAATGGTGTCTTTCTACTACTCTCTTAGAAATTCACTCAGTGGAATTTCTCCATTTTACGGAGCAATTAAACATTAAATTTAACAGAAAATTCATTTACTATAACAAATGTGAAAATGCAAATTTGTCGGTAACAAGAATTGAATTCGCTCCGGAGCCAGTTGTTCTAACCGACTAAGCTACACCGACGGAATGTATCGCTGCAGATTCATCGTATTGACACGTGCTTCGCCCCATCTGTAGTACGTCACACAAAATCACTTTGAATTCGAAAAATTCACATTCGTTTATCCAAGTTTCTCAAAATCTCGAATGGTTGAACTGACCGGATGTAGGTAAAAACACCCCCAGGAAAAAATACCCCTGAAAATTGAAAAGCGAAAAAAATGCCCCCGGAAGAAATACCCCCGTAAGAAATACCCCCAGAACAAACGGTTCACTGTAAACTGCCACACAGGAACACTGATGTGTGGCAGTGTTCCGGTGTGGCGATTTACCGGCAACCCTGCCACACATCTTCAGCAACTTGGCTACAAAAGTTCAAGGGGGGGGCTGTATAAAGATTGTCGTGTCTGGGCCTACATTGATAACTGAATTGGGAAACGAATTTCGGGAAAACGTTCCATGTAAGCCAAGCGATAATTGTACTTTTATCTAAAGAAATAAATTGCCGAGGATCCGAGGTACACTTGGTGGGGAGGAGGGGGGGGGGCTCTGCTCCGAACTTCCGTAATATTATATTCTGGGTCGCTGGAGTCTGTCAGTGTATCCAGGAAGTTCCCCTTGAAGTGTCCGCTAGGTCCATGAGCTTGGGGGGGGGCTTTCCCCCAAAATGTTAAAATGCACGTAGAGCTGTAAACATTAGTACCATGTTTTATATAATGATTCTGTACACGACCACGAATTTTCAGGAGGGTGGGGTACCCCCCATTTCTAAGAGCTATTCAGGGGTAACATCGAGGATACACTGACCGACTCTAGAGGTCCAGAATATAAAATTACGGAAGTTGGGGGTAGAGCCCTCCAAACCAAGCACCTCGTATCCCTCTCACAGGCTTCACCTAATTTCTCTGGGAGGGGGAAGGGCATGCATAGTTTACCATTAAACACATGAAGCATAGAAATTACGAGCAAATCCCTTACATTGAAGACTTGCACCCCACTCTCCTGAAAATTCGTGGTCGTGTAGAGAATCATTATGTAAAGCATGCTTCTAATGTTTACAGCTCTACGGCCGTTTCAACTTTTTAGGATCCCCCTCCCCCCCCCCCCCCAAAGCTCACGGACCTCGCTGGCGCTTCAAGGGGAACAGCCTGGATACACTGACAGACTCCAGCGGCCCAGAATCTAATATTACGGAAGTTGGGGGTTGAGCCCCCCCAAGTGTACCTCGGATCCTCGCCAATTTATTTCTTCAAATTAAAGTACAATTCTCGTTTGGCTTACATGGAAAGTTTTCGCGAAATTCGTTTCGCAATTCAGTTATCAATGTAGGCCCAGAAACGGCAATCTTTATAGCCCCCCCCCCTTTGAAATTTTGTAGCCAAGTTGCTGAAAGATGTGTGGCAGGGTTGTCGGTAAATTGCCACACCGGAACACTGCCACACATCAGTGTTCCTGTGTGGCAGTTTACAGTGAACCGTTTGTTCTGGAGGTATTTTTCCCGGGGGCATTTTTTCCGCTTTTCAGTTTTCGGGTTTATTTTCCCGGGGGTATTTTTACCGTTTACCCAACTGGATGACCATGTGTTCAAGCTACTTAAATATTTTGGCGGAGTCAGCCCACCTTAGCCCAATCGTAGCGTCGCGCCTGGCCACTAGCCAGAAGCCCGTGTCTTTCACCACTTGTTTGTTTTATTTTTTTTATTCTTTTTAAAAAAAAAATCTGCTGAGGTAATTTCTTTTTCGTTTTAATCTGCTGATGCTACAAGGACGTGCATTAACCCAAAACATTTGATTAATATGCATAGCGAACGTCACGCATACAGCGGAAATGACTCAGCTATTTCGATAGTTTTCATTCGTTTAAACTGGTACTGTTGTTAAGATTTTGTGGCCACACTCTCAAAAGAGCACGTATCCTGAGAAAAAGTACGTGCTTGTGATACCAGTGTGTCCTTCCGTCTGAAATGCAATATGTGGATATCTGTTAATCGGATTGGAAAAATCGCTTTCTCACGGCACAGCGCTAGTAATGAGGGTGATTCATTTTCTCGTTTCTGTGATGTTTCCTTTAATTCTGATGGGGTGATTTTCTGTGTGTTTTCTCGCTAGCGCATTTTTGATCTTCGGAATGCTGTCTGCACTTCTAGAAGTGTGAACGGAAAACTTCTTTTATCATTTAGTAGCTGGAAATATGAGCAAACATCCCATGCATTTTTTTCTTTGCACAACACATTTTTTTTATTTAAGGTTTTAACCATAGCCATGAGCAATTCTTTGGCAGGGGTGCTATTAAGCCGATTCGCTCCAGTTCTCGCGAATCTTTTGTTAAAATTATGGAGGTTCGATGGAACCATTTGTCATACTCCAGGTTCGGATGTAAATCATTATACACTGTACGGAATTTTCTGAAATTCACGAGCCACTTTCCGTCATTCCTTTCGTGAATTAATGAAACATATTTCTGGTACAACCTTTTCCGTGAAATGACGGAAGGAAACCTGAATTTCACGGATTTTTCGTACGCTATGAGAATTTTGAATTTTCAGAAACCTTTCCGCAATTCCTTTCTTATATCGACGGCAAACTGCCGTTTTTAAGATGTGTTAACGGAAAATTCTGAATTTTCAGAAACTTTTCCGCAAATCCTTTCGCATATTAAAGGAAAAACTCCGTACTTTTTTCGGGTGTCGTCGCATTTTTGACCAATGTTGAAATGGTAGCATATGCGATCGGAAGGGGCAAAGAGGAGTGGGGATGAAACAAGGGAGGCAGGGTGGGGAGATTAGGTGTGGACCACCTGGGGTCTTCCAACGGTCAATTCGATTGGGGTTGAAAGGTCAGATGGTAGGTGGGTTCAAGCATCAGGGCCGAGCAGAATACGTTTGTAGAAATTAATTGAATAAACAATTTTCCCACTCTTTAATTTCTCTCACTTTACATAGGAATTACCATTGACATTCTTGCAAGAACAGAAATTTTAAATTTTGTTATCGATGCTTTCGTAATTACTTCGTTTTTCACAGTTTTTTTTGGGGGAAAAAATGAAATTTGGGAACATTTGGATTTTCTTTCTTACTAAAAGCGAAGAAACTTGCAATTAATTCTGAATGCAGCTATCGCAATAAAATTCGCACACGAATGGAAAAATCTCCGGCAGTTTGTCGTAGAGAAAATACCACGGCTATTGCTTGGGAAAAGGAAGTATTTGATTTTTTACATACAGATCAAGTTTTACTAGGGGTATCTTCAGCTGCAATCCAGAAACATGAGCAAAACCTTATTTTGTAAATACAAATAATACAATAATTATCAGACTTTTGCTAAAAAAAGACTATCAAACAGGAAATGGTGATGTCAGCATACCACTAATTTTGGGTTCGAGGCACTTGGATATTTTTTGCCAACAGTGAGCCGCAAAAAATCTGCTTCCAAGGTTGTTTATGGATCGCCAGTCCGATACTGAGCGTTTGTATGAAGATCTGAAATTTACAACAGCTATTTCTGCAGATTTTTTAGGAATAATAATTCCGGGTATGTATAAAATAATCTATGAGGAATTAAAAAAGAAGGTAGGAATGTTTTCTAACCAATTGTTTTTTATGTGGTTGTAATAAAGTGAGAGCATAAATAAGCTATTCTTAAACATGACAAATGAATCAAAGCCATATTATTATTTAATATTTTCTGGAGATTTAAAATTCATGTGGAAGAAACCGCGAATCCACAGACACGCGTTCAAACTGAAGTACGTACTTTAGTACAAAGCAACTTCTTTTACGGTGCAGAGGAAACGCATTTCCGTAGTTCACGTGATGGTCGCTAATACTACCCGTTTCGTCACTCCGCATCGTCAGCAGCTCCGTCGCTGAACTCCCCCCCCCTCCATCTGACCTACCTTCTTTCCCCATCCCTCTGCGTTAAGCCGGTCGCATTTACTACCATTTCAACCCCGGTCGCATTACGACTGCTTCCTTTTTTCGTATCCATATGACGAAAACTTTCCGATAATAGGAGCGATTCGCGAAAATACTTGAGGTTAGATTAATTGTTAAATTTCCATAGTCTGTCGAAGAATCTGATTTTGAAGTTCTTCAGCGAGATCGGATATTGTGGATAGCATATCACATGACTTTTGGTTACACAGGGTATTACTTCTCCTCTGCCCCGTTTTAGTGCACCAGCTATTAAATATTGTGCAACCGTAAGAATCAGGACACTTCAATTATTGTTCAAGTGATTTGTACGATGTTTATGTACAGTGCTCGAAATGGAAATTCTGAAGTTCAGGTGTGCTCATATTTAGGTAAAAATCATCCAGAAAAAAAAAAAGAAAAATACCGAAACTGAAAAAATAGAAAATACCGAAACTGAAAAAATTGAAAAAAGTCCCTGGAAGAAAGGCCCCTTTGTGTGAAAATGTAATTGACGATTCCGTGGATTGCGCTATAAGTCAGAAACAATGGCAGTCGATTTCAGTTGGTTGGTTTGTGGATCCAGCGGACACTACTAATTCTACACCTAGGACTGTGTTTAGACTGAAGTAGCTTATTCATGCTCTGATTTTATTACAACCACATAATAACAATTGGTTAGAAAATATCATTCCCCAGAAAACATTCCTACCTTCATGTATTGCTCTTTTAATTCCTTATAGATTATTTTACACGCACCCGGAATTATTATTCCTAAAAAATCTGCAGAAATAGCTGTTGTAAATTTCAGATCTTCTCACGGACGCTCAGTATCGGACTGGCGATCCATAAACAGCCCTGAAAGCAGATTTTTTGCGGCTCACCGTTTGCAAAAAATATCCAAGCCTAAAATTAGCGGTATGCTGACATCACAATTTCCTGTTTAATAATAAGCAAAAGTCTCATAATTATTTTAATTAATGTATTGTTTGCATTTACAAATAGGGTACTACTCATGTTTCTGGATTGCAGCTGAAGATACCCCTAGTAAAACTTGATCTATATATAAAAAATAAAACACTTCCTTTTCCAAAGCAACAGCCATAGTGCTTTCTCTACGACAAACTGCCGGAGATTTTATTCCATTCGTGTGCGAATTTTATTGCGATAGCTGCATTCAGAATTAATTGTAAGTTTCTTCGCTTTTAGTAAGAAAGGAAATCCAAATGTTCCCAAATTTCATTTTTTTTTTTAGTACTGTGAAAAACGAGGTAATTACGAAAGCATCAAAACATCGATGACAAAATTTTAAATTTCTGTTACTGCGAGAATTTCAATGGTAATTCATATATACACTGTTGGCCACCCAAAATGCAACACCAAGAAGTAAGCATCCGATTGGCCTGAAATTCGCAGCACGCGACGCCTGCGAAAGGACATGCAAACGATTAGCATTGCAGGGCAATATATGCAAACTATGTGCGCCGGGCACGCCACCAAGAAGCACTATAAGAAGGGTGCACAGAAGGCGGGGTGTAAGTAGTGGAAGTGTGTTGTGCTGCCGGACCTGTGCTTGGGAAGCTTCCTGATTCCTCGTCGCAGAATACGGCAGTCATTCCAGCACGTTTCGGAGTTCGACAGAGGACGAATAGTGGCTTATCGCGACAGCGGTTTATCGTACCAAGACATCGGCGCCCGTGTGGGACGACATCCAGCCACAGTGAGGAGAGTATGGATTTGGTGGGTGCAGGAGGGACGGACGGACCGACGTGAACGATTGCCGCAGCCGCGGCATACCACCGAACGAGAGGACCGGCATGTTGTGCGGCGGGCATTGACGACTCGCACCGCCACATCACAAACGTTAGCGCAGGACTTATGGTGTGTTGCGCAACAACCTGTGTCAGCACGTACCGTTCGACGTCGTCTGCAGGAGCGGGGACTTGTCGCACGGCACCCATTGCTCCGATTACCATTGACGTTACACCACCGGCGAGTGCGGCGGCAGTGGGTCGTTGAACGCCGCACCTGGACTACGGAATGGCACGACATTGTCTTCTCCGACGAACACCGCTTCTGCCTGCAACACCACGATGGTCGGATCCGCGTGTGGCGGCACCGCGGCGAGAGATTGTATGACGCCGGTCCATCGCCTGGCGTTTTTGTTTGGGGCGCAATTGGATATGACACCCGCAACCCTCTGGTACGCATCGCCGGTACACTCAACAGCCACCGCTACATCTCTGACGTTTTGCAGCCTGTAGTCCTCCCTTACCTGCAGGACCTGCCAGCGGCCACGTTTCAAAAGGACAATGCGCGTCCGCACGTGGCACGCATCGTGACACCATATCTCCGAAGCTCTTCAAGGCCACATTGGAAAATGTCTTTCAATCACTGAACTGGGAAAACAAAGGGATAAAGATTAATGGAGATTATCTAACCCATCTTCGTTTTGCTGATGACGTAGTCATTTTTGCAACTACCCCATCAGAGCTGCAGAGTATGATCCAAGAACTTGCTGACAAGATTAAAGAAGTGGGATTAAAAATGAACTTTCAGAAGACAAAAGTGATGTTTAATGCTTTTACACGAAATGAAGATTTATCAATTGATGGAGAAAAGCTGGAGATAACAGACACGTACGTTTATCTTGGACAGCAGATATCAAGTGAGGGTCACATTGATGAAGAAATTAATCGGCGTACAAAACTTGCCTGGAGAGCTTTTGGAAGAAACAGCATAATTTTCAAGAGCAATATGCCATTATGTCTTAAAAGAAAAGTGTTTGATCAATGCATCCTTCCAGTGCTTACGTATGGTGCAGAGACGTGGACCTTAACTAAAAGAGACATACAAAGGCTGCAGACAACTCAAAGTAGCATGGAGAGATGCATGCTTGGTGTAGCCAGGAATGATAAGGAGAGGAACTCGTGGATCCGAAAAATGACAAGAGTGGAAGACATCATGATCAGAGTTAAATCCTTGAAATGGCAATGGGCTGGGCATACTGCCAGAAGGACAGACCATCGATGGACAGCCGAAATTTTAGATTGGATTCCAAGGGACAGAAAAAGACCCAGAAGAAGACCACATGTGAGATGGGTGGATGAAATTCGAAAGTATGCGGGAGTGACATGGAGGAGACTGGCACAAGACAGACCGTTGTGGAAGAAACTTGGGGAGACTTTCGTCCAGCAGTGGATTGATAATGGTTGACAATGATGATGATGATGATACTGTAATACATAGACAGAGAGAGGTATACAAATAGATCGCGCGAATGTTTAAGAGTGTATGTATCTATTGTATGCGTGTACATAAATAGTTTACCTAGTCAATCCGATTGGATTAAATTACTGTCTTCAGGTTGACTTACCGTAATAGTTTACCTATTCAATCCGATTGGATTAAATTACTGTCTTCATGTGGACTTACCCGTACCGTCCTGCTCATGGATGAATACGGTACAAAAATTTGAAAAACATTTTATTCATTTCATGGCATCACTTTTCGAAAAGGAAAAGGTGTAATCCGCGAACTTGTCAGCGAACTGGAAAACCATTGCTCTTAAGTAAACAAAGATGCAATTCGCTTATTTTGTAGATTGCGGACGTTTATCAGAATTCGCTCTTTAAACAGAAATGCAGTACTAGTATCACAAAGAAAGGCCCAGCAGAAAACACAGAAATGGATACGTTCAAATACTGGGTAGAAAACCTATACCTGATTTTTAGCGAACAAAGGATGCTTCCCAAATCAAGCTGCAAATGTAAATGTAACTGAAAGTTTTTTACTTTTGGTTCAGAAGGAATTTACATGTAAAATATTTACGATATTTGTAAAATGGCACAATGTGTCCCGATCTGCATAATTAACCCTCAAGTAAACAAAAATATTCATACATACATACATATCACTAAGCTGTTCTCTGAGATTCAGAGGTTAGCTCCAAAATGAAATGCAAACTACCAGATATTTTTACTTACTGTTCAAAATATTGTAAACAAAATTTCTGGGGTATTGGGTTTAATTACGAGAATTTCAAATAATTTAACAATTAAAACACTAAAAATGTTGTACTACAGTCTGATTTATCCATGTTTGACTTATTGTTTATTAGTATGGGGGCAAACTACTAAGACTAACTTTTTAAAATTACAATCATTACAAAATAGGATGGTCAGAATTTTAAATAATTTTAGGGGAATTAACTTGAATATGTGGCTACGGATAAATTCTTATGGATTTTTAGATATTGAGAAATTATGGAAATTTAGATTATTAGGATTCATGTATAAAAGAATAAAAGAGAATAGGTATCAACATTTAATTCAACTGAACACTGTAGGTCATGACTATTAAACAAGAGATAGAAATGCATTTTTGTTACCAATGCCTAACACTTTAACCCAAAAAATATTTATTGATTACCAGGGATTGGTGTTATGGAATAACCTACCTTGTCAATTAACACATATTAATAATTACAATTATTTTCGAAAGCAACTAAAAAAATATTTGCTAACAAATTAAAGTATAACATTCTATGGTAAAATTTATTAATCAGACCAGATATGAGTAAATTTTATATGTGCAGGACGTTTGACTTGACTACGTACTTTAGGGAAAGTGTGATTCACTCAGGCTATATATACTGTATATAGCCTTTTATTCAATTTCCTGTTCTGTGGTTACCCTGTAGTACATAAGTATGCACATTATATATGTTGTTTTTCTTAATACTATATGTTATAAAATTAATTTTGAAATGTAACATAGTCAAATGTAACCCCATAATGAAATAAATGAAATGAAATGCAAGTTGATTTTTGTTAGTTCGAAGCTCCTAAAATACAAACTTACTTAAATAAAAATTTGGGGTCTTAGAACGAAAAAAAGTATTAGAGAATACAATTAGAAACGTTTTTGGAGAAATAAGATATATCTTCTACAATGTGAACGATAGATAGACTCCATGCCAGAATTGCACAGTGTGACGCAGTTCATGGCGGTTCAACCTCGTACTAACCATGTTACATGGAAATGTTATTTTTCAGTTTACCACTAAATACAGCTGTATTTTACCATAATGTTTTGATCACGTTATCCTCTGTATTCCGTTATTATGCTGTATAAATTTCGTTGGTATCAGACGTCTCCTTCTTGGTGTTCTTTTTTCACTTTACGCCAGTGTATTTTCAGTAATACACCCTGAAGTGCATTGAAAAAACACGATGAAAAAAAAAATTAATAAGTCCTCCTACACAAAAAATAAAATTATTCCAAACGTATTAAAAAAATAATAATAGTAGGGAATGTCTGCATTTTGTACGGATTCTTAGGCCTAACTGTAATATTTGCTGAAATTTAATTTGAATAGTATTATTGAGGTTATTGCATATATTTGTCACCAAAATAAGGGATGGGCGGTATATCAGAAAACAGCAACAACAACAACAAAAAAAGCTGCTCTAAGCAAATAGTCATCAGATCGAAGGAAACCATCGTGGATCAAATAAAAGCTTCAGTGCCGTAGCCCCCTATAACGTGCTTTGCTCCCGAATGTTAACTTTCCCTCAGAGCATATTATCTCTTAAGATGTGGTGGAGCTGTTGCCGCCTGTTTTACGTTATCTCTATGAGAGTTGACCTTCTTTAAGCGTTAGATATTCTTTGCTCCATTGAAGTTCCTACGCTTACTATGTACTCGCTTTGCTCAGGGCTTAGTTTAGACTTCCTTATAACCAGGGCTGCTTACAACGAGGAGTCTATATTCGGTGACCAACGGATTAACGAGTCTTCCGAACCTCGGCTAATCATTAGCGATTCAGCTGGATTTGAACCTAGAATTTTAAGGTCCCGAGCCGAGAAGGCAACCCCCTTCCAATAGGGACATTCATGAAGCAGAAAGTCGGGCAATTAGAATCTCTGCAACCAGAACGACTATTCAGTGTTAAAAGCAATTTCACCAAACTCAAAGATAAAAAAATCCGAAGAGGAAAAAGTTTTTTTTTTCTTTTTTTGATTGGAGGTTTAACGACCACCGTGAGCAACTCAATGGGCTATAAGCAGTCGCCCGTTCCTAATTTAGGGTCACTGGTTCCAGGGAAGGGAGAGAGCCAGTGCCGTAAGACAAACACGACATCCATGCCTCACCGGGATTCGAACCCGGACCCCTTTCGGACGAATGATCAGAGGCCATCGCTTGGACCACTGCGCCACCGGGGCGGCGAGGAAAAAGTTTATACTCATTGCTGCAAAACTAAAATTTGTGTTTAATCTATTACTCTCAATTCTTTATTCTATGAACAAGCACTTCAAACTCGATATGCCGCCCCGGTGGCGCAGTGGTCTAAGCGATGGCCTCTGATCATTCGTCCGAACGGGGTCCGGGTTCGAATCCCGGTGAGGCATGGATGTTGTGTTTGTCTTACGGCACTGGCTCTCTCCCTTCCCTGGAACCAGTGACCCTAAATTAGGAACGGGCGACTGCTTATAGCCCATTGAGTTGCTCACGGTGGTCGTTAAACCTCCAATCAAAAAAAAAAAAAAAAAAACTCGATATGTAAAATTAACGATATAATAAAAATTACAGACATCTTTAATGGGAAGATCTGGGGCTTAGGCAGGATGTGATCATGCGCCATGGGATGCTTCATTTCCATCCTTTGAAGGATTGAACTTATAGCTCAAGCGCACACCACTTCCCTACCCTTTGCGGTTCCCACACGCAGCTATTTCTCAAGGGACAGAAAAAACAACTACATTGCTGCACTTCCCACAACTCAAATTAGTGCCGGTATGAAATATCAGAAAAAAAGAAGTGCCGGTATGCCATATCGGCACATTTCGAGCACTGTTTATGTATCAGTCTGTGAAGTCCTTACGATAAAAGCTACTACAGCTATCAAGAGTAAATTTAATATTCAACAGTTTTGTGAAACAATACTATAAAACAGTTCATTTCGCCTTTTCTTAAAGATAATAGAAGATTATTTTCAGTTAAAAAAAGAGATCTCAAGTTCCAAATCATTCTGTTGCATTGAAAAAACACGATGCAAAAAAAATTAATGTCCTCCTACACAAAAAATAAAATTATTCCAAACGTATTAAGAAAAATAATAAGCTCCAACAGAAAATAAAATGACTAAATCAATCGCATTAATGAAAAAAAAAAAATCATCATGTTGCAATCAACTTTTGCCTTGAACGTGAGTGCAATTCCATTTCCTCAGTGGCTAAGACTCGCGATTTGTAACCCAAACGACCTCAGTTCGATCCCTACCACCGGCGAGAAAGGGTTATCTGGTGTAAAGGCTGAAAAATTGAGCGTATTCGAATTTGTGAAATTCCTGTATAAATACGGACAAAATTGAAACGGTCTTTTCTGAAATAAACGGAATTATTAACTACGCAAAATCTGGGAAAATACGGGTTAAAAAAAACGGAAATTTCGTTAAAAGATGGACACTTACCGGCAACTTTGCTGCACGTTATTTTCAGAAATTTTCCGTGAAATCACACCACTTATTTTTTACAGTGTAGCAGACATCCGCCAGTTTAATACTGGGGTTTTCCTTTGCTTTTTGTTTTTTTCTCTTTCTTTTGTGTGTAAATGTTTCACCGTTCATTGCGATGCGGTATTAATATTCTTCTCAAGGAAGGCGGAGGATTTAGCTTTTTGAAACCTATTCCAATCAAATCAGTTTTTCGAACGTAGGGCAGAGTTTTTTTTGTCTTAGAGTTCTGCAAAATAGCTGTCATAACCCTTTAAGCAGCCGATGTACCTTAACCAAATGGCGTCCAAAAATTTCTTGGGCTACCCAAACAAAAATATTCACATAGATGCCGGGTTTTACGGTAGCTATACAGCCAGGCCGGGTGGAGCTTTGGGGGGGGGGGGGCTCCAGTGGTGTAGAAGAGCCTTAGCGCGGCTTAGCGACACTAGGGCACTTTTAATCTGGGCTTAGGGGCCCTCAAACACTTTTCGTGGTAAGTTGGGAAGAAAAGCAGGACAAAGAAATTTTTAGATAATCATGTAAAAGGAACACTGATTTATATGAAAACATTCTCGTGCCTTCACAGAACGTTCGTATTTGCAAGGACGAGACTAAACTGTCGGATGACTACTAGGAGGACAAATAACACATGCAAGTTAAACATACATGTATAGACAGAACAAGTGGTCGCTACGGTGGCGCAGGCTACTCACCGTTCGTCTGGGTTCGATTCTCAGTCGAGGCATAGGGTATGTGCTTGACTTACAGCATTGCTTTTTTCCCTTCCCTGGAACTAGTGACCCTAATTTAGGAATAAATGGCTGCTTATATCTCTTAGAATTCTCCATAGTAGTCGTTAACATACCCCACCCCCACCCTAAAGTGAAAAGTGTTTTACAATTGAGAAGGGCATTTTAGCTAAACTTGCCATCGGCTCCAACAAAAGTAATCACCTGAGCCCATTCTGTGATTCCTTATGAGTAAGCAATAGGCGCTTAGGTTTCCGAGCGATCAGAGGCACTGGCCTCTGGCCAATCACTCGGCGACTCTGGCTCTAGATGACCGCGATTGTCATTATACCCGAAGAGAAACAAAAAGCAGCGCAAAAATTATTTGCCCCTCTCATTCCGTAATCTTAACAAGAGCGGCATATAAGTTATTACAAGTATTCAGTGTGACTTACAGACATTATCACACTGCATATTTGGAACCGTACAGAATGACAGAACAGTATCTAAAGGGAAATACACTTAACATTCTTAGCGTCTGACTCCCACGTAACTTTTGTTTTTTATTTAAAATTGCTCCGATTAAGCAATTTTAAGGAAAGTTGATAAAAATAATTAGTAATATAACTTTAATAAAAATACTAACTGATGTAAAGAACAAATTATTTTAAATTGCTTTTGAAAATTTTAAGGCCCTTCTTTCTGGGTTTGTTTCACTTAACCTGTTCACCGGTTAAGGAAATCTGTGGGAAACGTCCATTCACAGGCAAAGGATTGCATCCCGTGAAATTACTGCATGACAACGCTAGGCCGCATGTCGCGAAATCGGCCAGAGAAACGTTATTGACGCTTAGCGGGGAAGTTTTGGAGCAACCGACGTATAGACCCGACATAGTCCCTTCAGACTATCATTCGTTCCGATCGATGCAACATGTTTTTTCTGCTGTACGGTCCCGGACATGTGACGAACTGTCAGCTTCCCGACCGATGGCGGAAGGTGATATAGAAAATGACGGCGCATACTTTGATTCGTATTGTTGTTTTCTCTCAAATTACATGTTGCGTTGTCTTAAAGCGCTTTAAAACTTATTTGTACACCTAATGTATGAGCAAAGTCGTTACGTGAAAAATGTCGTCCGTGAAGAACACACACGAAAACTGTCGTAAATACAAAATGGAAAATGATTATCTCAAAGAAGTATTTGCTTTTAAGCTTAAGAAAAAGACCATAATATAGATTGAAAGTTCAGAGAGAGAGAGAGAGAGAGAGAGAGAGAACGAGAGAGAGGAAGACAAGGAGAAAGAGAGAGAGGAAGACAAGGAGAAGAGAGAGAGAGCAACAGAGACAGAAGGAGAGAGAGAAAGACAGAGAATAAAAAATGTTAAAATCTACGATTTTTCTTTCCGGGGCAGAGGGAGTTGAGCTTGTATTGTGATCCTTATATAAAAATCTCCTTACAAAACGATAAAGAGATAACTAATCTGCGTTGCGAATATTTTTACACTGTGTATAATTTGATGTGGTAGGAAATATGATGAGGATCCCTCGAAAATAAATACATATAAATAGTTTTTTTCACGTGATACATATTTTCGTGACTGATCTTTAATGCAAGTTGCTAACTGACAAATTTTGACTTTTTAAAGTTTTGTACGAGCTCATACATGAATTTTTTTTTTTTTTTTTTCGAATTTCTAGTAATGTTTTTAAAGTCACTGAACAATTGGCTGCCATATGTAGCCCCAAAACAACTCTGATATGGTTCTTTTTATTTTTTTAAAATTTTAAGCGTCTGGTTTACACACAGCTTGTTGAATGTATTAAAATAGGGGCACAAAATGATGAAATTTAATTTGCTATTTCACGAATGCGGAAAATATTAAAGTGGTTTCAATAATCATTTGAAATCTGCAAATCTCATCAGTAGCGGTGCCGTTAAGGGCGATAACCTATTCGAAAGTGGGACGGGGAGATTAGAAACTAAAAAAGAAAAACATTTAAAAAAATATCTTTTTAAGGGCTTCGCTCCCCAAAATTTACGAAAAAAAATCTACGAAAAATCGTTTTGCGTTTATTTTTTAAACTGTGGGGCCGCTTCAAGGCGCGGGGACCCCGGGCGACCACCCGGTTGCCCCTATGGTCCATCCGGCCCTGACTACAGCAAACCAATTGTGTTACCCCTCTCATCTCAGCAGTAGCAACCATAAACCTGTCACAATGATAAGCGCTCCCTTCAACTCCTTTATTCTCTGCTCCATGACCCAAGGCAAGACTGGAGAAAGCTTTTCGTATCTGGGAGCGCAAGGCTTGAAATTACACCCCTTCGAGTTCGAAAGTTTCTCATTTCCAATCAAATACTACGCAGTTGTTATTTTCCCACACCACCGTTACAGGAAGCTACTATGATCCCCCCAAAAATTGCATTTCCGGTTTCTGACATAAATTTACTAAAATGTAAAAACTAGGTAAATACTAAAGCGATAACGGTTTAAGTAAAATGTAAAAATTATGTGATCGCCGACAATCGAACACGCTGCAAAAACGCAGAATGAAAAACTAACCAGCACAGAAGGAATGAGTATTTGATAGTCAACATAATAATATTTTGGAACATGTCCTTTCAAGGTTGAATGCTCAAAGGAGCTTTCTGCGACAGAGCACAAATGACTAATTAGCTCCCTGGGGCAAGAGAAGCTCATTAGTTCCATGCCAAGAAAGTGCACTTTTTTTACTAGAAAGGGAAACTATCGGACCTCCCGACGACGATCATCACGGAACTTTCTGTGGTGGACAAGCATGACACCAAAGTAACAGGTGTGAAGTACGGCATTTCGCAATCGCCCGCAACCCCTGACCCTAGAACATGGCTTATAAAAGTGGGACGCCCGCCTGCAATGTATGCAGCCATAAAGTATCAAATAACATGCAAATGTGGGTGTCATGTGCTTGGGTGATACTGCGCATGCCTGAAAGGTGTTCTGCGTTGTTTACGTCAATGACTGTTAAACATGAGTAGTGTGACACAGCGCACGAGCATGTTCGTACGCATTGTGTTGTGCGTTTTAAGTAAATGGCTTGTATCCCTCATGCTTTAGTACAGATACTGGTGAACGAGGTGATGCAGAAATACCAAGCGGACGATACGGCTCCAACGTACATCGACAGGCGAATTGCAAGGCAGTTGTACAGCGTTTTGGAGCAACATGTCATTGGAGGAGCTGCCATGTTTGAAGGACAGACATTGTGGCGTGATAGTGATGAAATGTCGAACACGTTATCTGAACACAGTGATACACCGGGTACTACAGCATACATCGTGCCAAGCAATCCGATCGAGTTCCTATGAACCATCAATCCCCAAAGTGTAACGGAAAAGCATTCACCAACAGCTTTCCGGACAAACCATGCGCAGAGTGTCTATGACAATGTGAAGGTCGCAAAGAAAACCGTTGCAGCACTGCCTTCTGGCAAATTAATGGTGTTGTACGTGGTATCTCTCGACATTTAAGTGCCTCATATCTAACAGGTAAATGTTTTTTTGACATTTTATGGCTGCATACATTACTTGCGGGCTTCCCATTTTTATAAGCCATGTTCTAGGGGTTGCGGGCGATTGCGAAATGCCGTACTTCACACCCGTTACTTTGGTGTCATGCTTGTCCACCACAGAAAGTTCTGTGACGATTGTCGTCGGGAGGTTCGAAAGATTCCCTTGTAAGTAACCGTGGCTATCCAATTAAATATTAAAGCGTATTTTGCTTATTGATCAGTTATTTGAAGGAGAGGGGGGGGTCCATAGGTTTGGTTCATTGGTGAAAGCCTCGTACACACGTATATATCGCTTTAAATTCGTGCTCAGTCTCCCCTCAAGGGAGGGGGTTCAAACCCCGAAGCCTTCCTCTGGCTACGCCATTGATGTTCTGTACAGTAATTGTACGTTAAATGTATTGTACACTAATTTCACAAATTCCACCATTTGTTGCTTTTTATGACTAGACGCGCTGTACTTTTGCTTGTCACTTCACTTCTATTACTGGTAATAACATTCTGTAAAAATATTTGAATTCAAAATTATGTATAATATGTATTCCTGACTTTACCATTATGCTGTATAAGATGACTTCAAACATCAAAAATTTGTCTTTCGGTCTACTGGTGCAGGACTTTTGGCCACGATTGTATATATTACGTACGGGCAGAGACATGGATATTAACTAAAAAAGACGTACAGGAGCTGCAGACAACTGAGAGAAGCATGGAGAAAGGAATGCTTTGTGTAACCAAGAACGATAGGATCAGGAACTCGTGGATCAGGAAAATGACAAGACTGGAAGACATATTATAATCAGAGTAGAATCCCTGCAATGGCAATCGGTTAGACATTTTGCCTGAAGAGCGGACTACCGACGGACAACTGAAATATTAGACTGAATACTCACGGGCAGGAAAAGACCCCGAAGAGGACCACGTGAGAGATAGGTGGATGAAATTCGAAAGCATGCTGGAGTGGCATGGAGGAGACTGGCTCAAGACAGACCGTTGTGGAAGCAACTTGGGGAGACCTTCATCCAGCAATGGAATGATAATGGTTGATGATGATCACACACACACACAACCCTATATGTAGCAAATGTTCTATGGAGCCGAAAACTATTTTTGATACACCGCTTTCCCATTCCAGACTTTCAAATTTCAGATTCGCCCCATTGGACTGGTATCTTCTTCCAGTTGCAGTTAAATTATCGATACAATCTAATCAAATATGCTATCAGTAGTCTGGAATGGAAACTCGAAAATCATTATGTACATTAACGCATTGAGGTTCACCCACGGCGAATTTTTTTGGTTGCTGCTTTTTATAAGTACATGCATTTTTTTTTTTTTTTGGATGAGATTTGCATCTAATATTTACTAATGATCAAGCATTCATTTAACTGTAAGGCCAATACTTTTTGGGCCTTACAGTTAAATGAATACTTGATCTGCAGTCCTGGAAAGTCTGTTTCAGCTACAGCAAAAATTCTTTTCCCATTCGAAAGTAATTAAATGAAAATTCGTATTCTTTAATTTCTCTCACTTTATACATTTGCTCTGAAATATTTGAAATTCTGGACATTTTCCATTTTAGCAAGATATTTTTTCACATTTATTTCATTAATGATAGGTAAGTCTTTACAAAGCAATACATTTTTGGTACATTTGAAATTCCGTTCTTACAAAAAGCGAAAAATTTATTACACATTCTGAATTCAGTTATCTCGATAAAATTCTTAAGAATGTAATACAGTCTTCGACAGCCTTTCTCAGGGATCGTGCCTTGCCTCTTGCTTCTCAGTAACGGAAGTAATTTTGTTTTTATGTTTAATTTTCCTAGGGATTTGTGGTCCAGGAAAATGGGAAAAATATTGTTAATTATTGCCTCAATACAAAAAATAAATAAATAAAATAAATGAATAAATAAAAATAAAAACTGCGATGATTCGAAGACTAGTGTTCAAAAGACGTTTAAACAGTTAACGGTTATGATGACATGACAGTCGAAAGACATTATTCGTAAATAATGAAGAAAATTTCGGAGTTTATGTGATCCTCTGAAAGCTACCAACACCGAAGTGTTAGACAGGATCTATCTGGGTTCAACAAGGAGAAATCTCGAGACCAGATTAAAAGAACACAAATATAGTATCAAATCTGGAAATCAGTCTACGGCACTTGCACGAACAACTTATAACGGGCCCCATTATCCAACTTGGTAGGTCGTTAAGGTAATTTCTACACCAGTGAATACGGGATCACTTCTGTTCCTGGAGAGCTTATTTATATTACCAAAAATGATATGTGTTATAATGATTACATACCTTGTGAATTTGCCAACCCATTGAAGATGCTTCTTGCGGGTGAAGAGAGCGAAACAGAATCTAACAATCGCATGTAAGTGAAGATCTCTCCGTGCTGACTTTTGACATTCTTGGGACCTTTTTACATTAATTTCATATCTTATTGTATTCTAAAAAACTATTAAATACCATGTGACAAGATGTTTTTTTATGTGTAAAAAAAAGTAAAATAGTGTGTTCCATTTATGAACCGATTTCAGAGGGACGACATTTTACTTCTACTTTTGGAAAAAAAAAATTCAACATGAATGGTGGCAACACCTCCCTACATGGTTCACATAACCATCACCGTACTTCCATTTGGGAAGTACTTAATCCACACACTAGTACTCGATACGCACTCCACCGCGGGGGGGGGGGCCCAGTGGTCGGTGTTCGTCACTGCCACAGAGAAACCTCAGGTTTGATCTCAGACAGGTGCGAACGCTGGAATCACTAAATATCCGCCGTGCGTCGGATGGGCACGTTAAGCTGTCGGACCCCAGGTACCGGCCCTACGGTAATAAATAAGAGTGTCTTCCTCCCTCTTTCTACCTCGCTTCCGTGTCATTTCCCTATCGGGCATTCTAACCCAAATCTCCTAGTTTCCTATTTCTAAGGGTTGTTTAAGACCTGGGGTCAGACACTCCCTTCCTAAAATCCTCTACATATGATCTGATCTGATCATCAATACTCACTCTTGGCCTGAGGATGGCTTCAGAGTGAAGCCGAAAGATCTAACCATTTGTAAATACACTGCTGGCCACCCAAAATGCAACACCGAGAAGGAAGCATGCGATTTGCCTGAAATTTGCAGCATGCGTCGCCCGCGAGAGGACATGCAAACGATTAGTATTGCAGGGCATATGCAAATCAGCGGGGTGTAAGTAGTGGAAGTATGTTGTGCTGCCGGACCTGTGCGTGGGAAGCTTTCTGATGCATCGTCGCAGAATACGGCAGTCATTCCAGCACGTTTCGGAGTTCGACAGAGAACGAATAGTGGCTTATCGCGACAGCGGTTTATCCTACCGAGACATCGGCGACCGTGTGGGACGACATCCAGCCACAGTGAGGCGAGTATGGATTCGGTGGGTGCAGGAGGGACGGACGGACCCACGTGAGCGATTGCCGCAGCCGCGGCACACCACCGAACGAGAGGACCGGCATGTTGTGCGGCGGGCATTGATGGCTCACACCGCCACATCACGAACGTTAGCAAAAGAATTATGGTGTGTTGCGCAACAACCTGTGTCCGCACGTACCGTTCGACGTCGTCTGCAGGAGCGGGGACTTGTCGCACGGCGCCCATTGCTCCGATTACCATTGACGTTACAACACCGGCGAGTGCGGCGGCAGTGGTCCGTTGAACGCCGCACCTGTACTACGGAATGGCAAGACATTGTCTTCTCCAACGAATCCCGCTTCTGCCTGCAACACCACGATGGTCTGATCCGCGTGTGGCGGCACCGCGGCGAGAGACTGTATGACGCCTGCATTATGCATCGCCATACCGGTCCGTCGCCTGACATTATGGTTTGGGGCGCAACTGGATATGACACCCGCATCCCTCTGGTACGCATCGCCGGTACACTCAACAGCCACCATTACATCTCCGACGTTTTGGAGCCTGTAGTCCTCCCTTACATGCAGGACCTGCCAGCGGCCACGTTTCAACAGGACAATGCGCGCCCGCACGTGGCACGCAGCGTGTAAAGATTCTTCACGACCCACCAGGTGTCACTGCCGCTGTGGCCCACCTGCTCTCCCGATATGTCGCCCATCGAGCACGTCTGGTCGCTGATCGGCAACCGAGTTGCTTGGCAAGCACCACCCGCGGCTACGCCTGATGTACTGTGGCAACGTGTGGAAGCAGCCTGGACTGACATACTCCAAGCTTACATCCAAAGCCTCTTTTGTTCGATGCAGCGGCGTGTAACGGCCGTTATTGCCAGCCATGGGGGCCACACGAACTATTGATGTCTGCGTGTTCCGCAAGTCGCACGGGCCTGTAAGCTCAATCGTTTCATCTTTGTATCTGTTGTTATGTGTCCAGTAAATCTGGCTTTGCTATCTCGTGTCCTTCTTGGTGTTGCATTTTGGGTGCCCATCAGTGTAGTTTTAATTAAATTGTTTTTAACTCGTTACTTTTTGACTGCAGTTTAATTTTTGATGAGTTCTGATCGTGCATGAGAGGGAATGAGTTTTATAATATGGGTGATGACACACCATTTTTTGAGTGATGGAATACCCAAGGAGGTCAGAACAGGACTTCTGGATCTGTTAACCGTGAAGCCACAAAGTGTGGCAATTTGATATTGTTTACATGATACCCAACGGAATTTCATGCAGTTTCAGCTATGTGTATTTTTAAATTGTGTGATTTTTAGTTATAGAAATCAGGCTAATATCAAACCGGAATGGATTATGTTTCATAGTCGAGTAAGGTTTTTAATTTTAACGTTATGTTTTGTTTTGATTTCGCACTAACCTTCATGTATTTAAATTAAAAAAAAGAAAAAAAGAAAATGGGACAGTGCAGAGACGTATTGCCGAATAGGCAAACTAGGCCCGGGCCTAGGGCAGCAAAATTTAGGGGCTGTAAATTTTAGTGATGGTAGTAAAAAATAATAATTTTTTAAAAGCCCATAAAAATAATCAAAGAAAATTTTTAAATTGAAATAAAAGTGGAAACTAACGTTTAGCCCGAAAGCTGTTGTACACAAGAATTCCTATAATCACCTTCCTCTTCGACTTGAGAAACCATACACAAGTGCATGCTTTTCTGTTTGGCTATGCTTAAGAACTGAAATGAATAATAAAGGGTGGTGGCGGAACGAGTGGGGTGCTAACTTTGCTCTTCAGAGCCCGACAGAAGTTCTCTTAATCAGGTAATGGAAGATTGACTTGGGCTTTAGAAGGAAACATTTGCAGGATGTTCACGCAAAGCTATCCCATTTCCCCCTAAGAATAAATACAATGGTAGGAAAGGGCTGAATGAATATAAGGGGTAGGAAAGGGCTGAATTTTAGCACCATCAGCTATTTCGGTTTCCTCCCACACCGACCTCAGTGACAGGGCCCCTGTGAAGGTAACCCTTGATCACTTCGCTTTTCTGTGTACTGCTTCATTATAAGTTGCAGGCACTTCGTAAAAAATCCAAGAAAATTTTAGGGGATGAAGAGAAATACTTGATTGGCTCATGCCCTCCTTATAATGACAATCGCAGCATCCAAAACTTCCGCTACTGTTTTCTGGCGGTCCTTTTTGTTCCCGTTGTTGATGTATTGAGTGTTGAATAGTTTAAATTTTGAAGATGACAATCCGATTTTTGGTGTAAATGTGACAAGGATGGTAAGTCAGATACTATCCGAAAACTTGAAAATTTCATCGTTCTGGAACGGGACTCGAATCCGCGTCTCCCAGATAGCGCCCGAGTATGCTAACCACTACACCACCCAGAACGACAAAGTCTCAATTAATCGGAAACTTGAAACTTGGTCGTTCTGGGTGGTGTAGTGTTAGTATACCCGGGCGCTATCTGGGAGACGCGGATTCGAGTCCCGTTCCAGAACGATGAAATTTTCAAGTTTTCGGATATTACCTGACTTACCATCCTTGTCACATTTACACCAAAAATCGGATTGTCATCTTCAAAATTTGTATTATATGGTATTTCTTTCATGGTTGAATATTTATATATATATATATCCCGTATTTCTTTCATGGTTGAATATTTTGGTCACTGTATAGAAGAAAAAGGTAATTTCTCAAGACTAATCTAACTATGAGTGATGGAAGAAAGAGAGTGGAGCTCTCAGTACAAAAAAAAAAAAAAAAAAAATAAAAAATGGCTACTACTAAGAAGTAAAAATTGCTGAAGAATTACTAAAATGTTAAATTTTTTTATGAACATTTCACTGTTGAATGCGTTGCAGCGACCAATGAAGAAACTACTTCAGTTGATGTTGATGCTCTAAATGCTCCGAAGAATGCACTTGAAGAAAAAACTGATCAAAATGCATGTTCGATTTTAGATCACGATGCAGAGCAGCCTGCTGACAGTACTTGTGTAAGTGCTGATCCTGAAGAATGGAACATAAATGACGATACCACTGATTCTTTTCTTCCTCAAGATATAAAGCAAAATTTAAAAGAAAGTAGGGCGGCAAATATTTCCAGGCTTAGGGGCGGCAAAACCCTCAATCCGTCTCTGAGAACGGAAAAAAAAAAAAAAACTAAAAATTTTATAGATCCAGAATTTCCTCACACATCTGGAAGAAGTTATGATACAAAAATAGAAACATTTCCGAAGAAAAAATGTGTTTCAGCCAACACGAAATACCAAATCCTTGGAAACCACCAACTTTCTCACTCACTCTTTAACGGCCGGCGCTCGCTGTTATAGAGTTCACGCAAAGTGGTTCTGCTCTATTGATGAGGACATCTCCAGATATCTTATTTTAACCTCCTTGTGGATATTTTGATAATTTTTTCCAAATGTGGGCTGCACAATATAGCTTCCAGGGACATTTATGGATCAACTGTTTTATCGGAATTATGATGCATAAACTTTGATATGAAAAGTAATGTATTCTTTTCCATAATAAAATAAATGCCTATGATTATTTCCATTACAATAAGATTTATTTCGATGAAAATAATACAAAAAATCCGTATATTATCGTGAACTAATTTCTTTCACTTTGGGTGTGATCAGGTTGTTTGTAAACAAAGCGGACCGACACACGGGAAATCAAGAACTATTTGAAACAGTTCTGATTCGGTAGAACAGCCTTTATTTTATTATGTAAAATAATAATATGTTGTCCTGCAGTAACCGTGACCACTTCCACACGGGAATAATTTACAAAATCCGCATAAATTCTACCAAAAAATAAATAAATAAATAAATAAATAAATAAATAAAAAATAAATAAAAAAGTAAATAAATGAGGAACCAGTCTTAGCCACTTTGACTTCCCCATAAAGGAAGGGACTTCCCGAAGAAAAGTTTGAAATAGCTTCGCGTAAAAAATACGCTAGCTTCGGAAAAAAGAACAAAACAAACACACAGGCAAAAAAAAAAAAAAAAAAAAACTTAGTACGATTATTCCAGATATTTCCTTCACAAAATATATTTACTAAAAATAATCATTAAGGCGCCTATTATAAAAAGAATTCTAAGAAAAATTCGCATAAAATTTATCGTGAACTACTTTCTTTTACCTTGGATGTGAACAAGTTCTATGTAAACAATGTGGAACGATACATTCGAAATTGGGAACTACTTGAAGGCGTTCTGATTCGGAAGTGTAGCCAATAAAATTTTTGAAACTGAATGATAAAGGGCATAAAAGCTCAATCGTTACGCAGATTCTCTGTCACAGTGTATTTGTATGATACAACTCCCATACAGTTCACCAGGAGCGGCGATTTTGGTTTTTACGGAATGGTGCACACTTTTTCGTAGAATAATTATTATCGATTATGTAAAAAATGATATATCATCATCATCATCATCGTCAACCATTATCAATCCACTGCTAAACGAAGGATCCCCAAGACTCTCCTACAACTCTCCGCCCTCTGCCACTCTTCAATGTCACTCCTACGTCATACCTTTGAGTTTCATCCACCCATCTGCCCCGTGGCTTTCTGGGTCTCTATATATATATCTGTGTATGTATATGTATATACTATACCGTGCAAATTAATTGGGACAAGCTATTTTATTCTCAGAATTGTAATGTGATCGTCAGTTGATGTCGGAAACCCACGTAAACCGGTTTTATCAGCTGTGAGGCGGTGTGACTGTTAGAACTTGATAGTAAGAATGTGGTTTGACCAGTTTTAAACAGGAAATAGGCACTTCAGCTTCGTTGTGAGCTTTCGTGTGTGACAGGTGGATGCTAGTTTTTGCTCTCTGTGGGTACGTGTTGCTTTCGTGTATTGAAAAATGGATATTTCCCCAAGGAAGCGTGCAAAAATAATTGCTCTGAAGGATCACACTTCTATGAGAGTGAGAGATATCGCTTCTGCAGTTGGTGTAGGCAAATCAAGTGTATCAAGACTGCTTACGCGATACAATGCATCTGGATCATCGTCTCCAAAAAGGAGAGGTAAATGAGGAAGAAAACGAAAAACAACTCCACGAACCGATAAATATCTAATCAAAAATAGTAAAATGAATCCAAAAAAAAAAAAAAAAAAACCGAGCACCGACCTTTAAAGAGATTTATTGACTAGTGGTTGTGATGTTAGTGATTCAACTGTACGCCGTAGGCTTCTGGAATTTGGCCGGAAGGCAAGAAGACCAACGAAAAAACAATATTTGAATGCGAAAATGAAGATAAAACGTTTAGCATGGGCCAAAAAATATAAATCATGGACTGCTGACGACTGGAAAAAGGTAATTTTCAGTGATGAAACTCATTTATTTGTGCAGGGTTACCAAGAAAATGTCGTCAGACGAAACAACTGTGAACCCTAGACCTGAGCATGTCAAACAAACTGTAAAACACCCTCTGAAACAGATGTTTTTTTTTTTTTTTACATCAAATGGCACTGGAAGCTTAGTTTCTGTTCAAGGTAAGATGAATTCAGCCAAGTACGTAGAAATATTACAACGCAGGATTGTTCCATTCTTACAAACTTTTGACGGGACATTTCAACATGACTTGGCCCTATGTCACAATTCGAAATTGGTCAAGAATTTCATACTGGAAAATTCAATTCATTTGCTTAATTGGCCTGGAAATTCACCAGACTTAAATCCCATAGAAAACTTGTGAAATATTTTTAAAAGACGTTTAGGTAAAATGGACTGTACAACCAAAGAACGCATGATAACGAATGCTATAAAAGTGCGGTTCCACGATTATGAAGTCAAAAATATGTGCACTCAATTAGTGGAGTCAATGCCAAAACGAATTCAAGAGGTCAGTTCTGCTAAAGGAGGACATACTTCATGCAGGTATCATCAGTGTATATCAAGGCATAGAATGATATAAAGGCATAGTTTTGGAAAAAAGAGTGATTTTTTACTTTGTCCCAATTAATTTGCACAGTATAGTAATATATACCAGTTGCGTCGCATGCCCATTTAGGTTGGGTGTGCGCTCTTATGGGAAAAAACACCTAACATTTTCATTATGTATCCCGAGCTGCGAAATACGCACATTGATTTTGAACATACGAAAGTATTTCTTTTATTTACGTGTCGTCTAATAACTTACGGTATAGATCATTACATTCACTTCGTTGTTAAGAAAAATCTGAATTCCCTGTGCAAATACTAGAGTGATGAACGAATTTTCGGTATTTTTATATATACATATACTGTATAAGTTTTAAATACAGCACGGGACTTACTTTCTTTAACCCGCTTTGCACAATCTGCAAAGTCTCTGGCAGAAAACGGGACACTTAGTACATCGTCAACCTAAATGGATGTCAAAACTCAAATTGTATATTTAAATCTGTGCTCATAAACACACCGATTCATGCAGCGACGAAAAGACAGAAAACATTAACTCATAGCAGAACGTTGAATTGTGTTTATGACTCCACGCTATTCCAAACGCAAACAAGTATGATCAGTGGCGCTTTTTTAAGTGCGCACTTCCTGGAAATTTAAACCTCTGCGTTGGATACACGAGGAGATAAAAACATGACATGTAGCGCCATCTGGAGAGCTTTGAATTGCAATTGCTTTAACGACTTAGGATGTCCGCTGTTAAAATATCACTCCTGCAGTTGTAAATATTACTTTCTAAGTTTTGTTTACTGCACGAAGCAACGAACCTTCTCTTCACGAAAATATTGCACAAGGGAATTAAGTTTAGCGGACAAACTTTAGCGAGTCTTATTGGAAATACATAAAAAGAAAAAAAACAACAACTACAATATAACAGCAAATGGTTCTACTGCTCCGTGGGACTCAAACGGTGCTCTTTTTGGAGTAGCACAGCTTGAAAGTTCCGCTGTTAACGTTTGAAACCACAGGGAAATTAGAACGTGACTTGCAACGCCGTCGGGGGAGCGCTTGTACCACAGCTGCTTTAAGGTCGTCGAATGTGAGCACGAAAAACAGCACACCCGAGGATTCTAGCGCGAATGCGTTATGTTTACCGGACGAACCTTCTCTTCTTAATGAAAACATTATGTGGGAAAATTAATTTTAACCACCACTCGAATTCTGGCGAGTTTTATTAGAAATAAATCCGTAATTACGACTGAGGAGCGTTTGTGTTTGACCGGGGAGCGTTTGTACCACAGCTGCTTTAAGGTCGTCGGATGTGCGCACGCCAAACTGCACACTCAAGGATTCTAGCGCGAATGCGATATGTTTACTGAACGAACCTTCTCTTCTTAATGAAAACGCATTATGAGGGAAAAATTAACTTTAACCACCACTCGAAGCCTTAAGACGAACTCTGGCGAGTTTTATTAGAAATAAATCCGTAATTGCGACTCTGTGTGGGTGTGCGCCGCACACCTAGCACACCCCGAATATTCGTCGCTGATATATACACAGTCGAGTCACATTACTGTGACCACCTCCTACTTCTGACGTCAACAGCGCGTATCTAATGAAAGAAGGCACGTGCCATGAGCTGGCTTGGAGGGTATATAAAGTGTGCTGTAGCCAATCTGAAAACATATCACTCGTTGCTCTCATGGAAAGACGAAGCGATTTATCAGATTTGCAAAAAGGAATGATTATCGGCTTTCGGGCCAAAGGTGGCAGTATTTCTGAAACAGCGCAGTTTGTGAACCGTTCGCGTGCTGCTGTGGTTAAAATGTATCGTGATTGGAGAAATGGCACCATTGCGAATAAGCAACGTGAAAACTGCGGTGCACCAAGTGCCATTGATGTGAGGGGTGAACGTCGGCTTCGATGGTGCATGAGAGCCGATCGACACGCTACAGTGGAGAACTCACTGGCCGAATGAACCAGGGGGCTACCGGAAGTGCGTCTGCTGTCCTAGTGGCGCAGTGGTCTAAGCGCTGGCTTATGATCATTCGTCCGTGAAGGGACCGGGTTCGAATCCCGGTGAGGCATAGAGGTTGTGTTTGTCTTACGGCACTGTCTCTCTCCCTTCCCTGGAACCAGTGGCCCTAAATTAGGGACGGGCGACTGCTTATAGCTCACTGAGTTGCCCACGGTGGTCGTTAAACGTTCAATAAAAAAAAGTGTCTAAAATGACAGTTCAGCGAACCCTGCTGGGTATGGGGCTCCGATGCAGATGGATGGTCACTGCATCTATGCTAACGAAGGTGCATCGGCAGAAAAGGCTTACATTGTCATGGCAGTATCGGAATTGGACCTACCTCCGCTGATTGGCAAAGAATTGCCTTCTCCGATGAGTCACGTTTTCTGCTTCATCGAATGGATGGACGTCGGCGTAAAAGGCGAGAAACATCGGCGAACAAACACTCTTTAACTATTGCTGAAAGAACACAAGGTGTTGAGGGCAGCGTTGTTCTGGGGAATGTTTTCGTGGCATTCTCTGGGTCCACTCATACCTGTGGAAGGCACTATGGACCGAATTCATTATGAAACCATCCTTGCAGACCACGTACAGCTATACATGCTGATTATGTTCCCTGGGGCAGATGGCATCTTCCAGAATGACAATGCGATATTTCACACAGCTAGAAATGTCCCAGAGTGGTTGGAAGAGCACGATGAAGACTTCAAAGTACTTCCCTGGCCCCCTGATTCCCCAGACGTATACCCAGTTGAGCATCTGTGGGAACAGGTCGATCGTGTTGTTCGCTCTATGGATCCTCCACCATGCACCTTCCAGCAACTGTCAGATGCACTGCAGTCAGCATGGCTCCACATACATGTGAACACCTTCCGGCACCTTATTGAGCCACTCCCAGCCCGTCTAGCTGCTGTCCGCGCTGCACACGGCGGTTACTCTGGATATTAGCTGGTGGTCACAATAATGTGACTCAACCGTGTGTGTGTATGTATATATATATTTATGCAGTGGACAAAAAGTATTTGTACACATACATTATAACTAAACGTGGAAACCAATTGTGACGAAATATTTTTAACCATTGGATTACTTTTACAATAAACACACACATGTTTTTGTTTTTACTAATCAGAAGAAATTTACGATTGTTGCACCGGAAGTAATGCAAAAGTGGGCATAACTTTTTCATTAACTGACAGAGGTTGTTCAAATGCCCCCCTTCCCTGTAGAGTTTTCCTGTGTTTGCACATGCTCGCAGAGAATTTTTTGAGCTGTATTTTATAAACCTTAAAATCCTGTTGTTAAGCTGTAGATTGTAAACATTTTCTATAAGGAATTACATTAAATATCCCAATTAAGAAAATTCAAAATTACGGAAACTTTACATGAGTCAGATAACCAATCTCTGGAGACGTGGCCACGTAGCAGCCAAGAATGTAATTTTTATACGGCCCCTTAACATTTTTATGGCCAGTTCTCCACTTTCTCTTTGGCTGGCCAGAAAATCATGGAAATGTCTACACTTATTGAAAATGAAATATGAAAAAAAAAATGCTTTGTGAACAATAGTTGCTCAAGTATTGGAAATATATTTAAATGTATTGGGAAATATGTTTATTCGAACAATTTCATGGCACTAAAATTGCAATGTGACCAGTTCTCCGTATCCGAATTTTTTTGTGTCCATAAAAATGATAACATAAAAACCTGGAAACTGATTTATCGCGGTGTTTTTTATGATCTCTTTCGTCGATAAGTTCGGTAAATTTCAAATGAGCATATTTTCCGCTAATTATTTTTCTGTTCTAGAAAATAAATTGTATGTAAATACGAAATGGCAATAGAAATTGCTGCATACGATTAATTTAACTTTTTTACATATGTAATGTATTTCCTGTTTATTCAATAATAACTGGAATTCGAATGTATAAAATATTCTGCTTAACAAATAAGAAAATGAAATTTTCCCCTATGAAGCACAATGCACAAGTTAAAAGAATTATGAATGATCTCTAGTTTTCTCCTGTGAAAGAGCAAACGTGTGTCCGCGAATCGGAGCCTTCGTTATAAATTTGTCCATCAAGTAATCTAAATCCATATCATCAGTGGCTTCGGAGTGCGCGTGAAGCAAAGTTAGAGAATTCAACCTCTGTTGCGATATAGTTTCTGATGCGAAAGGTTTTTCCTATAAATTCAAATTTTTCAAGTAAATCATAGACATTCCGCTAGGAGCTACAAAGGTAAATTGCGTTTTCTGCGTTATTTCTGCTTGTAAAACTCCGATTTGAAAATTCTTCCTGTATCATATACAAGACCTGATGGAAAATATTTTTCACATAATTTCTAATGTTTGGTAAAGAATGGTTTTTCCACCAGGGAGCATAAATGTTAATTTCTGCTTTTGATGTATTTGTAGCAAAATCTGGGCTCTTGAAAACTCGACTAATTTTTTTTTCTTGGACCGGTACCGCTCATTTTTTTTTTTTTTTGATTGGAGGTTTAACGACCACCGTGAGCAACTCAATGGGCTATAAGCAGTCGCCCGTCCCTAATTTAGGGTCACTGGTTCCAGGGAAGGGAGAGAGCCAGTACCGTAAGACAAACACAACATCCATGCCTCACCGGGATTCGAACCCGGACCCCGTTCGGACGAATGATCAGAGGCCATCGCTTAGACCACTGCGTCACCGGGGCGGCACCGCTCATATGGAAAAACCTTTTGAGAATACTTTCTTCCTAAAATAATGCATGGTTTTCTCACCAGGGGACGTAAAGTCGCATCTTATTTTTGTCGATATCTCTGTTTCTAAGAGTCCGATTTGAAAAATTCTTTCCGTGTTGGAGAGCGTTTCCGGTGCGAAATGGTTCTCATATAAATTCGTGTTTTTCTTAACGCAGAAGTCTGCAACCAGAGGGCGTAAGCTCACGATTCCGTTTACAGCAATATTTGAGGGATTAAAAACCCGATTGAAAAACTTCTTTCTTCCGTCAGATACTATTGTCTTCCATACCGGTCCCATTGACTTTGAATAGCTTTGATAAATTAAATTTGCGTCAGAAAGCATTCAAAAGACGTGCTTATTACACCCGAAAATTCGGTGTCATCATTCTTGTTTTTTTTTTTTGATCGGAAGTTTGAGGTGGTTCCACCTAAATTCTCTGCCTTATGTTTCCAATGGTAAAATTTCTGTACATATTTTCTTCGCAATTAATGTATTCCCAAGGATGAAAATTTGCACATCGATAAAACTAACTTTAAGGTATAGCATGGGATACTTGATGCTTGCTAAAACATAACCATAATTCAGCGATCCAACATTTGTTTGTCAACTGACGTCATCAATGTATAGGTTGCGCCATCTATTAACAGGTCTGAACATTACTGAAAGAAAAATGATTAATTTTTAATATAATTATGGTTCTGTTTTGGCAAGTATTAAGTATCCCATGCTATAACTTAGAATCAGTTTTATTGATGTGGAAATTTTCGTCCTTGGGAATACATTAATTGCGAAGAAAATATGTACAGATGTTTTACCACTGGAAACATAAGGCAGAGATTTTAGGTGGAACCACCTTAACGACCATGTGAGCAACTCAAGGGGCTATATAAGCAGTCTCCCGTCCTTAATTTAGGGTCACTGGTTCCAAGGAAGGGAGAGAGCCAGTGCCGTAAGACAAACACAACATCCATGCCTCACCGGGATTCTAACCCTTTCGGACGAATGATCAGAAGTCATTACTTCGACCACTGCGCTCGATGAACAATACCCAGATTCATCAACTGCATTCCTTATCTTGAATTTTTTTAAGATATACTAAAAGCATCAGATTAATTATATAAAACTTACTTTTAGACCCTCAGTTTATTTACGTTCCAAATACTGATGGAAAATCATATAAGTCGCCCCGGTGGCGCAGTGGTCTAAGCGATGGCTTCTGATCGTTCGTCCGAACGGGGTCCGGGTTCGAATCCCGGTGAGGCATGGATGTTGTGTTTGTCTTACGGCACTGGCTCTCTCCCTTCCCTGGAACCAGTGACCCTAAATTAGGGACGGGCGACTGCTTATAGCCCATTGAGTTGCTCACGGTGGTCGTTAAACCTCCAATAAAAAAAAATCATATAAGTGGGAAAATATGCGTTTCAGTGTGGTATCTCCGGTTTCATGCAATGAAAACTGCTTTTAGCCTCCCCGGTGATGCAGTGGTCTCAGCGTTGGTTTCTGACCATTCGTTCGAGATGGGTCCAGGTTTTCAATCCCGGTGAGGCATAGATGTTGTGCTTGCCTTACGGCATTGGCTCTCTCCCTTCCCTGGAACCAGTGGTCCTAACCTAAATTAGGGACGGGCGACTGCTTATAGCCCATTGCGTTGCTCACGGTGGTCGTTAAATTTCGAAACGAAACAAAAAGGAAAGGAAGAAAGCTGTTTTCGTAACACGAAAAAAATATATCTAAACAATAACTTCGTTTTCTGCTTTGTCAAAAAACAGATTGATGAGTAACATATTTACATTTTCGTCTATGCTTTGGTGGATCGGTATTTGAAGCCCAAAAAGCATAGCCACGGCCATCTAGATATCACCAAACCTGAGCCATTGTTTCGTGACGTCACGATGCTACTAAAATTTCCTACACCCAGAGACCGCCGCCCAGGTGGCGCAGTGGTCTAAGGCGCTGGCCTCTGATCATTCGTCCGTAAGGGGTCCGGGTTCGAATCCCGGTCAGGCATGGATGTTGTGTTTGTCTTACGGCACTGGCTCTCTCCCTTCCCTGGAACCAGTGACCCTAAATTAGGGACGGGCGACTGCTTATAGCCCATTGAGTTGCTCACGGTGGTCGTTAAACCTCCAATAAAAAAAAACACCCAGAGACCTTTAAGTTACATAAACTGGAATTTCTTGTGTAAATGAATGGCAGCAGCTGGCGGCATTTTTATGGCAGAGTTGGTACGGCAAAATAGCATGTTTCTCATGCAAATAACGTTAATTAAACTCTTTTTACCTGCGCGTAAAACGGAATTTTACGTTGTTATAATACTGCGTAATAATTTTTTTTCGATGGGGGATAAATTGGACGTTGCACCTTTTAACTTACGATTAAAGAAAACGTTATTATCGTAATTTTGGGGTATATGAAATAACTGAAGGGAAACGTTGCTTGTCCTACGTGTAAAATATATTCCGGCTACAGCTGCTTGCAAACTGTGTGATTTAGTTGCATGAAATTCGTATTTCACACTCTAAGTAATGCAAAAAATCATTTTAATATGGCCATTTCTTTATTCTTAAGAGAAGTTGCCGCGAACAGAACTTTTAATTTGAGGTTTTCCCCGCAGTATTATGAGTTCGTAATAGCTATTCAAAGGAAGAAAAAATAAATAAACTTAAATATGATAGAAAGAAATGCCCTCTTTATGTCATTTAGAGTTTAGACAATTTCAAATCACAGGGATTAAAACTCTCGGAAAAGAGAACTGTTTAAATTGAGAAATTTGTAACTCATTAAAAAGTTTTGTTTAATTGAAAATTTGCTTCGCTCATTCAATCTGGCTATATGATTTTCTAAAAATATTTTACAATATATACATACTATTATAAAAACAAAATATGATAAATCTTACTGGTTTTACATATAAAAAAATGGATGTAACTGATATAAACACGCGAACGCCTTTGGTAAACAACAAGATGTGACAGATTCTTGCCGTACAAAGCTGAACTTCAAATGTCGCACGGTTATTTTACGGTTTTCCACTCTATGTATCTTAAAGGTTTTTGCGTACACCATATAGTTGACTGTGTTGCTATGCACAGGAAAGTCAAAGCCGACCAGTAATGTGAGAGATAACCTCTATTCGTGACGTCACAAGGCAATAGTTCAAGGTTGTTGATATTTCAATGGCCGTGGAATGGACTAGCTTCTCGCGACAGCGATATCGTCATGTATCGAGTTATCTTATTGGCAGCAATAAAACCGGCACCCACCAATTGGCGACCGGCACTGAAACAGCACTTGTAGTTCGTATACGTCGTCGAAGTCGTGACACAGGTTGTTTACATCTTAGTTAACATTAGTTTCTCCTTTGGCGGCTGTCGGCACAAATCGAACAATTTAACCTGTTTGCAGTATACATCCAAATATAAAAATGGCTATTCTTCCACAAACGGGCGCATTCCTCATTTCTCACAGCTGAGACAGCGGAACGCTAGAACAGCTCCGCGAGCAATCTACTGTTTTCGATCTGGCAATTAATCTGTTGTTGTTTACATTCGAATGCAAACATTATGGGGATTATCTTTGCATTCTGTTCTTATTTTTTTATTCATCATGATGACTAACGTGGGTTTCATCAAAAAAGATAAAAAATATTTCGTGTACTAAGTGAAAACTATAACTGAGATGTTGAAAAAGAACTAAAAAAAATGAACGATCTTACCGCTATATACGTTGGGAGACTGATAAAAAATTATACTTTCGTATTTACAGTAAGTATTTTAATTCGTACTGAGAAATATATAGCAAAAGACAATTAAAGAAGAAAAGCAGCGATAGTTATTGCCATTCGCGATTCCTTATTATTTCAAGGGTAGGTAGCGAACCATATCTTTCACACCATGATATGCATGTTTTTCTATCTCGTACGACATCGTTAACGAGACTATAAAAATTCCATTGAGTCATTATAAAATATAACAGAACAATTCAACGACAACTTCATGGAATTTTAACACTATCGAAGGGTAATATGGACGGACAACTTAATATTTACTGAGCGTTGCCAGATCGAAAACAGTAGATTGCTCGCGGAGCTGTTCTAGCGTTCCGCTGTAAACAACAAGCGCCGTTTCAGTGCCAGTCGCCAATTGGTGGGTGCCGGTTTTATTGCTGCCAATGAGATAACTCGATACATGTGGATATCGCTGTCGCGAGACGCTTGTCATTCCACACAAGCGTCTCGCGACAGCGATATCCACATGTATCGAGTTATCTCATTGGCAGCAATAAAACCGGCACCCACCAATTGGCGACTGGCACTGAAACGGCGCTTGTTGTTTACAGCGGAACGCTAGAACAGCTCCGCGAGCAATCTACTGTTTTCGATCTGGCAACGCTCAGTAAATATTAAGTTGTCCGTCCATATTACCCTTCGATAGTGTTAAAATTCCATGAAGTTGTCGTTGAATTGTTCTGTTATATTTTATAATGACTCAATGGAATTTTTATAGTCTCGTTAACGATGTCGTACGAGATAGAAAAACATGCATATCATGGTGTGAAAGATATGGTTCGCTACCTACCCTTGAAATAATAAGGAATCGCGAATGGCAATAACTATCGCTGCTTTTCTTCTTTAATTGTCTTTTGCTATATATTTCTCAGTACGAATTAAAATACTTACTGTAAATACGAAAGTATAATTTTTTATCAGTCTCCCAACGTATATAGCGGTAAGATCGTTCATTTTTTTTAGTTCTTTTTCAACATCTCAGTTATAGTTTTCACTTAGTACACGAAATATTTTTTATCTTTTTTTGATGAAACCCACGTTAGTCATCATGATGAATAAAAAAATAAGAACAGAATGCAAAGATAATCCCCCATAATGTTTGCATTCGAATGTAAACAACAACAGATTAATTGCCAGATCGAAAACAGTAGATTGCTCGCGGAGCTGTTCTAGCGTTCCGCTGTCTCAGCTGTGAGAAATGAGGAATGCGCCCGTTTGTGGAAGAATAGCCATTTTTATATTTGGATGTATACTGCAAACAGGTTAAATTGTTCGATTTGTGCCGACAGCCGCCAAAGGAGAAACTAATGTTAACTAAGATGTAAACAACCTGTGTCACGACTTCGACGACGTATACGAACTACAAGTGCTGTTTCAGTGCCGGTCGCCAATTGGTGGGTGCCGGTTTTATTGCTGCCAATAAGATAACTCGATACATGACGATATCGCTGTCGCGAGAAGCTAGTGTGGAATGGTTCGTTTCAATCGTGTCAGTACGAGTTGCATAACCAGTTTAGTTGTGTAAGCCAAGCCATGAACTCTTTGCTAATATTTTTATTTATAGAAATTAAATTCGAATGCCCCATTTTAGATTTACCGTCAGAAAAATGCCGAACACTGCACCGACGTTAATATGGGTATCTCTGTATATATATATAATATGTTCTTTACAGTTGCTTAAAATTGGCATGGATATAATTATGATTATACTTGGAGCAATAAACAACCAGGAATTATACGTTGAGTAAATGAATAAACAGCTTTTGAAAATTCAAAACCTTTTTGTTTATACGTTATGTTCTGAAAGGAGGAATCAGAGAGATTGCCTTTCTTTCTTTTGTCATCGTCCTATTTTGTTAGTTAAAGCCATAAAGGAAGGATTAAAGCATACCGAAAACAAAATGGAGCTTCTTCAAAATATTTATGAAGAAAAGGTGGCTGTGTATATTGCGCCCTCTGGGTTGTTTGAGATTAAAAACTTGACGCACGTAGTTTTTGGTCAAGGTTTCAGCTGTGTTCGATTTGGCCGTTGGTGTCGCTACGGAAAATATATACGTCATCGCCAGTTGCATATCAAAGAACGCGGTAAATAGAAATTCTTCTGTTTCTGTACGTAGCAGTAGGCGGTGAGTCCAAAATTTTTCGAAAATGTCTGCCAGAGGCAAAGGTATGGGAAAAGTAGGATCTAAGCGTCATCGCGATTTGCTTCGTGATAATATAAAGGGCATCACTAAATCAGCAATTCGTCGTCTTGCGCGCAGAGGAGGCGTAAAGCGTATATCAGGCTTAGTCTACGAAGAGACCAGAGCTTTGTTGAGAGCCTTCTTGGAATCAGTGATTCAAGACGCCATCACTTACACTGAGCATGCAAAGCGAAAAACTGTCACTGCTATGGATGTTTTATTCGCTTTGAAACGACAAGGACGGACATTGTATGGTTTCGGTGGATAGACTGCTAGAACTCCCAGACCTTACGTCTTCTAATGGTGACTTTCTGGAACATTCTACATTATTTCCTGTCACATCTTCTCTGCCAAGTGCACACTACAGCAGTTCAATAACTAAACTTGGAACAAATCTGAAAATTCTGAAGTAAGACCCAATATAAATAAATCTTTAAATTTAGGAAAAAAAAATCATTAGAACATTATACCGGAATACTTTTGCTCATTCATTGAAAATCACTACTAGCTGCAGTCCTGCAAATTTCTGTTGTATTTTAAAATGCATTCCATTAGTAAACTTTCATGTCTGTGAAAAGTACCTGAGAAATAAATCAGTTAAAACAAGTTTGTTTATCTTGAAGTAAAACAACTTCAAGTTCTATTAGTTTATTTAGATAAGCGAGTAAATAAATATTAAATGGTAAGAACTACGCTGACATGCCTTGTTGGATATTTTCCGCTTGAAAGAAACGTATTCTGAATACTTAGCTTCGAATTTTTCCAATAGTCTAAGATTGGGTCATGACATTTAAAACATAAGTTTTTTGACGAAAAACGATTAAAGCGTTAAATTTCGTCATAAAATTTCAAATAAGATGAACGATTATTTCCTTGAAAACAAGGTAAAAAAAAAAAGTACAGAAGCCTTTCATAAAGAAAGCAATTTTGTTATTCCTTTGATGCCAGAACGTCGAATGTCGAATGACCTGGGCACATAAAAAGTCGCAGTTTCTCCTCCCCACAAATAGAAACTGCTTCTATACGCATCTATCTCTTTCAGCCAAGGAAACAAATTCCAAAGTGATTGACAGCATTTTCGAATGCTGCAAAACTACAACTTCGTTATTGATGGGTTTCACGAGAGCAGACAATGAGGAAATTTCTACGGAATGCAACAAAATGTGACTTAATGGGAACTGTTTCTCAGCGATATGCATTATATTCTTTCTTTCCATCTTTTTCTATCCCCCCCCGACTCTCGCAGGACACATTGAGTTATTTAATTCGTCTCTGCTATTTCGTGTGCTGGCGCATGCATGAAAAACGGCGAGGAAACCAATCACTTCCGAAACATGGTAAGCTCATTGTTCGAATATGCTACAAAAATCGCCTTGGAATCCAGACAGAAGAGACAACAAAAATTTAAAACAATATAGCTGTTAATATTGATTAGAAGTTTCTGAAAAAGTAAAACAAAGAAAAAATGAAAGAAAGAAATCGTGCTTTTCAATTATTCACTGCTTCGGCGCTTTGAGATCAAGGAGGTTAGAATGATGCTTCTGGAGATGTAACTGTGAAGCCGCAAACTGTGGGACTTTGACGTTGTTTACACGATACCTATGTTATTTCGACTGTGTGTATTTTGGAATAGCGTGGTTTGGGGTTGCAGAAACCGTGTTATTATCAAACCGTAATGAATTATATTTCTTATAGGAGTAAAGTTTTCAATTTTAACGTTATGTTTTGTTTAGAATTCGCACTAACGTTCGTGTATTTTAATTCAAAATAAAAATGGGAAAGAGTCTCAAAATAATTAAGAATTTTATAAATTCAGCATTTTCTCACACATCGGCAGCAAGTTACGATCCGAAATTGGAAACATTTGCGACGAAAAAAGGCGATTCCGCCAACACCAAATGCATTGCAATATGAAAACCATCAGCTTTCCTACACTTTGACAGCCGTCTCTCACGGTTACAGGCTTCACGCAAAGTAGTAGTGCTCCATTAACAAGGGCATCTCCAGATATCTTATTCTAACCTCCTTGTTTAAGATCAAAGAAATTATCTTTTTTATTTTAAGATTTTTCTAACAAATAGAAACTGGTAACATGCTTTCGTCTGTTATTTTGTGTGTTTTGACGAAGTTTAATGTTATAAATAATACTACAGTCAAAATCGCTGCATATATATACATACACCATATAAAAAGAACTTGTGCTTTTCAAGTATTTACTTTTATATATATAGATGTATGTATAATTCTATATACTCCAAAGCCTTTTCAAAGTCGGGAAATAATCAGGAAATTTTTAGAAACTAAATTTCGAACTATAGCAACTCAACCCCATTAGTAAAACACTGAGTTTAAACAGGAAATGAAGAAACGGAAGTCCTTTAGCAGCGCAGATAAAATCTGAGTTTTCTTTTACCGTAAGTTGAAATCTTCAGAAGGATAGCCTTATTGCAAGCGGTTCCTTATTGTTCCCTAATTTCAATTTCAGAGTGGCAAATTCGAAGGTTGAATCAGAAACCCATACTATAACAGAAGTAAAGCCTTTAGGTCAAGTGGACTCTGCACACTTTTTGATTCTGCAGTTTGTTCCAAGGAAGAATATGGATTAGAAATGAATCTTGAAAGAACAGGAATAGGATCAGAAATATTGATCCTATATTATTTCGCCTCTCAATTTCCCATATCAGAATTTGTGGCAGATTTTACAAAACTGTGAAATGGTGGAGCTGCATAATTGAGCGAAGCTGGTCCGAATGCCGAGCGGAGCTCTCTTGTACGAAACTCGAGACAATTAGTTGTTCGGGCATAGCTACGACATGACACATCCGATCACCGTGATTTTTGGCATGCAATTGGACATCATCCATGGTCAGGTTTTGAAGCTTTCTGATTCCCAAAATTCTGTGTCATTGTAGAATTTAAATTAAAATTATTAAAATTGGTCAGTTTTTAATGCTCATTATTATTATAGGACATGACCAATCACAATGATACCAACCCCATGTCATTAATCATTGATTTTTTCAGGGATATTATTAATTTGCTCTCGGCTTGGCATACGTAGGGTTGTCAAGAGTAAAAAACTAAATGGACTTTTACTTGAACCGTTTCAGAAAAGTCGGCTCACTAACATTAATTTAAAAAAAAATCGTTTGAATTGAAAAACGAAGAAATGGAAAGACTCCGTCTGTTAGCTCAACACTTGCTTAATCTATAATAATAAAAGGAAGTTTGTGTATGTATCTGTCTGTATTTCGTGATACAAAAGGAAAAACGTTGTTCCTGATCTGAGTGTGTCTTTCCGCTCTGCTTACATGCAAATTGATCACAGCCAACGTGAAAGCGTGAAGGAAAGTATAGTTCATGATACATTTTTGGCATTTCTTTTTTAGAATGTTTCGCACTTTTGTTCTGGAAGTCATACATTTTAGGCGTTCGTTGTTTAGAATTTGTTATAATAGACGCCTTAATGAGCTTAGATTTTGCAATAGCTTCGCTCAAAATTTGCCAACTGTACCCGAGTTATCGGCTACTGTTGGCGGCTTGTTCTAGTGGTGACCACTCAACCATACAGTAATTTCCTGTTTTGAAAGTGTAGGAAACCCTTCTCAAACTTGTTACGAAATGACACTCCTGGGTTATTAACACTACGTTCATTCATCTCTAGACCCGATATATTCGGTAACCGAAACTGGATTGGAAAAGTCCCTTTACGTCGGATATATACAGCCATCACCAAGATTATCTCATACTTTTGGCCTTTCCCGATGCTCAGGTTTTTTGCCAGGTGACTTCGGTTTATATTGTATATCTAATTTTGGAAGTATAGGATTGATAATTCTTTTTTCGTCAGATAGTTGCAATTGCAATAACAATACGTAAGGTGTAATTCATATTTTTGGAATATTATTGCAGCTATTCCATATTTTCCCATTACGCGGCAGAAATGGAACTCAGCATCTCTATTTATAGAAAGACTCAAAAATATTTTTTGGAATGACATGAAACGAATATTTCCAGTAAGCTTTCCTGCTCTGCTGATGCAAAAAATGTTAGCTATTCGCACCGAGTACGTTTGTATCTCGTATGACATCTCTATTTTGATGTGATAGACTTAAAAATTATTTTTGGATCAAACTGATTATGTTTCACAAAGAATTTCTAAAGATTTCCATTCTTTTCCAATACACAATTCTCCGGTTATGCGATTTAAACGTTCAGTGACTTTCTCACAATATACCGCATGTTCAAGGCTTCCCAGATTTTACCAAAACTGAATTCCTTTCTTTCTCCCTTTTTTTTTTTATTTTCCAGGGCAGGGATTTATTTATCCAGGACTTTGAAACTGAGGGAGAGGCGAAAAAGTTTTGATGGATGTTAAAAAACTTGAGGAAGGGGGAGGGGGAGTTGGATCAAAATTTTTCGAGGGCTGAAAGTTTCCATAGTGAAATATTTGCGCATTAAACCTAAGAGAAAAAAATGGGGAAAATTTCAAAAAATGGAGAAGTGTTGATTTCTTTTAAATTGAAAATGGTTATAACCGGGAAACTTTTTAACAAAACTGAAAGTGGTTACTTTGTTGTTTTGCTACTTTTAATTATCTCTCATGTTTAAATGCTTCCTAAAACCAGGTTAAAGCAAAGAAGCATTAACATGGGTTACTGAAACAGTAGATACTGATATTTCCACAAATCTTGTGCTGAGTTTTGCATGCTGAAATGATGTATAAGTAGCCTACATCTGCAAAATTTGTAAGAGACTAAAATGAAGTGATACATACATATGTTTTGTGGTTGCAATGACAGGCTTTAAACGTGTGATTTAAACAAGAAAAACTAAAAAAAAACTGTTTAGACTGCTATATACATCGTCTTCAAATTGAAAAAACATTTGGGTAGAAGTAGTTATTACATTTGGGTAGAAGACACTTCAAGGTAAAGCTGAGGAAATCATGTAAATGCTGACCGTTATCAACAGTTGTACTGTATAATAACAAAAAGCTGAACTCCTTTTGCAACGGTATATACATTGCCTGTTTTGTCTCATGCGTATATATATATATATATATATCGATGAGCCATTCCATAATGACCACCTCCAGCCTAGAGAAATGAGCGCGCCTGGAGACCGAACGGTGGCTCTAATGATCGTGATCATATGTAGAGGATTCTAGGAAGGGAGTGTCTGATTCCAGGTCTTAAACAACCCTTAGAAATAGGAAACCGCCGCCCCGGTGGCGCAGTGGTCTAAGCGATGGCCTCTGATCATTCGTCCGAAAGGGGTCCGGGTTCGAATCCCGGTGAGGCATGGATGTTGTGTTTGTCTTACGGCACTGGCTCTCTCCCTTCCCTGGAACCAGTGACCCTAAAATAGGGACGGGCGACTGCTTATAGCCCATTGAGTTGCTCACGGTGGTCGTTAAAATTCCAACGAAAAAAAAAAAAAAAAAAAAAGAAATAGGAAACTAGGAGATTTGGGCTAGAGCGCCTGATAGGAAAGTGACACGGAAGCGAAGTAGAAAGGGGAGGAAGACGCCCTTATTTATTACCGACGGGGCCAGCACCCGGGATCCAACGGCTTTACGTGCCCATCCGACGCATGGCGGATATTTAGTGGATCGAGCGTTCGTACCTGCCTGGGATCGAACCTGTAGCCCTTTCCGTGGCAGTCACGAATGTTGCCCACTTGGCCACCCGCGGCCCGGTGTCTCTAATGAAGTTCACAGAGCAGTATATACACAACCCGAGGACCGGCTTTCGGTTAGTAGAGTGTTCGTAGTCAGAATGGCAAAAGCTGCCGATTTATCGGAGTTTGATAAAGGACAAATTGTGATGGGCACCGCGCCTCGGGACTATGATCTCGGAAAGGGCGCGGCTTGTGGGTTGTTCACGTGCCGCTGTAGTGAGTGAATATCAAAGGTGTTGCACGGATGGCCAACCGACGAACCATCGCCCAGCCATGTGTTGTCCGCAGCTCACTGATGCCAGAGGAGGAGCGGAGACTATCCCGCATCGTTCACAGCGATCTCAGAGCCACAGTACAGCAAATCACCAGCAGCTAAAACAATGGTAATCAGGGCAATGTGTCACAGCACACAGTTCATCGCAGCCTTCTGTGCATGGGCCTGGGTAGCCGAAGACCCAGCCGGGTCTCCATGCTCACTGCACGTCATCGCCAACAACGCATGAAATGGGCCCAAGATTATGGAGATTGGACAGTGGAAGAAAGCGGCCTGGTCTGACGAATCAAGATTCCTGATGCATCACGTAGACGGCCGAGCGCGGATACGCCGATTACCAAAAGAGTCTATGGCACCTGGACTCAATGTTGGGCGGAAACAGGCCGGCGGAGGCGGTTTTATGCTGTGGGCGATGTTTTCTTTGGACACTTTAGACCCCATTATCTCAACAGCGCAATCCCTGACAGCCGTCAGGTATCTAAACATCGTTGCGGACCAAGTTCACCCATTCATGGCAATCGTGTTTCCTGCTGGTGATTGGCCATTACCAACAAGATAATGCGCCATGCCACACTGCCATAATCGTCAAGGAGTGGTTCGAGGAACACGCTGGCGACTTTCTGCCAATGCTCTGGCCTCTAAATTCACCTGACATTAACCCAATCGAACATTTGTGGTTCAACTGGAAAAGCGGGTTCGTGCTAAATCACCACCACGCCGAAATGTACGGGAACTGGAGGACTTGCTGTTGACATTATGGTACCAGATACCCCAGAATACCGATCACGACCTCATGGAATCGATGTTTTACCGAGTGGCCGCTGTTTTGAGGGCTAAAGGGTGTCCTACAGTTTATTAGGTAGGAGGTCATAATGTAACGGCTCATGGTGTGTATGTATTATGTATTATATATTATATTAGGGGGTGATGAGATTATTTATGAGGGTATCAAAGAATTTGAGGAGGGGGGGGGGTCTCTGTCAATAAAACCCTGTTTCGGGGTTTAACGACGTAATGAGCATTTAAGTCTATAAGAAATCGCTCGCCCGTGATTTAGGGCATAAGGGTTCAAGGTAGAGACAGACGCAGCGCTGTGAACCATGACTTATCAGAAACTGGAATGGTCTTCCAAACAAGAATCCTTTTCAAGTGTTTCCCGACTTCGCGTGTGTGTATCGTTATACTTTGTACGAGTGTGTACAGTCTTCTCACATCAAACATGAAACGGCAAAAAAAGTAACTCACGATACTGACAATTCTTACTTTTATTCACTTTTATGTTAATAAATCCAGATGGAAAATCATAATAGGTTTTTGTTTCATATAGAAGATTTATACATCATAATTTTACACAGAATCTTCATTGAACTCACTTTTCATTGGGTGGAAGTTTTCCCAATGATCATCTTCGGATTGGCTTGTACTACTTTGCAAATAATATAAAATTAGTATCTTTGACAATCATTTGTTTCGAAGAAAAAAAAAAAAAAACCCAGAAAGATGACACCGAATTTTCGGGTGTAATAAGCACGTCTTTTGAATCCGTTCGGACGCAAATTAAATTTATCAAAGCTATTCAAAGTCAATGGAACCGGTTTGGAAAACAATAGTATCTGACACGGAAGAAATAAGTTTTTCAATCGGGTTTTTAATCCCTCAGATATTGCTGTAAACGGATTCGTGAGCTTGCGAACTCTTAGAAACAGAGATATCGACAAAAATAAGATGTGACTTTACGTCCCCTGGTGAGAAAACAATGCATTATTTTAGGAAGAAAGTATTCTGAAAAGGTTTATCCATATGAGCGGTACCGGTACAAGAAATAAAATTTAGTCGAGTTTTCAGGAGCGCTGATTCTGCTACAAATACATCAGAAGCAGAAAGGAACACTTATGACCCCAGGTGGCCAAACCATTCTTTACCAAACATTAGAAATTATGTGAAAAATATCTTCCATCAGGTCTTGTATGCGATACAGGAAGAATTTTTCAAATCCGAGTTTTAGGAGCAGAAATAACGCAGAAAACGAAATTTACCTTTGTGCCCCATAGCGGAAAGTCTATGATTTACTTGAAAATTTTGAATTTATAG